>CM014734.1:23438806-24820789 GCA_004329165.1 Spatholobus suberectus
AAAACAACCCCGATTAAATTTTCCTCAATAATTTAAATAATTTTTTACTTTCAAAATGTTATTGAATGTAAATAATTTCTATTTTTCATAAATAATTAAGATAATTATTACATGTACATTTTAGAGAATTTAATCGTTTTTATATTTGATAATGAAGTGACATATTCAAGAAAGTAAAAACGAAAAATTAAGAATACCTAGGTATAACAGAATATTAATCCAACTCTAATGCCGTTAGAAATATTTGATAAAATTGTAATTTAATGCCGTTAGAAATATTTGATAAAATTGTAATTTGGTGCTTTAATTTTAATTTTTTTGTTTATTTTTTTAATATTTTATTTTATTTTGGTCCTCTGAATTTGTATATAGTCTAATAAAAACAAAATCATGTGAATAAAATGGGGGGGGGGGGGGGGGGAAACATAGCTAAGTGATGAGAAAGAGACGAGGTATCAAAATTATCTCATATTTAAAATTGTCGATTCAAATTTATAATGTAGAGATGACATTTAAATAATAATTAGAAGAAGAAGAAGGATAACATGTATCAAACAATGTTTTTAGACTAATAAATGTATCAAAATTAAAGCTAGTGTTTTTAATTTTAGATAACAAAAGTCACTTTCCATTTTACAAAGAGCTGCACATAATGCTATTCACTTCTCTCTCTCTCTCTAAAGGAATGTATCAAACAATGTTTTTAGACTAACAAACGTATCAAAATTAAAGTCACTTTCCATTTCACAGAGCTGCACCAAGTGCCATTCACTTTTCTCTCTCTCTCTCAAATTTATACCTTACTTTTTAAACATTGTTTTTAGACTAACAAATGTATCCAAAATTAAAGTCACAATGTTTTTATACTAACTGAATAACAATGTATCAAAATTAAACTCACTTTCCATTTCACAAAGAGCTGCACATATTGCTATTGACTTCTCTCTCTCAAATTTATACCCACACTTTTTGCTAACAGTATTGGACTGCTGGTATTTTTTTCCCCCTCAACCGGTGTATACTTGAGTTGTTTTGTCTATTTCAAAGACGTTCAATGCTGAGGAAGAGGAAGAGGCAGTGGCACCGGTAAGTAAGATATCAAAAAAAGAAAAAGAAAAATCCGTCAGGAAGCAAGGAAAAGTGGGAATGCTTCTGGTTCTTGAGTCACTTTCTTCCAAAGAAAAATCGAGAAACGAATAGCATTAGTATTCCTCTTGTCATTGTCTGAACTCGTGTCAAAATACAATTACTTTCTTCTTATCTTACATTGACAAATTTTAAAAAAACAAGAAGATGGTTTTAAGACAGAAAAGACGGAAAAAGGACAGCTAACTAAATTCCTGCTTTATCTCTTCTCAAATCTGTAACTCGAGCAATTGTTGAGACATGAGTTGACGCAACTTGAAGAGTTGAAGTGCTACCGAGAGAAAAATCATAAACGTTTATTGATTAGCATAAGAAAGTATACAAATGGACGGGAAAATAAACAATGGAAGCATGTTATAAATGTGGAATTATACAGTACAAAAATTTAATTCAGGCAGCTACACTCATTGCAGATTCTTACAAACGAAAGAAAAATGGGTATTGATGCATAGCTTCTTCAACCAGTTTCTTGATCAAATTCGTCACCCTCGTAGTCCTCTGCGTTGTCAGGAATGTCAGCGTCATTGTCAACCTATTCCTCGTCATTTTCGTTAGTAGTTTTCCCTGTCACAATCAAGTTGCTGCTTATCTTCCTGATTCATTGCACTGCTGTGGCTCATGTCCACATTGACGTGAATGAGTTGGAGGCACGGAAAAAAGAAAGAAAGACATTCAAAGACCACTCACTACCTTAGTTAACGAATATATTATTTCAAATTCTTTTTGCATACTTACATGTACAGAAATATGTATGGAGTCTATGGACTACCTTAGTTAACGGACTATCCATTCATTATTCAATATTATAGAGTCTAATTTGCACATATCTGACAGCTAATTCAAAATAATCAAACCTGGCAGTAAGTCCAAGATTAACTAATGTTGAAAAGGAGTGTGAATCTAAAAATTAGTAGCCAAATAAATCTTTCTCAGGATACGGACTATGGAGATTCAGCTGCTAGGTGCTGACAACATAAACACCACATGACATTACAACATCCAAATCAAATCACCCTTCAGAGGGCGATAGTCCTACAAAAGAGAGGGAGAAATTGGGTTGCTTAATTTTCTCTCTCGTATAAACTGTATACAAAATGGTAGGGTTCATATTTTGATAAGATACAGTTTGCTTGTTTGTGGAAGCAAATCTCTTTCACTCTCTCTCTCATCCATTTCGTCACTTTCTAATGGTGCAACTTCCTCAGTAACGATAGCTTAACAACAAGAAAGAACGGATAAAAATGTTCTTATAAATATTAGAGTTAATTTTGATGAATTTAGATTCTCTCTAACTAACATGACAATTATTCCGGAATTGCTCAGCCCAATATGCTTTGCAAGGCCCCTAGCCCAATTCGACCAATCTAATTTGTCAAAGTGTTGACCAAGGTCAACACAACACAGGTGCAGAGTTTGTATGATGCGACTTTGAACAGTAAATCATGTCTCAATTCAAAATAAAGTTATATCGTCATAAAAAATATTACTTTTGAGATAATTCAACTCTTCTCAAATCTTTATAAATACAACCAATATTACTATATTAAGTAAACATTTATTATACATTGTATTCTGATAAAATCATGATCACTAATGATTTGAGCGTTAGAGGGCCTTTTATAAATAAATCACTCTCTATCTACAGCATATCAGCCGTGTCAGAGAGCACCACCTTCACCAGGACATCACAAATCTAAATCCACGAAAAATACATTTCAATCAGAACAACCCAGAATTTAGTCAAGGTGAACCGTCCTACCTCAAATACATCACCCATACACAACATTATCATCCCTCCAAGCTGAGCTGGCTATCTCGTTCCCCCTTCCTTATCTTCACACTAAAGATCATGTTTCTCATTCAATATGGTTTTAGCACATGTCACGACATTAGAAAACACGGCGTAAATTAAACCAATACTCAAGCTGGAGTACTTGCCCAAAATTTCAAATCATATCATACATTAAATGAATAACTTTCACAAATATCAGTTAAAATGCCTATGAAATGCACAAGATTAATCCAAATCAATCGTTCCACTAATCCAATTGAGATGTTATATGGCAATACGCAACCAATGGATAACCATTCTGCTTTGCAATAATAGGTGCCGCCACAATCGGTGTTATATAAGATGAAAAGGGAGGGTAAATCATCTATCCCTTGACTTAAAAAGCCAAACCCCAAATCAACGGGCATTGTTGGGTTTTTTTTTTTTTTTTTTGATAATGGGTATTGTTGGTTTTGAATGAATTAATTCAACGTAATCGCATTGCCTGAATCAAAATCAGCAACATACAAGTCATCATACGAATGGGGAATATCAATTTAAGGGTTAGATTAGATAAAATTTTCAATAATACTTGTGGGAGAAGAAACTAAAGAGAATTAAGGATGTAAATTAAATAAATTAACTTTCTTCTATTAATTAAAATTAACTCATACAGTTCAACTTTTTTAGTATTTTTCATGTTTAAATTTTTCATAAATGAAAATACATAAGTTAATTCTAACTTTTAAAAAACGTCTAGTCTATTTTATATATCTTTTTATTTTTTTATTATAAATAATTCTTAACAATTGAATTTATTTAAACTAATTTAAAACATTCTCTTTACATAGTAATCAAAGGAGACGAGAGGTGAAAAACAATTTCTTATTTGATTTGATTAAAGATGATAGAGGAAAAAGTTCCCTCATTTGGTTTGTAGGATGAGGAGAAGAAAAATAGAAAAAAGTAATATATTATTATTCTCCTATGAATATCAATGGAGCCCAAAAAGAAAAAAAAATCTCTAAATTAATTAACATGATATAGATATTATAAATCATTCATTTCTTTTCTTCACATTTCTAAATCAAATAAAGTAAAATTAGAAAAATAGAAGTTGAAGGAGTTTTATTAATAGGCAACTTAGAATAAGTTGGAATTTAATTTATAATTAATATCAAGGAGAAAAACATTTTTAAATCAATCAAAACACATTTTTAAACCAATTAAAACAGTTATATTTGAATTGATTTAGGATGAATATATTAACAACTAAACTAAGTGCGTGTTTGAAATCTCGTTGCATCACAAGAGACTCATGTCAAATACCCACATCCCTAGCAAAACTATTCCAAGTAGCTTCCAATTTTCGCATCAATTACGTGCATTCACCCTTGCCAGACGCTAAACCAAATACCTCATGCTCAATTAAATTGAAGACGATATGTCAAACATCTAGTTTTATTTCTTATTTTGTTACAATTAATGGTGAACTCCTCATAATTTACAAGAGAGATCCAATATATATATATATATGAAACGTATCTAGTGAGAGAGCTTTTTTTTTATATGAGAGTGAGAGCAATGAATTGACCATTAGTTCTTGTCATAAATGATCAAGATTAAAACATTTAAAGTCATGTGAGTTTTTTAAAAAGTCACATGACTTTTTAAGTGATCACATAACATTAAATCATGACCATCCATGTATGGTGTACGGCCCAAATTTACTCCTCTCACTCTCATATAAATATAACTCTCTCACTAGATATGCCATATATATATATTATATATATATATATATATATATATATATATATATATATATATATATATATATATATATATTAGAAACAGGCTATGCACTGACAATATAAAGAATTTCACACTGTCATCTAATCACAAACCACCATTTATTGTAAGTTTGTTGACTTTTATAATAAATAATTTCAAAGTCATATCAACGGTGATTTTTGATTGGTTGACGGTATAAAACTTTTTACATTGACAGTACATGATCATTAAACTAACTCTCTCTCTCTCTCTCTCTCTCTCTCTCTATATATATATATATATATATATATATAATTTGAGACAAACAAGTATTTATTATGGAAGGTAATTTTATTTGAATTGTGATTTTTTTACATACATAAAATTTCAAATTCAAGATCTTAAAAAAAAATTAATTCATTGTATAATTTACTCCTTAACACATTTTAAAGCATTTTTATTATTTGTTGAATTTTATTTTAATTTTACTGTAATAAAGTGGACGAAAATTTTATATGCACCTGTATAAAACTCAGACAACAAAAAATTGTATGGTTAAAATTTCTCTATTCACAGGGTATCCAAAAAAGCAAAGCCCTTGGTGCGTCCAAAAAAAAAAAGGAAAAAGAAAAAAATTGGAAGCTCTTGCTTCATGTTATGATTTTTTTTTTTGGTGCAAATGGTTTCTGTTATGATGATGTCATCATAATCCTGGAGCGGGAAGCGGGTCCATTTTTGTGATTTCGTTTGACCCACACATCAAAGAAAGGGATGAACTAACTAACTAACTAAACACCCGCTACTCCAAATCTAATCTCAAGTCTCGTCGATCTATACTATAGCGAAGGCCTAACACATTCATTCATTCATTCACATTTTGGAATTGGCTCTGTGAGTTGCTCCCATCATGGATCCGAACCCAGGAAGCTTCCCCATTCTCTCCTACGTCATGTCCCGTCTACCTTCCTTCGGGCCCAGAACCCCCACCGCCGGCACGTCCCATTCCCATTCCCATTTCGACGTCGAACAACCCCCTCCCTCCGACCCTTCATCTTCTTCTTCTTCCTCCTCAATCGTGGGCCAAATGCCTAATCTAACGGACCCCAAACTGTTGGCCTCCATGACCCGCGCCATCTCCGACGTCTCCCAGGCCCGATCCGTCCTCAAGCTGATCGGGGCCCGGCCCACCCACGAGGAGGTCGACGACGCCAAGGCCAAGCTGGCGGACCTCGAAGCCCATCTGTCCCGCCAACTGGAAGAGATCGTGGTCCTCCCCAGGCCCCCCGAGATCGACGAGCCCCGCTGGCGGGCCCACCTCGCCGACAGAGAAAAGACGTGCAAGGAATCCGCGGAGAAAGAGAGGCGCGTTCTCAAGTCGCTGATTCAGCTCGACCAGATGCACGACGATTACGAGAAGCTCCTCAAGGACGCCGAAAAGCGATTGGTCAAGATTTACGAGGACCATGGCGACGACGACAACGACAACAACAACGATGGTGCTGGTGACGACGTGAATGAACAGGTTGAGGGGATATTGCAAGAGGCCTACGGAAAAGGCGTGGAGCGAATCGATCTTTCGGGGAAGCGCCTCAAGTACCTGCCTGAAGCATTTGGCCGCATTCCTGCATTGGTGGTGCTCGATCTCTCCACCAATCGACTCTCGGTAATTACGCACGGCACATTTTGCGTTTCGTGATTTGTCTCATTCTATTCATGGTGGTCCCACAAGTTCCATTTCCAATTCTTTATTACCTGATAAATCCAACGCCATGTTGAAAATCATGTTGCAAGTCCTCATTTACTTAGTTTATAGCCTTTTCTTATATTTTTTGACGCACGTATGTATGTATATGTACGAGAATTCTTTGCTGCACAACAGGTGATTCCTGACTCGATCTCTGGATTGCAAAATCTCGAGGAGCTTAACATCTCTTCCAATGTTTTGGAGTCGCTGCCAGATTCAATTGGCTTGTTGCAGAAGTTGAAATTCCTCAATGTCTCTGGAAACAAGCTGAGTGCCCTCCCCGATTCTCTCAGTCAGTGCAGGTACGTGCAAGAAAGAGCACCATTATTTATATTGTTATTGCTTTCAGTGTCGTTAGATTTGGTAATAACTGCTGTTTCACTTCACTGTAAAATTCATCTCGGATGTTATGACAGTATTTGTTTTAAGATGGTTAATTTTGTAACTACATCAGAAAAGGGACTCCCAAGTGATGTGTATATTTTGAAAGCTATACTTAGATTAGTGAAACTGGGGAGAAATTTTTACACATGCAGAACAGCGAGAACGAAACTGATTGCCGTTTAAATTTGTTGAATTTTAAGGAAAGTCTTAAATATCCACGTCATTTCTGAATTATGTTCTCATTTCTACACCTTGCAACCTTTAAAATATGCCCTTTAAAATTATCCACATTTTAGAAAATGCTGTATCTTACAATATGAAACCTTCATTGTTTTTGCACATGCATCCAGACTAGGAGTGTTTTAACTATAACTGGTCGAACCGTTTTTATATTAAATGATCAGGTTATTGGTGGAGCTAGATGCAAGCTTTAACAGCCTGACATATTTGCCAACAAACATTGGATATGAATTGCTTAATTTGCAGAAGCTCTTGATTCAGTTGAACAAGATTCGATCTCTTCCCTCATCCATTTGTGAGATGAAATCCTTGCGCTATCTGGATGCTCACTTTAATGAGCTGCACGGGCTTCCTATTGCAATTGGGAAATTGACCAATCTTGAAGCTCTCAACCTGAGCAGCAACTTCAGTGACCTTAAAGAACTTCCAGAGACATTTGGTGATCTGATTAACCTCAGGGAGTTGGATCTCGGCAACAACCAAATTCATGCACTTCCTGATACTTTTGGTCGCCTTGAGAATTTGACTAAGTTAAACTTGGAGCAGAATCCTCTGGAAGTGCCACCATCGGAGATTGTGAATCAAGGGGTCCAAGCCATTAAGAGTTTCATGGCCCAGAGGTGGATTGATATATTGGCAGAGGAAGAAAGAAAAAGCACCCATGAATTACAAGAACAAGGACAGAATGGCTGGTTAACACGAAGCACCTCTTGGCTGAAGAATGTTTCTGAAAATGTAACTGAGATGATTATGTCCCCCAGAAGTCCCAAAGATGCTTATCTTGATCAGCAGCTATGAGCCTATGAGGTGGTGGTCCAGCACAAATTGGGGAATTTCGTTGACGCCTATTGTGACATGAAGATTATAACATAGATACTATCAGCTGATAATTGGCTATTCCCTGCTCAGCCTTCTTCTGTTGCTGCTTGCTACTGCATAGTACCTATCGGAGGCTGGATGCAAACATCATTTCCTTTTTGCTATTAAGAATAGCAGTTTTATTTACAGCCAATAGGTACATGAGACAGAATTTACTATTTTCTGTTACATTTTTTTTTCTCCACTCCTTCGGTTGTTTTACACAGTTTGATCAAAATAAACCCAAAATTGAAAAAGCTTTCACTTTAAACGTCTTTTTACGGGTATTTTGCAGTTTTTATGGCAACAACTGTAGATACAAATAATTTTTGAACGCCCTTACTGTATGCTCTCTGGGTCTGCCGTCTGCCCCTAGATTCATTTTCTATATCATATTTGTTAAGAATTACTTTAGATATAAAGATTCAGGACTGTAAACATCAAAAGATAAAAACAAACACTCTTTTCCGCACTCTCTTTATTATAAGGTGAATTTCAAGAAAATCCCACTAATAGCGAGCCATATAAATACCACTTAATAATAATAGAATAGTATGTTAAAAAAGAGATTCAGATATTATATTTCTAATATTCATCAAATGTAAATGTGAAAAATAATTGTGAAAAGAGGAATGATATTTGGACACTTCACTATTTTATACACCTCACTAACACTTATCATTTTTCTCTATCTTTCTCTTTCTATCACATCATATTACCTATCATATTTATATATATTTTTTTCCTCTCTTATAGGTGTCTAATAGGTTGTTGGGTGTCCAACAATCATTTTTGTTGTGGAAAGTATAGTGTTCAAATAGGGAAAAAGACAAAGCAAATAGGAAAGATCATATAAGATTATATTAGATTGATATGGTGAACAAAATATATAATACGAATACTTGTTTATACCAATAATTATATAAAGGGTGGATGTTCAACACTAGTCTAAGGGAAGTGAAATATTGGGTGAAGTAGCAAGAATATGTGGTGGAATCCTATGAGCCAAGTTCTAATGGTGTTATCATTTGCAGAAACTTTGATGCTTAAGTCAATATTTGTAAGAGATGGTGAAGTGTATATCTTGTGTCACTTGTGTTTACTTATATTGTCCCTTTAGTGTTAGGGTGGTGTCACCTGTGTGTACATGATTAGTAAATGATTAATTCTATAAATTCAATACTAAGCTAGTAATAAATTAATTAGAAATATTTATTAATGAATGATGATGTCTAACAACATTCCTTAACTTTCAAATAGTGCAAAGTAATATATTACGAGTAAACTATTTTTTAGTCTCTATATAGTGTTGTCATATTAGTCCTTGAAACTAAAGAAATTTCAAATAAGTCTTTGAAATTCAATTTGTCAATTACATTAGTTTAAAATTCAAAAAAAATAAAAATGTGTGACTTAAGTAGTAATATTAACATATGTTTAAAGACTAAAATAATAATAAGTTGTTAAGTTTAAAGACTTAAATGAAACAACTGAAATTTCAATAACTTATTTTAAATTTTCTTAGTTTCAAAAACTATTGTAACAACACTTTGCACTTTTAGGAACCCAAATGATAGTTTACTCTGTATTTTACTATCAAAAACCTTAAAATAATATATAAAATTCCCTTATATTATTTCAATTCTAGGTTAATATAAAGTAAGATATAACTTTCAAATTCTATTTAGTCACCATCTATATTTTAAGTTAATTAAGAAACTTTTTCTTCTTTTATGCAATTATCGTAATTGAGGTCTTAAATAAATTATTATTATTAGTATTAGTATTATTATTATTATTGAGTTTAAACTCATTATTAAGATCAGTTCTCAATTTTTTTTATTAATCATTAATTCACAGGTACGTATACATATCCAATATGCATTTAACTAGCATATTTGATTTATTATAACATATGTCTGAAATTAAATCTTAAAGGGTTGGTTGAATGGAGTAAGACAAGATCTTACATCTCACAAGTCGCATGTTCGAACCCTCACTCGTCTTCTTGGAGTGAGGTAATGTAAGTACCTCATAAGCACTCTTTAAGCCTAGAGGCTTTCCTTGACTTGAACTGAGACACCATCCTCTTTTCCTAAATTTTTTTCTACCAAAAAAAAATGTGTGGAATTAAAATATACTAAATAAATTATTAATTATTATGACAAATTTTGATCGAAGGAAATTCTTATACTTATTCATGGAAATATACTATTGACACGTAATTTAATGGTAATATTATTCATCAAGATTTATTGTATATGCATTATTTACATATGTAATTTTTTTGGGTGAACTCAAAGTATCTATTAGCTGAAAGTTAAGGACTACTCCCTGATCCATCTAAGAGGCTAACTTCTCCCAACAAATGTTTTTTCACACACACAAACCCGTGGATTGAATCCCTGACCACGTGCTTAAGGGACAAGATTACAAGATTATCTGCCAACCATGCTACGCCATGTTAGTTATTTACATATGTAATTTAATAAATGAAATTTGTTAGTTGTGTTTAATACTCGGAAGAAGAGTTTTGTCGATGATTAATCTTCGTCAGAAAACCTAGCTAGCTACCTTTAGTAGAATTTTTCCTCTCAACTACATTTTTTCCATCTACAAGATTTGAACCCGATCAAGACCTTGCATAAAGAATTCAAATCTAGTACTATTCAGACCAACGACAGGTTATTTTATTATCCCCAAAGTTTATTTTCAAAGAAGAGATTACCAACTTATATATAATTGTGTTTAATCTAGTACATACGTTCATCAAGTAATTGAGTGAACAAGCTAGATATATTGTATTGAGTTTAACTTCCGGAACAATATTGGTGGTCAATATATCACATAATTAGATAAACAATGCTTACTGGATCGTCATCTTTTGTGCGCGCACGTGCAACTGGTATATCACATCATTAGGAAACAAAGAAACAACACCCCCCCTAAGCAGGTAAAATAAATAAATAATGAAACACTATCCCTCGTAATGAAAAGCCCCATGTAATAGCATCTCAATTAATTGAGACAATATACCTACACAGGATCCACATATTAATTTAAGAAACCACGTAATAATATCCCACAAAATCAGCAACACTATTATAACAAGATTTTCTTTATCCCACTTGGTTCTTTAATGATATAAATTAGACAGCGGTAAAAATATGGTTAACCTGATTTAATTCAGCTCAAAACTAAGAATAATTATATGATTAGAGTATGAAAAATAGTATATGTACATGTATAAAAGGTTTTTACATTGTCAACCAAGTAGCAATAATATATTCAGCAACGATATAAATGATTTTTACACTATGAACCAATCACAAATTAATATATGACAAATTTGTTGATTATTACCATAATTATTTTAAAATTTATAACTAACATAATTTTTCTAATTAGTTTACAGTGTAAAAGTGAATAGAAATTAATCTCTACTTATATTCTTCTTTTCTTTTCTCCCTTGATGTTTGACACATCAATTCTAGATTTTTTCCCCTTTCCTCAGAGTTTTCTATCATGTAACGCGGTTTAATCTTGATGTTGGGCTGGAAGGATTACAACTGTGTCAGAGAAATATCGATACGATGAGGCTTAGTATTAACTTTTTCTTCATTCCTAATACAACACCATTCGTGTGCCATAGGCATTATATTACCAAATTAAACCCGAGCTACCCCATCTACCACTAGTAACCCCCTCTTCATGACTCCATGTGCTGCACATGCCTGTTAAAATATAAAATAGTTCATCAATCATATAAAAAAATGAAGCACTACCAATCTCAGACAATTTTCAGATAAATACTATTATTGTTCTATGTCAATTTTTAGCGTCTTCCTCGGCTTTTTGTGTTTTCGTGAGAGCCTGCAAAAGTATGACCAAGATTGCCATAATCTTAACGTTGTTGGTCGCCGTTACGGCGTCCTGTTTTGTCTATGGCTGTGCGTTACGTGATCGGAAAATTGAAGGATTCTATTTGGTAGTGGCGCTTGTAACTATTGCATCAGCGATGTTATTAGCTTTCCGAGCCACAACAGTGACATTTATCACAGTCTTGGTGTTGCTGGCATTTGCAGGTAACCGTCGCAGAGTTTTGGTTCAACAAGGATGGCGAATTACCCGTGATGTGGCGTGGTGTTTGGTCAGCGTTATATTCAGATCACAGAAGGGTCTCTTCGCTCTGGCTTGTGCCGCCCTTGTCAGCTTGTTTGCCACTTATCGATGAATGAAGTTGATATAACTAACCTATCTGGTCGGTCAAGTAAATGTCTCTGTTAAGTTCAGGTCAGTGCTCCCATATAGGCTATTATGTAGTATATGTTCTTGGTTATGATTGGGGAGAAAACCTTGTTGTTGTAATAATTTAGAAACTAGGCTAGTGTTCTGACTTGTGGTTGTAAACAAACAAATTTTACTGGCGATTAAAAAAATATATAGCATGTAATTGATATTTTTTGAAATTTGAAAAGGAAATTCCAAACGTTTTGCATCTTGTTCTTTGTTTCTTTTTCTTTTATTGTTGGTCCTGCGCCTTCTTCCTTTACTAGAACACTCATAAGCCTTCAGGTACTGTTTGAGGAGACCCATTACATTGTTTGGATGGTGATCATGGATTACTATTGGATGCCGTTTGTAAATTTTGTAATCTGAATATACTTTTCCCCACGTTTTATGTGAAGCACACAAGCAAAAGGCCATTGCTGTCAAATATATCTGCAATCAGCATACAGTAGTTGTAGATCGAAGAAGGAAGACCTATCCGAACGTCTCTATTCAGATCAATCTTCGGTTTTATTAAGGATTTCTTTTGAGAATTTCCGATTCAGTATATGTTAAAGTATCTAGTAATTACGTGTATAATTTTTTGCAGAACATCCCTCGTCCCTTTGTTAGTGACTCATTAAGGTACCAATCGCTACTTTTTATGTTAAAACTAATATAATAACTTTACCTTGAACGGGTGTTGAATTTATAATTTATAATTCTTTAATAAATATTTTAATTTTAATTAGTTTTAAATTATATATATGTGTGTGTGTGTGTGCAAATATATTATAAATATGATAGTTTTTAAAAACAAACATTTATATAAGTTAAAATAATATAAGATATTTTTTAACTATGTTAGCATATTTTTGAAATATATGATAGTTTTTAATACATATCAATATTCATAACTATGTTAGCATATTTTTTGAAATATATATATATATATATAAAATAAATATTAATAAAAAATATATTTTATATTACATTTTATAATTATTAATTTTTTCTTTAAAAATATGTTTCCTCATGAAAGAAAAAATGACTAACATTAATTAAAAAAATATATATTTATGTGTATTTGAATTTATAGGTTACAATAAAAAAAAATTAATGATAAATACAAAGAAAAGGTAATGTTTATATAATAATATTGTTGGTCTTATTTTCTTTTGGTATAAAACTAAGAAACTAATAATTTTTCTCTTGTAATTTTGAGTTGGTTTAGTCTTTCATGTAACATTTTCATCTTTAAGTAATAAATCTCATGATATTTCTTAATTTAATTTAAATTTGTAATAAATTTGAATCAAGATATATATTAGTGTTATCAATTAATTTGAATCAAAATATATAATTGTACGTGCCCGGTATGGGTGGAGTTTACAATTTATGATTTTTTATATTATTATGACTTTTAATAGTTTTTTAAATTTTATGTAAAAATATATTAGTATATATTTATATAAATATTTGAAAAATATATTAAAATTATTATGAACATTTATATATATTCCAATAATTTTATATTCTCATATGTTTTATATCATTTTAATATATATAAATATTTGTTTTAAAAATATTATCTTTATAAATATATTTGTATTTGTATATAACCTAAATATATATATAATTTTAATAAAAATATTAATAATAAATATTTTATATTACACTTTGTAATTTTAGTTTTCTTTAAAAAAATGTCTTTTCATAAAAGAATGAAATGACAAACATTATTTATAAAAAAAAGTGTAGGTATTTGAACTTATATATTACAATAAAAAAATAAATTATGAATATAAAGATAAAATAACTATAAATACAACGATAAATAAAAAAGACAAATTATGAATAATACTGTCGATTTTACAGAAAACAATTAAGTCTTTTAAACATGTTAGTTAGGATTTAATTCTTGATCATATGCATAAAAAGCTGAAACTTGATAGACGCATTCTTAATGTTTTGTTATTGGATACAACAAAGAATAAAATGACATATCATTAAAAAATTTAAACAAAAAGAAGAAAGGTAATTTAGTTGGTACATGTTACTTTTTGTTGGTACTCATACCTCAACATATACATTTTAAATATATGGGCAAATAAAATTTAATTAAATTGATTTAGAAACACCATTTTCTTATTGTTAGGATCTATTTTTATTTTTAATCATTGATTGAACATTCAAAAGTAAAAATTAAAAAAGAGAATTTTAAAATCAACTTTGTAGGAGTAAGGATAGAGGACTCAAAGAATTATCATTAGAAAATGACCATTTCATATTAAGGGTGTGATTAAATTGCCTTAGCATCAATCTTAGTTGAGTTTTTACTTAATATATATTTATATGATGACAACGAAGTGGTAGTGACTAGTAATTTTGGTTCTCAATTTTTTAAAATTAGTCTATATGAGATATATGAGTTGATTGATCCCTAATTTATATAGTGAGTTAAATATATAAGAGCACAAATTAGCATTTTCTATAGATGAAGATTGATATTGATGATTTGAATCATGACAATACTTGAATCAACAAAAAGATTAATCAATTGAATTTGTAAGCAATAATTATAATTGTTTTTAATGTAATTTAATGAACTAAAAATATTTTTATTTCAATAAAAAGATAATACACACACACAGTTCTCAATTAGTTATCTGAAGTGCATTGTAACCAATAACTATTATGTATTAGATGACTGATAATAATAATAATAATAATAATAATAATAATCTAGGTATACTTTAAAATAGTTAAGGTCGTTTAACTATTATAAATTATCATTTTTCTCACTAAATATGAATGGAATGTTAGTGGTAATGATGACAATACTACATTTATATCATTAGATTAGACTAATGAGTGTTTAGGAGGACATATTAAGAAATAAAAAAGTTGAAACATATCTAATAAGAAAAAAAAAAAACATAGCATTTAGTATATTAGAAACTTTAAAAACTATTTTCATTCAATATTTTCTATTCTTGAATCCTTAACAATTTGTTTCTTCTATTTTGAAATTATTGTCATTTAAACTATTTTTATTTTAAAATATCATAAAAATATTTATAAGTTTTTTAACTTTATCCTTCTTTCTACACTTTCTTTTAAATATTATGTTTTGATAGTCATAAAAATAGTTTATTTTTTAAGTGATAAAATTTTGAGAAATTCTAGTCCAAATTCATAAAAGAATGATGTAGTCATAAAATATTTTTTAATTATAGGAGAATTATTGATTTTTTAATCGTTATACACCATTTTAAAATGATAACTATTTCATAATAGAAGAAATATTTCATTTAACAATATCATTGATGTGATCAATTTTAATGAAATATAAATAACTTTACTTTATATACTTAAAGTGTAATTAATTGAAAATTATAAAGTGAATTGGTAGCCTCTCCCTTGAGTTAATTCAATCCATCAAGTTATAAGACATACATTGTAAGGTGTACAAATTTAGAATTATACAAGGTTTTTTTTTCATGAAACTTAAATCAGTGCAAGATTTTTTAATTTAAATATGCTATAAATTTGAATCAGAACATATATTCGTATTATTAATAAATTTGAATCAGAATATATATTTTTGTTATCAATTTGAATGTTCAAATCATACAAACCATATTGTTACAATTACCCTAATTAATATGATTATGTATTTTATAAATTAAAAATGGAAAAATTGATCACTTGGTAATTAATTACCATAATTACAAAAAAAATCATAATATTTGATAAATTTATTACTGTATTATATAAAATAAAATATATACAAATTTAATGATTTAATTAATTGATTTAATAATCAAAATATATACTCATTATAATCACCTAAATTGGAAGTGTGTGAGTTTAAATTCCTGTAGTATGTTTTATTTTCCTTTTTTTTATTTTCTTATCTCTTCTTTTCCATTTTTTTATAAAGCTTACTATGAGTTTCTCTTTAAATTAAAAAAAAATAAAAGAAAAAATATTTGGTATTCCACATTTGACTTGGTCTAATAAGGAAAAGGTTAATACAATTTAATATAATAGAAGTTATCTATTTCTTGTTTTTAAGTCAGGTGAGATTCGACCTTATTAATATCTAGTGCATCACGATCTATCTTCTAGTGATACATTTGATTTGACATTGTGGTGTCTTCAGTTTGTAAATATCATATATTGGAGAGAAATATTTTAAAATAATAAAAAAGATATAAATTTATCTTACAAAAATAGACAAATCAAATGAAAAATGATGTAAAGATAAATATTTGGAAGGAAAAAAAGCAATGAAGAAATATCTCTAGTAAAAAAAAGATATATAAATATAAAAATATAAAAATAAAATAAAATAAGATAAAGACTGAACCTTATTTTGATAATATAGTACAACTCCCTATATCTTCTTCTGTAAAACCTTTCTTTCAGTCTTTTTGTGTTATTTCAATAGTTGAAAGTCAAGCAATTGTAAAATAATGTCAATAAACAAACTTTCAATACTAAATATTAGATAAAATATGCAAAAAAAATTAAAATAATTGAAAAAGATAAAAATTTACCTTAGAGAAGGAATAGAAAGATTAGTAAAATTTTGCTCATATTTATCCTTCCATTGAAATTGAATAAAAGGAACAAATAAAAAATGTTAGCAGTTGATTATTTCAAAAAGAAAAGATTAAAATGAAAAACAACGATGTGTACATAAGTATTTATAGAAAAGCTGATCACATGACTTTTTGTTTAAGGAAACTTAAATAAAAAATAATTTTAATATGAATATGCTACAAATTTGAATTAAAATATATATTCATATTATTAAGTAATTTGATTTTTAATCAGAATATATATTTTTGTTATCAATTTGAATGTTTAAATCATGAAAATCATATTGGTAATAATTACCTTAATTTATATAATTATGTATTTTTTATGAATTAAAAAATAAAAAGATCACTTGATAATTGATTATCGTAATTACAAAGAAAAATCTATTTTATTTAATAAATTTATTACCGTATTATATACAATAAAAATCTGTATACTTGTATTATTAGTTTGAATATTCAAATTATAAAAATCATAATAATAATAATTTCCTTAATTATGCATTAAAATATTTATCAATACTTTCAATTCTTTTGAATCAAAATATATATTTGTATTATTAGTTTGAATGTTCAAATCATAAAAATTATATTGATAATATTTTCCTTAATTAATATAATTATATATTTAACGAATTAAAAAATTAAATAAAAAATCAATGACATTTTGGAAAAAAATGAATATAATGTTCCCATACTGGCATTTGCCTACATGACAAAACCTTTTTTTTATAATATATTAATATATAGTATATATAATAGATATATAATAAATCTCGTACTACAAGTGTAGAGTAATTTGTTTTCTATTTGCAATAAAATATCGTACTTTAATAATTGTATTGAGAGTAATCAATCAATAAATTAAAAAAGATTTTATTATATATTATAAATGTTTTAATTATCATGATAAAAAATATTACCATAATTATCAAAATTACCGTGATTATAAATAACATTCAATACAATTTGAAAAATTGATTTTCTTGTTATATAAATCAATTTAAGAATTAATTATTTAATTGATGAATTTAAGTAGAATATATACTTATTATAAACGCCTTAATTATAAATGTCTTAATTATTATAATCAAATATAATAATTTATTTATATAACTAAAAAAATAAAAAAAATCCATGAAATTTAGGTGGGAAAAGAATGAACATGATGTTGTCACGTGACATCTTTTCTTGTTATAAAACCTGTGATTTTCGTAATTTTATTCAATTAAATATTTAATAATTAAATAATCACCTTAATTCTCCTAAAATAAATCTCATGAGATTTTTTATTTAAATTTAAATTTTTTATAAATTTGAATCGAGATATATATTAGTGTTATCAAATAACTAATTAAAAATGAAAAAAATTGTATTTTAGGAAGAAAAATAATTTTAATATGCATTTGCCTAAAATAAATCTTGTGAGATTTTTTAATTTAATTTAATTTGTTATAAATTTGAATTAAGATATATGTTAGTGTTATCAATTAATTTGAATCAGAATATATAATTATATTATCCTTTATATATATAAATTAGAATAACCTATCTTAATCGAAAGTATTTTTAGCTATGATTTTTCAACGAGAGCGTTTTTAGAAAAAAAATAAATTATCTCTTTCAATCTATCATTTTTAATATCTTTAGTTCTAAATTAAATTTTCATGTTTTTTAAAAGAAACTATCAATAATTAAAAATTAACATTGTATTACAAAAATTGTTTATTATAAATTTAAAATATAATCTATATGTTCAAAAATATTATTTATTACGAATTTTAATTATAATATATATATATATATATATTAAAATATTTATTTATTACCAATTTAAGTTATATAAAATAAATATTTATTCTGTGCAATGTACAAGTTAAAATACTAGCTGATTAGAATGTTCAAATTATAATTGGTTACCGTAATTAACTTATTACTATATTTTAATGAATTAAAATAATACTAATATTTTTATGATCAAATATTATGAATAATTATACTCAACAAGTATACATTGCAAACATAATCTTGAATAAATTATTTAATCATTATCATTGTTTAAGTATTTTTTTTTCATTTTTTGTATTATATTTAGAGTAATTATTTATTATGGATAACATTTCAAAAAATTTAGACTAATTCAAAGTTTTAATTGTATTATGTAATATTTTGTCGTGAGTATAATCTTCAATGATATATAAATTATTAATGTAATGTATATGATAATATATTATCAAATTATATATTTAAATGAATTAGTTATAATTTAATGCTAATTTTTATATATTTGAATTATTTAACTAATTTAAATTTCAAGTTTATTATAAGCAATAAAAATTGAAAAATGTTAGGCATTTTTTTTCAAATTTTTAGTTATTTTTAATTTATGAAATCAATGTTAGGTGTTCAAGATGTTAGGCATGTTAGGTATATAAAATTAGAAAGAATTTCAAATGGTTTGAATCGCATATAAACCTATTGAGATCAATGCAATAATAATAGAAAATATAAGAGTTTGAAACATTGTTTTTCAATTCTATTTTGTTAGTATATAAAAGCAAAAAGAATCTTAATCAATATTTTAATATATAAAAGCAAAAGAAAATCTAAATGGTTTGTATCTCATATAAGCCCATGAAACTAATGCAATAATAATGAAAAAGATAAGAATTTAAAATGTTTCTTGCTTGATTTCATTTATGTACAATTTTATATCTAATAGTAATTACACTAATTACATTAATTGATCTTGATTTAGTGGTATATAAAATCAAGAAAAATCCCAAACAATTTTTTATCATATAAAAGCATAAATTTGGTGTATAAATGCCAGAAGAAACTCAAATGGTGTCTTTCTATATAAAAGCAAAAAGAATCACAAACGATTTTAATCTCATATAAACTATTGAAATCAAGGCAATAGTTATAGCGTAAATATTTGCAATATAGTAATGAAAATTTCATAAATTTTTGAAATTATATTTTTTAATTTTACTATTAATTATTTCAAATATTGTTGTAATATTTTTTCATATTTTTTACATATTTCTACCATGATTATTTTTTTATATAGATCATAATTCTAAAGAGCAAAAATAATACTTTTATTATTAGATATAATATTTTGATTCATAGACAAACGTTTTTTAATTATTTAATTAATTTTTAATTTATATTCTGACATGAATAATATTAACACTAAAAAAATGTTCACTTACAAATAAATTTATTTGATGATAGTTTAAATTATGAAAATTATATTTTTAAATTATATGTAATATGATTGTATTGGGTCACCATATTGATATTAAGACTGGGTAAAGAATTACTATTAATAAATAAAGGAAGAAAAAAAAGGTGGAAATGTTTTATGACACTATTTTGATTTAAATTATCATATACTAAATGCAAATAAAGAAATAAATTGATATAATAAAAGTAAGTGCATTGTAGAGGATTGGGTTTACATAATCTAAAATTACTTATTCTTAATCATAACCATTAAATCAAAAGATAAATGTAATACTTAGGTTACGTTTTCGACAAACATTCATAATTATCAACATAACAGTAAATTTTTCTAAAAAAAAGTTGAATCTATACATAATATTCTACATAACAAATGTAAAATCTAAACCTTGTTGACATCATTATTTAAAGGACAAAGTCAAACAACTCTTCCTTTTTAAATCCATTATAGCAACAGACGTAGAAATATATAAGATTTAATTATTTAATTTATTGATTTAATTAAAATATATACTCTATTTTTTGGTGAATAACATATACTCATTGTAATTGCCTTAATTATTATAATTATATATTTTTAATTAAAAAAATAAATAATAAAATAATAGAACAAGGATAATAAAAAAATAAAATTACTATATTAATTATTATAATACATAATTAATATAAATTATTATAAAATAATAAAATAAGGATAATAAATATAAAACACAACAATAAATTCTATTATTATTATATTATTGTTATTATTATTATTTATTGTGTTAGTATTTTTTTGGTGTACATGGTGATAATGAAAATAGAATTAGGTCCTCGTGCAAACTATCCAGTCCTAAACCCTCTCACCATTAGGCCAACCCTAATTATTCTATTAGCATAACAATTTATTATTGTTATTATCATTATAATTATAATATAAATTTACAGTAAATTATTATAAAATAATGATAATAAACAAAAAGTTACCATAGGTATATAAAACATTTAATAAAAAATAATAATTGATTACCATTTTATATAAAATAAAAATTCATTTTAAATTTAATTATTTAATTAAATAATTTAATTAAAATATATACTTGTTATAATGATCTTAATTACTATAATTAAATATAATAATGTATTTTTATGAATTAAAAAATGATGAACTTTAGGTAAAAAAAGAATAAATATGGTGATGCCATGTGACATCTGTCTATGTGGTAAAACATTCTTTTATTATAGATAATTACCTTAATTATTATAACTAAATATAATAATGTGTTTTTATGAATTAAAAATAAAAGATGAACTTTGGGTAGAAAAAGAATGAATAGTGTTAAAACCTTCTTTTATGATAGATGATAGATAATATATTCATATATGATTTAATTGATTGATTTAATAAAAATATATATTCAATGCAATCACCTTAATTACCATAATTTTGTATTTTTTATGAATTAAAAATAAAATAAAATGCAATGGCATTTTGACGAGAAAAGAATCAATGTGATGCTGCTATGTGACATTTGCTTACGTGACAAAACCTTCTTTTATAATAATAATAATAATAATAATCTATAGCTATAATAGAGAGAATATTCTCTTTTAGTCTCTATTTGTTATTGAATTATTATACCCTTTAACAACTCTCTAAATTATTTACTATTTTATTCTTTAACTACTCTTTAAACTATCCACTACAATATTTATCTTTTATTTTATTTATTTATTTAAAAAATAAAAAGAGACAGGAAGTGTCTTTCTTTCCCTTAGTAGTAGTAATAGTAGTAGTAGTAGCAGTAATAGTAATAATAATAATAATAATCGTTGTAATCACCTTAATTACTATAATTATGTATTTTTATGAATTAAAAAATAAAAAATTCAATAGTTTTTTTGTTATGTGACATCTGTCTATGTAACAAAACTTTCTTTTATAATAATAACATGTGCCTTGAACGGGTATTAGGTTTAAATTTTATATTTTTTTATATTATTATAATTTTTAATGTATTTTTTTAATTTTAAACAACATAGGTTAATAGATATGTATATAAATATTTAAATATGTATAAAAACAATTAAAATTGCAATTTTTAAATTGCAATCCATGCGGCATAATTATAATCAATCATTATGTCAAAATTTATCAATTAAAGTTCCTTGCCATAATAATTTCTTGTCTATTTAAGCAACTATACTAATTGATTTGTCTTAATATTCATACACCATAATTTTGATTAGCAAAAAGATCCATCACATGATAAATAATAGATATAATATATTCTTAATAAAAAATATATAAAAATAAAAATAATATATGATCTATAATGCTTAATACAATTAGAATCAAAACAGTAATGACCCTTTTTTTGTGAATTAAATTTTAAAAAGAAACATTCTAATTAGTGGTAAATAATAATACTAACAAATTTTAATAGGTCTCATTAGTGATAAACAAGTGAGAATAACATTAATAAATTTATAAATCAAAATTAATCAAATTTATCAATGATAATTATTAAAACAAATGCCAAAAAATCTATTTTAGATTTTTTTTGCACTTAAATCAATCATCATATTTACATCATTTTCAAGTTATTTCTAAATCAATTAATGCATATATTAGTTTTTTTTGAATGAATTATCATTATATTGATTATAATTAAAAAATATTAATTAGAAAACTATTTGCATTGGTTAAAATTCAAATAATTCACATTGATTGATTGTTTATAATAGTATATTTACCTTGAATCTTATATATGCTCAAATTAAAATCAATCTAAATTAATTGAAATTAATTTATATTGATTGAAATTTAAATAATTAAAACAATTTATGTTGATAGATTATTTACAATAAAAATAATTCAAGCGCTTTATATGGATAGAAACATTTCAAATGGTTATTAAAAAGTTTTGTTAGTAATGTTGAATATCATTATTTTTCAATTACTCAATTGTTTTCAATTAATATAAATGAGATTATTATAAATAATGTCATTAAGATTAAATGTGAAAATCTCTTCAATGAAAAGTTGTGCATGAATAAACGTCTATTTTCAACCACCCCAATTAAAAAGATAACGAAAAATGTCAATATAAACATATTCAACATAATAGCTATAGCAAAAATGCTTTAAAAGTAAGTAAATGAATTAATATTCCAAATGAATAAACACATATAACCTTTAGCATATTTCATAAATAACACTTATTTAATAAATTTAAAATTTTATTCTAACCATAAAGTTATATTTTTGATAAATACATTTTATATAAACACTAGATTATTATTAAATGAACAAAAGGCAAAGTTAATATTTTTAGTGAAATAAATTTCATTAAAAATTATTGATTGTTTAACTTCTAAATTTTAAAATATTTTTTTCAAAAATATTTATTGGTTAAATCCAAAGGATAATAAGAATGAAGTTTAATGATTGTTCATCTCCAAAATTACATTAATTTGTTTTAGGAAAATTACCAACTTATATGGAAACCATCAAATTAAAAGTGTTATTATTGTTATTAAATATATATTATGTATTATTATATGAATTATGAATTGTGCATAACTAGTGTCGTAGCTTCTAACCCTAGTGCGACCATTGTACACTAAAAAAAGCTACTATCATATATATCCTAAATGATAAAAGTAACTATTGTTATAGTCATTTTTCAATAACAAAGAACAACCCATTACAACAAAGAGTAAGGAATGATAAAAAATACTACCTTATATATATATTAAAAAAATTGCATTCAAATCCATATATTTCCACCTTTATACAAATAGAAAAAAAAAACTAACCATGAACTTTATATACATTAACAATAATTATATTTTTACTTAGAAAATTGAACGGTAAATTATTGTCTTTTTTGAATCAATTGGTAGCATGAAATTTCTTTCAACTGCGATCAATTTTCGTAACCCATGAAGGTAGAAAAATCAGAAGGTGATACCTGTGATTGAAATAATGAAACAAAAATTAAGCAAAATAATGTAAGGTGTTATAAAATATAATGAATTAAATTGAATTGAATAAATATAATGCTAAAACTCACCAATTGAGCTTTCATCTAGAAGTAAGCACCCTAAAAAGTTTTTTTCATTGAAGTCTTTGTCCACCTTACCATACTGCTAAAAATATATAAAATAATGAATGTTATTTCAATCGTAGAAAAAAGAAGAGAAAGAAGACACATAAAAGCTCTAAACAAATATCAAAATTTAATGATTAATTACCACATTGTATGAAAAAATAGTCAAGCAAAAAACCTCCTATAAATCTTTTTCTTCAATATACGATAGTCTTTTATAAACTACAAAAGAGAATATTAGTTACTCCAACAAGAATGACATAAATGAAGAATACACAACCACCCCTATATATGAATTTAAAAATTTTGCGTTTGACAATTCAATTCTTGTATATAAGTAATAAGTAATAGGTAATAAAATAATGAATGATAAATCATAAATAATTGATATATAAAAATAATAAAAGTATTTGAGTTAAAAAAAAAAAGCAACCACATATATCAATGGTAATTATTAAAACTAATAACAATCAATTTATTCTAAATTTTATTGTACTCAAATATATCAACGTATTTACATCACTTCAAATTTTATTGTACTCCAATTTTATTCTAAACTGTCAATTTATTTATATTATGAAATCAAAATAAATCTTGTGAGATTTTTAATTTAAATCTATCATAAATTTGAATCAAAATATATATTAATATTATCAATTAATTCAAATTAAAATATATAATTATTGTATTATCAATTAGAAAGTTCAAATCATGATTGATTACCATAATTAAATAAATTATTTTATTTATTATTTTGATCACTTTAGTTGATTATCATAATTATAAAAAGTATTCCATAAAATTTAATAAATTGACTGCCGTATTATATAAAATCAAAAGCTATATAAGATTTAATGATTTAATTGATCTTAAAAATATGATAGAATAAAATTACTTATTATTATTTTTTATATATTTCGTTGTATTAGTATTAATATTTAATATAATTTAATAATTAAATTTAAAATTATAATACATAAATACTATTATCATTATAAAATAATAAAATAATGATAATAAATACAAAATATGACCATAATTTATTATTATTGGTATATATTATTATTATTATTATTATTATTATTATTATTATTATGTTAATATTTAAGGTAACATAACAATTTATTATCATGAATATTTTTATAGTACACATTTACGGTAATTTATAGTAATTAGTATAAAATCATAATAATAAATAAAAATTTCTATAATTATAGAAAAATATTCCATAAAATTTATCAAATTGATTGTCATATTATATAAAATCAAAATTTATTTAAGAACTAATTATTTAATTGATTAATTTAATCAAAATATATACTTGTTATAATTATCTTAATTCCTATAATTAAATATAATATTGTGTTTTTATGAATTAAAAGAAATCAATGAAATTTAGGCAAAAAAAAATGAATATGGTGATGTCATGTGACATCTACTTACATGACAAAACCTTTTTTTATAATATATAATAAATAATAGATAACAGATAATTATTAATAATTATTTATATATTATTAATAATTCATGATTGTCACATCTTGTTAGTTTATAAAATTCAAATATATTTAAGATTTAATTATGTAATTGATAAATTTAGTATACTATATACTTATTATAAACACCTTAATTATAAACGTATTAATTACTATAATTATAAATAACATTCTATAAATTTTGAACATTGATTGTCTTGTTATATAAAATTAAAATTCATTTAAGATTTAATGATTGATCAAAATCACAAAAAAGCATGATAATCATATTTTTTTTACAAGCATGATAATAATATATTATCTTGTATTACAATTTGTAGAACAATCCGTTTTCTATTTACAATAAAAAATTGTAATTTAATAATTGTATCGAGAGTAATCAATCAATAAATTGAAAAAAAGATTTTATTATATATTATAAATGTTTTAATTATCATAATAAAAAAATATTACTATAATTATCATAATTACTGTGATTATAAATAACATTTAATAAAATTTGAAAAATTAATTTTATTGTTATATAAAATCAAAACCAATTTAAGATTTAATTATTTAATTGATGAATTTAAGTAGAATATATACTTATTATAAGTGCCTTAATTATAAATACCTTGATTTCAAATGTCTTAATGTCTATAATTAAATATAATAATATATTTATATGAATAAAAAATTGTAAAATTTAGGCAGGAAAAGAATAAATATGGTGGTGCCATGTGACATCTTTCTATATTATAAAACCTTATTTTATAATATATAATAGATAATAAATAATATAATAATTATGTATTTTTTCTGAATTAAAAATACAAAAAATAACAGCCTTAGAGAAGAATTAATGTAATGTTATCACATGATATTTACCTACGTGACAACCTTCTTTTATAATAATAATAATATAAGAAAAATATATGCATTGATAGTGTAAAATTTTTTTATGATAAGTTTGTTGAGTTTAATAATAATTCTCTTTATATATAAATTAGAATCCTTCTATATATATAAATTAGAACAACTATTTTGAAAGAAAGTGTTGTAGCTGTCATTCTTCAACGAGAGTATTTTTAGGGATTTTTCTTAACCTCTTATATCTTTCAATTTATTATTTTTAATATCTTTAGTTTTAAATTGAGTTTCAATATTCTTTAAAAAATTATCAATAATTAAAAATAATATTATATCACAATATAAAATATTTGTCATAAATCTAAAATATAATTTATATATTCTAAAATATTTATTTATTTCAAATTTTAATTATAATATAATTTATAGATTTTAGAAGTATTTATTTATTCTAAATTTTTGTTTTATAAAATAAATATTTATTCTGTATAATACACATGATAAAATATAAGTAGCTATTTTGAACAAGAACATTTTTAGCTGTTATTATTCAATGAAAACATTTTTATATGTCATCTTTCGATGAGAGTATTTTTAAGAATTTTTTTAACCTCTTATCTCTTTCAATTTATTATTTTCAATATCTTTAGTTCTAAATTAAATTTCAATATTTTTTAAGAAAATATCAATAATTAAAAGTTAATATTATATTATAATAATTGTTTATTATAAATATAAAATATAATCTATATATTCTAAAATATTTATTTATTACAAATTTTAATTTTAATTATAATATATTATATTTAAAAGTATTTATTTATTATAAATTTAAATTATATAAAATAATATTTATTTTGTTCTGTGCATTGTTAAAATACTAGTTATCGTATAAGTTACACAAAAACTTATTTTTAATTGATTGATAGTAAATTTACACTAATAGTATATATTAGTTAAATTTATATAAACTTATTAGAATCGGCCTATTAATGAAAGATTGAGATAATATACATAAAGTCTTATATTCTAATTTTATTCTATTATTGTACAACAAAAAAAAAGTTAAATTCTATATAACAATAATAATTGATTTTCTTTTTTATTAGATTAGAGGATTTAAAACGTTCCAAATAAAGGATAAGATACGTGTTCCGTGTGCAGATCCCACCTTAACGACGAAGTTACATGAATTTAAAAAGTCAATAAAAAAATTTTCTTGTTCGCAAAGTCACCAGAGTATATATGTCACTCTCCTGCTCGCAGAGCGTCTAAAGCGGCTAACGGGAACGCTAACGCTTAGCAACTCTCTATTTTCTGTTTCGAAGAAGAAGCCTCTTTTCCGATTAGGGTTAGGGTTTCAGTGTTTTCTCTTTCGAGTAACTCCCTTCGTCGTTCGTCGCTTACTCTCCGAGAGCTATGGAGTCTGCTCTAGTGATCAAGGTTCGATCTTAATTTTCCTTTTTTTTCTTCATATTTTTGTTTTATTTTTCGGCCTTGAATTATTTTCTTTCTTTTATATTATTACTTTTGTCGTGTGATGTACTGCGTTCAGTCATCTAGATATTGCTTGGTGAAAATGAAGATGAATCGTTTTTGGTTCGTGACGATTTTGCTTGCTGATATGAAGTTTCAAGTCTGATAGTCATTGTACTGTTTTCATTTCGTTGTCGATTTCGTTAGAATCGTGTTAAATAAAAATCAACGTGCGTCCCTTTCTAGTTTCGCCTTTTATTTTAATGTTTTGATGATCGTAGCACGGAATTATGATTTTATATCCCTCATATGACAGTAGTGAGTTTTGAAAAGACAAACGGGACTGAAACCCCAACCGATGCTTGTTGGGTTTCGGCATGAACAACTTGGGTTTGCCCAGAAACAATTTTAGCGTGGGTTTTATGAAAATCAATTCATTCTAGACATTTGCTTGATGTGTCATGGTTGATTCATTTGTTTATTTTTTTGGCAGAGAGTGCCTTATGTGGTTAGAACGATTAACTTTTATGAATTTCTACATGTATTAAAATTGTTGTGCCTAGTCGAAGGTTCTATAAATCAGGGTTTTAAATAGTGTGCTATAGCACTGCTATAGCGGTGTAGCGATGTGTAGCGGCCAGCGTGCTACAGGGGCTTCCATAGCGGTTTAGTGTAGTGGCCCAAATAGCAGGCTGAATAGCAGCTGTTGCGGGCGCTATAGTGGTGTAATGTGTTGATTCTAAAATATCCCTCTGAACAGAGACATTAGGGCTTTTTTGGAGGCCTATTTTTGAGATTTTAATTTCCAAACATGAAATCTATAGATGTAATAATAGTGCAAATGATAAAGAAGACTTGGATTTAGAAGATGATGATGATTGATGATTCTTCTCTCGGAAACTTGTATTTAACTTTTGTTTGTATTTACTTGTATGTTTTGTTTAAGACACCTATGACTTTGTGTTGTTAATTATGAATGTGTTATTAATTTTGAGTAATTTTTATCATTTTGAGAATTTATATTTATATAGTATCCAATATAAAAAATTTCAAAATAGCGGCTATCCCGTTATACGCCATATCGCTATAGCGTTTTTGGAGCCGCACTATGTGCTGCTATCTAGGATTTAAAACATTGCTATAAATAATGCTCAATTTATTGTACAGGGGTTCTGTTTTGGTTTTATTGATGGTATATTTTGGATTAATGTATCAAGGATCCTGTCAATCAAATATATGATCATACATTTTAATTTTTCTGGTAATCTTTTAATATAACATGTGATTTGTGGAAGACCTAGACCCATTTTGTGGAATTTCATTCAGAAATTTTGTACAAGACTTTGCTGATAAAAATTTCGTGTTTTTGGCATATAATAGTTGTGCTTCATTTTGGTTAGTCTTAATGAGTGGTTCTATAATCGTGCAAATCTTTACTTATTGCATCACTTCTTGTTGGACAGGTGAAATATGGAGATACCCTCAGGCGCTTCAGTGCCTGTGTGGACGAGAATAATAGACTGGATCTTGACATGGTTGGGTTGAGGGCCAAGATATGTTCTATCTTCAGTTTCAGTGCTGATGCAAATTTAATTCTGAGATATGTTGATGAAGATGGCGACTTGGTAACTCTAGCTTGATGATGATGATTTGCGTGATGTGATGAGGCAGCAATTGAAGTTCTTGAGAATTGATGTACATATGAATGGTGGTGGTAAATCAAATGCTGGGTCTAGTGGAAGTGTCACCCCCTTAAAATCTCCTCCTGTCACAAACCCATTTCAGGTTAGGGATGCTAGAGCTTCATATTCTCTGCCAGAGCCAGTACGTGAGGCTCTTTCCAAGTTATCACTTTCATCTTCAAGTCCTGTGGTTGATAATCTTGCCAATTCAATTTTGGAAATGGGACAATCCGTTCTAAATTCTCATTTCCAGCCTCGTGGTGCAGCTGCTACAAGTTCAAAAACTGGTGTTCCTGAAGAACCTATCACTTCTGAAGCAATAGGTCCACAATCTCCACATGTGGACTCAGCCAACAATGCCAGTGTCCATAGTGATAGTGGCACCCCCTTAAGATCTCCTGTTACAAACCCATCTCTGAGTGGAAATGCTGTTAAAGCTGACATCATTAGTTCTGCGCCTGAGCCAGTACGCAAGTTTTTGTCCAATTTATCACGTTCAAATGCTGCATCTTCAAGTCAGCTGCCTGTTAATCTCACTGATTTAATTTCCCTAGTGGGACAATCTGTTCTGGATTCGTATTGCCAGCCTCATGTCACAGCTGGTCCATTCTCAAAAAATGGTGTTCCTGAAGAACCTATCACCTCTGAAGCAAGAGGTCCACAGATTCCATCTGTATACTTGGCTTCCAATGCCACGCAACAGGTGGAGGCTGAAAATGTAATCCCTCAACATGTGGAGGCTGGAAACGTATCCAGAGGTGTAGTCTCTACTTCCAATTCCAGTCAACAGGTGGAGGCTGGGAACGTAATTAGAAGTGTAACGACAGCGGCAGGAGTTGCCGCTGTTGATCTCAATATCCCACCATGTGATCCCCATTCATCTCAGTCCATAAATGTAAATAAGGCTCCTCTTTCATCAGTCCCTGATGGTGATGGCAAGAAGGGTAAAATGTCAACTGTCGATAGTTTTGCTGGTGAGGGTGTCAGTAGTGGGACACCCTCAAGTTCTGCAGGTCCTAGTAACAGTTCAACCCAGACTACCTCGTTGAGTTCTGGTGCTTTCATTGACTGTCCATTTTCTGGGACTTATACCATTAATTCTTGGACACCACCACCTCTTGGAAACTCTCTAATACCCCCATTTAAAAGGAGCCATAGTCACACTGAGGCAATGACTGGTATGTTCCATAAGGGGGTCCGCTGTGATGGCTGTGGTGTCTATCCAATAACTGGACCTCGTTTCAAATCCCTAGTGTAAGTACTTTGTCTTGGGTTTATTGTGAAATAGGTTTCAGCGGCATTTCCATAATATTTTGTCCTTTATGCAGAAAGGAAAATTATGACCTCTGCAACATTTGTTTCAATGAAATGGGTAATGGGACAGATTATATCAGAATGGACCGCCCTGCATCTGCTCGTGCCCCTCAATGCCTATATGAACATACAAAAAACTTTGTAATCACTTTTGAACGCTATTATCTTTTCTTTTCTCCCTATGCGAGTCCATGCATTTTCACCTTTTTCTTTTATGGTGCAGCCAACATTACCACCACCTATTGTTAAGAAAGGTGCATTTTTGAAGTATGCAAGGCCAAAGCTAGATAGTCGGTTCATTTTGGATGTCAATGTGATTGATGGTACAATGATGGCTCCATCTACTGCATTTACAAAGATCTGGCGGATGCGCAATAATGGCACTATAGTGTGGCCCACGGGAACTCAACTTGTTTGGATTGGAGGAGACAAGTTTAGTGACTTTCATTCAGTTGACTTGGAGGTTTGCTAAATATTCATATTGTAGTTTCATTATTTATTTAAGGTTTATTAGCTTTTCTCTAGGTTTGTTTTGCTTGTTATAGAATATGTGGTATGCTAGATTTTTGAGTGCTCTCTCTGATTAAACATCCTAGGTTCCCGAGGATGGTGTCCCTGTGGAGAAGGAACTTGACATTGCAGTTGATTTCACAGCACCTCAGTTACCTGGTCGATACATATCATACTGGAGGATGTCAACTCCATCTGGACATAAATTTGGCCAACGTGTTTGGGTCCTTATACAGGTAAAATGAGAGTGTTGACGGAATTTCTTCTTCCTTCATACATTTTTTTGCTGAGGGACACTAGGATTTTCTCTGAATGGTTTAATAATACTCTTGCTCTCTTGCATTATCGTACACACAGGTTGATGCCTCTCTCAAGGACTCATTTTATGATAGCTCTCAAGGTCTGAACTTGAATATTCCTCTTGATGTCGGTGGCTCTAAAGGACCTCAGGTTATAGATATCAATATTCAGCCCATTGAGGATGATACTTTTCTTCAAACCCGCAATCCTAATGCTCCCATTGAACCTGTGAATCAAATGGGTGATAAGGAACCAAGGTTGGAGGTGGAAAACGAAGTCCCTATAAATGAAGCTACATTTGTTGCCCCTGCTGCCTTAGCCCCTGCAACCTCTGTGGCACCTTCATCAGTTTCTTATCCTATTATTGATTTAAGTGAAACAGCCCCAGCTGTTCCCTCTAATCAGCAATCCTCAACTGTGGAAGTGCCATCATCATCTCTAGGGATTGGTGGAACTAATTCTGTGGAGGAGAGTCTACTTAAAGAGCTTGAGGAGATGGGTTTTAAGCATGTTGATTTGAACAAAGAGATCTTGAGGATGAATGAGTACGATCTGGACCAATCACTAGACGATCTCTGTAGTGTTGTTGATCTCTCTGGTGTTTCAGAGTGGGACCCTATCCTTGAAGAGTTACAGGAGATGGTAAGTTGTTCTGGTTCTACCTTTTACCCTGAAAATGCCTTTGCTTCTACGGACTGTGCAGTTCGAACTTCTAATGCCCCCCCTCCTCCTTTTTTCTCCTTTGTTCTTTCCATTCGGTCCTCTGACCAGTCAATATGTTATTGTCCTGTTTTGATTAGTGATGGGATGTGTATGCAGGGTTTCCGTGACAAAGAGATGAATAAGAGGCTGCTGAAGAAAAACAATGGAAGCATCAAACGTGTTGTTATGGATTTAATCAACGGAGAGTAGTATTTTTTAGTTGAAATGTCATTTAATAGTTAATGTAAAGGTGGCTACTTGTGCTCCTAGGATGCCTGACATTTGCCAGGCAGTCATAATTTTCTAAAATCCTAACTCGATCTTGTGTTTGGTGATGTTATTATCGCAATTGAACAATTTGATCGATCCTATGTCGGATTTAAGTATGTATGAACTCAATGCTTTGCTTTCGTATGTGTAATTATATTGCTGAATCGTTTTGGTTATTTACAGGTTAAGCCTTATGGTTTTGATTTGGAACGAGGTTTTTTTTTTTTTTTTAGCTGTATGGGTGCAAATCGCCAAGTTCTTACCTACCGTGGGGCTGTGGTTGGTTAAGTGGCCCCTGAAAAGGAAGGGTGGATATTTAATTATTCAATTTTAGGAAGACTTGTAGCCTTTTCGCCGTACCCAACGGACGACGTAGTGCATAATGCACAAGGATGTGAGTTTTATTATAATAGCTTGATACCTATGTCAGCATCTTCCTACATCTCTTTGAGGATACGTGAGAATTTTAGTTTTTATGGCTAATGGTATTAAGGAATCAAGTTCAAATTTTAGAGCAGAATATAAGAAGGGAACAATTAGTTCAGTGGACTTTTTGAAAGTTCAGAGCCAATTACTGATCTGTTTCCCCTTACCATTTCTTGACAATATTTTTTATTGTCAATTTATTTAACCAAGGCTGTTAGTTTAGTACATCTTTAGATTAGGGTGATATATTTTTTATGAATAAAATTTCGTATTTTGTCTTTAAAGTGATTATTTCTAATCTAATCTAATTTATAGTATATCATTTTAATTCATTAAAATTTTAAAAAAATTATATTATTATTATCATCATCATCTTTCTCTCGGTCGTGTTTAAAATTTCAAGAGGAAGGAATATTGAGTCAAATAGAACGCAAGGTTTCTTTATCGACGTTGTTTGATGCTAATAGTGGAGCAAATCTTACATGCTTGTTGGAAGCCATCTCAACATTTGTCTTTTATTCAATCAATGTAAGAGAAGGATATCGAGTCCTGTTGAATGGAGACTCCTACGCGACATGGAGTACTCGATATAGAAGCATACAGGCTGATGTCTCTAACTCCAATATGAAAATTTAAGAGTAAAGCATTAATTTCGTCTCTAAACTATTACTCTCTCTCCTAACTAATTCTTAAAGTAAGAAAATTATATATATAATCTTTCAAGTATTAGAAATCATAATAAGTAATCTTTTAGTATTGAAAAATCTATAAACTTAGTCCTTTTAACATTTGTAAAAAATACCACCTCATAGATTAAACTGATGGATACTTAAAATTTAAGGAGTTACTTATATAATTTTATTATGTTAGAGGCTATATAAGAAAGAAGGTAATATTTGAAGGACTAAATTGATAGTTTATTCAAAATTTAATAAAAACCTTTTGAAATGATGTATTGTTCTTACTTGTGTGGGTTGGGTTGGGTTGTGTCTGCCGTCTACCAGAACAGTCGTTCTTCTATGACAGTTAGTCGCCTATTACAACAATCTTGTGACTAGAATGCTGTGCTCTTAGATGGATGGAATCATGTTAGTGTTGACAAGAATTTTAAAAGAATTGTGTGAACTGACATCCAAATTAAAAAGTTGTAGTAAAGGAATTTCTCCATCTCTAGATAACTTTCTACTTGTTTGGCCCAAAATTTGTCTCTATACTATGCAGCTACTTTCAATTATTCACATGTCAATTCCGGACGTATATCAGAACCATTATCTATTTTCTTTTTCATTACAGTACCAGAGATATATTATTAACCCCATTTTGTTAGGTGGATGTTAACTCCAACTTTTTAGTCTGCCTCTTCCCCCCCATTTCCCCCTGTCGAGAAATGCCAGCATCACACTATTTATTATTTAATTAGTCGTTACTCGTAATTTTATAATTTCTATTAAATTTTAACTAATAATAAAGAATGTGAAAGAGTGTGTTCGAGAGTACTTCCTCTCTTATGTGGCTTGCTTTGGCCAGGAATTAGATTCCCCAGAGGAATGGAATCTAAATTACAGGTTGAATCCGCTTTTGGAATTGGTAAATATCCAAGGAATTAGGTTCAAGGCAATCAATTAGAGAATAAAATAAAGCTTGTTATACCTGCCATTCTGGCTATAAATTGCAGCATGTGCTAACAGATTAATCGTGTGCTTGTGCTTATACCTACACTTATGTCGAGGAAAAACCATCAGAAAACAATGCTGAGCTCCGAGGACTACCACGCCCACATATTAAAAGTTCACAGGTCACAGAGTGTTCTCACTGATGTCCCTCGGTACCCCAATGCACACCTGGCCTTCAACAACCAACACGGCCATCACAACCCACACTCTAACGAGAGGGTTGAGGAGGTAGAGAATGATCAAACCACCTATCCTGGGAATGAGAGTGAAGTCGTCCACCAAGAAACAGTGGATGTTGAAAGGGATCAGTACACCCCGAGGAAGAACAAGGGTCGCTTTGAATTGCACAAGTGGAAGACCTATAGGCCTTAAGAAGCTTATGGCCACGAGCCTAGTTTGTAACAAAAACTACCTAACACATCAAAATCAGCAGTATGGTTGTGTGAAATAAATGCCTGCTTAGCCAGCCGTTGTGTTTGCTTAACCCGGGAGTGTTTCATATATGTAGTATATTAGTACTGAACTTTCCCATGTATGAACTATTAATGAAGCAAGCATATACATCAGTATCTCTACAACATATTTTAATTATAGCATGCGATGGTTTGTTATAGTTTATTTATTTCAACTTTACTTCTTGTGACTTGTGAATATTAATATCGTAATACATCCTTCAAACAGAAGAAAATCTGTCAGTATAAGTAAGCCAGAATATCAGGATGCACATTGAAAAAATTAAGAGTAAATCAAAGTGGGTGTTATAATAAAAGAAGATAAAAGTCAAGTATCATTTTGGTGTGGAATATTGGGGGCATTAAATCGCCTAGAAGACATAAGATTAAACAGATTCCTGAGGCTATTCTTACGCTCAGGCTTACGCCTTCGTTGGATTGGAGTGGAACCACATAAGTCATCAAAAGGGTTATCTAAAGCCAACCCAGTCTCTATCCTTCTGGACACTGTGACGAGCTCATAGGAGTCCCAAAGCGACTGCTGAAAATCCCAGCGAGTGGCCTTAGAAGAAGTTGGTGGGTTGTTCAATGCTTCGAGCTGAAACCGTGAAGGCTTGCCTTTGAAATTTCTTCGATGAGCGTCAAATTCGCTCATGGGCTTGGAAGTGCCGGAGTGGCTGTACCAGGCGTGAGCAACGGCTTTCAAAACTTCCAAGTCTTGGGGCTCGTCTTGTTGGAGCTCTGCCCTCTTCTTCATGGCACTGAGAAAGCGTTGTCTTCATGAGGCCATGGTCATGTTACTTTCGTCGAAAGCATCGCCTCACATCTGCCATATGGAAAGGGATAAGCTGAGGCAGACGCAACTTCTTTTTACTTTTTTTTTTTTTTTTTTTCTGGTTACTGCAGGGAATGCATTTTGGCTTTGTTATCCCAATTTCTGTGTCCATGAGTTTATTTCTGTGTCCGTGAGTTAACATCACTGGCCATTTGGCAAGTGACAACGTGGAATTTCCTCTCTTTTTCTCTCTCTTGTCAACCGAAGGTCCAAAGGGTACATAGGTTACATTTCATGATTTCAAGTCATTTGGTAGGTGGTACTTGGCAGGGTTCTAACATTGGGTCTCAGTAATACTACTATATTGCTAATTTAGGAAAACTAATGTGGACCAAGACATCAGAAACAAAATTAAAGGGAGAAGTGTTTTTTTTTTTTTTTTTCCTTTTTTACTTAATTGATAATATTTGATCGAAATAACACGATTGTAGAATAATATTCGTGCATTTATCAGATTTAAATTAAATTTTTTTATTAAATAAAGAAAATCCAATGAAGTCATAAAAAATGTTTTTGGTGACCAATAAGATTTTTGTATGAAACTAAAGATTATGTATTAAGAATATAGCTTGAGAAGAGGTTGAATTATGCTCAAGCTCCCATAATCCAGGGAGGGGAGATAGAGGGTGGGATTTTGGGTTAAAACAGCTTTCAAACTCTTCTTTTGCGGCATGTCTCGTTAGGTCTTTTCCAAGCTATTTAGCCTGTAATAAATAAACAAATAAATAAAATCCATAATCCCATTTGAAAATCTTAATGAATGGTGACAAATAAAACTTTTGATTGCGATTTTTTAGGAAATTTTGTGGTCTTGATATGTTTTAAACTTAAAATCCTTTGTATGTATTGTTTAAGTTTCAAATTCCACATGACTTTAACAGAGACTCTTTTTATATATGATCATGCTTACTAAATTAACACCCGTTTGTTAAAACACACACACACACACACACACTAAAACAACTTTGTTGATGTTTATTTATCTTTCAGATGAAACAGATTTTTCCATTCCTATTGCGGATATTTTGTTGATACATCTGATGTCAAAGCATATGCTGGTCCCCCAACTATTCAAGCTCAATATGAAAATTGAGGCCCTGCTTTCAGGAACTGATGCACACAGGGATCTTAAATAAGTATAAAGGTGCAGAGAGTTCTCGGATCTTGTCCCAGCATCTTCTTTTATTTTTCTGCAGAAAAGGCTAATAGACATTATAAACACTACAATTCTTAACCGTATTCCCATTCGTGCATGTTGCCATTTTTATCTTCTGGTTAATCATACTGAATTGGTTAGGATTTAAGAATTTCCTGCTTCCAAATTATGCCAATGAAAAGGAGAGGTTGAACGAATCTGACTTTCACCAGGCTGCAGATTTGTTTGCTAGGAATGAGCGGAATGCCTTCAAGAAAACTTCCATTTTTGGTGTCATTCTTTTCGAATGCAACCATATTAAGTTTCTTTAGTACAAAGATAGGAACAAAAAGAGAAAAAATCTGTACTTCCTGACTGAAATGATTTTCCAATTTTACCCAAAAAATAAAGTGTCAATCAAAAGTATAATCCTTGAGTTTGCTGCATTATAGGATGGTAAATGTTCGACGCAGCAGCTGTATTTATTTATATTATGTGCAATGATGTGGGCCAGTAGCACTACATGGCTGAGAAGAAGTATCGACCTTGGCAATTTTGAGTTTTCTTGGAGACAGAGGATCAGTAGCATGTAAACTTGAGACTCCTTTTTTAGCAAGGCAACTACTGATCGGTATTAACAAGAGCTATTTACTATATGATCTCTCATCTTTTTTAATGATGCTTAATTCCCATGGAGTGAAATTAAAATTGCATAAAGTAAGGGGTTTAAAAGGGGAAAATCTTTCTGATCTGATTGAGTCGGAGTGCCTGGTACCTTAGTTTACTAGAGTTGCGAATGGTACAGGAAGATCGTTTATCAACTGTCAAGTACAAAGATGTAATCCCTGTAACCCACTAGAGTCGGCCTAGTATTAGGAGGTTTAGATAGTTTACATTAAGTTTTAAGTTCAAACTTCATTGCCATCATTGTACACATACAAAAAGTGTAATCTCTGTGTTAAAACCAAGCAGAAATGTGTCACTAGCATTCTTAAAATTGGTTCTGGTTAAACTGTCGTAAACTTTTGTCAATAATTCTGACATCTTTAATAACATTGCATCTTACTAGCCTGGGTAATTAAAGATGGCAATAAGATACAATGGAAAGTCATGAGAGATCCATGGTTCATTGAAAATGATTCAATAATAACATTCTTGTTCCAAAGTGAATAGTCAGGCATTTGTCAAAACACAGTTGAAATTCCATAGTGAAATTACTAACCAGGATTACTAAAGCCAACATAATAAACAACGAACTAATCAACAGACATTAGAAGCCAAAACAGCGTTCCCCTCAAAAATATTTTCCATGTTATGAATTGTCAATCATGTACATCCATCTCCGTTAGAAAAACACAAAAGTTGCAATGGATAAATCTTTTGAAAAATAGCCATTAATGATAACATTACTGGTCAGAGATGAACAAAATCTTACAATTTAAAATTGAAGCTTAGCCTGACATCATGTGTCCCAGTGGTTTTCCAACGGCCAATGACCAAATCCACCCAAAAGCTTGATCAAACTTGACAGTATCAATCATTTGAATTTTGAAGAAAGATGAGATACGTACTAGGAGAGAAAACTTTCTAGGGATCAGGCAGCAGCTGAGTGTCACTCTCAGATGAACCAAAAAGTTTACAGATTTTACTATGCGTACGTATATGGTGAGGAGACTTGTACAATAGATCTTTGGCCTCAGACAGTCTACCTTCCTGGAATAAGGATTCAAAAACCTGAACGTAAACTGCATGGGATGGGTAACTTTTTACACTCAGTGCCTTCAGGAATTCTTCAGCATCCTCCACAGACCCAAACTTCGAAATATAAGGCACAAAGGGTAGATGGTAAGGAGGGTAGTTGTGGCTCTTCATCAAACGAAGAAGTTCAAGTGCTTCCTCAAACTTCATGATTCCTAATAGCTTTTCAATCAGTTTCTTATATGTAGCTTGCCATGGAGATATACGGCACTTCCTACTTATCTCTATAACCAACTCGTATGCACCTTCTATTCTCTTGTGACTAAGAAAACCATCAACCAGAACATCCAACAAATCAGCATCTGGATCGGAGCCCTTTTCAATCATCTTAGTAAAACAAAGTAATGCTTTATCTACTTCATTGGCATCACAATGCCCTTGGATCAAGATGGTCCAAGTCTTAATATCAGGGATGCATCCACAAGATTCCATCTCCTCCAGCACTTTACATGCTTCTTCAAACCTCCTCATCTTACAAAGTCCAAAAACCACTTGACTGTAGGTGATGTTATCAGGCTCATGGCCAGCATTTCTCATAGTCCTAACAATATTTTCAGCTTCATCAAGTTTCCCAGCACCAGTCAAAGACCTGTGGATTCCATCATAGATTGCCTTGGAGAGAGTGTGCCCTGTCGATTCGAATTTCTTAACAACCCTGAAAACTAAATCCAAATTTGGCCGATCACTTGCAGAGATGCTTTTCAAAAGAAAGCTGCAATCCTGAACCAATGGCTTATATGAACCATCCATCATAAGCTCATAAAGCTTGACAGCATCCTCCATCATCCTATTCTTTTGAAGCATCCTTGATATTTTTATGTAAGTATCAATATCCAATTCATGACCCACAGTCTTCATCTCCTCAATAACACTCCAAAACTCCTCAATTGAGTCAGTCCTCGCGAGAACTCTCGCAACAGCATTGTAAGTCACTGTATTATGCTCATAACCAGATTGCTTCCCAACCCAATGAAAGAACTTGTAAGCCTTTAAAGGACAATTTCGAAGCTCTTTCAAAACCCTTATTACAAAATTATCTGACAGCTGAACTTCAAGCTTCGCAAGTTCACCCATAACCTCATCACCCCATTCAGACCCTGAAATGATACCAACAACCTTGGCGGCAACACTTTGCATTGCATTTTCCTGTAGCATCCGGTCATAGAAGTGGGTCAAAGCAACGGAGTCACTGTTCATCTTTGCCTTCTTAAAGCCAACAAAAATTGTCTTATATGTTTCTTCGTCAAGATAAAACCCTTTTTCTTTCATCATCCTCAGAGTAACCCAAAACTGCTTCATCGTATCCTTGGTCGCCAAGACCCTAACAATTAAGCTATACACTGAAGAACTAGCCCTAAACCATTCTTTCTTACTGACCCAATTGAAAAAACACGAAGCTTTTTCCGGGTTTTTATCCAACCGCTTTATAACGTAAAGAACGGTTTCATGGGTCATAGATGGGCAAGTATTTTCTAACTTGCGCTCTAATGCTTGGGACCAATCGTTTGTTAAAACAAGCTCCACAACAGAGTTCGGTTTCGTAGAAAAACAGAGTTTATGGAGAGTGATGGGAAAACGTAAATATTGAGACCTATCCAAAAGGGGTAGTGGATTATGGAGAGAGAAGTGAGTCACCTGGTTCTGAGTTACCGGAACTCGGGTAGCGAGTGACGACCCGAGCATTCTGAGGGAAGCGGCAATTGCCTTAACGCGGTTCATCGTTACGCCGAAATGGGTAATGTTAGTGTCAGGAAGGGTTTAAGGAGTAACCACTGGTTTTTCGGGTATGGATACACTTCATGGGTTTCCCATCTTCTATGTGTTTAATGAAGGTTTTCTAAGACAAATATTAGTTTTATTTTTTAAAAATGATCCATAAAATTAGTTGTAGAAATAAATAATTAGTAATTCTTTAAAATAAATTAAATTAAACACATTAACCCAATTTAAATATTCTTCCTGTGCTGAATGTGATGCCTAATTAATCATAAAAATATTTATTTCAGCCAATGAATAACTCTCATAATTTACCGATGAAGTTTTGAAGGATAAATGCATGTAGACAGAGTTGAAGAGAGCTTATAAAATTTTACTTACAGTGCCAACGAATAAAGTTTGATTCAATTGGTAAGGATGTGACACATATTCCCCATGAATGTAAGTTTCAATCCTACTGTTAATATGAGGATTTTAATAGTAGATAATTGTAAGTATATTTATAAATACTCTTTGAATTATGAGTTCTGTTATGTATTTAGACAATTTTTGGAGCTCATCTCACTTGAACTTTTATGTATAAAAATAATTACTTGAAAGTCATAATAGATAAAAAGTTTAAAACAAGTATATTAACTTAAATAAAAATTATTCCAATTTTAAATCCTTATTTGTACTCTTGTTATGGTGTTTCTTTTTAAGAATATGTTTTGTTCCGACCTTAAATCTATTGCATCGTTAAGGTTACCACATCGGATGTATTCTCTGCTTCAATGCTTGTTGGCCTCACAGTTTTGTTATTTAGAGGGCACCTCGATAGGTTAAGGGAAGAGAATGTTTATAAATTACCTTTCCTTCTAGCGCCAGATGTTCTGACCTCAAGTCTATTGTATCATTAGGATCATCGCATCTATGGTATTGTTCATTTTGACGCTCATGGACCTCAAGATTTTATCCTTTAAAAGGCGTCTCAATAGGTTAAGAGAGAATTGTATTTATAAATTACCTTGGCCTTAATTCCTAAACAACGTGGAACTTTTTTGGTGTATCAAAACATGTTTGATATAGAATTTTGAAAGAACAAGAAAGGGAAGATAAATTTTTAATTTTTTAATTAAGAGTTATATAGTATTTATAAAAATAAATAAATAATTCCTGTCAAAAAATAAAAACGAATAAATAAATAAATAGTTCATTAAACTTATACTAATTTATTATTTATTTCTTTCATTTAAAAATTATTGAATTAAAAATATATATTAGAAATAAAAAAATTATCTTTGTTTTTGTTTTCCTCCAAAATTCAACTCATAAATACATCCTAAGTGAATTATGGAAGGATTGAAGTTTAACACAAAATTCATGAATTCTTACCTGAACCAAAATTCTTTTTTGTTTTCATAATAACTTTCCACCTCAACAAATAAAAGTGTGCTTCGTCTCAACTGCAGCTTTCTTTGCCTTCTCCAAACCAAATTCAATACCTCCTATGTAACTAACTATCTTTTAATTGCAGCAAGAGTAAACTCTCATTTTAGTCCCTGAATTTCTGAAACACTGTCATAATAGTCTCTGAAATTAGAAAAATATGAAATAAATTTCTGAAATTAAAATTTGCTAGTCATGTTAGTCCCTACTGTCAACTTTGTTAGGAACTATAATGATAGTAAGTTATAAAATTTGGAGACTATAATGATAATAAATTATATATTTCAGAGACCAAAACGACAGTAATTTTAATTTCAGGAATTTATTTGACATTTTTCTAATTTTAAGAACTATTATGACAAGGCCTTACAAATTTAGGAACTAAAATGAGAGTTTACTCGTCTTGTAAAAGGGAGTTTACTCGTATTGATATCAATACAGACAATACTCACATCAAAACCATCCCTGTTAGATGAACAAAGAAGCTGGAAAGGATAAGCCTTCAAAAAAAATGCTATTATTGATGGCATTACTGGCTGATACAACCGAGGCTTTGCACCGTGCAATTCTCCACTGAATCAAAGAGTTCAGTGATTTGTTTACGTTTACTTATATGGCGACGTATCTTGCTCAATAGATCTTTGGCCTCAGAGAATCTACCTTCTCCGAGTAAAGATTTAAAAACATGAAGGTAGGCCGAATGGGACTGCGGACTTCCCTTACTCCATTCCTTCAGGAATTTTATAGCATCTTCTATAGACCCAAACTTGGAAATATACCGCACAAAGGGTTTAGTGCATGGAGTGTATCTGTGTTTCCTCATCAAACAAAGAAGGTCAAGTGCCTCCTCAAATTTCTCAATTCCCAATAGGTTTTCAATCAGTTTCTTATATGTATTGAACCACGGAGATGTGCCATGCTTTCTAACAATCTCTACAAGCAACTTGTAAGCATCATCTATTCTCTTTTGATTAAGAAAACTGTCGATCAGAACACCTAAAACAGCTGCATCTGGATCGCAGCCCTTTTCAATCATCTTAGTAAAACAAAGTAATGCTTTATCTACTTCATTGGCATCACAATGCCCTTGGATCAAGATGGTCCAAGTCTTAATATCAGGGATGCATCCACAAGATTCCATCTCCTCCAGCACTTTACATGCTTCTTCAAACCTCCTCATCTTACAAAGTCCAAAAACCACTTGACTGTAGGTGATGTTATCAGGCTCATGGCCAGCACTTCTCATAGTCCTAACAATATTTTCAGCTTCATCAAGTTTCCCAGCACCAGTCAAAGACCTGTGGATTCCATCATAGATTGCCTTGGAGAGAATGTGCCCTGTAGACTCGAATTTCTTAACAACCCTGAAAACTAAATCCAAATTTGGCCGATCACTTGCAGAGATGCTTTTCAAAAGAAGGCTGCAATCCTGAACCAATGGCTTACATGAACCATCCATCATAAGCTCATAAAGGTTGACAGCATCCTCCATCATCCTATTCTTTTGAAGCATCCTTGATATTTTTATGTAAGTATCAATATCCAATTCATGACCCTCGCTCTTCATCTCCTCAATAACACTCCAAAACTCCTCAATTGAGTCAGCCCTCCCGAGAACTCTTGCAATTGCATTGTAAGTCACTGTGTTATGCTCATAATCAGACTGCTTCTCGACCCAGTGAAAGAACTCTAAAGCCTTTAAAGGACAATTTCGAAGCTCTTTCAAAACCCTTGTTACAAAATTATCCGACAGCTGAATTTTAAGCTTTGCAAGTTCACCCATAACCTCATCACCCCATTTAGACCCTGAAATGATATCAACCACCTTGGTGACAACACTTTGCATTGCATTTTCCTGAATACTCCGATTATAGAAGCGGGTAAGAGACGCGCAATACTTGTTCATCTTTTTCCTTCTAAAATCAGCTAGAATTGGAAGATAAATCTCTTCATCAAAATAAAACCCTTTTCTCTTCATAGTCCATAGAGTAATCCAAAATTGTTTTATCGTCTCCACACTGACCAAGACCCTAACAATTAAGCTATACAGTGACGAACTTGCTCTAAACCATTCTTTCGTACTGACCCAATTGAAAAAACACCAAGCTTTTTCTGGGTTTCCTTCCAACCGCTTCAAAACGTAAACAACAGTTTCATGGGTCATGGATGAGCAGCATTTTTCTAACTCGTGCTCTAACCCCTTGGACCAATCGCTGGTCAAAACAAGCTCCACAATGGGGTTTGGTTTCGAAGAAAAGTAGAGTTTCTGATGAATGTTGGGAAAGCAAAACTCATGAGAGCGATCCAAAAGGGGAGATGGAGTGTAGAGAGAGAAATGAGTCACCTGGTTCCGAGCAAGTTGGAGAAACCGAGTTGCAATGACTCGGCCGGCGAGTGGCGACTCGAGGAATCTGAGGTTAGCAACAATAGCCTTTAGACGATTCATTGCGGATCATAGGCACAACGCCAACGTTGGAGCATCGCATTCCCAACAACATAGGCGAATTCCAAATTGGTGTTAGGTAGGGTTGAACATTAGCGACTTTTTTTCGGGTACGGGTCCACTTCATGGGTTGCCAAAACCGGATTTTTCTAACCATATTTATTTGGGGTAGCGGGTATTTTCTAAGAGAATGCTATGAGCATCACAGTCCAACATTTCTCTTTGGAGTTTTTAAATAAATCTTACTTGTACATATCACTTATTTTTACTTTCTTAAACTTAAGTATCATTTAAGCACCCTACCCCTTCAATCCAGCAACTCTAAAAGGTTTCTTAAATTTGTCTCACCAATAATCTCACACCTTTACATTTTATTAATAACTTATTTATTAAGTTATAATTATTTTATGTATAAAATAATTAAATTATAAAAATTAAGAGATTCATTTGTACTATTTTTTGGCAAAATATATTTTTTACTCGTAAAAAATAAAACTTTAAAAAATAAAAACATAGCTAATTTTGACAAATTAAAAACTACCATTAAAATAATAAAAATTACATAATTAAAACAATAATTAATTTTGCTAATTATCACGCCCAAAACGTTCTCAAATATGCTCCACAAGGTCTGCTTGAAGTTGATGATGATGTTACCTATCACGAAGAAGTGCTTTCCTTTGTAAGCATGGTGTAAGATTCGGATGAGGACCATTACGTACATAAGTTATTGAGACATCATTGTTGGGATGATCATAAGAATAATCAAAATGACCATCATATGTGTGTCGTTCATCTTCTATAACCATGTTATGCAATATGATGCATGTATATAATATATGCTTGATTGTATCCATGTGCCAAGCATGCACAAGACCACGTATAATAGCGAACCGAGATTGAAGTACTCCAAACGCCCGCTCCACATCCTTTCTTGTCGCTTCTTAATGTTGGACAAACAATTTTCTTTTATTGCCTTTTGGCATTGGGATGGTCTTGACAACGTAGCCTATTCTAGATAAATACCATTTGCTAGATAGTACCCCATGTCATATTGGGTTCCATTTACCATATATTGCGCACCCTAGGGGCTTGGCTCTCCAAAATGTCATTAAACATAGGAGATTCGTTTAGCACATTGATGTCGTTGTTTGAACCCTGCAACCCCAAAAAATGCATGCCAAATCTATAAGTCTTGTGATACCACTGCTTTGAGCATGATTATAGGTTTGCCATAATCACTATGACAAAATTGACCTTTCCATGCTACTAGGCAATTTTTCATTCCCAATGCATACAATCAATGCTACCTTACATACTTGGAAAACCATATGTCTCCCCATTTTTAGTAGGCATTTAATGTCATTGTTGTTTGACCTTTTTAAGTATTTAGTTCCAAATATCTTGTAGACACCCCTTACAAACTTATTCAAACATTCCAACGCAGTACATTCGCCAATTCACACATAATCATTAACACTATCAGCAGGTGATCCATATGCCAATATACGAATAGTAGTAGTGCATTTCTGTAACAGAGAAATGCCCATTCTACCAGTTGCATCAACTCTCATTAGAAAGTACTCATCATGATTGCTAAGGGCTTGTACAATGCAAAGGAATACATCCATTTGCATTCGAAATCTTTGTCATAATTGCTCCTTTGTGTATATTGGATTATTGGAGAAGTAGTCATTGAACAATCGAGCATGCCTTTCTTCACAACTCCTTTCAATGTGAGTTTGTCTACGCTTACGCATATTGGCTTATTATTGCAGTTGTCTTTCCATTATCAACCTTATGTATTGTTCTTCGTAGTTATCATTTATGAAATCCTTGATGATTTCCCACTTAAGGTCCTCTTCATGGGATGAATCATTGGAGTCCATTTGAATAAACACCGTAGAGTTACAGTTTTGAGAGAATTTGAGAAGAAGATGAGACTTATTTGAACAATTGAGTGGCGTGAAAATCTTCTTGAATGTGAACAATATATAAAGAGAGACAACACAACGACTAGTTTGACTAGCAATTAGTTTGAATAACGATTAGTTTGAAAAATGACTAGTTTGAATAACGACTAGGTTGAAAAATAGCTAATTTGACCAACAGCTAGTTTGAATAATGACTAATTTGAATAATGGCTAGTTTGACTAAGAAATTAATTTGTATTAATTTTTTATAAAATAAAAATTTAAAAATTTAAAACATAACCAACATCATTACATTAAACAATGACTACTTTGACTAACATCATTACAGAATTCCATATTTTTCTCTAATTTTGTTACACAACCTACCATGACAATTACAACCGTCATACTAGATGTATCCTTAAAGAGAATTTGAAACTCAAACTCTTTCTCCTTCATCTTCACCTCGTATTTTAGCTCTTTCTCCCTTACCTACCTTATACTCTAACTCTTTTTCCCTTATTTTCAACTGGTACTCAAGCTCTTTCTCCTTCATGTTCAATTCTTTCTCCTTCAACTTGTTACGATTATGCTTGGCACATGCCAAATCTTCTATAACTGAAATTTTTGACTTTTGTGTCTCCTCCATTGTAGTGAGATCAATGTAAGGGGAAGATGTTTCCTTTGCTTTTAATTTTCCCTTTCTCTTTGTTGCTTCCCCATTGGATGAACCATATTAGGTGAAGCTAGGTTGTATTTGCAACTTGATGGCGTTTCTAGATTAGAAGATGATGAATATGCTCCACAAGCAGACTTCTTTGTTCTCTTACTAGCTCTTTCAAATGATGGGTTTGACCATTTAGGTTCATCCTTCAACAATTGCCATGCATGCTTTAACCTAAAGGATTCATGTTCATCTTGAGAATAAATTGTATATACATCTCGCATGATGTCAATCTCGTTGCTACCGCTCTTCTTTCTTTGATAGGCTTGTTTGTAGCATCCTACAAATTTTTAAACTATTTTATTTGACTTTTGTCATCAAGCTTTTAGTTATGATGCTCCCCTCGCTTGCAAATGACCATGATACTCATTGTAATTAGCTTTAATTCTTAACCAAAAAGAATCATTTTTTTGATTTACCCCCACGATTGCATCCTTGAAAATATTTAGCCATGCTTAGATAAGAAGTTTATCTTCCTTCGGGGTGAACCTTACTCTTTGTTGTTTTTGAGTTGGCTCTTCTCTTTCTTCTTCACCAAGCGTAATATTATCCAATCCAATTTGAGTGGAAAACAGAAGAGCTTGAGATTCAGATGCAAACTCAGATGTTGTTTCTTGATTTTTTCACAAGATTGCCCTCCACTAGTACCCATTGAAGTGTTGATTTATGGTGGGGTTAATTGGTGGTGATTGAAACATGGGAAATTGAAATGGAAATGAGAGCATAAGAAATTGAAAATTGCCCATATTTGGATTATTGTATGGGTTTGATAAAAGTGGAGGGTTTTGAGAAATTGGATTAGCAAGAAATTGATAATTTTACATCAAATTTAACCAAGGATTGAGATTGAATTGGTTTGGATCCATTGGAAAAAAACAAATAAAAGAGAAACTTGACAATTTGAGATATGTGGGTAAAAAAAATAAATTGGTTGAGATAGAAATTTGAGAGAATATGTGTAAGAAGGAGAAAGAAATTTAATGAACAAGAAGTATGAGAAGTTCAAGAAGACTAGTTGTGTGAAAAAAAAAATCATGTTAGTCATATTTATATACATGTAAATTTACTACCCAACTGCTAAAATTTTTAATGGCCAAATTTTTTAACATTCACTATTTTAACGTTCAATTTTTTTAATGTTACTACTCCATGTAAATTTTGCAGTGTTGTATACCGTTCTGTTTCTACACCTTTCAATCGTTGAGTTGCACATAAAAATTTTTCATCCACATTTTAATTTGTAATTTTTTTAGATTGATCCTTTAACTTTTTCACATTAAAAAAAATAATAAAACAGACAAATGGCCCACCACTTTTCTCTAAGTACTGGTACTTACATAAAGTATCGAGTCCTACATAAGTACCCATCCCAATGGTGGGATGTTAATAAGTGCCATAATAGGAAGAACGGCAAATATGTGTGCCATTGCGAATGGCCTAACTAACCATTGCCACTAGCCCACTAACACTACTAGATAAGAAGATAAAGTAAAAAATAAAATAAAATAAAAAGACATAGGAAATATAGAAAAGAAGATTCACCTTCAAAAAAAAAAAAAAATAGAAAAGAAGATTGAATTGTATTTTACAATTTTGAGAAAATAGGTTATGCATTGACATTGTAAAATAGTTTTAGACAATCATCCAATCATAAACCACAGTGTATGATAAGTTTGTTAACTTTCATAATAATTATCATAAAAGTCATACTAACAGTAATTTTTAATTGGTTGATAGTATAAATTTTTTTACACTAACAGTGCATAGCCATTAAACTCTACAGTTTTTTTAGTAAAGCTAAAAGTTTTTCAAATAGAGAAAATATGCTATGCATTGACAGTATAAAGCAATTTTACATTGTCATCTAATCACAAACCACAATGTATAATAAATTTGTTAACTTTTGTAATAATTACCTTAAAAGTCATATTAACGGTGATTTCCGATTGATTGACAGTGTAAAAGTTTTTACATTGACAGTACATAACTATTAAACTCTTTTAAATATTCACAACATAATGAAAAAAAAAAAACAAATTAAATGTCTTAAGGTTTGTAAAGGATCGTATGATGTTCCAAGCGACGTTCTTAAAAATGAGTTAGATTAAAACTTAGAAAATAATTTTGACAAAAAAGGGTTCTTTACAAAACTATCTCAAAAATAGAAATAAATAAGAAGATGAGAAACATAAAATCACATTGATGTTTTATCCTGGTTCACTTTCAAATAAGAAGGTAATTGTTGTGTCTCCAAATAATGGTAAATTACCTTAGCTTTCTGTTATGGATGAATTCAATAGTAATTAATGCTTAATTGTTAAAATTCAATCTTATTTTCAATTAGTGTCTCCTTACCCTATAAATTATCTAAATCTTTTACATTTTAGAAAACACATTGATCATGAACTATCTAATTTATTACACAGTTCAAATATAACTTTATACAATACCATTATTAAAAAAAAAAAAATTGTTTACAAGATTCGTGTCCCTTTTATAGTTTTTTTTCCCAAGAAAATCATCTAATAAGCTTATTCTTACATGTTTATTAAAATATAAGACGTTCAATTAAGAGTAAATAAATAATTACAATTAAACTTACATTAATCATTTAATTATTATCAGTGACTCACAACCATCACAAATATTTTTTAATAGTTCAATTTAACATTTTTTTTACCGTGTTATAGGTGCAAATTATCTACTGACTTTACTGATGACTAATCTTCATTGAACAATCGATTAGCTACCTTTAATAAAGTCTTCCTCTCAATCACATTTTTCTCATTCATAAGTAAGAATCAAACCTGAAACTTTAGTTAAAAAATTCGAGTTTGGTTCCATTAGGACCAACCTAATGTTGGTTCAATTTAACTTAACCTACGACAATCAATCAATTAAAATTATAAATAACATACTAGGAACGGATTACTCAATTAGTTTTAGTAAAATAAGATGGTTTTGTTTCTCATCTGGCTTTAACAAAGAAAAGAAAGAATCGAAAAAGAAAAGAAAAGCGGGCCTTATAGGCTTAACGCGTACTGATTTACAATTGGGCTATAAAAATATTATAATGCCTGGATTTTAGTCTGGCGACACCAGAGCGACAGATCCGTATCCAGTAATTGTTATTGGAAGATGGTAATGGCTCAGCCCATTTTGTGATTTTCTTTTTCCCTATATTCCTAATTTCCTCCACTTTCTCTTTTGACCCCATCTTCTAAAAGGTTTGGCTGTGGCATAACATGTCATCAACCATGCAAGAAAAGATGAGTGTCAAAGGCCCAGTAAAATATCATATATTTAGGCTTTGCCGTGTTTTCCATTGTACATAACAAATTCAATTCCTAACCTTTTCTTATTTTTTTAGAAAAAGACTACTTTAAAGTTCAGACAACCTTTTTAAGGTTGAGTGTTTTGGCCCTTTGTGTAGGTGTGATGCATCGCCCCTACGTGATCAATGGTCATTCCGTCACTGCCACGGCACTATCTAGTGTCCTCCATACCAAAGTTGCTTTTTCTCCGACTCCTTAATTCACAAGTTCATATATTCTTTGTCCTGCTTTTTGTTGTCACTTCCCATTGGTTCTTTTGCTTTGCTCCGCCCCATTTGGCTTTATCAATTCCTATTAAATTCTACCGTAATCCATATCATCTTTAAGTATTTTCAGCTATAATTCTCTTTTAATAATCTTTTCATGTTAAATAAATAAATTATTGGATAAGAAATAAATATATTTAGTATCTTAAAAACGTAAAAAATATTTAATCTTTTTACGCTTAATAAATAGAGGATAATTAAAAAATATAAATGAAAGTCAAATTATTCAATATATACAATTTTTTATCTAAATATAATGCAGCATTTGATTACTAGCTGGACCACTTGAGCTGTTGAAGTGTCTAAATTTTTAAAGTCACCTTGAAAGGAAATGACGGAAAAACTTTACTGGGGAAGCTGAAAAATTGTGATTAGACACGATAAATTTGTCTTTACAGTTTTAGTCAAAATAACGAAACATAAACAGCCTCGAAGCTCAAATCTTTAGATTTGAATTGGCCTTTTTTAAAATTATTTGATTTGAATATTGTAGCCTTGTATGTTACTAAAGCTAATGAATTGGAAGCAAAGTTTTCTCCAGTTTTAGACAAAAACAATGGCTGGAAACTTGATTCACTTTAGATATAGTAAATTTGTTCACTCTAAATAATCAGTTTTATTAGTTATAACAATTTTTTAAGAGAGCAAGCTCTTTTAATAATATATTGATTAATATAAAAATTACATTAAAAGTGGACAAAAATTGGAGTCAATAAATTAATTGCTCGAAGTTATACGTGATATAACATTAGCTAAAATTATTATACTTACTAATAAGTTTAAGAACCTATGATTAAATTTTGCTTTCTTCAAACAAAAATATTAGAATATTATTTTACATTGTAATCATGTTGATAAACCACAAAATATACGAAGTTATTTTATGACAAATTTTTATTAAAAAAAATGTTTTGAAATACTCTCACGATTTATTTATAGCTAAAATTTATTGAAATACAAAAATTTATAGGTCTTACTTCTTATTTAATAATTTCAATTTATAATTTTTAATAAATTTTAATTAATAATAGTAAAGAGTGTGTTAGAAGGGAAAAATTATTATATGATCCAAGAATATATAGTCTTGACCAATCTTTATATGACACGTAACCACATTTTTTAATTTACGAAAAAAGAGTTAATAATGTGTCACATAAAAATTGGTAGGAACCACGTGCTATGGGATCATGTAATAATTTCTCATTAAAAAGAATGTGTTGGTAACACTTTTCTTATAACTTTTTCAACTTCAAAATGTTTGTAATGGTCTTCAGAATTATTGTAACTTTATTTATAAAGTATTTATAATGTTTTAAAAAAATATTATAAAAAGTTTAATGATCATGCACTGTCAGTGTAAAAAGTTTTACACTGTCATCCAATCAGAAATCATCATTAATATGATTTTTAAAGTATTTATTATAAAAGTCAACAAACTTATAATAAATAGTAGTTTGTGATTAGATGACAGTATAAAACTACTTTACATTGTCAGTGTATGACCATTAAACTCTATTATAAAATGATACACTATGCATTTATTTGAATGAATTTATTGTCATGCTCATAAATATTTTGAGTGTATAATCATTTTAAATCAATCTTTTAAAGATATACACTTGATTCTTCAAAGATCTGGCATATAATTTAGTTTCTTAATATTTAAAATAGACATTTAATTATTTTTAATATATTTAAATACTGATTCGATTCATAAATACTTATTTTAAACGTTGAGACATTAAACTAATATATTTTTTTTAAAGTTGACTTTATCTCTTGTGTATCTTTTAATTACTAATTTAAGTACCCAATTTTATTTATGTATTATGAAGAAGTAATATGTTTTAGGTCTTCCATTACCAAAAATGCACAGATTGGTAGCTAAGTAACGAGCCAATAAAGAGGACAAAAATATGTTGGGCTACAATTAAAAATATCAACAATGTACAGAATTGGCAGCTGTAAAGTAGTGGACGAATATTTTGTACCATTAATTTAAATTCATAAAGCAGTTGGTTATTTTTCTGGGATCTACAATATTCCACAACTTCTAAATAATCATTTCATAGAAAGTTAATCAAGATGGGTCTCGTGTATTGGGGTTTGCCGTTTTGTCTTGTTGTCTTCTGGTTACAAATGCTGTTGTTATTAAATTATTAGTAAGTGGAAAAAAGAAAATAAGCATTAAAAAAATGCCTGGTGTAAGCATCATGTTGATTTTTGTGTGTGTCGGAAAAGCATCCAGTGTCAGAAGCCAAACATGACTCAGCAAGACTTCACAACGCCACAAAGCCGGTGATAACTGATGGGAAAGCAAAGTCTTCTTTTCCTTTGAGTTGAGACTCGAAAATCTTTATCTCTAATCTCGTTGATCACCAGCACCTCCTCACGCCTCAAGCAACTTCACCAGTTCCAGTTAAAGTACACAGTGTTCGTCTGAAGAAGCTAACATCATGGACTTCGACTTCAGGGCTAGTTTTCATTCGGCCAAGCATCTTTCTGCTGTGCAAGCTGCTAGACTTCATTCTGGTACTTGATTTCTCACTTGCTATTTCCCTTTGTTCTTTACTTGTTTTGTTTGAGTACCCATTTTCTGTTATTTTATTTTATTCCCTTTTATTTTCCCGTTGAGCTATGGTTTTGTGAGTTCTCAGTATTCAAGTACCCCAGTGGCTATTCATGTTGCCTTTTGATGTGAAATACTAAGATTTTTTCTTCGGTGGGTAGAACTGGGGGAGAGCATTTGGGTTGTACTTACATGAGCTGAATTTGTCTTGTGTGGCACTTTTTGATGAATTGGATATAAACTCCCATTTTCTGCTATGAGTGACTTTTGGGTAACTGAGTGAACGCATTTATTTCATTACATTTGATTTCAATATTCTGTCAGGCTTTCCTCGTCACAAGCACCTGCAAGTATGGTTACAAAAAAGCATTTTAGGCTTTGTTTATGCTACTGTTATTATTTGTCAGAAGCATATATTCGTTATCTGACTGAATTTGAAGAGATTCATTATGCTCTAAGTCCCGATGTGCATTAACTTCTAGCTTATGAGAGCTTTTCAATTGTAAAATCCTAGAGTTAAGATTTTTCTACGGCAAGAATGCTAAGTTTACAGGTGCTTATGAAGAAGTTAGATGAGAGAAGTTGATTTTAATTTATTTGAGAAGTCTAATTCATTTTAGCTCATTATTTTTTTTCCCTCTTTTAAGTGCTTATTGAGAAATTTATCTTAACAAGATTCTAAAGGGCTTGTTTGGATAAATTTCTCTATAAACACTTAGAGAAGGAAATACGAAAGAAAAATGAAATAAGTTTCTCCATATATTAAAATTAGCTTATGCACAAGCTAAAACCAACTTTTGGAAAAACTAATATGAGAGAGCTTCTACAAATTAGCTTATGCATAAGTTAATTTTAGCTTTTAAAAAAGTTTATTTTATTTTTTCTTTTTATTTTTTTCTTTTATAAGTGTTTATGAAGAAATTTATCCAAACAGACAATTACATGTAAAGTCAGTGTTTTGCTATATTGTGGCATGTTATCTTTTTTCCATTGTGTAAATTTCAAGGCCGATGAAAGGGACAGCCATGTTTTTAATGTATGCAAGTCATTCTCAAGTTTTGAGAGTGTTCATTTTCTTTTCTTACTTTAGACATATGAACTCTGCAATCTGTTTATCAGAAGTACAACTTAATTAGAAGATTAAAACAGAAAATGTAACGAAGTTTCTATTGAGCTTCCATGTGTGTTTCTTACCATAAAATGTCATTTACTCACTGAGAGATCCCCTTTTACATAATTAGCAATCTAGCACCTTCAATCTTAGAACCGAGCAGGGTTTCTTTTTTATAATGTTGATGGAAAAAGTTAAATAAATTTAAGGCTGGTCAGTAAGTTGTAAGGATGAAAATTTACACTGAAATAAAGAGCCATTCACATAATGAAGCTGCTTCCTTTCTGCATAGACTCAATTTGGAATTGGCCTCCATCTATGAAGGAATGCAATTGTATGACTTCACACCGTCAGGTTCAGGTCTGCTAGTGTTTAAGCAGATGGATAGTGAGAAACCATAAGATGACCTTAATTATTATTATTATTTTTTTCTGGGTTAGGCATGCAAAAAGCCTTAGCAACTAGCAAGGAATTATTGTGTTACTTACAATTGACCTATTAATGATGGACCATCATCAGTAATCAAACTCAAGACCTTTGTATCAATTGAGTTTGATCCAACTAGTCGTTCATTAATTGCACTAGTATATGTATGGAAGCATCTTCTTTTGGGCTCAATTGAACTATTGAATTTGGAACACAAGTTAAAAATGTCCATGCCTTTTGAAATAGAGCCAGATTTATGGGAAACTGCATCCAGATCCTGATCAATCAATTTTCATGTACATGAAAGAGGTACATATAATACAGGTTTATGTTTAATGATTTGATATTAGGTATTTAGGTTGGTATATTTGATGATATGGCAAAGTTTTCATTTTAGCTCAGGACTGTACCAAGTATTGACTTGTGCCTGGAAGTTACTAAAGAGCACAAGGGAGCTATAGTTTTGTGCCTATCCTTCTTGTTTGGTATTTTGGGAGCTTGTGCAGTTTTATTAGTGTATTATGTGCAGTTCATTCATTTTCCTATTGCTTTTATCTTTTGAGACATTGAGATGCTCCTTCTATGACATGCCCAATGGCATTCTTGTACTTGTCCTAGAAATAACTCGCCGACCCCTTTTAAACCACAGATAGTTTTTCAGGGATCCATTACACAGATGTGGATAATGATGGCCGGTGTGATTTTCAATGTCCTTTTTGTGATTTTGAAATCGAAGTTCCTGTGCTCTGCAGCAATTTGGAAGAGGAGCATTGCTCTGCTCTTAAAAATGTGGTATGCCCTTATGTTGCTTAAAATTTCTGTATAGCAGAAGTTACCATCAAGTCCTAACATGTTTACAATTTTGTTATAACCTTATTTTCTTTTCCTTTTTTCCTTTATCAATTAGTTTCTGTCCAATTACTTTATTATAGATAATAAATGCAGTAATATGAATCTGAACTGAAAATTTATGTGTCTGCTTGATATGGTGTACTGTCCTGCTCTGGATGAAGATAAGCAGCCATTATATTTAATAACTGGGAAAGATGAAATAGGGACATTTCTATTTAGCTAGGTAAATCACGATTGAAATCTCTGCTTCAATTTTCTTTTGTCAGGTTTGTCCTGTATGTGAAGAAAATTTAGGGAAAGACGCAATCATGCAATTTACACATTCAAGCTCTCGAAAGGTATGCTTTACTTATCTAAAATATGTTGTGTTCTAAAATGTAATCTAGCACATGTTTGGCTTTTTGAGCATTTGGTTATTATCTAACTCAATTCAATATATTGATATTTGATCTAAAGTGGGCATGGAAACCTGAGAAATCTAGCATCTGGTCTGGTAACTCAGCAATGCTTGGCAAGAAGCTGGCTACCAGGGGAAACAAACAAGAATCAATACCTGATCCACTTTTGTCACCATTTATCTGCAACGTGCCTCTTCCAAACTCTAACAATTTCCATCCAGATGAAAAGTCCAGCTCCAGCAACAAGGATATAGACATTCCTGATGCAAAAAGGTATGGTTCTCTTTCCATGAAGATTTGTAATGGTGGTAAGTTGGCATAACATGAGAAAACTTGAGAAACTTATAGTGCAGAGTGCACAACATATAAAAAGATTTACTTTTTTTCCCCCCCTTTGTTGTCTTTGCTATCTCCTGTTCTTTTCTGGGTGTTAATGAGACTTGGAAATTAGAAAGTAAAAGAGCTTTGCTTTGCATTGAGATTAATCTGCTAAAATTTCTTTGAACATTTTTGTGGGACATAACCATGAAACGACTGAAATGACTTAAAACATTCTCCAGCTAGTCTTTTTTTTATTTTCTGTCAATATGTGTTAAAAGTAAATGTCCCTGATTTGTATGCTCTCACTTGATGTTGAATACTGAGACTTATACCGAAACTTCCTCTAAAACAAAATTTGCTAGTTGTAATGAATAATAATGCAATATTACCAGGAGCAGTTCAGTTTACACTTTTCTCAGGACGTAATGATCCTTAGTGTCTCAAGCTTTTTAAAAATTTTCTAGTATTTAGTCAGAATGGAGATAATTTGCAGCAATACTAACGTTCAATGCATAGGTAATAAAAATAAAAATCAAACTTGTTAAGCTACTCACAGACAATGTATGCTATTACACTATCAAGCTAATGCTAACTGATTCTGTTAGTTGGTTAGGAGGGTAGTTAATGTAGTTGGTCAGTTAAAGATTCATTAGAATGCTGATTAATGATACTGTTACTGATTCTGTATAACTCAGCAGCTCATCAGTTGCAGAACTTGATTTTTACATAGCAATGAAATCATTTATTTATAAGATATGCCGATACGCACATGTAGATTATACCCACTTAAATAGCTTGTATTTGTTATGAAGGATGATTCAGATGGTTTCTCTCAAGGGTTGCCTATAATTTTGCGTTAGCATCTACTTTGACGATAATTATTACATTCACAGTTTGAAGGATTACAGATTGGGAGGTTTACTTTGTAATTTTTGAAAATTTTGTAGTTTCTGTCAAATTTTTTTCCTCAATGTTTAATTTTGTTAAGCTGTGTCATTCCCCGAATCTGGATTATCTGGCTATCAATGGGATGAGACACTGCTCTAATATCCATCTGTGTTTTTTTCATTTCACAAGCATGTTCTCCTCAGCAGTTGCACTTTGATTAGTAAAATATTTGTGACATGTAGAAAAGATTAATATATCGTGAATGGTTAATATCATTTTCTTTAATACAGTCCAGTATTTCGCACAATAAATATTTCTAATATAGATTGCAGATTATAAATGGTTTAAGTGTCAGAACCACCTATGAAGAAAAAATTTGAGTCAAACCTCAGTCCTGATATAAGCTCAGGTTAAAACTTTCTAGCCTGTGTTTAAATTTTTCAGATTCTTGCATGCATTCATGCAATCCTTACTGAAACTACTAAGCAAATTAATTGAAAATTATAAATGAAATATTCTTATTTTACCATATTATGTCCTGTAAGCTTTGTAGTCAGTAGCAATTATGTATCCTGTTTTAAAAAAGAGACAGAAACATGGCCTGTGAAAAGTCTCCCCTTAAAACCAAGGCTGAAATATTGCTAATGATTTTGTTTTTGCAGGACTGGCACAGATGCACCTGAACTGGGTGATGAGCAGGATCAACAAGAGAGAAGGCTGAGGGCAGCTTTTGTTCAACAGTTGGTATTCTCAACCATATTCGAGTAAATGTGTTGGTAGAATTTACAGTTACACAAGTCATGGATTGGTAGCAGCTCCTTACACATTCGGATAGCCTCTGATGCTGATTCAACAGGCACTGAGTTTTATTGTGCTGTATGGGTTTAGGGTACATGAAGTAGTCTAAGCAATAGTTGTATTGAGGCCACGTGTATTTAACTATATTTCATATCTTTCAATCAAAGTTTGCCTTTTGGTACACTACATAAAACTTCGTCAACCTGCTTTACCATACTGATTTCATCATTCGCATCCTGACCATCTCTACAGGGTGGGGAATGATGGTGAGGCGTGAGCAACTGACATTCGACGAGATTACGTATCTCATTTTAGTTATCTCCTAGTTAGGCGTTTCTATGGAATGAAAAAAAGGTTACACTGATAGATCTAAATCACATTACTATAACTGTATAACATCAAGTTGATTCCAGCTATCATATCAACGAGAGTTTCGGAAATAACCAAGGTTCAAGTCACAGGATTACTTTTACAAATTGTATGATCTGTTCTTTTTCTTCTTTCATTTCTTAGGTGAATACTGAAAAAGCAAAGAATAAAAAAAAAGGTGATACTTTCATGAATACTACCGTAGCACGTGAAAATATTGAAATGTACTTACGATTTTGGTCATTATAAAAACCATTTTACTTTTCGAAAAATATTAACACTCTTCGCATTCTTTTTAAATATTTTTTTAATATTAAGTGAAATCTTCATGTAAACCCCACTAGGAGAGTAACCACAGATTATTTAGTGATGTTAATATAAAATTTAGCTAAATAATAAAAAAAATATCAAATAATGTACTACTAAGATTTCTCTAATTTTGCCCATAATGACTACATTAGGTGGTTTGGTTAAAATAGCGGCACCTTTCCCATTCATGTTTTGACGTTGCATTTGTTCATTTCCGGCATTGAAAATGTAATAGTGTAATACCGTGAGACAGAAAGGTTTGTACAGATCAACTGATCAAGTACATGCAAACACAAATGACTAATTGCAACTCCAAGTTGTTAGAAATCATGCCAGAAACAATAATGACGGAGTCTAACTATAGTCCTAAGATTAAAGTTGCACAGGTAGCTCTAGTCAATTATGCATGTAACTTAATCCGCTTTAGATGCCGCCCGGTTGCTTTACCTCGTGACCGCATTTGACAAGTGAACCATGTAACAAAATACAAGAGTTGCGTGCTGGCATATGAAAGAGCAAGGTAGATACGAGATTCACACGTATAATAATCCAACTGTGGCCTTTGACTTCTGTATCTACTTCCGAGGGAAATGGTATTTAAGAGAAACAAAGGAGGAAGGAACCTCTGATAGAATTGGAGCAGGATATGAGAAAAAACTGAGTAATCTTTAATGCAAAAAATAATCTCTGCAGTAGCATCAATGAGATAAAGAACAGAGATCAGGAACAGAAGGAGTACCACAAAGAGGAAGTCTCTCCCTCTCCTTCACTCGGATATTCCTGATGGTTCTCTCCCTTCCAATTTCATTCTCATGTTGAGCTTTCAGTCTGTCCTTGCTAAAGAACACTATAGGTCTCCTAAGTGCAGAAGAGCAGTATGCAGGATTAGTTGTGTCCTTGGTTCATTGTATGAGGCCTATTTAATGGGATCGTTTCAGTAACTCATGGACAATCAAAGGCCTCATGCCATAAAGGGGGAAATCAAGTATCATAAAGGGGAAATTAATGGGCAGTTACCAAGTGATTAATGGTGCCATTCTCATAATGGCAGTTTCATGTAAGTCTCCTTGCCGGTGTTAATCTACATCGGCTGGTATGGATCACTGTCCAATCTTATATTGCACCAAGCTTGTCTTTTCTTCTCATCAATCATTTGAGCATAATCTTTCAGCTAGTATTTTGCTGGGTGCAGTCTGAGTTCTGTTGCAAGCTCCTCTTTCAAGCCATTCTAAAAGCCCCTTTTAGGTGTTCTTTAGGCCAGCATACAACTTAAATCACTCCCTGAAATACTCCAGTGTGGTAGTTTGCTTCAAACTCAGTAGCAATTCACATTTGTTTCTCATCATGGAAGGCCAAAATTGCCTCATTACAGCTGTTCAGAAACCATCCCTTGAAGGACTAGGTGAGCATATTCCCACCATCAAAACCAACCAAGAGCCCTCCCCTCCATAGCCACTATCACAGCTTGAACCTCTCCCATCAATTCTCTCCCTCTCCTTCACCTAGGTATTCAAGAGACCCAGATCTCTCCCTTCCAATTTACTTCTCAACTGACTCTAACCGACTCCATCTATCCCCTTGTATCACTGAATACAAGTACTTATTCTGTTAACAAAATTGAGTCCTCATTCCCTAGAGCCTTTAGTATGTGTGTTGGGGTGGGGGATCTTGTCAACTGAACCTATTTACATAATACATATTCAAACACACAAATATAAAGAAGTGCAAGACAACTGACAACCTTTGCAGTTTATCTCTTACAATTTTGTCATGCAATATCTTACATAAATATGACAAGGAAACATCTTCTATTGACTCTGGATATGAATGTGGTCACGATTCAGGATGCATTACTACTCTGAACACAAAAGGCCTCTAAACTCTGTCAAGAACATGAGATATGTTTTCACAGCTTAAATCTCATATAGCCTGCCAAGATAGGCAGTTCACTTGTCCATTGCATATTTATTTTCAATAAGACCTATACATCCAAGTTAAAATTTCAGCAAGACTTCTAGCACACAAAATGAATGGGCATGAGCACCAACTGTCTCAGGAATCAGGATATTGCAACACCAATTATATTATTTCTACATATCTTATGACAAAAAAGAGGGGTAACCACATTAGTGTAATAGTTGCATTATTGTAGATTATAAGAAACATTGCTAGGTCTGGATGAGAGGTAAGGAAAGGGAAAGGGGAGGAGAATGGAAGGGAATAGTGTGCCAAATCCCTTTTTGGAAGAATTGAAGTAGGGGATGCCTCCTTAAAGCCCCAAAAACCTTTCCCATTGCATTAGGGGGGAAATAGGGGGGAAAGGGTGTATTTTAATTTAACTTAAATTAGAGAAAATAACGTATTATTCCCTTTACTTCAACTCCAACTCCTAAACAAGGGGTAAGGAGTACCCCTCCTACATCCAAACAAGGGAAGTGATTCACCCCTCCATCCAAACATAGCATGACTGTACTAAAGAGAAACACTGTTCAGCTTTGTAAAACAAATCTCACAATTTCAAGCAAGCAGAAATTTATGGAATCTTGCTCAAGTACTTAACAGGCGAATTATAACAACAAAAAAGATGGAAGTCAAACAAGCCATCGGAAACTCATTGTCCAACTCGACTTAACATCATCTAGAAACCTACAAAATATAAGAAAATGGATACAGCAGCAGTTGTGTAAAATGACAAAACTCAATTGCACAAGCCCATCTTTTGCTCACAATGTAAGAGTCATGTAGTAGGGATACCGATCTCACAACAATTTACTGAATGATGGATTGGATAACACCAGCTCCAACAGTTTTGCCTCCTTCTCTAATAGCAAACCTCATTCCTTGTTCACAAGCCACAGGGACAATAAGTTCAACCACCATTTTGACACGGTCACCCGGCATGACCATCTTGGACTCCTCGTCCTTGTCATTCATAATGGCAGTCACTTTGCCAGTAACATCAGTAGTCCTCATGTAGAACTGAGGCCTGTAACCGGCAAAGAAGGGAGAGTGCCTGCCACCTTCTTCCTTCTTCAAGACATAGACAATCGCAGCAAACTTGGTGTGAGGGGTAATGGTTCCAGGCTTAGCCAAAACCATCCCTCTCTGAATATCCGTCTTCTGAATACCCCTAAGCAACAACCCCACATTGTCCCCGGCCATGGCCTCATCCAGAATCTTCTGAAACATTTCCACCCCAGTCACGGTGGTGTTCCTAGTTTCCCTCACACCAACAATATCAACCGTGTCTCCAACCTTAATAGTACCCCTCTCAACACGGCCGGTGGCCACGGTTCCACGACCCGTGATCGAAAACACGTCCTCGATGGCCAGCAAAAAGGGAAGCTCCGTTTGGCGCTGAGGGATAGGAATGTAGCTGTCCACAGCATCCATAAGCTCGTAAATTTTATCAACCCATTGGTTTTCGCCACGCTTGATGGCAGGGTTGGCCATCAAAGCTTCCAGAGCCAACAACGCGGAACCAGAAATAATGGGAACATCATCGCCAGGGAACTCGTACGAGGAAAGAAGCTCACGCACCTCCAATTCTACCAACTGCAGAAGCTCCTCGTCATCAACCTGGTCCTGTTTGTTGAGGAACACCACCATGTTGGGGACACCCACTTGCTTGGCCAAGAGAATGTGCTCTTTCGTCTGCGGCATTGGGCCGTCGGCGCCGGAGACGACGAGGATGGCGCCGTCCATCTGGGCGGCGCCGGTGATCATGTTCTTGACGTAGTCGGCGTGGCCGGGGCAGTCCACGTGGGCGTAGTGGCGGCTCTCGGTCTCGTACTCGACGGTGGCGGTGTTGATGGTGATGCCGCGGGCGCGCTCCTCGGGGGCGGCGTCGATTTCGTCGTATTTCTTGGGGGCGCTGTTGCCGAGGGAGGCGAGGGCCATGGTGAGGGCGGCGGTGAGGGTGGTCTTGCCGTGGTCGACGTGGCCGATGGTGCCGATGTTGACGTGGGGCTTCTTGCGCTCGAACTTGCCGCGGGCGGCGCGGACGGCGAAGGAGCGGCGGCGGCGGATGGCAGCGGCAGCGGCAGCGGCGGGGTGGGGGCGAGGTGGAGGATTGTGGAGGGGTGTAGGAAGGAAGAGGAAAGGTGGGCTGTGGAGGGTGTGTGGGCTTTGAGGAAGAGGCAATTGGAGGAGGGCGAGGGAGAGGGGTAGGCATGAGGGTATGCGAGCTTTGAGGTTGCTGCCGCTGCTGCTGAGGAAATTGCCATTCAGTTTTGGTGGTAAAGAGTGAGGTTTTGGGTGGGTTTGGGGAATGAGAGTGAGTGAGTGTGTGAGTAGAGAGAAGGGAGAGGGGAAGGGTTTGGGAAATGGTAAATGGGAAACTGGGAAATGGGAATGTGTTGGGTTATCTGCTGTGGACATAAGAGGACCTCATGTTAAGTATTATCCCTTTCTGCATCGCATTTTGGAGGGACTTTTCACTTCACTTGCCTCTCGAGGTGCCTGATCGGATTGAGTTAATTTTGGTTAAACAAAATTATTATTTTTTGTTTTATTGTACTTCACCATTCAATTAATTGTATTTAAAAAGAATTTTTGATTTAAGGTAATTTTAAATTTTTTATGCACTCACGAGTCATAATTAATTTTTTATATCCTTTAATAAAACAACATGACTTGTGGGTTTATTTTATTTTTTGTATAAATTAGTCTATAAAGCTCTATAATTTTATAATTTATTTTTTTTATAAATTTAAAATTTTATAACTAAATCCTTAAAGAAAAATATTATTATATTATTGTTAAATATTGTTAGTATGATATTGTTTGAAGTAATGATAAAAACATACTTATTTTCTATTCTATTTTCTTACCTCATTTTCTTTTTATTTTTTTCTTTTTTTTCATCACAATACTTATTATATGTTACTCTCTCTTTCTTCTTTTCTATTTTTTTCTTCTGTACACCTTCACGCACTCCAAAATGAGATGTACATTGCCAGTTTCTAATTTTTTTTATACAACAACCTATTATCTTTATTGTGCCCTTTTCTTTATTTTTCGCACACAGATGCAAGAAAAGCTTATTTCTAATAATAATAAAAAAGTCCATAAAAAACTCACAATTGGGTTTTAAGGCAAATTTTAATCATGAAGCTTAATTTATGTAAAAGGAACCTTTCCAAAGTTTCTGTACCTCGAAAGTTACTGTTACTAGGAAGGTGGCGAATCCAGTATACAAATTAGCTTTTTTGCGTACTGATACCTAAGGGTTAAAAAGGAAATAACAATTAAAAAAAACTAAAAACAATTTCTCTTCGCCACCTACTGATTATCTTCCTAACCCCAACGGCTTTCCCTCTTTATCCAATTCATTACTCACTCTTTAGGTGCGAAGGCCATGGAGGACATTTTCTCCACGTACATCTTCGATTGCAAACTAGGCCACAGTCAATTCCGCGTCACCTGCCTAGTGACTCACAAACACACTAAGGAACACTTTGCCTGCAAATTTATTGCCATGTGTAGACTGGTTCAATGTGACAACTTAGACGACATCAGTGTTGTCAAATGGCGGCCATGATAGATGGCAGTAGTAGTTTTTCAACAGATTGCCATGATATGGCGATGGCATGAAAGGTTCTAAATAGTGCCCATGGCAGAAAAATTACGGAAAGGACTTAGGCCATGTGGCCCAACTCAAACCTGGTCCAGAAAAAGGTTTATTACCCTAAAACTAAATCAAAGAGACACAAAAATGCTCGACTCATTTCCTCTCTCTGTCTCCCTCACAAATGTGTGCGTCCCCGAAGCGAGTAATAGCTGTCAGTGATCTCCATCTCTGGCAACCATCGTCCACCGGCAACCACTATCCACCCTTCTTTGGCAACAACCATCTTCTGGTGAACTATTTTTTTTTGCTCTTTTTGTTTTAATTTTTTTATTTAAAAGCTATTTTTTACTTTTTTGAATTTTGTTAATATCTATCTATTCTTTAATTATGTTTTTGTTTTCTTTAATCTTGTTAATTCTTTTTCTTCTATATTCAATTCTTTTTCTAAATGTATTTTCTAATTCTGTTTTTTTTAATACTTATATTGCTTTATTCAATTCTATTTATTATTGTATTTCAATTCCTTTTTTTTAATTCCTTTGGTTTTGTTTTTAACTCTTGTTTTTAACGCTGAAAAAAGCATTGCGTCTTTCATTTTAATTCTTGTTTTTCAATTCTTTCTGCTTGACGTAAATGAGCTTATCTGTAGTTTAGGACATTGTTCTTATGGGACTTATGATATTTTTTAGCAATTTATTTTATGTCCTTGACATTTTTTAAAATATTTTTAGTTTTATATTTAATTGTGCTACTTTTTAGTACATATGCACGTACATATGTAAATATGTGTGTATATGTGTCACACACATACACATACCACCATGCCATATGCTACATATATATGGTGGATTTTTGGCTTGTCACAGTAATTTGCCATTAATAACACTAGACAACGTTCGAAGAGAGGGAGGGGGAGCAATGTTGTTGATGGGGGTGATGACTTAAATAACATTCAACGCGAGGAAGCATGTGAGGAGGAACAAGTAGGGAAAGGAAGCACGATTGAACATCATCATCTATCATCAATCCTTCCAACCATCCTTGCAACCATATATGTTATGATTAGCAAAACTAGCTGAAAGTTGTTAAGTTAGTTTACTGAATTATAATTGTTTGTTAAAAATATCTATTGAAATAGTTGATAAATGTAAAATAACAAAAATTGACATGTTTATATGTTATTTTTATATAAAATTTAATTTTATTTCTTTGATAAAAATATTTTTTGGAATAATTATAATTTTTGTTTTTTAATTTATTTCAAACTCTTTTAATTTTTTATTTATAGATTAATTATTTTAATGACATATTTTAGTTTCAATTATTATATCTTTTTCATATTGTGTATTCTATTATTAATCTTATATTATATCTTAAACTATTCCCAACCAAATTTAAAATAAAATAAAAGTAATATACACTTAAGTAGACATCATACTTAATTTCATTATGTTAATTAGTGTAATGGTTAAAATATCTTAGAGTATAACATTAAAATAATAGAATAAAGGACATAAATACTCTAATGGTTAAATAAACTAAGTAATATTAAAAATATTCAAAAAATAATAGCAAAAATAAAAGAAAATAAACCTATCATCTATCATTATCAATATCTTGAAGTCTAATGCTAAAATAATAAAATAAATAGTGTAAATGGTATAATGGTTAAAATAAATAGTGTAATATTAAAAATATTCAAAAGATAATAGTAAAAATAAAATAAAATAAACTTATCATCTACATCCACTAGGGTTAGCCTAGTACGAGGTTAGGGTAGTATGCATAAGGTCATAGGTTATAACTTCAGTGTAACCATTGTATACAAAAACAAACTTATCATCTATCATTATTAATATATTGTAGCATTATCGAATCAAACAAAAAAAAAGGATGAGCAAGAAGAGTGGTGGCAAACCGGGTCAATGTGTCAAACATGCAATTGAGTGGAAGAAAAGAAATAAAAAACAATAATAAAACTTCACCTTATGTAAAAAAGAAGAAGGTAAAAATAAAATTTAATAAATATTGTTACATGCTTATTGGACCTATAGAGAAATAAAATATGACAGGGAATATTACTAAATGAAGGAAAGAAAGAGATTTAGAGTATGTTATACATAATGTACACATGTAAAATTTAAAATTAGATCAACTTGAGGAATATATTAGGAGAATTTTTTGATTATTATGAGAAATAAAAACAATAAATATTGATTATATTTAAATGGTTAAAATTAAAAAATATACAATTTTTTTTAACTGGTCATATAAACATGAACTAACTTTTAATATTAACAATTTGTGTGTTTTTTATTCATATATTAATCATTTGTATATAGTTATATGATTCAGATTTATATTTTTTACATTTTAATATGAGAATTATTCTTACGACACATGTCCCCTTATAATTGTGCTTCATATAAGAAAGATTCTTTTGTGATCTATACACACAAGAGTGACAAAAACGATGAACACAAACACTATTTTCTCCTTTCAAGAACTTATCTTTCAATCCCACAAGTCTTATTGTTAAGAACTCCTTTTCTTCATTTGCGGGAGCCACCATGTGACGCATTTTAAGTTGTAGTTACTGTAACATTCCGGGCACTGACGAGGACGGGGAGTAATCATCGGTGCAAAAAAGATAAGGCACGGACAAAGAACGGCTCCTAGCAGGCTTCCAGCAGGAGAAACACATGAATGAATCGAATATACACCAAAATGAAAGGGATCCAAAGGTTGTGCAGGTATGGAACTGTATAGTTGAGGATAGCTTGAAGGAATTAATAAGTGTTACATATACTAACACGATGCATCTACTTTTCGATAGCCTATTACTTAAGAACTCCACAGTTAAGCGTGCTTAACTTGGAACAATTTTGGGATGGGTGACCTCTTGAGAAGTTTCCCAGAAAGCGTGTGAGTGAAGACAAAACAAGCTGAAAAGTCTTGTGTTGATTTGTGGGGACAAACTTCAATCTTGAAAGCGGCCAGACGTTACAATTACATTATTAACCATTTCAATTAAGCTCCTTGACAGTTAAGACAACAAGAACATAAAAGACGATGCATTTTGAAAAGCAAAAGTTGGGGTTGCATATAGTGGTTGAAGACAACTACTTTGTGTGGATTGAATGAAGTTATGAATATTAAGTTATTTTTTATTTAATGTTGATTAAAATATTTTATTAAAAAATTAAAAATATATTATTTAACCACCGTCAAATCATTGAACCTTGAACAAGTGTCTTTACCAATTTAATGACCAGTTTAGTTTTAAAAAATAAAAACATTGCTACATCGATTTTTACTACAACTGATTTAAAAAGTAATTTTTTCTACAATAGTTTCATAACTGATTTAGAAAGTACCCACTTTCTATATCAACTAATTTTACATTCTCCTAAAACTAATCTAGAAAATAAAAATAATCGATATTAAAAGCCTTTTTTGTACTAATGAAAAGATCAACATCAATAATCAAATCGTCAATCTTAAAGCTATATAAAAAAGGTTTCGTAAAAATTATCGAAAGACCATTAGATTTGTCCAAACACTCGTTAAAAATGATCAAATCCATTAGGTTTTTAGTGACAAACTTTTATGGACACGTGACAGAGTAAGCAATAGCTTGTAATGGCTTCGATGTTTAGGAAAGGAGTTGCTCTCATGTTTGAGATGATTAGTGACACTAACAGTCTTTTTAAACTACCCAACTCTATAAAATGACATGGAGACCAAAATTGAAGTAGAAAAAGACTTGCACTATATTTTTGAGATGATGGATAACAAGATGAGTCCAGAAGTTGCCTTCTCTGCATTTGCCATCAACACTCCTAAGTGCAAATCTTTTTGTTAGCATATCCAAATAGGAGTAATATTAATTAGTTTAGATTTAATTATTTATCCATTCATTCAGTGTCGTTTAAACATAAGTCCATCCTTTTATTATGTTTTCTAATGACCTCTCAACCTATCAAAAATTAGATGAGTGTCGGTCGGGAAGCTTAGTGCCTACAAATTCTTAAAGAATGTATTAGATTTGTAAAGCTTGCAAAGACTTAAAAAAGAATATTGACATGCAATAATATGTAAAAATTGTGTGAAAGTATAAAGAATATTAGATTTGTGCCTTAAAAGGTAAGTGAAAAAAAATTATGTATATTTAAAGTAATAAAAAATCTCACTTTAAATAAGAACCAAACGTAATTTAAGAAATATTTAGTTCAACTAGTATATAAATGTTTTGGAAAAATATCCTTTAAACTCCCCCTTATATATAATTAACTTATTTTGTGTAATTATCTTTTATTAGTAATGGCCTAATCGAAGACAAGAAAAGCGTCCAAAGTCAAAAAATACTTACAAAGGAACTTATATTTACCTCCCTCAAAAAGATAAATGAAGACTTAAACATGCGACCTGTTAAATGTGATATTCTGTCTTGTTCCACTCAACAATTCCTTGGGGTTAATAACAGGGTTGGTATATTTTTAGGCCTAAAGCAAACTTTGAGGTAAGACCTTTTTAAAATTAATAAAAGTAACAAAAAAATTAAAAATCTTACAAAAAATATGTTTTTTTTTCCTCCAGTAGAGTTTGAATTTCATTCAAAAAAAAAAAATACACCTTAATTTCCACCACTCTAAATCAACTAATAGTAAAAATTGTATAAATACTATTATTAAATATATTTTTTTGAAAAAACCTAACCCTAGTTAATAACAAAGTAATTGTTTGAAGTAAGTACTCTTACTTTCAACGTTTTATATCACGATAAAATACATGTTTGAATGAAAATATAATGAAAGCAAAAATACGTTAAAGGATTAATTATCATATGAGTCATGAAATTTAAATGTATACTTAATTATATGGGTGTTCACATATTTAAGCTGACGAGAACATGCAACTTTTTTATTTTAAGTATCTATTATCTAGGATTGGAAATCCATTTATTTTGTTTTACAATTGGAAAACCTTTTTGATTATGCCATACTTACCTACGATATTAATTAGAAATGTTGATTCTAAAAGCGTAATTGTATGAATTAACGTGATCTTAAATTTTGTGTTGTTGTGATTAGAAAGTCAGAATAATATCATTCAGCTAATTTATTATCAATATGCACATATTACTACTTGTTTGATGAAATACAATGTGTTGTGCTTCTTAGAACTAAATAAGCTAACATTCTTTCAAAAAAAAAAAAAACTATGCTAACATTCCAAAACTTATTAATAAATGTAGTTATTATTTTTTTTATGATTGAGGATATCTAATAACTTTTTTAATTTTGACGTGTTACAACTAAATTAATGATGATATCGTATATTATCATCCAATTATCCCCTTAATTTTTTAACTTAAAAAACTTCATAAGAAAAATAAATAAATGAATTCGACTTAATTTTAAAAATTAGGAATCAATATATAGAGTATATTTAACAAGTCACTCAAATAGCTTATAATAAGTTGGTTTGATAAAAAAAAATTGTTCAATACACAAGTTTATTTTAGAAATTTCTAGTTTATTTCTAAACACTATTTCTACTAGCTTTTAGCTTACAAGCCACTAGTTTTTATTTTATTTTATTTCTATCTCACTAATTTACTTGAAATATTTTTTTATCTTTTTTTTTTAATTTTAGAAATCCTTTTGTCTACCATGTCACTATTATGTCATTTTATATTTACTAGCTAACTTATTAATGAGTCACATAAAAAACTTTCAATTCAATTAATTAGTTTATGAGTTTTCAATATTTCAATTCTTAACTTCTAATTTATAAACTTTCAATCAACCCACTATGGTCGGCCTAGTAGTTGGAGGGTTCAATAGTATGCATAAGATCATAGGTTCTAACCTTAGTGTGACTATTGTACACTAAAAAAACTTTTAATTAACTTGTACGGTCTGTTTGGTAAGAGGAAAAGAAATAAGATAGATGAAAATAGGAAAGAGAGAAATAGAACAATGTTTTAAAACTCGGATTGGTCATTGACTCGATCAAGGCACTGGGTCACTAGGTCAATGGTCGAATTGGAGGGTCATTAATTGAACCGTCTGACTCGGTCTCTATTAAAAAATTTAAAAATATTCATGACATATATAAAATTTAATAAATTAAATTTTAATGGTGATGTGTATTATATATATATATATATATAAGATCAAACTTCAACTTGATATTCAAAAAAAGCACACAAATACTAGGCCATAAATCACTTTACATATATTAGACACTTGTATTATATATATATATATATATATATATATATATATATATATTGACGAGAAGTTTGATCCTATAGTTATACTACACATATTTGTGTTTTGCATTTTTAATATGATTTTACTATACAGTGTGTTTTTGCATTTTTATTATGAGTTTATTAGACAAACCAATACCCACTTCGTGCAATGTGTATGCACGAAGCACACTGCTCAATAAGTCATTTATCAGATGTCCCATCAATTTCCCTTATATTTTTTTTGGTGAGTTTCTCTTTTTGAGTCCAAAACACTTTAATTGATATGAAACCTCTCCACCCACATATTGAGGAATGGAATCGTGTATACAATATACACGCTGGTTTGAAATAATTCTTCCTTTCATTGGTTTTTTTTCTCTTGGTGAAGGAACGCCTTCTACTAGATCAAAGCATAAAAAAAGCTTCATTTCACATTTTTTCTTCTATTGTTTTGTCTTCAACAACTGCTTATCTGCTCCAAGGAGCTACTGCTTCTTCTTCTTCTATTTTTCTTTATTTGTTTACAAACATGGATGACTTGATCAGTTAAACATGTGCCTGAGTCACCAGTTTTCTCAAAAACAGGCTGAATCGATTTGGTCCGTACCAGGTTAAGGATATAACCGATCCGTAAAGGTGCTCAGACCAGCCATATGACTGGTTTCCGATTCGACCAGCCAGTCCGAGCCGAGTTTTACAACACTGAAATAGAGTAAATGAAAATAGGTGAGAAATATGGTGAATTTTAAGAGTGTTTGGTTTGAGAGAAATAGGAACGTAGGAGGAAAAGAAATAAGATGGATGAAAATAGGAAAGAGAGAAATAAAGTAAATGAAAATAAGTGAGAAATAAAATAAATTTTATGAGTGTTTGGTTTGAGAGAAATACGAAAGAGATAAATAAGAAAAAGAATAAAAATCACAAGATAACCAATTGTTGAGAGTAACAATCAACTATTACGGGTTGAAAATTAATTATGGTTTTCAAAATTCGATTATTTTTTGTAATATGTTTCTGGCAATTTTAAACCACCAAAAAATTGTTATAGTCAAACAATTTCTAGCAATTTCCAATTGACACAAATGAAAAGACCACAAAATGTTTGACAAATGTTGTTCCTATTGAATTTCCACCTGGTTGAGCAAGCACATATTTTTAGTTCTCTCCCCCTCTATTTCCACTTTACTAAATAAGTTCCATTTTCCATCCCTCCTCTATTTCCTCTCCATCCTTCTTATTTCTCCTATATTTATTCATTACCAAACAGACCTGTAGTTTTTCAATTATCTTATTGACTTGTTTTATCAAACACACCCATACTTAATAACTAATATGCCGGTAAAAATGGGAATCTTAATACTTAATAGTGATATTTCCAACTCGGCCAAAAGAAAACAGTAACTATTTTGTGGAAGCTGTTTAAGAAAGCAATACTAGCCAGTAGCCAATATTTAAAAAAAAATAAAATTTCAACACATTTAAAATAGAATAATTATAATTATAAATATACATTCCATTATTTTACAACTTATTTCTACCTCAATATTTTTTTATTTCTCTCTACATTTTCTATCATATCACTTATTCCATATATCATTTTCTTTTTTTCTCTCTATCTTTTTCCTTCCTCCATCCTAAAATGAGTTGGACGTTTATATATATATATTTTAAATATTCACTAACTCGTGTCCCAGAGATATATTTCTTGGGTTTCCTTGTTGACGGGCCCTGGGACTTTCTAAGAGCTGTCCAATTGTTCCAATTGGGCTATCAAAGACCGTCTGGAACCTCCCAAATAACAAAAGGTTCGGAAAAGTTGAGAGATGAATTAGCAAATACAATGTTTTGTAAATAAACTAAAAACAAATTACAAACGCAAAGATTTTCCAAGAATTTTTAATGCAAAACAAATGAGAGAGATTAATTAAAAAATAAAGTGTATAAAAAATTTTATATTATCGTTCGTATTGTTAAAAGTCAATTTTCTTTAATAATAATTAAACATACATGATTATATATACGTATATGTTATATTACATTTACAGCGAATTAAAAATATCATCATTATTCGTAATTATATTTTTGCTATAATTTAAATTTTGTTAATATTTTTCTTTATATATATATATATATATTGTGCCTAATTTTTTTTTCATGTTAATATTGGAAGTTTCAGGCTAAGATAAAAAACAAACGAAATACTACATTTGCTTAACACCTACAGCAATTCCATTATGCCCATGTTGTCATTTGACTTTTTAGAGGTGTTGCAAGAAACATGCGGAGACACCTAATTAAAACAAATTTAATCACAATGAAAAATTAGTATATAAATGAAATATCTTGATTAAAAATTAACATGTAAAATAAAAATTAGATCAAATAAATGATAAAGGAAAAAACCTAGCTTGATTGAGATGAAGTTGTGATATCCTTTACCCCAAAGCTACTTATTAATAAATATTACAAAAATATAATATACCTTTCATTTGCAGAATAAAATGATAAATTTAAAATCTTTCCCTTCAAATGATAAAGGATATCACATGCATAATTCACATAAACTTAAACTCCATAAAATACCTTGTTAATTAATAAAAAGATATTGGCCCATAATTGGCTCTACAAGTCTTTGAAAATAAACCAAATTAAGATGTAAAACTACTAACGCTGGTTCAAAAGCTAAGGATATAAACTAGTAATTAACCAAGCTTCGATGTCACAATCATATTAAAGCAAACCAAACCCAAGCAACAGTAAAATAAGCTGCAACGGGGCCAATGCCTCTACTCTAAGACTCCTCCTTAAGGTCCTACTGGACATTACTTGTGTATTACAGACATAGACAAAAAACACTAGAAAACAAAGGAGTGAGATACATTTCACATCATGCTCAAAATATGACAATGGAGACAGGTAACATACACAACACATACTTAATTAGAATAATGTTAATTTGCAAAGATTAAAAGCACACAAACATATGTAATGCAATGTCACTTAACTTCTACTTCTTATGCACATGTGGTACCAATCTAAGTTCATATCAAAATAGACTAAGAGTAAGTGCACGGCCATAAGAAGCGTCATCGATATGGATGCCTTCGGCTTTCGTACTCTCAACTAATATGATATTCTTCGGTGACTAGTTAGTGTTATTCAGTCTTGCCAGTATGCTTCAACTCCATGGGATCAGCATGAGTCATTGGAGTTTCCCAACCGAGTACCACCCCCAAGGCTAAGGTTAGACAACCCATCCCGGCCTTCACTGGCCAAATTCTTACATATGTTTTTTCTCCACATGACTCAATGTCATGATGCATGGTCATATACAATGTTCATAGCATTTCATAGGTTTTTATCATAGATCATTAATACAATTTCATATTATACTCAGTTTTTCTAACATAAGTAACAATCACACGATGTAAATTCAACAAAGATTCCAAACAATGGTAATCATAGAATGAATAGGCATAAAAGGTCAGCAACATCAACTTTAATGTCTTGGTGGGTCACACTTAGCACCAAACCCTTGGCGCTTAGTGTCACTTCATTTTACTTCTAGACCTACTTTCTAGCACTACTCATACAGGGAATTCACTATCATACTTACGCTTAGCACCAACTTTTCTGGTGCTCAACGTCACCACGCTTAGTGTCAAGGTTTTGTCGCTTAGCGCCAAACCTCCAAAGGATTAAGGGTTGCCCCCTGCCTCTCCCATGCTTAGCGCCAACTTTGGCGCTTAGTGTTGCCATGCTTAGTGCCAAGGTTCTGACGTTTAGCACCAAACCTTCAAGGGACTTTCTGTCTCTCCCATACTTAATGCCAAAATTTTGGCGCTTAGCACCAATTGTGAATTATGTAGATCGCGAGGGTTTGCACAACATGCAACCCACGATTTTCCTTGGCTTTCAAGCACTTCAAAATAGATTAATTAATTTCTAGTCATTCTTATTACCTTTCTATTGATCAATCTATCCTATAAACTCGTCACTCACTCACAATTTCCTCAAAATCCATTAAATCCCTAATCTAGGCACAAAGAGAAAGGAAGAACAGTCAAGACAATCTACGCACACAATTAACATGAAATTGCTATGAAATGCATAAATGATTAGGAAAAACCGCATTTCCTTTTACACACAATCATACAATTCACAAATAATTAGAGTCTAGGGCCAACCCCCCTCTCCACGACTAAAGTCATACCCATGAGCGAGATAACTTACTCCCCTCTTACCTTGAAAGAGACGACCTTTGACAAGAGTATGCAAAAGGTGCAGCAGTGTCTTCCTACGACTCCTCATTCCTTAATTGTAGATAAGGGTGGAAATAGGTCAGGCTGTCGACAGGAGCCTATGGCCTAACCTACATTAGGCCTAGGCCAGGCCAGACTTTTTTACTAAATAAACCAGGCCTAGGTTTTATAAAAGCTTATTTAGTTAATAACGCCAAACTTTAGGTCATTTAAAAAGTCTTTTAGGCCAAACAGGCTGGCCTATTTAAGTAAATATAAATAATAATTTTTGTTAGTATTATTATTATATGAAATTTGTTATAATGTATTAAAATTATATATTTATTTATCTTTTCTAAATATTAAGCATGTTAACATACATAAAGAGTCAAACTTATAAGCTTATTGAAAAATAAATTTATGTCATGTTTAAAGGCCTTATTACAAAATAAACCTTTAAATAAGCTATCATGAATGTCAAATTAGACATTAAAAATAAACTTGTATCATATAAACATGTTAGACTTGACTCTTATAAAACCTTTTTCGCCTATTTCCACTTTTTCTCATGCTTTGAGTAGTAGTGATTTTAATATTTATAGATTATAATTTGTTTATATAGAGGGTTTTTTCTTCCATTGACCTATGAGACTATTAGTTCATGCATGTAAAGAGAAGTTAAATCTATATAAAAACTTTAATATGAAATAAGCTTCTAAGTAGGCTAACAAGCCAAGTCATGCTTTCAAATAAGCTAGGCCAAGTCTAAAAATAAAGCCTATGACATATAACAGGCCAGGCTCAGGCCATGGATTTTTTAAATAGGCTAGGCCTATTTAAGTAAAGCCTTGTTTGGCCTAGCCTATTTCCACTCCTAATTGTAGCGGCTCTGACGACATGGTATCTCCCAAGAGGCACAAGAGAGAATGAGGAAAAAGGTTAGGTTTTTAAGAAACTTAAGGGACTCTTAGAGCTAACTTTAGGCTTATGAAAACTAAACCTAATACAAGGGTCTTAAAACTTTTAAAAACACTTTAATTACAAAACCCTATTTTAAAGGCCTAATGTCTCTTTTTTTCCAAAATACCATTTTATTAAAAATAAAGCAAAACAAAAAATAATAATAATACTAATAATAATACATATTAATTAAAAGGAAAACATTGGAGCGTTACAAAGTCAATTTAGAATTTAAGTTCTGCAAAAAGGTTCCTCTTGTGTAATTTTTTGTTTTTTCCTTCTCTTTTCAAGAACACCTTTTAGCCTAGTAAATGATCCTCAAAACCTTCCTTTAGTGTTTATTCCTTTCACATTAGTATTATTCACACTACACAAATCCTTATAAGTATTTATAAAGCATCATGAATACTAGCCACCAAGTCTTTATGTAATACCCTCACATTTACTTACTTACTTAGTTTTCTATTTATTCTATATTTAATTTTGACAAATCGAGAAGGAATCTAAAAATTCTGATCCCCACAGTTAAACTTAGAATATCGAAAACTATCGAATTGTGATTTTTAATAATTTTTCCGAGTCGGAGCTTGAAGAAATTAAAACATGACGATTTTGTCTTTATTTCTCAATATTAAGGGTTGAAATGAGAAAAAAAAGATTCAATTAACATTAAAATGTTAATTTGAGTTGAAAATCATGTCATATGTATTAAAATATAATTTATAAAATTTTCTGAAACTTCAGTACAAAATGACCAAAATACCCTTAATTATTAAATAAACCAACCCAGTATTGGTTTGACATCCAGAAATGCTGAAAATAATATTTTTAGTATATTTGTAGATAAAATATGTAATTTTAGAAATTTCATAAAATTTGAGCATTTATTGAATTAAAATGAATTTAATATGAATTTTCTAAGCTTAAAATATACAAAATATACATATATAATTCGAAAAAATTAATAAAAAATTAAAACTATTTTTTATGAAAAATAATACATTTGTTCATATTTATATTTAAATTAATTATTTTGATATTAAAAGTTAATTTATTCAAGTTTAGGCGATTTTATCGGTACCGACTAATTAATTAATAGTTAAAAATTGTACTAGGGAGCTTTGGGACAACTCAACCAGCACATTTCACTCTATAAAATAGGTGATTCATCATCTAATTTGAAGATATGTCCCTAAACTCAATAAAAAAAATTAAAACTTGAAATAATGCATCATGCATGATCTCACAAGTGGACACCTAAAGCTCTTCCTTCTCCTATAAATAGCCATGCGAGAGGGCTGAATTCTTCATTCCCTTCCTCCATTGAGATAGCCAAATCTCCTCCATAGCCATCTTTCTCTAAAATCTTTTTTCTTACACCAAAATTCTACAAGTTTTCATCAAATTTCCATACTAGGATTTGTGCATCAATTAATATCTCCTCTTCAACAACTATTCTAGAGGCAATGTAGGGAGTGGGGTTGGTTCTCTATTTTAATTACTTTGCATGTTGGTAGAAAAGGTTTTTCCCTAAACCTTTCAATAGTTAAGTCTATCAAGTTTTATAAATGTTATATTATTTATTATTGGATTTAAACTTTTATTAAGTTGTTATGCTGATCAATTTTCGACAATTAAAATACACTTATTAAGTAGTTATGTTGCTCAAATTTAGACAATTATAGTATAGTTATTAAGTTGTTATACTGCTTAAATTCAAACAACTATAGTAGAATTATTAAGTTGTTATACTGTCTAAATTTAGATAAAATATTTTTAGCTATTATAATAGAAAATTAAATTGTTATATTACCAAATTTTAGTAATATTCTATTATTTTAGTAAAAATAGTAGAAGAAATAAACTATAAATTTTATAATATGAAACTAAGTACAAAAATTATTTTATGAGTTATTTATGAATTTATTTTTATAAAACTATTGTAAAAATTTCAGTTAAAGTTTTTATCATTCAGGTAAGGTCTAAACACACTAATAGACCATCTATAAAAATTTCATAATTTTTAAAATTTATTTAATACTTTTAATTGTACTCTATAAGTGCTTGTAGACATATTTTACTTAAAAACACTAAATTTAATTTTTTTTTGAAAATTTTCCAAAAATTCATGATAAAATTCTAATAATTTTTCTAAGCTTAAAAATTATTTTTATGAAAATTTTGATTATTATATGATTTTTTTTAATTATCAGTATTTATTTTAATTTTTATGTCTTTATTTTTATTTAATTATTGATTATATGTTTTAATGTGAATTATGAATTATGTGAATAATATGTATGGATCAAATCTTTGTAATATAAGGTAGAGATATTAGCAAAAATTATACTGGTGCTAAAATTTTTGCGACCATAGTGAACATTTAGAAATTAGTAAATTAATGAGTAATGTAAAGCAAGGGACATACAATGACATGATACCTTGTTAGGAAAGTTGTAGTTTGGTACACTGAGGAATGAAAGGCAGGGACTCATTTGAGGAGGTTTTGGAGGTAGACATCGAATGGTGAAAGTCCCAATGGCCAGGGTAGCGACTGTGAGCTGGGATATTCACCTAACCAAGCTCGATAACCCCGACAATTGCTCAGCATTCTAGGATTGGTTTGAGAGTATACTTTTATAAATGGACGTCCTGACTAATATTTGTTTCTCATTGATGATGAGGACTATACCGTGTGATAATGTTGAGAGAGGTATATGTAATCCCAGTCACTTTTTAGGTTTTGTTAATAACTATTACTCACTAATATGAAGTATGAATCCATACCAAATCAAGGGTAGTATAGTATAACTTAGAATTAATCCTAGGCTCCCTTCGTTAATTGTGTTTTAATTCTTATCATACATGTGAAAGTGATTTTAGAACAAATCACCCCACTCCATTGTTTTTCTTCCTTGTATGATTAATCGTGATTATTGAAAATGACGGTAGCACCTGATGATGCTTAGGACGAGTCAGAGGATACTCCTGTAGATTTGTAAACCTAATTTATAATATTTTCCTTAAGAAATAGGGTAGACAAATATTGTTCTGTATATGATCTTTTTGATGTATATATTGGGCTAGGTAGTATATGTTTTTTGATGTTTTTTTATTTTTTTCTTTTGATTGTTATGATTACCTAATCCATGATATATAGTTTGATATATATATTTTCAAATTCTGTTAAATTTAGAATTTTTTCTATTAAAAAAAATTTCTCACATTTTCATCAACTTGACTTAATAATTAAATTAATATGAATCATATTTAAATTTAAAGGAGTGTTACACTTTACCTTTAAGACATGCATCTATATTACTCATGACTCTAGTCAAACCATCGACAGCTATATTATATGTCTCTTTAGTTAGGGCACCTTTTGTTGTCAACTGAGTTTGCATCCTACAAATGTCTTCATAGTGGTATCCCATTCTTATCTTAAGATCTTCATTGATTATCGAATGAGTAGTTGCTATGTCACTTTTGATTTTTGCTTACTTTGTCCATCTCTTCAATATATGCATTGAAGGAATTTTCACAATATTTCTTGATGAGAGAACTTTGAGAGTATACGAACATAAAATTCCCGAGAATTCAATTTTTTTTGCAACTACACTTCATCGTTCAATAGACAAATCATAATAAACAATATGTTAAATTTGTTTATTGTTCAGGACAACTTTATATTCAATAACTTCTCCATCTTGAGAGAAAATATGTATGCTACTATCATATGCAATTGATGCCTTATTTTGGACCATCTTAAATATTGTAGGAATATAAATTGCTGCCACATGCCTAGAATTGTAGGGGTATATAATACATACATATATATATATATATATATATATTAAAAGTATATATATTTTAATCTTTTTTCTTTTTTATCAAACAAATCAGAATTGATAGTAATCAGGAATGTAAACCAATTTTTTGCATCGTCCGCTGTTTTGTGTTGAAAGTATCTTGCTCTGTTTTGATCCTAATTAGGACTGGAAGCCATTGATATGATGTGGCAATGAATTGATCGTAAGGGAGAGGTTGTTTTGTATTGAAATGTAATCTTGCTGTGTTTTGATCCTATACTTGGGAATGGAAGCCATTGATATCATTGGCTTATGAATTGTTCGTAAGTAAGAGATTGTGCTTTGAATTGAGTAGAGCAAGGGAAAACAACGTAAGGATAAGGGCGTACAAATGTTAAGAGCTGTGTTAAAAAAAAGAAAATCCACGTGGATATTTTAAATGAGCTGTGAAAATTTTAGTGGTGGGACATAAATTGGGACACAATGGTAAGACAAATGATTTGAATCCACATGGATGGTTAAGATTAAATTACAAAATTATGTGCCTTTTTTAAGTGGTCTTGTGATTATTGAATAACTTTTAATTCTAACCATCTATATATAATTGTATGATTCAGATTTACTCATCTTTCTCATTATAAACATTTCTCTCACTTGATACATCTCATATATATATATATATATATATATATATATATTATTAAAAGTATATATTTTAATCTTTGTTATTTTTTTGTCAAACATGTCAGAAAATGTCACGCTTAAATTCAAGATAACTTTTCTATAATCAAATTTCTTTATGAAAAAGTTTATTTTCTTTTTTTGATAAAGTATGAAAAAGTTTAATTTACTCCCTATAGTTTAGCTTCTAGTGTATTTTAGTTTTGAAACTTAAAATAATATTATAAATTTTGTCAATGCTTGACAAAATTTGATGGAGTGACTAAAACACGCTTTTGAATATTTATGGATCGTGTTTTATGTTTTAAAGTTTAATAATTAAAGTATGCATGCATGATCTCAATTTAAAGGGAACGAATTAGATTTTCCCCCATAAGTCAACTTGGTGATAGATCGTTTAGAAGAAGAAAGGAAATGAGAAATTAGTGAATAATCTTTAGCAGGAGAACATTATATAAGTTTCCAAAATAATTGCATTTTATAAACATGAACTCCCTTTATTGTCTAGCTTTTTATTATGCTTTAACTAAACTGCCACAAAGAAGTGACTGATTAGCTGGCATTATGGAAATTTCGGTAGACGAAACACGCTGCGTGCACCTAAACTGAAGACATTGTGTGTGGTGGTGCATGTGTGCTTTGTTTACTTGTGTCGAAGAATGGCCTTAAGTGAGCCCTGAGCAGACCAGGCTGGACATACAAATTCAAGATATGGGGCGTGGCCCATAACATCAGTGGACCATGGACGGCTGGCAACCTTACTTTACAGTTTACAGTGTTGCAGAATTTGTGGGCATGTTTGCGGATGCTGGAGCAAGGCTGCAAGAGAAAATCACTATCATTCGTCAATCCCGAGTCTGTACATAGGTTATAGCTACTTAATGGATTAAGCAAATTATGTATTATCTTTTCTTTTTTCATTTTAGTTTTATTACACAGCGAAGATATCTTTTATGTTATAAAAACTTTCATAAAACTGTTTCATATTTCTAAAATATGGTCACAAACTAACTTTAGAATTCTGTTAGGTCAGGTCTAATTGATTTGTTAACTAAGATGTTTTGTAATGGTTCACAAGTGTTTTGTAATCAAATGTAGTTGCTACTCTTGTTCTACCTTATATTTTGAAAAGAACTGAACTAGATAAACGTGCTCTCTTTATTCAACTGTTCTCTTTTTTTAACATATAAGACTAAACAATAAATAAATAAATAAAATGAACGACTTCTGAAAACAAAATAATCATGATCAAACAACTCGATAGTTAACAAATTCTGACAGTTTTTCTAAAATTAATTGTAGCATTATATATATAACCTTTCACAATAAAGAGAATATTTGTGTAGTAAACACAAAATACAATAAAAAATAGTATTTTACTCTAATAAAATTCATACCTTTTTTTATATGCTTATTTCATAAATGAAATTAATGAAAACACCCTTCAGAATTTTTTCTTCTAAGTGCTCTGTACTAATATATCTATATCTATATATATATATATATATATGTTATGGGGCCGACTTAGACATCTAATCCGACAATGCTTTTCTAAACATCACCGACTTGGGGGCAACTGTTCTGAAGGTTGCTCGGACTCACAAACTAAGTTGGCTCCCTTGTCAACTATCCTGACTTTCACAGCCTTAGCTATCCCGGGTGATAAACTCTTGTTATCCCGGATCGAGTCCATCTCTATCCTGGCACAGCACGGGAAGCACCTAACAGTAAGGAACACGTGTATTTAGGCACCCAAATGCGCACTGTCACATGGCACCTAGCGCTAACAGAATTCCCTCCAAAACACACCATTTAAAGGACTCTGCACCTATCAGGTACACACACTCTCTCTCATACTCACTCATACTTAGACCCATACTGACTTAAGCATCGGAGTTCTTGTAGGTGTCACCGTCGGAGACGCTGGCAACCACCGTAGGAGCTCATCGGAGACGCATTCTTGTATTCACCACACAACAATATATATATATATATATATATTTATTATTTTTTTTTTAAAAAAATAAAGTCACATAAGAAAGAGACGAAATAAAGCTTTTACCAGTGATAATTTAAAAAATATATATAAAATTTTACATGAACAGGATTCAGGAATGATATCATTTTGAGAGTAAAAAACTTTACCAGTGAAAGATCATAGTTAATATAATGATATAACAATTTCTTATTTGGTAACAGTCAATTAAATTTGATTGTAAAAAATAACAACGGTTAAGGTTAGAATGGTAAAACTAGTAAAGCATGCTTAATGATATAGGTAAGCATTATTAATAACGACGGAAAAATCAGGACCATGGGAAATCTTAATTATGTCTATCTCACACAACGGTTTGGTTAAGATAGATCATCATTTTTTTTCAATGCTTATTCAACCTATTTTTTAGCATATTAATTCAATTATGCCGCTCTAAGGCCTAATCATGGGCTACTGATAGCTATACACTAACTTACTTTAGGGGACCACGTTTTCAATGATTCACATTTTGTTACAATTTTTTTTTTTTAATTTTCCCTTCATCTAAGCAAATCATTAGATCCAGCCTTTTTAAGGTTCAAATTTTTACCATCAGAATAAGACAAAAATAAGTTATTTTATTTTTATAACAGATTTTTATAATTTATTTTTCTTCTTTTATATTCATCATATTAATCATCTAATTATATATTCTTATTTATAAATCTATCTCTTAGTAATAAAAAAATATTTATTGATATAAAATGTCTCAAAAAATAAATGCCACCGAAACCTATTTCCATTCACATGAATGTTGACCATCAATGACCAGCCCTCAATCCTGAGAACATTACACAGGCATCCAAGTAGAAAACATTTGAGATATATTTTTTTAGTTACTACGTGCCAAATATTTATCGTTTTTAATAATTTTAATCATTTTTTAATATTCTTCTAATAATTCTTCTACTTTTTTTTATGATAAATATTAAATATGTTTTATATTTTCAAGACATCAAATGTATTTACTTTTTCATTTAACACTTTCTTTATAAGGTAGTAAGAGGATTTCTAAGAAGACTAGCAGGAGATATAATATTGCTTGATATGATAAACATACTTTCCTATTTTTGAAAATTGTTGTATGGTTCGAAAGTAACACGTGTCTATAGTTTGGAACCATGGACCATTGAGTAAACTTTCTCAATAATCTCATTGAGAAATTATTTTATGATTTAGGATCAACATATGTTTATATCTTGATTAATTTTCACGTGACATGTAATTAAATTTTTTAATTTATGAGAAATAATTAATAAAATTTGGCTATATGCTCGCAGAGATTAACTAGGATTATGGATACATGTTAGTCTAAGATCATATAATAATTTTTTTCATTTTGTGATGTATTGAGGAAAGAGAGAGATAGAAAAAAAAGAAAAGAAAAAAGAGAAAGTGACAAATGTGATAAAAAAGAAAAAATAAAAAGAAAATATGGTGAAAATGAGATGGAAGAAAAAATAAATATATGTTATAGTTATTCAAAACTTTTACGGTGCACTATTTTATCTGTGCTTTTCTTATGAGTAATGTTATTTAACCAAACTTATACTGCACAATAATGTAAATTAAGATTAGATGCTCATTACTTATTGTGTGTAGCTATCTTTTTCTTTGGGGGGGAGCTAGCTATCTTTTTCTTTTTGGGCGAGTATCGAGTGTAAGCTGTTATATCTGAAGCAGTTGGAAAGTTTTGGACCTTCAGAAGAAGAAAAAAAAAAAAAAAAAAGGCAGTTGCGACGTTATCCAATTGCATGTGGACAGTTCAGGTTGCTAAATTACCTAAAACCATAACAAAGGTAAAATGCAATTACTAGAATGAAGCTCTTATTGGCTATTTCATCTTTCACTTTTACCCCTGCATTAATCTCCCAAATTCACCCTGCAAAATTTGAGGGTTGCTAGCTGACTAGGAACCACCGAATTGAAGCCTTTTTGTCATGAAGCAAAAATGCTGTAGTCTAGCTATAAGACCAGATCTGCAACTTCAATGTAGATTCCTCAGACTTTTTCTGCAGCTACCTGCAGTCCTTAGATTCCCTCTCCCACCCTTCTTTGAAGTAAAAAGCTCGGATAAAAACTAAAAAAAAAAAACGCTGAGTTCACAAGCCTTGTGATAGAAAAAGCTTTCAAATCTGACGAAGTCTTTGGATTTGCTATAAATTTATAGATTAATATATTAATGTGATGTTAAATAAAATTAGAAGTAAGTATGATCACAAAAAGAACTATTAATTTCTTCCTTGTTTGAAAGGATCTTCGTTTTAATGAAAATTTTGATGCTTAAGAGGGTGTTAATATTAATATAGCAAGAAAAATTGCTAAACTTAATTAAAACGTCACATGCAAGAGAGATACGAAGATCCTTTCAAACAAGGAAGAAATATGATGACTCCTTGGAAAGCTAACCCTCACAACTACAGTTGCTCTTTTGACCGGTTATTTTTGACCTTATCATAGTCCCATTTCATGTGGTGCTATGAATAGATGACTCTTAAGTTCGTAAAAATCTGTACACCAAATCTGATGAAAAATAGCTGGGTCCTCTACATCTAACTGTGCCTGGAAGTAAGCACTTTTGAATATAGTAAAATTTTAACAACTTTGGATTCGAAAAAGTTTGTGTAGGCTTAACTTTGAACTTAAAAAGGTGAACACTAACCAAAATAAATAAATAAATAAAAACAATAATAAAAGAGGTGACAAGTAAGTGAGAGAGATTAGACAGAGGCGCAGAATATAAAAAGGGTTGTTCTTCATTCACTCTCACTCACAGCCAGCCATATGCCAGTTTGGAAATATTCTTTCTAAATCCAATTAATGCTGCCATGAACACCTCTGGCAGCATCTAACATTCATTGATTGAGCTCGTGACTAAGATCTTTAAGGCTTTCACTCCCTTCATATTAAAATCCCTCCCATTCCATTTTCGTCTTCTGGTCTAGCTTCACCTATCATATTGTGCACTCAAAACTTCATCACCAACAATGATGCAAGACTCAATTGGGATTCCTGCTTGCTTTTCTTCAGCAGAGAAGCAGCACAGTGATGATCATGGGGCTGTGACCCGTTCAGGTCAGAGCGTCTACATGTCTGTGTATAGAACCAAGGTTGCTGATCACTGCCGTTTGATCACCATCACATGGTGCAAAAACCTGTTGCTTCATGGGCTTTCGGTGTCCGTGGAAGGCCCAGAAGGAGAGGAACAGTACAGGTGCAAGGTTGAGCTGAAGCCTTGGTACTTTTGGAGGAAACAAGGTTCCAAGCGCTTCATAGTAGAGGGTAAAGCCGTTGACGTTTTCTGGGACCTTAAGGCTGCGAAATTTAACGGCGAAACGGAACCAACCTCGGAGTACTACGTGGCAGTGGTTTGTGATGAAGAGGTTGTGCTGCTTCTTGGTGATCTAAAGAAAGAGGCGTACAGAAGGACCGGGTGCAGGCCAGCACTTATTGATCCCATTTTGGTTTCAAAGAAGGAGCACATTTTTGGGAAGAAGAAGTTCTCCACTAGAGCCAAGTTCCACGAGAAGGGTAGGTGGCATGAGATTTCAATTGAGTGCAAGAACAAAGGAAACAATGGCGATTCTTCTCTAAGTGGGGTTCAGCCAGAGATGGAGATAAGGATTGATGGGCACTTGGTGATTCATGTCAAGCACTTGCAATGGAAGTTTAGAGGCAACGAGTCAATTCATCTCAGCAAAATGAGAGTAGAGGTATATTGGGATGTTCATGATTGGCTATTTAGTCCTGGTTTAAAGCATGCTTTATTCATTTTTAAGCCAATTTTGTCATCTACTACTACTTCTATGTCATCTTCGTCACCTTCATTGTCATCCTCATCACCTCCATTATCCACTGATCAGACAAGGAGTTCTGGATCAGTGGAGGGATTTAGTGTTAGTGGGTCATCAGAGTTTTGCTTGTTTCTCTATGCTTGGAAGGTTGAATGAGAGGACCATGTCAACTTAATGGTATATCATCATCAACGCCGGCAAAATAAGGTTGAAAATGGACTTGGGTCTCCAAGTCATGGAGCAGAGTGGAAAGGTGAGGATGCAGATTGAGATTGGGTTGAGAGAAAGAGAGAGATGGCTTTGGATTGAGAAAGCCAGTGGGGCCAAACAGTGGCTTGGGAGTTAGTTACAGCTGGGGTTGAGCAAATGCGCGTAGTTGTGGACAAGACAGATTGTATAACAATCACACACATGCCCAATAATTCTCCATCTAGAGGCATCTACGTCTACATCTACATATTGGAAAATGCTCTTTCTTGATCCGATCTTGGTAAGCGAGCTGTATATGTTAATTTCTTACAAAATCTATCAACCAAAGATACATGTTACCTAAATTTTGTATCACAATTAAATATATGTAGACAGAAGATTACTAAACTGAATGTTTGTATTTGCCTATAAAATTATAGTCATGCATGTGGCGGAAAATGGTCTCCCGGAAAGAGAGGATGGGTGTTTGGTGATGATGTAGAAACAAAAATGCAATAATCCACGTATGTGCACCTCACGCATATTAATACACGTGGTTCTCTTTCTAGTAGTTGGATTATCAGTATCATCGTCGCCATTATTGTTTAGCTGCCTAAGTCCATTAATCTATTCGCTATTGATTTAGAAACTATGTATAAAAATTAGAATACAAATAGCTTGGTAGGTGAAGCATTGAAGAAAATGAAAAACGAGCCTTAGAACAGCTAGACATTTGTTAAGGCCCAAATATATGGTTCTGTTTTTGGTCCAAGGGTAGTATTTTTATATTCATTTCAGTTCTTGTACCCCGCTGGGTTTGTACACCCATGAGAAGGGATATTATTACTTTACTTAGTAGAAGCCTGTAGAAAAACTATTATTTTAATTTAATTCAATGCTACGTGCAGAGTAACAAGTTTTTTTTAAAATATACAAAAGGATACGCGCAGGAAAAACTGAATATTAAAATGACTGCAGCATTTGTTGCAAGATAAATAATAGTAGATTTGTTCCATGGGGGTCAAAAGAAATGAGCAAGTGAACTACAATGTTCGTCTTTTTCTGGAAGCAGTTGCAAAAATTTTGACCAAGGAGATTACTAACGTCAACGTCAAAAACAATGATGACGAGGTCACACTGAATTTCGATTCAAAAGTACGAGGCCCGAGGACTAGGGCTGATTTAACAAAGAAAAATAATAGGTAGGCCCAGACGTTATTGCCTAGCACAAAGGTAATAATTTAACCGGCAAAGTAACAAGAACGTTTCAATTAACAGAATTCCTATATGTGTGTGTTGATCTAAAGAACAACAGATTTTCATGATGGTTAAAAATAAGCAGAGAATAAATGTAATTAATAATCAATCAGATCCATTCGTATCTTTTTGTGCTATCAGTTTCTGTGTCATCCGGCATTTTCTAAACTTACATGTACACCAGGTGGCGAGACACTTATCTTCAAGAATGTGCCAATAATCAAGGAAAAAAAGAGCGAAATCTCTGACGGGCTTCTAATTTGATTATTTTGTTTTAAATTTTGCAAAAATTAAGTTGCCAATGGCAATGGCATACATGGAGATCTATTCATTTTGAACCAAAACCAAACCACCTGGCCAAGAAGAACTTGTTTTTCCCACGAGAGGCCTCCCTTTCGGCATTTTGTGGTGCTGGTGCTGGAGTAGGAGATAGCAAAGGTGGCGTAACAAGTTTGACTGCAAGAATAGTTGATGTCATCACATTCATAGATGGAACAAGGTAAATTATACTGAGAATGTTTGATTGTTAACTAACGGAACTTTTTATCAATCACGAGTTCAAAATATGTAAACATAACTAAAAAGCCATGATGGGAATAAAAGGAATAGAAGGAAAGAGAATGAAATGCAACCTTGATTTGGTGAAACCTTGTTAGCTTTAGAACTTTTCGTGTCGAAGGAATTTGTTTTTGAGCTTGACATGGTGGGTTCACGGTCAGATGTAGAGCTTGACTTTCTCTCGCGAACTTTATGCTCCGTATTTCCTTCACTGTTTTGGTCACCTATAATTACCAAGAATAGAAGAAATACTCAAACTGCTGAGAGAAGATTGTAAAATATCATTAGCATTCCAATCAGATATCATTAATGCAAGATGTCATAAAGCCTATTAACCATATAATAATGTTTAAACTAAAGAAAACAGAAGCTATTATTTTAACATTGTAATTACTCTACTGCGTCTGTAACGCATTTAACATTGTAGATCCGTTTACAAAATAATTAAGGTTCCATATCCATGGTAATAATATCGTTTGTTCAAATTCATCCTTTTGTAATTGAAAAGTAGGAGATGGAGAAAAGTATTACTTAATTGGCATAAACATTTTAAAAAATTGGACAACCCCCGGCCTCCCTATATAACATTCCATATAAAATCCTTTAGTAGAAAGAATCCCGGCCCCTTTTAATGCTAGTACATCAAGGAAAACTATGCTGTAACGAGAGTGGATTTGACATTGTTGAAATTTGAAAAGAAATGACCACATTCTTAATTCATTTGGCCTGTCAAAATCACCACTCAGTCTTTGTCCAACAACTTGTCAAGATAATACCAATTAAAAGAGTATACTCCTAGTACCAAAAAGAAAAAGAATAGAGCATAGTCCGTTGCCCTTACCGTGGAAGATTTCCGGTCACAGAAATTTCACAGATCCCTGAATTTTGCAATTTCATTGACAAGGTTACGGGGAAAGATTCAAAGGAACGTGGTCACGGCCAGAGGACCAAGGTCATGGTTGATGCATTTTAGAATTTAAAAAAGCAGTCAATAATATGGATGGGAAGGTCAGAATAGTACTTACCTTCATCAGGAGGCTTCCCATAGTTATGGTTCAAAGCTTCGACAAAAGAAGCAGTTTTTTGGTCGTGTGTCACTTCAAGGGACCAAAAACAACTTCATTCATTGAACTTAATAATAAATAAGCGCACAATAACTTAATTTTAATATCGAGAAATATGAACTCACATTGATCAAATAAAGCATATCTGTAATTTGGGGCTGAGCCAACCAACAGCAACTGGACTGCCTCTGCATCTCTTGTCATCGATATTGACGCAGATGCTTTTAGATTCTGTGTGTCTAAAAGAATACCAGCAAGCTGCAAAATAAATACAAGCAAAGAGCAACCAAAGTAACATAAAATCAGTCTTCAATAATTTTCAGAAGCATCTTTTGAAATGGGGGAATAATGACGTAAATCAATGGCACCAAAAATTTGTCTAGAAACTAAGGTCATTATAAATTTACCAATAGTTTCTTCAACACAGGGTTTTGAAGTAAATCATAGGCATCCTCACAGTAATTATCAGTAACAACTGTGCATTGGGATCCAACCTGGAAGAACAAAATAAAACAATAAATTAATTCTAAAATTCAACCAGACACATTGCCTTAGGATCAAACTGTTTTTAAAATTAATTTTCAGATTCATCAATAATTCATATGAAGCAACCTCGCCACCAGCAGTGCTTAAGACATCTTGTCCAACCACGAGGACGCTCAGTTGGCCAGTCATCAAAGGCCTTTCCATGTTCACCTACAAACAAATTCAGTGACAGATCACCAAACTAAGCACAACACATCCAGCCGGAGCCTACTATTCATACATACAATGTCCTTCAAACATCTTTATTATAAGTGATCACCAAAGAGATAAATTCAGTGTTCACTAATCCAAGCAATTACCAAATCATATATCAGATAACGAACAAACAAACAAAAACAGGAGACCTGCAGTTACTTTGTGTGGGGGCATATAAATTTGTACATGCACCTGAAAATTAAAAACTATAACTATGGAACATGTATTAATTCATCACACATTATCAAAGTCCTGTCTATGCGAAAAGAACTTTGATATTTTCATATCATTTATTTTTGAATTTAATTTCTATACATTCTTAGTGTAAAATTTTTTACATTGTTAGCCAATTAGATATTATTATTGATATAATTTTTAAAATAGTTATAATAAAAATTAATAAACTTATCATATGTGACGGTTTATGATTGGATATCAGTGTAAAAAAATGTTGTAAAAATAACATATTTCATATGAAAAGTTGCAAATCAAAAGCCATGTCAAATGAGAATGAATTTTAAACATTGAAAAAGGAGAGGGAAAAAGAGCACCTCATCAGTGAAGAGCAATGCGGTGGCATCAAGACCAGCATGGTGAAAGAGCCACGCAGCCTGCCTGAGCTTCCACATGGAGCCTCGCTTCACATTCATGACAGGCACCACCACCACGCGCTCGCTTCCACACTCCTTCTCTCTCTGCCTATAACCCAAGAGCCACGCGTGGCAAATGGCAGCCACCAACGACGCCGTGCCTGCACCACCACACAAAGTCAATCACTCTCCAACATTCCCACATCACAAAAACCAAAAAACTCTCATCTTCGTTAACTGTTGGAAGGCCCAGAAAGCACGATTTGCGCATTTGCATGGAGCTCCCCCCTCGAGATTTTCTGGAACAAAATCCTCTGCTCTCTGAGGAACCCGTTGAGGCTATGCTCTTCGCCCACTTCCTCTCTTTTTTGACCAACATGCTTGGGCGCGATCCTCTCCTGCGAGCACGTGGAAGAAGATATCGTCCTCCGGTGAGCGGATTCCACCAGTTTCCTCGGCGGCGACAGAGGAAGAGAAGCCGACGGAGGATTCTCCGGCGACGGCGTGCATGTCTTGAATGTTCTCCTTGAATTGGGGGGTAGGATCCCCTGCGGGTGAGGCGCAGCAGAGGGCTCGGTTTGGAAGCGAGACTTTCGGGGAAGAGGTTGACGTGGAGGGAGAGAAGATAAATAGGTAGAATCAGGAGGGGAAGGAGGTGGTTGCGTGTTAATGTTATTGGTGGGTTTGAGCATGTTGGAGAACCACTTGTGGACCGCCGTTGCAGGGGATCCGTCCCCATCTGATGAAGCTTGAGCAAAAGTGTCGGATTTGTTACGGGTGTGGGTAGCTGTTTTCGACAGTATCTCATCACTGATCCCTTCCCCTGCTCTGAATCTGCTTCGTTCACATTATCATGATTATTATACTATACTACATAGTATATATCAAATCATAGAAAGCAACTATCAATCCAACTTGCATGATATTGATGAGACATGTTAATGTATATGTAGAAAAACATTGTGAGAGATCCTTATATGAATTTTCCCAACTTGAGATATTAGTTTCTGACTCTTAACTAGGAGATGTTGCGAATTAAATTCGGTAATTTTACTAATATGAAATTTACGATTATTGAAATAAAATGGTTGATATATGCTAACATTTATAACTAAGTTTTGACCTAATTTTGCTTGAATATTATTATGTTACGTACCTTCGGGCGGACCTAGTTCTAGAGAGAGATTCTCTTCGGTCCAAGGAGGGAAGGGGTGAGCCTGGTTGTGTCGCTGCGAACCTTGGGGACCCTAAAAGGCGACCAGGAGAGTCACAGCGTGAAGGAGAGGAAGCGACAATTCGTCGTGCCTCTTGCAACCACTCTTGCGTCAACCTTGCACTGTTGCTTCTGGTGCTGTCGTCGAACCCTTCGTCGTCGTCGTCGTCCACTGCCACACTTTTACCACCTATGAGGTCGTAAGTTTTGTGGTCCATATCTACTGCCCCGAAAAACATGTCGTTCATGAAGTCGGTCAGGTCCGGCGCGGGTTTTTCCCTACGCCGTGTCTCTGCCATCTTTTTTTGTAGGCTTAGAGAGCCTTTGCTTTCTCTGCCCAACCTTCGCTCCATTCCAAGTCACCCACTCGTGCAACCTAAAGATTAACTATGAGGAGAATAATAGGTTGCTTTTGATGGGGTTGGGGTGTATGGTGTTAAATTTTAAAGATTGGTACAAACATAGTAGATACATAGAAAACATCAGTTTGACTATGGATGCAAAGAATTGGCCGGCGTTGGGGCTGTCTTGTTCGCGACATGTTTGTCTTTGTATCTAGCTTGGAATGCTTGAGAATGTTCTTATATATTTAATTTTATGGACAACAGATATAGTCATGATAAACAAGAGTGGAATGAAGATCGGCACCATTCCAACTTCATTCAGCTGACCTTTTTTTATCGAACTCAAGCTTGAGATTACTAGCCCACCTAGCTAGCTAGATGGCGTCACTGTTACTTACTGGGTGCCTGTTAAATTGTGTATAAACTAATTTTAATTTATGTGAGAAACTTATATTTTTACATTATGTCCTAATAACATGACTTTTAGAGAAGTTTATAGGAAAAGCCAATGTTAGTAGACTCAACTCGTTTAAGAGATTGGAGTAAAAATTATACTTCACGGTGGCTTTTAGGGGGAACAAAGTAAGTTTTTTTGTCCACTGTACTGTGCATACAAGGAATATTACCTATAATAGTAGGTTAAGAAGGGTTTTAAAATGTTTGCAATTTAATCTCTTATTATGAACTTATCATTTGTAAGTAATTCTTTTGCAAACAATTTTCATCTTAACATTGTTAGAGATGCGCTTCTCCTGCTCCATCGCCTCCATTGTTTTGTTGCTCCATCAAACTCCGAGACTTCAAGCTTGAACATTATATTGTCAAGATATTGAAGAGATCCTCTAACCAATTGTGCTTGATTATCAATATCAATAGTCATGAGATTGTAAACGGATAATTGGTGCTTAGTTTTTTCCCGTATTGGCTGGCTCGACTTATTAGCCTTTCTAGGTGTTTTTTTTTTTTTTTAAATTGAGCAAAACGATCATGATGATGTGAGCAATGTCTTCTTCGGTAGTATTTAATCAGATTTTTTGGGTTTTTCTTTTCTTTAAAAAAAATGGACTATGCACACATTTTTTTGAAAAGCTTTTAAAAAATTAAGCATCTTAATTTTATAAAAGATTTATTTTAAAAAAAAAAAGTTGGATGAAAGATCTTTAAAAAAGAACCAAGTATGTTTACATGTTTCTTCCCGTCACAAGTTTTTTGTCGAGTCATCTCTTCGTTGAGCTCTCTCTCCTCCTCCTTCTGCGTCCCTCACCCCAAAAATTCTCATTCCTATTTCTACTTTCACTTTGACTTTGATGATGATTCTCACTTAGATTTCATGCTTTTGAAATTATGTTTGTTGTTGACTGACTCTGTTGCTTCTAAGTCATCACCCTCAAACAATGTGTCTGTGCATTGGGAGCTGCTATATATCTAACTTGACTTAGCAAGATGAAAATAAGAATGTCAAAATTTAAAAATGAACCCAACTTTGAAATTGGGAATGTTCTAACTATTAAACAACTTCTACTTTGTTTTAAAACTCTTATTTTGAGTTATATACAACTTTAAAGTAGTTTTAAGAAGAAAAAAAAAGAGCATAGCCATATTCCAAAGTCATTAAACACATGCTAAAAAAATGAAAAAATTGATGAACTTTAATTTTTATGCATTGTTAATGTAAACTGTCAAAAATAAATCAGAAATCATGTTAAGTATGTCTTTAACGCATATATCTATCATTTAGTTTATTTTTGGATAAATTTCTCTATAAATACTTCTAAAAAAGAAGAAGATAAGGTGATTTAAATTTCTTCAATAAGTTAATATTAATTTATGAACCTCAGCTTCTAGAGAAGTTAAATAAGAGAGTTTCTATAAAAGTTAAGTATATAAGTTACTTTTAATTTATGAAAAAAAAACTCAATTTATTTTATTTTTTTATTTTCTTCTCCTATAAATTCTTATAGAGAAGTTAACCTAAACAAAACCTTTATCAGATGATCAATAAAATGAAATGATAATGTAAGAAAAATTTAGAGGACTTGCAAATAAATCCAAGTTGGTTGCTTTGAAATATGTTTTTTTTAGATTTCTGATAATTACACCTCCCTAATTAATAAGTATATCCTCCTTCTTTTTTAAAATAATTTTTTATTACTAAAATAACCTTTTATTTAAAAACAATATTAACCTATTTTTAAACCCCGTCTTCATAATTGTTTAAATACTAATTTTGCACCTCCATCTTCATTATTCTTAAAACCTAAATTTTGCACCCCCATCTTCATCATTCTTTAACCCTATTTTTTGCACCTTTATCATCATTCTTCTTTAAACCCTTTACTTTTATTTTCATTCCTTATCATTTTCTCTATAAACAATAATATTTTTTTTTCCATAATTTGTGTGATATGTGATAATAAATATGTGATAGGCAGTGCGTTTTCATCGTTTGTATCAAGTGGTGAGTTTTGGTGATAGCATTTCAGGTAACATCGAAAGTTGTTTTTGCAAATAGTTGCATTTTTATCATTTTCGTCAGTATTCTAGAAATTACTTTTCGAAATAAACAATTGTTTATTCTGGAAAGTAATTTCCAGAATTATGTTTCATAGTTTTGAAAGTTACTTCTCGGAACTATGTTTCATAGTTCCGAAAATTACTTTTTGGAATAGATAATTGTTTATTTTAGAAAGTAATTTATGAAAGTGTTTTATTTTTATTTTTTTCGTTACAATTCTTTTAATTTTATTTTTATTTTTTTCATTACTGTTTTTTTAATTTTTTTTATTTGTATAGACATACAATACCATGTTAGTAAGATGTTCGAGGGGTGAGTGAGAAAGGGAGCAAGGGGTGAGCGAAAGAAGTGAGTGATAGGATAAGCGATTTTGAAAAGAAAGTTTTGTGTACAAGAAGGGGGTGAGTCGTATTCATAGAGAAAGAGGATGAGCAAGAAAGGGGTAAGTCATAGAGGTGAGGAAGGGCGTGTGCACTCCAAAAAGAAAGCCTCTGATTTGAAATTAGGAAATGAATTAAAAGGGTATTTAGGAAAAAATTATTCAAAAAATGGAAAAGGGGGTATATTTATTAATTTAGGGAGATAGAAATATCATTTGCCTTTTTTTAAAGTAAGTGCTGTCTTTTGGGTCCATAACAAAGAGGCACCTTGGGCTATAAAGTATTTGTTGACGTTCGGGCCTAAACATTTTGTTAGGCTGCTATTGCCATCTTTTTTTTTTGTCTCTTTTCACCTCTTACTTTTACAAAAATGTAACCAATTACTATTTTACCGTCACTTTCTTTTTACTCTTTCTCTTCTTCTTCCCACCCTCAATTTATCAACACAACATAAACGTATTTCTATTATGTATATTGTACACGACGGAAATGAGTTTCTGTTGTGTATCAAACTTCGATACACAATGGGAACACGTTTCCATTGTGTACAGTGCTAAGATATATAATGAAAATGCATTTTTGTGTGTAACTTCAATACACAACGAAAATGCATGTTTGTTATGTTAATTTTTTGGAAAAAAAATTAAAATATTAATTATGATATAATTTATCCTTTTTAATATTAATCGTATTAATTATGATATAGATTACCATTTTTAATTAAAATTAAATTAATTATGATACAACTCATCCTTTTTAATAGTAATCAAATTAATTATGATAGAATTTTAAAAAATATACAAGTTACCATTTTTAATTGTAATTGAATTAATTATGGTAACTTGTATTGTATATTTTTTAAAAGTGTATCATAATTAATTTGATTAATATTTAATAGTAATTAAATTAATTATGATGCATTTTTAAAAAATATATGATACAAGTTACCATTTTTAATAGTAATCGAATTAAGTATGATAAATTGTATCGTATATTTTTTAAAAGTGTATCATAATTAATTAAATTATTATTTTAATAGTAATTAAATTAATTATGGTGCAATTTTAAAAAATATACGATACAATTGTATCGTATATTTTTTAAAAGTATATCATAATTAATATTTCAATTAATTCTTTTCAAAAAATTAATATAACAAAAAAGCATTCTCATTATGTTAAGGGGGATATGCCCTCCATACATAACAAAAATATATTTTCATTCATTTTCGTTGTGTATTTTGTACAATAAAAATATGTTTATGTCAAAAATATTTTTTTTACAAAAATAACAAACAATATATGGGGTAAAAAAAACAAAAAAAAATTGGTAGGAATAACGGAACCCTTTTGTTAAAACCCCCTTGCACACTCTAAGGCCAGCTTTTCATTGGATTTTCTTTCAATTTGTCAGACAGACCAAGGTTTTAGGCCTATGATAATTCTATGAAAAACCCAATGGACCTGAAAAGGATAGTATCAACATAAACGCAATAACAATCAACCTTGATAATAATTTTCCCGTCAGGCTCCTTTATTTGCTCTCCTAAAGGGGTTGCTCACTTGCCTTATGCCATTTTTTATTTTCCGGAATCTTATTAGATGAAAGAAGCAGATTCCTCACTTTTATATAGCCTATAGAATTAATGAATTATAGATAGCAAAAAGGGCAAAACAAATGGAGAGAAAGGTGGCCTTTTGTTTTAGTTATTAAGTTGGAGGCTTTGGAGTACGGAAAGTACAGTACGAACTACGAAATGAATAACTTTCATTCAAACATAATGTTAAAGAATATAGTTTTATATTTTCACAAACGATTTTTTTTTTATCCTACATGCAAGAAATGACTCAAAAAATATTTTTAATGCAATAAATAATTTCATATAATATTTTTTAACAAAAATTTTCTAGTTTGAACTCCTTAATCTATGCATCTGGTACATAAGATGTAAAAATCAAAATTCTATTCAATTTTCATTTGAAATATTATATTTTAATTAAATTAAAGTATTATTTTAAATTATTAAAGATTTGAGTAACAAATATTTTAAAAATAGAGAAAATAAACTATGCATTGACAGTGTAAAACAATTTTATATTGTCATCCAGTCACAAATTATCATATATGATAAGTTTGTTGACTTTTACAATAATTACCTTAAAAGTTATACTAATGGTGATTTTTAATTGATTGATAGTGTAAAACATTTTACACTAATAGTGCATAACCATTAAATTCTTTTAATATAATGAATCTTATTTTTTTATTTTCTTAATCAATATAATAAAAACACTCGTTAGGATTCGTATAACGAAACGATTTTTCTTAAATAATTAGACAAAAATTATATGCTTTTAAATTAATATCTTTGAAACACTTGTTAGTCGAAGCTTTATAAATAATACTTTTAATTTAATTAAAATATAAAAATTTCAGGTAAAAATTGAATAGAATTTTCCACTTTAGAGAAAGCTAAAGAATTGTGGTCAGCTTACACCATTGACTCTGGTGCATTTGGGTTCGCAATTTGGCATGTCTCTATTCAGCGAAGGGGAAATTTTGAAAGAGGACAACTAATCACAGATGCGTGCATACAACATTATCCATTCATTCATAGTGCCTTAGAATTTCTCTCCCTATAATTTGATCAAAATAGCACATGGCCTGATTGGGACTTTTTTGTTTCTTAATTTATGTTAAGCGAAGAATCAGGTGACGATGCCAATTTGTGGATGCTAAGTGTCAACCTCCTCATATTAGTAAGTGTGAAAGTGCTATGCAAACAGAGTTGTATTATTTTTACCTATATTTTTTATAATTCATTTTTTCTCTGTCTTTTTCTATAACATTACTGGTTTTATCTTATAGTTTTCTCTTTTTTTCCTTATCTTTTTCTTAGTTGTAGAAATAAATATAAAAAATTATAAGAATGGAATTTCTCACAAAAATAATGTATGGGAAACGAAAGCTTTGTTTAGGTATTGAAATGCGTTGGCTTTTCCGTAACTGTGTAGCTCTTGCTCACGTCTGCATTCCCAATACGTACTCCTTGTTTGCTTGCCTCTTCTGTGACATAAGGGGACAAAACAAATATTAAAGATATAAGCTTCAATCTAGTACATTCACTTGGGGAAGACAAGGGAGGAATAGGAGCTCAATAAAATATTTCTTTACATTTGGATTTGGATGAGCTCTAGATTCTTTTTAGACAATTCTAGAGTTATATAATATTAAATATTAAATATACTTTATTTTGTTGTGATTTATTTCAATTTTACTTTGTCACTATCTAATTTTAAAAAGTGACACTTACACTTTTATTTTACTATGTAAACTTACCGAAAAATTGTAGTCAGAAACTTTTGTATCCAATCTAGTTATATATAAAAGTTTTTATTTTATGAACATATTATATCATTTATATATAAGATATAGTTTTATGTTATGGAGATATAAGATATGAAGTAAATAAAAAAAAGGTAATTTCATGATTGATTTCGAGATATAAAGAGCAATTAAAAACCACGAAGGAAAAATGTGTTGACGGACCAATGTTCAACAAGAAACAGTGTGATAATCATAAAATTGAACCGTGCTTCCCTTTAAGATTTTAGGCATGATATTAATGTCTGTTTTGATACAATCGAGGTAATATCTTTCATTTCTATAAAAAAATGGAACTAAACCAGGTTGGGAACTTGGGGCAAACCTGTAATATATTCGTAGTTTTCATATATAATCCTTTATGTACTTGCGTGTGTCCATCATGAACTCCAAGCCTTGGGGAGAAGAATAGAAAAACAATGACAAAGTCAACCGATAAAAATCATACTAAATTTTGCAAATGGCCGAATAGACCCGTGCTAAAGCTCCTCCCTCCATCTGTACAAATCATCAGCTGGTGCTGGTTATGGCCTTTCAATCTGTTCAAGGGATATGTCTACCACTTGCTGTTTTTGTTTTTATGCTATAGTTTGGGCAATTGGGCCTTTTGACTTGTCACCGCTGCCGTCATTTCTCAAAATTCAATTTGTTTTAATTTCCTATTACTTTATGGGATTGGGCTTTATATAAAGGCTTTAAAGTCAGTGCATCCCCACTCAGATTCTTAGAATATCACTCCAATTCCTTGGCTGTTCTCTCAAGTCTCAACTCTCCCCCCTCTTTTGACTTTTCTTTCAGAAGAGCTTGTTGGAGTTGAAAACTGAGAAAACATGGTAGCACGCGGGCTTGTGGTGGTAGCATCACTTCTAATTTGCTGTTTAGCTGAAAGTTGCTATGGGAGTGTTCACTTCTCTTCCCTGAAAAGAACACTTGATGTAACCGCTTCCCCCAAGCAGGGACAAGGTAAGTAAAAACATCCCTTCTCAGATACCCCCCTCCATCTCACTGGTCAAATTCTACTATCACTAATGTCCTCCGAATCAAAAAGAAGATTTTGCACCTCGTAATGGCTGATGTGAATTAAAACAAACAAGGATTAATAAATTAATTAGACCATGTTCAGCTCTGATTAATTTTAAGAGAAAAATCACTTTTTCTAGAAAAAAAAAATGGGTGTAATTTTCATTATGGGTAGTTTTAAATAGAAAATAAGCTAATCTAACCTTGATTTATGTTTCTCAACAAAATTTGTATGCAGTCCACGATTTAATGAATTGGGTCGTTAAATTCACCCCTATATGCCAAACTCAATAATGGTATCAATAACAATAATTATGCAGTTCTGGTGGCTGGATTAGACAAAATCACTGTGACATGGGCTCTGAACAAGACCCTACCAGCTGGGACAGACTCTGGCTACAAAACCGTAAAGCTGAAGCTGTGCTACGCGCCCATTAGCCAACAAGACCGCGCGTGGAGAAAGACGGAGGACGAGCTCTCCAGGGACAAGACCTGCCAGTACAAGATCGTAACCAAACCCTACGACGCTTCCAACAAAACGGTGCAGAGGTTCGAGTGGTTGATTGAGCGAGACGTGCCCAAAGCCACCTACTTTGCACGCGCCTACGCATTTGACTCCAACGACGTGGAAGTGGCTTACGGCCAGACCACGGACGCCAAGAAGGCAGCCAACTTGTTTGAGATCAACGCAATCAGCGGCCGCCACACGTCCCTTGATATCTGCTCCATTTGCTTCAGTGCTTTCTCGGTGGTGTCCCTCTTTGTGTTCTTCTATATCGAGAGGAGAAAGGCAAAGGCTTCTTCCTCACAACAAAAGTGATTGACTCACACAGGACGGCAACATGAGAAAAACATGGAAGGTTTACTAATGGTTTGCTTTTAATAAATCATGGGGGACCTGTTTTTCCCTCTCCAACAGTCACTTATCTTAAGCAAGTCATTACAACCGGGATAAACAGTTTTATTAAGCGCTTATTAAACAAGTGTTTATCATGTACGTGCATATGTGTAAGTTGTTGAAATACGAGTTATATTATTTTCATATGAGTTGTAATTTGTTTTCCTAAGTTATAGAGTTTATTGAAATAAATCAAAAATAACTTGTAAACATGTCATAAACTATGTTTATAAGCTTTCTCAAACATTTAAATAAGAACTTATAGATAAGTTAAAATAATTCGTACCCTAAATTCCACATCAATGTGAATCACGATCTCCCCCCAAACTTATAGTACGAGGAAGAGGGTAGATGTTTAATTATATATAAAATAATTCGATGTATATGATTATGATGAGTGGCATGCTATGGAAGTAAAAAATAATAAAAGTGTCAAATTACTTGGTCCAGTAGCTAGTTTTAGCTTTGCTTTGAACCGAGTCACCTGCCATGAAGTAAGTAGGTTGAGAAGTCACATAGAAAGCAGTCAAATTTGGGACCCGAATCGTCTCTAGTTGAAAAAATTGGAGAGTGTCCAGTTTTTAATCTCCACCATTCAATGCATAATTTTTATTTAAATTTATTAAATATTAAAATTAAACAAGGACTGAGAATATATCCAGTTTTTTAATAATTAGAAAAGATCCTCTTCCGTCAAATTTGCAGTTTCATTGTACGCAAGTACTAATGATGTAACTATTACAACAAGTTAAAGGGTCTTCACTTGACCACAGCAAAGTTTTTAATTGAATGTATATCTCGAGAAAAGCATCCTAATAGTTACACAAAAACAATAAAAAATTTCAAGGTAAATTATTTCTGAGGAAACCTCCAGCGATGTTAATGCTTGCTGCATCTTTCTCTTCCAGAAGCAAGGGAAAAAGTCAAGTAGAAAGTGGTTGATTCATAAACTTGCAAGTTACCTAACTCAACTAAGTAATTCCAACTTCCACTACAGAAAGTTCCATGTGGATTGGACTTGTACGAGGATCACAGTATTCTCTAGCATCAATAAACGAATAAGTGTCTTACAAACATCAACACAACTTGTAATCACAAATCTGCTTTAGGATGAAAATACATGTCTGTACTCTGCATTCTGTCTGTACCATAAAGTGATATTCTATCATCATAAACATCAACATATCCAAACGCGTCTGTGCCAGGAGGACATTCCAGGGCAGCTTCAAGAACTCTATGGTGTACTCCATGGGAATCAATGGAGTGTCCTCCTTTGTGATCATGTCCAGCCAGACAGAGCTTCACACAAGGGTATCTGTGTATCAAATTCATTACTTCGTCATAATTCCATAACAGTGCCTCCTTGGATGACGCACCAGGATCTAGGGGCAGATGGCAACAGACCACCACCTTCTGTTTCAATTTTGTTGCTTCCTGAAGAACACCATTCAACCATTCCATTTGTTCCTTTCCAACAGCACCATTGAACATAAGAAACCTTCTTTCAAGGCCCACCAAACCTGTTGGGCTGTTCTTGTCTTCATTTGGATTCCTCTCCCGGAGGAATTTCAAGGCCTCCAATGTTTTTGGATGATCTTGAGGCCAGCCAATTGCGCTTATGTCATAGCCATCAATAACTACAAATCTATATTCAGGTACCGGTGAAAAATCATAGTAAGCATGGCCTTCAAAACTCTGGATCTTTAATAATGGAAGTAACTTACTTCGAGGTAGATTGTATAGGCAGTGATTGCCAATCAAATGATACACTGGTCCTTTGAACATCTCAAATTCATCCACAACTTTCTTTACAGTATTAAGAGATTGATCTTTTGGACAATGTCCATCAACAATATCTCCAAAATTTATCACAAACTTGTGCCTCTGATTAGTATTCCATTCTTTTACTGCTCTCTGTAACACAAGAATGCTATGCCTATAGTACCGTGGAACACCAAGGAATGACCTACCATCAGGAATGTCAGCGTACTGCACATCAGATATCAATCCAAAAGAAAAGAGAGGCTGTTTCCCATGTGTAGTAGTTAGTCCGTTAGCAGAACCCATAGTGTATGTCTCTAATCTCCACAAGCTCCTATTGGTCATACACCATAAATAATGTCATCAAAATAGGATTTTCGATGACTGTCTGTGATAAAATAATGTGTATGCATAATCCCAAATACAGAATTCATTTCATTTACAACTTATGAAACTTGTCTGGGATGATATCAATTTAACAACTTTATTCATTTACAAATCACTTTGTGACTTGTGAGCTACAACTAAAAATTTTTAAATCCTATCAGGCTATCACTTTTGGTAGGAATAGGATTTGCAAATCACTTCATGTCAACCAGATTTTCTTTAAATCCTACCATTGAAGTGATCAAACCAGGGGATACCAAAAACCAATTATCACAACCTGTGAGTAAACTGGTCTATCATCTGCCCTAAAGTTTCAACTTTTCTTTGTATTAGCTATTATTCAATATTCAGAAAATTCTGAGTTAGGGAATGAAAATATAGAAAGCACACACAACCAACCATAAATGCTGATTCTCAACACTATACTTTCTCTTTCTTTTCCATCATATTATTTATCACATCTATCATTTTTTCTCTTTTCTCTTCCTATCTCTCGTTTCTCACAAGGTGTATACAGTCTAAGGAGGTGTGAAAAATTCATTTTTCATGTTTCCTTTTATAACATAATGGCCATCCTGTGGCCAGGTTCCCCAGTTTGAGATAAGAGAAAATGCAATTTCCAAATCAGGCATAAGTACAAATGCAACGTCAATAATCTGGTAACAAGTTTCAGGAACAATACATAGAAAAAAAAGAAGAGAAATCCTCTAAAATAGATCATAGTGTCATTGTAAAAATTTGCATAGTGAATTAGTGATCAGTATATAGAAACTAAAAAAAAGAAATGCAGAAATTGTTCTAACGCTGCCTTGGACGACAAACCACAAGAGGACTTATGAATTCTGATCTATGTTACGCCACTTCCGCAAGACCACAAGATGACCAACTAATTAAAATCGAGTGGTCATCTCCAACATCTTTCTCCAAATCAACTACTTATGAAACTCGCCAAATGCCAATCTACCATAACCTAATTAGAAAACAGAAATAGAGCTAGCCTTCCTTGAGAACTGTTCTTATGTCATGTATCGATTGGCATTCCGCGTGTCTAAGGTTTTAGAGGGTGAGTTCGTGAGAGATGTGATTGTTCTCACATGTCACCCGGTTACGCCCTCAGTTTATTTAATCTTACATTACAGGTTCCAGATAGTCCCCCAATTGATTGTCTATATATGAATGCCGCGAGCAATGCGACAGAACAGCCGGCCAAGATTGGATAGAGCCCCTAATTATATTTAAGTTAAATTCATTTGCATAAATTCTCCTTTTCCAGCTATGAAACGCAAATAACAACACAAATGTACACTAAAAAAAAAAAAAAAAACTCAAATAAAACCGGTCAGTTTTGCAAAAAGCAAACAAACAATTGCCTTCAGAATAAAGACAATAGAGACGTACTTGTGATAGGAATGAGAAAAGTGACGCAGCGGTATTACGTCTGTTGTTGAACGGTGAGAGAGAGACAGAACAATCACGTGCCAGGATGTAGAGATTGAAGAGGTTCGATTCCGTCGAGGTGCGGAACTGGAAAGGAAGAAAGCAAGTCCTAACCCTCTGGTCTCTGCAGAGAGAAAGACTCAACGACTCGTGTTTTTGGGAATTGCGACGTTAATGCAATAGGGCTAAACTTGTCGTTTCCAGTTGTCAGAAATACGGGACTGCTCGTGAAATCAATTTAGTGGAAAAAAGATATGCAGGAATGTTGGATCATTAGGAAATTTAATTGTCTACCACTTTGTTGGGAACTTTGAACTTGCCCTACAATATCTTCTTTAAACCAATTTCTAATAGCCAATCAGTTCCCCAGAACATGAAGCATAGTATCGTTTTTTCAAAAAACAATTATTGCGTGAATACTCTATAGACACGACACGATCAATGAAAAATCTAAGATACTGTCAAAATAATTTTAATATGAAATTTATTATTATTTTCATAAATTTTAAAGTTTTTTTAATTGTACTTGTAAGCATTATGCTCATTCAAGATTTTTTTTTTTTAACTAACAGTGTGATATGATTGACAGATAACCATATCTCTTAAACATGTCGTTAAGGATTTGATTTTTAGATTCATGTATACAAAAGAACATTTGTCGAAAAATATTAGTTTCTTAAATGAATCTTAGTATCTCAAATAAATTAATTATTGGCTTTTGGCTGAGAATGTCCCGCATTCATTAAAAAAATATATTATTTTTTTAAATGTAAGCACATTAAATTTCACATGAAGAATTTGAATCCTCTTTGACTAATGTCCTGTAACATCTTAATTTTTAATTCATCAATACACAATAATCAAGAAGGAGAGAGAATGTCATGTATGGTCTGGATTTTTGTTGGATAAAAAATATTGCTAGAGAGGATGGAGATGATCCATGCTTACACATGAATCATGATAATGGGGAAATGCAGACCATGAAACATAGTACACACGATGCAAATGAAGACGAGCCCAAGTATGGAAAGTGTGAGCTTTGTTAAAGCCTCGCATCTCTAAGGTATGTTTGGTTAAAAGGAAAGAAAAGAGAAAAAAAAGAAAATACAAATAACGAAGTGTTTTCTTTTGTTTGGTTGGAAAGAAAGTAGAAGGAAAAGGGAAGGAAAGGTTGACTTTTAAAAATAAAAATTTAAACTTTTTCTTCCTTCCACATTTTTTTCAATTCAAATTTCAAACTTTTCTTTCTTTCCATATTTTCCATTCACCCAACCAAACAGGTCCTAAAGGCAAAGTGAATGGAAGTTGGGAGAATTTAAAAATATTTTTATTTTTAAAGAAATAATTATTCTTTTTTCATTTTTGTGTCTTAAAATTCAGAAATGTGAATTAAAATTCTCAAAAGCACATTCCAAAGATTCCAAACTTTTATTCAAACTCAGCCCAAGAGATGGCAGCTTGCTTTAGCTTTGGTTTTTGCCCGCCGACTGTGGCAATCATTGTCCATTATCATCTGACCAGTGTTATATTTTTAACGATTTTTCTTTTATCTTACGCTTAATTATTTGAAACAAATAATTCTCATGCTTATGATAAAGTAAATATTTTATGTTTTAATAAAAAATTTCTATTTTTATGTTATAATCCGTTAATTTATGTTTTAATAAAGGAGGCATAACCGACTTTTTTTTTAATTAATTAAGAGTCTATTTATTTCAACTTTTTTCTCCTAACAAAACACTTTAAAAAATTTTAGTCTATATTTTAAGACTTTTTAAAAAATAGAATCTAAAAAAAATAAAATTTTGATTATTTTGAGTAGTTTCTGAAAAGAATTTAATTTTCATATACCGTAAGTGTAAAAAATTACAATAGAAGATAGTTTATGATTAAGTAATAGTATAAAAATATTTTACAATGTCAATGTATTTAAATTAAATTCTTTTGAAAAAAGTTATAATTATAACTAACTTTTAAAATAAAAAGTATTTTTATAATTATAAACAAACAAAAAATAACTTCACTTTTTCATAAAAATATTTAAAAATGAATATTTTTATTATACATTCTTAAATTTAAGAAATAAAATAAAATAAAAAATAACCCTAAATATTAAACTTATTCAATCAAGAATTGAGTTGAGAGAATTATATAGGGGTTGTAATGGTTTAGTGTTAATGATTCATAAATTATTAATTAAATAAGTTACTTCAAATACACTTCTTACTAAAATCAATTTAAAAAAACTAAATTTATCTAAAATCAAATTTCCAAACTCTAATCCAAACTATTTCGTCCGATGAATCTACTTGATAGAAAGTAAATAATGCCCATTACTAATAGCATATTTAGGGTGTGTTTGGAATAGCTACGAAAATTAAATTATTCCAATAACCGATTATATGTATAATCGATTAATGTTATAATCAATTATAATCAGAATTAATTTTTGTTTGAATAAGTTTGCTAAAAAATGATTCAAAAATAATTAATTTCATTTAAATACAATAAATAATCAACTTTTACATAGTAAATTATAAAAAAGATATGTATGAAACTAAAAGGGAAAAAAATGTTAGAAAACTAAGGGGCAATTTGGAAATAATGTATTTTAAGAGAAAAAAAATCATAAGCTACTATATTACAGCTAATGTCTCAAACAAGCTGAAATTTGACAAAAAGCATTTTTTCTAAAAAAAATAGCTAAAATCTTAAAATTTCAGCTGTCCCAAACACCCTCTTAGATTACCATTTGAAAACTTTTAGAAGTCTGTTTGAAGCAAAAGATACAAAGACTGCCCTTACATAAAAGTAAGGTAACCCAAACATGTAACCCTAAACATAAATCAGTTCCTTCAAATACACTTCACTAAAATAAAATTTTAAAAAATTAACTTTATCCAAAATCAATTTTACAAACTCTAATCCAATCATACACTTCATGTGCCTATTCTTTCAAATGAATCTACGAGATACAACGAGAATAATTCTCATCATTAAACCCAAATAGTACTATAAAATGTTTAGTTTTGTTTAATGAAATACTACAGAGAAAATCTTGCAATGACTATTATGTCACCGAAAAGTAATACATAAAACTTCAAATACATAACACAAAAAATAACTAAATTTGTATTTTGTATATAATACTCCTTTTTTTTGAGGGAGTGCTGAAATGACTTCACAGGGGGGTTGGGGGTTGGGGGTTGGGGGTTGGGGGTTTAAGAACTTTAGCATCACGATAAGACAAAATTGCCGAGCAATTAAGGGATTTATTGCTCTCATGCCTTAAACAGAGGGCTGAAAAGCATACCTCGCTTCAATACAAAAAGCCCTGAACCCGGAGCTGTACATTTAGATTTTTCAATTATTAAAAAAAAAAAAAGTGGGGGCATAAACCAAAAATGCTATTTCATTCATTTCTCTATATTGATATCGAACTATATTTTGTGACATTATCTAAATAAGTAATATTAAAGTTCCCTATGCGAAGGGAAACTACCATACAACAAAATCTGGTTGTAGCAACGATTGCCGGTGCAATAAGAAAGACCTTGCACGGACCTAGCGTTTGTGGCTACTTGGAATTGCTCACAAGACAGCAGCACAAATTTCTGTCTTCACATCACATTATTTCTCAAGTTTATCACATCGACCTTCTACTGTCTTGGGGCTGAAGAATCTGATCAACGAGCTTCTCTGGAAGCTTTTTAGCAGCCTGTGCAATTATAGATAGGTGAATGGAAAGAACATGGCACTTATGTCACCCAATAATATAGAAAATATATCAAGAAACTAACCTGGAAGTTCCTCATGTGCAAAATTGGTTCACATCCAACATCTGCCACTGATTTCCCATTTGGAGTTTGCAACTTAAATTGCTCCGCCTTGTATGCAGAAAGGATATTTTCTTCATCGGGTAGGTGATGGCAAACTTTCAGGAGTGAGCTAAGAGAATTCATCTGAAAGGTTGAAGAAACAATCAGATTACAGCTTCCAAGAATATAATTGAAGAGAACTAGTTATAACCAGATAAAAACGAGAAGGCAGTCACTACTGACCCACCTTGATGAGAAAAAAGGATAGAATTAAAGTCTTCTATTACATTTTACAAGTAAACCTATAATGTACTTAATGACCTACCGATTATAATTATTAATCAAACTGTAGTTCAAGATCTTTTCACTTTACGAGCATCTCTTAAGTTGATTATAAACTTAGCTAACCATATCAAAACCAAATGACAAATTCTACCTTCATGTATGGACAAGATGCACAGCCACCATGAATAGAACAACCCTCCCCGCTAGCTATTCCTGGTACAACAGGGAGTATGATATCACCCACTTTGGCAGAAGGAAGACCTGAGGATAAACTTGAGGTTGTTTTTGAGATTGAGTCTGACGAAACTGGAAAGACTATTTCAACAGTAACTTTTGCTCTTTGAGAAGAGGATTTTGCAGGCTCCAACAAACTACGAATTGCTGCTACAATTGACGTCACCATCCCTGATTCTGTTCCTAAAATAAATTGGAGATGATCATTTATATTTCTATCCAAAGCTTCCTGAACCCTATCCTTTATGAAATCCAAAATATTCTGTGTGGAGCCTACTACGCCCATTCCCCTTCTCTTTGCTTCCATTGCCAATGAAAACATCTCTCCGGGTACTTCAAGATGGGCAGTAAGGAATGCATCACAATACATTTCTTTTATCTTCTCCACAACTTCATGGCCAAATAGATGGTGAACCATGCATGTCCCATCCTGGCACCAAGTCGCAAAAGCATATAATCATGAAATGAAATATAGAACCATAGGTTGCTAGTACTAACCTACTGAGATAAAGAACAAAAACCAGCAGATGATAAGCTAGTAAATGCCAGATTTTATACAAGGAAAATTCAACCTTAAAATAAATTACAAACTACAGAGGAAGACCACAAAAGTATAAGTGCAGGCATTGACACATTTCTCTCCAAATCACACATTACATCCCAACATGGGAAAAAGAAAGAAAGATGAAATTATTTAACAAAGCATATACTAACTTATGTGAAAGAAATGGGGGAGAGAGGGAAATATACAATAAGAATGAAATACCATACTTAGTATATCATTGCCATTTTAAAAAAAAAATGTAGAACAAATGACTTCACTACAAGTCAGCATCCCAAAAGGATAAATGCAAAGCGCAACAGATAAATGATGCACATCTAATTCCATTATTCCAAATGAAGTAGATTCTGCCCTAGTTTTTCAAAACATGCTAAAGATCTTACCTGATAATAGTGAAGTCGAGGTAGTAATGATCTAATAGAGTCTTGACTGTGCTCATGATGTATCGCAGCAATCTCTTCATCGGTCATTTTTGTCATTTGTTGGAACAATTCTTTAATATTTGCACCCATGTAAGAATCAGGTCCATACCATATGCTCAAATCTGGAACTTGAGCAAATGCCTGCATAAATAGGGACCAATATATTATGTTAAGAAAGGACTGAATGGGCTTGTTGATGGTCGTCATGTGATGCATTCACACGACTATTACAAAGGCATAGTCGAATACAAAAAAGTTTGCATCTGACCAACCTGTAGGATAGTCTGGACAACGTTTGATGAAGTACAGGTTATTGTAGGCACAAGCTCGTGAGCATATGCCTTTGTCTCTAACTTAGTGTTAATGTATATGACATGCAAAGAAGTAGACCTAGAAGCAGCCTTAAGATACTCCATATAAGTAGGAGTAGCTGCAGCATCAGCCAGAGAACAGCCAATACGCTCATTTGACATCCTATACACACCAACCTGCAAATAATTATCAGAAGAAAAATTAAGGACTAAGGATTGACATGTAGCACAAATACTGAATTTTACTAATCTATTTTACTGCAGCACATGTGAACTGCTTCATACAAGCCATTCACCAATGTTTGTAAGTGGGAAAATTAATAGAGTCCATCTTCTAGACAGACTTCACTTATCATTATATATTTTGCCTGATGATGGCTATCTTCAAAACAGAGAAGACAAACAAGAGAAAGCCATACCTCACTAAAACCAGCTTGATCAAGGATGGCACGGACATTTTCTGACATAAAATCTACACCTAGCACTGTTATGAATTGGCAACCAGCTTTTGCCATTTTGACTGCTGTATCTGCCATGACCAGTGAATCAGATATATGGATATGTGGCCACTGCTTCTGAGCAGCAGTTAAAATGCCTTGGACCTCAGGATCCATGTAAAAGTGTGCAACAACACCGATTTTCTTCTCCTTCAGCACATTAACTAGTTCATTAACTTTTAACTCATTAGGGAACAGATATTTTGCCTGCATGAAAGCTAGAAGAAAATTAGGAGTTTAATGCTGTCAGGTCATGATTCCATGAAATTATGGCATTTGTGTTGGGCATACCCATCCATTATGATGTGAAGTAAACATGTCTTTTCAGAGGAAAACTAGTTGGCCAGGTAAAGTAAACATGTAGACATAAGTTTTTAAATTTAAGTTCATTAATGAAGACAAGGAGGGAAAAAAATGGAAAAAGAAAAAAAAAAGAGCCCCCAAAAGATTACTAAAAACCCAATTTGCGTGAACAACTGACTAACGTGTTAGTATGTACAGGTTAACACTACCTATTTCTTCACCATCCTTGGGCCTTGATTGATATGCCATGTGCATTGTGTGTGTAACTTTGAGTAAAATATCTCATTAAACTAAACCACCACCAAAGAAATGAGTAGGCAGATTTAGGTACAGTGGGGCTTCAAGTAAAAACAGAATTTGAATGTACAAAAGTGTGTCTTACATAGAGCTTAAGATGATGGTGTTTTTCAATAGGATTAATGGTGGAGACATAGTAAGCAGAAAGGTATAGTGAAGCATCCGAATCACAATACAACTTTTTGTTCTATTTGCTAATTGGTGTTAGAAGTTGGATGCACAGTACAAGCAACTTTGAGGGAAAGAATGGGAAGAAAGGTTGAGAGATACAAGGGCTCAGGGAAGAGGGCCAAAGAAGAAAGGAAGAAAAAGGTTAGGAAGAAAAAGTTGTCCCTTTATTTGATTTAGTGAGTAACAATAATTAAAATCTGTTTCTCGTGCTTCATCTTTTGCTTTGTTTTGTTCCAATTACTATTGAACAAGTATTTTTCAGTCGTTCATTTTCTTCTTTAACAAATCAAAAGCACTAAGGCGAGTTGAATGCCACCATGCATCCAACTACAAAGTAAGGTTACCGCCCAACAATCATGAAAAACACATAAAAACAAAAAGACGTGTCCTCCTTTGTTTGAGGGGGATCATATTCTCGCAAATTGCAACAGAAAGACTTTTTGGACGGTGTAAGATTCTGCAAGACTGTAACGAATTATGCGGTGTCTTAAACAGCCTCAGAAAAAAAAAAAAAAAAGGTAATAATGAAACAAACACACCATTTGTGATTGAATTGGAGAGATTTAAAAATCAGACGGTGCTAACCTGGGCTTCAGCGTAGCTACCCTTGGGAAAAACCGCATCAGCAGAAACTACCAACGAGGGAAAAGGCTCAAACGGAACCTTCCCTTCCCTCTGCGCCACCAACTGCTTGGTCCTCTTCTGCATGTTAACCAGCACGTTGTGCCACGTGTTCACCCTCGAACGCCCACTCCCCCCTGCCCCGGGCAACCCTACATTCAGACCCACCAAATCGTCGCTCGTCACTTTCAAAACCTCCTCTACCTCGGACCCATCGAGCACCCAAACCAAACACGCGCAGAACCCCCTCGTAATCTCCGAGTCGCTGTCCGCCGCCACCCTCACCTTCCCCTCCTCGTCGATCCTCACATCCGCCCACACCCTGGCGGTGCAGCCCATGACCCGGTTCGCGTCGACCCGACCCGAGTCCTCCATGGGAGCCATCAGCGCCGCGTAGTGCAGCAGCCGCTTCACCCGCTCCACCGGCTCCCGCAGGGCCCGGAACTCCTCCGCCAGGTACTGCAGCTTCGAAGGAACGACGAGCTCCGAGGTTTGGGAAGGGGAGGAAGTGAGCGCGGAGCAGGAAATAGGGTTCGGCTTGGACGGGGTTGAAGCTGAACGGGGTTGGACGCATTTGAGGGGCGCGAGCAAGGGGAGGTGCCGTTTGAGGGGTCGGAGGATGAAGGGTTTGGAGTTCCGTGAGATTGAAAAGATGGAGGAGGTGGAAGTGGTATGGGTAGGGGTGGAGACAGTGGTGTTCACAGTCACGGCCATGGTTACAGAGGTATGAGTGTGTGTGTGTGGTGGGAATGGGTTGAATTGGAGCGAAAGCCGGGAGGGTTAAAATAACTGCAAAAGTGAGAGGGCGGTTGAGAATAAACAACATAAAGAATCAATGAAGGCCCAAAGGGGATGCATCGTGGAAGTGCATAGGTCCCCGGTCCCCCCCATCCGTCACTTTTTCCCCTTTTCTGTTTTAGCATCTTGAAACTGTTATCTCCTGACCTTAAACACCAACACTTTAGGATACTAATCTAAATATTTTTATTATTATTAGTGTCACATATATTAATTTTGCCAAAAAAAAAATGCTTCAGGTATATATATATTTTTATCATGTTTATTGTTTTGGCTAATGACTAATTTTTGTTAAAAAACATGACCAAACTCTTTAATTGAGTCTTTTTTAATTATTTTTTTATTTACAAGACTCAAATTCAAAACTTTAGTTCTATTTATATCAACATAATATTAATAGAATTCTTGGGATTTATAGATAGCATTAATACAAGGTTTTATTCATTTGTTTTTAAAAAATATCAAAAGCATTTTGCGAATATTTTCTTATCAGAGTCGCCAAATTCTAAATATGGAACATCATGTGATGTGAGCATCATTTTATTTTATTTTTGCCAACCAAAAAAAAAATGTGAGCATCTTAGTGAAAGTTGCCATACCATAATAACTGAATAAATAAATAAGAGTAAACAACTTTTTTTATCCATAAATAAGAATAAACAACTAATTTCATGTTTCAAATATTGCTCTCTTTGATATATAAAATTTAGAAAGAGGAGATGACGTTCAAGTCCAAGACAAGAAAAGCTTTTGAGTTCAAAAAACACTTAGAAGTACTTACATTTACCTCACCCTAAGGAGATAAGTAGGGACTTGAACTTGCGACCTGTCAAATATAAAACTTTGTCTTATTTTACTCGATCAACTCCTAGAAATTTTAGATATTACTCTCTATCTTAAGAAGTCATTGAAATAAGTAATTTTTAAAATGTTAAATATTCACCATTTTAATCTTTAAGCAAATATAGTTAAGTAAAATTCAGGACTACTTTATTTTTTTTAATATTTAAAGAATCACTTAATATGATTTTTAATACATTTAAGATTATTTAAATAATTTGTTTTAGTGACCACTTAAAAGAGAAGATAATAATTTAAGAATGAAATTAGTGATTTAGTCAATAAATAAATACACAGCATGTCCTCCGATCTTAAAATAAGATTTTGTACTTTTATTGGGTTTGATGGAAATTGGAACGAAGTTGCGTTTAATTGAAAGAATTGACTAATGATAAGAAGTAAACCCATGCATCCGTCTAATCAACGATAATAGAAAAGGATAGGTTTTTTTTTTTTTTCATCCAAAGTGAGACAATTTTTTTTATCTCTTTTAATTTTGAATAACTTTTTTAAGATACATGTACTTATGAAAGGGTTGATCAAGTTATTTAACTCTTGGTAGAGTTAATTTTTTCAATAACGTTATATATATTTATATTTCAAAAATACAATTATTAAATTAAAATTTCTTATCGACTAAATTAAATTTAAAAATTGTTATAAAATTTTAAATTATTTGATATTTTCTTAAATAAATTTAATTATATAAATAATGTGGGTTATAAAATTATCTAATTACAAATATTTAATTTATCTAAATTTTAGTATATGAGTTATTAAACACAATAATTTTATTAAAAATTATTCCTAAAATAACTTGATATTCATTCCATAACATAAAAAATATAAAGAAACATGAATAAATAATATATATTATAAACGTAGAATTAATTATTTGATCTTTAAATAAAAAAGCTTAATTAAAAATTGACACTTGATAAAATTTTGGAAAGGACAATAAAAGTCTTTGTTTGCTTACGTAAAGCTTTTGACTGCGTGTAACGCTGGAACAATACAATTCGTGTCGTGTTTTAGGTGCAAAAACCAAAATCGACTTCGAATTGCGGTGACTTAAAAATAATAATAAAAAAAAAAAAACCTTCGAATTGCGGTCATGTCTTTCGCCATTCCGTGCCTTTGGGGTTTGGTATGATGACGCGTGTGTGCTGAAAGCAATTTTAACGGAGAACCAAGTTCAGAGTATTTAAGTTACTCTAAGTGATTTTTTTATTTTTTTTGTGTGTGTGTGTGACTGTTACTTTAAGTGATTCTAATAACAAATTTAAAAATTCTCATAATAAGAAGTAAATTATGTTAGATTTTTTTAATTTGTTATTAGAATCACTTAAAATAGAAAAAACTTTAATACTTACAATTTAAAAGAATCTAAAAATCAGTCCTATAATTGATTTTACATTTTTATATATTTTTGTATATTTTAACTTAATTGATTTTACATAATTGATTTTTATGTATGATTGATTTTTCTATAATTGATTTTTATTTTAACTTGAAATTTTAATTTATTTGTAGAAAAAAAGTAAATACGTAAAAAAATAAAATATTTAAAATAATAAATATGTAAAAAATAAAAACATTTTAAATATAGCAAATTATTTTTATCACAAAATATTTTTCTAAAAATCAATGTTCTTTTTATTTTATTTTATTTATCACAATATTTTATTTATTAAAAATATTTTGTCAATATTTTATTTTATAATGTTTTGGTACAAGTCATGGTGTGTGTGTCACGAAAACTGCACAGTGGTGCAGTGACTGTGACGGAGTGCAACGATCTCTAGTTGCATGAGGCAGTGATGGACAAAGGAAGACTGTTGGAAGAGCGTTTTGTTGTGACAGTGAGTGGTGGAGTGTGGGAGCGCGACAATCTCTAGCTTGCTTTGTTGGGTTGGGATTATTTTTTTGGGTTCATTTTAGGGTTTCTTGGTTCATTATTTTTTGAATTGTTTCTAAAATGTTCAATTTTTTGTTGTTCTTCCTTAGTTGATTGTATTCTGGAGTTTTTTTGGTTGTTATTTTTCCTTCTTCTTTTTTTGTTGATTTAGCTAGAAAATGATTTATTAGATGTGAACACTGAGTTCTTGTAGAAGAATCAATTCTTCACTTAGCTACCAGGACAACTCTTTCCAACGGTAGAAGTCTACCTAAGAATGGTTCTTATTTTAAGAACCCAGTTAAAAATCATCCGTTGGAGATGCTCTTAAGTGGAAGTTTTGAAAAATTGATTTTGAATGAAATTAATTTGGTAAATTTGATTTAGGTTAAAAGTGATGTTGAAGTGAAGTAATTTATGTTTAAATGTTTTTATTTTAAAAGCAAACTAGTAGTAAAACTCAGTATAAAATTTCCTATCTAATACAAAAACTATCTAAAGTTATTTTAACTCAAAATCAATTATAAACCCATAATCAATTCGTCAATGTAAAACCACACATGTGAACATTTACCTAAAATCACATTAACTGTTATTTCAACGTGATTTTATATAATCCAACTTAAATTGAAACATGCATGATGTGATGGGTTTATATGAGTTTCACTACAATTTTCAAATTCGTTTCTTCAAATAGTTGATAATACAAACCCAAAATTAGGTACATGGTTTTAGATAAATATTTACATATTTAGTTTTATGTTAAGGAATTGATTATGAGTTTAAAATTGATTTCGAGTTGAAGTAATTTTAGATAACTTTTAAGTTAGATGAAAAAAATTCATAGTAAATTTTACTACTAACTTACTTTTAAAATAAAAACATCTAAATGTAAATTACTTCTCTTAAAAGTCAATTTAAACCAAAGTTAATCCTATAAAATTAATTTCATTCAAAATAAATTTTGTAAACGCTCACTTAAACACACATTATAAGTACTATTAGTAATAAGTAAATTATGGCTTCTAATTTTTGTTTCTATACTTTAATTTAACTCATGTAAGATTTTAGTTTTATATTTTAATTATTCATATTTAGTTATTATAACTTTTTAATTATTAAACTTAAGTTTTTAATTTTAAGTTTTATTTAACAATTAATGAGAATATAATATAAGTATGATATGATATTAATTTATATAATTTAAAAAATTTATAAAATTTTTAAATAAAAAATTATATTTAAAATAATAAGTTACTTTGGAACTCGTAAATGTGATTAACAAACTATCCTACTTTGGAAATTGATTCAAATTTAGCACCATTTCTATAATTTTGATTACCCTATGTGGTAAAAAGCTCAAGGGTAAAAAGCTCATTACTTGGAGAGTCAACAATCCTTGTTAACAAGTATATTGTACTCCCTTCGATCCTATTATAAGACACAATTAACTATATCATTAGGATTAAGGAATTTGGTTAATTTAGTTGATAGCATTAGATTTGTCTTAAATTTATATATTTTTTTCCAAAACTACCCCTAACATTAGACTTTTTGTCTTTTAATAAGTCTAAATTTAATGTATCTACTAACAACTTATTGAACTTAGATAAATGACTTTAATTAAGGGTATTTTTGAAAAGAAAAAAAAATTAATGCAAGAGATATTATGAATTGGTTATTATTTAAAAGACCAATCAACACAAATTGATTCTTATAAATAAGACTGAAGGGAGTAGTATATTTGTGGAAAACTGAACACTGTTGAAGCATTTACAACATTGATATAAGTACTTAAAATCAAAAGTTATTTTAATATTTAAAATCCATTAACATTATTGGTAATTGTTTTGGGTGGGTCTCTAGGTAGGCTCAACAATCTCAACCTAGGATATCCTAGTAGTTAAGGCATGACACTAACAGATCCTTCCAGAACCATTAGTGATTATAAAGCTTGACCAATAATCAATTGCGAGGCCAACATTATAGATTGAAACACCAAATCACTTGATTAATTAATTCTAGTATGTGTTATGAGAAAATGTACTAAATGCATTTATGAGAAGGTGCCCTTTCACAAAGGTCTACATGCCCTTCCCATCTTGTCAATCGTGTCTTGTCGCACCATGCTTGTTGAACAAATTGTTATATAACCCTTGATCATTAATCTTGAATAGAACAACATACATCTAATGGTCCTCCATATTTCATCTCAAGATGTGGTTGCAAGCATCCATTAACTCACTAGAGTTGATAACGCCACATACCTCAAGGTCAATCATCCCCATTTATAAATACAAAACTTCATCTCTCATGTAGGTATAGACTAAATCTTTTTGATACTATTACTATGTCAAAGTTACATTCTAATTTGAATATCATAGTCTTTGCATATGCCACTATCGTACCTATTGTGTTTCGTTGTGCCTTACTCGCCTCCTAACCAATGAATGCTTGCAGAAGCATCCAATTTGAGTGTGAATCCTCTTCCTAACACCACCTCATACTAATAATAAAAAATTGAATAACTATACAAGTGATGTAATAAACTAATATTTTGATTTAAATATTTAATAAAAAAATATACAAAAGTTATTTAGTAAGAAATTGAGATAAATATTGAAAAGTTACATGAAATATTTTTAGAAGCTCTTATTAAAGTTGTGACATGAAATATTTTTTAAGTTTTATATTTTAAAATTCTTTTAATGTATTACTTAATTTTATTTTATTATTTATCTCATTTATATGTTTCATTTTTCATATTTTTAAAATTTATTTTTCATTAATTTATTAAGTATTTTGTTACATCATGACAAAATTAATAGATGAATTCGAATATTACACGTACAAATAAGTGAAAAAAAATATTATAGGAATATATATTTTTATAGCAATTTTTTACACTTTATCAAAATTAATTTATTTTTAGCTGTTGTTTAGTTAAAAAATAACAAAAAATTAAAATTAAAATTTGAAAGGTTAGGTATATGAATATCAAAAAATATATACATAAAATAAATGAAAATTTAATAACATAAAATGAAGTGAAGTAATTAAATTAAAAGAATTTTAAAAAATAAAATAAAATAACACGTGACAATTTTAATAAAAGAACTTTAGTATTTCAGATAGATATAGATTTTGTAACTTTTTCTAATAATTTTCATACTTATTAAAAATATAAAGTAATAGATAAAAAATATAAAGTTATAAATAAAAATTATAATCTCAAAGAATTACAAATACGATTTTGAATTCATTTAAAGTTGAGCAAAATTATTTTTGATAGAATTAATTTTAAATTATTAAATATCATTAAAACGTATCCGTATATATTTTTTTAAGAGAAATGTATCCTTATATTAATATTAACTAGTATAAATTTTATGTTGAAGTAAATATCATGAGAAGAATTAGTTTTAGTGTTTTGTGAAAAAGACGCATACTTTTGGAACAGCGAATTGAAATCAAGGAGGATGCATTTTTTTTTTGGTAAAATATATTTTTAGTCTCTCAAAATATCTCGAATTCAATTTTAGTTCTTGTAAAAATTTAATACATTTCCAGTCTCTACATTTATCAAAAGTGATGTAATTTTAGTTCCTCATCGATAACTAAAAACATGTGTTTTTGTTAAAATGTAAGGACTAAAAAGTATTAAATATTTGGTTTAATTACTTTTTTAGTTCTTATAGTTACGTAGATTCTTCCTTTTGGTCTCTATAGTTGGAAATAATTCATTTTAGTCCTTCTATATGCACTTTCGATATCAGTTTAGTCCTTGCCATTTTAAATCGCTACAAATTGAATAAAATATGTCAAAAAATGTCAATTTGTGACAGTTTTACACCACCAATTTTTATTTTGTGACGGTTTTATTTCACTTCACGGAGTTAAGACATATTTGATAGTAGGGACCAAACCAATATCGAAAGTGCATGTATAGAGACTAAAACAAATTATTTCTAACTATATGGGTAAAAAAGAGAGTCTATGCACTATAGAAACTAAAAAGATAATTAAACCTCAATATTTATAGTAATTAAAATTGAATTTGGAGATATTTTGAGAGACAAAAACATATTTTACCTTTTTTTTTCAACTTCATAAAGTTCCAAAATTGCAAGTGAAAGAAAAGTCAAAACTTGCTTTTGCTCTTGACTTTTGGAAAGTGGATGGTTCAGGGCGACCAATTGCATCCAATTGATGGAGAAATTTATGTATGATTTTGACATCATTACTTATTTATAATTTCGATTAATCTTTACATGACTGAATTTTTTAATTTACAAAAAAAGTTAATAAAACTTAATTATATGTTGTTTATGTAATGTGAAAATTAATTGAAACTATAGTTGTACTACCTCGATCTGGTCGAACAGGCAAAAGACGACCGATCGATAGAACCGATCAGCCGTCTTGGTCAAATGTCTTGCAAGTGGCCGACCGACCTCACCACGGGGCATCCTAAAACAGGAAAGTATGAAACTAATTTAATAAAGGAAATCGAGCGACAAATCTGGGAATGAAGGTGAAGGTACTCCATAATATAGGTAACAGACATCTGACATTAAAAAGGGGGACAGGTGCACACTTTCTAACCTTAGTCTCTCTATCCCAAACCCTGCACCCCTTGACAAGACTTCCATATTTGACTTGAGCGTCGGAGTGTCTTTGCAGGTACCCCTAACAATTTGCGTAAGGCCGTTTAATACATCGGAAGGAAGGAGCACGACTCGTGTGAGGCGAAGCCTAAGGAGGAGCAGATTTTCAGCAAGAACAATTGGCGTCCACCGTGGGGCAAGGTAAAACTATCCCTCGACCACTATACAATGGAGATGGTGAGAACTAGGAGCATAACGGTGGACAACCATGGCCACAGCGCGGAGAGGAGATGGTGGACATGTGAAGGAAGAATGAGGAGGAAATAGATAGGCTGCGAAAGGAAAACACCTAAATACGTCAACAGTTAGAAAAAGAGAGTCAGCGAGTGCGAACTGTTCATGAACAGACTGGAGAATCGGAGCACCCCACAAACCAGCGATCTCCTGCAGAAACCAGTCGATAGACTGGGGCGCACTCAAAGGCACTGGTGGAATCGTGACCCAAAACCCTGGCCGAATCATACTTTCAATCAGCGGGAAGGGCAGTTCATAGGCACCTTTTGTAGACGGTATCATGGAGACTCTTTTACCCCTAGGTTGGAAAATTTTGAACTTAAACAGCTATGATGGAACGACCGATCCCAACGAGCACATCTACCCGTACACCACTTAGGTAAACTTGTTTACAAACGATGATGCTATTCTATGCCGGGTTTTCCCAACCTTTTTTAAAGGGGCAACATTAAGTTGGTATACTTGGTTACCGCCAAACTCGATTGATTCCTTTGCTACTCTTGTTGCGAGGTTTGGGGCACAATACGCAACAAGCAGGCCGCATCACCTTACATCAATCGCCTTGGTGAACCTTAGGCAAGAGGATGGTGAACCTCTACGTGTGTTTATGGAACGATTCGCAGCAGTATCGGTTAAGATCAAAGACTTGAACCCGGAAGTAGCATTGCACTCCATGATCATGGCCTTAAAACCAGAACCCTTCTCTAATAGTCTTTGCAAGAAGCCCCCGTTGGATATGGATGAACTCAGGGTCCGAGCAATAGGATATATCCAAATGGAGGAAATGGTCGGGTACAGAGACCAAGTTCGAGCAGGAATGTCAAAGAGAACCACCGACCGCGAAAAGCCACGGTCAGGTCGGGAGAAGAAATAGAGGGTGGAGCAGAATACCCTCGGCCCAAAGTACAACTATTATACCCCGCTCATTGATAGTAGAGCCCATATCATGGAAGAAGCTTGCAGCGCAGAACTGTTGCGGTTATCGCCTAAAAGTCGCTCCCCAGAAGGGGCGGACCGAACCAAACACTGCCGGTATCATGGAAACTACAGACATTCAACGGAGGAGTGTTGGACCCTCCGTGATAAGATCGAGGAACTTATTTAGGCCGAGCACTTGCGAAACCACATCCAAAAGGGTTAGGGTAGTCGGGACGAAGGACGAAAGGATAATAAACATCGAGGTCGTAGGGAGGAGAGGACGGAGCCCCAACCGGGCAAAGGAAGATGGACGGCAAAAGCCTGCCCCCCTGAGAGAGCAGACACCCGTTTAAGGGGAGTCATCAATACTATAGCCGAAGGGTTCGCAAAGGGAAGGTTCAGCTCCTCCACTAGGAAACGTCACTTGAGAGCGGTACGATCTGTTAGTACGGTGGGAAAGGCCTTGAAGACGCACCCCCAATAACATTTACAAATGCCAACTTTAGGGGGGTAGATCTTGATCAAGACAACCTGGTCGTCATTACAGTGGAAGTTGCCAACTTCGCCGTGAGAAAAACATTGATCGACCAAGGAAGTTCGGCTGATATCCTGTACATAGACACCTTTCGAAAGTTGGAAATCTCGGAGCACTTAATTCAACCGTACTCGGAATAGCTAGTAGGATTTGCGGGAGAATGAGTAGACATTCACGGGTATATCGATCTGCTGACCACGTTCGGAGATAAGAGTGCTTCCCGAACCATTATGGTTAGATACTTACTGGTGAATGTGGACACCTTTTACAATATTTTGATTGGCCGGCCCGCCCTTAGCCAACTCGGCACCATAGTATCAACCTTCCACTTAGCAATGAAATTCCCTACGGTAACCGGGCAGATAGTAATAGATAATGCAGATCAGAAGATGGCTCGGGAATGCTATGTGGAGAGCTTGAAGGTAACCGGCCACAAGGCCGGCCCGTGTGCTTGACCCACCCTTGTGTGCCGGATGAATCAATCAAACTTGACCCTCAGGTTGAGGAGCCGAGAGCGGAACCTAACGAGGACTTGCAAAAGTTTCAACTGGGCAGGCATCCTAACCGATGTACCCGGGTCGGCCTTAACTTGCCGGAAGAAATGTTGGCCAAAATCACCGACGTCCTTAACAATAATGCAGACTTATTTGCATGGACGGCGGTCAACATGCCCGGGATTGATCCCAGTTTTCATTGCCATAAACTCGCCACGTGCCCGGAGGCGCGACCGATTGGTTAATGAAAGAGAAGGATGGGCGAAGAGATAAGATAGGTGGTGGAAAAGGAGACGACAAAGTTAGTGGAAGCAGGGTTCGTTTGGGAAGTAGAATACCTGACATGGCTAACCAATGTGGTATTGGTGAAAAAGGCGAATGGTAAATGGCAAATGTGCACGAATTACATTAACCTCAATAAAGCCTGCCCTATGGATGCCTACCGGCTACCGAGCATTGACCGGTTGGTCAACGACGCTTCGAGGTGCAAGCTTCTAAGATTTCTGGACGCTTATTCGGGGTACAACCAAATACCCATGTTTCTGCCGAACGAAGAAAAAACAGCTTTCATGATGGATGGGTCGAACTATTGCTATACAGTAATGCCTTTCGGTCTGAAAAATGCAGGGGCTACCCACCAATGCTTGATGGATAAGGTTTTTGCAGAGCAAATAGGCCGAAACTTGGAGGTGTACATGGATGATATGGTGGTGAAATCTGTGGATGTGAATAAGCACGCTGAAGATTTGGAAGAAGCTTTTAGTCAAGTCAGGCGGTACCACATGAGGCTGAACTCGAAAAAATGCATGTTTATGGTTCAAGGAGGCAAATTCGTGGGCTTCATGCTGACTCACAAGGGGATCGAAGCTAATCCCGACAAGTGTCAGGCCCTCATAAAGATGAGAAGTCCCTAGAATATCAAGGAAGTGCAAAGGCTGACCGGAAGACTAGCGTCCCTTTCACGCTCCCTTACCAAGGCGACCGAGAAAGCACGTCCCTTTTTCGGCCTCCTAAAAAAGCTGAAAGCCTTTCACTGGGACGAGGAATGCGAGTTAGCGTTCAGAAAACTCAAAACATTATTGGCAACCCCCCCATCTTAACTCGACCGGTGTTGGGACAAGACTTGTTGATTTACTTAGCGACATCCGATTAAGCCGTCAGCTCAGTCATCGTGCAGGAGGTAGGGGGCCAACAAGTCCCAATATATTATACCAGCCGTGTGTTGCAAGGGGCGGAAATTCGGTATCAGGTCATCGAGAAGCTAGCTTTAACACTAGTAGCAGCTGCCCGAAGACTATGACCGTACTTCCAAAGCCACCAAGTGATAGTAAAAACCGATTACCCCATTCGGCAGGTGCTAAGAAAACCAGAACTAGCGGGAAGAATGATAGCCTAGTCGGTTGAATTGTCTGAGTTTGGATTAAAATATGAAGTGAAGGGCATGATCAAGGCACAATGCCTTGCCGACTTCATAGTTGAGCTATCGTCGCTAGCATAATCGACTTTGTCACAGTGGATTTTGTACGTGGATGGGTCATCGAACTAGTAGGGAGGGGGAGCCAGTGTCATCCTAGAGGGACCCGGGGGGGGGGGGGGGTCGTGTTGGAACAGTCTTTAAAGTTTGATTTTCCAGCCTCCAATAACCAAGCAGAGTATGAGGCACTTATTGCAGGACTGAAGTTAGTAGGAGAAATCGGGGGCCAGCAAAATTGTTTGCAAAAGTGACTCAAAGTTGGTAACTGGGCAAGTATCCGGTGCCTTCCAGATCAAGGACACCCAACTCTTGAAATACTACCACATAGCCATCCAGTTGATAGCCGGATTGGAGGAATTTAAAATAGAGCACATTTCGAGGGAGGAAAATGGGAGAGCCGATCTCTTATCCAAATTGGCGACGAGTACTAAGAAAATAGGGCAGCGGCAGATGGTCATACAGGAAACCGTGACAAAACCCAGCATCGAGGAGATTTTGAGTGTGGATAGAGATGAAGCCGGATGGATGGCCCCTATCCAAAAATATCTCACAACCGGCGAGTTACCGACAGACAAAAACGCGACAAAAAGGATCCGACGGAGGGCCAGCTACTATGTCATTGATGGTGTGAACCTATACAAGAGAGGATTCCACGCCCCGCTGCTCAAGTGTTTGGACCCCGACTGAGCCGAATATGTCATGAGCGAAATCCACTGAGGCATCTGTGGCATGCACACTGGAGGGCGAGCCATGGCACATCGCGTCATCCGGGCCGGTTATTATTGGCCAACCATCCAAGCTGATTACCTCGAGTACTTAAAAAAGAGCAAAGAATGCCAGAGATTTGGGAGTTTGACCAATGCACCCCTAGAAGAGTTACACTTGATTTTATCCCCTTGGCCCTTCGCCACATAGGGCCTAGACATACTCGGACCCTTCCTTGTTGTTAAGGGCCAAGCAAAGTTTCTGTTGGTGGCAGTCAAATACTTCACTAAATGGATAGAAGCCGAGCCCCTAGCCCGCATAACGGCCGCGAATGTGTAGAACTTTGTGTGGAGAAACATCATTTGTCGATATGGAATACCGCATACCATCATTACAGACAATGGACGCCAGTTTATAGATAGGTCACTTGCAGAATTCTATAGGGGGCTTGGGATCCGACACCGGACCACTTCGGTGGAACACCTACAAATTAATGGGCAGGCCGAGGCGGCAAACAAGGTAATCTTAGGGGAATTGAAGAAGCAAGTGGGGAAGGCAAAGGGAAGTTAGCCTAAAGAACTGCCTGAGATCCTTTGGGCCTACCATTGTACACCACAATTGACAACCTGGGAGACACCTTTTAGATTGGTATATGGAACAGACGCAATGATTCCAGTGGAGTTAGTGGAATTGTCCTTACGCTGCATCGTGTTCGACCTCGAGAAAAACAGCGAAGCACTTAAGGTAGAGTTAGATCTGGCAGAGGAACTAACAGAGAAAGCAAGAATACAGGAAGAAGCGGGAAAGCGGAGGGTTGCTCGCAGGTACAACAAGAAAGTGAAGCCAAAAGACTTCGAACTTGGTGACTCAGTGTAGAGAAAAGGGGAGAAGTGCGGAAAGAAGTTGGAGAAGGAAAGCTAGCTGCCAAATGGGAAGGGCCACTATGAGTCGTTGAGCGACTGGGAAGTGGAGCCTACCGATTAGAGCAACTCACAAGCAAAGAAGTCTCGCGCACATGGAGCGCTTCCCACTTGAAGATGTATTTCAGTTGATAAATGTAACGACGATGTACTCTTTTTCCTACCTCGATTTTTGTCCCAAATGGGTTTTTGTTGGGGAGGTTTTAACGAGGCACGTCAATAATAGAAAGCAATAAAATTATTTTGAATCCATCTTGTTATCACTCCCAATCTGAATAACCAAGCATGAAGACTAATAGGTTTCGACCCACTGAAACCTGATCGAGCCGACCCACCGTGCTCGGAGACTTTATAGGTTTCGATCCACTGAAACCAAATCGAGCCAACTCACCGTGCTCGGAGACTTTACAGGTTTCGACCCACAAAAACCTAATCGAGCCGACCTGCCGTGCTCGGAGACCTGACAGGTTTCGACCCACATAAACCTGATCGAACCAAAATTAAAGTTAACATGTAGCGATCCACTAAAATCAAATCGAGCCAGTGCGCAGAATTAAATTGGAATAGTAGCAACAGAAAATGACTGAATACAAAAAACAACTTGCATTAAAAAGCCTGGTGCAAATTATGCTCCGAATACAGAGACCGAGTACATCTTTTGTTAACAAAATATCCTACAAATAAAAAACCTAAGGAGAAGAGCCATTGAGGAAGCATTCCAACTTCAGGGAGCATAGAGCGCCAAAGCTCATACAACGTTGTCGTTATCGTCAACCTGCTTGGCGTCCCCACCTCCCTGCACTTCTTCCTCCTCGTGGTCGGAGAAGTCGACCACGTCAACCAACACCCCATCCATTATTGACCCCTTGGCTTCCTCGAGATCGGCTTCGAGGCGCTTCATTTGTTCAATCGCCCCCAACCGACCAGATTCCGCATCCAAAATCCTGGCTTTGAGGAGTCCCACCTCTGCCTCCAAGGTAGTAGCGGACTCTTCAGCTCAAACTGCTCAACCCATTAGAGCCCCACTACAAACCTTGGCATCTTTCAGCTCAACCCCCAAATTCTCGGCCGTCTTCCTCGCCTTGGCGGCCTCCAGGAGCAGTGTCTCGTTGGTGCTAGAAGCTTTGGCCAGATCGATCCGCGCCTTCGGATCTCGGCTTCCTTTGACTTCAACAATTGGGAAGAAGTTCGGGCGCTCTACGGCTCTGTCGCCCAAAATTGGGCGATTGCCTAGGAGCGAGCCTAGAAGACAGACAGTGTCTCCAAGCCCGCCTAGGGACTGGCCTCCCTTAGAGCATGGTGGTTGACCTGTGATAGGGAGCCAAGGCCTAACACCTTGGCGGGATCAAAATCCCGACCCCAAAGGGAGCCAAGACCTTTAGCGGCAACAAAAAAGGCAGGGTGATTGTTGACGGATGAGGAATCCTCGGCCAGCTTCGGGGTGGGAACAGTCCTTGGGCGCTTGGTAAGAGGGCTACTTGAATGAACCACTACGACTTGAGTCTCCAGAGGCGGAGCAGTTGTTGGCGCGTGGTTGGAGACTTGGGCCATTGGAGGAGCGTGTGGGACAGGGGAAGCGGAAGCTTCACCCACTTCAACCCTCCTGGCCTTCTCTGCGCGCTCAGCACGAAGTTTGGAAAAGTTAAAGCGTCTCATTATCCCTAGGAAAGAAGCAAAGAAATGTAAGAAGCGACAGGTGATTATTAAACAGAGACAAAATGTACTCACGCTTCATGTCCCTCAATGGCTTTTTAGAGTTAATGAGCCCTAGCACAACTCGACATGGGAGCAGTTGGGGAAGCCTGTGCATGTCGGCCATATCGTCTTGATCGGATGCCGACATGTCTTGTACTCGCTAGACCGTATTCTTGTTCGGATTCTTTGTCCAGTAAAATGGGAACCTCGGACGGCCCCGATTGTTGAAGAAATTGCTCCTTTTGGTCGGACTCAGCCTAGCCCGAAAAAACCCCATTTTGAAATCCTTGTACGAAGAGGTGAAGGCGGTGAAAAGGGAGATACCGCTAACACCCGACAACGATACCCAACCACCTTTCTTATTATCCTTAGCTACATAGTGATGAAGGAATTTTGGAGCGGTCGGCACCATGTATAGCATGTTGCAAAGGACTCAAAAAGCAGTCATTACCACCTAGTCATTGGGGTGGAGTTGGGTGGGTGTCACATTCAGAGCTATCAGGACTTCCACTTTGAACCCATCGAAAGGCATTGAGACTCCAAGATTTCAGAAAAATGTCTCGTATACGTAAGTGAAATTCGTTTGCCTCGCCATAACCGAGAGGTACACGTGCTCATCCGGACCACATGGTTCTGCTATGACTTCGCCCTCATGGTCGTTGGTGCAGAAAGTGATGGACTTCATCAACTCGGCAACGGCGGAAGTCGACTAAAACTTGGAATGGTAAACCCCAACCTCACTAGAGACTTAGTCATACCTAGGGCGGGTAACGAGAAGAAAAACCTCCTTGGCCCTTCTCTTCATCGTACCACCAGTGGCTACTTGGGTGTCCCCTCGGATGACTGGTCTGCCGCTTGAGCCACCGATGTACGTTCGGTTGTAAGAACATCCGGCCGGACTACATCGCTGATGAATGTTTGTGGGGCATGGAGATCGCTATCAGAACTTTCCAAATAGGAAGAATGCACAGATTGGCCAGTCACCTGAGAGCCTTCGCTAATAGGCTTGATTTTCGGCGAGAGCATGACCCCAAGCTCAAAGTTAGGAGAACCCCCAGATTTGTGACTTGAAGCCATTGAGGGAGAAGAAAGTTAGAAGTGAGGGGGTGTACCTAAGAGGTTAGCGGAGAGGAAAGGAAGAGAGGTGACAGTAGCAACTACGGAAGATGCTCCGGCACGATGGAAGCAGGAAGAAAGAGAGGCACAATGAGGAGATAAGTGGAAAGGAAGGAAGGAGAAGCACGGGAGATGCGCCACCGCCTCCCTTTTAAAGGGTTGGAGGGTGGCAGATGGCCCAAAGGCCTAAGATCTTCTTGCCATCAGATCTTGAACCATTATTAACGAGCCAATGGCTCAGATGAAACAACGGTTGGGAGTTTTAGGCCATCATTAGTGTGAAGTCTTATCAGTAGCCAAGCGTTAAATGCACTCAAAAGCAAGCGCAAAGGTTCCCAAGGAAAGAAGTGACCTTTCAAGATCTCAACGCTTTGATCTCCTGGCAGTTAATGACTATAGTCGAATGCAAGTCAAGCGTGGACTGACCAAGGCCCACGTGGACCGAAACCACCTCGATCGCGAGCTAGCCTTGGAGGACCATCTGTACAAATCGAGTCCCATGCAGTCGGTAACATGCCAGAACTTCTCTACGCGTGTCGAAGCTCGGGGGTTTGGTGTACTACCCCGATCTGGCCGAACAGGCAAAAGACGGCCAATTGATAGAACCGATCAGCCGTCCTGGCCAAACATCCTGCAAGTGGCCGATCGACCTCACCACGCGGCATGCTAAAACAAGAAAGTATGAAACTAATTTAATAAAGGAAATCAGGCAACAAATCTGGGAATGAAGGCGAAGGTACTCCGTAATATAGGTAATAGACATTTGACATTAAAAAGGGGGACATGTGCACACTTTCTAACCCTAATCTCTCTATCCAAAACCCTACACCCCTTGACAAGACCTCCATATTTGACTTGAGCGTCAGAGTATCTTTGCAGGTACCCCTACCAAACTGCGTAAGGTCGTTTAATACATCGGAAGGAAAAAGCACGGTCGTGGGAGGTGGAGCCTAAGGAGGAGCAGATTTTCGGCAAGAACAATAGTGTTCTTAAAATATACAATAATTTCTCCAAAGTTCAAATGATGACCTTTAGAGATTCTATACGTTGCAATTGTTGTGCTACCAATAACAGATACTTCACTAATAGTAATAAAAAGGCTAAATTACATTTTTGTTCATCTATTTTTTCTAATTCACAATTTTGATCAATTTTAATTTTTTAGAGACATTTAGTTTTTTCATTTTTATAAATTTGCAATTTTGGTCCTGCTGTCAAATCTCTTGTATTGACCGTTAGTAGTTTAATATTAACTCTGATGTGGCAATGTTGATTTTAATGCTGACTCTGATTTTGACATGTCATTTAAGTATTGATACGTCAAAGTCGATATTAAATAACTAATGTACAATTCAAGAGATTTGAAGACGAGACCAAAATTGCGGATTTTTAAAAATAAGAAACTAAATGTCTCTAAAAAATAAGAAGACTAAAATTGAAAATTAAGAAAAATAGGAAGACCAAAAATACAATTTAGCCTACTAAAACAAATAACATATCTTTATGGTGCCTTTTTGTTGATTCAATGCAAAAAAAGTAAAAGGACACTACTACTACTAGTATTGGTTAAGCGTCCCCTGACCTTGTCAAAAAGGTAAAGAACTAAGGTAGAAACTAAATTGTTTGAACTTTATTTATAAATATAGTAAATTACACTAAGAATTTTTAAGGTTTTGTCAATTCTTTTTTGTTATTTCTCTTTTTTTTTTAACTCTTACACTAACCCTCTTAATTATTTAAAAAATATTATACTAACATTCCTTATATATTACATTAACTCCCTTAATTGTTTGAAAAATATTAACTGTATACCCGGTAAGAAAGGTTGTTGTAAATGTAAAAAAAAAAAGAAGGTATTGTACAATTTCAAAAAATGTCAATATAATTTACTCTTATAAGTATTCTAATATTGTATAAAACCGATTGTTAGGGTCTATTGGGTTGATCCTATTTTGGTTTTATTAAATATTTTTTAAAGTTATCTTTTATAATTTAATTAGAAATAACCGTTTTAGGATAAACGTTGTAGAATGTTAACACTTTTCTTACAAATAATTGACTCTCAAACACAAATTGGTTTCAAATACTATTATCTTTTAAAAAGTGATTTTCCAAGACTTTTTCTAAAAATAAATTTTAGTGATGACCTCTTATTTTTAATGTTCTTTTCTATCCCGTCACAATCCCAATTGCGACAATTTAGTTGCAAAAGCTTTTTGTGACATTATTTGCTGCAAAAGGGGCCATATGCTTTTATGTTCCTTTCTGTAGCACTATGGATAGATTTCTTTAAATCGGATAAAATTTCTTTTTCTTCTTTATTCATTTATACTTTTTTTTAACTTTTTAAAATAATATGCCAGCCTATGTAATTCAATGTCGTAGTGATTTCATCTTAAAGTTGGATTACTTCGATAATAAGCAATTTCTTATATGATGTAAATTTGTGCTCAGACACGTTTTTTGTGTCACATTGTTGCAGTTTTACTTTTTGTTATTAGTTAGTTTCTCTATTATCAGATAGTTAGTATTAGAGACACTTGTATAAATAGCTTTTAGATTGTAGTTTTTTCTTGGTTTGTTCATTTTTTTTTTATCCGAAAACAATATTGCAGTTCCTTCTTGGACTAGATCATTGGAGGATAAACAACAAATAGCAATACTTCGTAATGAACGACTCATTTATCTCTTGATACTTGACAGTTCTCTCCATCTAATACAGGATTACAATAACAATTTAATGACAATGCCGATGTGTTTTCATGCACTGCTGAAGTATATCTCATACGACTTTCTGTTGTATGCTAATGCACATTGCAGGGGTCTCTCTTTTTCTGAAAAAAAAAAAAGATCCAAGAATAGCAGTGATTGTTATTGTGAAAAGAAGTCTTCTTGAAAATCATTCTATGACCTTCTTCGAGCACGTTCATCTCTTTCAGCTGGCCTCACGTACCTTGAAGACCTTGAAGAATTGTCTTGGATTCTATTACAACTATCTTCTTCATGGTTGTATCTTTCACGCAGTTTAACATATTTATTACAAAGGTGACAAAATTCTGTTGGATTCCCACATACTTCCTGATGCTCAACCAGATCAATTGCCGAGAAAAGAAACTCACAAAACTCACAGGTGACAAAATGGAGAGTTCCTCTTGTTGAACCACTCCGATTTTCGCGCCAAGAAAATGGTAATAGTTGAGATTTAGAAAGCTCACTATATTATTGTGTTAAGAATGATGCCTTCTTCAGGAACAAAGATCTTTAAGGGTTTGTTTGGATTAACTTTTCTATAAATATTTATAGAAAAAGAAAAAAAAAATTTATAAGTTAAAATTAATTTATATATAAGTTAAAAATTAAATTTTGAAAAAACTAATATGAGAAAGCTTCTACAAATTAGCTTATACATAAGTTAATTTTAGTTTACGAAAAAACTAATTTGACTTTTTTTTTTTTTTTTTCATATAAGTACTTATAAAATTTATACAAACAGACCCTAAATCAGTTATATTATGACAGTGACATTGCTTTAACTTTTTGTGTTAAAAGGCTTGAAAGAGAACAATTTTATTGATTATGATTTACAGGGTACAGGACTATACATGCAAAAACTCTTCCTACGGTTTCGCCTTGATAGAAGGAGATTTAAAATAAAAAAAAAAAGGAATATGATGTACAATGATATCGACTGACAGCTATACAAATCTTTTAATAACAAAATCATCTAATCTACAGCTAACATAGTAGTTGACTCAATTATCTTAATGTTTTTCCCTTTTCTTTAATGAAGCTTTTCTAAAGAATTTACACGTGATGTTTTCATTTTGTAGACTAATGTAAAAATTGGGGTACATTGAAGAACCTGACTTTTGTCCCTTTTGCACCAGCATGCGTCGTGGAGTTTTGGTAGCTGATTCTCGTCTGTTGACCTTTTTGCCTTTTATTATATTGAATCCTTATTTTAATCTAGGATATCCGAGTGCTCACATGAGTATATGCTGCAAGCCTTCATTATATTCCCTTTCCATGGCAGTTTTTATGGATTCAGCCTTTTTTTTTTTTGGCGATGTCCGGTGTCAGTTACCTATAATAAAATGTGGTACTTATAAATGACGTGACTTTTATTTTTAAAATTACAAGTGCTAAGGATCCAAATTCATTTTTTTTTAATGCATGTTTGCTTTCGCATCAAATCAAGTTGGATCTAGGTCTGTGAGAAACAACAACAAGTAACTTCTACTAATTTTGGTCATTGGACATGGTGAGAGAGTATGAATCCACATTAATAAATTTTTTCCAAATACGTAATTAATAGAAAACGGGACTAACAGCCCTAAGGATCCAAATTCATCGGACACGTAACAGAAACGTGACTCCCTTTTAAAGTTTCAATCCTTAAAGTTAAATCTAATTAATACTTTTATTTAGCCAAAACTAATCCTGGTTAAGCGGCGGCGCGATACATACCGACATGTAGCATTCACCATTTTTCTTGGAGTTTGTTGCAAGTAATGTCACGAGTTTATTGCTCACTTTTTCTCAGTTTACTTATCCATATGAAATATCCTGTTTATTAACTTTAGAAGAAAATATAATCAGATTCAGATTTGACACGGCAATGTAACCCACGATGATTTCACCCTGTTGCCAAATTATGTTATCAGAATAGAAGTGCTTCTTACTAGGAAAAGGAACATCGAATTACAATCACAAATGAGCTTAAACTCTATGTCCCAGAATCTAAGCACACACCCATCATCACTTTATTGGTATCTTTCACGAAAACTTACAAAAATAAAAAGAAGTGAAATATTCAAGAGACTATTCTAGCGTGATATGGTATTGGCTCAAGGAGAAGTGGAACCTTCTTGTTGACAGTGATCCCGTATCTCTCGCTCATGTCTATGCCTTGCACTGGTGCATCAGTTTTAGGCAGCTTCCAATCGAACCAATACAAAAGATTAGCAAGAGCATACTCAGCTACAGTGACCCCAAATGTAATTCCAGGGCATCCCCTTCTTCCAGCACCAAACGGGATAAACTCCAAATCTTGTCCTTTGAAATCTACGTGGCTGTTTTCGAATCTATGTGGAAGGAACTCATCCGGTCTGTCCCAAAATTCAGGGTTCCTCTGCATTGCCCATGTGTTCAACATTACCCTTGTCTTGGCTGGAATGTCGTTTCCTCTTAGTTTCACATCAGAGGTTGTTTCTCGAGGAAGCAAAAGAGGAGCAGGTGGATGTAGCCTTAAAGCTTCTTTGACTACACATTTTAAGTAATTCATCTGTTTCACATCATTTTCATCTACGTCTGATTTATGCCCTACCACTCTTCTTACCTCTTCCTGGGCTTTTTCCATGGTATTTGGATTCCTCATGAGCTCTGCCATGGTCCATTCCAAAGTTGTTGAAGTTGTGTCACTTGCCCCTATAAACATGTCCTGAAATTATGGAAAATGGAAATTAAATCTCATTTTTAGGTGATTATTAGAAATTACTTGCTTCAATTTATTTTCTGCTTTCATGTTGGTCTCTTCAATTAACAAGTGACATGTGAGAGAAAAAAACTTTAGAGAAACACTATTATTACTCTCTAACACAATCTTCTAAATACAATCTTTATTATTAATTGAAATTTATTAAATGTTATAAAATTTATGAGTCTCATTCCTTATTTAATAAGTTTATATTTATGATTTTGTAATTTTTAATAAATTTTAACTAATAAGTGTTAGAAAAATTTTGTTAAACAGTGTGTTGTTAGCACTTGTAAAAAAACAAATTAACAATTTGAAGAAATAAATTCAAGTTATTTGAAAAAAAATCCTTTTGTTTTATTAAAAAAAATCTAAAAAGCTAGTGATTATCTTGGTCAATAAGATGGTATATTGTTGAGAGAAAGACTAACCACTAGCAACGCTTTGAGGTTATCTTGGGAAAGCTCAAAGCCGAGCATACCAGTCTCTTCAAGTTGAAGGAGTATATCCACGAAGTCTTTCTTACCGGATTGGTCATCATCCCTCTTCTTCATCTTAGTCTTGTGTTCTGCAATTACGTGATCAAAGAAAATATCTAACGAACGAAGAGTGGCCTTAAACCTTGGAATTTGGCCCGTTAGAACATCAACCCAACCCAACGAAGGGAAGAAATCTCCCACACAGAAAGCAGTAAACTGATTCAACAGCTTCCTTCCAAGCTCTCCAAAGCTTCTACTACCATCGGGTGTGTCATACTTTTGTCCAAGAACACACCTAGACATTATGTTGTTCGTGAGTGCGATCAATAACTCACTCAGATTCACAGAGGACTTCTTACTTGCACACGCTTCGCGTATCACACCGATCATTTCTGCCACTTCTTCAACGCGGATGAACTGAAACGATCTCACGCTTTTCATGCTCACAAGCTCAAGAACACAAACCTTCCTTTTCTGTTTCCACTCGTCGCCGTAGGGGGCAAAACCCACGTCCTTGTAACCGTAGAGAAAGACTTCGGCAGCCGTGGCCTTGGGCCGGTTCGAGAAAACGGCATCGTGGGTTTTGAATATTTCTCTGGCCACGTCCGCAGATGAAACCACGAGTGTTGGGACTTGCCCCAGCTGCAGCAACATGAGAGGGCCATACTTGTGAGAGAGGGCTTGGAAGGAACGGTGCGGCAACGTGCCTAGCTGATGAAGATTGCCGATAAAGGGTAGCTTTGGTGGGGATGGAGGTGTGTTCGATTTGCTTCTTCTTGTGAACTTAAACACGACAAACGCGACGCTGATCAAGAAGCAAAGCACAGATAAGTAGATGGCTGAATTTGGCTCGCATGGTTGTCTCCCTTCAATTGATTGAAGACCCATTTCCTTGTACTGTTTCCAAGGAAATGCGAAATGCACCAGGGGGCACGACCATCGTTCCGCGTTTTATTTATAGAATTGTATAGTTTTTTAAATTGAGCCGCGTTGGTATACTTCAACGAAAATTATTGTTTACCAGACGTGCTTTGCTTTGAAAGGATCTCAAGTGTGGTCAACTATATTTACATATTGTTACCCGAAACTCTAGGGGATGTAACTCAGGTTGCAATGTTAGCTAGGTGACAAATTAGCTATTATGGTAGGTGTGAATTGTGTGAAGTAGGCATTTCATTAGATGATACATACAGTACCAACATGCATTGGCTGCACTCCTTTAGTATATATAAATAAGGACATATTCTCCATTTATCAAACATAAGAAAATGAAGTTATTTTTCCTTTAGTTTATTTCCTCTTTTAGAATTTTATGATGGTATAAGAGTCTATCCTAACAATTGTTGTAGGGCTTATTGAACCATTCATTGTCAGGTCATTATCAAACCATTTACAGATGTCTAATCTTATAAATTTTGCATTTGAGATATTCAATCCTTGGCATGAAAGGGGTATGGCAGAGATCTCACAATGACTAGTAATATAATTAAAATATTGTATATAAGTGAGCAACAACTCTTACCTTGTGAGTTAGATTTTGATGTTAAATTAGGCTCAAATCTAAATTTGAAGATGGTATCAGAATCCTCTTAGGGAGAGTTTTGTGGTGCACTCTAATTGATGGTGAAAAATAGCCATGGGATGACATACATGAGAAACAATTCCAACATTACGACGAACGAAGTGGCTCAAGATCCATCCCAAAATCCTTCGAGTTATTATTATGTGCATCCTACTGATGGACCCTCCTATGGGATTTTAACACTGCCTCTAAGCTGATCGAATTACCATAGTTGGGCTAAATCAATGAAAAGGGACTCACAACAAAAAACAAATTTGTTTTCGTAGACAAAAGCATAGAAGTTCTAGATGAAGTAGATGAGAACGCCACAACACACTTGTTCATTCATGGATTATGAACTCAACCTCACCAACATGTTCACAAAGCATCATTATTTTAGAAAATGCACTAGATGTATGGATGGATCTAAAGGAAAGGTATTCTCAAGGACACCTCACTCAAATTTTCAAGTTGCACCAAGAAATTCATTCTTGTAAAAGGATATTCACACATTTTGAGAAACTGTGGAAGAATATGAAAGCTATAGACTAATGCCTAATTATGCTTGTCTAATTCGGTGCTCATGTGTTGCGATTCGTAATGCTAGAATGTTTCGACATCAAGATCATGTCATAAGATTTTTAATTGGACTCAATGGTCATTACTCGGTTGTTAATGTAACATCCTCTTTTTTCTAATTTCTTTTATTTGAAAATAAATAAATAAATTAGTATTTTATTTTATTTCTGTTTGTTATTATTTTGATTATTAGTTTAAATAATTGTATTTGCAATTATATTTGAATTAAGTTAAGATAATTAAAAGAAATTATATTAATTAGTTTTAAAAAAAATATTATGAGTTTAAATGAATTAAAAAATTTGTGTGTAAATTAAAAAAAAGTTTTAAAATTTTAATATTAAAAAGGGTTAAAAAAATTCAATTAATTACGAGAATTATTGTTTGTGTATAAATTTATGTTTTATTTTAATTACTTGCTATTGTTATTGATTTAAATAATTGTATTATAATTATACTTGTGCTAAATTAAAGACAATTGAAAAGAGTAATAAAAATTAGCTTAGAAAAATATTAGAAATTTGTATAAATTAAGAATTTGTGAAGTTTTTAAATATTAATAGCAATTTTAATGAAAAGATTAGGACTTTTTGCATGTGTGAAAATAATTAGCCAAAATTAAGTAAATAATTAGTTGATAGTTAAATTGATTAAGAGAGTGTGAGAATGAAGCGATTAAAGATAATTAGAGGAAAGTTAAATTAAACAATTAAAAATAAAATTAATTAAGTAAGTAAGAGTTAGATTAAGTAAATTAAATGAGTGTGTTAGTAGATAATTAGAATAGGGTTAGTAAGATAAATAGAGGCCCTTTTTCTGGGCTTCAGAACCGCAGGTCCAACAGATGTGTAGTTTTTTTTTTCTTCTCCTCATCTGCCTGGGCCAATAACACTCAGCCAGCCCAAAGTGTTTAAAATGAGTTCACCCCTTTAACTTGATCCAACGGATTAGAAGGGTGGGTGAATCTTCACCATTGGATTAAAACCCAAATAAAATCCTCTTCTTCCTTGTTTTAACGTAGCTTTGAAGTAGAAACTTCTCCTCTTTTTCCAGAAAGTAAGAAAAATAGGGGGAGGTGCTCATCGGTTTTTTGTTTTTAGCGGAAGATCCTTATCCCTTCTTCTCTAAGAAATCTCCTTCCAACAACCTTTCTACAAGTTTTCTCTCTTCCCCAAAACCTCCCTACAAATTTCTCAAACCTTCAACCTAAATTCATTCTTGCAACCCTTTCTCCTTGTTTTTACACGTTGGTGGCTTGGGGGTAGAGGGTACTGTGCGTTTCGGCCTCTAAGAGGAAGAGAGTGGAGTAGTTTGAGCCAAGTGAAGGAACATGGGAATTTAGAAAAATCTAAACTTGGGTAATGAATGACAATACTCTCTGAAAGAGAAGAAACCGTGGGTAGTCTGATGGACTATGGCGCTTTCATAAAATTTAAACCACTTTAATTGATTGAGAAAGCTTAATCAAAATCCCATTTATAATTGGGATTATAAGACTATATATAAACCTTAATCAAATAATAAATTAATTGTTGAGAGAGGTGGTTAAGCTTTAAATATGAAAGAAAAAGAGAACACGTGAGTGTGGGAATCATAGATGTCACTTGCGGGTTTAAGCACAATGAAGGCGCATGAAATTTTTGAAGAACCGTGGTGCAGCAACTCAAACTTGATTCTGGCGTGTAGGAACTGCATGGAACGACACAATAATGAGGGAAATTTGGGAATACCTTTGGAATTGAGAGATTGGGCTGCAGTGTGTTTACGGCTAGTGTATAAAATTTAAGAATACAAACTCGAGATGGCTAATGGACTGAATAGTACTAACTAAAGCACATAACACTAAACTAATCAATTTAAAGATACCTGTATATCGTAAAGCAAACTGTCGCAACCGAATCATGACATGATGACGAAAATGATGTTAAAATAAATGAAAAAGTTGCTACCATAATTTACTAAGAAAAAATATGAAAATTTTTAAAAAAAGGGTCTTGAACTAAATATTGAATTTGAGAGTCGATTATACATAGGAAAGGTGTTAATACCCTACGACATCTGTTATAGAAACGATTACCCTTTAACTTAATGTGTGAAAATATTAGTTGCCTTATCCTCTTATAAAATTATTAATTCTATTTTTCATTTTATTATTTATTTTCATTTGAAAAAATGATTATTATTATTACTATTTTATTTTTATTGTTTTTGAGATCGACAGGAGTGAGCTCTTACTCCTACGTATTTTTCGATGTAATGAGAAACTCAGACTCAAGTAGTTTTTTGGGTAGAAAATCGTTTTGTGGGTTAATTTTTTTAATTATATATTTTATTTTTTTATTTTTTATAAGAATGATTAAGATATTAAATCTTAAATATTATAGAGTATTATCCACAATGATAGACAACCTAACAGATGTGGAGTACTCCTATAAAACAAAGTTATAAAAGATTTTGTGATATTCAAGTAGGTCCTAAACCCAACATGATATGTCACTAAATTTATATATATTCTTAAAAAACAAATTATTAATTAAATTTAAATTTTAGATAAAGCCTTTGTGATATTAAAATGGATCCTAGACCCAATATGAATAATCACTAAATCCACATTTTTATGATATTCAAGTAGACCTTGGCCCAACATGAAATATTACCAAAGCTATATTTTTATTTTTTAAAAAAAGAAATATCAATTAACAATTTATTAATTAAACTTAAACTTAGATAAAGCTTTTGTGATATTCAAATAGATCCTAGACCCAACATGAATAATCACTCAATCTACATTTTTTTATTTTTAAAAAATCAATTAACAAATTAATAATTAATCATAAGTTTTAGGAAGATTTTTGTGATATTCAAGTGGGTCCTAGACCTAACATGAAAAAAATTACTACATCTACATATTTATTTTTATTAAAAAGAAATATCAACTAATAAATTATTAATCAAATTAAAGAATGCAAACGCCTGAAACAAAAAGAATGCAAATTAAAAAAGCTTCCAGGAACGTTTAAGAAAATATTGGGAAGAAAAGGAAATGGGCTTGGCCCATCCTTATCCCATCCGTTATGCAGGCATAAGGGTACTACCACCTTTCAGCATCCCTTCTTTCAATTTCTTAAGCCTAAGAACGCTCCCCTGTAGCGCCGCGAGTTTTCCAAATTGCAGGAAGCACACCGGCGACGGCGCTATGATGAGTGCGAAAAGAAACGGGCTCGCGCCATGGCAGAGGGTGCGAGTTGAAGGTACTGTTGTGCGAAAACCTTGTCAACGTTGAACATGAGGTGGCTACCGCTGGTTTACGCCGTGGCTACACGACGGTAACAGCATAGCAGCGAGGTGATTATTGGAGATTCATATTCCGACGACATGGTGGTTGGAGGAATTTCATCTTGGCGTCGCGATGGGGGCAACGGTGGTTGGCGAGCCGCACTGGTGGGGCAAGGGTTTGGGGATACGGATTAAGTTTGAAAAAATATTCTCTCTATTTGTTAATTAATTTTTGTGCTAGTCTGCCTGTTCCTCCATTTCCTTCCTACAGCAACTGTGATTCATGAGGTTAATTGTTTTGCATTTAATTAATTGACTAATTATTCTATGCATTAGTCCTGCAGTGAGTGTGCTATTATTGAATAAACCCCTTGTGTGTAATTTTGCTTGTGATGATTTGCAGGGATTAGTTCTATTGGAATGTGAGGAGAAACATTACTAGTCTAAGTGTATATATGAAAATATGAGATCACTACGAAGAAGTAATGCTCACCAACCCGACTTTGCCTCCTCCAGCCATGCTACGGATCATAGGCAGAGTGCAAGGATTCACATACAGAACTTAATCCACAGCAAACAAAATGAAGATTTAATGAATAATTCAGTCATACAAGAGCCAGATAGAATTCTGACAATGAGGACAACAATCACAACATCACATTGAAGCAAATGATGGAATAAAGCTAACCTCACAGTAGAACAACAAAAGGACTTATGCTTTCAATCCAGCAGAGAATCAGTACCCCAAGTTCCCTCTCTCTACTCCAACAACCAGACAGTAGCTTCTCCCCTTTTACTCCTCGCCTTCCTCCAACCCCCCGCCCTTTCCTTTTCTTTTCTCTATTTATAACCCCATCTCCAATACGAGCTTTGTGACCGTTTTCCTTCTCGATCCTTCTTCCCTCTTTTTATTTTGTTTTTATATTTTTTTTTTATATTTTTCTGTTATATGATAATAATGATGATGCTTGTAAACGAATTCTTCTGGAATCAAGATGTTGCTGTGATACTGATGATCTTATGTGTGATGTATGCATGGAGTGATGGGAAACATGCGTATGTATGTTGAAGAGTGGCATGAAACGCGTGTCAGGACAAACAAAACGTGATCTCTTCCCTTTTCTCTCTTTTATTCATACTTTTCATTTTTTGTTTATTTATTTATTTCAGAATTTGGGTCTTTTCTTTTTGTGGGCTTAAAAGCACAGTTAGCCCAATAAACACAAAAGGAAAAATTTATTAAAAAGCCTTTTTTTATTATTTAATTAATTTTTATCTAATATTATATGAATTATTTAAATAAAATTGGGTGTTCACACAAACAAACAGAAATAAGGCTGTGAGTTATCACGGGCCTATAAATCTAGAATTTTAAATCTTTTTAATAATCTAAACAGTAAACCATAAGTTATTAAACATAAATTTATAATGATAATTAATAGGAATCAACCGTGGAAATAAAATGTGTTTATATATGTATAATATATAAATTATATAATAAAACTATAATAATAATATTAAATAGAATAATCATGATAATGGAAGATAGTCATGATAAAATGAAATGACAGTAACGTCATTTTTAAGAAAATGAAGTTTTAATATAAAAAGGCAAATAACAACAACAATAATAATAATAATTAATGATAATCTTAATTATATTAAATAAGGAAAAATAAGTGAAATTGAGTGCAAGATGAGATTTTTCATAAAATTTAAAAGAGATTGAGATTAATATTATTTAGTATCAATGAAGCCTTATCATAATACTTAATAAAGATAATAAAATTGTGAATTTTAATTTCGTAGGGGATTAGCAAAAGTAAGGAGAGGTAAGAGAATACGCATGAAATATATGTAATTAGATTTAAATTTTTATTATTTTTAGGATTGATTTAAAATGAAATTGAGTCCATTTAATGATCATATTCATGTTGTCATGTACACAACAGTTAGACCTTTATGTTGGAATTGATATTGAGTAAGGACAATTGAATTGTTACCTTTGGTTAAGAGGATTTGTTGATGAGCCACTGTCGGCAAATTGGACATTTGTATTAAGGGGAATAGGGATTCCCTAGTGAAATTATTGATGGATATCAACTCTAATAAGACGGACTATGGTCATATCATTGTTGTTTGACCTAAGGTCTCAAAATAGTTACACCCTTTGATGGGATGCGAATTTTGTAGTGGAAGCTAAGGAGACTTCGATGATGTTTGCTGCACATCATCCCATAGAGGGCTAGAGGGTCGCAACTCTGTGTTGTGGTTAAGATGATTTACGCACTAAAATTTTTGACAAGTCATTATAAGTTATCCACGATAAATGAAGAGTACTGCCATGTACCTGTTACCACCAAAGGCTATTTGCATTTTAGCATTGGTTGGTAAATCACCTAATGCTATTCCCATTCTAGATTAGATGAATATTGATAATGATTTGGCATGCTTTGGTCAGTGGAGTATGAGCTCCTGATCTTGCTACTTTATTGTTGGATAGTCCTCCATGGAAATGAGTCAACACCTATATACCAATCTGTTAAGTCTGATCATGAGTCAGCATTTATGCATTCATGTATTGCATTGGATTGATTATTGTCAGTGATGTAATACGAATTCTCTGATTTATTACGTTTCATTATGATTATATGTTAGATTAGGCCTCGTGAATGTTTATTACAATATTGATGACTTAAGTTAGAACCTCACTCCCTCTTCATTCATTTGTGTGTTGTTTTTCCTTTTCTTTTGCCTGTTGTATGTTGTGTGTATTTCTTGTATTTCCTCCACTCCATTAGATGGCAACCGTTGACATCAATATAGCATAGCAAAGGCTTGGCGGGATCTTCTCAACATTCTCTTATGGCAACCCTTTGCCACTTTAATTGTATACAAGTCAAGTTTATTTTTTAGTATGGCTAGCTTTAATAAATTGTAATATTGTATTTTAAATCATTATGTATCTACTGTTCAAAAAAAAATAAAAAACCATTTTGTAAATTTTGAGCATAAGAAACATTACAAATATTATTATTAATATATTTATATAATTTGGGATGTTACAGTGAAGTCACAATTATTATGAATGGATCCACTTCTAAGTGTGAATAGAGTATTCTCAACGATGACTCAATAAGAACAACAAGTAGGTTTTCTTAATGAGGAAAGGTCTAAGGTGTTAATTAATGTTGTTGATTCTAGAAAGCCAAAGGGAATGGGAGGCAATTATAATCAAATATTTGGTGGTAAAGGTTCGAATAAGGTGTATGGGAAATTGTGGAAAGATGGGGCATACAGTGGAAGCATGTAATTGAAATCATGGCTTTCCACCTTATTTTCTATTCAAAAATCTTGCATCAACATTGAATTACTCAACCAATGAGAATCTAGCACAAAAAGAAGAACAAAATACATAGGTTGAGTCATATGAAAATGTGCCATCCTTCACCCACGATCAATATGAGAAGCTAGTTGCCCAAATTCAATACTCAAGGAGGGGGGAGTTCTCATTCTATTAAAGTAATGAGCACTACAAGAATGAAGTCAAGACACATGGCATCCCAAAAAAGACTTTGACCTTAGATGGATTGAAGGCATGAGGCACCTTTCTAAAACCTGTAGAAAAGGTTGGGAGGCCTATCTCATGTAGTTTGATCATCAATAACACTCCTAAAAATTTACAGGCAGCACTAAGTATGATGTTTTTGCTTTATCATTCAATATCATTCTTTGCTGTTAGTTATTAAGCTTTTCTTTATCCTTTGCAAACAAATGGATAGACGAGAAGGATGACATTGCTGCTTTTGTCGCGTCCAAGAAAGTTGAAGATTAGATTGTTAGGGGGAGGAAGAGAGGAAAAAAGACAACGAAGACTCATGACTTGGGGCATGTAGTGCTGAATGTCGTGGTCACCAAGATTGCGAAATTAGAGAAGAAGGCTCTAAAAAGCTCGTTGGGAGAGACGACCATGTAGAGGTCGATGGTCCAAGAGGCAAAAGGCTTTTCTAACTAGCTCGTCAAAGGGCGTCAATTCAAGATGTCGGTGCTTTCAAGAAGAAGTCGAAGTTCTTGGTTACGATATGGTTGGATTTAAATTTTGTGTTTGTCGTGCTATATGCCATGCTAAAGGTGGAGGATTGGGCTATTATTGAAGCCAAATCTTTGTAGGAGATGGAGGAGACCCTAGACTATATGACTATCTTAGGCTCTTGTGGTGGGCTACTAGCTTGGTATTTCTGACATCCTGCCAAAGTACCAAGGGTACCTTGCAATGAAGAAATCCCTCAAGGGTAAAAGCCCTTTGGAGGTGTTATCCAAGGTGGAGGTCGAAGTAATAAAGGCTAGTGAAGGGAGGGAAAATGTTGAAAGGAAAGCTGTGAAGGAAAAGAAAGAGTTGGTTGCTCTAAAGAAGGAAAAAGAAGCCAAGATGAGGAGAGAAAAATATCTTGGTGTTCAAATCTTTAAACTGAATTCAAGGGTACAAGAGCTTTAGCCAGCTTGGGAGAAAGTGACCAAGCTCGACGAGAAAGTCTAAGTTCTTCAGAAAGAAAAGGAAGAGCTTGAAGTGACGTCCAAGTTGATGTCAAGTGAAGCTAGAGGACACCATTAAACAACTAGAAGATACCACACAATGGTGGATGAAGAACACCAATGTGTCTTTTGAGAACGCCATCGAGTAAGTGAAGTTCCTGAACCCCGACCTGCATCTAAAGTTGGATGCACTAGGCTAAAGTTTGCCTTTAAAGATGGGGTATAGTATGCCTATATTGAAGGAAAATGAATGGTTCCTTCTACCCTTGGGGTGTTGCCTTTATAGCCTTCAGGCGATGAAGAAGATGATGATGAAGCACTTGAAGAAAAAGTTGGGATCGAGGAGGCCATTAAGGGTGTTGGCAAAGAAACTATCGAGATGGAGAAAGTTAAGGATGTAAATGTTGTTACAGAGAGAGAGGCAAAGAAGGACACCTCTTGGGAGTTGGTGAACCTAGAGGTGGCGCTAAATTGAAGGCCTATAATATTGGTTTATGCTTTGTAATGATTCGATTGGAACTGTTTTATTTTTTTAAGTTTTTGAGCTAGTATGCCGGCCTCCTTAATTTGGATGTGTTGTGAGCATATTTTTCCTCCATTTTATCTAAATACTTAATTGTTGCCTTATAATTTGTCTTTTGCATGCATCTTTTTTTTCTTGCGTTGTATGTTGTTGTTGACCGCACTTCTAAGTTTGTTTAAACTTAGTCTTATTATTGCTTGACAATTCACAAGGGGTTGTTTGTCTTATTGAAGTCGATTCCATTTTTGTTGTGAAACTTTTGGACACACATAGTTAGAAAGTGAAAATTCCCTTGATTCTCGATCGAAGTGTGTAAACCCCTCATGATCGAGGTAACAATGTATAACCCTAATGTTGAAATTGGTCTTAAGTAGCTACAACTACATGCAATTGGTGAACAAAAATTCACTTCAATCTGGACGTTGAAATGAATTGTTGTTCGGGAGTGAAGACTTCCTTGATTCCCAATCAGGGTATGATATTAACATGGGGTAATTGTTCTGGAGTGATCTTTGCCTTATTGCATTCCACACTTCGTTGGCACATAAGCCAACCTTAAAAAGATGGAAAATCGACATTACCCTTGCAACCTCTGTATCAAGAATGTGTTTGAGCTTTAAATTTGGGATCATCCATAAAGCTGGCCTGTATCAGTTTTTTTTTTGTTGCCAAAATTACTATTATATAAGGCAAACTTGCCCATCAAGTATGAATCTAATCCTCATTTTTTTCTCTTCACCTCTTCTTTCACTGGCTTGAGCATTAGAGTCCTTGTAGGTGACCACCATTAGAGACCTCATTGCCACTTTAATGAACCCTTCCTTCACTGTGCTCAACCTACCGAGAATCATCTTAGTTGTACTTGTTTCCACCCACGATTTGTGAATTGAACAATAATGGCGCTAGAAGGAGGGCCTAAGCCATAGTATACATGGATTGCATGACATCTGGTCCCTTAGCCTCGACTGGGGGCTACTATTTCATTATACCAAAAAAGTCCTATATTGCTTAGGAATTGAGGCCAATAATAGTTTATAAACACCTTTGTTTCTTAACTCACCAAACCACCTTTTAAGGTCAAAACCGTGAGACACACACGAGCACCAAAGCTGATAATACTTTGAATGCGATGACCCTAACAATGCAGCAAGCTTGAGGCCAAAACACCTATCAATATTACTATCTTTTTTTTATTATTATTATCAAAAACCAATTAGAGTTGACCTAGTAGTAGGGGTTCAAGAAGTTTACACAGTCCTAGGTAAAATCTTGCTTATCAAAAGGTAAAAAAGCACTTGCACCGGTAATAAATAATTAAAGAAGGTAAAATCTTCTACTGTAGCATATCATTACTCAAAATTGAAATTAGAAAAAAAAAAAGAGACAAGTCAAATTAAAAACAAAAGGTTAAGTCTCCCAACTTAGGGGTAAGGAGTTTTTAATGTCATTTAATGTTTCGAAATTCTCATAAAAAAAACAATATTATTGAGTATTTTTTATTTAATATTTTTATTTAATTTTTTAATTAACTAGTATGTCAAAGACTTAAACAAATTTTGCTCGAAATTTATGGTATCTAATATTAAAAAATTAATGAAACTCTAAGCTTATGTTGATTTATACGCTTACTCTCAAACCAATGAGTGTGACTCAGTTGATAATAAACACTAATTGTGTGGAAAAGATCTAAGTTTGATTCCCGTAGAACATATTCTTGAAGAGGAGTGAGGAGCTTTAAGTGTCACCAAAGTCCGAATCAAGAATTAGTCCAATAGTTGGTTCAAAAAATTGAAATTTGTGAAAATACTTTGAAGTCCCACCGGGAAGTTAAAAGCCCTAATGATGATGGTTGTAAAAAAAAAATACACTTACTCTCAAATGCTTTTGAATCTAATAATAGTATTTTTATCTTTTGCAATTGTTTATATTATTAATTTAACAAAAAACTAATTTCTATCTAATTAATTTTAATTCTAATTCCATAGAAGTAGGGTAATTTCTCCCTTGAAAAATATGATACAGTGATTCAATTTATCTAACATTAGAAGATTAAAAATGAGCAACACATCACATAATGGTATTATATAACGCAACACACCACACAGTAAGATAATTGACAACGCTAATCACTTATCAAAGTTTTAGAACTTAGATAAAAACGAGTAAGTTATTGGTCTAAGATAAAGTGGTGTTTTCTTTGAGACAACGAGTCCGGACATCTCGCTCATATCTATGTCTTGTTTAAGTGTATTAGATTCAGGCAGCTTCCAACCGAACCAATAAAGAAGGCTAGCAAGAACATATTCTACAGAAGCCGCTCCAAAATTCATTCCAGGACATCTTCTCCTGCCAAAACCGAATGGAATAAACTGAAAATGCTGACCTTTAAAATCAACTTCCCTGTTTTCAAATCTCTCTGGCACGAACTCTTCCGGACTTTCCCAAAATGCAGGATCCCTTTGAATTGCCCATGCATTGATATATACCATTGTTTTTGCAGGAATATCATATCCTTTCAATTTAACACTAGATATTGTTTCCCGTGGAGCCAAAAGAGTTGCAGGTGGATGTTACCTTAGAGTTTCTTTGACTGCACACTTCAGGTAATGCATTTGATTGACGTCATTTTCTTCTACAATTGATTTATGCCCTATAACTTTTCTCACTTCTTCCTATACTTTCTTCATTATGGTTGGGTTTCTCACCAGCTCTGAAATAGCCCATTCTAATGTTACTGCAACTGGGTCAGTTCCTCCAACGAACTTATCCTAAAATTATAAGAAAATATTTATGAAATTCGTTATTGATTGACACAATTGTTAATTAAGGATTAATATAAAAAAAACTAAGTAAAATTGACGGCATTTAATATTTCGATAACGAGGATCTAAAAAATGTTAATCAACTTAAAGGTTATAACCTTTTCAAGCATAATAAAGGTCCATGGTTTAGTAATTATATATTTCCATTTCTTACTGAAAAATTATCAGATATATACTTTCAAAGTAAAGGAAATACTATTCACGTGTACTATCGCTGAGGCAGTACATATCCAACCGCGTATAGCAAGATATAAAAGAAAGCAATTAAAAAATCTTGAAAAATATTTTTTTTCACATCCCAACGTGGTGTGGTAACAAAGACTTTTGATCACGTTAGTACGGTTTACCCTTTTTATAAGCCAAATATATTAAATGGGAAATGATAAATGTTACGTAAAGTTTTTCGTCAAAAGAGATAAAGCATGGTTTCCGTCAAATCACATTACACACACACACACATGTATATAAAATCTCAGCCTTACATGTTATATTTCGCGCAATTCGTACACTTTTTAATCCTACGAAATAGCAAGACTCATATTAAAATGAGTACAAGGAGTATTTATATAAGGAAATTACTATAGTACCCTAATAAATTGAACTGTTTTGGAACAGCCAGTTTTTATACCAATCAAATTGCCATGTCATCAATTAATTATGTTTGTCTTATTTCAGTTACTTAGTAAATAGGGAGAAGTTCTACAGCTGTTCAATAAATCACCACCGACTGGCTCTTATATGGCGGCGCCTGCAGACAATTGGAAAATTTCCGTCATTCCTGTATGTATACGAAACAACTCCATGGGGTTGTGGGATTTAAAGGTATTTTTGCATGCAGAAACGAGGGATCTAATCTGTAAACTAAACCGGCTTTGATTGCGTTTACACGTGTTTATTAAAGGTGGCAAATCCTAGACAGAAACGAGGTTGACAACAGGGAATTATTCCATGAAGGGATGAACAACCCCGCCTTGTCAAGGCTATTTCCGGGCATGAATATGGAGAGGGAGATGTCTGCTATGGTCTCAACTTTGGCCCACGTGGTCTCTGGAGAGGTGCCAACCGGTGATGATGCGGTTCTTCATCAACCCACTGCTATTGGAGGAGCCAATGATGCTGTAATTACACCACTGTTCCAAAACCCTTAAAATTTGTAAGGGTACAGTAGAATTCCTCTTTATATAAACCCATGTACAGTATTTACGCAACTTCTGACAGTTTTTAATATAGTAATGTCTGATGATTTTGGATACCCACGATTGTTTCTGACGTTCATAAACCGACAGAGAAATAAAATTGTATATAAAACAAGGTTGTATCCATCAGGTATGACTTATCCCATGAGGGTAAATGTTTTAGAAAAAATACTAACTTAGTAATTTTAAAAGCAAACTACACTACTTTCGTTACAAAAAGCCGGTCAGAAATGAAGAGAAAAAGTATCAGGAATGATGTAGTAAGAAAAAAAATGGAGATACATATAAGGTGAGTTAAAAATTTTAGTGTTAAAGTATCTTAATCTAATTATTTTTTTTTAAACTATCTTAATCTAAATTACTTACAACTAAGAGTATGAAATAAAAAATTCATAATAGAATTTAATGCAATGAGAAACTAAAACATTAATATTTCCTCATTTATTCAATCTTTAATATCCTGTTGTTTATTGAGATGCCTATATGCGTGCAAGTTTGTGTTTGATTTTAGAGTGAAGTGAAGATGTTTATGAGAGTAAAAAAGTGATAAAATAGAGAAAAAGAGAAAAAAAAAAAAAAACGATACCATTAGAAGTGCTTTGAGGTCATTTTTGGTGAGCTCAAAATTAAGCATGCTGTTATTCTCTTGAAGTTGCAGGAGGATATCCACAAAGTCTTTCTTTTTGGAGAGGTCAGCTTCCGTCTTCACTGTCAAGTGCTCCGCAATTGCTTGATCAAATAAAGAGTCCAGTGCGTGTAAAGTAGCCTTGAACTCCTGAATTTTTCCAGTGAGAGCATCAACCCAACCCAACAAAGGGAAGTAATCTCTCACAGTGAAAGCTGCAAGCTGAACCATAACATTCCTTGCTAACTCTTTCACCCTGCTGTAACCATCTCCCGCGTATTTCCTTCCGAAAGCACTTTTACATACGATGTCGTTTGATGTTGACATGAACATCTCCTTTAGATTCACGCGGCACTCATCACTGGCGCTCACTTCGCGTAGCTTATTCACCAACTTGGCAACTTCTTCTTCTCTGATGAGATGAAATGATTGAGCCCTTTTCGGGGTCAGAAGTTCATGGACACATATTTTCTTTTTCTGACTCCAACTTTCCCCATAGAGTCCAAACGCAATGTCAATACACCCATATAGTAAGATTTTTGCAGCAGTGTTTTGGGGTCGGCTCGAAAAGGCCACGGCCACGTCATGTGTTTTCATTATTTCCATGGCCACATCTACGGATGAAACCACCACAGTTGGATTCTGCCTCTGTCCCAACTGCAACAACATGATGTCACCATATTTGAGTGAGAGGTCTCGAAGAGAACGGTGTTGCAATGAGCCTAACTGATGAAGATTGCCTATGAGTGGTAGTTTTGGTGGTGACGGAGGCAAACTGATTTTGGTTTTGGATTGGTTTTCTTGCGAGCTTAAACACGTAAAGGACGCTGATCAAAAAGAAAAGAGATAGATAAAAGGTAGAGAAGAACATTTCTTTCATTTGCTCATACAACCATTCTTTGTCAATCACATGTGACAGTAACTATACAAGTCCCCAAAACTTATATAGACAGCCATTGCCGACGTTGCTTTACTCTTTTCTTCTGTTTCTATTAAGGAAAATAATTAGTGGAAACTCAAATCCCATGTGACACAGTCATACAGAGAGAAAAAGAGCGAAAAAAAAAGAGAAAAACATAAATGTAATAGATGATATGATATTATAAAAAAAAAGTGAGAAAAAAAATAGTGAATGTTAATGGGATGTTTAATATGCAGGAGTGTCTAATATCAATTCTCTTTTATTAATTTCCTTTTTAATATGAGTGGTGGAACTGGGGAAGGCTTGGCTCAGGAAGTTAGTGACGTGGCCACAAAGGTTCGTGACTCAACTCAAGTTAGAGAGTTTTGTTGGGTCATTAATCCAATATTGGTCTTATATGTGAATAATTATGTATTATAGACTATCGCTTAAGGTTAAGTCCAATTAAAAGTGATCTGATAAAGTTTGAGTAATTTGGGTTTTAACGTGTCTAATAGGATATGGACCTTTAATGTATAGAGATTAAAAGGTAATTCTATTTTTGTGATAGGCTAAAATAGAAACATCAAAAGATAACTTTAGGGTTGTCTATAAATAGGTCATGGTCTCCAAGTCACACGCATCATTCTCTCCTTTTTGACACCCCATTATCAGAAAGGGATAGAGGAAAAATTAGGAGATTCTCTTAAGGAAATGTGTGTAGACTTAGAAGACCATACCACACGGCTCTAAGGAATAATTGGTCATCATGAATTTAGGTACGCTTCTGCATGTTTTTCCTAATTATTAATATGATTGATTCTGGGTTGTAGGTGATAGTTTTCACTATAGGAATTAATTTTGGTTCCAACAAGTGGTATCAGAGCCAATTATGTTTGATCATTAAAAAAAATTATTTTCATGAATTTAGTTTGATTCGTTTTGGTGTATATGATTTAAAATTAAATTCAGTGGCGCTGTTTGAGTTTCGACTGTATTTGCGTTTCACTGCCATTATAAATCATGAATTCAATTTCGTTATCTTATAAATACGACTTCTATATTATATGTGTTTATAGTGGGCGATGCATATTTATATATTAAAAGGACTATCAAAATTACAATGCTTTTCGTTTAAGGCAGAAGTTACAGTGGGTTTGCCTTTTTTGGTTTACCTTTTGGTTTCATATATACTTTTATTCTGGGTACATTATATTGCCTTGTAAATTGCCTTGTATTTATATGAAAAGCAAACCACTTGGGTTGACTGCATCTATTATTTTGTAAATCATGTGCATATATATTTATGTGGGCTTTCACATATATATGCACTGGAGATTGATTTGTGTTATTTATATAGAATTGTGTCACCAAAGTGGTCTCTCTTGTGAAAATTAATTTATTTTGAAACATAAAAGGTTGTGTACTTGCAATTTATGTGAATATTGATCGGCCTAAAGGAAGGTGAATATTTTACAAAATTACATGTGCACCTTAGGTAATAATGCGTGATAATTATTTAATTTTATATGTGAATAATGAATTGGCCCAAAGGAAGATTTATTGTTTGACATGTTCTTATTATTAGTGTTTGATTACTATGTCAAGGTATTACTAAAAAGTTAATATTTTGTCCAAAGATAAAATATTAATGGATTCCCGATATCTTGAGATGGGGTTTCCTTTATTTGAATTTAGTATTATTTTTATTTTAAGATAGACTTATGTGAGCATGTTTTGTTTGTTTATTGTTATTTGTTCAGCTATGAATGATCCTGCAAATATTACTGCCAACATCAACTCTATTCCTATGCTTAATGGCTCAAACTTCAAGTCCTGGAAAGAAAATATCTTGATAGTTCTTGGAGTAATGGATCTCGACCTTGCGTTAAGGGTTGACTCTCCCCCACCTCTTACAAATCAGAGTACCTCTGAAAATAAGAGGGACATGGAAAGATGGGAGAGGTCAAATCATATGAGTATGATGATCATGACGAAAGCCATTCTAGAAACATTTAGGGGCACAATATCTAAAAAGACAACTACAGCTAAGGAGTTCCTTGTAGATATTGAAAAGAGGTTTGTTAAGAACGAAAAGGCTGAAATAGGTACGCTCTTGGCAAATCTAATTTTAATGAAGTATGTGGATAAGGGCAACATTTGGGAGTACATCATGGAGATGTCTCATATTGCTTCAAAGCTGAAACCACTTAAGCTAGAACTCTCTGAGGACTTGCTAGTGTATTTGGTTCTGATATCTCTTTCGCCGCAATTTGGCTAGTTTAAGGTAAGCTATAATTATCAGAAAGAGACTTAGTCTTTGAATGAGCTCATCTCACATTGTGTTTAGGAAAAAGAAAGGTTGAAGCAATACAAGACAAAAAGTGCTCATTTTGCCTCTACCTCAAAGAATAAAGACAAGGGACTAAAAAGGAAGAAGGATAAAAAAGCTGTAGATACAGTACCTCAAAAGAAACAACAAAAGAAACCAAACGAATCAAAAGGCAACGGTTGTTTCTTTTGTGGAGTTGAAGGGCATGTAAAGAAGCATTGTAGTAACTATCACACATGGAGTGCTAAGAAAAGTATGCTTCTTAATTTGGTTTGTTCTGACTTTAATTTAACTTTTGTGCCTAAACACACATGGTGGATAGTTTTTGGTGCAACAACTCACATCAGTGTGTCTATGCAGGGTTGCCTGAATTGTCAAAAACCAAGTGATGGTGAAAGATACATCTATGTGGGTGACGACAAGACAATTGAAGTGGAGGCAATTGGAAAATTTAGATTATTGTTAAAGACTGGATTTTATTTGGATCTTAATGAAACATTCATTGTACCATCTTTTAGACAAAATTTGATTTCTATTTCTACTTTGGACAAATCTAGTTTTTCTTGTTCATTTGGGAATGAAAATTTTAGTTTGTTTCATGATTCAAAATTGGTTGGTTCTGGTTCTTTGTCAAGTTATGATAATCTTTATTTAATTGACACAATTGTTTCATTTAATGATATGATCCTGGATTCGGATTCATATTGTTTTTACGGATCGTCCTTGAGTTGGTTATCTTGTAACAAGAATTATTGGAATAAAAAGAAAATGAAGAAAGGAAAAAGATAAGACTTGCGAAAACAGATAAGAGAATTAATTTAAATGGCACAGAAAAATAGTAGTAAGAGAATTAACAATACAAAATAGAAAAAGACAAGAAAAATGGAAACGATATAAAATAAAGAAAACGGAAAGGAAAGAAAATGGCAGAAGGCGCCACACTCTATAGAGAGTGATAAGCCAAGCGAAGATTCGCCACAAAGGTATGGAAACCTTTGATAAGAACCAAGAAGGTTCTAATCTAAGAACCAAAAAAGAGGAGCCAATGCTCTACTCACATTCACAAATGAGTAAATCTCAATATTATTCAACTCTGTCAAATGAGAGGGATTACATCTCTATTTATAGAGTTTATTCTAAGGAGGCTAGCCCTAATTCTAAAGAACATAAATAAGGGCCCAAAAAAAGCTTAAGGCCCAAATTACAATTTAAATTCAATTCAAAAGCAACTTAATCTAGGATTTAAACTTGGGCTCCTAATTAGCATTAAACCAGCCCATTTATTACAATTAAAATATGATCTAAAAACATTTAAATTGAATAAAATTCAGGTTTTAGGCCCATGGTTGGTGCATTATTAAGTCCCCTAAGTTGGGCCTTCTTCAACTTGAATTAAGTGCACCATCTTGGGCTATCTTCTCCCTTTTTGGGCTTAATCTTGTAGTGTGTTGATCACCTCCAAATGTTCCTTGGGTCTCTTTACTCTTCTCCTTGTAGGTGTTCCTAGCCCAATCATATGATCGTCTCCTTTAGTTTTTTTTCTTCTTGGGCCCTTTTGACCCAATTGAGGGTTCTTTCCTCTTAACTCTTTCCTTTCCTCTTGAATGCCCTTCTTGATCCTCATCATTTAATGAATCACTTCAATTAAGTACGTGAGGCATCAAGAGAAAATTAACCAATGAGAATTCAGCTGCGCTATGGCACAGGAGATTAGGTCACATCTCTAGACAGAGAATAAAGAGACTTGTGTCAAACGAAATTCTAGAACCCTTAGATTTTACAGATTTTGATATTTGTATCAATTGCATAAAGGGGAGACAAACCAATAAAGAGATTTGAGGCCAATAGGACTTTGGACGTTTTAGAACTTATACATACAGATATTTATGGGCCATTCCCTACGGTTGCTTGGAATGGTCAACAATACTTTATAAGGTTCATAGACGATTTTTCTAGATATGGCTACATTTATCCCATTAATGAAAAGGCAAAGTCGTTGGATGTGTTCAAAAATCATAAGGCTGAAGTTGAGAATCAACTCAACAAAAGAATCAAAAGCGTCAGGTCTGACCATAGTGGTAAGTACTATGGCAGATATGACGATTTAGGTGAACAACGTCCAGAGCCATTAGCTAAATTCCTAGAGGGATGCGGTATTGTCCCACAGTACACTATGCCGGGTTTGCCCACTATGAATGGTGTTGTTGAAAGACGAAATAGGATGCTTAAAGACATGGTAAGGAGTATGATTAGTCATTCTCCCTTACGGGAATCACTTTGGTGAGAAGCACTTAAAACTGCAGCATATATCCTTAACAAAGTTCCAACTAAAGCAACTACAAAAATCCCTTACAAACTTTGGACAAGCAAAAAGCCTAGTTTAAAGCACTTACATGTTTGGGGATGTCTAACTGAAGCAAGGCCTTATAGGCCAAATGAAAAGAAATTAGACTTAAGGACGGTGAGTTACTATTTTATTGGATACTCTGAAAGATCTAGGGGGCACAAGTTTTATGATCCCACAAGTAAGTCGATTTTCGAATCAGGAAATGCCTGGTTCTTTGAGGATGTCAAGTTTGCAAGAGGAGATATAATAAAGGACTTTGTCTTTGAAAAGGAATATGTTGATATTCCCGCAAGTGTTACTGGCATTGTTCAGGATCCTCTTCCTGACTTTGTTCAAGACACAATAGATCAAGACAATGTCGAACCTCCCATACAAGAAATTGTTCCAGAAGAACAAACTCTTCCACTTCAAGAACCTATGCCATTAAGGAGATCCACTAGAGAAAAGAGAAGTGCAATATCAGATGACTACATTGTATTTCTCCAAGAACATGAAGTTGACATAGGAGTGATGGAAGATGATTCGATCAACGTCCATCAAGCCATGGAAAGTTCTAACTCTCAAAAGTGGATAGATGCCATGAATGAAGAGATTAATTCCATGAAAGACAATGACGTTTGGGATCTTGTCCCATTGCCAGAAGGTGCGAAACCCATTGGTTGCAAATGGATATCTAAGATCAAGAGGCATTCGAAAGGTGATGTGGAGAGGTACAAGGCTCGTCTTGTTGCAAAGGGATTTACATAGAAAGAAGGCATTAACTATAAAGAGACTTTCTCTTCGGTTTCTTCGAAAGACTCTTTCAGGACAAAAATGGCATTGGTGGCACATTTCAATCTTGAGTTCCATCAGATGGACATAAAGACAACGCTTATCATTGGTAACATTGATGAGACAATCTATATGATGCAACCAGAAAACTTTGTTTCGAAAGACTCAAAGAATATGGTTTGTAAACTTAAGAAATCCATCTATGAGCTAGAGCAAGCATCTCGACAATGGTATTTCAAGTTTCATCAAGTGATCATCTCATTTGGTTTTGAGGTAAATTTGGTCGATGATTGTATATACCATAAGTTATGTGGGAGCAAGCATATTTTTCTGGTTTTATATGTTGATGACATTTTGCTTGTAAGCAATGATATAAACTTATTGCATGAAACTAAGAAATTTCTAGCTAAGAACTTTAAGATGAAAGATCTTGGTAATGCATCTTTTGTATTGGGCATACAAATACACCGAGATCGTTCTCGTGGTATTCATGGATTATCTCAAAAAGGTTATATTGAAAAAATTCTTAAGAGAAATGGCATGCAATACTCTAAACCAGGTGATACCCCTGTGGCTAAGGGAGACAAGTTTAGTCTCAATCAATGCCCTAATAATGGCTTTGAAGAAAATGAGATGCAAAAGATTCCTTATGCATCAGCAGTAGGGAGTCTGATGTATGCTCAAGTTTGTACGCGTCTAGATATTGCGTACATTACAAGGATGTTGGGCAGATACTTGAGTAATCCAGGATTAGACCATTGGAAAGCAGCCAAACGAGTCATGCGGTACTTACAGAGAACGAAAGACTATATGCTCATGTATCGAAGGTTTGATCAGCTTGAGATCATTGGGTATACTGACTCCAATTTTGTTGGATGCCAAGTTAGTATGAAATCTATGTCGGGCTATATATATTTGCTAGCTGGAGATGCTATTTCCTGGAAGAGTGCTAAACAGTCTCTTATAGCCTCTTCCACTATGGTGGCAGGGTTCATAGCATGTTATGAGGCGTCCAATCATAGAATTTGGTTGCAAAATTTTGTCACAAGGTTGCCCATAGTGGATGGTATTGAAAGACCACTCAAGTTATTTTGTGACAATAAATCAGCAGTTCTATTTTCCAATAACAATAGGAGCTCGAAAAAGTCAAAACACATAGACATCAAGTTCCTTCTTGTTAAAGAAAGAGTTCAAAATGGACAGTTATTTATAGAGCATATCGGAACAAACTCCATGGTTGCGGATCCACTTACTAAAGGATTACCACCCAAAATGTTTTATGAGCACACTACTCGTATGGGTGTTATGTTATTCAGTGGTGTTCAGTTTTAGTGGGAGTTTGTATTTTTAAATGCTTTCATGATATAGATATAATTTTGGTTTTTGTATGGTTTAAGAATATTTTCTGCAAAAATAAGGTTTTGGTATATTAACACTCTGATTTTTGTTGTGGTTTGATCTCACTAAGGTTTAAGGAGGACCAATTGGAATTAGGCATGTTAAGATCACATTACATGAAAATTCCATGCTACACAACCATATCATGATCCATGTCATTCATTTGTATCAGCATATGTGACCATTGATGGGTTGAGTTACGATAGATGCAACAAAAACTGCTTTGATCCTATGTTGGTATGATTGAAGGACTGGATTGGTTATAGATGCATTCTGTAATGGTAATAACATTGAGCTCATATGGTTGATTTTTGCAACACATGAAGTTACACATATAGTCCAAGTGGGAGATTGTTGGATAATTAATCCAACAATGGCCTTATATGTGAATAATTATGTATTGTGGACTGTTACTTAAGGTTAAGCTCAATTAAAAGTGATCTGATAAGGTTTGGGTAATTTGGACTTTAATGTGTCTAATATGATATGGTCCTTTAATGTGTAGAGACCAAAAGTAATTCTATTTTTGTGATGGGCTAAAATAGAAACACCAAAAGATAACCTTTGGATTGTCTATAAATAGGTCATGGTCCCCGAGTCACACGCATCGTTCTCTCTTTTTTGACATCCCATCATCAGAAGGAGGCAGAGGAAAAATTAAGGGGTTCTCTCAAGAGAGTGCGTGTAGACTTGGAAGACTATATCGCACGACTCTAAAAAATAACTGGTCATCATGAATTCAAGTACGCTTCCACATATTTTTCCTAATGATTAATATGATTGATTCTGAGTTGTAAGTAATGGTTTTCACCATAGAAATTAATTTTGGTTTCAACAAGTTTGACAATATTGACACTATTTGAAAAATCTTCGTACAGAATAATCAGTATCTTGCCTTAAAAATTATTTCAAAAAGGCACGAGGATATATCTCGTACAGTAAATTAGTAATGGCCTTTCATCAGATAGAAGAGCCATTCTTTTCAAAATTAAAATGAAATGCCGCAGCGGGTCAGCCATTAATCGTTGCGCATTTCGTTATGAGCATTGTATCATTTTTTTTTAAATTGAGCTCATACTTGCCGCGAACTGGTGTACGTGTAGTCATACCGTTTGTCACCTTTTATATTACTAGCGTAATAACATGTACCTTGCACAAGTATTAAGTTTATATTATAAAATTTACAAATTTTTTTCATATATTTATTAATTAGTTTTCTTAATTTTTTATAAATTTGTGACAACAAATATGTATATGAATATTTAAAATATATATAAAATAATTATAAATATTAATATATAAATTTATGGATTGATATTTTTACTTTATTTATATTAATTTATAATTTAAATGTGATATTTTAAGCATAAATTAATGAATTAATGTATGATATTTAAGTATGATAATTATAGAATGTAAAAATTTTAAAAAATAATTAAAAATATACAAGTATTCTATGTGGAAAAGATTATAATGTTATTTACCTTTTAAAAGTAATTTTAATTTAAATATATTATAAATTTGAATCAAAATATATATTAATATTATCAATTAATGTATATCTAAATTATATATGTTAGTCATAATTATCGTAATTAATTCATATCAAAATATGTACTGGTCGTAATTACCTTCATTAATATAATTATGTATGAATTAATAAATTATAAAAAATAGTTGCTTTAATTAATATATATTTATATATTTTTATTTAAAAAATAGGAATAAATATAATTATAATTTCATTATTAATTTCAAAGTGTCATTAATTTTTTTAGTATTTTGTAAATTTTGTTATAATTGTAACTAAATATTTAACTAAATTGAAGTTTCTATCATAATAATATGGTATTAATATATTTTTATGTACAATATTTAATATCTTAGTGGTTTTTTTTTACTTTAAAATTTAAATATTAGTAATTTTTATTTATATATTAATATGCTTTGATGTAAAATATTAATTTTTGTATGATATATTTTTGCTCTAATTTTTTTTATTTACACCTAAGACTTAAATATTAATCTATTTTAATGTAAAATTTATATTTTTATATGATTAAGTATTACCTCTAAATCTTAATATATATGTTTTCATGTAGATTTTTTAATCATTGTATAAAAATACGTTTTAACTATTGAGATCTATATATTAATAAATGACATATATGGAATCTATATCTTGCCCCCATATATCTTTATTTGAAATTTAAGTCAAACAACTCTTCTCCCTTTCATCCATTAAGCAAATGTGGAACATAAATGAGACAATGTCATAAAAAAAATACTGCAAGCAAAAGCTACAAAAATAAATGCAATGCATTAGTAAGATTGTGGCAATGAAATCCACTATTATGAAAAAATTCAAAATAAAATACACTATATTGAATATCAAGATATATCATTGTTAAACATAACACTTGAACTCTCTTCATAAACATGGTACAACATTACTATAATTGAACATGTATCAAATATATAAATTGAATCCATAACTTATCAAGTGAGAATCTGTAAGGTTTAAAACACATATCTTAGTAATGGTTTAAAAAGGCTTTTGGATTAGACAAAAACACAAGCAACATAAACATTTTTAAAAAAATATATTTATTTAAAAGTGACAGATTTTCAACTAAAAATATAACCAAATTGTAAAATATTTAGACCAAAAAATTAAGAGCATAAAAGAAATCTCTAAACTAATTGAAAACCACATTACCAATTGGAGACAAAAGACATAAATTTTTAAAAGTTTAAAAATGCAATTGGAAAAGTAGGAAATTACCACAAAAATTTAAAAAAAACCCACAAAAAATAAGAAAAGAAATAAAGAACAATGAAATAGATTCAATGCTTACCTTATTCTTCATGAATAAAATATGTCTTAAATATAAAGAATGAAGGATTTCATAAAAAAATAATGTGAAAACAAAAAACATAAATTTTAAAATGGTTTAATAATGCAATAAAAAAAAAGTGGGAGAACATCCCAAAAATTAAAACAAAACACAAAAACAATAATAATAAAATTTGAGAACAATAAAATAAACTAATTGCTTACCTTTTTCAATGACAACAAAATATGACCTAAACACAAAGAATGAAGAATTTCATAAAAAATAAGAAAATAAATAAAGAACAATGAAATAAATCCAATGCTTACCTTATTCTTTGCAAGTGAAATATGTCCTGAATACAAAGAATGAAGAATTTTATAAAAAAATAAATTGAAAACAAAAAACATAAATTTTAAAATGGTTTAAGAATGCAATATAAAAAAAGAAGTGGGAGATCACCCCAAAAGTGAAAAACAAAACACAAAGACCCAAATAAAAATTTTGAAAACAATAGACTAATTGTTTACCTTTTTCAATGGTGCCAAAATATGCCCTAAACACAAAAAAGAAAAATTTTCATAAATCAGAAAAGAAATCAAGAACAATATGAAATAAATTCAATGCTTACCTTATTCTTCACAAGCAAAATGTCCTAAATACAAAGAATGGAGATTCAATGGTTTAAGAATGAAATAAAAAAAAAGTGGGAGATCACCCCAAAAGTTAAAACAAAACACAAAAACAATGATAAAAATTTTGAGAATAATAAAATAGACTAATTGCTTACTTTTTCCAATGGTACCAAAATATGCTCTCGACACAAAAAAGGAAGAATTCTATATATTAGATAAAATGAGAGAAGAATAAAAACATCAATTTATAATACCAACGCAATAAATTGAAAACTAACCCTTTTCAGTGTCACAATATATGTTGCCCTAAACATATTGGAATAAGGAAGGAAACAAAAAAAATGGACATATGGGATGTCTTCAATTTTGATTTGTTGGTATATAAAGATGGAAAGAACCCAAATGAAATAAAAACATAAATAATTTTCAATATATTAGTCGTAATCATTTTATATTATTTGTAATTACCTTAATTATTATAGTTATGTATGTATGTATGTATATGTAATATGTATTTTCATAAATTAAAAAAATTTAAAGTACCAATTTTAATAATATTCGAAACTTAGATACTCTAGATTCTAGATCAAAATTTTCTAGGTTGTTTGCAACATAGCTATTTAAAACCCATTTATATAATAATTATAATGATTATAATTATGGTATGTAACTGAACCAAATATTTACGAAGTATCTGAACTTTTATGTAAATGACACGTGTCATCCAAACCTTGAAATTTACTCTTGATTCGCCATATGTAATCCAAACTTGTGAATTGACTCTCAAATTTATTTATAATGATTATTATAAGTTTTCTTTTAAAGAAAATTTGGTCACTATAACTTTTAACAATATTTTAAAAATGTTATTAAATTATATTACTAATTGCAATTAACAACGTTTTCTTGTAACATTTTATAAATGTTATGAATTGATATTTTTTTTTAACATTTAACAAATGTTATTAATTTATTTTTGATAACATTTAAAATATATTGCTAAAATATTTTGACAATATTTTAGTATATTATCAATCAAATATTAAAAAAATATTACTAATTGACATCTTTTATAACATTTAATGTATGTTGTAGTAAATTATGAGATACGTAAAAATAATTACATAACAAATGTTTTTGACTATTATTTAATAGATAGTATTGTTCTTGATATTCACAGATAAAGTTTTCTAAATATTTCATACTGCATATTTTTAGGTTAGTAAGATGCCACAGAGCTATTTTCCTGAAATGATTCGTTTGATTTGTCATTATCTACTTGTTGTCCTATAAATTCTTCTATTATGATTTTTACTACGTTATTAAAAGTTTTTGATGCATCTCGTGTTGCTATTAATGACTTCGTTGGTTCATGTAGAGATAATAAGTAGTGATAAACGTTTCCTGATGTTTGATGTATTATATAGTTAAATAAATCTCTTGCTGATAAGTTTTTTAATTCGTCATTTAATTGTATTAAAGCACTATACCTATTGTTCCATTCTTGAATAATTTTCGAGGGTTCTGTTTCGCAATCTATGTTAAGAATGTCTGGTGATTTTCCTATTTCTTTCCGGTGGTTTTGCTACCATTTCTTTGTACGACTCTGCTTAAGCTTTTTCTGCTTCTTCCTCTGTCTCGTAACTTGTGTGTGTTACGTTTTTTCCGTCAATGTGTTCTGGCAATGGCCCAGTTGTTGTAGATTGACTCCTTTCAAGTGTATTATTGTCTGCAAAATATGACATGGTACTTGAAGTCTGAATCTGACTGCATTTTTTGATTGTAAAATTTCATTTAGTATCCATTATGTTCTTGTGCTTCAAAAACTGGAAGTAGCAGTAATATATCATACCAAATTCCAACATTATATTAAAGTGCCTATGTAATGAGCTCATTTAATGTTTGTCTGATTACAGATATATGCCCCCTACTGTGATGGGTACTAAAGTTTCTAAACAAATACCATAAGGATTAAAAATGACCCAATAGTAGGTGATGGGTATAAACGAATTTTCCCTTTTTAACTTAGATGCTCCATAACACATTAACACTTGAGAATAATTCTTTAATTTAGATTATTAACCCCAGTGTAATATAATAATACCCATAAAGCAAATTGATTTAATTATGTTGAGCCATTGTAATTCGGTGGTAATCCAAGATTGGAGTGAGGGGTATGGATTGATCCAAAAAGCGTGTCATAAGGTGTGTAATACTATAGTTACTGCTGCTGCTTTTTTTTTTTTAGTGTAGGATCAGGTACAGTAGCATGGCATTATACTTGGATTAACACTTCTATGATGCTTTTATATTTTTTTTTATACAACTTAACCAAACTATAATGTCAACAAGAAATGGATTAATTACTATTATTATTAGTAACAGATTATGTATGCTGAATCATGACATTCCTTGTGCTAATATTCAGTTTTCTTCTGCAGGTATATCCTACCTAGGGTCAAAGAACTTGCTTGGTACAGATTTTTTGTTGTTGTAGGAGCTTAGGCAATGGAACTTGCTTGGGATAGATTGTTTTTTGTTGCAAGACCTTAGGCAGTGAAATTTGCTTGGAATAGATTGCATTTTGTTGCAGGAGCTTAGGCAGTAGGGATTAAATACAGCTTCTTTTATCTTTTAATTTAACTCTTTGAGATGTATGTTAAATTTAAATTTGTGGTATTTTGAATGTCCCTACATTATAAGGGTATGATAGTAGAACTTTAGATAGTAGTCATTTTGATACTAGAGTTCTACTTCTTAGATTATGATATTTTGATCATGCCTTTAGACTCCTTACATATGTACAGATATGAATGATATTTGTGATCTTTTATGTTCATCAATCAAATGCTTAAGATTGTAGTTGGATAATTCATGTGCTTATATTGATATTTATCTTGATTAATGAAAATTGTATTGTTCAATTGAATGCTTAATTACCAGCAGAATGTTGGTGAAAAAATTATTTTATAAAAAAAAAAAACTTAAAGAGTCGGCTAAGCCGACTCTAAATAAAAAATTAAAAAGAACTTTAGAGTCGACCATACCAACTCTAAAATAAAAAAAATAAAAAAAAGGCGGTTAAGGAAATTCTAAATAGAAAAAATGTTAAAAATAGAGTTGGCTAAGCTAACTCTAAAAGAAAAAATATTAAAATAAATAAATATAAAGTCGGCTATGCCAACTCTAAGTAGGAAGAAAATATTAAATTAATTAAAAATAGAGTTGGCTTAGCCGACTTTAAGAAAAAAAAAATGGTTAAGTTGACCTAATCGACGCTAAGTGAAACGAAAAAAATAAAAAATAAACAACGTAGAGTCAGCTTAGCTGACACTAAATTTATAGAAATTAATTTTAAAAAATAAAATAATTAGCTACGGCCTTTTAGTGTGACAGTTTAAGAGTCAATTAAGCTAACTCTAAATAGTGTCAGTCCTAATTAACCGACGCAAGACTGTTAGTGTCGAGTGTTTTAGAGTCAGCAACTTTTTCGACGCATGGCCGATGCTATGTTAATATTAGAGTAAGCTTTTGTATATTAGAGTCGGCTTTTTGCCGACTCTAAATGCCTGTTTTGTTGTAGTGTACGTACAAACGACATATTACCATGTTTTCCACCTTCATGTATTGCAGAATCTACATTAATCAAAGCAAAACAATTTGGTTTGTTTTCTAGTATGTTGTAGCAAGCTATAAAAGTATGGGACCTCTATTAAAAAACAAAATAATTAAAAAGCGCCACTCACTGGCAGTGTATGAATGCCTATAAATAGCCAATTAATAAATCAAAACCCAATGTAGAAAAAGCATGTAATTTCTCCATATTTCAAATAATTTCTCCAACTATAGTTTTTTACATCCTTTGCCCCATGTCATGTGTGTTCCATCATCATATACACTATTCCGTAACTTAAAACTATCAAGAATTTTCATAGTGATTAGTACAAGGCATTCATTCATAGTACAAGCCTATCAATATTTCAATTTTTTACATTGAAGATTTTACATGAATGCCTTGGATGGGAGATATGAACTGGTTTCCCACCCTAACCAGCATCACATTTGCTATACCGAGGCAGGGGAAGTGTCCAAGGACTAATGACTTAGGAGATCAAAGACATTTTGTGGACTGAAAACAAGTCCAAAGTAGCAAGATAATTGTGCAAAACAATAAAGAGTAATGATTTTTAGACATTTCTTTTTCTTTTTTAAACACTTCATCAATATTTCTTATTTATCTTCATCTCTTTTTTCTTATTACATCATAACACTTATCATACATATACTTTTCTCTTCTCTTTTTTTCACTCTCTCATGAGGTGTTGAATAGCATATGGGTGTCTAAATATTATTTTTGTTATATTTAAAATACACTAATATATAAATAAATAAACAAAATATATTTTAAAAAAGTTTACCCCTTTTATTAGTACTATAGTACGATGCCACATGGATTATGGTCATGGACTTGTGTATCTTATTTGCGTCTTTCTCAACTAGCTGAACATTGACACCTTACCTATCTTTTATGCAGGATCATATTCATTCTTGTGGTTTAAAATTTTTAGCAATTTCAATTTACATAATTAAATAGGCAAAAATGATAACTGGACACCCAAAATACTAGTTGACACCTAGTAAGAGAGAAAAAAAGAAAAGAAAAAAAGAGTATAAGTATGAAAATTGATCTGATGTAATGAGAAGATAGAAATAGAGAGAAATTAAGAATTTCATTGAGGTGTTTGTAGTGTTCAAAAATCATTGTTCTAAATATAATCAAAGACAATATATATATATATATATATACACACTAGTGTAAAAAATAGTTTTTAAAACAAGCTTTTAAAATGTTTTTTCGTGACCGATGTAAATAAAGAGCGCAATAACTTTTTTGTAAATAATGGTAACTATCTTAAATTAGTTATCAGTGAACCTTAAAAAGTATGTTTTTAAATTGGTTAACTAATAACCGATTTAAAATCACAAGTTTTTAAATGGGTTACTCATGTAACCGAGTTAAATTGGTTACATGAGTTTATTCTTTTCGTGAGTTTCCCGTTCCTCCATTCAAACAACTAGAGGTCTCTTCCACTTGTGCACACGCAAGAGAACCCCCTCAAAGCTTGAAGCTCTTCTCTTCAACCACTCCCAAACCCACATTGTTCAAAACCTGATTTCCCCAATTTTGACCCATTTTCGCAACTCGTTCTTCCAACCTCGATTCTCCCAAAGTTCAAGACTTTTCGGTAAAAGATTCCTCCCCACCAGGCTGTATGTTTTCCACCCTCAGTGAGGAGGGCGGCACCATTAAGACTTCGAAAGGTGAATTCGATGCAGATTCTGGTAAGGTATTGATTTTGAACTAGGAAATGAGGTTATTAATAGTGTCCATACTCTAAAAGTGTTTGCTATTGTCCCTATAGCTTAGGTGGTAACCAAAGGTTATGAGAAGATTCTAAGAGAAATAGACTTTGCGCATGTCTTCCAAGTATATACTTGAGATTTGATTGAAAACTGTTGCTATCCTTTTTAACTGCTACTCATTTTAAATTCTCTGCTGCAACATATTTGAATTGTTTCCTTTCCACTAAATGTTATGTTGTAGGAAACTGTGAACTTATTGCTTTATGGGAAGTTGTCCCTAATTTGTTTGACGAAAGGATGGAATTAGGAAGAGGAGTTTTTTTGAAACCTATATCAAACATTTTAAATTGGTTCTAAAGTGAATCGAGTTAAAAAATATTTTTTAAATCGGTTCAAAATCTGATTTAAAAACTCTTCACTTTCTTTATTGTCTATATCTAAATCGTTTCAAGAACCGATTTAAAAAGTCTTTTTTAACCAATTTAAAAAAGTAGTTTCCACACACACACACACACACACACACACATATAGGTAAACTTACCTGTTTAATTATGTAAATTAAAATTGCTAAAATTTAGACAATGGCCGAGGTGGACAACTATCTCATATGGTTTACGGCGAACAAGTATATTATAATCATTAGATTTATTAATTAAATATTGAATGGTTAAAATTAATCACCTAAAACCTTTACTATCATTTTTTTCACTTATTAAAAGTATGTTTGGTAAGGTGTTATCTAACTGTGGACTTGGATCCATAAAACAACTATTAGTTGTTTTTGAGTTGTTTTGGACGTGAATTTGAGTTAGACATGAATATCAGTGAAGCAAACATGCACTAAAATTATTTGCAAACTCCTCCTTACTGAACGTCTTTTTTCCTCCTCCATCCACAACACTACCTCCAAAAAATCTCTTTTTCCGTCACCACTGCTACTCCAAAACATGGTCCTCGACTACAACGCCACCTACTTTTCCTCACGGATCTTGCGACAACGATCTCTTTCTTCCGTTGGAAAAGGACGTCATCATCGACCAAAGCTTCGACCAGTAGGTTTTGTTGGCCTTGGGTTCGTATTGTGGGTGTGGAGGTTGTAGGCATTGGGTCTCAAAAACTCTGGCGACTCAATGAAAAAACTAGATCTGGGGTTTTCTTCCATGAACGACAGTGTGTCCGTATTTGTTAGTGGGATCTATTTTCGCTTTAGATCCGCATCTGAGGCAAGGGTACTATTGGAGGCGAGAGTGCCACCGTAGGTTTTGTGCTTACAATATGGGTTAAGGGTCATACCCCATTTTTTCACTTGTGTACAAAATATTCAGCGAATAGTTCATTGATTCCTTTACTTAGTCCTTGTACCACTTTTAGATGTAGATATATTGATTGATGACAAACTAATCCCATTCAATCACTGGGTGCGTTTTGTTTCTTTGCAAAAATCATTGAAATTCTTGTCACCAAGGTTGGGGGTTTTGTTTGCGGAAGAGCATTGCTCAGGTCGGAGTCCGTCGTTGTACAGTCAGAAACGGGGGTTGCGGCGGTGGAGGGAGCGGGGTGAGGTTGAACCAGGAGGGAGAGGGAGAGGGAGAAACATCACAGTCCTCAACTTAATTTCAATCAAGGGCCTAATTTTGGGGTATTTTGCTATTTCAAAAAATTTGTCACCCAATAGTAACTTGTTATCTTTGGTAACCGTAAACCACTTGACAAGGTGGAGAGCTCGTCAAATTTTTAAACCACAAGAATGAATATGATCCTGCATTAATGATAGGTAAGGTGTCAATGTCCAGCCAGTTGAAAAAGACGTAAATGAGATACACAGTCCATGACCAAAATCCATGGCATCGTACCAATGTTATAAAAATCGGCTCGGACCAGCCGGTTGGATCGGAAGCTGGATACACAACCGGTTTGAGCCAGTGATTGGACCGGATACGCTATCAATCCGGTTTGATTCGGTGGGTCAACAGGTCGAACCGGTGAACCAGCCGGTCGAATCAGTGAACCAGCAATTGAACCGGTCAGTTGATCTGTACTAGTTCAAAATAATTATTTTTTTTAAAGTGTTAAATGACGTCGTTTTAACTATAAATATTGAAAAAAAATAAAATTTTTGACTTATAATATAATTTACATATTTTAAAATATTTATTTACTTATGATAATAATCACCAAAATCATAAATGCAGGTATGCGTATGACATAAATGTCTCTTGTATTAACATAAATGGATAACCTTCATTCACTTGTTCTTGTTTGTTTGCCCTTAATGCGTAACCTCTAGTCCTTTTATCCCCATCTTAAATATAATTGTTGATTGTTTATTTATTTATGGGTTACACATGACCATTAAAATTTAATTTAATAAATTTTATAGGTATAAAATTTACATGTCATGAATACTTTCAAATTTTTTAATAGAGACCGAGTCATGTGGTTCAATTAGTGACCCTCCGGTTCGACCATTGACCCAGTGACCCAGTGCCCTGATCGAGTCGACGACCAGTTCGAGTTTTATAATATTGCATCGTACTATAGTACCAATAAAAGGGGTAAACTTTTTTTAAATATCTTTTGTTTATTTAAATATATATAGTCTCTGATTATATTTAAAATACATCAATACACACACACACACACACACACATATATATGTATATATATACATATATATAAGATTTGTTAACATATATATATATGTTTATTTTTTAGTTAAAATACGTTAATAAATTATATCATAAGTATATTTTAAAATATATTATAGTTATAACTTGTTAACGTAGTTGAACTGAAATACACTTACACACGATATTCTGACTACTTATACACGATATTCATTGTGGTTGACATAAGCATCTCACTTAGATTCACGTAACGCGCATCACTGGAGTTCACTTGACGTAGCATATTCACCAACTCTGCAACTTCTTCTCCTCTGATGACACGAAATGATTGCACCATTTTCGTGCAAAGAAATTAGAGGACGCATATTTTTCTTTTCTGTCTCCAGTTTTCTCCATAGAGTCCAAACCCAACGTTTGTGCATCCATACAGTAAGATTTTCACAGCAGTGTTTTGGTTTCGGCTCGAAAAAGCTAGGTCATGAGTTTTCATATTTCCATGGCCACTTCTGCAGATGAAACCACCAGAGTTGGAGTCTGCCGCTGCCCCAACTGCAACATCATCATATCCCCATACTTAAGAGAGAGGTTTCGAAGAGATCGATGTGGCAGTGTGGTTTTTATGCGTAATTAAATAATGTTTCATCTTTGAACCTCATGACTGGTATGATTATTTATTGCTAGGATAAAGAGTTATAATGTCAATTTTCTAGTTAAGTGTAAATCTGATAGAATGTATTTATTTATGTAAAAAACACTTTTACATGACATTTGAATGCAGGTTTGAGTACCCTTGTACTCTCATTTCATCTTTGTTTACAAAAAATATTTAATAATTGTCTCTTAAATAGTATTCCATGGTATTTCTCTTTTGGAAATATTTAATAATTGTCCAGTAAGAAATGAAAGTTGTTACTAATCCATGGAGCGTCAATAAGCTTGCAAGGACATTACCCTTTAAGTTGATTAACTAATATTTAGTATTCTTGAGATCCTTGTAAATTCCTGAGATAAACAAATTAAAGAAAAAAGTAATAAATCCAGAAGCTTAATTTAAAGCCTTGAGCTTTCTCGCACCTGAGAAGATTTCTTAGAATGATAGCATATCATTATTCGTTACTAGGATTAGGTCTTAACTGGCGTCTTGCCAAAAATCTTACAATATGCATTCATTTTCATGTGAAAAATATTAATTAAATAGTTTTGATCAAAATATTAAATGCTTTCATTTTATTTAATTATTTTTATTTTATCGCTTAACCAGTGTATCAATCATTGACAAATTTATAATTTTAGGACATGTTTGTTGGAGGAACTGACACAACTGCAGTAACATTAGAATGGACTATTTCACAGCTTGTGAGAAACCCGATCATAATGAAGAAAGCACAGGAAGAAGTGAGAAAAGTTGTAGGGCATAAATCAAATGTAGAAGAAAATGACATCACTCAAATGCACTACCTAAAGTGTGTAATCAAAGAAACTCCAAGGTTACATCTACCTGCTTCATCTCTTTTGGCTCCTCGAGAAACAATATCGAGCGTGAAACTGAATGGATACGATATTCCTGCAAAAACAATGGTATATATCAATGCATGGGCAATTAAAAGGGACCCAAAATTTTGGGAAAACCCTGAAGAGTTCCTACCCGAGAGGTTTGAAAGCAATCAAGTTGATTTTAAAGGTCAAGACTTTCAGTTTATTCCATTTGGTTTTGGAAGAAAAGGATACTTTAACTCACTACTGTAGATTAGACCTTTTACATCAATTAAAAATAACTTTTTACATCAGTTACAATAACGTTATAGATTTAGGCGATATAAAAAGTATGCACTTTTTAAATCAGTTATTGAACCGATGTAAATATTTTTTTTACATCAGTTCTTTATTCCAATAGATGTAAAAAGTTCACTTTTTACATCAGTTATGGCAACAACCGATGTAAAAAGTTAATTTTTTTTAAATAGCTAATTTGTTTTGTTCCCTTCCTTCCCTGTAATTTCAATAATATATCAACCACATAGAATTATCTCACAGCTAGATTGAAGTAGAAATACATTCTAATTATTGCATATTAACATACATGCTAAACTAATATACTTTCCAATAATTCCCAAATCAATATACATTCTAAACTAATATACGTGCTAAACTATTAAATTGTCTACTACTAAATTGTCATCTACTAACATACTTTATTTCATTGTACCTATAAACATTCTAAACTAATATAAAATTCACAAGTTACTAATCTCAATGAAAAATTGTGCCCAACGTTCCCAAATGTCGTTGATTTCCTTGTTGGAGAATGAATGCGGGTTATTGAATATCTACAAGTAGAAATAACATAAGATTAAATGTTAGCTTATCAACTAAAAAAAAAAACATAACTAATGTAACTTTTAAAAAATTCTATTACCTTCTTCCATGAACCAATAATACCCGTGGAGACAACGATGAGCATATGTCTCATAATATAATATCCACACTCATACCCTCCAAGTTGTCTTTGAGACTACAAATGAATACCAAATTTAAATATAATGAGTAAACATTATAGTAACTATTATACATAAAATGTGATTGAATTTAGGGTTCTAAACTACTTACTCGGGGGCAAATCCATGTAGGCTTCTTTTTACTTGATGAGTGTCTACCTTGCAACATTTGAAATCCGTCCATAGCTCTATAATAAAAAAAAAATCATGTAAAGTATGTTATAGGTTCTAGAGTTATAATGCATATGACAAAACAAATGTATTACAAATAAAAACTTACGAATCAATTAGGCTCTTGGTTTTTTTCTTTGGCTTATTTCCCAACGAACACAAGAAGACAACAACATTCTGCTTGGGACAAATAATTAATAATTGCCAATGGGATCTGAATTGGGGAACAATTAGTGATAAGTCACACATAATTATAAATCACTTGTAAACTTGTACTTACTCGTGAATGTAAGGTGCTAGGTAATATTCTTTTCTGCCTTCATGTAGCCTAGTTTACATGTAGACCTAAACTTCTTCTGCCTTATTCCCTACACTTTGAAGGGAGAGCGGGTCAATGAATCCATACAAATTACCTTCTGGAAGCATGTCTTTCAACAACTCAAGCAATTCTGTGAAGCTCTTATCATTCCACCCATTTCTGGCCTTCAGATTGACCAATTTTAACACCGTTGACAACCTTGTGAAATTAGTGCACCCCGGATACAAAGGCTTTTCCGCATCACTGCATAAATTATTATAAACATGTGCTCGTTGAAAAGATTATGGTCCAATATCATGAATTATGTCTTTTAGTCGATCGTCCATATCGACATCAACTTCCTCTCTTTGAGACACACTTGGCATGTCTAACAATTCACCATGCCATATCCATCTTGTATAACTCTTGCAAAACCCATCACAAAGAACATGCTCTCATATTTTCTCAACTTGTAGTCGCCTCTCATTCAAACAATTCACAAAAGGACAATAATACCTTCCATCACTATCAAGAAGATTTCTTTTAGCAAATTCTAGAAATTCTTCTACTCCTTTCTTATACTCATCACTTGTGCGTAAACTATTAATCCAACAACAATCCATAACTATGTTCTGTAAATATGCACATAAACGCATATAACACATGAATCAAACAATAAAATCTCAAATCTCACTTTTTTGTATAAGGTGTGGCCCTATCCCATTCAGGAAGACATTTTTTTATAGTTGATTAATACGTAGAGGTTAAGTCTTGTCTTTAATTTGACAAAATTTCGGCAGCATTTCACATTGGTCTCCAAGTACATGACATGAAAATGGTAACATCAAATCCACCACAATCAAGCATGTACTTGGAGAACAAAATAAAATGCATTAAACCGAAATCTCATCAAATTTAAGATGAGACTTAACCTTTTCGTATTAATCAAGTATAAAAAAATTATTCTCCCCAAACTGTCCAACTTGGACAATTCAAGATTTAGTACAATGATTAGTACTTTAATCATTATATTGAATCTCAAACGGGAAACTAAGGTTCACTCATGATGCATAGCTTGAATTGAAAACAACAAGCAATTTATAATGAGAGAGAACATACCTCAAACAGCAAGCAAGTCCTTAAACTAAAGCAATAAATCAAACAAACCCACCTAATAATACATTGGAAACAAGTTAGCAAACACTCAAAAACTAACAAACAAATAAAACATAACAAGGTTCATATGAAGCATCACTCACCTATAAACAATGAAGCTCAAACCTCGTACAAAGCAATAAAGAGGAACAATGATTACAAGAAAAAAGTGATATTTAGCAGAGGTACCTATCCCACAATATTTTGCAAAGATCAAAAAACATAATCTTGTGCTGTTATTTATGGACCTAATCTAATGCATACACTTAAACTATGGTTCCACAATTTTTACAAAAAAATTGGCAGAGTTTCCTTTGTTGTATGATACTTTCCCATATACCTGTTTATATTATAAGTATTCAATCACAAATAAAATCCATAGTTTTAAGATATGGCAGAGTTTCCTTTCTATTAATACTTTTGAATTATTTTAATTTACTTAAACTAAAGCATACTTTTAAGATATGGCACCTACTAGTTAACTTAAGTGTTATAATACCTAAACTTTGGCAACTTATTAATTATTTGAATTAACTTATTCTAACCATTTCCTTAGTTAGTTTTAAGTACATAGCTAATTTTAATTAAGTTGATATGAGTGCCATTAGAACCTCTAAAGTAAATTCTTTTTCCTAAATTATTGAACAACTTAATTTCTAGAAGTACATTGGACTAAGTTCCATAATTTTAAATCTTGTTAACTTAAGCAAGGTGGCTAAAAGATTCCTTTAATTAATTGTAAGCTTACATAAACCAATTCAATTACTCTTTCCACTATATTTTCAAAGTTTAGTCTAATTTTTAACTCAACGTTGAATATATTGAGAAAATCTTACATGCTTTAATTGCTACATTGTTTGTACTACGCTTAACGAGATGGACAAAATTACAAAATGCAAGGCCATAGTAAACCCTTCCGCAATAGTGGTAATGGGTATAAAGCCCATGTACTCATGATATGCTTTCATTGACTCATTAAAAAGTACTAAAACTGCTGTATATAAACAGTATGTTCATGAAATTTCCAAATGTCTTATAATAGGTGTTTCTACAACATTATTGGATTATTTATAATAACCAGCTTGTTCATTTCATCACAGTTGGATCTCCTCATACAAGATCATTAGCAACAGTGAATATATAATCCTTCTATCTTAAATGACGTGAATATATACAAGATCTCCAATGGACCCTCGTCTTTTTCACGTGACACAAACGAATGGTTAACTGGGTTACAAACTAGAAGAGAAACTTACTCTTAAATGACGCGTGATGGTAGTAGAGCGACAAAGCTAGCAGAGTGAGACGAACCTGCCGGCGATGACGACGAAGCTAGTAGAGCAACAACCGAGCAGAGCGAGTAGAACAATGGCAACAAAGCGTGACGGCAATCACCAGTGGGAATGACTCGTGGTGTCGTGATAGCAACAGAGTAATGACTCGTGACGGCAACAGAGACGTGGTGGCTAGACGGGTGGCGTGGTGACTTGTGGCGACAATGGTTTCACAGAGGGGGAAGGAGGGTTGGGAGTGCATGGTGACTTGTGAATGTTTAACTAGTTGTGCAAGGCCCGGGACAGAGGGAAAGGGGTTTTGGGCGAATTTTAAATCACCTTTTAGATTAGTTACTATATAACCAATGTAAAAGTGATCTTTTACATCGGTTATATAGGGAACCGATGTTAAAAATATCAATGGATGCCGCCTCTTTTAGATCGATTACTATATAACCGACGTAAAAGTTATATTTTACATCGGTTATATAGGGAACCAATGTAAAAAACCCGCGTCTAGGATATTAGATTGGTTACTATACTTAACCGATGTAAAATAGTTTGCAAAAATCACAATTGTCACTGCCTCTTTTATTACATCGATTATTAGAAAACCGATATAAAATGGTGACATAAAACGTCCATTTTCTACTAGTGATGTCCTAGAATAAATTTTGGACTTGCTTCTATTGAGTATGTGTTGGCTAGCCTCCTCTATTGGTTCAATTGGGAACTTCCTAAAACCGATGCACTTAAACAAGATATAGATATGAGCGAGATATTTGGACTTGTCGTCTCAAAGAAAGTACCACTTAATCTTAAACCAATGATATTTTCTTTTTAAGCATTCGCTCTAAAGTTATTTTTATTGTAAGTTTTGTAGTTTCGCATTGTACGGTCTGTGTTGTGCTAGATACTATTTACTCAAGTGTTGTTTACCATGTACTTAAATTTCGAAATATGATAAATTTTAGGTATGTATTATAATTTACGTCTGGTCTATGTCGAATACTATATGTTTGTGTAATTAATAAAGTATAATTAATATATGCTATTTCTTCCCTTAACTTATTGTACAGTTTGGGTGTGTACGAAACATCAAACACTACTCACCCAATTTGTGTTGATACGATAGATAGTTAAATATACTGTGGAACCCAAAATTTTATGTTTTATAAAGGTATATGAAGTTATTCGTAATCTTAAATAGTGTTTAGATTTTAGAGGTGTGCGAAATGGGCAACTAGTTCGTGCTCGCTAGTACTCATAGTAGTGGGAAAAAATAGTGCTTGAAGTGGTGCGCGAAATTGGGTTACTAGTTGGTGCAAGAAATAGCTAGGCATGACAAATATACCCGACCCGTGAGTACTTGTTTGAACCTACCTCGACATTGACGAGTTTTTCTTGCTTTGACCGGAGTCTAGTTAGGTTTTTACCGAGTGTGAAAGTCGGGGACGTGGACAGGGACGGGGGTGGAGATGGGGGTGTTGATACCCGCCTCGCCCCCACCCCCGAACCTGCCCCCAAAAAACATATTTTATAAAATTAAAATATTATGCACAAGAAAATTAGTGATTTTTATAAAAATATTTTACCTAAAATATTTTAGATAAAATTTATTTTTAGAATTAAAATATTTTATTTAAAATTACATTTTTAATGTAATTTGTCAAAAATGATTTTTTTTAAAGAGACATCGGAGACGGGGCAGGGCTGGGAAAACCCGACACTTGTCGAGAGTGGGAATAGAGTATCAAAATTGATCCCCATCGAGTATGGGGGACGAGTCGGGGATATGTTGGGTAGTCGGGGTTGGGGGCGGAGAGGAAAAAATCTACCCTCGTCCCGCCACGTTGCCATGCCTAAATGGAGCACTCTAATGTAAGAAAATTGTAAGATATATTAATTAAATCAAGCACATTAGAAATAAAATAATGGAAACTACCTTAGAAGAATTCAGAAGCCATGAAATTGGAAGGCAAGATTGCTGCACCGTTTTTGCTTCAATGTTAAGAATATGAAGGGGGGTGTATTGGATTGAGATTTTAAAAGACTATATAGAAATGTAACCACTTATAAGATATTTTAAAAAGACATTTATAATCAAGATTTTGTAGTTCAGATTTTAATTAATTTATATCATAAGAATTTATATGACTTGAAATGACTTTGAGCCTGTTTGGATAAACTTTTCCATAAACACTTATAGGAGAAAAAAAATAAAAAGAAAAAAAATGAAATAAGCTTCTCCAAAAGATAAAATTAGTTTTTGCATAAGCTAATTTTTAAAGTTCTCTCATATTAACTTCTTCAAAAGTTAATTTTTAACTTATGGATAAGCTAATTTTAGCTTATTGAGAAGTTTGTTTTATTTTTTCTTCTTATTTTGTTCCCCTAGAAGTGTTTATGGAGAAGTTTAACCAAACAGACCCTTTATAGATTTATAAGATTTGAAAAGACCTCTTGAATTTTTAGAAAACATTCAAAGTTACAAGAGTCAATGAAAAACATAACCAAAAAAAAATGATAAGGTTTGGATAAAAAAGGTAAAACCAATACAATTTTTCTAATCTTTTAATACTTAATTGATTCTAACTTCATGTTCTACTAATTTTGTCAAAATAAAAACATTTGTTTTTTAATATAGAGAACAGATTATTACTAATCGCCAAACCATTTCATTAGAGTCTAAGGCTCCTTTTAATACCTCAATCACATACTAAGTCATAGTTCATAGTGTTTGTTTAGTATTGAAGGACTGTCGATCCAAAAGCACATGCCATTGTTATATAAACAATAGAAAATGTCCAAGAACAAACAGATAAAGCAATTCAACAAGAGAAGGAAGGAAAAAAAGTTTGAACTTCCACATAATTTTGTGGGGGGGAAAATTCCTAATAATATTAAAGAACATGAAATCCACATAACCCACGTTGTAGAGCACACTATTTTATTTGAAACTGAAACGAAGTCCTATAGTTTATGTTGGGATCAGTGTACGAGTGTGTGATTGGCCTTAGTGATGCACAAAGTTTTTTATGTGTTTTTGACATTGTCTTTTTGATGATGTACACAATGAATTTGTCCAAACAAGTTGACAAAGATAAATAAAAAGGTCTTTTACCTAATTGCAGAGAAGGTTTGAAGAATAAAAAGAAAGAGATGATCAATTACAATATCAACATCCATACCACCTTCAACAAAGAGAGACAGAATTATGCGTGATAGGAGAAATAAAAGTCTGGCAACAATAGAAAAAGAATGAATGAGAGAGTTGAAAAGTTTTAAGGGTTTGTGTGGGATTGTTGGATAGGTGTGATATTCATACATGCCATTGAAAAGTCACATGAAATCTACCTTACAGAACAATCCATCAAAATTTGTATGTTTTTGAATACCAAAAAACTTTTTGAAAGTCGTAAAAAATCTCAATTGAATACCACCAGATTCTATTATCTTTTTAAAAAAATCCTGATAGTCCTGATTAAGTACCACAAGACTTATTTATATTATAAAAAAGTCTTGATTTTTTATCACAATTTTTTTAAAAATCTTTCAAAATCTTAATCCAATACACCCTTTTAAGTCAACCGCATAAGTCAGCTACACTACCTATACTGCAAGAATAGTTTGGATCCTTTGCAGCTAATTTGTTGCAAAATCTGAACCATTGATCGGTTATTACAACAATAGTTAAAAGAAAGAGGAAATATGATCCATGATTGTAATTTCTACTGTAGAGAAATTCCTACTGCAGAGGCAGCAGAGAATATGAATTCACTGCAAGAAGAGTTCTCACCGCCTCTTAAGCACCACCATTATATTTCCTTCGGAATTAAGCATAGTTTTTTTAATATTATTTTATTGCTTAGATTTTGCCTATACATGCAACAATTATGTTGGTAAATGAAATTTGAGTGCAACAAGTGAGAAAATTCTCTTCCTTTGTTTCTCTCCTGTGTGCTTAAGTGTGTGTGGAGCACTGTAGGGGGCTGATAAGTGGTCTCCACCTTAAATTGCTAATGTTGTTCATGAATTGATTTTTTAAACAAAAAAAAATCATTATTAGCGACTTGTTACACAAAATTGTTAACAAATTTTGTAATTTCCAAGAAATTCCAACCAATAAAAAAGGGTGTGCTCAAAAGAGTGTGTTAAGGAGTGTGTTGCTAGCATATCTCTCTCTCTTTAGTGTGTGTGTGTGTGATTTGTTAACGTACACTCACATGATTTTTAGTTAGAGTATGTTAGCATGTTACACCATATTGGTGTAGTTTAAAATAATCCTAGTTATCACTTGTCCAACTAAAAAATAAGTGGGTGTACATTAACAAATTTCACAAGTATTTGTTAACATACTCAACAATTGTTCTAGTACCCAGCAACTCAAGTCAAAGAGGAACAAATAGAAGAGATGCTTACTCCTACTCTGCCTCCTCCACAAGATCCGTCTTTCACTTTGCTTATCAACCCTAATGATATCCCACCTTAACCTTTTGCCACTTAAGAGTTGCCCTAGCTGAAGATAATATGTGAACACTTTCTAAGTTGGTTTGCTTTTGATTAAGTATTTTGTTATAATTATGGTGTCTTCCATGCCCCATGCACAATTTACCATTCTTTATCTTTTATTTTTAGTTTAATGCATGTGTGTTTTTCTTGGTGAATGTTTCATTTTCATTTCATTTTAGGATAAATTAGAATTTTTTGTTAGTTTTAGTTTTTAGATGACTTAGATTTCATTTTTAGGATTAGTTTTAAATAGTCGTAATTAACTTTTAATTAACTTGTTTTAGGTAGCTTTGAATAAAACTGCATTTTTAATTATTGATTGATGTCGTAGCAGCATGACAAGCACCATGTCATGGCTAGCCTCAAGAAGACATGGACAAAAGCTTCAATGACAGGGCAAGTTTCTCAACCCTCATCTCAAGAAACTCAATTCCCATTTAATATGATGATTATGCTTGAATGATGTAATGGAATTGGGTGTCTTGAGTGATTTCCTGAATTTTGATTGGCCCATTTGGTGAAAAATGTTGAAAAGACCAAAAAGATACATGTAAATAATTTGATTTATTCATTTGTTTGATTGAGTAAATAGTTTTGAATTCCTTGAATATTTGTAAATAAATAAAGAAGTTGAGAATTGTATAACTATACATTAAAGCTTTGCATAAATAAATTGATGTTGTCAAGTAATGAATTTCCCTACCTTGAGAGTTTTTAAAGCCTAAACAGTAAATATTCTTTTTTATGGGTGATTTCCTCATTTTAAGAGGTTTTCTAATGAAAAAGGCACATTTTTTTTTTATCTAGAGTCAAATAAACTTACCTTTACGCATATATCTCTTGCTAACCAATTTTGAGCCTTTTATGACCATTTTTTTCCTGGTTTAGCACATCTTTACACCTATCAACTTAAAAAACCATGAATACTTTTGATTGTCAAGTGGAACCTTAAGCCAAAAACTTAAGTTTGGGGTTGTTCATTAAGTTTGTTTGAAGACAAGCAAAAACTTTAAGTTTAGGGTGGGGTGCAGTTTATGAAAATTTTTATCCTAATAATTGAATGCATGACTATGATATTTACATTTAAATAAAATAATTATAAATGTAAGTCCAAATATAAATGGTGCCTATAGAGATAATCTGAATAGGAGCCATAAAAATTTTACTAAAGAGGAATTTTTCAAAATATAAATTGAGTCCATATGAAAATCATAGACTTTTTATAGATTTCAAGGTTTAGCTTTAGAGGTAAATCCAATCAGGTTTTTAGAAAAACATCCGTTTATATTAGTTTTCATATTAAATTTTTGTTAAAGACTATACTTATATTATATTTTTCATTTAGACAATTTTTTTTTGTCTGAAAACTAGTAGCATAATGTGAATTTGAAGTGTTCAACATACAAACTAATTATTTGACTTGTTTATTTTATAATAATAATAACTTAAATATGAATATATATTTAATTTTTTATATAGACTGTATTTACATTTATATTTTTCAATTAGACAATAATTTTTTCTAAAAATTTAGTAGAATGGTTCTAAAGTCATGACATGAGCAAATAAAAGGAGTGTTCTTCATTTGACAAAAGGTGGAAATTTTTTGTTCTTCTTATTATTATAAGATAGAAAAACACTATGTTGTAGAAAAAGAATGGCCCTCGAGTCATGAGCAAATAAAAGGAGTGTTCTTCATTTGACAAAATACTTGACAAAATTAAGGTGGAAAATTCTTTGTTTTTTCTTCTTCTTATAAGATAGTAAAACTCGCGTTGGTAGAAAAATAATAGCTCTCCAATCATGGCATGAGCCAAAAAAAAAAAAAAAGTATTCTTCATTTGACAAAATATTTGACAAAATTAAGGTGGAAAATTCTTCTTCTTCTTCTTATAAGATAGAAAAATAAATTAATAACATATTTTGTTAATAGATTTTTTTATTATTAAATTAATATGAATTTTCTTGTTAGATATATTCGTATATTTTAAATAACTTAGACGAGAGAACAATATATTCTTCACAAAAAAAAGAAGAAGGAACAGATCCATAAATCTATTAGAGCGGGAGCCAAATTTTTTTTCTTCCTTTGCAATTATTTAACTATTTGACTTCTAACAAATAATGACAAAACAAGGAAACATAATAAGAATTACAAAAAAAATCAATTTCAAACCATAAAGAAATTTATAATTCAAAGGATATTTATTATTTCAAAAAAATTAAGGAAATTTAACAATTATTTCTTAAAAAATTTGTTGAGTAGGATAATTACTGCCCAATATAAATCTACTAGATTGTTGAGTAATTTGTATAAATATTCTATATTTGTCCATTTTGCTCATTATTTTCCATCCATGGAGATAGTAAACAAAATAAAAGAGGTGCACAATATATTTTATTTGTCTCCCTTTTGCCACTAACATGAAAAGAACTTGCCTCCAAAAAATTGTTGCTAAAGACTCTACATGTTATAAGTCATACTAGTTTTTTGTTTCAAGCTTTGAAAGACTCTAATCTCACATATACAATAACAATCAAACAAAATTCACAACAATAGTCTCACAATCTAAAACTCGAACAAAATTATCAAATATACTAATAATTGAAAGTCATCAAATTTTGCAGCACTGATATATAATATTACAAAAAAAATATCTATATATCTTTATAATTTATGTAAGCTAGCCCAACTCGATCAACCCACTAGTTAGTTGATGGTTGCATTGGGTTGAGGATTTTTTTGCCTCACGAAAAAGTTAAGCTGAGTTGAATTAATTTGTTAAGAGTTCAACACATAGTGGGCCAATTTTTTATAGGATAAAACTTAAATGCTGTTTTAAATATACTGTTGGTATTGTTTTTCAATCAGAATTGAAGTTTTATCTCAATAATCTGCGTACTAAAGAATTCCATGTAGATTATCAAGATGAAACTCCAATTCTGATTGAAGAACAATACAGTACATATGCAACTGTATCTAAGTTTTTTTTTTTTTCCTTTTTTATGTGTATACATGTATATGTGTGAAGTAAGTCTTGAGGGGAAGGCCCATGCTCCCCCCATAAATCCGACCATGCAAATAAATTTCAGTCACATATATTTATTAATTCGAGTAGAAGTGACACAACTTAAAATATATTCAATTCGATCTTAAATTTTATGTATATAAGAAAAAAGAATTTAATTTATATACATTATAGTGTAATTTTTTTACATAAATATTTAATAAGATTTGATCATTTGATCATTTCATTTCATTTATTAAAATAGTGTAATAATATGTTGAATTCCTAGTAAATATGTGTAAAAATATTTTACACATAAAAATGAAAGTCAGCAAACAATTTTAAAAGAAATTATCTTATCAAACAAGAAATTATCCACTGATCTCTATCAAAATTCAAACGGTGCCAATGAAGTCAAACTTTGGGTAACAGTTCCTTTTACGAAACCTTGAGCGCTAGCCTCACCCTCGTGATCCTATCATATGACTAATGATTTTTGTCTGATATTTTACTTTTTCAAACACGTAACTAATAATAATAATAATAATTATTATTATTTTTATCTCTTTCTTCTTTTATCTCTCTCTCTCTCTCTCTCTCTCTCTCTCTCTCTCACACACACACACACACACACACACACACACACACACACACATATATATATATATATATATATATCACTTAATTATACTTTTTATTCCTAAAATTTTATAATTTTAGAAATTTTGTCACTCCAAATTTTTTTTCACAAATTTTTCTCCCTAATTTACAAAAATCACAAATATTTCCCATAAATAGAAAAACAACCACAATTAGAGAAAAAACTATCACAAGATTATTTTCATTGTGACAGTTTAAAACAAAATTACCACAAAATATTTTAATTGTGACAGTTTTCTACTTGGGGCCAAAATTTGTGATTTTGTTAATTAGGAGGTAAAATCACAAATAAAATTTTAGGATGAAAAAATTTACAAAATTATAAAACTTTAGAAGTAAAAAATACAATCACACACACACACACACACACACACACACACACACACACACACATATATATATATATATATATATATATATATATATATATATATATATCTTTTCATTAGGTGTCAAATAACTTTTTAAGTATTTAAAATTATTTTTGTTATCATATACTCCGAAGCTAAACCTTGTGCAATGAATTCATATAAAAGGGAATTTAATAAAAAATTAAGAAAAATATTGGTAACACTCTTTTTTTAATTTTTTTTATTGATAAAAAATTATTGAAAATTACAAATTTTGATGAATTTGACTTTTAAATCAGGAAAGAAATTTATTAAATGAGACATAAAACTTACCAAAATGTATAATTTTAATAAATTTTAATCAATAATAAAAAAAATATTAAAAAAAAGGTATTAAAAAAAGTATGGCTAACGTTCCTCTTAAACTAATAAAGAAGAGTAAAATTAACAACAAAGTCAGCTGCGTAAGTTTATAAGTGTTTGGTGGAATCTGACGCTGGACGTGGTCGAATTACGACCAAATGCAAGGAGTGAATCTGACACTGCCAGACGTGGTCGAATTACGACCAAATGAAAGGGTGATGAGGATTCGCTGTTATAGAGAAAAGAAAATTTAAATTTTATTTATAACTTTTATAAAGTTAATAAAATATAAAATAAAAAAAATTCAGCCATTAAATCAAGATTGCAGGCTTGCCTGTATAAAACTTGACTGCAGTGAATTCAGATCCGTGCTCTCTTCTCTCTCTCTCTTTACTTCTTTGTTAGTGTCCTGTTATTGATTAAGCTCGAAAGAAGAATCAAATTCAAAATCAAATTGAATCTGTTTTCATCTTCATCACAACTATCAATTATCGGTAATTTTTATCAATTAGGCACACTACCGTTGTCTTTGAAACCTCTTTAATATGATGATGTTGGGCAGCGCAGACTCTGAGGAGTCTTTCCTTTTGGAGTGCGTCTTCGCTGTCAAATGTTCTGCAATTACTTGTTCAAAAACAGCATCCAATGCTTCAAAAGTGGCCTTGTATTCCCGAATTTTTCCGGTGAGAACATCAACCCAACCCATCAAAGGTAAGTAATCCCTCCCGGTGAAAGCTGCAAGATGAACCATAATTTTCCCTACCGACTCTTTCACCTTGCTGTAATTATGTCCTGAATACTCACTTATATTCACGTAACGCGCATCACTGGAGCTTACTTCACGTAGCTTATTCACCAACTCTGCAACTTCTTCTCCTCTGATGACACGAAATGATTCCACCATTTTCGTGCTAAAGAAATTGGAGGACGCATACTTTTCTTTTCTGTCTCCAGTTTTCTCCGTAGCGTCCAAACCCAATTGCTGTGCATTCATAAAAAAAGATTTTCGCAGCAGTGCTTTGGGCTCGGTCCGAAAAAGCTTGGTCATGAGTTTTCACAATTTCCCTGGCCACTTCTGCGGATGAAACCACCAGAGATGGAGTCGGCCTCTGTCCCATCTGCAACATCATCATACCACCATACTTGCGAGACAGGTCTCGAAGTGATCGATGTGGCAGTGTGCCAAACTGGTGAAGATTGCCGATGATTGGTAGTTTTGGTGGAGATGGAGGCAGATTCAGTTTGGTTTTGGATTTGGTTCTTCTTGCGAGCTTAAACAATAACAGGACACTGATAAAGAAGGAAAGAGAGAGATAGATGGTAGAAGAGAACACTCCTTCAATTTGCTCGTAAAGCCATTGTTCGAGAGCCATTCTGTTTTCGACCACATTGGCAGTGTCAGATTCCACCAAACATTTATAAGCATACACACTGTCTTTGTTCTTGTTAATTTTACTTTTATTGATTAATTTAGGAGGAATGTTACCGTACCTTTTCTAATACTCTTTTTTAACACTATTTTTTATTATTGGCTAAAATTTATTGAAATTATACATTTTGGTAAGTTTTATGTCTCATTTAATGAATCTCTTTCTTGATTTAAAAGTTGGACTCATTAAAATTTGTGATTTTTAATAAATTTCAGCTAAGGGTAGCGCTCTCAAACTGCGATATTCGCCTGACCAAACTCGATAATTTCGACAACTGTTCAGCATTTTAGGATTGGTGTGAAAGTATACATCTGTAAATAGACATCTTAACTGATATTTGTTTTTCATTGATGATGAGGACTGTACCATGTGATGATGTTGATGAGGTATATGTACTCTCAGTCACTTTTTAGATTCTGTTGAGAACTATTATTCACTAATGAGAAGTATGGATCCATACCAGGTCAAGGAAGTGGAGTATAACTTAGAATAAATCTAGGTTCCCTATGTTAATTGTGTTTTAATTCCTATCATACATGTGAAAGTGATTTTAAAACAAATCACTTCACGCTATTGTTTTTCTTCCTTGTATGATTGATCGCAATTATTGAAGATGGTGGCAATACATGATGATGTTGAGCAAGAGTCAGAGGATACTCCTCTAGATTTGTAGACTTAATTTATAATATTCTACTTAAGGAATAATGTAGATAAATACTGTTCTGTATAGGATTTTTTTTTTAAGTATATATTAGGCTAGGTAGTATATATCTTTTCATGTACTTTTGTCTTTTTTTTCTGTTAAAAAAGAGAATGTTACAAAGAGAGTGTTACTAGTATTTTTCTTAATTTTTTTATTAAATTCCTGTTTATATGGATTCGTTGTATAAGGTTTAGCTTCAGAGTATATGATAACAAAAATAATTTTTAGATACTTAAAAAGTTATTTGACACCTAATGAAATATATATATATATATATATATATATGCTTAATTGCATTTTTTGCCTCCAAAATTTTATAATTTCGTAAATTTTGCCACTCTAAAATTTTTTTCGCTAATTTTATGGCCCAATTTACAAAAATCTCAAATTTTGCTGCCAAGTAGAAAAATTGCCACAATTAAAACATTTTATGTTGATTTTTCCTTTAAATCGTCATAATTAAGATAATTTTGTGACATTTTTTTCTTTAATTGAGCCACAATTTTCAATTTTTTTAAATTGGGAAACAAAATTTATGAAAAAAAAAATTGGGATGGAAAAATTTTTAAAATTATAAAACTTTAGGGACAAAAATATAATTAAGCCATATATATATATATATATATATATATATATATATATGTTAATTAATATAATGAGATATAAAAAGAAAGAGACACAAAAAAAAGAATTAGTTAAGTATTTGAAAAAGTAAAAAATCATATAAAAAATAAAAAATCATTACTCATACGATAGGGTCACAAGGGTGAGGCTAGCGCTCAAGGTTTAGTGAAAGGGACTGGTATCCAAAGTTTGACTTTATTGGCACTGTTTGAATTTTGATAGAGATGGATAATTTCTTGTTTCATAAGATAGTTTTTTTTAAAATTGTTTGCTGACTTTCATTTTTACGTGTAAAATATTTTTGCACATATTTACTAGGAATTCAACATATTATTACACAATTTTAATAAATGAAATGAAATGATCAAATGATCGAATTTTATTAAATATTTATGTAAAAAAATTATATTATATTGTATATAAATTAAATTCTTTTTTCTTATATACATAAAATTTAAGATCGAATTGAATGTATTTTAAGTTGTGTCACTTCTACTCGAATTAATACACATATGTGACTGACATTTATTTGCACGGGGCCTCCCCCTCAAGACTTACTTTACATATATACACGTGTACATATAAAAAAAGAAAAAATTTAGATGCAGTTACATATGTACTATTATTGTTATTTTCTAATTAGAATTAGAGTTTCACTTCGGTAATCTATGTGAAATCCTTTATTATACAGATCACCGAGATGAAATTTCAATTTTGATTAGAGAACAACACCAAAAATATATTTAGAATTGCATCTAAGTTTTGTCCTATAAAAAATTGGCCCACTATGTGTTCAACTCAGCTTAGCTTTTTAGCGAGGCAAAATAATTCTCAACCCAATGCAACCATCAACTGACTAGTGGGTTGAGTTGGACTTGCTTACATAAATTATAAAGCTATATTGATTTTTTTTTTGTAATATTATATATCAGTGATGCAAGATTTGATGACTTTTAATTATTAGTATATTTGATAATTTGTTCCTCTGTGAGACTATTGTTGTGAGTCTTGTTTGATTGTTATTGTGTATGTGAGATTAGAGTCTTCCAAAACTTGAAACAAAAAAATAGTATGACTTATAATATGTAGAGTCTTTAGCAACAATTTTTTGGAGGCAAGTTCTTTTCGTGTTAGTGGCAAAAGGGAGACAAATAAGATATATTGTGCACCTCTTTTATTTTGTTTACTATCTCAATGGGTGGAAAATAATGAGTAAAATGGAAAAATATAAAATATTTATACAAACTACTCAACAATCTAGTAGATTTATATTGGGCAATTATTAGCCTACTCAACAAATTTTTTAAGAAATAATTATTACATTTCCTTTTTTTTTTTGAAATAATAAATATCCTTTGAATTATAAAATTTTTTATGGTTTGAAATTGATTTTTTTTTGTAATTTTTATTATGTTTCCTTATTTTTTATCATTTGACATAAAAATCAATTTCAGTTTTATGCATAAATTAAACCAGTAAATATTTTTACGAAAGTCATTATTTCTTAGAAGTCAGATAGTTAAATAATTGCAAAGGAAGAGAAAAAAAATTGGCTCCCGCTCTAATAGATTTTTGGATCCGTTCCTTTTTTTTTTTTTGTAAAGAATACATTGCTCTCTCGTCTAAGTTATTTAAAAATATATGAATATATCTAACAAGAAAAATAATATTAGTTTAATAAAAAATCTATTAACAAAATATGTTATTAATATATTTTTCTATTTTATAATAAGAAGAAGAATAAGAATTTTCCACCTTAATTTTGTCAAATGAAGAACACTTTTATTTTATTTTTTTGCACATGACCGGAGAGCCATTATTTTTCTACCAACACGTGTTCTACAACAAAGTGTTTTTCTATCTTATAATAATAAGAAGAATACAAAGTTTCCACCTTTTGTCAAATGAAGAACACTCCTTTTATCTTCTCATGTCATGACTTTAGAGCCATTCTACTAAGTTTTTAGATAAAATTATTGTCTAATTGAAAAATAAAATTATTGTCTAATTGAAAAATAAAAATGTAAATACAGTCTATATAAAACAAATTAAATATATATTCATATTTAAATTATTATTATTATAAATTAACAAGTCAAATAATTAGTTTGTATGTTGGACACTTCAAATTCACATTATGCTACTAGTTTTTAGAGACAAAAAAAATTGTCTAAATGACAAATATAATATAAGTATAGTCTTTAACAAAAAATTAATATGAAAACTAATATAAAAGGATGTTTTTTAAAAAACCTAATTGGATTTTCCTCTAAAGCTAAACCTTGAAATCTATAAAAAGCCTATGATTTTCATATGGATTCAATTTATATTTTGAAAAATTCCTCTTCAGTAAAATTTTTATGGCTCCTATTCAAATTATCTCTATAGGCATCATTTATATTTGGACTTACACTTATAATTATTTTATTTAAAAGTAAATATCATAGTCATGTATTCAATTATTAGGATAAAATTATTCATAAACTGTACCCCACCCTAAACATAAAGTTTTTGCTTGTCTTCAAATAAACCTAATGAACAACCCCAAACTTAAGTTTTTTTGGCTTAAAGTTCCACTTGACAATCAAAAGTATCCATGGTTTTTTAAGTTGATAGGGTGAAAATATGTGCTAAACCAGGAAAAAAAATGGTCATAAAAGGCTCAAAACTAGCAAGAGATATATGCATAAGGGTAAGTTTATTTGACTCTAGATAAAAAAAAAAAATGTGCCTTTTTCATTAGAAAACCTCTTAAAATGAGGAAATCACCCATAAAAAAGAATATTTACTGTTTAGGCTTTAAAAACTCTCAAGGTGGGGAAATTCATTACTTGACAACATCAATTTATTTATGCAAAGCTTTAATGTATAGTTATACAATTCTCAACTTCTTTATTTATTTACAAATATTCAAGGAATTCAAAACTATTTACTCAATCAAACAAATGAATAAATCAAATTATTCACATGTATCTTTTTGGTCTTTTCAACATTTTTCACCAAATGGGCCAATCAAAATTCAGGAAATCACTCAAGACACCCAATTCCATTACATCATTCAAGCATAATCATCATATTAAATGGGAATTGAGTTTCTTGAGATGAGGGTTGAGAAACTTGCCCTGTCATTGAAGCTTTTGTCCATGTCTTCTTGAGGCTAGCCATGACATGGTGCTTGTCATGCTGCTACGACATCAATCAATAATTAAAAATGCAGTTTTATTCAAAGCTACCTAAAACAAGTTAATTAAAAGTTAATTACGACTATTTAAAACTAATCCTAAAAATGAAATCTAAGTCATCTAAAAACTAAAACTAACAAAAAAATTCTAATTTATCCTAAAATGAAATGAAAATGAAACATTCACCAAGAAAAACACACATGCATTAAACTAAAAATAAAAGATAAAGAATGGTAAGTTGTGCATGGGGCATGGAAGACACCATAATTATAACAAAATACTTAATCAAAAGCAAACCAACGTTAGAAAGTGTTCACATATTATCTTTAGGGTTGGTAGGCAAAGTGAAAGACGGGCTTTGTGGAGGCGGTGGAGTAGGAGTAAACATCTCTTTTATTTGTTCCTCTTTGACTTGAGTTGCTGGGTACTAGAACAATTGTCAAGTATTTTATTTGTGAAGTTTGCTAACGTACACCTACTTGTTTTTTAGTTAGACAAGTGATAACTAGGATTATTTTAAAATATACCGATATGGTGTAATTTGCTAACATACTCTAACTAAAAATCATGTGAGTATACGTTAACAAATCACACACACACATATACACATAAAGAGAGAGAGATATATTAGATGCACTCTCCTTGACACACTCTTTTGAGCACACCCTTTTTTGTTAGTTGGAATTTCTTGGAAAGTACAAAATTTGTTAATGTGTAACAAGTCGCTGATAATGATTTTTTTTTTGTTTAAACATCAATTCATGAGCAACATTAGCAATTTAAGGTGGAGACCACTTATCAGCCCCCCACAATGTCTAAACCTTTGCGCCCCATTGCGGTATCGCACCACCTCATCACCATTTATGATATTAATGGGATAAAAATAGGTTTTAATTACCATTTTAGTCCCTATAGTTGCGCGAACTTTACCTTTTGGTTTCTATAGTTGAAAATAATCTTTTTTAGTCCATATACATACACTTTCGATACCAGTTTGGTCTCTACTATTTTAAATTGCCACAAATTGAATAAAAAAAATGCCAAAAATGTCAATTTGTGATGGTTTTTTACCGCCAATTTTCATTTTGTGATGGTTTTCTTTCATGTAGTTAAGACACACTTGACGGCAAGGACCAAACCAATATCAAAAGTGCATGTATAGGGACTAAAATGGATTGTTTTCAACTATAGGGACCAAAAGGTAAAGTTCGCACAACTATAGGGATTAAAAAGGTAATTAAACCTAAAAATAAAAACCCACACATACATGCAGCGAAAGAAGAGAGAGAGAAAAAAAGGAAAACTTGCTCCACACGCACTTAAACACACTGGAGAGAAACAGAGGAAGAGTATTTTCTCACTTGTTGCACTCAAATTTCATTCACCAACATAATTATATTGTTGCATGTATAGGCAAAATCTAAGCAATAAACTAATATTAAAAAGACTGCTTAATTCCTAAGGAAATATAATGGTGGTGCTCAAGAGGCAGTGAGAATTCTTCTTGCAGTGAATTCAGATTCTCTACTACCTCTGCAGCAAAAATTTCTCTATAGCAGAAATTACAGCCATTGATCATATTTCCTCTCTTTTTTAACTATTGTTGTAATAACCGATCAAAGGTTTAGCTTTTGCAGCACAACTGTTGCAGAGGAATCTAGCTCTAAAGGATCCAAACTATTCTTGCAGTATAGGCGGTGTAGCTGATTTATGTGGTTGACTTAGAAGAGTGCATTGGATTAAGATTTTGAAAGATTTTAAAAGATTTTTTTTTGAAATAAAAGGGTCATGAGATATTTAATCAAGAGTTTTTAATAATATAAATAAATGTTGTGGTATTCAATTAGGACTATCAAGAAATTTTTAAGAAGGTAACAAAATCTGATGATATTCAATTGAGATTTTTTACGACTTACAAAAAGTCTTTTGATATTCAAAAACATATAAATTTTGATGGATTGTTTTGTAAGATAGATTTTGTGTGACTTTTCAGTCGCATGTATGAATATCACATTTACCCAACAATTCCATGCAAACCCTTAAGACTTTTCAACTCTCTCATTTATTCTTTTTCTATCGTTGCCAAACTTTTTTTTTTCTCTCAGCACACATAATTCTGTCTCTCTTCATTGAAGGTGGTATGGACATTGATACTGTAATTGGTCATCTCTTTCTTTTAATCCTTCACACCTTCTCTACAATTAGGTAAAAGATCTTTTTATTTGTCTTTATCAACTTGTTTAGACGAATTCATTGTGTACGTTGCCAAAAAGACAATGTCAAAACGCGTAAAAAACTGTGTATCACTAATGCCAATCACACACTCGCACACTAATCACAACATAAATTGTAGGACTTCATTTCAGTTTCGAATAAAATAGTGTGCTCTATAACATGGGTTATGTGAATTTCATGTTCCCTAATATTGTAAGGAATTTTTTCCCCCCATAAAATTATTTGGAAGTTCAAACTTTTTTTTCCTTCCTTCTCTTGTTGAGGTTCTATATCTGTTTGTTCGTGGACATTTTTTATTGTTTAGATAACAATGGCATGTGCTTGTAGATCAACAGTCCTTCAATACTAAGAAAACACTATGAACTATGACTTGGTATGTGATTGGGGTATTAAAAGGAGTCTTAGTCGGTAATGAAATAGTTTGGTGATAAGTAATAACCTGTTCTCTGTATTAGAAAACAAATGTTTTTATTTTAACAAAATTAATAGAACATGAAATTAGAATCAATTAGCTATTAAAAGATTATAAAAATTCTATTGGTTTTACCTTTTTTATCCAAACCTTATCATATTTTTTGTTATGTTTTTCATTGACTCTTATAACTTTGAATGTTTTCAAAAAATTCATGAAATCTTTTCAAATCTCATAAATCAATAAAGGGTCTGTTTGGTTAAACTTCTCCGTAACCACTGTTAGGAGAACAAAATAAGAAGAAAAAATGAAACAAACTTCTCCATAAGCTAATATTAGGTTTTTCACGAATTAAAAATTAATTTTTGAAGAAGTTAATATGAGAGAACTTACAAAAATTAGCTTATGCAAAAAATAATTTTAGCATTTGGAGAAGCTTATTTTATTTTTTGTTTTTGTTTTCTTCTCCTCTTATAAGTGCTTATGGAGAAGTTTATCCAAATAGGTTCAAAGTCCTTTCAAGTCATATAAATTCGTATGATATAAATCAATTAAAATCTGAACTACAAAATTTTAATTATAAAAGTTTTTAAAAAAACTTATAAGTCATTACATTTCTAAATAATTTTTTAAAATTCATAAAACTTTTTTATGCTAACATAGTCTTTCAAAATCTCAGTCCAATACACCCCCTTAATTCTTAACATTGAAGCAAAAACGGTGCAACAATCTTGCCTTTCAATTTTGTGGCTTCTGAATTCTTCTAAGGCAGTTTCCATTATTTTATTTCTAATGTGCTTGATTTAATTAATATATCTGACAATTTTCTTATATCAGAGCGCTCCATTTAGGCATGGCGACGTGGCGGGGCGGGGGTGGGTTTTTCTTTCCTTGCCCCTGATCCCGATTCCCCAACATATCCCCAACCTCGCTCCCGATACCCACCGGGAATCAATTTTGATACTCCATCCCCACTGTCGACAAGGGTCGGGTTTTCCCTGCCCTGCCCCGCCCCATCTCTGTTGTCTCTTTAATAAAAAAAAAAATCATTTTTGACAAATTACAATAAATGTGTAATTTTAAATAAAATATTTTAATTCTAAAAATAAATTTTATCTAAAATATTTTAGGTAAAATACTTTTACGAAAATCACTAAATTTCTCGTGCATAATATTTTAATTTTATAAAATTTTTTTTTTGGTGTGTTCAGGGGTAGGAGCGAGGGCGAAGGCGAAGCGGGTATCAACATTCCAGCCCCTGCCCTCGCCCCGCTCCCGACTTTGACACTCGAGAGAAACCCAACTCCGACCCCGGTCAAAACGAAAAAAACTCGTCAATGTTGAGGCAGGTTTGGACAAGTACCCACGAGCCAGGTATATTTGCCATTCCTCCATTTCTTGCACCAAATAGTGGCCCAATTTTGCGCACCCCTCCGAGCACCATTTTTGCCCACTACTACTAGTAGTAGCGAGCACAAACTAGTCGCCCATTTTGCGCACCACTTAAATCTAATCACTATTTAAGATTAGGATTAACTTCATATACCTTTATAAAACATAAAATTTTGGGTTCCACAGTATATTTAACTATCTATCGTATCAACACACATTGGGTGAGTAGTGTTTGATGTTTCGTACACACCCAAACTGTACAACAAGAGATGTGACAATTTTTAAAGGGAAGAAATAGCATATATTAATTATACTTTATTAATTACACAAACATATAGTATTCGACATAGGCCAGACGTAAATTATAATACATACCTAAAATTTATCATATTTTGAAATTTAAGTACATGGTGAACAACACTTGAGTAAATAGTATCTAGCACAACACAGACCGTACAATGCGAAACTAACTTCAAAACTTACAATAAAAATAACTTTAGAGAAAATGCTTAAAAAGAAAATATCATTGGTTTAAGATTAAGTGATACTTTCTTTGAGACGACTAGTCCAAATATCTCACTCATATCTATATCTTGTTTAAGTGCACCGGTTTTAGGAAGTTCCTAATCGAACCAATAGAGGAGGCTAGCCAACACATACTCAACAGAAGCAAGTCCAAAATTTATTCTAGGACATCCTCTTCTTCCAAAACCAAATGGAATATACTGAAAGTCTTGACCATTAAAATAAACTTGATTGCTTTCAAACCCCTCTGGTAGGAACTCTTCAGGGTTTTCCCAAAATTTTGGGTCCCTTTTAATTGCCCATGCATTGATATATACCATTGTTTTTGCAGGAATATCGTATCCATTCAGTTTCACGCTCGATATTGTTTCTCGAGGAGCCAAAAGAGAAGCAGGTAGATGTAACCTTAGAGTTTCTTTGATTACACACTTTAGGTAGTGCATTTGAGTGATGTCATTTTCTTCTACATTTGATTTATGCCCTACAAATTTTCTCACTTCTTCCTGTGCTTTCTTCATTATGATCGGGTTTCTCACAAGCTGTGAAATAGTCCATTCTAATGTTACTGCAGTTGTGTCAGTTCCTCCAACAAACATGTCCTAAAATTATAAATTTGTCAATGATTGATACACTGGTTAAGCAATAAAATAAAAATAATTAAATAAAATGAAAGCATTTAATATTTTGATCAAAACTATTTAATTAATATTTTTCACATGAAAATGAATGCATATTGTAAGATTTTTGGCAAGACGCCAATTAAGACCTAATCCTAGTAACGAATAATGATATGCTATCATTCTAAGAAATCTTCTCAGGTGCGAGAAAGCTCAAGGCTTTAAATTAAGCTTCTGGATTTATTACTTTTTTCTTTAATTTGTTTATCTCAGGAATTTACAAGGATCTCAAGAATATTAAATATTAGTTAATCAACTTAAAGGTTAATATCCTTGCAAGCTTGTTGACGCTCCATATTAGTAACAACTTTCATTTCTTACTGGACAATTATTAAATATTTCCAAAAGAGAAATACCATGGAATACTATTTAAGAGACAATTATTAAATATTTTTTGTAAACAAAGATGAAATGAGAATACAAGGGTACTCAAACCTGCATTCAAATGTCATGTAAAAGTGTTATTTACATAAATAAATACATTCTATCAGATTTACACATTAACTAGAAAATTGACATTATAACTCTTTATCCTAGCAATAAATAATCGTACCAGTCATGAGGTTCAAAGATGAAACATTATTTAATTACGCATAAAAACCACATTAGCATACCATTATAAGTGCTTTGATGTCGTTTTTTGTGAGCTCAAAGTTCAGCATGCTATCCTCTTGAAGTTGGAGGAGGATATCCACAAAGTCTTTCTTTTTGGAGTGCGTCTTCGCTGTCAAATGTTCTGCAATTACTTGATCAAAAACAGCATCCAATGCTTCAAAAGTGGCATTGTATTCCCGAATTTTTCCGGTGAGAACATCAACCCAACCCATCAAAGGAAAGTAATCCCTCACGGTGAAAGCTGCAAGATGAACCATAACTTTCCCTACCGACTCTTTTACCTTGCTGTAATTATATCCTGAATACTTTCTTCCGAAAATACACTTACACACGATCTTCATTGAGGTTGACATAAGCATCTCACTTAGATTCACGTAACGCGCATCACTGGAGCTTACTTCACGTAGCTTATTCACCAACTCTGCAACTTCTTCTCCTCTGATGACACGAAATGATTCCACCATTTTCGTGCTTAGAAATTGGAGGACGTATATTTTTCTTTTCTGTCTCCAGTTTTCTCCATAGAGTCCAAACCCAACGTCTGTGCATCCATACAGTAGGATTTTCGCAGCAGTGTTTTGGGTTCGGTTCGAAAAAGCTAGGTCAAGAGTTTTCATAATTTTCCTGGCCACTTCTACAGATGAAACCACCAGAGTTGGAGTCTGCCGCTGCCCCAATTGCAACATCATCATATCACCATACTTAAGAGAGAGGTTTCGAAGAGATCGATGTGGCAGTGTGCCAAACTGATGAAGATTGCCGATGATTGGTAGTTTTGGTGGAGATGGAGGCAGATTCAGTTTGGTTTTGGATTTGGTTCTTCTTGCGAGCTTAAACAGTAACAGGACACTGATAAAGAAGGAAAGAGATAGATAGATGGCAGAAGAGAACACTCCTTTCATTTGCTCATAAGGCCATTGTTTGAGAGCCATTATTTTTTCAACCGCATCAGGCAGTATCAGAATCCACCAAATATTTATAGGCATACATTGCTATATTTTGTTGCAGTTTTACTCTTCTTTATTAATTTGTTTTTAATAAAACTCCTTTTTAATGTGATTGGTAAAAGGCTTAGCTTCTGAATTGAGTGATGCAAGATGTTTAATAGCAATCCTGTAATTAGAGATAAGGTCTCAAGGCTAGGTAGGGATCGAAAGTTTGTCTTTATTGGCGCCGTTTGAATTTTGATTTTTGATAGACATCAGTAGCCGTAGATGACTTTCTAATTTTGATAACGAGAATTTCTTTTAGAGGATTGCTAACAACACACTCTTTTTTGTTAGTCAAAATTTATTAAAAACTACAAAATCATGAATGGGTGCATTAAATAAGGAGTGTGACCTACACAATTTTGTAATTTTTAACAAATTTTAACTAATAATAAAGAGTGTATTTGAGAGTGTGTTGCTAACGTTTCTCTTTCTTTTAACATTATTTTTTCATATACATAAATTTTAAGATTGAATTGAAAATTATATACTTAAAATATCTGTATAAAACCATAAGAATTTGGAAGTGAAGGAGATAGATAACAAAAAGAAAAAGAGTGAATAGAGTGTTATTGTTTCATTCAACAAATGAGTATCTTATTTATGGGTCACATATGATTTAACGTATAAAAGTGAAACATAAGTAATCATAACTTCTAAGAGAATATGGACAATCACTAATAAATATTCATAACGCATTATTTAAGAATGTGGTTTATTAAACCTTACTAAAAAAAATCCTATGGGATAAAAGCTTATTGAAGAAAAAATAATACATCATTCTTTAATATGTTATCGTATACTATCTTATTAAAAATCTTGTTCAAAAACTCAATGCGACAAAACTATGGTGAAGGAAAAAAGAGTGCAGATCGTATTTATTTCTTCCCCTCTTACAAACAATTACCTTTAAGACAATGAAGGTCAATGTTGTGTATCAGTTGCTCAAAGTTTTACATGATAGTGACTTTGTAAAAAGATCTATTACATTATCATATAAACAAACTTATTGAATATTTATATTTTCATTCTTTTGAAGATCATGAGTAAAAAAGAAATTCGATAAAATATGTTGTGTTCTATCTTTTTTAATGTTCATATTTTCAACGAGGCAATACAAGCAGCATTATCTTCATATATGACTGTTGATGTCATTTTTCCTGAATACAAATCACAAGTTTCTTACATATGTTGAATTATAAATCTCAACCAAACTCATTTTCAACTTGCCTCATGTAATACTAAAATTTCTTCATAATTAATTGATGTGACTATTTTGGTTTGTTTCACATATCGCCATAGAATTTATGTATCATCACATGTAAACAAATATTATGTTTGTGATATACTATTATGAAGATCTAACAACTAACCTCTAAATAACAAAGTATGTGCTTGACTTTATTTCATTAATGTCTTTGTGTAGGTGAAAAATTATATGTTGCTAATAAATTGTCGACAAATGATATTATTAAATTGTATATCAATAACAAGATACATTATAATACTGCAATAACACTAGGATATAGTATTTCAAGACTAAGAAGTTCTTCATTCTTTTTTGAGATCTAAAAAAATTTTGTTCACGTATAAAGACCAAATAATTTTATACATTACTACCGATGATTGGTAATTTTGGTGGAGATGGAGGCAATCGGTTTTGGATTTAGTTTTTTTTTTTTTTTTTTTTATCAGCAAAGACAATATATTACTATGAAAGGGTACAAAGGGTACCCAACCCACTTACATAACCTGTATACCAGATAGGTATCCTTCTATTGTCACTCCTAATTCCAACTACCAGTCTGCCTAAATCAGAATATATATCCTACATTCACAGCCAACATAACTGACCGTGTGCAATGTGTAGAACCTACAAGGTTTTCAAGCATATGGCAGGATTCGTTGACCATTCCAAAAAAGAGAAGGAAAATCCTTTAGTCTTGTTTGACAGCCACGCCCAGGATCTGACTTTAATCAACTCTATTACTGCTTCAAAATCCTGCTTTTCCTTTTTGAAGATAATACTGTTTCTATGTAACCATAAAGACCAGACGGCTGCAAACCAAACAAAGAGCCAAGCCTGGCTAAAATTCTTTCCGTAACAGGCACACTTATGTTGCAGGAAATGTGTTATTGGGTACCTTGGCAGCACAAGTTGAATACCGAGCCAGCTATAGCATTGCTTCCACACTAAGGATGAGAACCTGCATGTAAACAGAATGTGGGTAGATGTTTCTAGCTCCTCATGGCAAAACGGGCATAAATAGTCCTGATCATGTACATAAATGTTGCGTTTCCTCAAGTTATCCTTTGTTTGAATTCTATCAAGTACCACTCTCCAAGCAAAAATGGATACCTTAGATGGAACTGGAACCCCCCAAAAACAGCGAAAGAATGCAGAATTGTTGACAGACCTTGGTTGTTCCTGCAGTGCTTCATAAGCCGATTTTACAGAGTACAATCCAGACTTGTCTCTGCTCCAAACCCACGTGTCACAGCAGCCTTGTTTCATTTGCACTTGACTTATCTCTGTCATTAAGTTTTCTAATAACGGTTTCTCCCACTCAAACAATCCCCTTCTCCATAGGAGTTCCCATTCCCACTTTCCATCTTTCCATCGTCCTACTTCCCCAACGTTACCAACTTTACCATCTTCTTGCGAGTTTAAACAATAACAAGACACTGATAAAGAAGGAAAGAAATAGATAGAAGAGAACACTCCTTTCATTTGCTCATGAGGCCATTGTTTGAGAGCCATTCTTTTTCATCTGCATCAGGCAGTGTCTGAGTCCACACCAAACATTTATAGGCATATATATCTATCTTTGTTTCTGTTTTACTCTTCTTTATTGATTAGATTTTATTAATTCCTTTTTAATGTGATTGGTAGAAGGCTAGCTTAGCTTTTGAATTGAGTGATGCAAGATGCTTAATAGCAATCCTGTTTAGTGATAAGGTCTCCTCACAAGGGTGCATGAGGCGCAAGGCCAGGGATAGAAAGTTTGTCTGTATTGGCACTGTTTGAATTTTGATAGACATAAGTAGTCGTAAATGGCTTTCTTTCTAATTTTGATAGAGTGAGAATCTCTTTTAACATTTTTTTTTCTATATACATAAACTTTAAGATTGAATTGAAAATTATATATTTAAAATATCTGTGTCACTTTTACTCGAGTTAATACATATTTGTGATTAACAATTTGAAGAATAATTAGACTCACGGCTACGAAGTTATCTAAAAATATACAAATATATCTAATAAGTGAAATATTAGTAATAAATTGATTAATATATATTTCAAAAAAATATATTATTCTATAAATTTTATATGAAACATTTTAAATAAAGAACAAAACTTACACACTTTAATAGAATTTATATAAATTTTATTTAATAATAAGAAATGTGTTAACACAATATGTTATTAATATAATTTTCTAACTTTTAATATTAATAAGACGAATAGGAATAGGGATTGATATTATATAAATTATTACATATTTTAAAAATATAATATTATAAGTTAATTAAAAAGATTAATTTACTTATTTATTTTTTATAATATTTACTTGACATCAATTTCATTCATGAAAATTTTGTATAAATTAAATAAGCTTTTCAAAGACAAGAAGTACTTATTTTGGTTTATCTTAATATTTGAAGAATTTATTTAATATTACAAAGTAATTTAAATTTTAAACTAATGTCAAACGAATTCTTAAAACATTAAATTAATAATTTAGTTAAAAAATTATAGGGTTAAAAAAGTATTATATTTTATGTTATAATATTTGAAAATAATAATAAAGAATATTAAATATTTAAAATAAAGAAAATACTTCCTTTTAAATATTTTTGTAAAAGGATAAATTTATAATAAATGTTTTAAATTTGTAATTGTTCTATCTAGCCCAAAAGAGGAAAGACATTACATATCTTGTATTCCAGGGGAATGAGCTAGTCCATCAATGGTGGTTTTCTATGTTTTGCATCAGAGAAGTGTATTAGCAAGGACTCCAATGCTTTAACCAATATTGGTCAGAGCTAAGAGATTGATAAGAGATAAAATAATTAATGCATACCTTTAGGTGGTTAAATGTGGAAATTTTATATGGCATGTTTAGAAACGATTCCTAATCCACGTTTGACATGAAAAATCACAGATTGACCGAAGTAGTTCATTGTTGCTCCCACACATTTTTTTGTTGTTGGACATGGAAATATGCATTCTCAAATGTGAAGAAAAGTGAAGTATGAGTAAAGATGATGAAGGCTTGAAGTCTTTTATGGTTTTGATGATTGATCTTGTACCATCCTAGGTGCTGACAAGGGCGGGGAGTGATCGCCGATGCAAAAGAGATGAGGCATGGACAAGGAGCAACTCCTGACAGGCTTCCAACAGGAGAGGCACATGAATGAATCGAATACACACCAGAATGAGAGGGATACAGAGGCTGTGCAGTTATGGGACTGTACAGTTGAGGATAAGTTAAAGGAATTAATAAGTGATACCTATACCAACAAGATGCATCTACTTTTAGGTAGCCTATCACTTAAGAACTCCACAGTTAAGCGTGCTTGACTTGGAGCAATTCTGGGATGGATGACCTCTTGGAAAGTTTCCTAGGAAGCGTGTAAGTGAGGACAAAACACGCTGAAAAGTCTTGTATTAGTTTGTGGGGATAGTCATCGATCCTAAAAGCGGCTAGGTGTTACAAAGTGGTATCAGAGTAGGGCCTCTTTCCCAATACGGTATGGTTTGAGGATGTACCAAGCAGAAGCTGGTGGGCATATAACATCTCGAGTGCTGACGAGGGCAAGGAGTGATCACCGATGCAAAAGAGATGAGACATGGACAAGAAGCGACTCTTGGTAGGCTTCCAGCGGGAGAGGCACATGAATGAATCAAATACACACTGGAATGAGAAGGATCTAAAGGTTGTGTAGTTGTGGGACTGTACAGTTAAGGATAGCTTAAAAAAATTAATAAGTGCTACCTATACCAACAAGATGCATTTGTTTTTTTGTAGCTTATCACTTAAGAACTTCACAATTAAGCGTGCTTGACTTGGAGCAATTCTGGAATGGGTGACCTCTTGGGAAGTTTTTTAGGAAGCGTGTGAGTGAGGACAAAACTCACTGAAAAGTCTTGTATTGGTTTGAGGGATAGCCGTCGATCCTGAAAGGAGTCAGGTGTTACAGGACATCGGCGAGAAAGATGCACCAGAAAATCATTCAAATTAAGATCTAACCAAAAGATTTCTTATATAATAACAAGTAGGCTTCACAAAAGCAATCAATGGTGAGTAGGAAAGATTCATAAGTAGACTCATTTGTCAATGAAATAATTGATAGGATGTTTACAGAAAAGTTTTGAATGAATATATCTAATGTAAAAATCATGATTTATGATTAAAAAAAATAAAAGTTTTTTGACAACAAAAAATATTGTATATATAAAATTATTTTAAAAAAAATAATATTATGTAATTTATACACTTTATTTATGTTTTACTTTTTTTGTCTTATTTAACATTTTTTTGTTATTATATATCATTTTTTAGTATTTTTTTATAATTAAAATTAAAATATATACCGTGCATAGCACGGGTGAAAAACTAGTATTATTACAACAATAAATAATATTATTTATAACGGAAGACAAAACGTATAATAACAATCATATGATCCATGTTTATATTTATTACAATCTTTCCCTCTCTAGATATTTATGGGCACATGGGTGTACAACAACCATTTTTATTTTTATTTTATTTTTAAATTTGCATGTCCATAAGTCATATTTTATTACAATAATATGATCATATTATTTATAATGGAAGACAAAACATATAATAACAATCACGTACATGATCCATGTCTAAATTTGTTTTATTGGTGTAGAATAATGACAATAAAATTTAAACTTATAACTTCATACAAATTATTTAAACCTCCCCCTACTAAACTTATCCTAATGGCTTGCATGCCTAAATTTATTCTCTCCATAAATTTGACAATACTTCAAATACTCGTATTATTAGCACAACAACATCACACAAAGTAAAGATAACTTACAACAATAATCACTTTAAGAACGAAAACATTTAGAACTTGGCTTAAAATGAAAAGGTTTTTGGTTTAAGGTCAAGTGGCACTTTCTTTGAGGTAACAAATGCGAATGTCTCGCTCATATCTATATCTTGTGCATCATTTTCAGGCAACTTCCAATCAAACCAATAAAGAAGGCTAGCAAGAATATTCTCAATAGCAGCCATTGCAAAATTCATTCCAGGACATCCTCTTCTCCCAAAACCAAATGGAATAAACTGAAAGTCTTCTTGACCTTTAAAATCAAATTGACTATTTTCAAATCTCTCTGGCAGGAACTCCTCAGGGCTTTCCCAATATTCAGGATCCCTTTGAATTGCCCATGCATTGGTATATACCACTGTTTTTGCAGGAATGTCATATCCTTTCAGTTTCACACTAGATATTGTCTCTCTAGGAGCCAGAAGAGGACTAGGCGGATGTAACCTTAGAGTTTCTTTGACTACACATTTTAGATAGTGCATTTGATTAACATCATTTTCTTCCACACTTGATTTATGGCCTACAAGTGTTCTCACTTCTTCTTGTACTTTTTTCATTTTGATCGGATTTCTTACTAGCTCTGTAATAGCCCATTCTATTACCGATGCAACCGTGTCAGTACCTCCCACAAGCAAGTCCTAAAATAATCGAAATGAAATTTTCACGAAATTTGTCAACAATTCATTCATTTGTAAAGGAAGAATTAAAAATTATCAAATGTAAAATAAAAGCCTTTAATATTTTAGTAACTTCAGAAATACTAACACTCTATCTTTCAGCAAATGAGTAAATAAAAAATAATACTTATTTACTGCCTAGCAAGTCCAAATCTTAACAATCTATATCATTCTAACAAATCTTCCTATAGGGATGTGTTACAAAATCTCAAGGGTCTAAACGCTTGAATTCGCGCCTCTTTTTTTTTTTTTTAATAAAAAAATTGTTCACTTAATGAAATTACAAGCATCTCAAAAATGTCAATCAATTTAAAGGTTAAACCTTTGCAAGCATATGAACGCACCACGGTTTTGTAGAAGTTTATATTTAATTTCTTATTAAAAAAGTTAAAAGATACTGTCAAAAACCTTAGAATATACCACTTTAGTTATATATATTATATGTATACGTCTCTGATTACCTCAAAAATCATTATGAATATTATTGTTGAGGTTGTACATATGCAACACAGAGCAAGAGATTTTCTTCCTTAGAAAACAGCTAAAAGGTTCTACACATCTGAATTACTTATAACAAAATGTTTTAAATAGAAATTTTCATAGTAAGATGAAACCAAAATATGTTTAATAGTTTCTCTTTGAAGTTATTAGGTATTTTTTAATCTGAACTCTGAAGTAACTAGATGATTATTACTATATATATGGTTTATTACGTGGAAATAGAACTGTCCAATCTATATATATTCTTCTTATATTTAGGGTGCCCATATATATATATATATTGTGTGCAATTTTGTGCTTTAGAGTGAGGGAGTTAATTAATTTGTTATGAGACAGAAAGAAAGTGAGCGATACAAGAGAGGGGAGTAAAAAACCGATACCAGTATAATTCCTTTGATGTTATTTTTGGTGAGCTCAAAGTTCTGCTTGCTATCCTCTTGATGTTGGAGGAGGACATCAACGAAGTCTTTCTTTTCGGAGTGCGTCTTCGCTGTCAATTGCTCTGTGATTTCATGATCCAACGCAGCATCCAACACTTCAAAAGTGGCCTTGTATTCCCGAATTTTTCCGGTGAGAACATCAACCCAACCCAACAAAGGGAAGTGATCCCTCAGGGTGAAAGCTCCAAGATGAACCATAACTTTCCTCACTGACTCTTTCACCTTGCTGTAATTATGTTCGGAATATTTCCGTCCGAAAACACCCTTATACACCATATTCATCGGGGTTGACATAAACATCTCCTTTAGATTCACGTTGCGTGCATCACTGGAGCTTACTTCACGTAACTTATTCACCAACTCTGCAACTTCTTCTCCTCTGATGACACGAAATGATTCCACCATTTTCGAGCTTAAAAATTGCTGGACGCATATTTTTCTTTTCTGTCTCCAGTCTTCTCCGTAGCGTCCAAACCCAATTGCTGTGCATTCATAAAAGAAGATTTTCGCAGCAGTGCTTTGGGCTCGGTCCGAAAAAGCTTGGTCATGAGTTTTCACAATTTCCCTGGCCACTTCTGCGGATGAAACCACCAGAGATGGAGTCGGCCTCTGTCCCATCTGCAACATCATCATACCACCATACTTGCGAGACAGGTCTCGAAGTGATCGATGTGGCAGTGTGCCAAACTGGTGAAGATTGCCAATGATTGGTAGTTTTGGTGGAGATGGAGGCAGATTCAGTTTGGTTTTGGATTTGGTTCTTCTTGCGAGCTTAAACAATAACAGGACACTGATAAAGAAGGAAAGAGAGAGATAGATGGTAGAAGAGAACACTCCCTTCATTTGCTCGTAAGGCCATAGTTTGAGAGCCATTCTGTTTTCGACCGCATCTGGCATCGTCGTATTCCACCAAACATTTATAGGCATACCCAGCTGACTTTGTTGTTAATTTTACTCTTTTTTTTAATATTTTTATTGTTAGGTAGAATTTATTGTAAATTATACATTTTGGTTAGTCTCATATTTTATTTAGTAAATTTTTTCTTGATTTAGAAGTGAGACTCATTAAAATTTATAATTTTTTATAAATTTCAGTCAATAATAAAAAGAATGTTAAAAACAAGGTATTACTAGTATTTTTCTTAATTTTTTTTATTAAATCCCCTTTTATATGGATTCGTTGTACGAGGTTTAGCTTCGGAGTATATGACAATAAAAATAATTTCTTGTTTCGATAAGATAATTTCTTTTAAAATTATTTGCTGACTTTCATTTTTATGTGTAAAATATTTTGGACCACGTCTGGCGGTGTCAGATTCCACCAAACATTTATAAACATACACAGCAGACTTTGTTGTTGTTTTACTTTTCTTTATTAATTTATTTTTATTAAATTCCCTTTTTATGTATTTGTCATCGTAGTGCTTTTTTATCCCAAGACAAGTTGTGTTTCATAACACAACTTCTGAATTTAAAGTTATACTTATGAAACAAAATTTCATTTTTTATTTTTTTACGACTTTTTAAAGAATTCATGTTTGCAAAACAAGACTTTAATATTTAAATTTTCTTTTTTAGAGCTGAAAAAAAAAACCTGTACTTTTCAAATATGATTTTTTTTATATATTTTTTATTAAGGTCATGTTTTTGAGACAAGATATCACTTTTTTTTTTCTTGAAGTCATATTTCTAAGGAAAGACTTCATTTTTTATTTTTTTTAATTGCATATTAAAGTTGTGTTCTTGAAACTTATAATACCTGCTCCATGATGACATCCTTCCCACTAATCTGCTGTCTGCTGCCGACAATGTTGAATCCGATTACCCCCATTGCAGAGGTTTTTTAGAAAAGGAAAAAAATGACAAATTCTATCAATAACTAAATGCCTTCATAAGCAACGAGCTGAATAATTAGTCAATGGGTTTAATTCATTGATATCATTAGTGAATTTATTATTAGACCATTTTACGTAAAACAAAATTTGATTAAATCATTTTAACTAGTTGAATCGTCATTTAACTTTTATATACATTATGAGTGATATCATCTAGTAGTTGAACGAGATAAACCTAAATGGAAAAATTCGTCCATGTGAGTATGGCATATATATATATTTTATAAACATACACAGCAGACTTTGTTGTTGTTTTACTCTTCTTTTTTATTTTATTTCTATTAAATTCCCTTTTTATGTATTCATCATCGTAGGGCTTTTTTATCCCAAGACAAGTTGTGTTTCATAAACACGACTTCTGAATCCAAAGTCGTACTTACAAACAAGATTTCACTTTCTTTTTTTTTAACAACTTTTTAAAGAAGTCGTGTTTGTAAAACAAGATTTCAATATTTAAATTTTCTTTTTAAAGCTGAAAAAGAAGTCGTACTTTTCAAATACGATTTTTTTATATATTTTTATTAAAGTCATGTTTTTTAGACAAGATTTTACCTTTTTTTTTTCTTGAAGTCATATTTCTAAGGAAAGACTTCATTTTTATTTTTATTTTTAATTGCATATTGAAGTTGTGTTCTTGAAACTTTTTTTTTTTTTGGATAGGCTAAAAATTTTTATTGATGAAGAAGGTGATGATGGATGAAGCATAAGAAATGCACATCCAAGCACATGAAGAAACAATACATAGCAGCCAAGTTCTGCACATTATGCTGTTTAAGACAGCAAATTTTGCATTCGCAAACAACATGACAGCAAATTATGCAGACCAACACAGCATGACTACAGCTTGTACATGGTGAGTAGGTATTCCTTCAACCAAAGAACCAAAAATAAACATGTCTGAATCTTTACTCAACTAGTGTGTGTGTCCACCATACAACCATGCCTAAGATCCAAGTCTGTGTTCCGCTATAAGAAAGCAAATTCCCATCTAGCAACTGGCCTTGGAAGTGTTCCTGAAGTCGTGTTCTTGAAACTTATCTGCTCCATGATGACATCCTTCCGACTAATCTGCTGTCTGCTGCCGACAATCTTGAATCCGATTACTCCCATTGCAGAGGTTTTTTAGAAAAGAAAAAAAAATGACAAATTCTATCAATAATTAAATGCTTTTATAAGTAACGACCTGAATTATTAGTCAATGGGTTTAATTCATTGATAAATCATTTTAACTAGTTGAATCATCATTTAACTTTTATATACGTTATGAGTTATATCGTGTAGTAGTTGAACGAGATAGACCTAAATGGAAAAATTCACCCATATATATATATATATACTGTAACCTGTCTGTTTTATCTTTTAACTAGTATGTTGACCCTTGCACTCATATGGGTCACGTTTGTCTTTACATTTGTATTAGAATGACATGTAAATATAATAATAAGTTAATAGATCCATCCATATAATTTATTACTATTTATCTATATATTAAAACAACTTGTTTTATTGTGTTTTTCATTAATATTATTTAGTAAAAATATAGGGAATTTTTTTTTTAAATCTAAAATACTTGTCCTCTAGGCAAAAATACAAATTAAAAAATATAAAGTAAATGTAAATTAAAAAATTAATCAAATAAAAGAATGTGTACTATAAAAAATAAAGGTTGCAGAATGTATAAAATGTGTATATAAGAAAAGCATTGTCTATTGCAGTAAATTATTTAATTATAATTTATTTTGATTTTAGTTCTATCTTGACTTTAATGTTGATATATTGTTAGTGTGAAGTGTTGTTAATTAATTAGTAATCACCTTATATATTTTTTTTAAAATTAATTATTATAAAAATTAGTAATTTTTAATTATATAATCATTTATAATTAGATGATAGTATAAACTATTTTTACACGGTTAATATATTATAATTAAATCCTTCATTTTTTTATATAAATCTTCATAATTTCATTTTGTTTAAGTTTTTATTTTTAGTAGTAGTAGTAATATAATAATAATAATAATTTTGGTGCTTGGAGTGATAAAATTGAAGGTGGAAGGAGAATTGGGAGGGGGGGGGGGGGTTAAAGATGGAGAAGATGTGGCAAAGGAAGTTACATTGAGTAGATGAATGTTGCAATACATCATAATGAATTTGAAAAAGAGATATGTAAAATCAATATTATCAAATTTGAACTAGATATTGACTCAGTAAAGCTATTGGTCAATGAGTCACTGGTTGAATCATCAAGTTATTGATTGAGTCGCATGAACCAATATAAATTATAAGAACATGAATAGATATTTATAGTATGTATATTATATTTGTGTTTTATAGAACAAAATGTAAAACTAGGTTTGTGGTAGCTATGTTGCTACAAGGAAAGAGGTTGAAGGTTCAATTAAGCCTATTATATAGCGTAAAGTATTCAAGACAAATGAAAAAGCATGGGAAAAAATATTTAGGAATTTAGAGTGGAAAAATAAAGATATAAGAGGTTGATACGTGTTCTTAAAAAGGTATTATTTTAATATATAAATACTAGATAAAGTAAATAGATCTCATGACATGCTTACAGTGATCAACTAACCAACTTTTCACAAACCCAAATGAATAAGGAAAATGATCATTAAGAGAAGAAAAGAAAAGTCAAGAGTGTGATGGTCGAAGTGATTTGATAAAAAAAAAAAAAAGAGGAGTTAAAAAATGGTAAAATATGTTTTTTGTCCCTCAGAATATCTTAAAATTCAGTTATAATCCCTACAAAAATTTAATTCATTTTTGGCCTCTATATTTACCAAAAATGATGTAGTTTTAGCCTCTCATTGAGAACTAAAAACATGTGATTCTGTTAAAATGTAAGAACTAAAAACATATTAAATTTTCATAGAGACTAAACTGAATTTTAAGATATTTTGAGAGACCAAAAACAAATTTTATCGTAAAAGAAAAAAGAAATAATTGTTAGGATTTAAAATGTTTTATTTCTTATTAAAAATTTTGAAAATAATTTTTATCACCAATTATTAATTATTAATAATGTGACATGTATATAAACATAAATACATATCAAATTATCACTAAATGTGATCATGACTGTTTAAAAACAGAAAATATTTGAGTGTCAAAATTAAAAAATATTTTGAAGAATTAAAATAAAAATTAATCATATTTGTAGGATTAAAAACATATTTAATTCTAATTATTAAATGAATAATAAGAATTCCTCATATTATTCTAAAATTGCTAAAAATCAAACTTTTAATTCTTTTTTCTAATGTTAAAACTAAAATGACCGTGTAACTTAGTAGTCTAAAATGATATTTTTATAAATTTAAAAATTAAATTAACTGATAATCATAATTTAATATACTAATTATTTATATGTCTCAAAAGATAAAACAAAAAAAAGAGTAGATTTAGGGGTAAAAAAACTGTGAAAGCTCGAGAAAGAAAGAGTCGGGATCAAGAAGGCAATCAATTATTTACAAGAAAGAATAATAAAATAACAAATATTAGAATAATAAAAAACTGACATCAAAATACAACCAAAAAAGGGTATGCTATTATGTATATAAAGTTCTTCTAAACATGGCATGTGTCCTTTAAGGATATGTTTTTTTATTAGAAAATAAAAGTAAATAGAATAAATAGATAAGCACAGACACCAGATACAAATACGTGAGTGAAAGCATGAGTTAAAAAATAGCAAGGATGACATGGAAGAGAAATCATTAGTAGACTGTTAATATTGTAACAGGAAGAAGGTTGGCGGGAAACAAATTAATTTATCAGATACCACGTGTCATAGTCTAGGACATTGTTTTATATAATAAATAACAGAATTTTTTTATTAGATAATAAAAGTAAATAGAATAGATAAGCATAGACACCAAATACAGATACGTGAGTGAAAGCATGAGGAAAAAAATATCAAGGATGAGCGAGAAGAGAAATCATTAGTAGACGATAATATTGTAATAGGAAAAAGGTTGGCAGGAAACAAATTAATTTATCAGAAGATGCCACATGTCCTAGTCTAGGACATTGTTTTATATAATAAATAACAGAATTTTTTATTAGATAATAAAAGTAAATAGACTAAATAGATAAGCATAGACACCAAATACAGATACGTGAGTGAAAGCGTGAGTAAAAAAATAGCAAGGATGAGCGGAAAGAGAAATCATTAGTAGACGTAATAATGTAATAGGAAGAAGGTTGGCGGGAAACAAATTAATTTATCAGAAGATGCCATGTGTCTGGTTGCGGTGGCAAAATTTAAAACAATGGATTTTGGAACGTGGGTTCTACTCATGTGTATAAAATATATTAGAAGTGTCATCTAGTCTACGGAGATGTATTATAATTTTTAAGAGATCATTTTATAAAGTAAAATTGAAGTCTGTCTTGAAGCACGACTTCAATATGCAATTAAAAAATAAATAAATAAAATAAAGTCTTGCTTCATAAATATAACTTCAAGAGAAAAAAAAGTGAAGTCTTGTCTCAGAAACATGACTTCAACAAAAAAATAAAAAAATATATAAAAACAAAAATTGTATTTGGAAAGTAAGACTTTCTTTTTATCTTAAAAAAATTAAAATATTGAAGTATTGTTTCGCAAACACAACTTCTTTAAGAAGTTGTAAAAAAAATAAAATAAAAAGTGAAGTCTTGTTTTGTAAGAATGAGTTCAAATTTAGAAGTCGTGTTTTCGAAACATGACTTGCTCCAATTTGAAAATTTTATTAAAAAATGCCTATCTTGATAATTTTTTTAAAAATTACACCTCTAAGGTAAAAAAGCCTCATCATAGAGTAGGTAAAGCTACTTTTGTAGCATAGAAAGTCAAAAATATTTACAGTATATTTATGGTAAAGTGAACTTTTTCTTTCACCTAATTTAGGTGCTAGTTGAATGGTGCAAGAATTTTACTCTATAAGTAGCAGTGTAATTCATCAATTTCAGTCTGCATCCAAGAGAAAAATATATATAAGTATTGTCTAACACTATGTTTGGTTGGGTAGAATCATGAGAAGAAAAGGAGAGAATGGAAAGAAGATAGTTTCTTTTCTCTTCTCTTAGGTAAGTCTTAGTGTGCTTGTTTATCATAATAAGTATGTTAACCCTGAGCCCTCCAAAAATCTTTATAAAATCATTGAAATTAATTTTGGAGATTAAAATCAACGAAGTGCATAATTATTTAATCAATCTAGTTGATTTTGTTATGTAAGTGTTAATTGATGTTGATTTGATTTAGAATAATGTTAATTAGTCTTGAGAAATACATTGAAAAATATAATAGAGAAATTATTATGTAATATTTATTAACATATATTTTTTAAATTAAAAAATAATGGAGAAATATATTAAAAAATTATAATATATAAAATTTGTAGATTATAAATTTACCTATATAAGACATGAGTTATTAAACTAATATCATATATAATAAATATGTTAATTTTTATATTAATTATTTTAAAATTTATGTGTATTATAATTTTTTTATGGATTGAGTGTGTAAAACTTTTCATACTATCCAAACATATTGTATGAGACAAAAATCAAAAGCTTTCAACTATGTGTACTACTGTACTCAGTAAGAATTGGATAAGAGTTATGAGCGTTTTAACTCATATATAGGTTCACTTTATAGGCTTTGAATTGGATAAAAGAGTGTCAGCCGTGAAATTTGAGGGCTTCAGCTTGTATAGGCTTTGAATTTTAGATTTAGGGTTAAAAATGTTTTTGTCGTTCCAAAATATGATAAGATTTATTTTAGTCCTTAGAATTATTTTTTATTGAAGTTCTTTAAATATTAAAAATATTTTAATTAGATTTTTATATTAAATTTTATTTAATTTTTTTGTTAAATAATAGGCCACATCAGCTTTTAAGTAAAATACTTTATTATTTGAAATATCAGTAATAATTTTTAATAAAAAATGTGGAATTACTTTTGTTTTAGGGTAAAAAAATTAGTAATTTAAGATTAAACATGTAATAATTTTATTTAAAAAATATGTTATTAATCTAACCTGAACATAACAGTTGACATAGACGGTCACATCAGTAAATTAATAGTGATAGTGATGCTGATGTGGTAATCATTTAACAAAAAAGTTAAACATAATTTAATATAAAAATCTAATTAAGATATTTTTAATATTTGAAAAACTTTATTTAAAATTATTTTTTTCTAAAGACTAAAACTAATTTTATCATATTTTTAAGAGATCAAAACCATATTTAACTTTAGATTTATTTCACATCAAATTAGCATAAAATATTATAGACGTCGATTATTTGTCGTTTGCCATAACTGACCATTGACTTGTATATTGTGTACACTACAAGATGTTCAACAACAATCATTACTTATATGATAAGGTCACAAGGGTGAGGCTGCGCTCAAGGTTTAGTGATAGGGACTGGGATCCCAAGTTTGACAGTATTGGCACTGTTTGAATTTTTGATAGAGACCGGTGGATGATTTATTGTTTCGATAGCATTCCAGATAACATAATTTCTGCTGACTTTCAGTCTCAGTGGAAAATATTGAATTCAACCTATTACTACACTATATTAATAAATGAATGTAAGATTAATGTTTTAAAATTAGATCGGTTGTTGAACCGATAAAAGTATTGATTTAAAGTTTAATAGTTTAATTATAGTCGAATCAGTATTAATAAAATAATACTCATAATAATAAATAATTAATATATAAAATAATATTAAATAAATATAATATCATAATTTTATAATATTAAAAATTAAAATAAAGTATCATTTTATACTTATTTATATTTCTTACCAAATATGTGATTTATTTATCTTAAAAATATTTTATACTAAAATAAAAAATAAAAAATAAATTTTTTTGAAAAGCACCAGTTCAATCTAATTTTTTATACTGATTTTTTACCGATTTTTGACCGGTGTTTGTATCAGAAAAATGCCACTTGTTGATTTGCATATGAAGCAAAATGAGCCGACAGATATTTATGTTGATAATCAAGCTACAGTTGCAAATTTGAAAGATCCTATTTTTCACCGCAAAACCAAACATTTCAGGATCAAACTATATTACTTGCATGAAGAGCAAAAAATGGATAAATTAAGTTGGTTTGGTTCAAGACCAAGGATCAAGGTGCTGATGTGTTAACAACGACTTTAGCCAAAGCAATATTTGAAGTGTTAAGAGACAAATTGGGTCTTTGTAGTAACTAAGGCAAGAAGGAAATTTGTTGGAAAATGCCTTTGTGTTTCAGCTGAATAAATGGTCAATAGACTAAGTCTTTAAGAGATGTTATTGTGATGTTTTGTTTTCAAAAGCATTGATTTGTGGTGTTTCTTTTTTCATTTTTCAGTTATGCTTTAGCTCTATTTAAAGAGTAATAACATGCTTTGTAATTTTGCATAGTCCTTCCTCATAACAACAAACTAAAGTATTCTTGACCTTTAAAATCAACTTGACTATTTTCAAATCTCTCTGGCAGGAACTCCTCTGGACTTTTCCAAAATTCAAGATCCCTTTGAATTGCCCATGCATTGATATATACCATTGTTTTTGCCAGAATATTGTATCCTTTCGGTTTTACATCAGTCATTGTTTCTCTAGGAGCCAAAAGAGGAGTAGACGGATATGTAACCTTAGAGTTTCTTTGACTAAGCATTTTAGATAGTGCATTTGATTAACACCATTTTCTTCCACACTTGATTTATGGCCTACAAGTGTTCTCACTTCTTCTTGTACTTTTTTTTTATTTTGATCGGATTTCTTTCAAGCTCTGCAATAGCCCATTCTATTACCGATGCAACTGTGTCAGTACCTCCCACAAGCAAGTCCTAAAATAATAGAAATGAAATTTTCATGAAATTTGTTAACAATTCATTCATTTGTCAAGGAAAGAATTAAAAATTATCAAATATAAATTAAAAGCCTTTAATATTTTAATAACTTCAGAAATGTCCTACATTCTATCTTTCAACAATTAGAATGACTAAATAAAAAATAATGCTCAGGGTTTAGTGAGACCTGAAGTTTGAATTTTGATAGAGATTAGTGGATGATTTCTTGTTTCCAGAGCACTTCCGATAAGAGAATTTCTTTTAAAATTGTTTGCTGACTTTAATTTTTATGTATTATTAGCATAAAATATTTACATATACATTTAATACAAATTTAACATATTGTCACATTATATTAATGAACAAAATAATGTGATAAAATGATCAAACTCTTTTAAATATATGTAAAAAAAATTATATAAATCAAATTGTTGTTTTCTTATATACATAAACTAGTATGTTGATATGTGCATGCTTACGGGTTACATTTGTCTTTACACATATTAAAATAATATGTAAATATAGTAATAAATTAATTAACAAATTTATTCACATAATTCATGACTATCTATTTATTTATATATTAAAACAATGTTTTCAGACTAACACGGTTGGTTGGGTCTAGTGGAAATGGCTAGTCTCTGGCAACATGGTACACTAAGGTTCAAATTTTCATTGGGAGATATACTTATATTTAGTGTCTGATTGTGACTTAAACAGGATTGCCTCTAAGAAGGATACATGTGGAAAAAAAAAAAAACAATGTCCTCATAAAAACAACTTGTGTTATTTAGTTTTTCATCAATATTTTGTAGTAAAAATATAAGGAATTTATTTTTCAAAAAAAAAGTCACTAAAATAGTTGTCTTCTAGACAAAAGTACAAAATTAAAAATATAAAAAATGTAAATTAAAAAATTAATCAAATAAAAGAATGTGTATTGTAGAAAAAAAATGATGGTTGTAGAATGTACAAAGTGTGTATATAAGAAAAGTAGAATGTGCAAAGATAAAAGATTAAGTTCCTCATAATTAGAGTGCATAAAGTCTCTTTTTTTGTACTTTTAACCAAATTGTAATTCAATTAAAACCCATTTCCATATGACCTTGGGGCCAACCGCTTTTAAGTTGTTAGATTCATCCAATCTAATGTCTATTATTCACATATATATCAAAATTTCAATTTTAGTTTTATTCTTTGTCTTCACCAAATGCATAGCATCTTAGGCTATTCCATTTATTGCACTCTAAGATGTAGTGTCACACTTTGAGAGATGCTTTTGGGCAAAAAATAAAAAGTAGCACAAGGTGACACATGTCAAAAGTACATTCTTTATATATATATATATATATATATATATATATATATATATAGTAAATAAAAAATAGATAACATTTTATTTCTTAAAAGATTGTTGTTAAAAACTTCAATAAAGGTGATATCATGTTCTTGTCACCTATAAATATTATAATAGAAACAAGGCTTAAATTTATTTTTAATTTTATAATTTATTTTTATTTTAGTTTTAATTTTGAATTTATAATATATTGTCAATGTCAAGTATTATTAATTAATTAGAAATCACCTTAGATATAACTTTTAAATTAATTATTACAAAAATCAACAATTTTTAATTATATGACAATTTATTATTGAATGATAGTATAAGAAACTTTCACACTGTTATTATATTATAATTAAATGCTTCAATTTTATTTTTTTAAACTTTTATTTTTAATTTTAATAATATTATTTTGTTTAAGTTTTAGTCTCTACAATTTATTTTATTTAAATTTTTTATTGTAATTTTGTTTAGCTTAACTTTTACTTCTTGTAATAATGATAATGATAACAATAATAATAATAATAATAATGGTGATGATGATGATAATTTTAGTGTTTGGAGTGATAAAATTGATGGCGGAATGAGTGAGGTATAAAGATGAAAAAGATGCATCAAGTGAATGATGTTACATTGAGGAAAGACACGTTGTAGAGCAATAACATGAATTTGAAACAAATATGAAATTAGTGTTATCAGAAACAAATTAGTTTATCAAAAGATGCCATGTGTCCCAGTCTAGGACATTGTTTTATATAATAAATAATAGATTTTTTTATTAGATAATAAAAGTAAATAGAATAAATAGATAAGCATAGACACCAAATACAGATACATGAGTGAAAGCATGAGTAAAAAAATAGCAAGATAAGCAGGAAGAGAAATCATTTGTAGACGTAATATTGTAATAAGAAGGTTGGCAGGAAACAAATTAATTTATTAGAAGGTGCCACGTGTCCTAGTTGTGGCGGAAAAATTTAAAACAATGGATTTTGGAACGTGGGATCTACTCATGTGTATAAAATATATTAGAAGTGTCATCTAGTCTTTGGAGATGTATTATTATTTTTAAGAGATCATTTTATAAAAGTAAAATTGAAGTCTTGTTCTTGAAACACGATTTCAATATGCAATTAAAAAAATAAATAAAAATGAAGTCTTACTTCATAAATATGACTTCAAGAAAAAAAAAAGTGAAGTCTTATCTCAGAAATACGACTTCAACAAAAATAAAAATATATAAAATATTGAAGTATTGTTTCACAAACATGACTTCTTTAAGAAGTTGTAAAAAGAATAAAAAGTGAAGTCTTGTTTCGTAAGTATGACTTTAGATTTAGAAATCGTGTTTACGAAACATAACTTGCTCCAATTTGGAAATTTTATTAAAAAATACCTATTTTGATAATTTTTTAAAAAATTACACCTCTAGGGTAAAAAAACCTCATCATAGAGTAGGTAAAGCTACTTTGTAGTATAGGAAGTCAAAAATATTTACAGTACATTTATGGTAAAGTGAACTTTTTCTTTCACCTAATTTAGGTGCTAGTTGGATGGAGCAAGAATTTTACTCCTATAAATAGCAGCGTAATTCATCAATTTCAGTATGCATCCAAGAGAAAAAAAAATAAAAAAAAATAATATATATATATATATAACACTATGTTTGGTTGGGTAGAATCATGAAAGAAAGAAAAGGAGAGAATGGAAAGAAGATAATTTCTTCTCTAAGGTAAGTCTTAGTGTGCTTGTTTATCATAATAAGTATGTTAACCTTGAGCCCTCCAAAAATCTTTATAGAATCATTGAAATTAATTTTGGAAATTAAAATCAACGAAGTGCGTAATTATTTAATCAATCTAGTTGATTTTGTTATATAAGTGTTAATTGATGTTGATTTGATTTAGAATAAAGTTAATTAGTCTTGAGAAATACATTAAAAAATATAATAGAGAAATTATTATGTAATATTTATTAACATATATTTTTAAATTAAAAAATAATGGAGAAATATATTAAAAAATTATAATATATAAAATTTGTAGATTATAAATTTACCTATATAGGACACGAGTTATTAAACTAATTATCATATATGATAAATATGTTACATTAATTTTAAATTATAATATATATATATATATATATATATATATATATATATATATATATATATATAAACGATGATAAGTCGATGTAGTATACACTAAATACAAGTCAATGGTCAGTAATGGCAAACGACAAATATATATATCAAGTCAATGGTCAGTTATGGCATATATATATATATATATATATATATATATATATATATATTTCAAAAACTTATCTGACACCTAATGAAAAAATAAAAAAGAGAAAAATATAAGTGATCATAGAAGAAAGAGATAAAAAAAATAATAAGTATTTGCCAAGCGTTTGGCAAAATAAGATGTTCGACAAAAATCATTACTTATATGATTAGGTTACGAGGGTGAGGCTGCGCTCTAGGTTTAGTGATAGGGACTGGGATCCAAAGTTTGACGGTATTGGCATTGTTTGAATTTTGATAGAGACCGGTGGATGATTTCTTGTTTCGATAGCATTCCACATAACAGAATTTCAGCTGACTTTCATTCTCATGTGGAAAATATTGAACTCAACCTATTACTACACCATATTAATAAATAAAGGTAAAATTAATGTTTTTAAAATTGACCGGTTATTGAACCAGTAAAGATATTGATTCAAAGTTTAATAGTTCAATTGTAGTTGAATCGTAGTTAAATAGTTATTAATAAAATAATAATAATAAATAATCAATACATAAAATAATATTAAATAAATATATTATCATAATTTTATAATATTAAAAACTAAAATAAAGTATTATTTTATACTTATTTATAATCCTTACCAAATATGTAATTTATTTATCTTAAAATATTTTAGATTAAAATAAAAAATAATATTTTTTTAAAAAGTATTGGTTCAATTCAATTTTTTGCACTAATTTTTTACCAATTTCTGACCCGTTTGACCGATTCTTGTTTGGATCAGAAAAATGCCACTTGTTGATTTGCATATGAAACAAAATGAGCTGACAAATATTTATGTTGATAATCAAGCTACAGTTGCAAATTTGAAAGATCCTACTTTTCACGGCAAAACCAAATATTTCAGGATCAAACTATATTACATCCATGAAGAGCCAAAAAAACGGATAAATTAAGTTGGTTTATCGCAAGACCAAGGATCAAGGTGCTGATGTGTTAACAACGACTTTAGCCAAAGCAATATTTGAAGTAAGAGACAAATTGCTTCTTTGTAGTAACCAAGGCAAGGAGGAAATTTGTTGAAATATGCCATAGTGTTTCAGCTGAATAAATGGTCAATAGACCGTTATTGTGATGTTTTGTTTTCAAGAGCATTTATTTGTGGTGTTCTTTTTATTTTCGTTTTTTCAGTCTATTTAAAGAGTAATAACATGCTTTGTAACGAGTGTGTTTGCAGTTATAAATTTTAGTCATCCATTTCTTTGTCTTTTTATATATTTTCTTAGTTTGCTTTTGCATAGTTGTCGTAACCAGGGACACGATGGGATGACAAAAAAGAATTAAAATACAGAAGAGTCGCCACTAAAGTTTATTAAGGAAAACTTTAGAAAAAACCTTAAAAAGAAAAATAGGCTTTGAAACTAAATATGGGTTCGGGAGTCAGTTACACGTAAGAAAGGTGCTAGCACCTACGACGTCTGTCGTAAAGATGATTATTCCTAATTAAATGTGCAAAACTAAATAGCTTTAAGAATATTTATTTTACTCCTAACAAAATTTCATTTATTTACAAATTTTATTATTTTTATTTATCAAAAGAATTTTAATTAAGAAGAGAATATTTTATTGTTGAAAAGAAATTAATTTCATTATTTTTGAAATCGACAGGAGAGGGCTCCTGCTCCTACGTATCCTCTGGTGCAATGAAGAACTTAAACTCACGTAGTTTTTTGGGTAGAAAAAAAATGCTTTGTTGGTTGATTTTTTTCAAATTTTAATATTTAATATTTTTTTTAAAGAAAGCTCACGTGATAACCAAATAGGAAGTGCATCTAAAATGATTATCATCATCTTTTAAGGGATTCATAATAGTCAAATAAGAAGTGCATCTAAAATGACGATCATTAAATCCCTTTTTAAAAAATTGGTTTAATTAATATTTTAAATATTTTATTTTAAAAATTTTAATGATAACCAAATAAGAAGTACATCTAAAATGGTTATCATTAAATATTTTAAAACTTTGATAATGTCCAAATAGGAAGTGCATCCAAGATGGCATTATCAAGTTTGATTATTTTTGTTTTTATTTTGTATGAAAAAGGTGTTTTAAATTTATTTTAGGAATTAAATTCTCAACTAATACTAATAATAATTTTAAGTGTCTTTGGAAAACATAGTTTTTGTTAATTTCGAGAAAAAAGAAAAAAATGAACGAGATGCGTCGATGCGTTAAGGGTGTAATATTAGTATGCGAATGCGAATGAAAAACAAAAGTAAAATCACAAAATGAAGAATCTGGCAATAGCAAATTGCAAACAAGATCAAACAACGATTCAACAAAGAACTACATAGTTAACAAGATGAATAAAGAACAGAGGATATAATACAAAAGAAAAAAAAATAAGTGCATAAGGACAGAAGAGAAAAGGAAGAGATTATATCTCTATGAATTCTAACAAGAAGGAGAAAATTTAGTAAGCAGGATATCTCTGTGAGTGAATAAGAGTGAATTGTTTAAGAGTGAATGTATGTATTCTTGTGAAAGTCTATGCATCCTTATTTATAAGCACCCTTTTAAATAAAACTTGCTGTAGAAACTACTGTAACTTGCACTAGAAGCTTTCCTAAAGCTCCCATTTTTTATGTTTCTCCCTCTTTCTTTTTCTTCTACAAAATTGGGCCAAGGGCTACTAGTCTAAACCTTTTATTCGTAAAATTTCTTCTTTTATTCTATTATTGGGCCATAATTTGTTAGCCCAAACTTTATTTTTATTAATTTCTACTTTTCTCTCTCTTTTTTTCAACATAATAGCCTAATCAGAAACTTAATTACTTACTATTTTTTTTATCATTTTTATTATTATTAGATTATATTAGATTATATTATATATATATATATATATATATATATATATATATATTCATGCTATACTTATTTTGTTATTTTTCTAATTATCTGGATAAAATTAAGTATTCACAACTGTCTTTTTGTCTTTACTAGATAATATAAACAACTGAGTGTTTTCATATTATCGTAGTAAAGAATAAGTAAATATATGAACTCCAATTTTATCCGGGTTTCAAAACCTCAAACACCAAGGTCTTGGGCGGGAATGTGAATGCTTTACGAAAACCAAGTATATGCATATGAAGACATAAAAACAAGGGGCACAAGCGCCCTTAAAATAAAACGGAGGACACGAGCACCAAGGAAACTAAAACTAAGGGTACGAGCACCCAAAATGTAAAATACAAAGGGCACGAGCACCCAAAATGCAAAATGCAAAGAGCACAAGCACCCAAAATATAAAATGCAAAAGGGCACGAGCACCTAGAAATGTAAAATGCAAAGGACATGAGCACCCAGAATGTAAAATGCAGATGGCACAAGCACACAAAATGTAAAATGCAAAGGGCACAAGCACTCGAAATGTAAAAACAGAGAGCATTAGCACCCAAGGAATTTAAAAACAAAAGATACGAACACCTAAGAAATCCAAAAACAGAAGGTATGAGCACCCAAAGGAATTTAAAAATAGAGGGCACCAGCACCCAAAATATAAAAACAGAGGGCACCAGCACCCAAGATTTTAAAAATCAAACTTTGTCATTCTTTCTTTTGTAGAAAGGGAAAGTTTTCCTCAAATCGTTTGCTTTCTTTGCTATAAAAGTATATTCATGAAATCTTGTCTCGAGTTTGAGTTCTTATTTTGAATTGATCACTCAATTCTCTTTGCCTTTGATGGAATTGGTTTTATTATCTGGCTTCCCAACCTTTTCTCACATCGGACAAATGGATCCTTTACAGTTTAAATCTTTTAATTGAGAAATTTTATCAACTTATGCCTTTGAATTTATGTCATTTCTTTTGATGCATTCTTCCACTTTTAGGTAAAAGATGGCCAGCGATTTAAGAAATTGATTAACTGGTGTGGCATTTAGGCAAATGCCTAGGACTAAGAACTACAGGACAACTCCAAATTATGGTGGATTAGGGAACAAAAAGGAGTAAATGAATTGTGTAATTATACTTTGGTAATGTAATGGTGAAATTATTGCCCCTGCTTAAATAAGTATGGGTGACAAGTGTGGTGGTTACTCATGCTTTATATATGAAAGGGAATCATAGACTATAAAGAGGGTGAGGATGATTGCCTCAACGTAGATTGTGAAGTAGAAAATTGGGATACGTCATACACACTGCCCCAATTTAAGAGACTCTTTATTTTTTGAGTTGTGAGCATTGATCCATTTATGTATATACAACCTTGAGAGCATTTTTATTTTCTTTCTCTCTTCTTTTTCTCTTCCTTTTCTTTTCTTTCTCTTCTTTTTTTTCTCTTTTATTTTTTGAGCAAATACTGATGATCAAAAGTATGACTTTATTTTAGTTTTAAAACTAAAGTCAAGGAAATATGAGTAGTTGTTCTTCAATTAGTATGGTCTTATTAGACTTGTGACGTGGCCAAAGGCTAAAAGGGTTATAAAAGGAAAGATAAATGAGGCCCAAATAAGTGTTTGTAGGTTACTAAAACAAGGATCTTTCCTTAAAATTTCGCATCAAAGGTCTTATTCTTCCTTTTCTTTTTTGCTTTTCTTCTTCTTTTCTTTTGTTTTTTATTCTTTTGTGTCACACTTTATTGGTCATGACTTTCCAATATCATTTGTCACACTTTCTTCCTTTATCATTCATTGTCATTCATTCATTTTTCTTTCATCTTTTCTTCTTTTCTTTTGTCCTTCTTTTCTTTCTTGCTGTTTTGAGACTGGTGACCCTGATGCACATTTTATGTCGACCCTTAATGTAGGGGTGATCCTTGTTTGGGGTGATTTGAAAAAAAATAAAAAATTTAGGCTCAAAAAGGTAGTAAGGGGTGATTATATATTTTTGGATAAAAAAAAATGGTCATACATCATTTTAAATCATGACTACTTTAATTCCAAAGCTTTAATTTTAAAACAAAAATTCAATAAACATCAAACATTTGTTCTCTTTTCTTTCTCTTTCCTTTTTTTTTTTTTTGTATCCTAACTTTTGCTTAGACGCCCTTTACAAGTTTTTAGCTTAACTGACTTTTATTTATTTTTCTTTTAGCTCTCTAAATTTGTTTAGAGCATAACAAAGTTGCCCCAAATTCTTAAAATGTTTGCTTTCTTTTATTACCAAGAACTTGGGACCTCCTCAAATTTATTATGGAAGTGGGAAAAGAAAGGAAGGGAATTATATTGGGCTGATGGATGAATGCTTCAAAAAAGATGATCTTGGTCTATACTTCTCATGTCTTTGTCTTTCTCAATTAAATGATTATACTGCAAGGATGCTCGAATTTGTCTTTATTATCCTTTCTTTTCTCTCTTTCTCTTTCTTATTTTCTTTCCTAGGAAGTGAGTGATATTCTATGAATTTACTAGCTTTTATTCACCAAGGAAAACAATCAATTTTGGAGACAATTAGTCTTTCCATTGTTACCCATTTTATTTTGTTTTCTTTCTTCCTTTTATTATTGTTATTATTATTATTTGCAGACCCTTAAGGACATGCGTTGGAGGATCGAAATAAGCGTATTGAATCGAGTAATTCTTTTGTTCGTATTCCATATCATGGCTCAAACAAACATTACACATTCCAGTGCAAATCCCAAAAAGATAAAGTTTGTGAAGAAAAGAGTATACAAGTAATGAAAATGTCAAATCCTAGCAAATACTAAAGAACTGATAATGAAGAACTCAACCCCCCAACAATATGAATTGCCCTAATTTTTATATATCATGTTTCTCAACCTATATTTTAGGCATAATACTTCCTAACTACATCATAGCAACTTCTTCTTCCTTTTACCAATAACCAATCTGTACTTGATTCGTATCCATTAACCCTTGAAGTAACTGTCTGAATTCTTTGCATTTTTTAATGGAATGTGATGCCCTAGGATGTGGGCCACACATCTCCGTTTCTTCACATTCTCTTTGAATCATACCACATTCACACAACCTTGCAAAAATGAATTGCATAGTGGTCTTGACTTCCCCTACTCTTCTTACCAATTGATAACCAACATTAATTACATTTACTAAGGAATCCTCATGTCTTAAGAGAGGATTATCTCCTGCATTCGAGTTATCTTCTTTGAAACTCAACCAACCCGCAGCAATAAGGCCCTGAACCTTATATTTAAGAGCTAAACATTTATTAATGGACTGTCCTAAGGCCCCACCATGATATTTACACTTCACATTCAAATCATACCGTTTTGGATATGGTGGCTCTATAGGCTTCGGAGGAGTGATGGCAACTAAAGCATTGTTGAGGAGATATGGTAGTGGCTTTGTATAGGTCATGGGAAGAGGAGTGAAGGTTACAAACTTCTTTCCTTTCTTTTGGTTGGTGTTTTGTTGGGGTTTTGCTTCCACACTTGGCTGGCTTGGGGTGGTATAGTTGAGGTAGGTTGTGTCTAATGGATAGGTGGTATTTGAGAGGACATTCCTGGATGGTAAGGTTAGGGGTATTGTGGAGATACAACATTGGCAACATAGAGGAATTGAGTCACGGGAAGGCAGTAGGTTTGTCCATAGTGGATTGGTGTATAGTTATGCCAAACTGGTGTTAAAGCTACTACATAAGCACCTCCTTCCTTTTTATTATCTGGGGGTTTTTTCACATTTGAAACTATAATTGATCCTAGTATGATCTTCCCATTTCTTAATCCATTTTCCACTCTTTCCTCGATTATAATCATGTCTAAGAAATTTGAAGATACACTGCTTATCATGTGATCATAAAATGGGGACTGCAAAGTAGCAATAAACATTACTGCCGCCTCCTTGTCGGACAAAGGAAGCTCCACCTGTGCAGCGACTTTTCTCCATCTATGGGCATATTCTTTGAAAGTTTCTGTTTCCCTCTTTACCATATTTTGCAGTTGCAACCTATTTGGAGCCATGTCAATATTGTATTTATACTACCTAAGAAAGGCGCCTGCCAGGTCCTTCCAAGAACATATGTGGGTAGGTTCAAGATGCATATACCAGTTTAATGCGACCCTAGCTAGGCTATCTTGAAAAAAAGTGTATCAGCAACTTGTCATTATAAGCATGAGAAGCCATCTTTCGACAGTACATTGTTAGATGACTTTTAGGCCAAGTAGTTTCCCTGTACTTCTCAAATTATGGCACTTTAAATTTTAGTGGAATCACCACATTTAGGACTAGACAAAGCCTAGCAGTATCCCTAAAACTGTAGCTTCTTTCTCCTTCTATGGCTTTGAGCCTTTCTTCCAAAATGTCAAACTTTTCTTTGGCCCTGAGATTCTCAATTGATGCCCCTGGCATAGTGGTATGGGCTGGGTGCATGACATAAGAGTATTCCCCCATAACCAACTGTAAGGCTTGAGGTCAAACAATATTTTGAGGATCAATAATGACAGGTATCTCAGCTACATTTCCATCTTTAATGTGGGTTGTACAGTTGGCTGGCGTATAGGTGGGGAAAGGTAATGAAATCTAAAGTGGTTCACGAATATTTGTTTGTGGCTGTGTAATAGGATCAGTGTTTGGTGGGTTAGTAACTGTTGGTGGAGTGTAATTGGGAGGAAGGCCATATGGTGGGAAAGATTGGGATTGAAACTCCTGAGAGTGTATGAAATGGGGAAGGTATACTGTAGCAGACACCATATTTCCTTGAGCATTAAACCTTGGTGATTACACCAACATAGGATAGAAACTGTAACACTCCTTTAATTTTAAATATAATTCATATTAATTTAATTATTAATTTAAGTTGATGAAAATGTGAGCAATTTTTTTTTATTCTATAATAGAAAAATTCTAAATTGAACAGAATTTGGAAATGGAAGTGAAATGATAAAAACTGCTTATGTATATATATATATATATATATATATATATATATATATATATATATATATCAAACTGTACATCATGGTTTAAGTAATACATAATAGTCAAAAAGAAAACAAAAGTACATTAAAAGATATATACTACCTAGTCCAATATATACATCAAAAAGATCTTATACAAAGCAGTATTTATCTATCTTATCCCTCAAGGAAAATATTATAAACTAGGTTTACAAATCTGGAGGAGTATCCTTTGACTCATCTTTAGCATCATCATGCATTGCCATCATCTTCAATAATTGCGATCAATCATACAAGAAACAAAAACAATAGAGTGAGGTGATTTGTTCTAAAATCACTTACACATGTATGGTAGGAATTAAAACATAATTAACATATAGGATTTATTCTAAATTATACTACATTACCCTTGACTTGGTATGGATCCATACTTCCCATTAGTGAGTAATAGTTCTCAACAAAACCTGGGAAGTGACTGGGAGTACATATACCTCATCAACATCACCACATGGTACAGTCCATTTATAGAGGTATACTCTCAAACCAATCTTGGAATGCTAAGCAGTTGTTGGGGTTATTGAACTTGGTCAGGCGAATATCCCAGCTCAAGGGCGTTACCCTGGCCATTGGGACCTTCACCACTCGATGCCTACCCCCAAGACCTCTTCAAGTGAGTCCCTGCCTTTCATTCCTCAACGTACCAAACCGTAGCTTTCCTAACAATGTGTCATGCCACCGTATGTCACTTGCTTTACATTACTTACTAAACTATCAATTCCTAACTTCTTAAGTAGAGGTTTTCCTAGTCTCAATTAATTTGAGCACCAGTACAATCAACATTGACAGCACTGGGCCCGGCCCATAGTGCGGCTGAAAAGGGAAATAACCCTCAGACACCCTACATTTTCAACCCAAACCGCAAATCTCCGGAAACAGATCCTCTCCTGCAGGAACTTCTCTCCAGCCCTCTCCTGCAGCAATCCTCATCTTACATTTATATCTAACGGTCCCCATAAGTCAATTTACTCAAATAATTAAATTTCATTATTGCAATTAATGTGGGCCTCTAGATTTATCTAACGGCTCACAAATTAAAATCCAACTTCCCATTTTCAACCTCCGTACCACTCCCTTCACTTCTCTCTCCACAACACCAAACTCCTCCCTCATCGAGTGTCTCTGATAAAGCACGGTGGCTCGGTAGAACTCCTCCACTAACTACATAAACTCTGGGTGCTTCTTATAATACATTTCTGCCCTCCAAATGAATTTGCTTCCTCATCAATGAACTCAAACTTTAATTTACAACATTTTTTTATTTTATTTCGGTGTATTTTCTCAAATGTCAGTTGCAGAGAAGTTGTTTTGTGTAACTTCTAATGTTGCATAGTGGAACAGTCATTCTAAAAAAATAAAATTGGTTCCACCATTGCTGAGTGATTGTGTTTAGAATAGGCACCCCGTCAAAAAGAAATATTGTATAAAACCTTCAAATGCCATTTCCATTCTTTGTCTTTTACATGGTGAATGTGTATACACTCAAAACATAGAAATTGCAGATACAGTTTTAATTAATTAGTCTTCCGTAATACGCATGTCTTCATATTTATATGCTTAGATTCATTATGCATCATTATTTCAGTTTTACAAAAGAGAGAGTTAAAAGCAAATTTAATCTCATATCTGATTTGCTGACTTGAAGTTTCACTTTCATTTTATTGTTAAATTAGAAAATTAAAAAAAAAAGAAAAAAAGGAGTAGCTTCAAGCTGAGTGTCCCAACGTAACAACCCAAAGAAAGGGTACAAAAAGGTGAGCATCTGTAACCCCATGGCATACCCCGTAATTGGCGACGTGTCGCCGCCATCAGCCTGGGAGAACGATGGTTTTCCAGTGGTGTACGGTGAGGGAGGAGTTTGATGTTGTGGAGAGAGAAGGGAGAGGTAAGGAGGCTGAAAATAGGAATTTGGGTTTTAATTTGTGAACCCTTAGATGAATCTAAAAGCTCAAATTAATTGTAATAATGAAATTTAATTATTTAAATAACTTGATTTATATGAACCGTTGGATATAAATGTAAGGTGAGGATTGCTGCAGGAGAGGGCTGGAGAGAAGTTCCTGCAGGAGAGGATCTGAACGCCAAATCTCCCCAAAGGCGTCACGCAACCCTCCCCTGCCCCGAGAGCGACGACGCCGGCGTGCGGTGGTGACAGTGTGAAGGGGAAGACCTAAGAAAACGTGACTGTCGACGGTGGCTTCGCGCAATGGTAGCACGGCGGTGGTGGCACAGTGGTGTTTCGCCGATCTGTGGTGACCGTTAACGGGTGATGGACCACGCCGCAACAGCACAGCGCCGTCACGGTGGCTGATGGGGTGGTGGAGACTTGCGGATTTGGTTTGAGCGAATGTACGACATGACGGCTGCGGCGGCGGCGGCGAGAGGTGGGGGAGTCTTGGAAGCCGTCGATTCTGGTTTCGAAGGCACAGGGGTAATCGCGAAAGCTCTACAGCGGCGTGAAAAGGAATCAAAGGAGTTCGCGCAAGGATACCGGCGCGTATTCGTGCCGTGGCAGTAGCGCAAAGAATAGGGGAAAGTTTTATTGATTTCATTCCTTTTTTATTTTTATTTGTATTTTTTTATTGCTGTGATCTGGGATTACTGTGTTGATAGGTGTTATAGATGTGACATGTGAAGAGGAAAAACAATATCTATATCAATCCCTGAGGGATGACGTGAAGGAAATTGAGATTTGTGTATGAATGTGAAACTTATGTGCGTGTGTGAATAGAGTGAAAAAGGAAGTTAACTTAGTGTATGTGATTGTTGAGCTATAAAAACTAGGATGAACTGAATGCTGTGAGTGTGAATAACCGTATCCTATTCGTGTAGTATTTGTGATTTTTTGAAAGAAAACTGAAAGGCTTAAATATGTTTTTGAACTGTAATATACTGTTTTTCTTTATTTTAGTCCTTATAAAAATATTTTTTTAAAATGGTTCTTGTAAATTTTTTTTTTATTTTGGTTTCTATTATTTTGTTTAATCCTTGTAATATATATATATATATATATATATATATATATATATATATATTTGTCCTTATAATATGTAAATAATTTATTTTTAGTTCTTGTCAAATTTTTTTTAAAGGGACTAATTTAAAATAAACAAAATATTATACGGACTAAAACAAAAAAATAGACATATTAAAGAAATTAGAACAAATAAAAAGACCAAAATAAAAAAAAAATTACAAAGATCATTTAAAAAAAAATTACAAGGACTAAAAACAAAAAAATAATATTTTATAAGGACTAAAAGTATATTTAAATCAAACTGAAATTAATGCACTGAATGTGTAATTGCAATTAATATAAATTAGAGAAGAGTGATTTTGCATTTCAATCAAATAGATATTCAATCATTAGAAAGCATGATCACTAAAACAAAGACAAATGCAAAACAAAAGCATCACACCACATGACGCCCATGATTATTGCTATGTAACCGAATGAAATAGGTATGGGGATACCTCTGTAGTTTAGTCACTAAGTTAGTGTATCCCTTAACAACATCCCTCTCTTGTGTAGACGTAACCTTTTCTTATCCAACTGCTAGTAATACTTCACCAGATTAGAGTGTTTCTCCTCTACCACCTCCTCCTTCCTTTGATCCCCAAGCAGTATCTTCAAATTTGAGGGTGACGTTGAAGAGTATGAGGAAAAATAAAATGTAATCTGAGAAAAATATCTTAATGTCCTATTTATAAGTATTTTGGTCTTTCAAACTTGCTCTGCAAGCTACTGTAGCTTGTTTTAGAAGTTTTTTTTCTAAAATTTCTATTATTTATGTTTTTTCCTTTCTCTTTTTCTTTTACAAAGTTGGGCTAAGGGCTATTAGCTCAAACTCTTTTATTTAGAAATTCTACTTTTATTGGACCATAATTGCTAGCCCAAATTGTATTGTTATTAATTTCTATTTTTTTTCTTTCTCTCAATTTCATTTATGGGCTTAAAATAGAATGGTCCAATGTTATTATTATTATATTTCCTTCTACATTTATTTTTGTTATTTTTCTAATTACCTAAATAAAATTGAGTGTTCACAATTCTATTCAAAAACAAAAATTAAATTTTGTAGTTATATATTACATGTTTGATATTAGCTATTAGATATTATATTCAAAAACAAAAATTGATTTTCTTAATTATATATTACATATTTGATATTAGATATTAGATATTCATATTAAATCAGCAGATTGTGCTTTGGCTTTGGGTTGGTAACAATTGAGATTTTTTTTTTACTTACATTCTTATTTTTGGTCAAACAGTAATTATAAGTTATTTGTCAACAAAACCATGTATTTTTGTTTAGTTAAATTATATTTTTAAGTGTTTGAAGAATGGGAATTAGTTCTTTTCCGTTTGTTCCATTACCCAAAAAAAAAAAAAAACTCTATTGCCTTGGCTATTTTGGGCCTTGAAGAAAACTTGTCTACTTAAAATTCTAAACTTAGCCCATCATTTAACGCAGCTAAATAAATGGTAAATCAGGCCCTCAACATATTTATATGATTTGAATTAGATTTATATTTATATTTAGATGAGATGAGATTTGTCAAGTACGATTTTTATATTAACATTTACATTATATAATATAATGAAATTAAAACTAAACTATTCGAATAACAATGTAGACGACATATAAGCATTCTTAAAAGCATCAATTGTTCCAAATTAGAAAACAAAAACAACATCTATATAAGCAAATAACATAAGGTCCTTGATTGTGCAAAATAGCAACAACAAAAGCACCATATTCAAAAGAAAAAAGGACATCTTTAAAACTAATAACGTCTATGCTTTGTAAACATTTGCTAAATTCACTTTTGAATTTGCAAACTGGAAAACTATCTCGTCCCCTTCCTTAAAAGAGTGTTGAGCACAAAAACGCTTCCATACTTTTACCAATTTTGATAGACTTCCTAGGAACTGTCGGACCATAAATGATCAATGTAAATTAACTAACTTAAATTAAATAATAAGTGCAAAATTGATGATAAATAATAAAAAAAATGCTTTTGCTGACTGCTAAGCAACATTGAAAGTTTATACTTTTTCAATGCTGGACTACTTAGTCAATTTTAGACAGCATCCATATGATATTAAGAAAAATAGGTGCAAATGAAGTCCACTGAATTTCAAAACGAAAAATAGGTGCAGATCAAGTCCACTGAATTTGAATAATTAACAAAATACAGACTTTTCATTAACTCTTAATAGAGTTTAAACAACGAACTGTTAACAGCCAGTCACAAAACACAAACAGCACCATGAACAAAATACACCACAGCTCAAAATACATCATTGTTCAAAATACATAATTTCTAAAATCCTTCCTAAACAGTCTTTTCCTTTTCAATCTTGATATTTTTCTTCAACATCTTTAAATGAAGTCCTAGTTCAGATTGACTATCCTGAGTTCCAAGATCCCTTTTAAGAGTAGTCAATACTACATCATTGCCCAAATCAACTGTTTTCAGCTCACCACTCTCAGAATCATTATCAACAGACGCACTTGAGAACTTAGGTAACAGATCCTACATACAACCAAAAAAAATCACATACTTTAAACACATAATAATACAAAATTATTTTGAATAACAGTAACACATAGCACATAACACAATTTTTACATATACCTTAGCAAGAACAATTGAACAATCCTCAATCATTTTACCCTTTCTACCAGCCACATAGTCATTCTCAGAATTCACATCCTAACAAACCAATCATGCACAATCATGATTAAAACATACATATGTATAAGGAAAAAATTGATAAAAATCAAGAAACATCTTTACCAGTGACTTCATGTGAACATCCTTGAACTTCTTGATAATTGAAGGATCATTGCAAATTTTTTTACACGATAAGACTGTTCAAATTTGAAGTTGAAATTATTCTTAGACTCAACTTTGAACAGCAATGTCTTATCAACTAAATCTGCAATCTCCTTAGGAATAGGTCCACTGCTAGATTTCTACACAACATCGAAATATAGAAATACAGAAATATCAATTATATTATTATATAATTTTTATATAATAAAATGGAAACTAGAATAAGCCCAACCTTGTTGTGTGTTTCAAACATCTCAGCACATGATTTGGTGAAAAGTGTAGTTGCATCACGATCAAATATAACAAATGTTGTAGAGTCAGTGTCATCAATAACACGAACCTGCGATACCTAACATAACGATTTTAAATCATAAACTAATGACAAAATTAAAGTTAAAATTATAATGAATAATGAAAGAAAAGATTGACTACCTCGGAAAAACCTTCATCACATGCTTGTTGCATTTTTCACAAAAAAGCATTTTTGAGTCAGGGTATACAGCTTTATTACAGATGCATGAAGTGTACCACCAATCATCATCAACAACAATATGCTTTATAGTAGCAAGCACCACAAACGAAGATTCCTATAATCAACATTACTTATACTTAGTGGAAAGGAAAATTAAAAATAAAATATAATTCAATCTACAAATTTGACTTCATAAATTAACTAGAATAGATTAATTACAATGTCTCAAACAATCCAAAATAAATCATCTTATACCTCCTTGGAATCTTTCAGACCCTCAATAGTATTTTTGGGTGTGTTTTCTAGAAAAACCCTCAAAAAGACTTGCTTTTGGAGTTTCACACTCTCAGACATCCTATATTATCAATCAAATAATAGAAAAAAAAATTAGATATACTTATCTTTATATATATATATATAAAATATAAAAACATATATAAAAAAATAGGCATAATGAAAACAACCTCTTTCTAAGTCTTGATGCCTCCTCACAATCTGCATTAAAGATAATCCTTGTACAGTTCATGCAGTTCTGAACATACATTTTATCTACACACATAAGATACACATACATAAGACACACATAAACAACCACATAAACACATATGGAACCAAAACTAATAGTTTTGCAATAATACATAGCAAAACAGCAAAACCTTGGAAAGCTTTTACTTTGGCAAACTGAAGAATAACAACAGCATTTTCCACTTCTCTAGATGCAAGAAATGCATTCAATTCGTCAACATATTGTCCAAAGAAGGTGCATTCTATTATATAGCTGTTTAAAACAACAATATAAAATTGTTAGAAAGAACACTCAAGCAAAAATGCATCTTCCCTTTAAATAATAATAAAAAAACATAGCATAAAATTCTTACCCATCAGCCTCTAGACAAATGATATTTAACTTCATCTTGGAGCCATTCCTATCCAATTCCCTCTCAGTTCCAACACCAGTAAGAAGTCCCATGACATCTATTGTAGTCAATAGTTAATAATTAATGAGCACACAAACTACCTTAGTTGAAAATTGGAAATTTAATTTGTAGTTGTGGTGGCAAGTTTTGTAATTGCCAGCATTTGCAGCAACATTGAAAGTTTGAATAGAATACACACAACGTTCATGAAGTTCCTTCTGAAATTTATAGATAAGTGTCCTCCTAAGAGAAGCATGAATTCTATCCCCTTGAGTTAAAACAAATTATTCTAAGCAAATAATAGTCAGTTTAAGAATGTAAGGAACAAAAATTATAAGTCACCTTCGTGTCCACCAATACCAACTCCATCGAAAATGGCAATTTTTGCTTACTAAAATCAGACACCAACCATAATCGAATCACCCTTGCAACAATGTTCCAATTCTCTTTCTCAGGAGAAATTTCAGAGATGGAATTAAATTTGGCAAAAACAATAGACATGATGCAATTACAAATTAGCAATTTCAGAATTTAGGGATTTAGGGGTTTACGAATTTTTGAAATGCACTTCAACAACACAACAACTCTTTGTAAACACAACACACATATATAAAGGGAAGAGATTGCACATGCTAATTGAAAATTCGTCTGCCAAAATTACATTCAAAATTCATCCAAGGAGGTCAAGTTTCTAACCTCGCATGCTACTGTCGTGAACAGTGGCAGACCCTATACCACACCTCCTTTCCCTTTAACATTTCCTCTCCCAGCATTCTCCTTTTAGCTATGTCTGAAAGCTTTCCCTGCTGCATAACCAAATTGCCGTAATCTATTACTTGGACAGCTATTACTTGGACAGATCTTCAAAACCCTTCTTTTCATCGACTTGGGCTGCCCAAAAAAGTGGCGAAAAGTGTACTCATTCCTCTCTTCTTAGTGTTTCAGTCCTCCTATCTTTAAATTTCTTACTTTCTTTTATTTTTAAAAGTTCTCTTTTGTTTGTCAACAACCTTTTTGGTATCATGGACTTGGGCTGACAAACTCTGTGGACTTGGTTGTGTGCAGTAACAAAGCTTAATGAGGGTGTCACATATGACTTTTTATTTTCTGTTTGTCTAACGTAATCGTTAAAAAAATTAAACAAAAGTTAATTGATTCAATTACATTAATTAATTCCTTTAATAGTAAATTTTGGTTAGCTTGTAAAAGTGGTCTTGTGCTGAGAAGATGCCACCTGTAAAAAATTGCTTTTTGTATGACCTAGAAATGTATATAGTATAGATATTCAATTACATTAATTAATTTCTTTAATAGTAAATTTTGGTTAGCTTGTAAAAGTGGTCTTGTGCTGAGAAGATGCCACCTGTAAAAAATTGCTTTTTGTGAGACCTAGAAATGTATATAGTATAGATATATAGTAATGTCTTATCCAAGACTTTGTTTTAATAAATAGATTTTGAGATTGAATATATATATATATATATATAAGGAATTGAATATATTTTAAGTTGTGTCACTTTTACTCAAATTAATACATATATGTGATTGACATTTCTTTGTGAAGAATAATTGCTCTCTCGTCTAAGCTATTTAACAATATACAAATATATCTAATAAGAGAAATAATAATAATAAATTTTATTTAATAATAAAAAAATCTATTAACAAAAATATGTTATTAATATATTTTACATCTTATAAAAATAAGAATAAGAATAAGAATAAGAATAAGAATAAGAATTTTTCACTTTTTATCAAATATTTTGTTAAATCAAGAACACTTCTTTTGGTCCTTATTATGCCTTTTAATTTTTCGTTACCTTTGTCACTTCCACGTGTTGTTAGAAAAAAGAATGGCTCTCATGTTATAGCCAATGTGCAAATTATGAAAGGAGGATTCATAAAAAGACTCCTTTCATAATTTGTTCATTGACCATGACATGAGAGTCATTTTTTTTTTTTTCTAACATGTGGAAGTGACAAATGTAATGAAAAATTGATAGACATAATAAGGGCTGAAAATGGGTCAAGTTGAATTAAACTTGGTTCTTGACTCAACTTGATAAGAATTTATTTAATTCAAACTCAATTCAATTTAAGCTTATGAACGACTTGGTCTAGATCATTAGATTAATCACATGAACCAATAGTCAAAATAATTTAGATTCTAGAAATTTCAAATTTGCTATTTACTAATAGTTTTTAAATAAAATGATTGTCTAATTAAAAAATACAAATTTAATTATAGTCTATAAAAAAAAATGTTATTCATATTTGAATTACTATCATTAACCAAGTCAAATAACTAGTTTGCATGTTAGGCACTTCAAATTCACATTCTACTATTAGTTTTTAGACAAAGATTGTCAAAATGATAAATATAATATAAGTTTAGTCTATACTAAAAATAATATTAATATGAAATTAATTAGAAATTGTGTTTGTGTGTGTGTGCGCGCTCGCATAGGTTTGAATGGGTTCGATTGCATAGACATAGCTATCGCAGTAGTTGTTTTACTCTTTTCATTTGATTATTTTATTAAATTCCTTGTTAATGTGATTCGAACAAGGCTTAACTTCTGAATTTTGTGACAAAGGTGTGGCTCAAGGTCAGAAAGTTTGTCATGTATAGGAAAATAATTTCTTTTAAATAATGATATTTTCATATATATAACTCTTCAAGGATTTGAAAAAAGTACGGAGAAGAGAGAATGAAAAGTTAAAAAGGTGAGAAATATAGTAAATAATATGTAAAAAGAGAGAGAGAGAGAGAAATAAATATAAATAGAAATAAATAAAATATAAGAAAAAAAAATATTATTATTTTTATTAGAACAACTTTTGTGCTCCCTTTTAATTTTAAGTGAATATTTTAATATATAAACATATAAAAATATTAAAAAGTAAGTAAAAATAGAAATAATTATATACAATATTAAATATGATATTAATTATTTAACGTTAAAATAATAGAAATATAAACACGTGACACTTGTCTCTCTCCAAATTTATTTAATAAACGCACATGGATATGTCATGAGAACAAAAATAAAAAATAATTCTTCCGCATTTTGTCAAATAAAGTGGGTAGCCGAGTCGACTTGTATCTGTCATTTTGATTATTTAAATCATGCTATATGCTTACCATTTCATATACATGCCCGTTTGGAAAAACAGTATAATTAAAATCTTTTTTAATAAGTTCTTATTATATAAGAGCTTATGTTATAAGTATTTAAAATTCATTAAGTTATTTGCGTTTGGATATATACGTTGATAAATTTTTATACAATTTTAAAGTGTTTAGATGTATTGCTATATAAGTACTTATAAGATGTTGTCTCTTTTTTAAAATTAAAAAAATCAAATCATGATTAAAATAAATTAAAAATTTTAAAACTAATTAAGTAATTAATATACTAACATTATATATATCACAAAATATTAAAAATAAAAGTAAATAGTCACCATTTACCTATTTTTAGTTTTTAAAAAATAATATTTAAGTATCATAAATTTTAAAAAAACTATGTGACACACACAAAAAAAATCACCATACACCTTTCAATAACTTTAAAAATTAAAATATTTAATAATCAACGTATGATTAAAATATAAATTAAGGTGTTAAAATTAAAATCATATATATCATAAAATTATAATATAAGCTTAAAAAATTTACCATTCACATGTATAAATAAATATAAGTATATAAAAATAGTAAATCATTATAGGAATTCAACCATTACTCACCATTGTAGAAGGAAACATAAAAAAAATTACTAGCAACATATAAAAATATAAATTTATTTAATTAAATTATAATTTTTTTAGTGAAAAAGGAAAACAAATAAAAAATAAAAAAATTACTAGCAACAAGTAATTATAATTTGTTTTGTGTAGAATTTATATTAATTATTTTATATTAATATGGATGAAGAAAAAAAATAAAATGTTTAATTTGGAGAAAGAAACAACAAAATAAAATAAAAAAATGTGCAATCTCTATATTTTGGTCCTAGTAGAATTCGAATGTAGGTTTTTTATAAGCTCCGCATAAGCTATTCTTATAAGCTATATTGGAGACTTTATAAAAATAAGCGAAAAACATCTTATGAACTAGTCATAAAATATTTTTATAAGCACTCCTAAGTACTCTAACAAGCACTTATAATAGTCCAAATAAGTTGTTTATAAGCTTTTTCAAACAAGGCCATAATATAGGGAGCAAGATCTTATCCATGCATAATTTACTTTTATTAATATTAAATTTGAATCTTACAAATTTTTAACAATTTATAAAACTATTTTTTAACCTTGATCTTAGGTGATCCAAATCATCAAACTCACACTTGAAATTGGATGCTTTATCTAATAGATTGTTAGTCTAGTCATAGATGAGTATGGTGGATATGGAGCTAGTGGCACTTGCATAGACTTCAATACTTAAATCAGTAAAAATTCCAACAGAGTAGCAATGTTTGGGATGAAGGAGAAAATACCTGGCTAGCTATGAGAAAAGCTTTGGCATTTATAGGTGTGGAATAATAAGGGTGGTTATTGATTAACATGAGCAATTATCCACCAGCCACCCCATCTCAATGTGAAAAGCAAGAAGTCCTTGGACACTTGTAAGCCTGATCAATGGTCAATGTTGATCTTGATACTTACCAATATACGTGAGGTAACAAATCAGGGGATAATATTACCAATGATGTACTTTGACAATTCTAAGGATGCACTACCTCTTAAATGCATGATTAGACCAACTTAATGCAAGTCTATGTGGGGTTTTTAGGTGAGTTTGAGATCGTTTAAGGCATCTCAATTGTATAGAAAAATTACCTTAAAGGTGCTTATCTAACCATCATAGCAATATGCATGTCGACAACTAGCATATATCTCAATGATGTTAGTCATTCACCATGTCAGACATGTATACATCTCAACAATAACTTGTAGTTTTAGAGAATCACACTCCTAAGATTAGGTATCTCCAAGGCCAATTTTGAAATAATTTCCCCCATCTTGGTAAGCTGAGAAGCAAGGGTTGCTAGGATATTGCTTAGGCGTAGCTCAATCAACACGACCATTCTAAGATGTGAGGTTTATGATGATTCCCATATTATCCCATTGGACAACAAAAAATAAGGATTGTCTTTACAAATTTTGAAAAGTGTGGCGTGATGCTACCACGTGGTCACTAGCGTGCAACCCTAAGCATTGTATAATGTGTGCATTAATTTTTGTGCAATCATGGCTTGTCACACACTTGAGATAAAGTTGAATGATGAAATATCAAATAATTTTTAAAATATATGAAACTTTATAAACTTGATTTACTTCTTGAGACCCCTCAAACCAACTGTTGGATTAATGAAACTCAATGTTTTAAAAAGTTATTAAATGAAGTAATTTAATCAATAATTAATCCTAAAATAAGTGGATTCCTTCCTTATGAATCTATCTATTTGTGTGTTAAGTGGATTCCTTTCCTATAGATTTGTGTATGGGTGTGTGTAATACTATAGTTAGATACTATCGTACCCATATTCAATTCCAAATTTATTTGATGGGTAAAAGTTTTATCTATTGTAGATAAGTTTTATACATAGCCATTAAATCTAAATCTAATTATCATGACTGGATACCAATCCATTTTTTAAATATAAAAATTCAAATAACTAAAAATAAAGTTGAAACTCCACTAATATATAATAAAGCTCCACTAATATATAATAACTTACTAGTGTTTTTAAAAATAAACAAGTTGTAGTGAAGGTATTGGTTTACAGTCACTAGTTCAATTGTAACTGAATTTGAGTCAAATATGTAATAATAAAATATATATTTTTATAGGTTTAAATATATTTTATGTTCATGTAAATATAGCCGGGTTTTTCTAGTTTATGTAATTTTTTATTTTATTTGTATCCTTGCAATATTTATTGTCACTTGTAGTCTTTGTTGTGATGATAGAGACTAAAAACCAAACTTGTATTTTGTAGGTCATAAAAATAGGTGCTAAAAACCAAAAACACTATATTTGTAGGTAATAAAAACAAAAACTTTATATTATGCAAAAACAAAAAATAATGTTATATTTATAAGGACGTAAAACATGCTAATGACATGGATTAAAAATAGGTAACAACAAACATTGCAGGATAAATATATATATATACATATGTATACATACATACATACATATATATATATATATATATATATATATATATGGACTAAATAAAAACTGCAATATTTGCATTGACATTAAATATATTTAAGTCCTTTTATATTATATAATATATTAAGTAATAAACAAATAAAAATTATAAGATAATTAAGTTTTATGAAATTTTAAATTAGTACAAAAGGATAAATTACATGTCCCATAATGATTAGTTAAATAATAGCAATATATATGTAAATATCAAATATGATGAGCCTTTATTTATTCAAAAATTATTTTAAAATAAAAATGTTAAGAAATTAAAAAATACGATTCAAACTGATTTCTTACACCGATTATTTTATCTTTATTGATTTTGTCCAATTCTTGACCAGTTTAAGTGTTATTTCATTAAATCTCAGATTGAGACCTTATCGATAAGAAGGAAAGTAAAAAACACAAAAAGAGGGGTTCAATTGAGTTTTTTTTTTCTCTTTTGATTTTTACAAATAATTTTGATGAAAACAAACCTTTTCAAAAACAATGTTAAATCAAGTGTATAGTCAATGATGATTAGTTTTTCTTTATAACAGACTACTTGAAAAAGGATTTTATTTAAAATACAATCTCAAATTAAGTCCCCTAAAAATTATTGTAAGCAGAAGGAAAAGATAAAGACGCAATAATTTATATTAGTTCATCTCATAAACTCGTGGTTGCATCTAGTCCTTAACTAAATTGTGAAAATTTTCATTATCCCTTTAGATTGTTTATACTCTCAGTATATATTTATTTCCAAATTTTCTTTGATCGGCAACTTCAAGTTAATTAAGATTTTTTTTCTACAAGTATCTCTAGGTTACACACTACCCGAAATCTCGAGAAATTTTAATGCTAAAGTTTCCAATGAATGCTCAATGATAGAATAAAGAAATGGTCTATGTGCAGAAGTATAAGAGCTTACATTGAATGTTTTAACAGTAGGTAGTTCAACACTCTTAAATTATTCATTTCCTAATATTTATAACTCAGTTCTATTCTTTTAGCCGTTAAAAATGAAGCTTATTGGTCTTTGGAGGTGTTAGGCTAAGATTTGAACCATGTATTTATAGTAACATTGTTTGATCTACTTGCAAAAAAGCTGTTTTAGTCTGACTATGTAACTAAAGCCTTTGTTCTGTAACTTTTTTAGATAGAAATTTCTATTACTGATTTAGCATACAATTTCTTTAGTTTAGAATCTATCTTTTTATATACATTTTTGTGATGTGGATATTTCCATGAAAAGAATTTGAATTTGAATTTGAATTTATCTTGTCTTATACATCCGGACACATTGATTCTTTTAGTCTTATCATATGTTTCAAATTCTACACACCTAATGTGCTATCAGCTTTTCATAGAAATTCATATAAGTTCTTGTGTTTTATTATTCATTACAACTTTGAAGTGCAAAATATCTTAATTATAACACTTATTGTTGTTTATTTAAATTGCGTAACTCAACTTTCAACAGCAACAAATTCATCTTAACTTTAAATTTCCAAATTACTCGTGGCTGCAATGTATTCATTCAGGAGAAGGATCGAAAGTAGTTGACTTTTTTTTTTTTTAATTTCTTTGTCGTTTTGCAGGACCCTACATCCTTTCGGAGTTTGTTTTAATCAGTTGGTATAATTTTATTTTTCTAATTTTATTTTTTTAAATCGTATTAAAATATAACAACAATTTTGTAATAATTATTTTTAAGGGTTAATTATGTTTTAGTCCCTCATTTTTTGTCGATTTTCGTTTTTAGTCCCTCAAAAATATATTGACCAGTCATAGTTTCTCATAAATTTTCCGTCTGTGTTTTTAGTCCCTACCATTAACTTGAACCGTTAAGTGATGACGTGGCTCCACATGGGCTGCCACGTGGCTTGCCATGTGGACTACTAGGCTGACGTGGCAGCCACGTGGCAATTAAAAAAATAATTGATAAAAAATGTAAATTATGAAAATGGTTCCTTATTTTACACGATTTACGTTTTTAGTCCCCCAAAAAATAGTTTGACCGGTTTTAGTCCCTCAAAATTTTGTCATTCATGTTTTTAGTCCCTCCTGTTAACTTACACAATTAAACTTTAATAATTAATCAATTATTATTTTCACATTATTATTTTACACATTATTTCACAACAAAAATGCAAAAAAAGAAAAAAAAAGATTACTTGTAAAGGATAATCAAAGAGGTTAGATTGCTAGTCTTTTCATAAGAGATTACGAATATTTTGAATTATCGAAGCTTAACGATGAAGAAGTAAGAGAAGTATTGTGATAAGCTTTTGAGCTATAATTAATTAATAAATTATTGGTTAAAATAAATTTTGCGGATCGTATCTTTTTAGTTTTACATTAGTCATATTGTTTCTCTAGGAGCCAAAAGAGGAGTAGATGGATGTAACCTTAGAGTTTCTTTGACTATGCATTTTAGATAGTGCATTTGATTAACATCATTTTCTTCCACATTTAATTTATGACCAGCAACTGTTCTCACTTCTTGTTGTACTTTTTTCATTATGATTGGATTTCTTACAAACTCTGAAATAACCCATTCTAATCCCGATGAAATTGTGTCAGTACCTTACTCTAACATGTCCTAAAATAATAGAAATGAAATTTTCATGAAATTTGTTGACAATTCATTCATTTGTCAAGGAAAGAATTAAAAATTATCAAATATAAAGTAAAAAGCCTTTAATATTTTAATAAGTTCAAAAATGTTCTACATTCTATCTTTCAGCAATTAGAATGACTAAATAAAAAATAATGCTTATTAATTAGCTTCCTAGCAAGTCCAAATCTTAACAATGAATATCATTCTAACAAATCTTCCTATATGGAAGTGTTCGGCAAAATCTCAAGGGTCTAAACGCTTGAATTCTTGCCCTTTTTTTTTTAAGAGAAAAATTGTTCACTTAATGAAATTACAAGGATCTCAAAAAAAGTCAATCAATTTCAAATTACAAGGTCACACTGCTCTAAACAATGGTTTGCTGGTCTTGATGTGTTACGTAATGTTTTTGCTTGGATATGCATTGGGTTGGTGGGTCCTGGTATTTGGAGTGCAGGTGTTTGATTTTATTAATTCTATTCTGATTTGTACAGAAGTTTAGGCACACCTTGTGCTTTAAGCTACTTTTTTTCATCAATAAAATTTTTGTCTTATCTAAAAAAAAAAATTGAAGGTTAACCTTGCAAGGCAGCAAACATATGAACGCTCCACGGTTTAGTAGAAATTTCAATTATTATTAAAAAATTATTAGATAACTGTCAAAAACAATAGAATATAGAGTAAGTTACACTGTCATTTCTTGAAGTTTTTTCAGACTGTACATAATCTTTTTGTTTTTTTAACGTTTACAATAACATCTCTTATGGGATTAGTATCATGTATAAAGAGTGTTAGTATAAGATTTTTCAAACAATTAAAGAGATTAATATAAAGATAAAAAAAAGAAAAAGTATCATGTACAATCTAAAGAAATTTCAAAAGATGTCAATATAATTTACTCTATAACATACCACTTTAGTTATATCATAGTAAAGTATAAAGGGCCTTTGCAAGAATAGTCATAGGGCTCATTTTTTCACTTTAAACCGACACAAATTTCCTATCCCGACTGCTTTCTTGTAAAATGAAATTAGGGCATAACCCAAAAGAAAAGCTGAAGCAAAGCATTCAAAAATATGGCTGGTAATAAATACGACTTCGCCAACTGCAACAAATAGAACAATAAGACGACAGGGGTATGCGACTATTATATTTGAGGTTGTACATATGTAACACAGAACAATTGACTTTCTTGCTTGGAAAACAGATAAAAATATCTACACCTGAATTACTTATAACAAAATGCTTTAAATAGAAAATTTTATGGCAATATATGAAACCTAAATATGTTTAATACTAATTAATATTTTGTCTTTTAAATTATTAAGTATATTTTAATCTGAAGTAACTAGATGATTATTATTTATATATGTGGTTTATTATGTGGAAATATAACTGTCCAATTAATCTTTATATATTCTTAATATATTTTAGGGTGACCAAATATATACGTGCAACTTTGTGCTTTGGTGTGAGTGAGTGAATTTGTTTATGAGACAGAGAGAAAGTGATATACGAGAGGGGGAAAGACCAAAAACAAAATATTTGAATATTATAGAAATCACAAACAAAAAAATTACAGAAACTAAAAGAAAAAGATATATATTTATGGAGATGAAAAAGGTATTTAAACCTAAAAAAATTATCAAAGTGAGGACGGAAGAATTGGATCAAAACAACAGTATCAGGTGCAGGCTTTTCTATTTACGGAGTGGTATCGCAATCCAATTAGGTGTTTACACTAATTCCTTACCTAGGAGGTTACTTGTGATTGGGATGGAACCATTATCCTTAGGGCACTTTTTTGTGGATGATTTTATTATAATATCTTATATCTCTCATACGGGTTGGATTGCTCCGTATATTCCTTATTGAATAAACAGTCACTTTAATGCCTGAATTTGTATAGCACGGTTATATTAATTAGTCCCTCAATTGAAAAAAAAATTAAAAAAAAAAGTCCTTGAAACTAGATTTCGTCTGTCACATTAGTCCAACTATTAGTTCTCCTCCATTAAAGTTAATGTCAGTACCTACATGGCACATTATTTGCACACGTGGCAGTTGACGATGTACATGTGAATGACATATGACAATCCAGTTAGCTAAACTAAAATGAAAGTATCATATTCAGCTTAATTCCTAAACTTAATCACTTGCTGTCATTTTAGTCCCTAAAAGTACTTTTGAATTGTCAATTAAGTTTCACGTTGCATGAAAATTATTTATTTATTATGAATTTTAATTATATATAAATAAATATTTATCTTGGCTAAAAATACTAGATATACCAATCCAAGGTGATCGAGTACAATTATAGTAATTTTCTTTTGTTAATGATTGCCAATTTTTTTTACTTTATTTTGTAATGTGACACTTGCTCTTTACAAAAACATGTGGACATATACATACATATATATATACATATATATATACATATATCATTCAAGAAAAAAATTAAATTTGTCCAAAAATCTTTTTTTCATACCACTTTCATATTTTCAACATTTTGGTGGGTTGTACTTGAGTTATTTTAATATTTTTCTTTAATTTCTATTCCCTCTTAAATTTCCCTCCACATAATGTGAGCCTTGAAAATTATTCTAGGAGAGAATCATATGATGCAAAAATTACTCCCATGCACACTCCACAACAAGCAATGTTTTTAAAACTAGACTGGTCAAGGCATTGGTTCAAGGTTTGATGGTTCAACCGTGGTCGAACCAGTATTAATAAAATAATATATAAAATAATATTAAATAAATATAATATCATAACTTTATAACACTAAAAACTAAAATAAAATATCATTTTGTACCTATTTATAATCGTTACTAAATATGTGATTTATTTATCTTAAAAATATTTTAGATTAAATTTAAAAAAATAAAAAAATTGAAAAGCACCGATTCAAGCCGGTTTTCTATCGATTTTCATCGGTTCTTGACCAGCTTGCACCGGTTTTGAAATCAGCCAATTTTTTAGAGTTAACGGACTAGTCACTAGACCGATTCCATGTCAGATCGGTCAAACTGGCGGTCCGGTCTAATTTTCAAAACCATGACAACGAGTTAAAAAGATGTATACCTCACAAAAAAATTGTAGTTCCACCTTTGCTTTTAATAACAACAAGACTTGGATTGAATGGTCCACCATGTTATACGAATCAAGATATTTTTCTATAATTTTAAAGTGTTACACTTAATTTAGTATAAACATCAGGGCATAAAGCACTGTGAGGATGAAAGTTAAATAGAATTAATCTTCATCATATAATAATTAATAAATGAGTGATTAATATTATTTTACATAAATTTAATTTTAATTATTTATATAATTCTCCTTATGTTATTACATGCTCATATGATATCCCTTTTATATATAAAGCTTACAAGATCAAATATTATATGTAAAGAAAACATAATCGAGTAAGAACCATATATATGCGTGATAGAGATTTATCAAACTTAATTAATTAGTTTCTTGAAAATAATTTTTCTGCCATAGAGGCAAAAATAAACAAATGAAGATTAAAAAAAGGAAAGGAAAAAACAATGATATTTGATTGTTAAGTTCTGCGTGCGGACAATCCATCAAGCTTGTTATGATTTAATTCGAAGTTATAATTTTTTTATGTTACAACACAAGATATGACATAAGACCAAATGACTACTCTAAATATTGCTACAAAAGATTCTTCTCCTATTGAAGACACTGAAAATATTAAGAAGGCATAAATGTTATCTTTCTCCAATTTTATATTGTCTCTAGATATCTTTTATGTGTGCGTAAGAATGATAGAAATCAATATTCTTATTAACTATTAAATTTTGGCTTCATTATATTTCACAATAGGCTAATGGATGAAAGTGTGGAGAAAAATTTAGGTTGGAATAGAAATTATAGAAAAACATTAAAATAACTCAAGTACAACCCACTAAAAATAATGAAAATATGAAAGTGACGTAAAAGAAAGATTTTTGAACAAATTTAATTTTTTCCTTTAAAGATATATACATATATATATTTGGTTCTATTTCCTTTCAAAAAAGATTCGTTCGTTTTTGTAAAAGAACAAATGCCACATTACAAAATAAAGTAAAAAATTGGAGTCATTAACAAAAGAAAATTACTATATATTTGTACTCACCTTAATTTGAGGATTAGTATATATAGTATTTTTTGCCAAGATAAATATTTATTTGTATATAATTAAAATTCATAATAATATATGCAACATATGACTTAATTGACAATTTGAAAGTACTTTCAACAACTAAAATGATAGTAAGTAGTTAAGTTCAGAAACTAAGTTGAGTATGATACATGTTGTGGCATCACATGTACTGATAAAGGAAAAAAGAAAGTCAACTTTCATTTTAGTCTAGCTAACTGAATCGTCACATGTCATTCACGTGTACATCGTCATTCGTCACATGTATAGATAAAGTGTCGCGTAGGCACAGATGTCAACTTTAATGGAGGAGAACTAATGGTTGGACTAACGTGACAGATGGAATTTAGTTTTAGAGACTTTTTTGAATTTTTTTTCAATTTAAAAATTAATGTGACAGTGTCCTGCAAATTTAGGGACCATAGTGATGGTTCACTCATTCCTTATTATATAAATGTCTTTGAAAAAATCATATATGATTATATGCGACAAAAAAAAAAAAACTTTCGAAGACGTGTACTCTCACAAGAATTGGATAAAACAGATCTACGCATTTTAACTCATAGGTTCACTTTGTAGGCTTTGAATTGGATAAAAGAGAGTTTTAGGTATGAACTTTGAGGGGTTCCGACCTTTTTGGTTTGCTTTGAATTTTAGATCTATATCACACCAAATAAGCATAAAATATTTCAGACTTCGAATATTTCACACATTGAGTGCCCAGAACACCCAATTTTATTTATGCAATAAAAAAAAATTAGTTAGATAATTTTCTTTTGTCTTATACTCATTGGGCTAGGAATGCATCAAGCCCACAATCAATTAAAATAGAGGAAAAGGGAAAGAAAAAGTTCTAGAACTAAAAATATAAGTAATACAATAAATAGAAATAATTTGTTTAGGTCTGAATCAAAAATAAATACAAAATATAAGAAAAGAGTAAATATTTCTTTTTAGACCAAGACTAAAATGAATAAAGTTAAAGTTTTTAATTCCTTTTTAGGCCTAGCAGAAATGAAGGCCTATCTAGTAAAAAAATCTTTGGGCCAAACCGGGCCTATTCATGAAACAGAATACACCAGGCCTATAAAAAAGAACCTGCAGAGCAAGCTACTCAGACTTGCAAAGCAAGCCTCGCTGTAAATCTACAAGGTATAAATAAAATACTGTGGGAACTTTGAGCGAGGGACTTTTAATTTTTTAAAAAAAAAAACTCTCGTCCATTCTCACATGTTCACTCTCGTGGACTCTGATGTCATATTTTTAGGAAAAAAATCTGAGAACAGTGCCTGAAAGAGAAATCAAAAAGCAGTGAGGGAAGAAGAAAAAGGAACAAAAGGAGAAAGAGGAAAACGAAACCGAGAAAGCAAAAAAAGGAAGAACAAAGAGAGAACATTCAAAAGCAAACAATGAAGGTTTCCGATTGTCTTAACTAGCATTTATAAAGGTCTATTCCTTTCTTCAAGCACTATCCTTCTTAATTTGTAGCACTGCTCGTGATTTTCTGTTTTTCTTCTCTCTTTTGCGTTTTTCTTTTATTAATTCGCAAGCTGTCATGATTGAGATTCAATTCCATTGTTGAATTTTATTTCACACAGTCAGAGTAGTAACATTTGTATCATTTTATTGATTACATTGGTCATTCTGCACGTTAGCATTGACTCACACCTCTCACACGCATCTCTGTTTCTTCATACGCACGTGAACACTAAAAATGCAATTCGCATATCTCAAAATTAACAGATTCATGGCTACATTGCACACCTAAATACACATACTTTGCACATAGAGTACACCACAATTTACATGTCAGTCGTTTATATCACTCCAAACTCCCTCAGATTCACCCAAACACGTGTTTATCCAATATAGTAAAAAAAACGATACGCTGTCACGGCTTAGCAGCGTTTCACCAGCACCACCTCTAGGCTCCGATTTACACCGTCGTGACACCGGCACACGCCGGTGTCTTCGTATACGGTGTCATAGGTCATCCCGTCATAACATTAGCATCAATAGGATAGATCTCGGAGCTCCGAAGCAGAGCCGAGCAATGGAGGGAAAGCATGATGGGGCTACGTCGTGCAATTGAAAGCGGCAATGGAGGAGAATCATGAGGAAGAGTAACACGACGGAGAGTGGATTCCGCTTCTGACATCAATGGCTGTCTGGATCTACGAAAACGTACCGTATCAGCGAGGAGGAGAAAGAGAATATTCTGGAACCCATACGAGAGGCAGCCCTGGTTTCTGTCTACACAATAGCAATATTAGGCTTAGCCCAATTACCCCGCCTGCGCTCAAGCACGTGAATGCGGACTAGGCCCTTTCCATCTTGCTTTTTATTTTAGTTACAATATAATGGGTTTATAAATATGCATGGTATTAATCCGTAAACCTGTCTTTCATTTTCTTTAGCTTTCGTTAAAAATTACTTTATGTACGATACTTAGGTAAGATAATCAATATAATAAATCTATATATCATTAGCATAATATTTAGAATCCGTGGGTTACATTTTATAATATTTTAGTTCCTTTTATAATAATAATCATAATCAGCTTTCTATGGTAAATAAAATAGTAAGTAATAATTATTAAACTTGACAATAGCCACTTAGGATGCTCTTCCTATTTGGACATTATTAAAGTTTTTGATGTTAATAATAATCATTTAAGATGCATTTCTTATTTGGTTATCATTCTTTTAAAAAAAAACAATAACAATAGTAATATTAAATAAAATAATAAAATATATCTTAAAAATGGTTTTAATGATAGTCACTTTGGATGCACTTCTTATTTAACTATCATAAAAACCTTAAAAGATATATGGATAACCACTTTGGATGCACTTCCAATTTGGTTATTAAGTATGTCTTTACAATATTGAGGGTTTTGCAATATTAAACTTTGCTTTTGTTTAAAAGGATTTTAAATAATCACTTTGGATGCACTTCATACTTGACTATTATAAAAATCTTAAAAAGTATATTGATAACCACTTTAGATGCACTTCCAATTTAGTTATTAAATATGCCTTTGCCAAACCAAAAATAAAAAATAATGACAAAAAATAAAATAGTAAAAAATCAAATAACATAAAAATCAACCAACAAAATGTTTTCTACAAAGAACTACGTGAATCTGATTCCTCATTACACCTAAAAATACGTAGGAGCAAGGGCTCACTCCTGTCGATCTCAAAAATAAAAAATAAATATTGATCTTTCTTTTAATAAATTTGTAAATAAATAAAACATTTTTTTAGGGGTAAAATAAATATTTTAAAAGCCATCCAATTTTGCACATTTAATTAGGGGTAACCGTCTTTATGACAGGACGTCGTAGGGTGCTAACACCTTCCCTACACGTAATCAACTCCCAAACCCATTTTTAGTTTGATAGACCACATTCTTTTAAAGGGTTTTTCCATATGTTTTCCCTTAATAAACTATGATAGTGACTCCTCTGATTTTATTTCTTTTTCATCGTCTGTTGTGATCCTAGTTGCAACAGCTAGCTGTGAACACCCAATTTTATTCGGTAAAAGTTTTCTCTTATTAATTAAATTAAATAAAAGCATTTTGAAATAATAATAATAAAATATTTAATAAAAAGAAGGGAAAATCCTTTTAATAAAAAAAAGAGCAATTTTGTTTTGTTTTGTTTTTGGGCTTGCATATATAGGACCCCTTAAAAAGAGAGAAGATAAAAAAGAGGGGGAAATATTGGGCTTGGCCTACTTTTTAACGAAATAAGCAAAGATTAAAAAAAGAGGAATGGGGAAGCATAAGAGGCACCGGAAGAATATGATGGAATAAGTTTGTTGCAACAACTTTTAGCTAAAAAAAAAAGAATTCACTCGAGTCCTAGTAGGCTATCTTCGGGCTCACGGAAGCAAAATTAAAGCTTCCACGAGAAGTTTTAAAACAGGATATATATATATATATATATATAGCCTCTTGAAGACAAAAAGAGGGGATTTGAGAAAAAGTGAGAAACAAAAAAAGAGAGTGAAAACAGAAGATATGATTGAAAGGAGAGGCTCGTGGAAAACAGAAGAAAAAGGGAGAAGCAAGAAGGATACAAAAGAGAATAAAGGAGAGGAGACGAGAGTGTAACTACAACTATGACGCGGAGCATGAATACTATTGTTCTGGAATCGAAGGCTGCGAAGGTGTTCTTCTTATTCTTCCTTATATTTGCGAATGATTCTTCAATCTTCTGTGCATGATTAGTTATTTCATATATGCTTCCGTGACTAGTAACTGCTTCTTGAATCTCTGTAATGGATTAATATCTGTGGCATAGATAATGCACACTGTCTCCGAACTATAATGGAGATTCATTGAAGTAGAGTTTCTTTATTCCTTGTATCACACACCAACACACTAATTTCAATTCTATTTCAAAATCGCAAATACAGATACAGTGCCTTACTTCGTTTTCTTCTCAAAGATCATCACAATATGCAGAAACATACACATTCTATTTCCTTGATCATCAATTAACACATTACATATAATCACTCAGCACAATAAAACAGAGTTAGATCTCTGTACACAAATCACGATTGCCATAAACACACGAACATTACAAACAACTGTTCTCAATCTCAACCATTCTCTCACATTTCCACAAATCTAGAATCCAAATCAAAATAATAATAATAAAATAAAAATAAAAACTAAAACAGAGTAGTATTCAGACGACGTCTACATCACGCGCACTTCTTCAATTTCTGAATCGCACGTCGCAAAGACACGAATCCTTCACGAACGGCGCTATCGTGCACACCACCGCACCTCCGCCGATCACCGCAACGCCGTCGTGTTACCAACAGATCTGCGAATCACCGCCATGCAATCACAATGCTCCGTCACGTCTCTGACGCGCAGGCTCTAGCGTTTTCCCCAACTATAGCTCGCTAAGGAAATCGATTTTCCGCTTCGCCTCCGTTCTTCCTCTCACCGTCATCATGGCATAAACGCTCTCTCCCATCTTGCAATCATTCATCTCCACCACGATTCTGCCATTTCACCTTGAGCCACCGTCCGCCGCCATCGAAGTTGCTACGGAGCGGTACTTGTGGTGCGGAGCATATCCGCAGAAAATGAGATGCGTCTTCGGAGCGGAGGAGTGATTGTGGGGTTTCCTTTTGAACCTGTGGTTCACTATGGGCTGAATTTTGAGCCCTTTATCATTTCCGGCTGCGTCTGCACGAGATTGGGCTGAGCCCAATGTTGTTAAAAGTCTGATTTCTATGAAAGGAGTTACCTTTAGGGTGCTTGGGTGATAGGCTTGGTCCAGCGTGTCTTTTACTTTGTTTTTAGAAAATAAAAGAAAACTAATTCGGTAGGAAGTTATGTACGTTTCTAATTTGTTTTATGTTTGTAAATATAAGTTTTCTCTCTCGTTTTTTTTTTTGCCAACGTAAATGCTATAAAGGATTTTAGGCTTTTGGCTAAATGACAAATAAAAAAGTAGAAGATATGATTAGTTGTTTGCTAACGTAAATACAATAAGACCTTTCGTATTTTGGCTTTTCCTTTTTGATCAAACGTTTAAATAATCAAAATATTTATTAATTAAGGAAAAATGATTATACCTTTATTTTTGTTGCCAACGTAATGAGGATCCTATTTTCCAATATGAAATTAATTAATAAAGTAGCAATTAATAAGTTTTCTTTATAAAATAATCAAACTTGATAATGACTACTTTGGATGCACTTTCGATTTGGGCATTATTAAAGTTTTAAAATATTAATGATAACCACTTTAGATGCACTTCTTATTTGGTTATCATTTTTTAAATAAACATAATGTGTATAATACAAATATTTTAATAAAAGCACATAAATAAAGGTTTAGTAATATCCACTTTGAATGCACTTCTTATTTGGGTATTATTAAAAACATTAAAAGATATATTGATAACCACTTTGGATGTACTTCCAATTTGGTTATTGAGTATGCCTTTAGAGTAAAAAATAAAATAAGATTATTAAATCTTTTTACAATGTTGAGGTTTTTACAATATTAAACTTTCTTTTTAAGGGTTTTAATAATAGTCACTTTGGATGCGCTTCCTATTTGACTGTTATGAAAATCTTAAAACGTATATTGATAACCACTTTGGATGCATTTCCTATTTGGTTATTGAATATACCTTTGCAATATTAAAAATAATAGAAATAAAAATAAAAAATGTCAACCAAAATGATTTTTTATCCAAAGAACTACGCGAGTCTGATTCCTCATTGCACCTGAGGATATGTAGGAGCAGGGGCCCACCCCTGTCGATCTCAAAAATATAAAAATTAATTTATTTCAAAAAATAAAATGTTTCCTTTCTTAATTAAAATTCTTTTTATAAAAATAATAAAATTTGTAAACATATTTTCTTTTCTTTAAGAGGTAAAATAAATATTTTAGAAGCTATCCATTTTGCACATTTAATTAGGGGTAACTGTCTTTATGACGGACGTCATAGAGTGTAAACACCTTCCCTATACGTAATCGACTCCCGAACCCACATTCAGTTTCTAAAGACCATTTTCCTTTTAAAGGGTTTTTCCAAGGTTTTCCTTAATAAACTTTGGTGACGGCTCCTCTGATTTTATTTTTTTTCGCCATCCCGTCGTAACCCCGGTTGCGACAATATGTAATGGGAATTTGGCATAGCACATCAATAAGAGTAAACATATCAACCATATACATATATGTACATATATGTATATATATATATACATTATATAATATACATTATATGTATATATGTATTATGTATATCTGTATGTATGTATGTATGTATGTATGTATGTATGTATATGTGTGTGTGTATATATATATATATATATGTGTGTGTGTGTGTGTGGTGTGTGTGTGTGTGTGTGTGTGTGTGTGTGTATATATATATATATATATATATGTATATTGTATACATATACACATGTGATATTATATGTGTATCTGTGTATATGTGTGGTGTGTGTTGTGTGTGGAGAGAGAGAGAAAAAAAAGCAATATAAATATAGATAGATAGATAGATATAGATAGAAAGAGAGAGAGGTAGCAAGGAAGGAGACATATATTGTGAGAGGACTATTTTTATCTTATTATAAGAGGAGTAAACCTAAGCCATACTATACATAAATAGTCAAAATTTAATGCTATGTAACCACTTAAAAATGTTATATAACTTTTTAAAAAACTTATATGATTTATGTGTTTTAATCTTGATTATTTATAATAATTTTAATAGTCAATATTTATTCATCTCATTCTCATATAAAAAAAATTTGTCACTAAATATATGTGTTCATTCATAAAAATATAGAAAGAATCATTTTTATGTCCTTTTATAAAAATATATGTTTATTTACAAGAAGATGCAAGTATGAAAAATTATGTTTTTTGATGTATCTTTTTGAAGAATTATATTTTCTCATCAAAAGATATAAGTTGTTTATAAAGGGTTTACTTGGAGATTAGTTTCTGTATTTCAAATTACTTCTATTCTTTCACCTTATTCGCTTCCTCTCTATGTGCATCTATAATTTGTTAATATATACCTATTTTTTAGGAACATATATGACATGAGATCAAATGACTACCCTAATTGTTGCAAAAGATTCTTCTCCTATTGAAGACACTGAAAATATTAAGAAGGCATAAAGGTTATCTTTCTCCAATTTTATATTGTCTCTAAATATCTTTTATGTGTGCGTAAGAATGATAGAAATCAATATTCATATTAACTATTAAATTTTGGCTTCATTATATTTCACATTAGGCTAATGGATGAAAGTGCAGAGGAAAATTTAGGTTGGAATAGAAATTATAGAAGAACATTAAAATAACACAAGTACAACCCACTAAAAATGATGAAAATATGAAAGTGGCATAAAAAAAAGATTTTTTGAACAAATTTAACTTTTTCCTTTAAAGATATATATATATATATATATATAGTCAGGATCAGTTGACACCAAGTGTTAAAGTTAGTCAAATTACACCTTCAATAACTTTTTGCAGAATGCAAATTTAACTAATCCAACCGTTGAATAATGTGATATTATCTTCATGAATATGTATATCAAATTTTACATCATTTGAACTTTGTTAGATATGCTATCTAACATTGAATATTTACATATATTTTAATAGTATATTATATATTAAAATAAAGTGATGTGATGAATTATTAAATAATTTTGAAATTGTATAAAATTTTGTATACTTAATCTAATTAATAAAAATATCAAATTCAACGATTTGATTGGTTAAATATGCATTCTACAAAAAGTTATTGAAAATGTAATTTGACTAATTTCGACACCTGGTGTTAACAAATCTTGACCCATATATATATATATATATATGGTTCTTTTTCCTTTCAAAAAAGATTCACTCGTTTTTGTAAAAGAACAAATGCCACATTACAAAATAAAGTAAAAAATTGGAAATCATTAACAAAAGAAAATTACTATATATTTGTACTCACCTTAATTTGAGGATTAGTATATTTGGTATTTTTTGCCAAGATAAATATTTATTTGTATATAATTAAAATTCATAATAAATAAATAATTGATATGCAACGTAGGACTTAATTGACAATTTGAAAGTACTTTCAAGGACTAAAATGACAGTAAGTGGTTAAGTTCAGAAATTAAATTGAGTATGATGCATGTTGTGGCGTCACATGTGCTGATAAAGGAAAAAAGAAAGGCAACTTTCATTTTAGTTCAGTTGACTGGACCGTCACATGTCATTCACATGTACACAATCATTTGTCAAGTGTATAGATAAAGTGCCACGTAAGCACAGACGTCAACTTTAACGGAGGAGAACTAACGGTCGGACTAACGTGACAGATGGAATTTAGTTTGAGACTTTTTTAAATTTTCTTCGATTCAAAAATTAATGTGACAGTGCCCTGCAAATTTAGGGACCACAGTGATGGTTCACTCATTCCTTAGTATATAAATGTCTTTGAAAAAATCATATATGATTATATGCGACAACAACAAAAAACTTTCGAAGACGTGTACTCTCACAGGAATTGGATAAAAGAGAGTTTTAGGTATGAACTTTGAGGGGTTCCGACTTTTTTGGTAGGCTTTGAATTTTAGATATATGTCACACTAAATAAGCATAAAATACTACAGACTTCGAATATTTGCCGTTTGCCATAACTGACCATTGAGTGCTCTTGTGCTCTTTACTGTACACTACATAGACTTTTTGTCATCATATGTAATGGGAATTTGGCATAGCACATCCATAAGAGTAAACATATCAATTATATATATATATATATATATATATAGAGAGAGAGAGAGAGAGAGAGATAAATATATAGATATAGATATAAATATAAATAGATATAGATAGAAAGAGAGAGGTAGTGAGGAAGGAGACATATATTGTGAGAATACTATTTTTATCTTATTATAAGAGGAGTAAACCTAAGCCATACTATACATAAATAGTCAAAATTTAATGTTATGTATCCACTTAAAAATGTTATATAACTTTTTAAAAAACTTATATGATTTATGTGTTTTAATCTTGATTATTTATAATAAGTTTTAATAGTCAATATTTATTCATCTCACTCTCATATAAAAAAAATCTCTCACTAAATATATGTGTTCATTCATAAAAATATAGAAAGAATCATTTTTATGTCCTTTTATAAAAATATATGTTCATTTACAAAAAGATGCAAGTATAAAAAATGTATTTTTTGATGTATCTTTTTGAAGAATTATATTTTCTCATCAAAAGATATAAGTTGTTTATAAAGGGTTTACTTGGAGATTAGTTTCTGTATTTCAAATTACTTCCATTCTTTCACCTTATTCACTTCCTCTCTGTGTGCATCTATAATTTGTTAATAATATATACCTATTTTGTAGGGAAAAAATAGTAGTAAGTAGGGATGTCAAAAGGGCAAAGCGGGCATGGGTAGTATCTACCTGCTATCTGTCCCGTCGGATAAAAACCTGTCCCGTGCCTGCCTTGTTACCCCGCACAGGTACCCATTCGCAAGTATCCGTGGATATCTACAGATACTTCCTAAAATTAAAAAAAAAAAAATTAACAAACTTAATTTATGTGTTATAGACATCTATAAGGTGCTATAAATATCACTTTAAATTTATAAATTTGAATTTATAAATTAAAAAGTTGTTGTTTAAAATAATCATTTTGAACATAGATTTTAATTATTCTAACAATTTTTCTAAAAAAAAATAATTTAAAGGCCCACAAATTTTTGTTCCTTTTCTCTCGCAATATAATTAATTGTATAAGATTTCTCTTGTAATGGACAACCTTTTTAAAATTTAGGACAAATTTTATGTAATTTTATATATATTAATATATAAGGGTATTTAAGTAAATATACAATGGCAGGTAACAAGTATCCATGGATACGGGTACCATGATACTTGTGCCCGCCCCATTAATAAACAAGTAGTGGATATACCAGTTTAAATTATCAGCAAGTACCCATTTAAACTACCAATTTTCTACCCGTGGTGGATTCTATCTGCAAATATTTGTGAGTACGGATTTTTTTACCATCCCTTTTAGTAAGTTATATTTTTTATTTTTTTAAAATACACTAAATGTGTAACTTGTTAAACATACCTTTCCTGAAAAACAAGTGGGTAGTATATGTTAGCAATCATATATTATTCCTAACATACACCCATTATTTTAATTTAGAAAGAAGTATTTTAACAAATTATAACTTTAATTTTTTTAGAGATATACAAAATGGTATAACTTTTTAAAATATTTATTTTAAAAGACAAATGAGTATACATTAACAAACCCATATATAGAGAGAGAGAGAAAAGAAGCCCATCAAGAAAAAATAAATCAACTTAATATATAATTAAAATTATATTTTAAGTAAAATAACATTGGCCATTTATATATAATTTAGTAATTAATTAAATTCTCTCACCAGTAGATGTGTCTCTGTAAGTGTAACTATATCTATAAGACTGTGAGACAAATACCTAAGCTTTGCTGAATGAGGTGGTGTAATTTTCTTTTATTTTTTAGGAAAGATACTGTTCTTATTAATAATATGATAATATTATTCGTAACGGAAGACCAAACATATAATAATAAATAACCACATGATCCGTGCCTAAATTTATTATCTTCATAAATTTGACAATACTTCAAATACTACTATTATTTAGGGCAACAACATCACACAAAGTGAAGATAACTTACAGCAACAATCACTTTAAGAACGAAAACACTTAGAACTTAGCTTAAAATGAAAAGGCTTTTGGTTTAAGGTGAAGTGGCGCTTTCTTTGAGACAACAAGTCCGAATATCTCGCTCATATCTATGTCTAGTGTATCAGTTGCAGGCAACTTCCAATCAAACCAATAAAGAAGGCTAGCAAGCACATACTCAATAGAAGCAATTGCAAAATTCATTCCAGGACATCCTCTTCTCCCAAAACCAAATGGAATAAACTGAAAGTATTCTTGACCTTTAAAATCAACGTGACTATTTTCAAATCTCTCTGGCAGGAATTCTTCAGGACTTTCCCAAAATTCAGGATCCCTTTGAATTGCCCATGCATTGGTATATACTGTTGTTTTTGCTGGAATATCATATCCTTTCAACTTTACACCAGACATTGTTACTCTAGGAGCCAAAAGAGGAGTAGGTGGATGTAACCTTAGAGTTTCTTTGACTACGCATTTTAGATAATGCATTTGGTTAATATCATTTTCTTCCACATTTAATTTGTGACCTACAACTGTTCTCACTTCTTCTTGTACTTTTTTCATTATGATTGGATTTCTTACAAGCTCTGAAATAGCCCATTCTAATGCCGATGAAGTTGTGTCAGTACCTCCCACAAACATGTCCTACAACAATAGAAATGAAATTTTCATGAAATTTGTTAACAATTCATTCATTTGTCAAGAAAGAATTAAAAATTATCAAATATAAAGTAAATGCCTTTAATATTTTAATAACTTCAAAAATGCTTTACATTCTATCTTTCAGCAATTAGAATGACTAAATAAAAGATAGTGCTTATATTACTAACTTCCTAGCAAGTCCAAATTTTAACAATGAATAGTGATATCATTCTAACAAATCTTCCTATAGGGATGTGTTAGACAAAATCTCAAGGGTCTTAACGCTTGAATTCTTGCCTCTTCTTTTTAAGAAAAAAATTGTTCACGTAATGAAATTACAAGGATTTCAAAAATGTCAATCAACTTGAAGGTTAAACATTGCAAGGATATGAACGCACCACGGTCTAGTAAAAATTTCAATTTCTTCTCAAAAAATTATTAGATACTGTCAAAACCATATAATATACCACTTTAGTTATATCTATTATGCATACGTCTCTGATTGCCTAAAAAAAACATTTTTAATATTATTGTTGAGGTTGTACATATGCAGCACAGAACAAGAAATTTTCATGCTTATATATATATATATATAACCTTTATGTGGTTGTCTAACTTATCCTAAATATTAGTTAAACAATTTTATAGAAAATAATTGGTACAATTATTTATATATTTTAAGATGGTTGATATAAACTTTTGAATTGCTAATTACACCAATCATCTTCTATAGGGTTATTTAATCTCATTTTTACTTGAAATAAGTTTCACAATCTCGATCTTTATATACTCTTCATATATTTTAGGGTGCCCAAATATATACGTTTAATTTTGTGCTCTAGAATGAGGGAGTGAATTGTTTATGAGACAGAAAGAAAGTGATATAAGAGAAGAGGCGGGGGGAAGATACCGTTATAAGTGCTTTGACGTCATTTTTGGTGAGCTCAAAGCTCAGCAAGCTATCCTCTTGAAGTTGGAGGAGGATATCCACGAAGTCTTTCCTTTCGGAGTGTTCACCTTCCCTTTTCACAGTCAAATGTTCTGCAATTGCCTGATTAAATAAAGCATCCATTGCTCCAGCAGTGGCCTTGTATTTCTGAATTTTTCCAGTGAGAACATCAACCCAACCCAACCAAGGGAAGTAATCTCTCAAGGTGAAAGATGTGAGATGAATCATAGCATCCCTTGCTAACTGTTTCACTTTGCTATAACCATCCCCTGTATACTTCCTTCCAAGAGCACATTTACACACAATATTATTTGCTGTTGAAATAAGCATCTCACTTAGATTCACGTAACATGCGTCACTCAAGCTTGCTTCACGTAGCTTATTCACCAACTCCGCAACTTCTTCTTCCCTGATGGCACGAAATGATTGCACCCTTTTCGTGCTCAGAAGTTCGAGGACACATATCTTTCTTTTCTGTCTCCAGTTTTCTCCATAGAGTGCAAAGCCAACGTCTGTGCATCCATAGAGTAAGATTTTTGCAGCAGTGTTTTGGGGTCGGTCCGAAAAAGTTAGGTCATGAGTTTTCATTATTTCCATGGCCACATCTCCAGATGAAACCACTAGGGTTGGAGTTTGCATCTGCCCCAACTGCAGCATCATCATATCACCATACTTGAGAGAGAGGTCTCGAAGAGATCGATGTGGCAGTGTGCCAAACTGATGAAGATTGCCGATGATTGGTAGTTTTGGTGGAGATGGAGGCAGATTTAGATTGGTTTTGGATTTGGTTCTTCTTGTGAGCTTAAACAATAACAGGACACTGATAAAGAAGGAAAGAGATAGATAGAAGGTAGAAGACAACACTCCTTTCATTTGGTCATAAGGCGATTGTTTGAGAGCCATTCTTTTTCGACCACATCTGGCAGTATCAGAGTCCACCAAACACTTATAGACACACATAGCTCCTAGCTGTCTTTGTTGCTGTTTTACTCTTCTTTGTTAATTTGTTTTTATTAAATGATTGCTGTTTTGCTCTTCTTTATTTATTTGTTTTTATTAAATTCCCATTTTATGTATTCGTACAAGGCTTAACTTCGGAATATATTATAAGGTCATCAGGGTGAGGCTCAAGGTTTAGTGATAAGGTCTGAGACCTGAAGTTTGAATTTTGATAGAGATCAGTAGATGATTTCTTGTTTCAATCACATTCCCGATAAGAGAATTTCTTTTAAAATTGTTTGCTGACTTTAATTTTTATGTATTATTAGTGTAAAATATTTACATATACATTTAATAGGAATTTAACATATTGTCACATTATATTAATGAACAAAATAATGTGATAAATGATCAAACTCTTTTAAATATGCGTAAAAAAAAATTAATGTATATAAATCAAATTGTTGTTTTCTTATATACATAAACTAGTATGTTGATATGTGCATGCTTACAGGTTACATTTGTCTTTGCACATATATTAAAATAATATGTAAATATAGTAATAAATTAACAAATTTATTCACATAATTCATCACTATCTATTTATTTATATATTAAAACAATGTTTTCAGACTAACACGACCAGTTGAGTTTGATGGAAATGGTTAGTTTCTCGCAACATGGTAAAATAAGGTTTAAATTCTCGTTGGGAGATATACTCATATTTAGGGTCCAATTGTGACTCAAACAGGGTCGCTTCTAAGAAGGATACATGTGAGAGAAAAAAAAAACCAATGTCCTCATAAAAATAACTTGTGTTATTTAGTTTTTCATTAATATTTTGTAGTAAAAATATAAGGAATTTTTTTTAAAAAAAAACCACTAAAATAGTTGTCTTCTAGACAAAAGTACAAAATTAAAAATATAAAAAATGTAAATTAAAAAATTAATCAAATAAAAGAATGTGTACTGTAGAAAAAATGAAGATTGTAGAAAGTATAAAGTGTGTATATAGGAAAAGCAAAATGTGCAAAGATAAAACATTAAGTTCCTCGTAATTAGAGTACATAAAGTGTCTTCTTTTTGTACTTTTAAAGAAATTGTAATTCAATTAAAACCCATTTTCGTATGACCCCAGGGCCCAACCACTTTTAAGTTGTTGGATTCATCCAATCTAAGGTCTATTATCCAAATATATATCAAAATTTCAATTTTAGTTTAATTCTTTGTCTTTACCAAATGCATAGCATGTTAAGCGTTATTCCATGTATTGCACTCTAAGATGTAGCGTGACCCTTTGAGAGATGCTTTTGGACAAAAAATGAAAAGTAGGACAAGGTGACATATGCCAAAAAGTACATTCTTTTAATATATATATATATATAGAGAAAAAAAATAGATAACATTTTATTTCTTAAAAGATTGATGTTAAAAACATTCAATAAAGGTGATACCATGTTTTTGTCGCCTATAAATATTATAATAGAAATAAGGCTTAACTTTATTTTTAATTTTATAATTTGTTTGATTTTGTTTAATTTTGAATTTATAATATACTGTCAGTGTAAAGTATTATTAATTAATTAGAAATCACCTTAGATATAACTTTTAAAGTAATTATTACAAAAATCAACAATTTTTAATTATATGACAATTTATGATTAGATGATAGTATAAAAAACTTTCACACTATTATTATATTATAATAAATCCTTCAATTTTAATTTTTAATTTTTGTAATTTTATTTTGTTTAAGTTTTAGTCTCTGTAATTTATTTTATTTAAATTTTTTATCGTAATTTCGTTTAGCTTAACTTTTACTTCTTATAATGATGATGATGATAATAATGATGGTGATGATGATGATGAAGATGATAGTTTTAGTGTTTGGAGTGATAAAATTGAAAGCGGAAGGAGTGAGAGATAAAGACGAAAAAGATGCATCAAGAGAATAATGTTACATTGAGTAGAGACATGTTGTAGAGCAACAACATGGATTTGAAAAAAAAAAAACACATGAAATTAGTGTTATGAGAAACAAATTAGTCATTGACTCAATAAAATTATTGAGTCAATGAGTCACTAATCAAACCAGTGTGAGTCATTGTTAAATTGTATCAACCATTATAAAATATAGAAACATGAATAAATTATATAGTATATATATAACATTTGTTTTTTAGTTAACAAATTTCAAATTTGGCTTAGCTAGTGGCAAGCATTGCATTTGCAGGGAGTGGAGTTAAAAGGCTTGGATCTTGCTATTAAAGAGATCAGAACGCGAGTGCGGGAAACACGAGTGGGAAAGCTGAGAAAGGAATGCGAGCGCAGGAAAATGGAGAGGGTGACAAATGTCCTATCTAAGACTTCGTATCCATGCATTTGCATTGATTGTGTTGATCTCTACACATGTTTTAAAATGATATATATATATATACACACACACACACACACACTTAAAAATAAATAGTAGAGTAGAAAATTAAGTTTTAATGACAATAAGAGAAGAAGAAGAAGATACTTTCATAATTTAAAATTATTATAATTACTCTTGAACATTTTTCACCAAAACAAAAATACACTTGAACAGTATCTTATTAATTTTGAAGCACACTTATGTTTATGGTTATGACAGCAGTAGTCTATAGAAATATTATTCTTAAAGTGGAGATATGTCCAAACTTGGAATTCATAAAACTTCTCCTTATCACTTTTTGTTGTAGATATTTGTATATTTCAAAACCAAAATGTTTGGTACCTTGAAGATTAACGCAACAACTTGAAGATTTTGGTAAATTCAGTTGGTGTTAATCATGTGTCCATAGCATTATCATGTAATATATTTCAACTTTGCAATAACAGGAAATTGAATAATACATTTACAGTGCCTGCAAATTAATGCTTAAAAATAAGGATGAAGTTTAGTAATAAAAACATTGTTCAAGTAGGCTAGTGAGACAAAAACAAACATTAGAACAATATAGAAGAAATCTACTTATATTCACAAACTAAAAATTTTTTTTTAATTCTTTATAATTTTCTAATTTTATCTACTGTGTACTATAAAAGAATTATTTAAAATAATATAAAATCTAGTAAATTTAATATATTTAATTATAATTATTGGCACATTTGTTAAGTATTTATCATTTTATGAATTTATAAAGCATGTAAAATTCAATACTAAACTAACCTGTAAAATCAGAGAGGATGCTGCCATTATCAGCAACAATAGTTAATCCATTACATTTATTATTACTTTCTTTGAAATTATCATAATATAATAAAAAAAGGTGTTGAAATGATTAGATTAATTCTAATGGTTTAACCTTTTATTTTTTAATGAAATACAAAGATAAATTATAAAAATTTTGATAACGTGATTTCATCATTTAATTTAGAATTATAAATAAATATGTTAATTTATAAATATTTAATATTTAATTAAATTTTATAAAATAATGATAAATATATTTAAAAAAATCAATCATAAAAATGTCTCAAATTCATTAAAATAGTTAAGCATTAGAATTATCTATCTTTTATAATAAGAAACCAATTATTATTAATATTAATATTAATATTGTTGTTGTTGTTGTTATTATTATTATTATTATATTATTATATACTATTAAAAAATTAAATATCATCATAAAAGTAATAATTCTTCCTTAATTTTTTACCCATACTTTTAGTTTATATGAAATTGGTTTCTATTTAACTTTTTTACATAAATTCTATTTGATGCATATTTAAGTTAGATAGTTTGACAAAAATTTGCACCATTTAATAATGTAAATATTTATGTAATAATATTAAATGAATACAAATATTTATTTTGTCCCTGTTTCATTCATATCTGACACAAACATTTATATATATAATTTAAACATTAAATGAAAAATATATATTAAAAGTTGAAATAAGATAAGAATTAGAATTAAATTGAATCATATAATTTTGTTGTTTTTTGTATAAAATTTACATGTTAAGAAGTAGAAATATTTTGAAACAATGATATTTAACAGTAAAAGAGTAAATTAGTTAAAAAGATGTTATTAGAAATTATATATAATGACCGTAAAAGTAACATTGTTTCCTTATAATGATTGAAATTTATATACTATTACAAAGGTATTGGTATAATAATAATAAATAAATATATATATATATATATATATATTTAAGTAATATATAATAAAAATGATCATCTATAAAAACAATTATTTTTCCAAAAAATTATTTTCCTAAATTATTTTTCTAAAAAATTATTTTTCTATTTTATTATGATAGTAAAAAAGTTAAAATACTTATAATTATTATGGAGTCATATTATAATAGAAAATAACAAAAAGTCAAAAATTAATTAGTCAAAAATAAAAGTAAAATTAATTACAAAATAAAAGTAAATTAAATTACAAAATAAAAGTAAAATAATATAAGTGTAATAGTAATATCAAAATAAAAGATAAATGTCGTATAAATAATTCCAAAATAAAGCTTAAAATATAATAGTGAAATAATAAACTTATAAAAAATATTATTGAAATAAATAATATTATAAAAATAATAAAATATGAATATAATTAAATTATATAGATATTATTATAAAGTTAATATAATATTCAGAGGAAAAAAATAATATTATAAAAATAAGCGTGTAAGTTGTATAAATAATAATAATAATAATAAGCGTGTAAGTCACGGCCAAGAAAACTTTGTTGTTTAGTTTGAGTTTAGTCTGCTACTGAAAACAGCAGGAAAAGTATACATATATTTTTATTTACTTACGTGATAAAAAGTTTGGGTCCCGGGCAGAAGAGAAGAGCGGGAATGAAACGCATAAAAACTTGACACGTGGGGGTAAAGGACTTTGTTTTCTTATATATTAAATAGAAGTAAATAGATATATAGAATGTCCTATCCAAGACTTTGTTTTAATAAATAGATTTTAAGATTGAATTGAATTTATTTTTTTTACGAGGAATTGAATATATTTTAAGTTGTGTCACTTTTACTCAAATTAATACATATATGTGATTGACATTTCTTTGTGAAGAACAATTGCTCTCTCGTCTAATAAGCTATTTAAAAATATACAAATATATCTAAAAGAGAAATAATAGTAATAAATTTTATTTAATAGAAAAAATCTATTAACAAAAATATGTTATTAATATATTTTCTATTTTATAAGAAGAAGAAGAATAAAAATAAGAATTTTTCACTTTTTGTCAAATATTTTGTCAAATCAAGAACACTTTCTTTCAGCTCTTATTATGCCTTTCAATTTTTCGTTACCTTTATCACTTCTACATGTTGTTAGAAAAAAGAATGGCTCTCATGTTATGGCCAATGAGCAAATTATGAAAGGAGGATTCATAAGAACACTCTTTTTGTAATTTGCTCATTGGCCATAACATGAGAGCCATTCTTTTTTTTTCTAAACATGTGGAAGTGACAAAGATAATGAAAATTTGATAGACATAATAAGGGCTGAAAATGAGTCGAGTTGAATTAAACTTGGTTCTTGACTCGACTTGATAAGAACTTATTCAACTCAAAACTCGACTCGAGTTTGATATGAATTTATTTTTAGTTCGTACTCAATTCAATTCAAGCCTATGAACAACTCAGTCTAAATCATTAGATTGAATCACATGAACCAATATTCAAAATAATTTAGATTCTAGACAATTCAAATTTGCTATTTACTAATAGTTTTAGATAAAATGATTGTCTAATTGAAAAATAGAAATGTAATTGTTAAAGATCTGATTCATTGTAAATAGAGTAACTAAGAAACTATATAGGTCTAATTTTATTCACTGTAAATAGGGTAATTATCCCATAGCTTATTCTTAGGGATCTTAAACTCGTTTTCTTAATTTTCTGTAATTCTATGATTATAAATAAACCTACTAGTGTGTGGGTTAAACACACAGTTTCTGTAACATGGTATCAGGAGTTTCGGTTCGATTCTTCTCTTCATTGTAGTGTCCCCCCACTGTGTTGGTATGCGTGAACAGTGTTGTGCACAGCTGCAAAGCTCTGTTGGCCACCGCTGCACCCGCCTTTCTCCGGCACGACCCCTCCACCAAAGTCGCCACCCTTCGGCGACCACCGCGTGCCCAAACGCATCGCCTCACGCGCCCCCACGTGCCGGAGCATGCATCTCACACGATTTGCCCAGATCGACGCATGACGCTTTTTCCAGCGACACCCACTGGCCGGCACCCCCCCCCCCCCCCCCCGCAACCTTCCCCTGCCCCCGGCGCTCTTTTCCGACCTTATTTGGCTCTCTTCTTCATGGCCTTTATTGGTTCTTCTTCCGCTTCCGTCTCTGCAGTGACTTTTACCATTGTTCTGTTAATTCCTTGCGAAAAATTAATTGGAATAGCTAATTATAGCACTTGGGCTGCTGCTGTCCAGCTGTGGTTCCATGGTCAAGGCCATGCCGACCACTTGACCACAAAAGCCACGGATATTCCCGATAAGGATCGCGCTCGTTGGCAACAGATCGATGCCTCTTTATGCAGTGTCATGTGGTTCTCTATTGCTCCCAACCTTCAACCTCAATACCAGGCATCCCCCACCTATCATGAGGTTTAGACCAAAGCCAAGAAAGTCTACTCCAATGATGTCCATCGTCTCTACAGTGTGGTGACCGCCATGATATCTACCAAACTTGAGAATATGGACATGCAGACGTATCTCGGTAAGCTCAATCGTTTGATTACTAATTTTAATAATCTAATGCCCTTTTCTCAAAGACCTTTTTACAACAGCGTAATCAGTTCTTCATGGTTCTCGCCCTTGCTGGTCTCCCACCTGACCTTGACTCAATGCGTAACCAAATCCTCTCTGGCCCTACTGTTCCTACCTATGACATGATTAGTGAACAGCTGTTACGTCTCTCCACTCCGCATGCTTTTGGACATCCATCTGCCCCCTTTGCTGATTCCTCTGCCCTTGTCTCCCACTCCTCTCACCGTGGTGGACGTGGTAGGGGACGTGGTGGCAAAAGTCGTCCTCGTTGCACTTATTGTCACCGCTTTGGCCACATTGAAGCAAACTGTCGCACCAAAGTCCGAGAACAATCGAAATCAGCAAATGTGGCTCAAGTTGTCGAACCTACTCCACCAACAGATGTTACTATTTTTACCGCTGAGTATCATGATTTCCTCCAGTTCTGAGCAGCCTAGCAACCTACCTCGCCTGTTACTGCCATGGCTCAATCTGGTAATCCTGTTGCCTTTGTCTCTCAATCCTCCTCCCTTGGCCCATGGATCCTTGACTCCGGTGCCTCAGATCACATGACTAGTAACCAACCTCTTTTCTCTTAGTTGTCTTTTTCTGACACCTTACCGTCTATAACTCTTGCAGTCGACTCTCACATTCCAATTCATGGTATTGGTCAAACCTACCCCTTTCCTAATCTTTCTTTAAATTATGTTTTGTTTGTTCCTGGTTGTCCCTTTAATTTAATTTCCATTAGCAAGCTCACCCGCACACTTGATTTCTCTATCTTGTTTGTTAATAATTCTGTATTTGTTCAAGATCGACGTACCGAACGGACGATTAGAGCAAGACATGAGTCTGGGGGATTGTATCAGCTCTCACCACCAGTTGCTTGTGTCTCTACGCCCTTACCAGAACTTACTCATCAGGGCCTCGGTCATCCTAGTTTGGACAAATTACGCCTTTTGGTTCCTTCCTTCTCTTCCCGTAAGTCCTTAGAATGTGAGTCATGTCAGTTAGGAAAACATGTTCGTCATTCCTATAGTCCTAGTGTCAATAAAAGTGCTGCGTCACCTTTTACTTTGGTTCACTCTGATATTTGGGGTCCTAGTCGCATTTGTTCAACTTTAGGATATTATTACTTTGTTACGTTTATTGATGATTTTTCCCGTTGTACTTGGGTTTTCTTAATTAAAAATCGTTCTGATGTTTTCCCTGTATTTCAAGGATTCTCACATGAAATTCAAAATCAATTTGCGACTTCCATTAAAATTTTACGCATTGATAATACCAGAGAATACTTGTCTTCCCAGTTTCAATCCTTTCTAACCTCGCAAGGAATTATTCATCAAACGTCCTGTGCTCACACACCATAACAAAATGGTGTTGCTGAATGGAAAAATCGTCACCTCATTGACACCGCTCGTACCTTCCTCCTTCACTATCATGTTCCTCTCCGCTTTTGGGGTGATGCACTTCTTACCGCCTGTTGTTTGATCAACTGCATGCCTTCATCAGTACTGAACAATCAGACTCCGTTTTCATTTTGTACCCTAAACAGGACCTTTACCCTATTCCTCCTCGTGTCTTCGGCTGCACCTGTTTTGTCCATGATCTCACTCCAGGTAAACATAAACTCTCTGCTAAGTCCCTTAAATGTGTTTTTCTAGGTTACTCTCACCTCTAGAAAGGATATCGTTGCTTCTACCCTCAACTTCAACGGTATCTTGTTTCTGCTGATGTCATTTTCTTTGAGTTTACTCCATTCTTCTCGATACCCACCACCAGCGTCGCTCCTCTAGATACTCTACCTGTTCCAACGCCAGCCGTTATCTCTACTCCACCACCACTTATTACCTATCAGCATCGCCCACGACTTCCCTCAGCGGCCCCACCTACTGATCCGCCAGCATCATCTCCTACTCCAACCACCCCTCCATCACCGTCTCCTGCACATGAGCTTCCCATTGCCCTGCTTAAAGGTATTCGGTCCTCTCGCAATCCTCATCCATTATATGCTTGTACTCTTCATTATAACTGTTATCTCCTTCCTATTTCTCTTTTATCTCCTCTTTGGATTCTGTGTCTATTTCTAAGTCTACAGGAAAAGCCATGACTAATCCCCGTTGGCAGCAGGTGATGTTGGACGAAATGGCTGCTTGGAAGCAAGTGGAACACGGGAGCTTGGTCCCTTGCCTCCTGACAAGACTACTGTTAGTTGTCGCTGGGTTTATACAGTGAAGGTTGGACCAGATGGCACTATTGATCGATTCAAAGCTCGCTTGGTGGCTAAGGGCTATACTCAGATCTTTGGCCTCGACTCTAGGGACACCTTTTCCCCTGTGGCCAAGATCACTTCTGTTCGACTGTTCATTGCTATGGCTACCATCCGCCATTGGCCGCTTCACCAGCTGGATATTAAAAATGCATTCTTGCATGGTGAGTTGCAAAAAGAGGTTTACATGGACCAACCCCCTGGTTTTACTATTTCTAGTGGAGCTCGCCTTGTTTGTCGCCTTTGCTGTTCTCTCTATGGCTTGAAACTGTCTCCCTGTGCTTGGTTTAGCCGATTTAGCTCTGCCTTACTTGAGTTTGGCATGACTCGTTGCAAGGCAGACCACTCTGTTTTTACCCTTCACTCTCCATTTAGCTTGTGCATTTATTTGGTGGTCTATGTTGATGACATTGTCATCACGGGTGATGACTCTGACGGTATCCGTTGGCTCAAATCTCACCTTCAGCTTCAGTTTCAGACTACGGATCTAGGTCCGCTCAAATATTTTTTGGGCATCGAGGTTGCTCAATCCACTTCCAGCATTGCCATTTCCCAGCGAAAATATGCTCTAGATATTCTCACCGAGACTAGTATGCTTGACTATCGTCCTAGTGACACTCCTATGGACCCCCAACGCCAAGCTTCTTCCGAGTCAGGGAGAGCCACTTGAAGACCCGGGAAGATATCGCAGACTTATTGGTAGACTTAACTACCTCACTGTCACTAGGCCAGACATCACATTTGCAGTGAATGTGGTAAGTCAGTTCCTTAACACCCCTTGTGATGGTCATTGGGATGCTATCATGTGCATCCTTGGATATATCAAGAATGCACCAAGCCGCGAACTCTTATATGAAGATAAAGGCAGCACAAAAATTGTCTATTATTCTGATGCTGATTGGGCAGGATCTCCATCAGACAAGAGGTCCACCTTTGGCTATTGTGTTCTCATTGGAGGGAATTTAATTTTATGGAGAAACAAGAAGTAAAATATTGTTGCTAGATCCAGTGCCGAAGCTGAATACTAAGCCATGGCAGTAACTGCATGCAAAATTACATGGCTTAGGCAACTTCTCCAACAGTTACAGTTTGGAGATACTCAGGACACTAAGCTTATCTGTGACAATCAAGCCGCTCTCCACATTGCATCTAATCCGGTCTTCCATGACCAGACTAAACACATCGAGATAGATTGTCACTTTGTGAGAGAGAAAGTACTCTCAGGAGAAATCACCACTAATTTTGTCAACTCCAGTGACCAACTAGCTAGATATTTTTACTAAATCTCTCAAGGGAACTCGCGTTGATTATATTTGTAACAAGCTTGGCATATATGACATATATGCTCTAGCTTGAGGGGGAGTGTTAAAGAACTGATTCATTGTAAATGGAGTAACTAGGAAACTATATAGGTCTGATTTTATTCACTGTAAATAAGGTAATTATCCTATAGCTGATTCTTAGAGATCTTGAACCTGTTTCCTATTTTTTCTGTAATTCTGTGATTATAAATAAACCTACTAGTGTGTGGGTTAAACACACACAATTTTTGTAACAGTAATTATAGTCTATACAAAAAAAAAATGATATTCATATTTGAATTATTATCATTAACCAAGTCAAATAATTAGTTTGCATGTTAGGCACTTCAAATTCACATTCTAATACTAGTTTTTAGACAAAGATTGTCAAAATGATAAATATAATATAAGTATAGTCTATACTAAAAATAATATTAATATGAAATTAATTACAAAATTGTGTGTGTGTGTGTGCATAGGTATGAATGGATTCAATTGCATAGACATAGCTATCGCAGTAGTTGTTTTACTCTTTTCATTTGATTATTTTATTAAATTCCATCTTAATGTGTTTCGTACAAGGCCTAACTTCAGAATTTTGTAACAAAGGTGTGACTCAAGGTCAGAAAGTTTGTCATGTATTGGAACGGTGTGAAGATTGATAGAGAGGAAAATAATTTCTTTTAAATAATGATATTTTCATATATATAACTCTTCAAGGATTTTGAAATAAGTACGGAAAAGAGAGAATGAAAAGTTAAAAAGGTGAGAAATATAGTAAATAATATGTAAAGAGAGAGAGAGAGAGAAATAAATATAAATAGATATAAATAAAACATAAGAAAAGTAATAAAAAATATATATTATTATTTTCATTGGAACAACTTTTGTGCTCCCTTTTAATTCTAAGTGAATATTTTAATATATAAACATATAAAAATATTAAAAGTAAGTAAAAATAGAAATAATTATATACAGTATTAAATATGATATTAATTATTTAACGCTAAAATAATAGAAATATTAACACTTGATACTTGTTTCTCTCCAAATTTATTTAATAAACGCACATGGATACGTCATGAGAACAAAAATTAAAAATAATTCTTCCGTATTTTGTCAAAAAAGTGGGTAGCCGAGTCGACTTGTGTCTATCATTTTGATTATTTAAATCATGCTATATGCTTACCATTTCATATATAATATAGGGAGCAAAATCTTATCCACACATAATTTACTTTTATTAATATTAAATTTGAATCTTACAAATTTTTAACAATTTATAAAATTATTTTTTAACCTTGATCTTAGGTGATCCAAATCATCAAACACACTTGAATTGGATGCTTTTTCTAATAGATTGTTTAGTTTGGTCATAGATTAGTATGGTGGATACAGAGCTGGTGGTACATGCATAGACTTCAACACTTAAATTAATAAAAATTCCAATAGAGTAGCAATATTTAGGATGAAGAAGAAAATACCTAACTAGCTATGAGAGAAGCTTTGGCATTTATAGGTGTGGAATAATAAGGGTGGTTACTGAGTAACATAAGCAAGTTATCCACCAATCACCCCATCTCAATGTGAAAAGCAAGAAGTACTTGGATGCCTGTAAGCCCGATCAATGGTCAATGTTGATCTTGACACTTCCCAAGATACATGAGGTAACAAATCAAGGGATAATGTTACAAGTGATGTACTTTGACAATTCTAAGGATGCACTACCTCTTAAATGCATGATTAGACCAACTTCATAATGCATGTCCATGTGGGGTTGTTAGGTGGGTTTGAGATCATCTAAGGCATCTCAATTATAGAAAAAAAATTACCTTAAAGGTGCTAATCTAATCATCATAGCAATGTGCATGTCAACAACTAGCAGTGACGAATCCAGAAATTTTAAGTAGTGGGGGCAACATTCATATATATAAATTTGTAGCATTGAAAATATTACATAACATTTGTGAAAGTACAATTATACATCACAGTTGTTCTTTACGAGTTTTCATACTCTGAAAACATTGGATAATTTTTTCATTTTCAATACTATCAAAAATCTCCCTCTCTATATAAGTAACTAAACAATCATTTAACCATTCATCTCTCATACGATTTCGCATTCAATTCTTGATGATATTCATAGCAAAGAAAGCCCTTTCAACTGATGCAGTTGCCATTGGTAGTATCAAAGCTAACTCTAAAAGCACATACACCAACGGATAAACATGTTTTTTACTCTCCACAAGCTTTATGGAAAGATCACTAATCCCTCTTAATTCTGAGAATGCACTGTCAAAACATACGTCTACAAAATAATTTTCAAGCTAACTGTCTAGTGCTAAAAGTTCAACAAGTGAAAATTCTAAAGGATAAAATTGAGCAAAACGAATCAACTTCTCCTTATCAAATGCAGAAATCTCTTGGATTTAAACATGCTACACAAAGAAGCAACTCAGTATTCATTTTTGTAAAACGATTATTCAACTCTTGAAGTTGTCGATCAATCACTTGATAGAATAATTCAACTTGAAAATTATGTAGATTAGAAACTTTCTCCATTTTACGCCTTGACCTTCCTTGTGTTTGAAAGGTGTCATTCATATTTGGAATGACAACATTATGCTTTTCACAAAATAATGAAACATCATTGAGCAAAGAATGCCAACCATCATCCCTCATAGCTTGTAACATTTGTTTGGACACTGTAACTAATTTCATAGCATTTACAATATCTTGATCACTTCTTTGTAATGCTTGAGATAACTCATGAGTAATCCCTAAGATATCTTTCATCAAGTACAAGATAAAAACAAATTCAAAAGATTGTATAGAATTCAACAAAGCACATGCTTCAACTTTTTTCTCTAAACTTATGCCATCTTCCTCAACTATTTCAAGCACATCAATCATGGAGCAGAAGAAAGAAACTAGATTAAGTAATGTACCATAATGTGAGCCCCATCTAGTATCTCCTGCCTTCTTGATTGTATTTTCTTGATTCAAGCCACGCCAACTAGAGATTTCTCCTTTTTGCAATGCTTCTTTCACCTTGGTAATTTGACTTTCTCGAAGAATATCTCGACATTTACATGATGCTCCAACAACATTAGACAAACTAGCAACTAAATTAAAAACAATGCAACTTCAACATGCTTTTTTGCTACTATAACAAGAGCTAATTGGAGTTGATGGGCAAACCAATGAATATAGAATGCAGAACAATTCTCTTTCAATATCAAGCTTTTGAGACCATTAAATTCACCTTGCATATTACTTGCTCCATCATATCCTTGACCACACAACCTTGACAAGCTTAACCCATATTTTGCAAACAATGACTCCAAAGCTAATTTTAATGATAGAACATTAGTATTAAAAACATGAACAAGACCAAGAAAACGCTCTATAACTTGCCCTTTCGTATTCACATAACGTAAAGCCACAACCATTTGCACCTTAACTGAGATATCTCGAGATTCATCAATCAAAATAGCAAACAAATTATCTCCTAGATCATTAAGTATTGCTTTGGTAGTTTCACTAGCAACAGCTTTAACAATATCTTTTTGTATTGTAGGAGCAGTCAACTTAAGATTTCCACGTGCATTTTTTAGCACTTCATGAATAGCTTCATTGTGGTTAGCAAGAAAAACTAGAAGTTCAAGAAAATTTCCTTTATTATTTGATGACATTGACTCATCATTACCACGAAAAGCTAACCCTTGGCACAATATTAAAAATCAAAGGCAATCAACTATTGCAATCAAATGAATTTGGTATTCCTTTTTTATTTGATCAAACTGCTTACACATGGCAACTTCAATATGTTGTTTTTGTTTCATTAAAGCTTGACAATTTCTCCATGCTTGATTATGAAAACTATTTGGACCTCCAACATGAACTTGAAACCTATCACTTTTTTTCCAATTTGTAAAACCTTCAGTTATAAATGCATCACCACTACCTTTATGTTCCCCAACATGTGATCTCATAAGATAACAACATAAACAATATGTAGCATCCTCCTTTTGACTATATTCTAACCAACTGCCATATTTTAGATACCAATCTGGATTAAATCTATGAAAGGTATCCCCAAATTGTCTTTGAGGAAAATTTATCTCTTTTGGTTGACAAGGACCCTTTTGCAAATAATATCTCCTAATTTCATCTCTATCACTTGGATGATAGTCTAAAAATTTTGGCCTTAAATCAGGATCATCAGGAAGCTTTTCCAAATCAAATTCCAAAAATCTTTTTTTCATGAATGGACCCAATGTTTGAGAAGAAGATGGTTGCTCCAAAGATGATTTTCTTTTGAAAAACCTTTCCATTGCTAGAACTAGAATTAATATAACTGTAATTAATAAAAATTAGCCAACTTTAAGTAAGACAATTTATAAACTAAATGAAACTATAAAAGATTAATCCACTTATTATCAAGCTACAAAAAAGAATCTAACAAAAAAGGATTAACCCTTTGCCTTCTGTTTTCATATGATAAAATTTATAACATTATTTTTTATTTTTTGAATTTTAGCATCATTAAAAAGAATAAAAAGAAAAGATATAACATAGGCCAATCATTTAGTCCCACCACAAAGTTATAAAAGGCATTTATCATAACAAAATGGTCCACACAGTCACATAATTGAATGAATATGACACATTGACATTTACACAAAGTCATAAAGGCATTTAAAAAAAATTATAAAAATTAAAACTTTACATATACTAACCTGAAAGTTGATGGAGATAAGACAAACTTTCAGATTTTAGAAGAAAAGCTTGGCCAAAGAAATACTATTTTATAGGATTGGATTGGAACCTGCAAGTATAATTTAATTTGTCTGAGAAAATAAGAGATATTAAAATAAGAAGAGAAACAAATAAAAGAATTAAAAAAAGTGAGGAACAAAAAGCCATACCTGTTGAAGAGTGAAGACGGTTAGACAGAGGAAGCAGGAAGAGGCAAACTGCATCAAGAAGTAAAGCGAAAAGTGAAATGTGTTCATGTGAGTTATGTGACGGTGAGATAGAAGTTTTACAATGTTAATATATTTTTTTTAAGTAAAAATCTGGAAACAAAAACGTATGTTACAAGTTTTGATTTGATAAAATATTATATTATATGAAAAGTTAGCCTGTGGCAATGTGGCGTGTGCGTGTGGACTGGGATCGTGGAGGCAGGTACCAATTTTGCTGGAGAAATAAAGTGGGGTAGGGCAAATAATATAATATAATATACATATAATATATATATAATATATATATATATATATATAATTATAAAATAAATTCAAAGTTAGTAGGGGCAACTGCCCCCACATTCAACTACGTAAATCCATCCTGACAACTAGCATATATCTCAACAATGTTAGTCATTCACCATGTTAGACATGTATACATCTCTAGGCCAATTTTGAAATAATTTCCCCCATCCTAGTAAGCTGAGAAGCAAGGGTTGTTAGGATATTGCTTGGGCGTAGCTCAATCAACATGACCATTATAAGTTGTGAGGTTTTTGACGATTCTCATATTATCCCATTGTTCAACAGAAAATAAGGATTGTATTTACAAATTTTGAAAAGTATGGCATGATGCTACAATGTGGCCACTAGCGTGCAACCCCAAGCATTGTATAATGCATGCATTAATTTTCATGCAATCATGGGTCGTCACGCACTTGAGATAAAGTTGAATGATGAAATATCAAATAATTTTTAAAGTATATGAAACTTTGTAAAGTTGATTTAGTTCATGAGACCCCTTAAACCAACGATTGGATTAATGAAATTCAATGTTTTTAGAAACTTTTTAAATGAAGTAAGTTAATCAATAATTAATCCTAAAATAAGTGGATTCCTTCCTTATAAATCTATCTATGTGTGTGTTAAGAGGATTCCTTTCCTATAGATTTGTGAATGGTTGTGGGTAATACTATAGTTAGATACTATAGTACCCATATTCAAGTCCAAATTTATTTGATGGGTAAAAATTTAATCTATTGTAGATAAATTTTATACATAGCCATTAAATCTAAATCTAATTATCATGAGCAGATACCAATCCATTTTTTAAATATAAAAATTCAAAATAACTAAAAATAAAGTTGAAACTCCACTAATATATAATAAAAGTCCATTAATATATAATAACTTACTTTCAATGTTAGATACCGGTGTTTTTAAAAACCAAACAAGCTGTTAAACTAGTGAAGGAATTGGTTTACAGTTCACTAGTTCAATTGTAATTGAATTGGAGTCAACTATGTAATAATAAAATATATATTTTTATAGGTTTAAATATATTTTATGTTCATGTAAATATAGTCAGGTTTTTTAGTTCATATAATTTTTTTATTTTTTATCCTTGTAATATTTATTGTCACTTGTAGTCTCCGGTTGTGATGATAGAGACTAAAAACAAAAGTTGTATTTTGTAGAGACATAAAAATAGGTACTAAAAACAAAAAACACTATATTTGTAGGTACTAAACAAAAACTTTATATTTTCCAACAACAAAAAATAATGTTATATTTGTAAGGATGTAAAACATACTAATGACATGGATTAAAAATAGGTAACAACAAACATTGCAAGATAAAAAATAAATAAATATATCGACTAAAAATAAAAACTGCAATATTTGCATTGACATTAAATATATTTGAGTCTCTTTATATTATATAATATATTAAGTAATAAACAAATAAAAATTATAAGATAATTAAGTTTTATGAAATTTTAAATTAGTACAAAAGGATAAATTACATGTCTCATAATGATTAGTTAAATAATAGCAATATATATGTAAATATCGAATATGATGAGCCTTTTTTTATTCAAAAATTATTTTAAAATAAAAATGTTAAGAAGTTAAAAAATACGATTCAAACCGATTTCTTACGCCGGTTATTTGGTCTTTATTGATTTTGTCCGATTCTTGACCAATTTAAGTGTTATTTCATTAAACCTCAAATTGTGGGACCTTATTGATAAGAAGGAAAGTAAAACACACAAAAAGAGAGGTTCATTGAGTTTTTTCTTTTTTCCTCTTTTAACTTTTACAAATAATTTTGATGAAAACAAACCTTTTAAAAAACAATGTTAAATCAAGTGTCTAGTCAATGATGATTAGTTTTTCTTTGTAACAGATTTCTTGAAAAAGGATTTCGGAAAAGGATTTTTTTTAAAATACAATCTCAAAGGCTTTCATAAAAAATTTTGTAGAATCGATAATAAAGTTTTCATTCATATATGTCAGATCATGAATTAGTAATTGCATCCAATCTCCAAAAAATCCCAATTGTTTCGAATTTTTTCTCTTTTTGGAATGAAATATTTACAGAATTTCCATGAATAGGACCAAACCTTATTCTATGGTATTTACATAAGATTTCTCTTTCTCATTCTTAAGCAAGTTCCCGAGGGCTTAATTGATCCATGATTTATGTTTTGTTTTTCGTTTCCTTTTCATTTGTTTCGAGAGAGATATCCATCAATTTCGATTCTTTTTCGATCGAGATGTATGGATTCATGGGTCTATGTGTCTATATAGACTATTGTAAGCAAAAGGAGAAGATAAAGATGCAATAATTTATACACTAGTTTATCCCATAAACTCATGGTTACATCTAGTCCTTAACCAAATTGTGAAAATTTTCATCATCCCTTTAGATTGTTTATACTCTCAGTATATATTTATTTCCAAATTTTCTTTTATCGGCCACTTCAAGTTAATTCCCAATATATTTTTTTACAAGTATCTCTAGGTTACACACTACCCGAAATCTCAAGAGAAATTTTAATGCTAAAGTTTACAATGAGTGCTCAATGATAGAATAAAGAAATGGTCTATGTACAGAAGTATAAGAGCTTACATTGAATGTTTTAACAATAGGTAGTTCAACACTCTTAAATTCTTCATTCCCTAATATTTATAACTCAGTTCTATTCTTTTAGCCATTAAAAATGAAGCTTATTGGTCTTTGGAGGTGTTAGGCTAAGATTTGAACCATGTATTTAGAGTAACATTGTTTGATCTCCTTGCAAAAAAGCTGTTTTAATCTGACTATGTAACTAAAGCCTTTGCTCTGTAACTTTTTTAGATAGAATTTTCTATTACTGATTTAGCATGTAATTTCTTTAGTTTATAATCTATCTTATTATATACATTTTTGTGATATGGATATTTCCGTGAAAAGAATTTGAATTTGAATTTATCCTGTCTTATCCATCTGGACACATTGATTCTTTTAGTCTTATCATATGTTTCAAATTCTACACACCTAATGTGCTATCTGCTTTTCATAGAAATTCATATAAGTTCTTATATTTTATTATTCATTAAAACTTTGCAGTGCAAACCATCTTAATCTAACATTTATTGTTGTTTATTTAAATTGCATGACTCAACTTTCAACGGCAACAAATTTGTCTTATCTTTAAATTTTCAAATTACTCGTGGCTGCATGTGAATGTATTCATTCACGAGAAGGATCAAAAGTAGTTGACTTTTTTTTTTTAATTTCTTTTTCGTTTTGCAGGACCCTACATCCTTTAGGAGTTTGTTTTAATCAGTTGGTGTAATTTTATTTTTCTAATTTAATTTTTTAAAATTGTATTAAAATATAAAAACAATTTTGTAATAATTATTTTTAATAATATGTTACTAAATTTTTTCTTTTGGGCTGGCCCAATGTCGAGAATGGCCCAAACAGCCAACCCTTATCGGCCGAACAGGCGCGAGACCCAATGGCCTGTAAAGAACCATGCACCTGAATGTAGAATAGCAAAACTCTAAAAAAAATAAAGTAACTGATAGTGAGAATTAAGGAAGAAAATGATCACCAATTATTCTATTACTTTAAGAATTTGCATGATCATCTAGTCTAGAGGTGACGACACAAAATAAACAGGGAAGAAACCAAGATCAAGATAAGTATCACCTCTTAACTCTTATTTTCCCTGACTCTAGTGTCAAAATATTTATTTGTGACAACCCACCATTACTGACCCTTTGGATACACAAAGAAAGAGCAGCACACTTACATTAGACTCAACGTGACCCACTTGACCCAAGGTAGATGACATAATATATCATTGATTTTTTATTTTATTTAATTTTTAAAACAAAAAAAAATATTTATAACTAGAATTCGTACATGCAAAATATACGAATTAGTAAAATATGTAATTTTTGTTATGTTATCAATAATATTGAATAAGTTATTATTATTTAAATTAATGATTTTAATAAACAAAGTCCTATAATTTAGTCAGAAAAATACAAATCTATTTATATTTAGTACTTTAAAACTTAGTTGAAATCAAAAAGAAATTTTCAAATTTTTTAAAAAAGTGAAATAAAAAGTTAGTTAAAGAAAATTAATAAAATTATAATCTAATAATATATATACATATACATATATATATATGTATATATACATATATATATATATATATAGAGAGAGAGAGAGAGAGAGAGAATGAAATACTCTAACTATTCAGATAAGAATTTAGACAAAGCAAATAAGAGGCAAGATAAATCTTGTCTTTAATTATTGAACTTATTTCGTACTTCTATTTGAGGTAAGAGAATTTTTTTCTTTAATTATTGAATTTTTCTAGCGAAAAATTGATAATATGTTATGCTATTAAGAAAAAAGCATTATCAATTAATAAATGGCTCATTATTCTTTTGTAAGAAGTTTTGTGTCGATATCTTTCTATGAGGTACTTATGACCTGGCAGGTTTTTTATACGTAGTTCTGGTGGAACTAACTACAAAAACTAACTAATTATGCAATAGATTTGTGGTTTTCTTTTTTGCTTCTTTAGGAAAAGGGTACATTAAGGGTTTATGGAAATAAATAAATAAAATGTGTGTAGTATCTTGTTTCCTACTTGGGTTTTTGTGTGTTTCTTTATATTAGGCTGTTAGTGTGAATTTATTTATTTTCTACACTTGGTTGGTTAGAGAGCCAAAATAGCTGTGTGTGGATTTTTATTTGTTTTTTGGTCAACTTATCATTCAATAAAAATGCTCCAAGTAGTGGAAAAGATTTACATTTAAGGCTTCGAAGTGTACCATTTTTTATTTTTCGTGTGTAGGAGGGGCAAAAGCCCAACTAAAATCCAGGAGGGAATGTTTCACCAGCTAAGTTAGGTAACAAAGGAAAATGTATTACATCTGGGGTTACATCACAAAGCCGAAACCTGTCATACATAGATAATCCATATATCGTTAAGGCATTGGCGGTCTTATTGGCTTTCCTTAAAGCACAGATTAATTGGGTAGGTCTATCTACATGCTTGAAATGAAGGATTTGTCACACCAAGTGACCAAGGCGTACAGAGGGCTGGAGATTATCACATTCAGCATTCAAAAGGTGGATAGCTCCAGCTCCATGAGTATAAGAATAAATGATAATACTACAAAACCCACGAGACTAAATATAATTGCACCTGCCTAGTACCTTGTTTTTTAGCAAATCAATTGGACTTTAAGCCACTCTAACTCCTATTAGGATTCCCCAGAACTCAGCATTAAGGACAGAACAGGATCCCAATTTAGAGGCAAAACCGAGAATGAAAGTATCATCACGGTCTCTTAAAACTCTCCCACAAGCAACAAAATCATTTGATCCAAGCACTGCCCCCATCAGTATTTAATTTAAACCAACCATGAATAGGAGGAGACCAAAATATATATCTGTCCAAATTGACACACGGATTTAGCTTTCCCCACGGCATGAATGAGAGAGCAGCTTGTGCTGTTACACGAAATTTAGCCTTTCCAGGTGAAGGTGTGGAATTATCAAAGGTAATTGCATTTCTTTGCTACCATATAAAGTCAATGCCCAGCCCGAAAATTAAGCTCCAGTTGTTATCCTTCAACAAGTTTGATTATAACCGAAGGTCCATGAGATTGACAAAAATGTCAGCATCTGAATTGTTTTCAAGGAGATAGGTCCTCACTTCTTTGGCCAGCAAGCAATCTCCTACTGTACGAAAGCGAAGTTTCCATGCTACATTTGCGTGATTCATCTTGTATAAAGTGTTGTAGGCAAGACATTTGTAGCAATTTTCCAAAGCAACAATTTAATTCGTTGAGGACAACTCCACCTCCAAATGATCGAGAAATTGCTCCTTCGTTACAGTTGGTGTTTAACGAGAATTTACGTGCAGAAGCTACTGTTAGGATCCCATCATTTGACCACCTCCTAGCCAAATGGTCTTCATCAAGTTTCGAGGAAGTAGGCACCATAGCTTGGATTTGGTTGCAAACTTGAATGGGAAGACAATTACCAAAGCTTTGAAAATCCAGACTCCATTTTCACAGATCAAATTAAATCATCCAGCTATTTTATTCACTGCTTCTTATGTTCCTTTTTAATTTTAATGTTCATTATTATTAATTTTGATGGACACACTAACCCCAACTCAGTTTACGTTAATCAAATCACCTACGGTCTTCATGCTCTCGCTACCATAAATTTCCTAACCCCCCTCCTCCGACTAACCGTTCAAAAATTTCTGCCCCCTTTTTTAGGAGTCCCGAATCCCTCGACATCCAAAAATCCACAGCCTAATCCAAATCGACGGATAAAACTCGCTTCAAAAGAGGACAAAGCTCACGTTTCAAATTCATGTTTCACCACTTGAACACGTCACAGAGTAACATTTGAGAGCCAGGAAATGACGACAGAAATTCGCACAAAGCTCAGGATATTATATGAGCCATGCCCATAAATCTCCAATTTTCACCATAACGTTACGTTAGGCATATTTTTTTTCTTCTGTACATTGAATTCTGATTCATTCAAAATTTTCTAAATAGAACTTTACAGCATAGCATTGGAGGGACGAGGGCTGCAGAAAAACCATTCCCACTTCGGTCACAAGACAATTGGCGTCACCCTCTCAACAACAGTGGCGGCCATCACACAGATGTGGGCTCACTTGCACACATCCTTAGGAAGGTCAATGATGCAGCAGCTTAGAAAGTGTATCATCTCCTAAAGTGATCTCTCATGAAGAAGGAATGCCTAAGAGCTTCCTTGGCTGTAAGTCTTTCAGAAGGGTCATATCTAAGTAACCCCTGCAAGAGATGTATGAGATCGCCAGCTGAATGATCAACATGCTGCATTATAAGGTTCTGCATATATTTGGAAAAAAAAAAAATCAGTATCAATTAGAGTCAATTCTAAACATTCAAATTGCTTTATGTTAAATCAGAAAGCAAATAATTACACAAACCTGTAGCCTAGGAAGCTTCATTACAGCTTTGATACTCTCCCTTGAGGTTGCACCCTCAGGCCAGTCTAATCTACCCCTCCTAACATACTTCTCGGCGTGACGGCTAAACATGTGCATAACAAAATACACTCATTTATCATATTTTAAAGATCAAACAATCGAGAGTAAGTTCCCATGGCAAGTCACTTACTCAACTCTCTTCAACATGTGTTGTGGTAATGGACCAAGTACCCTTTCCATCATTGCAACATGCTCTAAATTTTCATGAGTCTGAAACAAGGCTTCACCCTGTAATATAAATTCACAAATTATAGAATAGAAACTAAAATATGGATTATGGATAAATGTGCTTTCTGTAAAGGTTCTGAGAGACATACCGTGCATAACTCAACCAATATACATCCCACACTCCATATATCACATGGATAGCTCCAGCCAAGTCCTAAAAAACCATTGCCCAAATCAACTATTTAGCAGGCATATAGCCAGTGTTCATGTGATTGTCAAGAATCAACATGCACACACAGTTAAGACAGCATTTTTTTCCACAGCATTCACAGTATGTATATATACCAAGGATAACTTCAGGAGCCCTATAATGACGAGTTGATACAATGTAATTCTGATCTTCTCGCTCATAAGTGGTGCTGCCAAAATCAATAACCTTTATAGCACTTGATTTGGGAACCCTCTTGAAATAGGAACTTGGTGATCTAGAGGAACTCTGTTTTAAAAAAAATGGTATGTCAGTGATTGATCAAATAATGGTAAGCTAGAAGAATGCTGCTGCCACACTTTTTATGATCTTCAAGGACCGACTCTTATTTTTACTATAATTAACGGGAAAGAACATAATAGTCACTACAAATTACCATCACAAATACTTCCTAATAACATCCATTCCAAACAGGAACAGCTCTTTTAAATCAGTGTTATGTAGCACACTTTGAAAGTCAATTACATGCATCTTTCTTAACTAAAATTAGAGAATCAATCTGATATAAATTAAAATTTCAAAAGTACACCAGCATCAAAGGTGCCCTATAGAGCAACAAGTTCTAAGAACAAAAAGTACAGGAAGTCCAAAACAATAAAGAATCACAGGTGTGCAAAAAGAAAAGTACCTTGTAGTCAGGAACTTTGACATACTCTGGTGAAACTAGTAGTATGTTTTCAGGCTTCAGGTCAGTATGAATCATGCGCAAATCATGCATGACTGCAAATTCATAAAATAATAGAATTAGAAAGCTAACCCACAGTGACAAACAACACAGTCTGACGGTATATTATATCTACAACATGAATAAGATGATGTATTGCCATTATCAGTTAATGATATAACATAACAACTTGCCAAAAGTGAAATATATGGAAGAAATAGGTCAAAAGGAAGCTAGTTCAAGTAAATACTACACACATGCTATACATTCCAATAGTTGTCTGCCAATCTCACGGACAAGATCAATGGGAAATGAGCGATAATTGTTTTTCCGAAGAAAATCGTATAAGCTTGGTCCAAGTTTCTCAAACACCTGTTAAAACCATTTAAATTCACCGTTGTCTTAACCCCCAAATTACTGGTAAATTGGGGAAATCATTCCATCACAAATTAAATACTTACAATACAGATATGATTACGATAGTCAAACCAGTTCCGTATTTGCACACAACTGCAAGGAATAAGCCCATTTAACCAATGCAATGGAATCAAGGATTTTACATAGTAGATTGTACTAGCATAGATGACAAATTAAGTTAAATCTACTTACCGATTGCCTCCTTTATCATGTTTTCCAAGCTGTTGCAACACCTCGATTTCTATCATGGCTGCTTCTCGATACTTCTTTATCCCACGGACAATTTTTATGGCAACCATTTCCTTCCGTTCTCTGTCCCAGCATTCTAAGACCTGCCCAAAAGTTCCTTCACCCATTTTGCTATGAATCTTATCTGCAAACATGATATAGAAAAAAGTATAAACAATGCAAGCCTAGCCAATACAGTGAATTCCAACATCCATTTAAACATATAATTCCCAAAATATTTTTCCACTTTAGGACTTAACAAATGATCAAGATAATAAGATTCTTACAATTGAAACAGGATTAGTAAAGGTAATAAAAAAAAAACATGAAATTAAGTCCATATTTAAAAGTTAAGGGTGTGAGGATGCTTTTGTATCTGAATGCTGAGTTTTGCAAGCATATGATTACAGCTCAAAATATTAACTAGGATTTGACCATGACATATATGAATGAAAATTTCTTAATGATGGTGAAAGTGTAATTACAGCGAGAAGTTAAATTTTCTCCAAGCGCAAACATGTAATGCCCATCTTTGTCATCATCTCGCCAAGGGGGAGAACCATTTCGAGCAACTGCCTTAACAAATAGAGAACTAGTGGTATGTTCTGAGGGACCACTTGAAGGAGCATAGCTTGAAATAGTCCCAACATCTTGTCCACAAAACAATCCTACCTGAGCCTACACACAGCCATCCATTCATGTACCACTCAATAGTTATAAAAAAAATAAAAAATTATCCCACTGTCATTAACTCAACCTATGCCTTCACCACCCCTCAGAATATAACAAAAAAAACTGACAATAATGAAATAAACAAGGGAGCTCCAGTACGCACAAAATTAATTATCAAAAGAACAACAAAAAATTAGTTGAGTATTCAAACGAATTAGCCATAATTCACATTAGAACAGTAGAATAGACAGGTAATTCATTTTCCAAATTCCATTCAGATAAGGTTTCAAGGATTAGATCTTACATAACAGTTCCCCTCTTTACACATGATAACATCAAAAACTTCATTATATAATATGAATATATTTAAACTTTATAATGAACGGAAGATCCAAGGATATAAATCATAAAATTTACGCTTATGACAAAATCTAGATACATATGTAAACACAGATCGTGATTCATGTCAATAAAAGTCATACTGCAAGGACAAAAACTGTAAAAAGGATAACAGACTCCAAGCTCACAAGCGATATTAAACATTTAAATTCATCAAAGCCCAGTTCTATACAGATATACACAAATCATATATACATCCCAATAAGCCACCACGCCCACAAAATCCCGCGATCTAACATAGACTAATCACAAAAACATAAAATAAATGAGGCCAAGCCAACTATTATAGAAGAACCCGGATCAACTTATTTACCGATACCCAATTCCTTAATATTAATTAAAAGAACAAAACCTAACAGATCCATCAGACAAACCAGAAAAAAATCGTCACATCAATCCTGCGAGACAAAAGAAAACGTTACCTGAACCAAACATACCTAATCTACACATATTCCACCAGATCTACAACCAGAAAAGATAAAACCACAAGAAAAGAAAATGAAAGATATCAGATCTGAGATTTTAGGATTAAGAAGTTACCTTGGGGACCTCAGGGATGTCCCAGCCCAACCTCGCTCTCTTTCTCGGGCGCCGATCCATGTGAGTGTGAGGAAATTCGAAGACGCGTTCCATCTCCATGATTCAGAGAACTACGAAAACTTCAATGGAAGAGATTTCAAGGGAAAGATTCAGATATTCTTCTGGGAAGATAGTGCCTCGGCTTCAGGAACCCTAATTTTGACCTTAGCGTAATAAAAACGATCGCGGAGGTTGTTGGGATGAAATCTCACCGTCCACGTGTCGATGCAGTGGAGCATCTTGGTGGAGGGGCTGGACTGTGCTGTCAACTGTAGACTATGGTTAAATCTGGGCCAGCTTTTTAACCATGGTTTGGTTAGGTTTGGTGGAGCTGGAATGGAATAAATAATTGCCAATATGTATAGTTTTTTTTTTAAATCCCATGTATGCTACTAGATAGAGGGAACAAATCGGGTTTTTGACCCAGTCCAGCCCGAGCCTACGGATCAAGGTGTGAAAGCAGTGTGGGGAGGGCCGAATTTCGTATTGACTAGAGAATTGTTGGCCTAGCCGAGCTATTGGGTCAAATTAATCCTAATTAAAAATAAACCTAAAAATAAAATTAAGTTTATTTAATATATAAAATCTTAAAATATATATATAAATTTAAAGAAATTAAAATTAAAATAATAAATAATATGGGGCCAAATAGACTCTTTTTTTTTTAGCTTACATTTTATGAGTCTAGCCTGGTCTATCAAACTCATCAAGCTGAGTTAAATTGGCCCGATTTTTTTTAATTTCAAGAATACAACCCGGCCTTATTTATGGGTTGTTCAAGCTGGCCCATCAGGTTGGCCTGTATTTGCCACCTCTATTACAAGAGGTAATATTATTTTAAAGAGAAATGCTAGCAACACATTCTTTAACACACTTTTTATTATTAACTGAAATTAATTAAAAATCACAATTTTTTGTAGGTCTCACTTTATATTTAATGAGTCTTTCACTTGATTTTGTAGTTTTCAATAAATGTTAACTATTAATAAAATATGTGTGAAAAAGAACATATTAAATAATGTGTTACTAACACTCCTCTTATTTTAAATTGATAATAATCACATATGATAAAGTTAATCTTCTTTGTAAAATATTTTTATCTGTTATATATACGAAATTCAAATTTGAAATTTTATTAAAAAAATACTTGTGTCACTAACGTTAATGACCCATTAGTACTGATATTTATTATTTAATGTGTCATATTCGTATTTGATATATTTCTATTTCTTTATGATATATATTTAAGAATCATCTCTCAAGAAAAACTTTATATTCTATTACACATAATTACTTGTTAATAATTTCTTAAAAGTTTTCTACTTAATTCTTAAAATATATTTTAAATTTAGTTCTTATAAAATACATATTTTTTTATTTTTGGTCCTTATTTTGTTTTTTTGAAATAGTTCCTATAATGTATTTTTTTTTTTTTAACCCCTAACGTTAGTTTGTTTTCGTTAGTTGCTAGCATGGCTCATGAAAAACCATATCAGCATGTCATCAAAACAATATATACATATATGGATTTGTTAACTTATACCCACTTATTTTTTAGTTAGAATACATTAGCAAGTTATACTATTGGTGTATTTTAAAATAATCATAGTTATAACTTGCTAATGTACTTCAACTAAAAAACAAGTGAGTATACGTTAGTACACCCTACAAGCATTTACTAACGTACACCCACATATTTTTTAGTTAGAATACGTTAGCAAGCTACACTGTGGGTGTATTTTAAGATAATTTTTAATTATTTCGATTAAAAATCAAGTAGGTGTACGTTAGCAAATCTCATATATATTAGAGGAATGCTAACAACATTCTTTCAAACACTCTCCTTCTAACACTTTCTCAATTATTGGCTGAAATTTATTGAAAATCATAAATTTTGGTGGTCTCACTTCTCATTTAATGAGTCTCTCTCCTCATTAATAAGTGAGACCCACCAAAATTTGTGGTTTCTAATAAATTTCAGTCAATAATTGAAAAAGTGTTAGAAATATAGTGTTGCTAATATTTCTCTATATATTATAGGAATCATTTCAAAAATAAATATGGTATAAGGACTAAAACCAAAAGGGAGACATATTACAAGGACCAAGTAAAAGACAAAATTAAAAAAACAAAGATGAAAAATTTTAATTGACAAAACTCACGTTATTGGCTTCTAATGTGTAACCAAACATATTGATAGTATGTGTTTGGGTGTGCTACATTACAATACCTTGCCCCTTATATATGAGCAGTTATGGCTAAATATTTTATGTATCTTGAACATCACACTTTAATCATTTGTGATGATCCCTCAAAATAAGCACACATGTATTGCCAAATATCTTTTATTACAAAGATCATCTAGTCGCGAAGCTTATCCACGAGAGTTTCATAAAGAATATTATTTGAAAACTTTCAATTAGAATTTATTTCACTAGGCTACCAAGTGAAAGTGAACATTCCCCGACAAATCTTCTAAAGAATGTACCTGTTGTAGCAAAAAGAAAGAAAGAAAGAAATGAACAACATTTATAGTTTTCTAACATCCCCAAATGTCTTTCATTTATAAATGACTTTATAAGTGAAAGACATCAAACATGAAGTTTCTTTAACAACGATTTTTTCCAAGTGAGATGCAAGAGGCAACGAGCGTGTCATGATGCTTCGAATTAAGGAGATTAATAGATTATTCCTTTGAAACATATTCTTTAACACATCATTAGTCTTTTTTTATTCATACTACTATTCAAATCTCTTTTCAATTTTTACCTAAAGAAAATGAGTAGATCAACCATAGTTAACAGAGGAGTTTCATAAGAGAGAGTGGCTGTCAAATTCATTAGACTTCTCGATCACCAATCACAATCAGTCATTTTGACTCCCATTGATAAAAATTATTGGAGATTTGTCTCCATCTTGTTTAAGTGCTAAGACACACTCGTCCCTTCTTGTATCTTGCTTGAGAAAAATCATTGTCAAAGAAACTTCATGTTTACCGTTGTCACTGACTCATCATGATTACCATTGTCACTAACTCATACATTCGTTGTGGAGACTTCAGATTTCTTGTGCAAATTTAATATCTCCTATTAAAACTAGTACTTTATCCTTTACCACTAAGTGTTATAGACATTCATGCAGTGCTTGTCTTTCTACCCTTTTTTTTTGTTTTGCATTCATACCCACTTTTTATAAATTCAATTTTCTTTATAACTTCTTTTTGGTTTTAGTCCTTACAATTTTTTTTCAACATAGTTCATGTAATTAAAAAATGTGTGTTTTAGTCCTTGCCATTAGTGTGATACTATTAAGTGTTGATGAATCATCCTACTTGGCTTTGTACTTGTTGTGGCTTTTTGTAACCCACATTAGCATTTAATAGAAGCAAACTAACGTCAAAGACTAAAAAAATATATACCATATTATAAGCACTATCTTGCAAAAAAATATAAGAACCAAAAGTAAAAAATATGTATTTTATAGGGACAAAAAACATGATTAAGCCTTTAAATTTTATATAATTAATCAATTAATTAATGTCAATATGTTTAAAAAAAATTCCAAATTTGTAACAAACCATAAATTGATGTCAAAAACTTAGCTGGTTGACATTTATTTAATAAGCTTCCAAATATGTTTCTAATCACATAATTGATGAAGAATAGTCAGTAATTAATTATGAAATTCTTAATTTTTTATATTCATTCATTCTATGTTATAGTTGGTACAAGCATGTTTTATTATAACACCCTATTTCAAATTAATTTTTTCAATTTCAATTGAAATCAATTTAAATTGAATAAAATTTAAGTAGCATAAACGAATGGATGGAAATTGTATTATTCAACAATTAATTACACATGTTTTGTTCATTTATATATGTAATTTTTTAAATATTGCTTGTATGTTACAAGTGGTAATATTATTTTAAATTGATAATTTGCTTCCAGTTTTTGGTGGTATCTTCCTAGATTCTTTTGCTTTCATGTGAAATTTGAAATATATCTATCTATACTATATAAAAATGGCAAGTTTTTACGCGTGCCATACTGTCAAGAAGTAGCTTTTCTTACACACTTTTAAACTCATACTAATTTGGTATCTTGACAACTTTACATCCAAAGGTTGTGACTAAATCTAAAATACATACCAATTCTGAACCGTTGGATGGGAATTTTGAAAACTCATCTTAAATCTATATCTATATTATATACAAATAGAGGTAACACAAATGACAAGTTTTTACATGTGTCATACTGTCAAGAAGTAGCTTTTCCTACACACTTTTAAACTCATGCTAATTTTGGTATCATGACAACTTTACATCCAACAGTTGTGACTACATTTAAGATATATATTGATTCTGACTGTTGGATAGAAATTTTGAAAACTCATCTTAAATCTATATCTATATACAAATAGATGGTAACACAAATAACAAGTTTTTACATGTGTCATACTGTCAAGAAGTAGCTTTTCCTACACATTTTTAAACTCATACTAATTTTGGTATTTGGACAACTTTACATCCAACGGTTGTGACTAAATCTAAGATACGCATTGATTCTGAACCGTTGGATGGAAATTTTGAAAACTCATCTCAAATCCACCTTATTCTTTCTTTTCCATTCATTGAAATCTTTTTCTTTCTTCTCTTCAACAAATTCAAAACCTCTCAACTCCTCCCTTTGATCTTTGATGCTGATGCCATTTCTGACCTCTCCAAGCTGTGGTTTGAAAAAATAAATCAATTAAGTCGCTTCTCTTCCATGTTTCTCCTCAACAAATTTCAAGAAAACTTTCACCTTAGTCAGACCCTAACTAGCAGGTTGTCGTCAGTGGCAACCGGTCAGTACGATGAGATGAGTTGTTCTTCGTCTTTCCTCTATCCTTTCTTTTTCCTCTACCCTTTTGTTACATGATTTTGTTACAATCTTCAAGAAAGCACGATTTGTTTTTGTTAGATTTATTATTGATTATATAGCATATCAATATTGTTTCCAGCCTCATATTCCTTTTAAAAGCAAAAGTTTGTTAGTCAAGTGGAGGCTATACTATTTGGTGTGTTTTCTTTGATATATTGTTGGGTTTTATTTTTTTTTTAGTAAATTATACTGACATTTCCGAGATTTTTTTAGATTGTACATAATCTCTTTTTTTTTTTAATGTTTACAACAACTTCCTTTATAGGGTTACACAATGTAATGTTTTTCAAATAATTAAGGAGGTTAATGTAATGTATAAAAGTTGTCAATATACTATTTTTCAAACAATTAAGGGGGTTAGTATAGGGATAGAAAAAAAGAGGGGTATCATGTGCAATCTAAAAAAATCTTAGGAGTTGTCGGTGTAGTTTATTCTTTTTTCTTTATGTGTTTAATATATTTTGTTGATGTTAGGGCAATGTGTGAAAAGTGTACCTATGTAATGTCTATATAAAGTTAAAAGTTTTAAGATGAATGAGTGTGGTGGGGAATCTCACATAGAGTTTTAAGTTAAACTATATAATGCCCATTATAAGCATCTGCCCTTGGGCTAAATCTGATTGCTTTGAACATGTTGCATTGTTATTTCTTTATGTTGTGTCAATTAGATGAAATCTAACATTTTACTACTCACTAATTGTCATTTTTATAATAGCAACAAAATTAAAGCCATTAAAATAAAGTGGAAAAGATACTGCAAGTCACTACCATGCCATTTTTTATGTCATCCTAATATTTAATGTTTCATATTGATTATAACTTTTATGGTTTATTTTTAATTTTACACAGTCTTGATAGATTGATTAGTGTATAGGGGTTGTGCCACTAAAAGCCTGAAAGTGGAGCAGTTAACTTCTAAATTTTTAAGCAGAGATACAGCCTTCAGGATGTTTACATTCTCTATTATCATTTATTTATTTGAGTAGGTTTTCATATTAGGTGAGTTTACAATGATTGAACTTGTTGAGACAGTGAAAGAGGTCAGTTTTAAGTGTTTTTTTTCCTTTATCAATAGCATTCATTTCTCCTTTTTTGGTTTACACACTTGCTTTCATTTTAGGTTTAAGTTGTGAGTAGTAAAATGTGATTTGTAATATATGGTTACCAATCCAATGAATCCATAGTAAATCCAAAGCTATGTTGCCCAGTTCCTTATATCTAGGAATCTAATAAATAGCTAATTGTCACAACTCACAAGAAGTTTGTAGTCTTTAATTAGTTGCTACCAACCTTGATGGAAATTATTTTTAAATAATAAATTCTGTCAATGTTTGTATTTTTGGACTGGTAGTTTTTGGTTGATTTCTGTCATTCTTTTTGGTTTGCTAATCTTGAACCTTTTCCAGTTACAGATTTGGGGACAAGAAACAATAATATGTATCTGTCTATCTAACATGACTTTTTTCTGTTTTTTAGTTTCTTCTATTGACATACTTGCAATAAGTTAATTTTTGTTAGAGCTTGATGGGTTTTGAATTCCACTTCTGCTCGATATTCCTGGTTTACAGATTCTGATTAGAAATAGATTTTATTGCATAATGCAATAAGGGTCATTGATACTGTATCATGCTCTTGGGGATATCATGCTCTCTTCAGCTTTGGTTTGTTTTTGTTTTCTCCTAACTTTTGGATTATTTTTGAAATTTCTTATATATGGATACACGAGGAATTTGAATGATTGCTCTTTTGTTTTCACGTTTTCACACATGAATTTAGGTTTCTTGTGTTATTTTGTTCAATTGGATGGATTCTTTAAATCCATGATATGCATCGAATGATCATCATGTTTATGTGCTGTAGTTAATATTTTTGTTTGTGTATATTTTGTCAGGTTTCAGTAAAACAAATTGGGGACAATTGCATAAAAGGGAAGGTTTAATTGTTTCTTAGAGGCAAGGTTTAGCTTTTGTTGGTGGTGGTGGTTATGTGTCAGAACAATGATATTAACACCATCAATTGCAAAAGACACCACAATTCAAAACCTTGGTCCTAACTAATACAAGTTGAATCAACCCCAAGTTTTGAAAGACAATTGTTTTTGTACTTATTTTTAATCTTTACAACATTCAAACCAAAATCAAGTATTTATTTATTGCCTCCAAAAGAGTTAATTATAAATAAGTCAAAAGTACTGAGAAATAGAATTGCTTGGAAACTTTTGCTTGATTCTTGGAGTTTGACCCATTATACAAAAGGAAACACTCCTAGTAATCAATCTGGTCAAGTAGAATATATTAACCGAAATAGAAAGGACACGCTCTTGATTTGAAAAGTGTTATTTTAGCAATATAATATTTGTATTTATATGGTGGCATGAGTGCCTACACTAGCAATATTCTATTATAGTGAAAATGTAAAAGTTTGCTTTTCTACTTTGGTTCATCAACATGCATGTAATTATACTTAGGAACACTACAGCTAATAAGAGCTCTGATGTTAAGGGCATAATAAGAACTATTTTAGATAACAGCTCACGCATTGGCCAAAGGCATGTAGTGGCTATGAAGCTATACTAATTGCCAACACTGAGTGATATACCAATTGCAACTTGCAAGCCATACTGGAAGACTATAATAATATCACATAAAAGCATATATCATAAGCTTATTAGTTGCTTATCAAAATAAGCCAAAAAAAAAAAGAGCAGCATATAGGAAGATTATAAGTTACTTTCACAAGCTCAAATAAGTTCTTTCAAATGTCTCATATAAAATGAATTTTGTGATTGGAATCATTTCCCAATTTTAAGCTCTTGAAGCTAACTTTTTCTTTTGATCTGTTTAGGATCGGTGGAACTTGCTGTTGCAGTTGTTTCCATTACTTTGTTCAACCAAGCCTCAAGGATTACCATATTTCTCCGGTCAGCATTACCACTTACTTTGTGTGAGGAAGATACCACATGCATTCCACTGTGATCAACTTTTTTTTTTATCATTATGTTGTCGACATGTATGGAGAAATTGAATGTAAATGAATTTTAAGCTAAATTATTATTTTGGTCCTTTATCTTTTAAAAATTTTGTTTTGATCCTTTACATTTCAAAAAAGACTCAAAGTTGTCTTTCCGTCAGTTTAAAACTAACACTATTAATACTTTAAAGATAATAACAGTTAAAAACTGTTGCAAAATAATATTTTCTTTCTTTTCTCTTCCTCCGTTACCCTTTTCGTCATCCTCCCCCTCTCTACTTTCCATTTTCTCAGTAAAGAAATTACAGTTACTATCTAAATCAGAATATAAGGTTTAATAGTAATGACTAAAAAATAATAAATAATAATTTTTAATTAAAATCACAATAAAAATACATAATACACCCTTTTAATAAAATTTTTAATTTTTTTCTTTAGAAGAAGTTTTAGTAAAATCGATATTAATTTAATAAATAATTATTCTCTGGTGACAGATTCCTCAAAGATCTTAAAATGAAATAATACCATTATCTTTTTCGTAATAATCAAATCTTACTTTGCTATTAAAGTCCACTCACACATAACACAAGTTATCATTTCAACACATCAGCAATTACACGTAAAAACTCCTTAATATCCTTATATTAAAGTGATACGGTAAAACAAAATAATATTTTTTGCATGTAATGTGTATATCACTGTATATAATTTTTGTTTTATTATTTCATTACTTTGGTTTCATATTTGTTTTATAGTGTTCCACTCTTTATATTATATTTCAATTTGTTTTTTATATGACTTTGCACAACTTTTTTGTCGTGAAATGGGGACAAGGACTTTTTATAGTGAAATCTACAAAAGACTGATAATCTAATTAATTGATGCTTTTGTATATTGACGTGTAAATACCATATTTCATATGAATCAACAATTTATTAATTAAGTTAATAATATTGTTGATATTTCACATAAATTAATGTTCTGTTAAAATAATTATTAAACTTAGTTACTTTGTTAAACTTCTATACTTTATACTTCAACAGGTAATAACAATATGTAAAATTTAAGTAGTTAACAATCACAAGAACAATAACAGAAAAAATGAAGACAAAATTATAGAAATAAAAGAAGGAGAATGAGCATGAAGCAAAAACAACAAGAATTATCTAGAAGTCAAGCAAATTATAAAGAAAGAAAAGAAAAAGAAAAACAAGTGAAAATATAATGTAATACAAGTCTTTCAAATAATATATGAATTTACAAAAGCACTAAGATGTCAAACAATTAATACACCAATCTTACCATTTCAAGATTCCACAAATAAATATTTGCTAAGTAGAATGAGATTGACTTCTGTACGACAATTGACTCAGACAACAAATTATCAATAATTTAGTATAGGTAACAAAATATGTAAATATCTGTTGGGAAACAATTTAAATTTTCATTTTCAAATCTTTAAGATATGATTTAGATTTAAAAATATTATTTTTATTTTAGGAATTTGTTTCCTCTTTTAATATTAGGATGCAAGTTATATAAATAGAGCTTTTTGTCTTGAGATGGAAAGAACAACTCGACTTGCACAGGAGGTCACTACCTAAGTGAGAGGGAAGTTAGATGAAAGGAAGGTTTTTCAAGTTTGTCCAGAAAATTTGTAATGGGGTTGAATATTTGAAATGAATAAAATTGAAATGTTACCATGGACATAGTCAAGAGGTGTCGAAACACGTTAAATAATTTTTTTGTCTTCTGTTGTTTCTATATTTTGTGTTTTTGTAATGTGTATGAGTGAAAGGTGTTGTTTTCCCAACTATGGTATCAAAGTTGTTATATTTAAATTTTTGTATTTTTTTCTAATTATAGTCAAAGTTGCTAAATAATTTATTTTTTTCTTCTTCAATTAGAAATATTATAAATTACTAAATATTAATGTATATCGGTGAAAATAAAGTAAAAAGATTTTATGAGTGATATGTAAAATATAAACTCCATTATTTTGCTCAAAATTATATGAACTATAACTTTTTGGAATAACGCAAAATTGTGATGTCAATTCCCACAAACACATAATAATGCTTAAAATTTTTGAAATACTGCAATAATGCTCAAATTTTTTTTGACATCTTGATAAATTATAAAAAATGTTAAAGCCTAAAGAAAAGATTAATTCGTTCGTAGAAACATATCTAGAATTAGAATACACGTTTTCATGCTACATAAATAAAAAGTTTTCCGTGTAGGCGTGCCTAACGAGTTATATTGAATAATATATAAAATTAGGTTTTAAAATTATGAGTGTCAATTAATTTAGTCTGTAAATTATAAAAATATTATTTAATCTATAAAATTATTAAGTGTCGATTATTTTTTATATAATTTTAAGAGTTAAAATAAACGTCACTGAATAATATCATTAACTAAAAAAATCATCATTTTATAATTTTAAAAATTAAAATAATATTTTTGTAATTTTAAGAACTAAATAAGTACATGCAATTTTTAAAAAAATTATATTAATCGGTCATATTTTTGTGTTGTCAAGTTTTCCAATTGCAAGGCGGCATGTACTATGTCGAGCTGGGTAGTGCTAACTTGTGACTCAAGTGGGGGCATTAAGGTGATGAAACAGCACTTGACATTGCCTACTTGCCTAGTGTTTTTGGACCAATTAGTGCACTATGTAGTAGCTTGTGTGAGTGATTAGTGATGTTTGTCTATCCCATTTTGGATACATTAGGTTAGAAATAGTGGTATATTTGGTTTAATAAAAAAAAGTGGAAAAAAAAGAAAGAAAAAAATAAACATAAATACCCTAAACAAAAAATTGAAATATGATAAAAGTACAGATATTTTTGTCATTTTGCAAAAAAATGCACTTTCTCTCTCTCCTTTTCGTCCGTAGTTGGATTAAGAATGGACTCCATAAATCAATATCTTTCTTTTCTTTGTCTTTTACTATATACCAAATAAGGGAGGAATTGTTTTTTTTTATACTTTTCCTTCCCTCCTAAATCCTTCCTTTTTCTTTTATACAAAACAAACTATGAGAGAAAAATAGGAAGAAAATAAATAAAGAGAAAAGGATAAATATAACATGTAATGTGACAGAAGAAGAGAAAAGAAAAATGAGATAGAAAAAGAAAAAATATTTTACTTAGACATAGTTAATCTGTAATGATTATGGGCTCTTTGGAACTGGAACCCAGAGTAGGCGAAGCATACTATTTATTTAATTTTTAAGGTTAAATTATTGCGTAGGTCCTTAAATTTTTAGGTAATTTTTAATTAGGTTCCTATACTAATTTTTTTCTAATTGAGTCTTTAATCTTTTAAATTTCTTTTAATTGGATCCCTAGGGTTAAATTGTTGTGAATATTCCCTTAACTTGGATGGAATATTCTCTGATAATGACTCAATTAAAAAAAATTATAGAGGCCTAATTATAAATTATCTAAAAGTTCAGGGACCTACTCAATAGTTTAACCTTATTTTTATTTTTTTATCTTGATTTGCCTTTGTTTTATTTTAGAAAAAAGAAAAAATTATAGAAAGGGATAGAAAGCATCTCTCAATATTCAAATGGTATCACATTATTATTATGTGGCTAAAATTCTAGGGATCTGAATATTGACTTAAATGAAACACAATAAAATACTCGCGTAGACATAATTTATACAATAAATTAAATAATTATATATTTTTTTGTATCACATGATTAAGTCCCCAAATTTCAAAAATTTGCAATTTTAGTCTAATAGTTAAATGTCCATTCGTTGACTGTTAAGGTCTTAACGTTGAATATGACGTGACATTAGTTTGTTAAATATTATCTGCCACATATTTAATCTAGTGCCACATCATAGTTAACGTTAAGACATTATTAGTCAATAGATAAACATTTAACGGTTGCACCAAAATTGCAAATTTTTAAAATTTGGGAAACTAAAATTGCAAAATTAAAAATAGATGTGAATATTTACTAGTTTTGTCGATTTCTAATTTCTGTCAGAAAATTTGACTAATCATTTTTTAATGAAATATCTTCTCCTAACCACTTTTTTTTATCTACAAAGCTCAAACCCAAGACCTTACTAACATAATGTTAATAAATTAAAGATTAAACTATTAAGTAAGTCTCTGAATTTTTAAATAATTTTTAATTAGATACTTATACTATTTTTTTAATTGAGCCTTTAAACATTTTTTAATTCACCGTCATATCATATAATAGCAGGTGTTACTACGAATTTCATTCAAGCGTGTTCAGACGTCAGAGTACCAATACGGCAACACCAATGATCTCTTTCATATTCTTTGTTTTCCTGACACTCTTGTTCACCTTGTCATTGATTAAACATTTGAGGAAGCCTGCTGTAGAAAAGAGACTGCCTCCTGGGCCATGGAAACTACCTTTCATTGGCAACCTCCACCAGCTTGGAATGTTTACCCATGGATCCCTTCAACGTCTTTCACGTCAGCACGGACCCCTCATGTTCTTGCAGTTGGGTTCAATACCCACCTTGGTTGTCTCGTCTGCCGAGATGGCCGGAGAGATTTTCAAAAACTATGACTCCGTTTTCTCTGGCAGGCCTTTATTACACGCTCCAAACCGTCTAGGATACGGTTCAACCGTGAGTTTTGCACCGTACGGTGAATACTGGAGGGAAATGAGGAAAATCATGATCTTGGAGCTGCTGAGTGCGAGGAGGGTTCAATCGTTTCAAGCTGTGAGATTTGAGGAGGTCAAACTTCTGCTTCAGTCCATAGCTCTTTCTCCTGGTCCTGTTAATTTGAGTGAATTGACGCTTTTGCTGACTAACAACGTTGTTTGCCGGATTGCTCTCGGCAAAAGGGACAGCGGAGGGGCAGATTATGCAAATAAGCTTTTTGAAATGCTTAGAGAAACACAGGAAATGTTGGGAGGGTTCTTTCTAGTTGACTTCTTTCCACGGTTGGGGTGGCTCAACAAGTTCAATGGCCTTGAAAATAGGCTAGAGAAAAATTTCAGAGAACTGGATAACTTTTATGACCAAGTGATTAAGGAGCATATTAATGACTCTGAGAGGGCAGGAGCAGAGCATGAAGATGTTGTCGATGTACTTCTTCAAGTTCAGAAGGATCCAAATCAAGCAATTGCCATCGGTGATGACCAAATCAAGGGTGTACTCGCGGTATGTTTATTAAAGTAACTAATAACTATGACTCATCGAGTTATGCTTTATTTTTTCGTGGGTATCCTCTATAGTAGGTAATCCTATATACGAGGCACGTATTAACACTTATATGGATACTTTTTTGAACCGAATTCGAACTATGATTTGTCGCTTCCGGTTGGTTGGTCCATAATCAATACACTCACTTTTCGTCATAACAATTTTTGTGCAATTGAAGGATTACTCGTTACTCAATAGTTTGATATAAATAATTATTTTTCTGAGTGGATGTCTATGTAGGACATTTTTGTAGCAGGAACTGACACTGCTTCGGCCACAATGATATGGACAATGTCTGAGCTGATTAGGAACCCAAAGGCAATGAAAAGAGCACGAGAAGAGGTAAGAGAAGCTGTTAAGGGAAAAGAGATGGTAGAAGAGATTGACCTTTCGAAGCTCTTGTACCTCAAGTCAGTTGTGAAGGAGGCACTGAGACTCCATCCACCGGCGCCATTGCTTGTGCCAAGAGAGACTACAGAGAGTTGCACGATCAAAGGGTTTGAAATCCCGGCCAAAACGAGGGTGCTTGTCAATGCAAAATCAATAGCAATGGATCCAACTTGTTGGGAGAATCCGAATGAGTTCTTACCAGAGAGATTCTTGGATAATAGTCCAATCGATTATAGAGGACAACAGTTTGAGATGTTGCCATTTGGGGCAGGCCGGAGGGGTTGCCCCGGAGTGAACTTTGCCATGCCGCTTGTTGAGTTAGCACTTGCAAATCTTTTGTTTCGTTTTGACTGGAAACTCCCTCTTGGACTTGGAATAGAAGACTTGAATATGGAAGAAGCAATTGGCATTACCATGCACAAGAAAGCTCATCTCTGGCTCAAAGCCACTCCCGTCAACGAGTAGTATGATGTTACTTTTCTAAAAAATTAATAAGTATTAAACTTTTATTAAAAATTACAATAAAAATGTACTAATAATTTTTAAATGTTATGTTTTATATAAAAGTTTTTGCTGTGACGCTAGATAATGAACTCTCATGAGTCCTAAAGTTAGAGAGTAATTCAAAAAACCTTAAATAGTTGTATTACGCTTGACCTAACGAAATAGAGGATGTATCACGCCTACTTATACTATGTGTCATCTAACGACCTTGTAACAATTTTTACCTTTTGCAGGAGGTGGGATTAGTCTCACGTGTGTGAGAGGGGTGGTGCTTATTGCACCCTATTCACATGTATGAAAGATCTAAAATTTCTATCTTGGACTCATAAACTTTGGATTTGTAGGTTTTACCAGCTCCAAGGGAGTTATGTACTTAGTCGGCTATGGTATTATAATCTCTTCGGTTGTATTTAATTGTCTCATGCGGTCATCTTCTAAGAGCTTGGTTTGTGTTATACACCTCAGTCGACTCAACTCGGCCAGAGAGTCTAGTTTTTTTTTTTTTTTTTTTTAATTATTATTTTAATGATGTTGATTAACATTTTTCTTTAAAAATTTAGATATATGTTTAAGAAAAACTCTAGCAATACTCTCTCTAACACTTTCTTTTTAACAATTTTTTATTTTTAAATCTAAAAAAAGACTCATTAAATGAGAAGTGAGATGAGACTCACTAAAATTTATAATTTCTAATAAATTCTAATTAATAGAAGAGAGAATGATAGAAAAAGTGCTACTGGCATTCCTTGTATGCTTATTTAATATAAGAGAAAACAAGTAGAGAGTCACAATGGAGATGCTGTATGTATGATTTATTTTCTGTCGGCAATAATTTTGGAAGTTCGGATGATATACGCACCGGCTCGCTTGCTCAAGTTTTCTAATATTTACTGCACGATACATTCTTTATGAATTTGATTGTGGTCATCAGCAATATTGATTATTTTGAAGAAAAGACTGACAAAAGACAAAAATCGGATGTGGACCAAGAATATATTACTGGATAGTATTAATTAATATTTCGGATATATGCAAAGTTGCCATTTTTATCGGTAAGTTGTTGATAAACACAAGAACATTTTTAAATATCGCCTGACAAGTGACAATTTCACATAGTAGAAAAAAACCAATCAACAAGGACATGCAATTGACTATCGAGGATATTCTCCTTCATTAATTAATATTTCGGATATATGCGAAGTTACCATTTCAAAGAGTAGAAAAATACCAATCAACAAGGACACGCAATTGACTATCGAGGATATTCTCCTTCACCTACGAAGAAAGAGCAAAGGTAATGTGACAATTACTTTGATAAGAAGAAGAGAAAGCAATCGAGTTCTTTATTTTTATTTTTTATTTTACATTGAAGAATGAAGATGGTTGTATTTGGCTTCGTTAATTTAGGTTGTCATTCATCGACAACTTTTCTTTTCAATGGGAAGATCCTAGCTAGATGCTAGGTGATAACTTTTATAAAAATATTAATCCAGATATAATAAATAGTCCTGCTTCAATAAATAAAATAAAATAAAATTATATATATATATATATGGTATTGCAACTTACCATTTGCAATGTTGTGTCAATTGTGCGCCAGCCTAATACTATACAAATTACAGAGCCTGTCTTGTGAGCCAAAATGATAAAAGCGAGCACCGCACTATTTAAGCCACTTGCAGCATCTATCATCACATGCACTTGATGTTTTGCTCGGCTTAAATATATTATTATTATTATAAGCCTTAAATAAGTTTTTATCTCTATAAATATTTTAAAATTTGATTTTAGTATCTAATTTTTTTTGTTCGGTTAAGATTTCTAATATTTTAAAAGTAAACGATTTTGACCCCGATGACTGAGTGTGTTTGGTAAGCCATTCAAGTAGCTTATAAGCTAATTTTGACTAGCTTATAAGCTAGTTTGACCAAAAATGATTTCTGTTAAATATTGAGTTAGCTAAAAGTGATTTAACTCAACACTATTATGTATATTCTAATCATTGCCTAAATATATTTTCGGTTCCTATAAATAAGTATCTTAAAATTTATTTTCATTCTTTATGTGGAGAACAAATGCAAGGTGCTATGTGGTTATATATGTGTAATCTAGTTGTATGCACTTATTTATGACAAAAATGAAGGAGTTGTACGACTTATTAAGCTAGTGTTGTGTCACTTATTTAACTAGGGTAATAACCGTGTTCTGCATAGGCGTTGAGTTTACAATTTATAATTTTTTAATATATGTTTTAATTAGTTTAAAATTATATATATATATATATATATATATATATATATTATAGTAAATATGCATATAAATATTTCAAAAATATGTTAACATAGTTATAAATATTGATATGTATTAAAATAATTTTATATTCGCATATATCTTATATTATTTTAACTTATATAAATGTTTGTTTTTAATAAATATCATCTTTATAATATATATATATATATATATATATATATATATATGTATATATATTTAATAGGAAATATTAATAGTAAAAATATTTTATATTACATTTTATAATTATTAGTTTTTTTTAAGAAAAATGTTTCCTTCATAAAAGAAAAAATGACTAACATTAATTGAAAAAAGAGAGAGATTGTGTGTATTTGAATTTATAGGTTACAATAAAAAAAATAATGATAAATACAAAGAAAAGGTAATGTTTATGTAATAATATTGTTGATCTTATTTTATTTTGGCTTATAAATAAGAGACCAATAATTTTTTGAGGAATGCTAGCATCATCTTTTCTAATACTTTCTTTCTAACACTCTATCTACTGTTGGCTAAAATTTATTAGAAATTGCAAATTTTGGTGGGTTCCACCTTTTATTTAATGAATTTCTCTCATAATTTGAAAGTGGGATCTACCAAAATTTGTGATTTTCAATAAATTTCAACTATTAATAAAGGGTTAGAGAGGGTGATGCTAGCCTTTCTCTAATTTTTTTCTCTTGTAATTTCGAGTAGGTTTGGTCTTTCATGTAACATTTTCATCTTTATGTAATAAATCTCATGATATTCCTTAATTTAAATTTAAGTTTGGAAAAAATTTGAATCAGGATATATATTAGTATTATCAATTAATTTGAATCAAAATATATAATTGTATTATTAGTTAGAATGTTCAAATCATAATTCATTATCATAATTTTAAATAATTAAACAATCACCTTAATTCTCCTAAAATAAATCTCACGAGATTTATTAATTTAAATTTAAATTTTTATAAATTTGAATCAATATATATATATATATATATATATATATATATATATATATATATATATTAGTGTTATCAATTAATTAATTAAAAATGGAAAAAAGTATTTGTATTTCAGGAACAAAAATGGTTTTGGTATGCATTTACCTAAAATAAATCTTCTGAGATTTCTTAATTTAAATTTAAATTTGTTATAAATTTGAATTAAGATATATATTAGTGTTATCAATTAATTTGAATCAAAATATATAATTGTATTATTTATTAGAATGTTTCAACTATAATTGATTATCGTAATTAAATATTTAATGATTAAATAATCACCTTAATTACTATAATTATATATTTTTATAAATTAAAAATAAAATAAAATAATTCAGCGACATTTTAGCGAGAAAAGAATCGATGTGGTGTTACCACATGACATCTACCTACATGACAAAACCTTTTTTTATAGCATATAATAGATAATAGATATCTTGATCTTTATTATTCTTTATATTAGTATTAGTATTTAATGAAATATAATAATTTATTATCATTATAATACATAAATACTATAAATTATAATAAAATAATGATAATAAATATAAAACATGGCCATAATTTTATTATTATTGTTGGTGTTTCTATTATTATTATTATTATTCATTACATTATTATTTAAGGTAACATAACAATTTATTATCACTAACATGAAAATACCTTCTCTCTCTTTTAATGGTTAGAGTCTACTTCATTTTTAATTATTTATTAATCATTAACAATATTTGCATAAAATTAAAAGTTAAAGAAGAGAAATATGAAAATTGGCTTTGCAAGGGCAAGAATGGAGGGTTTGGAAGAACCAATGAAAAAGCTTTTCCTGTTTCTTAATCAATGGCTTGACATTGAGAAAAGAGTATTTCATTGTGAGGTGTGATTAAGTTGTCGTAGCCTCAATCTAAATTGTGTTTTTACTTAAACAATTCTATTTGAAAAAAAAAATAGATTTACGAATATTTAGACTTATAGATTATAATAAGAAAATCGATGATGAATAAAGATAAAATAATGCTTAAATAATAATTTGATTACTCTTATTTTGTTTTGGCTAATAATAATTGTTTGACCCCTAAATTTTTCTACAATAAAATAGCTTGTGTAGTGCTTTTTAAATAAATAAGCTTCAATTTTTGTATAATATTATTTTTTAAAATTTATTTTTTATAATTTTTTTAACTCTACCAATTTTTTTGTTAGTAGGTGCAAATTTTAACACATATTTAAATACTTATATAAATTAATGTCTTTATTTTTTGTCTTATATTTATAGTAATAATTTATTATGGATAACATTTCAAAAATTTTAGACTAATTCAAAGTTTTAATTGTATTATGTAATATTTTGTCGTGAGTATAATCTTCAATGATATATAAATTATTAATGTTATATGTATGATAATGTATTATCAAATTATATATTTAAATGAATTAGTTATAATTTAATGTTAAATTTTATATATTTTTATTATTTAACTTAATTTAAATTTTATTAAAAGCAATAAAAATTGAAAAATGTTAGGCAATCTTTTCAATTTTTTTTGTTATTTTTAATTTATGAAATCGATGTTAGGTATTCAAGATGTTAGGCATGTTAGGTATATTAAATTAGAAAGAATTTCAAATGGCTTGAATCTCATATGAACCTATTGAAATCAATGCTATAATAATAGAAAATATTAGAGTTTGAAACATTGTTTAGTTGATTTTATTTGTGCATTGTTTCTCATTTAATACTAATCACATTACTTATATTATTCAATTCTATTTTGTCAGTATATAAAAGCAGAAAGAATCTCAACCAATATTTTAATATATAAAAGCAAAAATTTTGGTATATAAAAGCAAAAGAAGATCTCAAATGGTTTGTATCTCATATAACCCATCAAACTAATGCAATAATAATTAAAAAGATAAGAATTTAAAAACTTGCTAGCATGATTTTATTTATGTACTATTTCATATCTAATAGTAATTACACTAATTATGGTAATTGATTTTGATTTGGTGGCATATAAAAGCAGGAAAAATTCCAAACAAATATTTAGCATATAAAAGCATAAATTTGGTGTATAAATGTCAAAAGAAACTCAAAAGGTGTTTTCCATATAAAAGCAAAAAAAATCACAAATGATTTTAGTCTCGTATAAACTATTGAAAGCATAAATTATAGGATGAATATTTGCATTATAGTAATGAAAAAATTATATTTATATTACTATAATAAATATTATTTTTAAATTACTTCTTCATATATATTATAGATTTAATTCAATATTATACTCTATCAATTTATAATTTTTTATTTTTCATAAACTTTTAAATTATATTATTTATTTTTACTATTATTTATTCAAAATATTATTTTAATATTTTCATAAATTTTTACCCATTTTTACCATGATTATTTTTTTGTGTAAATCGTAATTCTATAAAGCAAAAATGATACTTTTATTATCATATATAATACTTTAATTCATAGAAAAATGTTTTTGTAATTATTTAATTATATTTTAATTTATATTTTGACATGAATAATATTAACACTGAAAAAAGTTCACTTACAAATAAATTAATTTGATGATAAGTTAAATTATGAAAATTATATTTTCTATTTTTTAATAACATATTATTTTTTATTTTTTATATTTTAAAATTATATGTAATATGATTGTATAGGGTCACCATATTGGTATTAAAACTGGGTAAAGAATTCCTATTAATAAACGAAGATAGAAAGAAAAAGGAAGGAAATGTTTTATGACACTATTTGGATTTAAATTATCATATAATGAATGTGAATAAATAAATAAATTGGCATAACAAAAGTTAGTGAACTATGCAAGATTGAGTTTACATAATCTAAAATTACTAATTCTTAATCATACAAATTGCAATCAAAAGATAAATACATAACTTAGGTTACGTTTCTTATAAACATTTATAATTATTAACATAACAGTAAAAAATTCTAAAAATAAAATTTTGAATCTATACATAATATTCTACATAACAAATATGAAATCTAAATCTTGCTTCGATCATTATTTGAAAGACAAAGTCGAACAACTCTTCCTATTCTTATCCATTAAAGCAACAGACGTAGAACGTAGATGAGACAATGTCATAAAAAATATAATAAGCAAGAGCTGCAAAAACAAATACAGAGCATAAGCAAGATTGTGATAATCAAATCTATTTTATACCAATTGGAGATGAAATACGTAAATTTTAATATTGTTTAAGAATGCAATAAAAAAAGTGTGAGATCACCACAAAAGTTGAAAAATTAAGAAAAAATGAAGACAATAAAATTGATTAATTACTTACCTTTTTCATCGCCAACAAAAATATGTATTAAACACAAAGTATGAAGAATTTCATGAAACACATAAATTTTTAAATGGTTTAAGAATGTAGTCAAAAAAGTGAGAGATTACTACAAAAACTGGAAACAAAAATCTGATTAAAAAATTGAGAATAATAACATAGACTCATTACTTATCTTTTCCTGTCAAAGTCAAGAAAACATGTCCTATACTAAGAAGAAAGAATTTCATAGATTAGGTAGAATGAGAGAATAATAGAAACATCAATTTATAACGTCAACAAAATAGACTGAGAGTTTACCCTTTTCAATGTCATGCCCTAAGCATATCAAAGGAAGAAATTGAAGAATATGGATATATGGAAGATATTCAATTTTGATTTTTTGATATATAAATATAGAGAAAAACACTAATAAGATAAAAATAGAAAGAATCATCAATATATTAGTTGTAATTGCCTTTATTAATTCAAATTCAAATTAAAAAATATTATCATAATTACCATGATTATAAATAACATTCAATAAAATTTGTAAAACTGATTTTCTTGATATATAAAACCAAAATCAATTTAAGATTTAATTATTTAATTGATAATTTTAGTAGAGTATATACTTATTACAAACACCTTAATTATAAATGCCTTAATTATATCCTAAATTTAGTTAATTCTATCTATGTTTATATTATAAATATAATATTTAATTTTTGAAATACAAACATTTTTATATTATAATCATGTGACATCTTTTGTATTAAATTAGTTAATTTGTGGACCGATGCAATGTACGGAGAATTAGTGTTTGATTATTATTTTGATTTTGATTGATATAAAATAAAAAAATATTTGTAACGTAATTATATCTTTTATTAATATGTAATTTCAAGTGTAATCAGATATCAAGTTTATTCTGAATTGTTTCCTTAAAAAATTTGATTCCTAATTTATTTGTGAATTGCTCACATGTGGAGCTTTCCCTTTTGTAGATTATTATAAAATAATTGTAGAGGTGTTATTTTATTTTGAAATTTAATGGCAATTAATCTATCACATATATCACACATATCATGTTTTCAATATATAGGTTGATGAAATTAAATGTTAAACTAATTGCTTGATAAATATTGTGTCTATCACACAATTATATTTTAGATGTTTGCTAATTTTAAAACTCCTTTTTATTTAAAAATTGCCCATTTTAAAACTACCCATTTCTTTCTAATATTTTACAACCCATTTTGATTTTAAAATTGCTCACATTTAAATTTTAAAATCACGCTCACATTTTAAGCTTATATCTATTTTAACACTACTCATGTTTAAATTTTAAAACCGTCGATTTTATATATGTGTTGGTATAATGCATTTGATTTAACCTTTCATTTTTCAATTAACACTTCCTTTTATTTAGCATTTTCTATTGCATTTTAATGATATGTATGTTTGCTTCTTGTTTAGTGTTTCCTTTTATTTCTATTTTGATTTAATTTAATAAAAATTTTCACTTATATATATATATATATATATATATATATATATATATATATTGTTGTATATATATATATTGTTGTATATTTCGTTTGATTTAGTGTTTCTTTTTTTTTCTGGTAGGTTAGCACACTTACTTTTATTTCTATATGACTTAATAACTTTTAACATTTGCATGAATTCTGCAATTCAATAATAATTTAAAAAGAACCATAGGGATAATTCATTTTTATTTCTCTTTTCAATTTGAAGGAGATAATTCAAATAACGTGTTGAGTTTAATGTGAATAATAATTCAATAATTGTTTAAAAATGAAAACTCATTCGAAAATAAAAATTAATCAGAAAATTCAATATGTTTAGTGTTTTCTTATATAATATATATATATTGGTATATTGCATTTGATTTAGTGTTTCCTTGGGGGGGGGGGGGGGGGGTGAGGCTAGCATTTACTTTTATTTATATTTGATTTAATAATTTTTAACATTTCCATGAATTTTGCGATTTAATAATTATTGGGAAAGAAACATGGGAATAATTAAAATTTTATTTCTACTTTCAATATGAAAGGGATAATTCAAATAACATGTTGAGTTTAATGAGAATAATAATTCAATAATTATTTAAAAATGAAAACTCATCCAAAAATAAAAATTAATTAAAAAATTCAATATATGTAGTATTTCCTTTTATTTTTATTTTTATTTGATTTAAGAATTTTTTAACTTATATATATATATATATATTTAAATTAGTTAGATATCAAGTTTATTTTGAGTTGTTTCCTTAAAAAAATTAATTTATATTTATAGCAATGTTGTGTAGTTACCATTTTTATCGTATATAACATTTATTTAGATTCTCTAATATTTCATGTCTTAATTATTTATAAATTGTGTCATAATTATCCATAAATTGATTTGTATGCAAATGAATATGAGGTTGAGACGTAAGCAAAAAAAGGAGAGAAATGCTTTGGTGTTGCCAAATGGGATGAGATTCCGCGTGAATTGCTCCAGAGTTTGACACGTGAAGCTTTCCTATTTTAGATTATTTTCGATTGTATATATAATTTTATCGTAACTCATTATTATCAAGTGAATTTTTTTGTATTATTTTAATTTAATTTATTGACAAAAATTGTAATACTATACAAATATTTTAAAATTCAAAATATATATAGAGAAAGTTTTAAAATAATATATATTGATAATAATTATTCTAATTAGTTTAAAATAATCTAATTATCTAAATTTAAAATAATGTTAACTATTTTAACTAACATATATATGATGATCATAATTACCTTAATTATTTCAAATCGGAATATATACTCATTGTAATTACCTTAATTACTATAATTATGTATTTTTATGAATTAAAAAATAGAATAAAAAATTTTAGTAATATTTTGGTAGGAAAAAATCAATGTGGTGTTGTGACATGGCATTTGCATATGTGGCAAAACCTTCATTTATATGATATAATAATATAATGATGTATTTTTATGAATTAAAAATAGAATAACAAATTTTAGTAATATTTTGGTAGGAAAAAATCAATGTGGTGTTGTGACGTGACATTTGCATACATGGCAAAACCTTCGTTTATATAATATAATAATAATAATATAATTGATCATTATTCATTATGTTAGTATTTAAGGTAATATAATAACTTATTATCATTATAATATATATTTATAGTAAGTTGTTATAAAATCGTGATAATTAACAAAAAGTTACCATAATTATAAAAAAAATATTTCATAAAATTTAATAAATTAATTATCTTATTATATAAAATCGAAATTCATTTAAAATTTAATGATGTGATTGATTAATGTAATCATAATATATACTTGTTATAATTATTTTAATTATTATGATTACTATAATTTTACTATAATTAAATATAATAATCTATTTATATGAATGAAAAAATAAAACAAAAATTTGATGAAATTTAGGCGAAAAAATAATGAATATGGTGATATCATAAGACATCTGCCTACATAGCAAAACTTTTTTTTATAATATATAATAGATTTATTTTTTATGAATTTTTAATTATTTATTTATCCAAACATTATTTATTCGTGTAATTAAAATTTATTAGAAATCTTAGAATTACCCAATATTGACTAAAATAATGCTAATTAATATAATTTAATTTAAAAACGTATCAATAATCAATAATCATAACAGAATTGAAATTGGATTGTATTTATAGCAATAATTTAATTACAGTTTCATGGACCTTTATATATTTATGGAAATTTGAAAGCATTATAAATAATATGTGATTTCTTTCTTAAATTATAACATTTACACTACCTACAAATAATTGTCTTGCAAAAAGGAAACTAATTAATATAAAAAAAATACCGGTTATATTATTATGGAAAATTTTAAAATAATAATATCTTAAATTAATTTATTATAATTATACTTACAAATTAATTTAAAAATTACAATTAAAAATTATACACAAATATCTTCCCAAAGTATACTTAAAATATATAATAATAATAATTTTGGTCATTGAAATGCACATTGGATTATTGTCATAAATAATAGAATGTAAGTAAAAAATTATTGATTAATTAAAAATTATTTATTGATTTTTATTTAGGACAAAATTAGGATGAATGTAAGTAAAAAATTATTGATGAAGTATATAATTTTTTGAAAAAATAAAAAATACTCGTTAGTTTATCCTTGATTTCGAACATAATTAAGGAAACTATATATATTATTCTCATTAGTTATTAACAAATAATTAAGTCAAATGACCAATAGAATTTTTAATTATAATTAAGGTAGTGTTTTAAAAGGTAGTTATTTAATAGAATTTTCAAATTCAAAATTCAAATATAGTTATTTAAAACTCATTAATGTAATGATTATAATTATGGTATGTAATTGAACCAAATATTTATGAAGCACCAAATAACAACATGCGTTATCCAAACCTCTATGTAAATGACACGTGTCATCCAAACCTTAAAATTTACTCTTGATTCGTTACGTGTAATCCAAACCTGTGAATGAATTATCCAATTTATTTATAATGATTAGTGTTGCATGAACTTTTGTATGTCTTCTTGTAACACCCCTACTTTTGTATATTAAATTATTCTGTATGTTTAAAAATTGTTTTTAAGTCATCAATGTATTTAGAACAATTAATAATAATTTTAGAAATTTTTCTAGAATTTATTGAGATAATTTTTGTAAAATGACAAAAATACCCCTGGTTGACTGTTGGAACCAATCGGAGACTTCTTGACCTCAAAATATTTTGAAAATTTTATATTAAATATCTCTCATTATAAAAACTTTATTTTGAGAGAAAAGTAGTGAAAAATATAATAATCCTATTTCAATACTTCCACTGCTTTTTTATAATATTTAGCAATACAATTCTGAAAAATCGGAAAGGAATTTTGAAATTCTGACTCCGACCATTTTACTCAAAATTTCAAGAGCTATTTAATCTTTATTTTTAATAATTTTTCCGAGCCGGAGCCCGGAGAAATTAGAAAATGACAATTTTATCCCTATTTCTCAACATTAAGAACTGACATGAGGAAAAGATTCAATTGACATTAAAATGTCAATTTGAGCTTGGAACTATGTCATATATATTAAAATATAATTTTGGGAATTTTTGGGAATTTTTTGGATTTTCTGTGTAAAATGACCAAAATGCCCTTACGTGTCTAATAAGCCAGCCAGTACTGGTTTGACATTCAAAAAGGGTGAAAATAGTAGTTTTAGTTTAATTATGGGTAAAATATTTAATTTTATAATTTTGATACAAATTTTGGTATTTATTGAATTAAAATGGATTTTCTATGAATTTTCTAGCTTAAAAATATAAAATAAAGACATAATTTGAAATAAATTAATAAAAATTAAAATTTATTATTAGAAATTTATTTTTGATGAAAATTAATGTATTTATCCAGTTTTGCATTAAAATACATTATTTTGATATTAAAATCTATTTTTTTCAAGTTTAGGCGTTTTTGTCGGTACCGGTTAATTCACCTACAGATAAAATTTGACACATGGAGGCTTGGGACAGCTGGTGGAGCACGTCCCCAACCCTAAAATAGGTGATTCACCACCTATTTGAGATATGTGTCCCTAAATTGGATTAAAAATAAATAAAAATTGGATTTATGACATAATGGTGACATAATGGATGATGTAAATATTTGGACACCTAACCCCCCTCCTTCTTCTATAAATAGGCCTCAAAGTTTTCAGATTTTCACTCATCCTTTCCTCTCCCAAGCTAGAGAGCTTCTCTTTCTAAAGTTTTCTCTCTCTAAAATATTTTTTTGTCTAGTTTTTATGTTAAAATTTTGCTAGTTTTCAACTAGTAGAATTTCTCCTCCTAGAAGCTTTGCACCAACAATTCCATCCTCTTCATCAACTATCTTAGAGGTAATGGGGGGAGTGGGGTTGGTTCTAAATTACTTTCACTTTGCATGTTGGTAGGAAGGGTTTTCCCCTAAACCCGTTTAGGCTTTAATTTTAGTATTGTTATTATTGTTTAAAGTTAAACTTTAATTTTTACTAAGTTGTTACTCTGCCCAAATTTAAATTATTAAATCATGATTATTAAATTGTTACTCTGCTCAAATTTAAATTATTAAATTTTACTTGCTAAGCTGTTACTCTGTTCAATTTTAGAAAATAAAATACATTTACTAAGCTGTTACTCTGCTCAAATTTAGAAAATCAAAATGCATTTATTTAGTTGTTATTCTGCCAAAATTTTAGTAATTATACTATAATTGTTATATCGTTATTCTTTTGGTATAGTGCAATTTCTGCAAAATAAGGCAGAAATGTTGATTATACTGGTGCTCAAATTAAATGAGACCAGGGAAACCTCTGTTTGAGAAATTAGAAAGTGATAAATTAGTGAGTAATGTAAAGCAAGTGACATGCAGTGGCATGACACCCTGCTAGGGAAGCCACAGTTTGGTACGCTGAGGAATGAAAGGCAGGGACCCACTTGCGGAGGTCTTGGGGGTAGGCATCGAGTGGTGAAAGTCCCAATGGCCAGGGTAGCGCCCTTGAGCCGGGATATTCGCCTGACCAAACTCGATAACCCTGACAACTGCTCAGCATTCCAGGATTGGTTTGAGAGTATACCTCTATAAATGGATATCCTAAATTGTTATTTTGTTCCTCAATGATGACGAGGATTGTACCATGTGATGGTGTTGAGAGGGGTATATGTACTCCCAGTCACTTCCCAGGTTCTGTTGAGAACTATTACCCACTAATGGGAAGTATGGATCCATACCTAATCAAGGGTAGTCAGATATAACTTAGAATGAACCTTAGGATCTCTTGTGTTGTCAGTTGTGTTTTATCTTTGTTTTATGGTAGATTTTCTACCGCACATGTAAAAGTGATTTTAGAACAAAACATCTCACTCCATTATTTTCTTTTGTGTATGATTGGTCGTGATTATTGAAGACGACATTAATGCTCTGTGATGCTGAGTACGAGATAGAGAACATCTCAACGGGGGAAGACCTGAAGACCTATAGTATTTTCTTTTGTATAAGGGATAGGGTAGATAAATACTGCTCTGTATAGGATCTTTTTTTTATATATATAGTGGGTTAGGTAGTATATGTATTTCGATGTACTTTTGTTTTCTGACTGTTATGTATTACTCAAACCATGATGTACAGTTTTATGAAATATATGTATATATCTTTCATATTTTATTACCATTTCCAAATCTGTTAAGTTTGGAATGTCTTTTAAAATTGGAAAAATTTTACACGCATTTTTATTTACTTAAACTTAATAACTAAATTAATATGAATTATATTTAAAATTAAACAGGTGTTACATTTAGTGGTATCAGAGCAGTTCTGTCCTGTCAAAGCCTGGAGTATGGCCTTGACCATTCTTGTGCTGTGTGTTCATTCATTCACTGTTGATAAAACAGGAATGAAAGATGAATTGTTTGTTCTTATATTCGTTTTGGACGTCCAACTTTGTTGCGGAAAGTGGTCTGCGCACGCAATTGAAGACTTTGCTAAGAATATACCAAATGTTAGCTGTTGGGTTTAGTAAAAGTGATTAGTGCATATCTAGTTAGGTTCTGGCTAGGAAAGACTTGGTACTTAAGAGCGTCCATTGTGACCCACCTCTCTTTCCTGGGAATCTATCTGGTGTACTATTTCACATATTATTTTTACTCACCTAACATATGGTTTTATTCAAAGCAAGGAACTAAGACATTGATTCTCTTTTTCAGACAATGGCCGAAAGACCACATCGAGATGCTACTCAACAAATACTTGAAAGAATGACTGCTGTCCTTGAAAATATGAATCAAGGACGAGACAATGAACCTACAGAATATCGAGGTCTTGCAGCTTTTCGCAAAAACAACCCTCCAACATTCAAAGGCGGATTCAATCCTGATGGTGCTCAAAACTGGATTGCGGAGATCGAGAAAATCTTTACTGCCATGGAGTGCACTGATGCACACAAAGTGAATTATGCCACCTTTATGTTGTCTGAAGAGGCAGAATATTGGTGGAAGTACGCTAAGCAGCAAGAAGAAGTTAGAGGAAGACAAATTACTTGGGAAGTTTTTCGTTTGAAGTTTCTGGGGAAATATTTTCCAGAAGACTTAAGACGAAGAAAAGAAATAGAATTCCTTGAGTTGAAGCAACATAATATGTCTGTTGGGGAATATGCTGCTAAATTTGATGAATTGTCAAAATATTGCCCCTACTTTCAAAATGGAGTTGATGAAAGGTCACGATGCTCCAAATTTGAGAGTGGATTAAGACTTGACATCAAGCAGGCAGTAGGGTATCTTGAGATAGCCCAATTTCCTACCTTGGTGAATCGTTGCAGAATTTATGAAGATGACATGAAAGCTAGGCAAACCCAGTGGAAAAGCGGAGGACCACTAAGAAACAAAAGACAAAATTTTCTAGAGCAATGGAAACCATACAATGCCCCACCTAGATCAAATGGTGGAACATCCAGCCAAAGGACTATTGCTGTTAGGAGTTTTAATACTCCTATTCGATGCTACCGTTGTGGAGGGCATCACCATCAGAGGGATTGCAACAAGTCATCGCTTACCTGCTTCAATTGTGGAGAGAAGGGCCATTATAGCAGCATATGTACAAAGCCCAAGAAGGAACAGAACAATAACAATAATGGAAAGGCTCCAGCTGGTAGACCTCGAACCAATGGTAGAGTCTTTACCATGAGCGGAACTGAAGCGGCCATATCTGATGACCTTATTCAAGGTAAGTGCGTCATAAACGATAATCTCTTAAATGTACTATACGACTCGGGCGCAACTCATTCATTTATTTCTAATGATTGTGTGAAGCATTTGAATTTTCCTGTTTCACTTTTACCTTATAACCTTGTCGTTTCTACCCCTACCAATATCCCTGTTGTTACTTCTCGTGCATGTTTAAACTGTCCAGTTATTATAGAAGGTAGAACTTTTTCTATAAATTTGATCTGTTTACCTTTAACTAAATTAGATCTAGTATTAGGAATGGACTGGTTATCTTCCAACCATGTTCTTCTTAACTGTCACGAAAAAGCCTTAGTCTTTGAATCAAAATTCGAGACTTCTGTAGGATTTGAGATGGTCACTGCCAACCATATAGACGCTCCTAAAAACAAGGAAGCTCAAATATATGTGATTATATCTTCTTTAAAACCCAAGGGAGATTTAAAAGTTAACAATTTACCTATCGTCTGTGATTTCCATGACGTCTTTCCCGAAGATATTCCTGGTTTACCTCCTGAAAGAGAAATAGAATTCAGCATAGACTTGGTACTAGGATCAAGACCTATATCTATAGCACCTTACAGAATGTCCCCTTTAGAGCTAGCAGAATTGAAAAAGCAAATTGAGGAACTCTTAGAAAAACAATTCATTAGACCTAGTGTTTCTCCTTGGGGTGCTCCAGTGTTGTTGGTCAAGAAGAAAGATGGAAGCATGAGATTGTGCATTGACTATCGCCAACTCAATAAGATCACTATCAAGAATAAGTACCCATTACCTAGAATAGATGATCTTATGGACCAATTGAGAGGAGCGACGGTATTTTCAAAGATTGACTTGAAATCTGGCTATCATCAGATTAGAGTCAAGACTGAGGATATACCAAAGACAGCCTTTAGGACAAGATATGGACATTATGAGTATTTGGTAATGCCTTTTGGTGTAACTAATGCTCCTGCAATCTTTATGGACTACATGAACCGGATATTCCATGAATATTTGGACAAATTCGTGATAGTCTTTATAGACGATATTTTGGTTTACTCTAAAAATCACCAAGAGCATGAGGAACACTTAAGGATAGTACTGCAAATATTGCGAGAAAGGCAGTTGTATGCCAAATTCTCAAAGTGTGAATTTTGGTTAGAACAAATAAGTTTTCTAGGACATGTAATTACAAAAGAGGGAATTTCAGTAGATCCTGTCAAGGTGGAAGCAGTGTTACGTTGGGAACAACCCACAACAATAACAGAAATACGGAGTTTCCTAGGATTAGCAGGGTACTATCGAAAATTCATTGAAGGATTTTCGAAGCTAGCTTTGCCTCTAACTAAGTTAACCCGTAAAGGACAACCTTTTGTTTGGATAGAGGATTGTGATACTAGTTTCCAAAAGTTGAAAAATAAGTTAACCACTGCGCCTATATTGATTTTGCCCAATCCTACTGGAAAGTTTGAAGTATATTGTGATGCATCTGGGCAAGGATTAGGATGTGTATTGATGCAAGAAGGGAGAGTGGTAGCTTATGCTTCAAGGCAATTAAAACCACATGAGGTTAATTACCCAACTCATGATTTAGAACTGGCTGCAATAGTTTTTGCCTTGAAGATTTGGAGGCACTATCTTTATGGTGCTAGGTTTGAAGTGTTTAGTGACCATAAAAGTCTAAAGTATTTGTTTGACCAAAAGGAGTTGAATATGAGACAACGTAGATGGATGGAATTCCTGAAGGATTACGACTTTGAATTGCATTACCACCCTGGTAAAGCAAACGTTGTAGCAGACGCTCTAAGTCGAAAATCCCTACATATCTCAATGATGATGGTCAAGGAGATGGAAATGATAGAGAAGTTTAGAGATTTAGGTTTAGCTATGGAGATAAAACCAAGAAGTATTAGTTTTGGAATGCTTCAAATAAGCAATGAGTTTCTAGAACAAATACGGGAAGCCCAGAATACTGATCAATATCTCCAAGAAAGATTAGAAGCAAGGACTGAAGGGAAGGAATTGGAGTTTAATCAGGATTCAAATGGAGTCATTCGATTCCAAGGAAGAATCTGTGTGCCAGAAAGTGGAGAATTAAGAAAAATGATTTTGGAAGAAGCTCATAAGAGTAAACTAAGTATTCATCCAGGTTCTACCAAAATGTACCAAGATTTGAAAAAGTTGTTTTGGTGGTCGGGAATGAAGAAGGCTGTAGTAGAGTTTGTTACATCTTGTTTAGTTTGTCAAAAGGCTAAAATAGAGCACCAAAAACCCTCTGGAGAATTACTACCTTTAGATATTCCTGAATGGAAGTGGGACAGTATAGCAATGGATTTTGTAACAAATTTTCCTAGAACAACCTTTGGCTATGATGCTATATGGGTGATTGTGGATAGACTAACCAAGTCTGCCCATTTCTTACCCATCAATATTAGGTTTTCTCTAGAAAAGTTAACCCAGTTGTATATCAGAGAAATCATTAGATTGCATGGAGTGCCTTCTAGTATAATCTCTGATAGGGACCCTCGTTTCACTTCTAGATTTTGGGAGAGTTTGCAACAAGCCCTAGGGACTAAGCTAAGACTAAGCTCAGCTTATCATCCTCAAACTGATGGACAGTCTGAAAGGACTATCCAATCCTTAGAAGATTTGCTTAGAGCTTGTATCTTAGAATGGAAAGGTAGCTGGGATCAATTCTTACCACTGATCGAGTTTACCTATAACAATAGTTTTCATTCCAGCATTGGAATGGCTCCCTACGAGGCTTTGTACGGGAGAAAATGTAGGACTCCACTTTGTTGGTATGAGACTGGGGAATCTCTGATAGTTGGACCTGAAATATTACAAGAAACCATAGAGAAAGTTAAACTAATTCGGGAAAAGATGAAAGTATCGCAAGATAGGCAGAAAAGTTATTTTGATAAAAGGAGAAAACCCCTTGAGTTTCAAGAAGGAGATCATGTATTTTTGAAAGTTACGCCTGTAACTGGGGTTGGCAGAGCCCTAAAATCCCGAAAACTTTCTCCTAAATTTATTGGTCCTTACCAAATCCTTAGAAGGATTGGTCTTGTTGCATATCAAATAGCCTTACCACCCAATCTTTCTAATCTTCATAATGTCTTTCATGTTTCCCAACTACGTAAATATATACCTGACCCTTCACATATCATTGAGCCTGATATAGTACAAATAAGAGAAAATCTTACTTATGACGTATCCCCGATTAGAATAAAGGATCGGAGGATAAAACAGCTTAGAGGTAAAGAAATACCTCTGGTGAAGGTTGTGTGGAGTCAAATTGATGATGGAAATGCAACTTGGGAAGTAAAGAGCAAGATGCAAGAACAATATCCTCATCTCTTTACTGGTAAGAGAATTTCAGGGACGAAATTCCTAAAAGGAGGGGAGTAATGTAACACCCCTACTTTTGTATATTAAATTATTCTGTATGTTTAAAAATTGTTTTTAAGTCATCAATGTATTTAGAACAATTAATAATAATTTTAGAAATTTTTCTAGAATTTATTGAGATAATTTTTGTAAAATGACAAAAATACCCCTGGTTGACTGTTGGAACCAATCGGAGACTTCTTGACCTCAAAATATTTTGAAAATTTTATATTAAATATCTCTCATTATAAAAACTTTATTTTGAGAGAAAAGTAGTGAAAAATATAATAATCCTATTTCAATACTTCCACTGCTTTTTTATAATATTTAGCAATACAATTCTGAAAAATCGGAAAGGAATTTTGAAATTCTGACTCCGACCATTTTACTCAAAATTTCAAGAGCTATTTAATCTTGATTTTTAATAATTTTTCCGAGCCGGAGCCCGGAGAAATTAGAAAATGACAATTTTATCCCTATTTCTCAACATTAAGAACTGACATGAGGAAAAGATTCAATTGACATTAAAATGTCAATTTGAGCTTGGAACTATGTCATATATATTAAAATATAATTTTGGGAATTTTTGGGAATTTTCTGGATTTTCTGTGTAAAATGACCAAAATGCCCTTACGTGTCTAATAAGCCAGCCAGTACTGGTTTGACATTCAAAAAGGGTGAAAATAGTAGTTTTAGTTTAATTATGGGTAAAATATTTAATTTTATAATTTTGATACAAATTTTGGTATTTATTGAATTAAAATGGATTTTCTATGAATTTTCTAGCTTAAAAATATAAAATAAAGACATAATTTGAAATAAATTAATAAAAATTAAAATTTATTATTAGAAATTTATTTTTGATGAAAATTAATGTATTTATCCAGTTTTGCATTAAAATACATTATTTTGATATTAAAATCTATTTTTTTCAAGTTTAGGCGTTTTTGTCGGTACCGGTTAATTCACCTACAGATAAAATTTGACACATGGAGGCTTGGGACAGCTGGTGGAGCACGTCCCCAACCCTAAAATAGGTGATTCACCACCTATTTGAGATATGTGTCCCTAAATTGGATTAAAAATAAATAAAAATTGGATTTATGACATAATGGTGACATAATGGATGATGTAAATATTTGGACACCTAACCCCCCTCCTTCTTCTATAAATAGGCCTCAAAGTTTTCAGATTTTCACTCATCCTTTCCTCTCCCAAGCTAGAGAGCTTCTCTTTCTAAAGTTTTCTCTCTCTAAAATATTTTTTTTGTCTAGTTTTTATGTTAAAATTTTGCTAGTTTTCAACTAGTAGAATTTCTCCTCCTAGAAGCTTTGCACCAACAATTCCATCCTCTTCATCAACTATCTTAGAGGTAATGGGGGGAGTGGGGTTGGTTCTAAATTACTTTCACTTTGCATATTGGTAGGAAGGGTTTTCCCCTAAACCCGTTTAGGCTTTAATTTTAGTATTGTTATTATTGTTTAAAGTTAAACTTTAATTTTTACTAAGTTGTTACTCTGCCCAAATTTAAATTATTAAATCATGATTATTAAATTGTTACTCTGCTCAAATTTAAATTATTAAATTTTACTTGCTAAGCTGTTACTCTGTTCAATTTTAGAAAATAAAAATACATTTACTAAGCTGTTACTCTGCTCAAATTTAGAAAATCAAAATGCATTTATTTAGTTGTTATTCTGCCAAAATTTTAGTAATTATACTATAATTGTTATATCGTTATTCTTTTGGTATAGTGCAATTTCTGCAAAATAAGGCAGAAATGTTGATTATACTGGTGCTCAAATTAAATGAGACCAGGGAAACCTCTGTTTGAGAAATTAGAAAGTGATAAATTAGTGAGTAATGTAAAGCAAGTGACATGCAGTGGCATGACACCCTGCTAGGGAAGCCACAGTTTGGTACGCTGAGGAATGAAAGGCAGGGACCCACTTGCGGAGGTCTTGGGGGTAGGCATCGAGTGGTGAAAGTCCCAATGGCCAGGGTAGCGCCCTTGAGCCGGGATATTCGCCTGACCAAACTCGATAACCCTGACAACTGCTCAGCATTCCAGGATTGGTTTGAGAGTATACCTCTATAAATGGATATCCTAAATTGTTATTTTGTTCCTCAATGATGACGAGGATTGTACCATGTGATGGTGTTGAGAGGGGTATATGTACTCCCAGTCACTTCCCAGGTTCTGTTGAGAACTATTACCCACTAATGGGAAGTATGGATCCATACCTAATCAAGGGTAGTCAGATATAACTTAGAATGAACCTTAGGATCTCTTGTGTTGTCAGTTGTGTTTTATCTTTGTTTTATGGTAGATTTTCTACCGCACATGTAAAAGTGATTTTAGAACAAAACATCTCACTCCATTATTTTCTTTTGTGTATGATTGGTCGTGATTATTGAAGACGACATTAATGCTCTGTGATGCTGAGTACGAGATAGAGAACATCTCAACGGGGGAAGACCTGAAGACCTATAGTATTTTCTTTTGTATAAGGGATAGGGTAGATAAATACTGCTCTGTATAGGATCTTTTTTTTATATATATAGTGGGTTAGGTAGTATATGTATTTCGATGTACTTTTGTTTTCTGACTGTTATGTATTACTCAAACCATGATGTACAGTTTTATGAAATATATGTATATATCTTTCATATTTTATTACCATTTCCAAATCTGTTAAGTTTGGAATGTCTTTTAAAATTGGAAAAATTTTACACGCATTTTTATTTACTTAAACTTAATAACTAAATTAATATGAATTATATTTAAAATTAAACAGGTGTTACACTTCTTACTTTATGATTTGTCACAACTTGGTGTTATTTTATTTATTATTATTATTATTTTGCATGATTTTAGTTGATATGTCATGATTAGCCTCAAATGATTATGATCTCATTTCCAATAAAGAAAGAGGTTAATGGTCATGCATTGTCAGTGTAAAAAGTTTTACACCGTCAATCAATTAAAAATCACTATTGATATGACTTTTAAAGTATTTATTGGAAATGAGATCATTGTCATTTGAGGCTAATCATGACATATCAACTAAAATCATGCAAAATAATAATAATAATAAATAAAATAACACTAAGTTGTGACAAATTATAGAGTAATAAGACGTACAAAAGTTCATGCAACACTAATCATTATAAATAAATTGGAGAATTCATTCACAGGTTTGGATTACACATGGCGAATCAAGAGTAAATTTCAAAGTTTGGATGACACGTGTCATTTACATAGAGGTTTGGATAACACATGTCATTATTTGGTGCTTCATAAATATTTGGTTTGATTACATACCATAATTATAATCATTACATTAATAAGTTTTAAATAGCTATATTTGAATTTTGAATTTGAAAATTCTATTAAATAAAAGTGTTGACACATGTATCATAGACACAACCATATTGCTAACCACATTCAAGTCATTTTCTTTATGAGAAAAAACGTCATGCGCTGACAGTGTAAAGTAATTTTACATTGTCATCCAATCACAAACCACCATTTATTGTAAGTTTGTTGTTGACTTTTACAATAAATACTTTAAAAGTCATATCAATAGTGATTTTCGATTGATTGGCAGTGTAAAACTTTTTACACTGATAGTGCATGATCATTAAACTCATTCATTCGAGTTTAATGATCATGCACTGTTAATGTAAAAAGTTTTACACTGCCAATCAATCAAAAATAATTATTGATATGACTTTTAAAGTATTTATTGTAAAAGCCAACAAACTTATAATAAATGGTGGTTTGTGATTGGATGACAGTGTAAAATTACTTTACATTATCAGTGAATGACCTTTTTTCTCACAAAGAAAATGGCTTAAATGTGGTTAGCAATGTGGTTGTGTCTATGGTACATATGTCAACACTTTTAGTAAAAGAATGTGCTATGAAATGCTTATGTACTTTCTATATGACTAATATGTCTATGGTAAGTATTTATTTTTGAGTAAATAACCACTTTAGTCTGTGAAATTGGAAGGTGTTGTTACCTTAGTTCCTAAATCGAAGAAAATTAAAAAAAAAAATCTCTGAAAGTGCAAATTGACAATCACATTAATCCAAAATTCAAAAAAAATATGTGACTTAAGTGAAAATATTAACATATATTTAGGGAGTAATGTAACCACAAATTTTTCCTTGAGGGGGCTAAATACAAAGATATTTTTTTTTAAAATTATATATATGAAACTTAATCAATAAAACATAATATTTTATGTTTATATAAATTATAAAATAAAATGAAATAATTGAAAAACTATTCATGATAATTGAGCTTGATTTTGACTCAAATTTATTAATAATTTATTCTAATTAAAACTTTTATGTAAAACAAATTTATTATTTATTTTTTGGGAGGGGGGAGGGGTCTTATAATAAAGAGTTAGACTTAGAAGAATATTATAAACTAGTATTCTAGTTTATGTAATGCATTGGATAAATGTTTATTTTATATAACAAAAATTTATAATAAATAAATACTTTTAAATATATAAATTATATTTTAATTAAATTTGTAATAAATAAATACTTTTGAACATATTTAAATTATATTTTAGATTTATGATAAATAATTTATATTGTGATACAAAACTATTTTTAACAATTGATAATTTTTTTAAAAAAATATTGAAATTCAATATAGAAATGAAGATGAAAGTGATAAATTGAAAAAGATAAGAGGTTACAAAAAATCCCTAAAAACATACTTGTTGAAGAAAAACTCCTCAAAATACTCTCATTGATGAATAGGTCCTATAAATGCTCTCATTCAAAATAATTATTCTAATTTATATATATATATATATAGAGGATAGAGGATAGAAAATAAAATAGTAAAAATTTCCTAAAAAATTAAGAGGTCGTTTAATTTTTTTTAAAAATCTTCTATTTTTGTTTTTAATGACAAAAAATGTTACCCATTTTTACTTTATTTCGTATTTTTAAAAGTTTAGATAGGAAATACTAAAAATAATTAAAAATGTTTTCTCACTGTTTATATATATATAAATTTAAAAATTAAAAAACAGAATGAAAATAAGTTTTTTTTTTTTGAAACTAAAAGTAGAATTGAAACAGAAAAAAATAAACATTTTCTTAAACCAAACCATCCCTGAAAAACTTATAAAAAATGTATAGTATTATTTGGAAGTAGTCTAATATTTAAAAAAAAACAAAAACAAAAACCAAAGAGCCTATAAAGAAAAATATATAATAATTTTGGATAGCCAAAGCTACTACATCAATGCACAACTTATGAGTCTCGAGTAAAATAATAAATAAGGTCTCCTTACATATAAATATTCTAAAATATAAATATATATTGTATAAAAAAATAGACATGTAATTTTAATAAAATTGTATGTTTTATTACATTAAGCGAATAACATAGTTTAACAAATCTAAAAAAAAAATTACAATTTTTATTTAATTTACTCTTACGCTATCATTTATCATTGACAAAATATTATCTCATATTAAATCTTACATGTATTTTGTTCTCTATTATTATACTATTTTTAGTTTAACTAGTATTTTGGTTTGTGCATTACAGAAGATATACATTTATTTTTATATAATTATAATTTATAATAAATAAATATTTTAAAATTTATAAATTATATTATAATTTAAATTGATAATAAATGAATATTCTTAAATATATAAATTATATTTTAAATTTATAATAAATAATTTAAATTGTGATATAAGTTTATATTTTAAATTAAAATAGATAGACGGTTAATATATATATATATATATAGGATTCGTTAACACCAAGTGTAAGGTTAGTCAAATTACACCTTCAATAACTTTTTGTATAATACAAATTTAATCAATCTAACCGTTGAATTTGATGATATTATCTTTATGATTATGTATGTCAAATTTCACATCATTTGGACTTTTCTAAATATGTTATCTAATATTGAATATTTACATATATTTTAATATTATATTATATGTTAAAATAAAGTGATTTAATGAACTATTAAATAATTTTAGAATTGTATGAAATTTTGTATACTTAATCTAATTAATAAGAACATCAAATTAAACGGTTGGATTGGTTAAATTTGCATTATACAAAAAGTTATTAAAGGTGTAATTTGACTAACTCTTACACCTAGTGTCAGCAGATCCTGCCCCATATATATATATATATATATAGGGGAGGGTTTAAATGGCACCGGTGTAACTTACACCAATTATTACACCATTTAGTAACTTGATATAGAATGTGATTTTTATCGATCCAACCATTAAATTATAATTTGATATTACCAAGATTGTTTATGTCAAATTTTGTCAAAATTGAGTAACAATAAGAAGGTAATCAAATGACTCATGTTTTACTATATTTTAAAAAGTATATATTACGTTCATTTTGATCTAAATGAATAAGATATCAAATAATTTTGGATTGATATAAAATTTTGTACATATGATCTATATTAAAGGAACTTTCAATTCAATAGTGTGTTTTGGGATAAAATTATCCAATTAAAAGTTATTGAATGGTATAATAGTTAGTGTAAGTTATACCGATATTATTTGATCTTTCTCCACACACACACACACGAATGTATGTATTATACATACGTTCATATGTATATACATATGTATGTGTGTGTGTGTACATACATATGTACATGTATATACATATGAACGTATGTATAATACATACATTCGTGTGTGTGTGTGTGTGTGTGTGTGTATATACACACACACAATATATATATATATAGGGAATAGATCAAATGACACCGATATAACTTACACCAACTATTACACCATTCAATAATTTTTAATTGGATAATTTTATCCTAACACCAACCGTTAGATTGAAAGTTCATTTAACATAGATCATATATACAAAATTTATATTAATCCAAAATTATTTGATGCCTTATTCATATAGATCAAAATGAACGTAATATATACTTTTCAAAATATAGTAAAACATGAGTCATTTGATTACCTTCTTATTGTTATTCAATTTTGACAAAATTTGACATAAACAATCTTGGTAATATGAAATTATAATTCAATAGTTGGATCGATAAAAATTACATTCTATATCAAGTTATTAAATGGTGTAATAGTTAGTAAAAGTTACACCGGTGTTGTAACGCCTAGCTGCTTTCAGGATCAGTGACTGTCCCCACAAACTAACACAAGACTTTTTAGCGTACTTTGTCCTCACTCACACGCTTCCTGAGAAACTTTCCAAGAGATCACCCATCCCAAAATTGCTCAAAGTCAAGCATGCTTAACTGTGGAGTTCTTAAGTGATAGGCTACCAAAAAGTAGATGCATCTTGTTGGTATAGATAGTACTTATTAATTTCTTTAAGCTATCCTTAACTATACAGTCCCATACTTGCACAACCTCTAGATCCCTCTCATTCTGATGTGTATTCGATTCATTCATGTATCCCTCCTGCTAGAAGCCGCTCATTGTCCATGCCTTATATCTTTTGCATCGGCGATCACTCCCCGCTCTCGTCAATGTCCAAGATGTTACATGTCCACCAGCTTCCGCTTGGTTCATCCTCAAACCACACTGTACTGGCAGGGAGGCCCTGCTCTGATACCATTTTTATCTTCAGTAGCATTACATAATCTAAACTTATCTTATATTTATGTTTCTCAATAGAGGATATAAGAATAAACAATTCATCTTTCATTCCTGTTTTATCAATAGCAAATGAAAGAACACACAGTGTAAAGGAGGTCAAAGCCGTACCCTAGGCTTTGACAGGAAAGAACTGCTCTTGTAGTCAACTAGGGGTATTTTGGTCATTTCACAAAAATTGTCTTAATAAATTTCTAAAAAATTTCTAAAATTATTATTAATTATTCTAAGCACATAAATGACTTAAAAATAAATTTTAGACACTTCTAACTATTTTTATCTATTTTATCAATTTTCCAGTCCTTTTAAGGACAAAATAGTCATTTTACCATTTTTCGAACTCCGTTTCCCAAAAATTATTAAAAATTTAAACTAAATACTACTCACTAATACGAACGTAATTGTAGGGATCAAATTTTTAAGATTTCCATTTGGTTCTCCAAAATTAAATATAGACTGATTAGGAAAATAATTTGATAGGCAAAAATAGGAATGTCGCAGGTGTAATTTGATCCCTCCCTATATATGTATATACATATACATACATGTATATATATACATATATATATATATACATACACATATATATACATACATACATACATATATATACATACATACATATATATGTATGTATGTATGTATGTATGCATGTATGTGTCAAAGTTAGTCAAATTAGACCTTCAATAACTTTTTGTAGAATGTTAATTTAACCAATCTAACCGTTGAATTTGATGTTCTTATTAATTAAATTAAGTATACAAAATTTCATATAATTCTAAAATTATTTAATAGTTCATCACATCACTTTATTTTAACGTACAATATGTTACTAAAATATATGTAAGCATTCAATGTTAGATAACATATCTAGAAAAGTCCAAATAATATGAAATTTCATATACATGATCATGAAGATAATATCACATAATTCAACGGTTGGATTGGTTAAATTTGCATTATACAAAAAGTTATTGAATGTGTAATTTAACTAACTTTGACACTTATTGTCAACAGATCTTGACCTTATATATATATATGTGTGTGTGTGTGTGTATGTATAGATATGTATGTATATACATACATACATACATACATACATATATATATATATGTGTGTGTGTGTGTGTGTATGTGTGTGTGTATGGATGTATGTATGTATGTATCTCTCTCTCTCTCTCTCTATATATATATACATAGGGTCAAGATCTATTAACATCAGGTGTCAAAGTTTGTCACATTACACATTCAATAACTTTTTGTTGAATGCAAATTTAATCGATCCATCCGTTGAATTTGATGTTCTTATTAATTCAATAAAGTATACAAAATTTCATATAATTCCAAAATTATTTAGTAGTTCATCTTGTCACTTTATTTTAACGTACAATATAATATTAAAATATACGTAAATATTCAATATTAGATAACTTATTTAGAAAAGTCTAAATTGTGTGAAATTTGATATACGTGATCATTAAGATAATATCTCATAATTCAATGGTTGGATTAGTTAAATTTGTATTCTACAAAAAGTTATTGAATGTGTAATTTGACTAGCATTGATGCTTAGTGTCAACGGATCTTGACCCCTACACACACACACACACACACATACACACAAACACACAAACACACACACACACACACACACACACACACACACACACACATAGGGTTAGGATCTGTTGACACCAAATGTGAAAGTTAGTTAAATTACACATTCAATAACTTTTTGTATAACGCAAATTTAATCAATCCAACCGTTGAATTTGATGTTCTTATTAATTAGATTAAGTATAACAATTTTCATTCAATTTCAAAATTATTTAAATGATGTGAAATTTGATATACATGATCATGAATATAATATTACATAATTCAATAGTTTGATTGGTTAAATTTGCATTATACAAAAAGTTATTGAATGTGTAATTTGACTAATTTTGACACCTGGTGTCAACGGATCTTGACCCATATACATATATAAGGGAAAGATCAAATTACACTAGTATAAGTTTAAAAGAGTTACACCAAATTCAAACCATTAATATAGAATGATCTTATGATTTATAATATCTTAATATATATAGTAACTTTAACATATTTTGTGACAATCAATTAGTTAACTTTAATTAATTAATTAAATTATTTGATTTGATTTAACTTTCTAAAACTGGTGTAATTGATTAATTTATAATATCTTGATATATAGTAATTAATTAGTTATTTTTAACATATTAAAAAATTATTTTTTATAATTTTCCCAATAATAAATAGTAAAATGTATATAATAATATTAATTTAAAATATTTTAATCATTTAAATATCTTTTTTATTCATTCAAACTACATATAACATATGTTAATATGCCTTTTTTCAATTTAATATTAAAATTTATATTAAAATATATATAATAACATTAACTTTAAAATGTTTTAATGATTTAAATTGATAGAGTAGTTTGTAATAATTTATATAATAGCATAATTAAAATATAAGAAAGACATTTATATATATGATTTGAGATAAACCAAAAAGGGTTGGTTGAATGGAGTAAGATAGGGTCTCACATCTGATCGGTTGTAGGTTCGAACCTCGCTTGTCTCCTTGGGGTGAGGTAAATGTAAGAATTTCTATAAGCACTCGTTAAGCTCTGAGGCATTCCTTGCCTTGAACTAGGGCATCATTCCCTCCTCCTAAATTTTAACATTACCAATATATATATATAGGGTCATGATCCGTTCACACTAGGTGTCAAAGTTAGTTAAATTACACTTTCAATAACTTTTTGTATAATGCAAATTTAATCAATCAAACCGTTGAATTTGATATTCTTATTAACTAGATTAAGTATACAAAATTTCATACAATTATAAAATTATTTAATAATTCATCACATCACTTTATTTTAACGTACAATATGATATTAAAATATATGTAAATATTCAATGTTAGATAACATATCTAACAAAGTCCAAATGACGTGAAATTTGATATACATGTTCATGAAAATAATATTACATAATTCAACGGTTGGATTAGTTAAATTTGCATTCAACAAAAAGTTATTGCATGTGTAATTTGACTAAATTTGACACCTGGTGTCAACGGATCTTGATCCATATATATATATATATATATATATATATATATATATATAATGTTTTGAATGAACAACGTATGTTAATATATTTTTTTAATTTAATATTGAAATTTATGCATGTGTTTAATTATATGAATTATTAAACTACATCTAATAACATTAATTTTAAAATATTTTAATGATTTAATAGTAATTGATTAGTTAACTTTAACATATTAAATTTTTTTACAATTTTCCAATAATAAATATTAAATTATATATAATAATATTAATTTTAAAATATTATAATTATTTAAATATCTTTTATATTCATTCAAACCATATATATAATGTATGTTAGTATGCTTTTTTTAATTCAATATTAAAATTTATGTATATGTTTAATTATATAAATTATTAAAAAATATATAATAACATTAATTTTAAAATATTTTATTGATTTAAATTATCAGATTAGTTTCTAATAATTTATATAATAACATAATTAAAATATGAGAAAGAAATTTATTATAAAAAAGATTTGGGATAATATATATAAAGTTTGAACGAACAAACTTATTAGGGTTATTTACGGGTCGAGTTGGTTCAGATTAGAGGGAAAATAAAATATGAACCAATTATTTTTCATTGGTTCTGATTGGTTCGATTTTTTTTTCTTTTTGCGCAACTTGAACCAAACTAACTCAATCAAGATCGAGTTGGTTCGGTTTGGGTCCATCTTATAAAAAATGTGCAAAAATATGTTTTTAAAAAATACATGGTTTTGTCCAAAAATTGACACATAATCTTGTCATTAAAAGAGTTTAAACAATATATTTTGTTGTAATTGGCTTACAATAATTAAGTAATAGTAAAAAATAGAAAAAAAATATGATTGAAAGAGTAAAAATGAGTGAAGTCTAGAAGGACAATAACGTAAATACTACAAAAAACACTGGTTCGATTTGGGTTTCATCTGGTTTGCAAATCCAAACTTGATGCTCGAACCAATCTTGGTCAAGTTCTATTGGTTCAATTTGGGTTAGACTCGTTTGACTTAAAAAATCCAAACCAATTAAATTGGTTCGGTTTGGATCATCGGGTTGATCAGATTGATCCAAACCGATGAACACCATTAAACGTATGTTAATATATTTTTTCAATCTAATATTAAAATTTATGTATATGTTTAATTATATAAATTATTAAAATATAGATAATAATATTAATTTTAAAAATATTTTAAGGATTTAAATTAACAGACTAGTTTGTAATAGTTTACATAATTTTATAATTAAAATATAAAAAATTCATTTATACATAAAATTTGAGAAAATATAAGATTTGAGATAATATATTGTTTGAATGAACAAAAAAGATATTTAAATAATGAAAATATTTTAAAATTAATGTTATTATATATATTTTAATATTTATTACTAGTAAAATTATAAAAAATTTATTTATTAATAATTTTCATAAGTAATTTAAACAAAAATTAAATCAATCAAATAGTCAATTAAATCAAATTAAATAATTTAATTGATTGATTAAAGTTAATTTTGTAACAAAATGTGTTAAACTTACTATATGTATATTAAGATATTATAAACCATAGGATCATTCTATATTAACAGTTAAGATTTGGTATAACTCTTTTAAAGTTATACTAGTGTAATTTGATCCCTCCCCATATATATATATATATATATATAGGTGTGTGAATTGCACACTCTAAGGAGAGAGATAGTGTATTGAAAATCTCTAATTGAGAGAGTGAGGAGAGCAACCCTTTTTTGGTTTTGGGTGATTTAAGAGGGAGATATTTAAAAAGGATATTAAATATTTCCATTGTTTGATTGATAGGAAATTAGGAAAGGAATGTGATAAAAATCTATGGACCAACAATATTTCATTTCCTTGCTTCATTGCCATGTTTTTGAACAAAAATCAACATTTTGGATTATGTTGCTGCTTGTTTTTACTTTCATATACCCGTTTCGTTTTTTGGTCCATAATGTGAGCAAAGTATTAGGCAAAATGTAGTGATACATGAAAATAATTTTGTTTGAAAAACTTAGTTTTTTAAATAGTTATTTAAGTTATTTTTAACTAAAAGCTTAATTAAATATAAAATAATTAAACATTTAATAATTATCTTGCATATTTTGTCAAATTGAAATTATATTATAAATTTTAAATTTCATATCTTATAAAATTGAATTTAATTATATGGGCAAAATCATCTTTTCATAATAATTCTAATTTTTTCCCTTTACTTTCCCATGTCACCAAATAAATGAAAATAAATCACCTTATATCATTTCTTCATAGTTCCATTAATCCAAACAATACAAAAATTCACTCAAAAATCACTTCAATTAATATTCCTTCTATTTCTTTTCTCTTTGATTCTTTCTTCTCATTTTCACTTCCTATCCAAACAAAAGTATAAGAGTTTTATTCAGTTAGGTATTCTAATTTATAGTATAAAAATAAATTCCTTTATAATTATAGCTTTAATTTGTGTTTCTTATCTTGTTAAAAGAAAAACACTTTAAGTCTCTGCATTATTTTACAATTTTTTTTATTTTTAATTTCTATCCATCTGTATGCATCATCCAACGGTTAATATTTACTTTGGTTATACTTATATCCAACAGTCCAAATTAATGCGGGAGACGCTAAACCCATTGTCGTTTCTTAATTGAATAGTATTTTAAAACTGCGTTTTTCAAAAACACGTGCTATTGTTTGACAATTGTGGCAATTGCTTTAGCAAAATTCTCCGTTAGACAATTGAATTTGAAGCGATGTTTTTACTTTCTCGTTCAGTGCTTGATTTGACAAAGATTTTATTAATATTGAAAAGCTTCCAGACATATAATTCAATTGCCCTTTTTATGTTTTTCTTTGTACTCTTCAGTATCAAATTCACATTTTCCTGACATCTTGATAAACTATAAAAGTTGTTAGAGCCTAAAGAAGGAGATTCCGTCCGTAGAAACATATCTAAAATTAGAATAATACACGTTTTAGTATAAAAAAAATAATAAAAATACACGTTTTCATGCTACATAAATAATCAAGTTTTCCCGTGTCGGTGTGACTAACGAGTTATATTCAAGAATATATAAAATTAGTTTTATAAGTGTCAATTAATTTAGTCTGTAACTTATAAAAATTTCATTTAATCTATAAAATTATTAAATGTCGATAACTTTTTTTTTTTATATATATTTTAAGAGTTAAAATAAAAGTCATTGAATAATATCATGAATTAAAAATAATCATCATTTTATAATTTGAAAAATAAAAATAATACTTTTATAATTTCAAGAACTATAAGTACATGTAATTTTAAAAACAATTTAGAATGTAAAAAATGGGGGAAAAAAAGGAAAAAAATGGAACACAATCAAATGGACCAAATGTAGAATAAGAATAGAGAAGCAAAGGAAAATTTTACCTCACAAAGACAATTCAATTTTTTACTCTTAATGCAAAGATGAAGATTTCATTGTGTAATGGTTGTAATGCTATTAGAGAGGGGAAAAAAAGTTGAAGCTCCTTGTGTTTTCATTTCCAATTCATTGGGCCTTTCAATACTATCAAATAGAAAGTCTCAAGGGTGCCATATTCTAAGAACCCAAACGATGTGATTGAAAAGATCATCCTCTATCTGTTGCAAGTCGAGGACTCTCCCTTTCTTCAAACTTTGATTCATATTTTTCATAGAAAAATATCTGATCAACGATAAAATAAGGGATTCCGTTGTTCAGACCAAAGAAGTAATGTCACTCAATCATTATCAAACTGACTGCAACTTTTTTTGTCTATGAGGATCCCACTAGAGCGCCTTTTACTTCTAATAGGTTATGAACTAAATTAGAATTATTCTCAACAAGTCCATAAGACGTGATTCCATTTTTTTCATTAGGTCTGGGTAGAGACCAAAGGTCTTGAGCGACTGATCCAACAAAATAACTCAAAAGATAAAGAAATATTATTAATATCTTCATACTCTTTTCAAGTTCAAAGTATCATTTGTACAAATAAGGATCCCTCGTTTCATGATTTCTTCTTGAAAGGAAAAGAAAGACAAGAGACTAAATATTAGTAAAAATAGCAAGAGAGATACGATTGTTTGAATGAAAGAAAAAGAAGAAAAGTTTTTCGAATTCCATCCTTTTATGTGAGACACTTTTCAAATCATAACAATATAATGTCCACCTTTAAAAATTTCAAAGAAGTATATTTGAAATTTAAATGCAAAATTTGAAAAACTTAATTTAACCTTATTAAATGAAAAGTTTGAAATACTTAATTAAATCCTATTAAATGCAAAGGTTGAAAATGACTTGTATATCCTTGATTAGTTAATTACTAAGTTACTCCTATTTTGAGCTGAAAATTATTACAAATGATAACATCATCTTTTCTTACTTTTCTATATATTAAGATTGGCCGAGCAGTACTTTTTTTTTTTTTTAAACAATCATGATACAATATATTAGTTGGCTTGTTCATTTCGTCAACTCGTATTAGCAGTTTTTGATGACTCTGCTAAAACTGGTTTTCTGAATGAGAATCATTTTCATTTTTGAACATCTTATTTTTTTAAACATTTAATTAACATTTATTATTTTTTTATCTTTCTTTTCATATTATATTATATCATATATTGTACTGATATTTTTCTTTTTTTTATTTCTCTCTCATTAGGTATCAATTAGTATTTTGAGTGTCCAAATATTATTTTTGTTTTTGAATATTCAATTTTATGTGATTGGATTGGAGTAGTTTCAACTGGTGTAAATGATCTTTAGTCATTTTCAAGAGTATTCATATTTGCCTGATGTAGATGTTACATGTAATTTAAATATTAAATAAATAGTACACACCGCCATGCAAATAGAAAAATTTGATACATTACAACAAAAGATACTTTTAGCAACATTCAAAAAATATCGCCAAATTATGAATAAATGTAGCTAATATATTTTTGCGACATTTTATCAAATGTTGTATAAAGCCCATGTTGCTAAATTGCTAAAGGCTTTTAGCAACATTTTTACATATTAATGGCAACGTTTTAAAATGTTACCAATCTATCATTTTGTAACATTTTTAAAATGTTGCTAAGTTATTGTAACATTTATAAAAAAATGTTACTAGTCTATTATTGTAACATTTATTAAAAAGTGACTAGTTACCTAAAATTAACCTCATTTCTCGCCAGCCAGAAAAACAATATCAATTATCAGTAACAATGCTAAAAGGATTTCAATATGATTTCAAAGTAACATTTCACAAGAGAACAATAACATCTGATAATTTGATCTTTCTATCCAACATTGGATTGTCTTGAGCAATCTCAAAGTATTGGATTATTTTAAAGCCAATGCATCCTCCGAAATCCAAATGAGATTTAAGAAAATAAATGACAACATATCTAACAGAACATAGCTATTCTAACTCTTCCAAAAGGACTTGCTTCACTCAAACAGTGCAATGCTGCTGAATTGAATAGAGCCAAATTACACCAGCCCAGCCTCACCCAATTCCTTTCATCCTTGCAAAGCCCTAGTTTGAATAGACAGCTATGATTGTGGCAATCTACAAGATAAAACACATACTAGAGTTGAATAATTTGTTATACTCGAGAGACAACATGGACAAATCAACTTATATATTGCAACTCACTAGTTGTGCTATTATAAAGGCTGTAACAAGCAAGAGACCAGGGCGCTCAACAAAAGACTAGATCCTTGACCGCGTAACAAAGATGAGAGCCTGACTTACAATACTCACTTGAAGGTACACAACTGCTGTGAGCTCATCCTCGTTATAGCTGGATAAATTTGACACCAAATTTTTCCTGCCAATATTGTTGTACTTTAGTTAAGCCTGAAACAATTTTTAAACATTTTTGTCCTAAAGACTTCTTAAAATAAGATTCATGCTTACCGTGAAGAAATAAAAAGCATAAACAGCCCAAAAGAAGACAACAGTCATAAAGTACGATATTATAGTCTCTTTCAACTACTTGTCATCCAATTCTACAGCTGAAAGAGACTTCACAACAGCAACCTCATCTTCTGGGATCCCCAAATTGTCTTCTCTAATTCTGTACAGACAGACTGTAGTCGGATATCATCGACCAATTCAAGAAAAGGATCTACCTGTGGATTTAAAATTTTAATCAGTTAATCTAATCATAATTAAAAAGGGGAAACAAATAGTGACACTCAAATTTAAAAGGAAGATGAAGGCATGAAATGAGGATTAAGTCCAGGGGTTAGGAAAAGAAATTAACTGTTGCCTCTGTCAGTGATGCTTTAACTTTTGGAATTAGATCAGGGACATTGCCAACCTTGGCAGAGAAGATAAGCATGTATGAATCCAAGGTAAAAAGGGACCTCCTGCGAGATGGTTGTAGGTTGTAAACCTCCTTTAACAGGCATGTAAAGAAAAATGTTAGAAAAATTTTATCAGAGAAAATATTATTCTCAATTAAGATGTTCCTACTATATATATATATATATATATATAGGAGAACATTTCGAGAACCCTGAAATTTGATTACATTCTTGCTTCCTGTTATGTGGTGAACACAAGGACGTATTTCTTGTGAGCTCTCACAATGGTCGTTGGCGTCTCCAGTAGTGACACTTGCAAGAACTTCAATGCTTAAGTTAGTATTGGTCTCAATATGGGAGGGGTATGAAGGAGAGTGTGTACCTAATGACTGTGGAGTCTTTTATATAGTGTTTTGGAGAAAAATTTTGTGAGAACTAGGTGCCACGTGGTAGTATGTGTTTGAGTGAACTACATGCATTTTATGCCACTAGGTGTGTTCGTCGCCAAATTCGAGACTAAAGTAAAGTTGATCCGGGATAACATGAAAACATGAGCCGAGATAAACTAGTGATATTAAAACCGGAATAAATAGTGTGGGGCCGACTTAGGACCATAAGTCCAAGTGACCTCCAGAACACTTCCATTCCATGTGAAATAGCATTTCTTTGTTCGATACACAAAAAGTCATGGAATGATTATTCCACTCCAAGCCCCGATTCCATATAGATATGAATTCTCTGTCATTCCTTCCTGCAGAGTAAAAAATTGTGTGTATATCTCACTTTCTTGGTCCAAAGTGATGCTCCTGAAGGAGAATGCCAGTTGGAAGCATCTTACTAAAGCCATGTAACGACACCTGTGGAAACCAATTAACTTCATGAATTTAAGGCAAATCAATCATGTAATATTACTTGGTTTAAAAGTGATCAAGATTAATTTTAAAAATATACGTAGTATGCATTAGTTTTTCATCGTTTCTGAAAAGATGAAAACTCCTGTCAATTTTTACCACTGCCACTAAATTGATTACCTATTTAAACAAGGGTCTTTTTAACAAGTATCCTAAGGGAACTAGTTAAGTAGCATTAAATACCCTATAAAACATTTCTAATTACCTAAAAAAAGCAAGTGTTAAATAACATTTTGTATTTCTAATACAATAATGCTTCCTTTCCTAATAAAAATTTTACTTATTTTTTTAAAGGACACTAGTTAGCATTTGTCTTTAAACAATTATAAATTATAAATGAATAACATTTAAACTAAATGAGCAAAGTAACTTTGGTAGTCTTTACTGATCATAAATCTTTATAAGCAATCACAGCACTTGGTATGCACCAAACTCACCTTAGAAATAACATGGATCACTGTTTATATGAGAGCCATAAAACACAAAGACTTACTTTTACGAAATAGATAAGTACTACTACAAGTCTAACAGATAAGGGGAATAGACATTCACACCACATCCAGTTAGAAATTTTTCATATTTAAATTATTATAAAAATATTTTTAATAATCCTAAAAATAGATATCAAATATATGTTTCCAAAAGTAAGAGTAGAAAACCATGAAAAATATCCCAAGCAACATAGTCTCCAGTAAGCACTAGAAGTTTACTAAAAATGCTAAAAACAACTTCTAAAAAATTACTGAGCGCACTTTGAAGTTTATGTTGTATATTTTGGCTGTTAAAATTGTTGTTTAATTAAATTAAAAAAATTATTTTAAATTAATTTATTAACTTGTCAAAATAGATATTTTACTTTATATTGGTCTTGTTGGCTTGGTCTTTTAGATTGAGTCTAATTTTATTTTTTGACTTAGTTTTAGATAATTTTAGAAACTTTATTTTTTCTTTATAAATATTTATATTTCAAAAAAGTTTTAGTTAGAGTTTTCTCTCTCATATCCTTACTTTCTTCTCTCTTCCGTGACTATCTGAATTATTCTACGAAGGCTTGTTAGTTCTGTTGTCCTAACCATTTTTGGGAATAGTTGGAATAAACCTGTTATATCCTGAAAGACTTGCTCATCATGTGGATGAGTCTTTGAGAATAATGTAAAATCACACGTTTCAAACTTAATTTATTCGTGGCCATTTATGTTTGTAGGTTCGTAATTAATCATGAGTTCGGATTGATGGAGAGATCGTAATTATAGACAATGAGGACTATGGTCGTTCATGGCAATTCATTCGGCATTTTTACGTTCTACATAAAAAAAAAAAGAAATAAAGGGTTTTGCGATGTGGGGGGCTCATCGTCCTCATTCAGTCGTTCGATCAACCATCACGTTGCTACAGTAAATAAAAGCTTTTAAGCTGGCAGCTGAAATAGCTTCCAGAAATAGCGTCTCAAAGTTGCTTCACTCTCGGTGGCCTCTTCCAGCGCGCTTGGTTGCAGGACGTTCTGGTGTCCACCTTCGCCGGAGACCTTCTATTCTTGGCGACGGAACCGGCATCATCGAGCTCTGCGTCACTAGGGAATTCGACCAGGAGTGGCAGAGATGGACGCGGCGAAGGTTCCCAGCAACTCCGATGCTAACTGGGACCAAATCCTTGACTCCGTTGTTCCCGTGCTTCATCTTTTGCAGCTGCATCTTCTTCAGGTTGGTACTGCATACGTTCCAGCTTCCTCGTGGCCTCAAGCCATGGTGGTTGTAATCGCGTTTGTGCTCGTTTGCGAGAACTGGGTGTTAACTCCACTTGCAAAGCAATTGGTAGCAGCAGCAACTGTTGGGCGACATTTCCACAAGATTAATGAGGAGCAAGTGGATGTCGGTGCTGCTTCACTTTTGCCAAGACATTCGCTCATGATAGCAGGTTCACGTTTTGGTGTTGGGACCTATACTGATACACGCTATGCAGTTTCAGCAACAGGCAAAGGTGAAACAATTATACGTGGGAGTGTGGGACAGTGGCAATGTGGCTGCTTTGATTGAGTTTATGGGTTTTTCTCTCAAGGAAGCTACTACTTGCGTTGTACATGAGTGCACACCAAAAGCTCGCGCCAAGCAAGGTACTCTAACCAATGGCATGTGCAAACAAGTTAGGCGTGAACAACTATTTTCTGATTGGTGCCATTGAAGTTGTTATTGTATGGTGAAATTGAAACCCACAATGGCATAATCAGCCTTTGAGTTGAGGCTCACAACTTGTTCGATGAAATGTCGCTCAAAAACGTAAGGATACAGGTATGTAATTCCTTTCAATTTTTATTGTGTATATAATTGGGAGGTTAGTAATAGTGGCTTATATTGAGAGACTTAATACATGTGTTGAATTAAAAGTCTTTAAGGAGAACTAACCACTAGTATGACACTAAGAGCACCAGTTCCTATTAATGAGATGATAAAATTTATACAACTAATGTTATTTGCTGGAGACAAAAAATGGAGAACTTAAGGAAAGAATGTTGGGGATTCATTCTTAGAAATTTCCCTTGACTCACCCTAATTAGGGGAGTGTTGTAAAGGCTTGAAAGGCTTAATAGTTGGCCATAATGAATATGGTAGTCGACCCGTGTAAGAAAAGCTTATTAAAACCCTTTCTAATTTTGATGTATGTTACTGTTTCAGTGTGATTGTGGCTGCCTTTGATTGAATTGTGAAGTGGGTTAGTGATTGGTGATATTGCATTTTAATTTGCTTGCTGTTTGATTGATTCCTGCAAACACATGCTGTAGTATTTTTGTAATTACTCTCTGTATATTAACTGTATGAGAACATGCTTTTCATGTATGGAAAATAGACACATAGGGCTTCACAATGCTCACAAGTTTTACTGCAGTTGGTTGAGAATTGAACTCTGAAAGTTTGATTGAATTTCCCTTGCTCAAAGTTGTGCATCCTTACCATTGGGTACTATTTCTGTGGTTGTGAATTATGTAAAAATGGTGTGGAAAATCTAAGGATAGATTCAGAAACTAGACTTAAAGGGCTTGTTGATAAACTTAGAGATTTTAATAATCCATTAAGAATTGAATGAGAAATGTGAGTTTTTAAAACAAGGGTACTGAGCTGTCACAAGGTTGACCACCTGTCACTCTTTGATTTATAGTGTTTTTTTTTGTAGATGAAACCATTTTGAAAAATAGTCTTTTATGGCTTTTCAATGATATAAAGTTTTTTTTTGGTTTAAAATTCATTTGACTAAATAAAACTGCTCTTAAAGATAGGTCAGAAACAAGGGATATGCTATTTGGAAAAACATGGTGATTTTCAAAAGGTTTTACACTTTATGTTTGTTGTGAGGAGTAAAATAGATAGTTTATCATTACTTGAGCATTGAATATACATCTTTTTAAATGTGTGTACTACCTTGATCCTTTCTAAAATGGAGGAACCCCGTTTTAAATTAGTAGTAATTAAGTTGTAAATAAGAAGTATTGGTAGCTTAGGAAATTATATGAAACTTACAGTAGCTGATTTCTTTTCCCTTTTCTTGATTTAGTCTTAAAATACTTTAATTGTTTTAATATACTTTAGACTTAAAATACCAAAATCTCAAAGTGAGAGTTAGAGGATCTAAGACAAAAGATGGACTTGATAGAAGTGTCTATAAGTTGTATATTTTTGTTGATTTCTCCAGGGAGTAATTTCTAGTTTTATTATGAGACAATATTGGCTTTTGAAATGTGAGTTCTCTGAATTTGTCTTTTGATAGCAAATGTTTTTTGTGACATGAGATACTGAGACTGTGTGGACAATTAGCAATGTTATGAGTTTATTTTTTCCTAGGTTATAATATCAAGTGTGATGTTCTCCATATTATAAAATTTTGCATAACATGAGATGTTTGAGAGATACCATAAATTATGGTTATTCAACATGGTGGATTTTCCTACTGTATTAAATACAGTGATTTTAAATGGAAGTTTGATCTAATTGAGACAAAATTCACTAGTGGTTATGTCACTACACTTAGTTCTGGTGAAGTTACTTGGAGATTAGTCAAACAAATAATAATTATTGAGTCAGAGTTTATTCCTCTGAAGATTGCTGATTATGAGGCTAACTGGATAAAAACCTTTTAGCAAATATTTCTTTGGGAATATAAATTGAAAAATAATGTGGTGAAGCAATTGCTTGAAAGAAAAATTCTATTGATTATGTGAAGTCAATAATGGATTCGGCTGATCCTCTGACTTAAATCCTCTAGGATAGATATTATTATATGAAACATCAAGGGGAATGAGACTTAAGCCACTTGAAAACAAACAAGTGATGGTAACCCAACCTTTGTGATTGGAGATCCCATGAAGAAGGTTCAATGGAAGAACAAGTCACCTGTTAGTTCTGCTAGCACTAAAATCAATTTAATTGATTTCAATTTTAGTCCCTTCCTATGATGTGAGAAAGTTCAAGACACTGCATAAATGAGAGGTTAAGCTTTATAATAAAGCTTTGTGTGGTTGAGAAAGCTTTATAGCTTATAAAGCTTTTAAATGATTTTCATATCCCTTATGGGTGGTGTATGATTTGCAGCATACACTTGATGAAATCACCTATATGAGTGTCAAGTGGGGCTGCTTGTATGAGATCCTGGCGAGATCTCTAGAGCACTCATGAATACCGGGCGCGGCATGGCCTAGTAGCGCAAAACAGCATTAACAGCAAGAATTGTGAGGGTGTAATGTGGTTGGTAGACTGCTAGCACACATAAAGTGTTTTTGGTTCAATAGCTTGCTACACCAACTATGCTGTGTGTTAAGTCTTATCAGTCTAGGTCTGGTTCAATAGCTTGCTACACCAGGTTCGACGCGTTACATTCTATATGAAAACCCAGGAATTTCTTATATTTTCTTGAAACAATTTCTTTAATCTTTTGAAATATGTGGGGGATTGTTGTATATTATGAGCGAGTATTTCAAAAGGTTAAAATTGCTATTTAATTAAATTTAAAAAATTATTCTAAATTAATTTATTGACTTGTCAAAATAGATATTTTACTCTATATTGGTCTTGTTGACTTGGTCTTTTAGACTGAGTTTAACCTTATCTTTTGACTTGGTCTTAGGTGGTTTTAGAAACTCTATCTTTTTTTTATAAATATCTATATTTCAGAAGGTTTTTAGTTAGAGTTTTCTCTTCCATACCCTTACTTTCTTCTCTCCTTTGTAACTATCTGGGTTATTCTAAGAAGGCTTGTTAGTTCAATTGCTCTAACCATTTTTGGGAATGGTTGGGATGAGCCTGTTATATCCTGGGAGACTTGCGCATCACGCGGATAAGTCCTTGAGGACAGTGTGAGATTACACGTCTCAGACTTAATTTATTCGTGGCCATTTATGTTCGTGGGTTCGTAATTAATCATGAGTTCGAGTTGATGGAGAGATCGTGATTATAGAAAACGAGGACAATAGTTTAAACCCTCGTCAAAATTTTCTCACTGAAAAGTAAGATAATACAATATTAAACCAATGTAGTGTAATAAGTTTCCAATTTTAACTCGTTGCACGTGCAACCTACAGCTAATTAAAAATCTTTAACCAAAAGAAAAAGCTAATAATTAAAGCCTCCATAATATATTATGGAAAAAAAGAACCCTATGGCAAAGAATTTGATTAAAAGCTGCTAATGCTTGTCCACAATGCAAATGATGCTCAAGCCCAAATCCAATTTCCTGAAAAATCAATTCAAATTACTGATACATAGTATAAAAAAAACACACGAGACAAATGAGTACTCTGTATATCAAGGAACCGAATATGAAGAGGAGAAGCTGCTGGCTCTGAATAATGTTCTAAATAATGCACACAGTAACAATTGAGCAGCATCTTAAAACTATGAAATATGAACAAAAAAATCAACCTAAAAAACCTCCAAGCAAAAAACACCTTCAAGACAACATAAGGTTTAGACTCTACCACCCATTTGATAATTCACAAGAAAAGAATCAAGCCTTAACTAACCAGTGACCAATCTTTCTTAAAACTAGTTTGGAAAAAGAAGAAGAAGAAGATATGGTTTCTGCAACAACCGATGCCAGTAATCTTAAACGGCACCAACAAAAACAGGGAGGAAAACATACAGTAAACATGCTAATACGGGGCCAATTCAGTAGACCAGTGCATCGCACTCTTATTGACACTCACAAACACAAGGATAGATATGATGTGCTCAGATACTGAGATACATGCCAAAGCAGGCTTGCCAAGTCCATTAAGCATATTAGTGAAGCCCAATATACAACCCACTTCATGGCTTCAAGAAGTAGCAAGTTCTAATTTGTAGATTTCAAAAAGAAACTTCATCGAGCAGAACAAACTGAAGGACCTAACATTTCCTCTCACACAGTAATTAACACTTGAAGAGGCCACCAATCCATTGAAAAGTATATCAAACTGAATAGAATCATCAACTAATTCAGTATTTTATTGAAACGGATTGGTTCCCTTTTCCCTAACAGATCAGAACACAAGGCTAGCTTTTAACATATCTTTAGATCAATTCTAGTCAACTTATTCTGAAATTAACAATAGCACGTTTATCCTTGCTTGATTTTTCACCATTTGGTTAAAACCTTAGGAGACAAATTCCAATTCGAGATTACAACCACAAGCACATAGAATCATCACGTGTTTTGATTGAGCACAGACGGAGGGAAACCCTGAGAGAGAAACTTACGTGTAGGTACCAACCAGTAGACCGAGCAAGACAGTGGTGCTGACGAGAAAAGGAACAAAACACATGCGGTCGTGTTTAACAACCAAATAAGAAGAAACAAAATATATCAATGATGAGAAAATTGATGAAAGCTCACCGCTGATTTCCCACTATGTGCGAAATGCTTGATGCAGGAACAATGTAGCCACAGACGAATCTAAGATAAAAGAAGGTTCTGTGAGAAATGATAAGATTAGAAGCATAAGGAACTACAACGTGGGAAGAATGAGAATAGGAGGGAAAAAGTTGGGGTGAGATATATGGGAACATTGAAACGAAAAACCAGTGTAGTGAGAGACTAGGAACAATATAACATTTTAAGTTTTTAGATATTTAATTAAAAATTAAAAGGAAAATAATAATATCACATTTTACTAACATTTATATTTTTAAATCTCACTACTCAAGCTGTGAGATTTGAAGAGGTCAAACTTCTGCTTCAGTCCATAGCTCTTTCGCCTGGTCCTGTTAATTTGAGTGAATTGACGCTTTTGCTGACTAACAACGTTGTTTGCCGGATTGCTCTCGGCAAAAGGGACAGGGGCGGGGCAGATTATACAAATAAGCTTTTTGAAATGCTTAGAGAAAAACAGGAAATGTTGGGAGGGTTCTTTCTAGTTGACTTCTTTCCACGGTTGGGGTGGCTCAACAAGTTCGGTGGCCTTGAAAATAGGCTAGAGAAAAATTTCAGAGAACTGGATAACTTTTATGACCAAGTGATTAAGGAGCATATTAATGACTCTGAGAGGGCAGGAGCAGAGCATGAAGATGTTGTCGATGTACTTCTTCAAGTTCAGAAGGATCCAAATTAAGCAATTGCCATCGGTGATGACCAAATCAAGGGTGTACTCGCGGTATGTTTATTAAAGTAACTAATAACTATGACTTATCGAGTTATACTTTATTTTTTCGTGGGTATCCTCTATAGTAGGTAATCCTATATACGAGGTACGTATTAACACTTATATGGATACTTTTTTGAACCGAATTCGAACTATGATTTGTCGCTTCCGGTTGGTTGGTCCATAATCAATACACTCACTTTTCGTCATAACAATTTTTGTGCAATTGAAGGATTACTCGTTACTCAATAGTTTGATATAAATAATTATTTTTCTGAGTGGATGTCTATGTAGGACATTTTTGTAGCAGGAACTGACACTGCTTCGGTCACAATGATATGGACAATGTCTGAGCTGATTAGGAACCCAAAGGCAATGAAAAGAGCACGAGAAGAGGTAAGAGAAGCTGTTAAGGGAAAAGAGATGGTAGAAGAGATTGACCTTTCGAAGCTCTTGTACCTCAAGTCAGTTGTGAAGGAGGCACTGAGACTCCATCCACCGGCGCCATTGCTTGTGCCAAGAGAGACTACAGAGAGTTGCACGATCAAAGGGTTTGAAATCCTGGCCAAAACGAGGGTGCTTGTCAATGCAAAATCAATAGCAATGGATCCAACTTGTTGGGAGAATCCGAATGAGTTCTTACCAGAGAGATTCTTGGATAATAGTCCAATCGATTATAGAGGACAACAGTTTGAGATATTGCCATTTGGGGCAGGCCGGAGGGGTTGCCCCGGAGTGAACTTTGCCATGCCGCTCGTTGAGTTAGCTCTTGCAAATCTTCTGTATCGTTTTGACTGGAAACTGCCTCTTGGACTTGGAATAGAAGACTTGAATATGGAAGAAGCAATTGGCATAACTATACACAAGAAAGCTCATCTCTGTCTAAAAGCCTTCCCCTTCCGCGAGTAGTGTTTTTCTAATTCTTTTTGTTCAATGTTCATTTTTAAAAATGGGTCATGTTTATGTTATATTTTAAGAAATTAATAAATATAAAATTGTTATTAAAAATTACGATAAAATGCACTAATAATGTTTGCATGTCTAGTTTTTTATATATATTTTTAATTTTCAATCATTATTTTAAAAATATTGATTGACATTCTCTTTTAAAAACTTAGATATATGCTTAATATAAGAGAAAACAAGTAATCACTGGATACGTGAATCAACTGATACATGATTGTTTTAACTTAATTAGTAGTCTCAAGTTTTAGTTTTAGGTATACAACTATGTTTAGGGATGGATCCAAACATCCATAAGAAAGGAGCCAATTTTTTTTTCTTCCTTTGAAATTATTTAAATATCTAAATTCTAACTAATTTAACAAATAATGACTTTCACAAAAACATTTATTTGTTTTACTCATAAAACTAAAAATATTTTTTTAAACAATACCAATAAGGAAATGTATTAAATATTTCTATCACAATTTTTTTATTTCAAAAGATAAAAATTTCTATAGTTCATAGGATATCAATTATTTCAAAATAAAATATAATAACTACTTAAAAATTTTGTTGACTAGTGTGATAACTGCCTAATATAAATCTACTAAATTGTTAAGTAGTTTGTATGAATATTTTATCTACTTGTCAATTTTGTTCAATATTTTTCAATCCATTGAGATAGCAAATAAAACGAAGGTGTATAACACTTCTAAAACTCCATAGAAAAAAAATCATTAAGCATTACCATAGACTACAACATATCTTATTTACCCCTCTTTTACCATAAGCATGAAAAGAGCTTACCTCTAAAAATTATTTTGTATTTATGTGTGTGTGTAAGGGAACGTATCAAATGAGAATACTTCTTATTGTGAGAAATGAGAACTACAAATATAAATTATTATATCATATTTGAATGGTTAAGATTAAAAAAATGCACATAACTTTTTTAAGTGATCATGTGACTACTAACTAACTTTTAAACATGACCATCTATAAATAATTGTATGACCCAGATTTATAGTTCTCACATTTAAAAAATGATAACTATTCTCACTTGATACTATACAATTGCACACCTGCCCACCTGCTCGCCCCCCCTCCCACATGTGTGTGTCTGTGTGTTATATACAATTTGTATTCAGAATTGATTTTCTATTATTATATCATTTAAGAAAAGTAGATAAGAAAATATAAGAAAAAATAAACATAGTGTTCTTATTCAAAATGCCATATTAGGGATGATAAAGTGTATCTAGATCCTATGGGTATCCGCAAAAATACCTGCAAATGGGCAAGGTAATACCTGCTTATTTGGGATGGGTATTTACCCATAAATTTTAATGGAGATGGGTGCAGGTATGGGTATTATAGTACTTAACTCGCCCTATACTTGCACCTATTACATATATAATAATTTAATTAAAATTTCTTTTATATATATAATTATATATTTTATTAATTATTAATTTAATTACTAAAACATAATATTGATTATTGAATATATGAATTAATTATGTGCTTAATAAATTGTCCATATGCAACTAACCTATGCAACTAATTGTCCATACACTAATTGTGCATAGTTTAATTTACAGCTATTTGCTATAGGCAATATAATTATAGGATAATTAGTGTTAACATATCATTTTTGGTAGGTCTTGGAGAGTACTAACACATGATGTCCAAGTTTCTAATGAATATGTTAAATGATTAAAACATTACATTTAAGAACAATTATGTTATTCTAAAAAAAAGAACGATTATGTTAGATGATTATGTTTCTAATGCTGTGTGGTTATAACTTATGTTTCAATGATTTAAGGTTATGCTTGAATACTTTTAATTTATGTTTGAATGATTTAAGGTTATATAGATACTTTTAATGTTATTTTAGATGCTTTAAGATTATGTTTGGATGATATAAGAGTGAATTTTGATTTAGTTGTAGTAGTTTTTAGTTAATATTTTTTATTGATTTATTGATTTTACACATAAGTAAAGTGTTGGTAGCTGGTGCGGGTATAAGTATATAAGTACCCAGTAGGTGTAGGAATAAGGATTAAAGTTGCTACCTGCATGGATATGAGACGAGTACATGTATTATTTTCAAAACCCAGGTATGAGATGATACAACAGTACCCTACCCATTGCCATAAAATGAGAACTATTCTTACTTGATACTATACAATTGCACACCTGCTCCCCCTCTCCCCCCCCCCCCCCCCCTCGGGGGTGGGTGTGAACATAGTGTTCTTATTCAAAACGCCATATATATCTTCAACCAAAGTGTTTGGGTTGGGTTGGGTCGGTTTAGGTTCATGGTTGCCCGTACCCGTACTTTTACCTATGAACACTCCTAATATTTCAAATTAAAATTTTCAATTACAATTGAAATCAATTTAAATTTAATAGAATTTTAATTACCATACATAAATGAATGAAAATTATATTCTTTAATGATTGATTACATTATTTTTATTAATTTATATTTATAATAATTTACTTTTTTTTCATAGATTATATTTGATGTGAAATAATTGTCCATTGTATATTTAAGTAATAATTGATTGCAAATTTTATTCATCAATTCAATATTTGATTGATTATGAATTTTATACAATCAGATAATTGATGTCAATCTTTTTTTAAAAAAATAAAAAAATAAATTTGTAACAAATCACAAATTAATGCCAAACACTTAGCTTATTAGCGCTTATAATTAATGTTTTGTGATTTTCTTAGGGGTTCATTTTTTTTTCTATATTTGAGTGATTAAATTTGAGCTTGTTTTGTGTCATAAACCACTATTATTGGACATTGCTATGTGAGAGGTGGTTGGTTTCCTGGGTTTGATGGTTTTAACATTTGAATTTCTTTGTGTAGGATGTTTTACAGTTTGTTGTGTCTGAAGGTTGGGTATTTTGATTGGTAAGGTGTATTTTATTTTATTTTTCAATTTGGTAAGTTCTCTAACCATTTCATTCCTTCAATTTGCATCAAGTAATGGTGTTTTTTAAGCATAATCAATTGCAACGCATAACCTAGACTCAAGTCAAGAAGCACTTGTGGTCATTGATACGGACTCAGATCTAGAGGATAACTTAGAGTTGAAGGATTGGACAGATAAGCTTACCAAGGCCTTAACTTCTGGAAACAATCCATTGGGAAGTTTAGAAATTTGGAATACGAGATTCATTTTTTTTTTTTTAACTTCAACTGTAGTTGATTTCTATCGATATTGCACATGAGGTTTTGCTCCGCAACTAGGAAGAGGTTTACCTGGTATACAATAATGAAGAACTAGTGCAATACAAGTTGTTGGAGGATGGTCTAAAACAAACCAAATGTTATGTCGACAATGATTGGTGTAAATTTTGCGTGGAAAAGTGATTTAAAGAGGGAGATTTACTTAAACTCAGTATAATCGATGATCCTCTTAACTTTTATGTACAAATGATTAAGGATTAACTTTGGTAGCTACTACTTATGGAGTCTAATATTTAGGAAAATTGATTATCTTTGTGAACTTTTTTATTAAGTAATTATGGAATGATTTAGTTTAAATCTATTACAATTTTTAGAACAATTTATGCTCATTTGTAGTATTTTATATATCCAATTAAATAATTAAGTTTTAATAGTGGGTTTTTTTATTATTGCAAAACATTTTTTTTTATTTGTATGCAATCTTCTTATATTGTTGTTAAAATGAACAATAATAAAATTAATAATATCAAAATGAAATAAATAGAAGTATGTATAAAATTGAAGTGTATTAAAATTAGTTTATAAGTAATTATAAGTACTTATAAGTTTGAAGAGACTTGACAAGAATACTTAATTTTGACCCTATGTAATAATACTTGAGCTTTGGGACTATTGTAATATTTAATCTTCCAACCATTTAATTATTAAAAAATATTGATTACGTATTAGAAATTAGATGTAATTTTTGTGTGGTTAAATAGAAACCAAGATAAATAATTATATACTCTCTTGATCCCTTCTTCTCATTTTAGCATTGTTAGTTTAATTAATCTGAGATTGCACTGTGTTTCTTTAATGGAAAATAATAAATATTACGAATTTTATCACACGAACAGCATGCACGACCAACGTGAATGATTTCTATCCGTTTTTTTTTTCCCTAACAACGATGCTATTTAGTGTTTTTTTTTTGTTGGATGAATATGAAAAGTAAAACCGACTACAACCGAACAAAGGAGACACCTAAGGCATCCGCCAAAATAACTGAGCTAATTTGAGATGGACAAATTTGAGACGTTTATTTTAAGGTTTCATATTATATTTTCAGGTATTATATTGTTTAGAATGTTATAATCAGAAATGTTATTTTTAAGTATATTTAAAAATATGTTTGGTTACATTTTAATATTTTTAGAAATATTTTTTTAAAATTTAAAATAATTTAAATAAAAATATAAGCTACAAGTGTGTTAAAAAATAACTATTCATATTTCTATAAAAATATCATTTTTTCACCTTTTCTCATAAGAATAGAAATATTGAAAAACATAATAAAAATAGAAGTTACAACTTTCCTAGAAATCAACTATACCTGAAAATAATTTTTTAAAACTTATAACAAAATATGGGTATATTACATTCCCATGTTTACATTCTCAATTAACTTTTACTCAATGAAACAAACGCACTTTTAGATATTTATCTTGGGATTTTGCACCAAACTTAGCTAACCATTCTGCACAGGAGTTTCCCTCCCTTAGGGTGTGCTGGAATATGAGTTCCCAAGGGTAAGACATGAAGGATCGAATGGAGTTAACCAAAGAAGCACAAGGGTGACATGAAGGAGCTCCTTGAAGGATGAGGTTCAAGGCTATCATAGAATTCGACTCACAGAGCACGTGAGAAAAGGCAGCAGCATGAGCTTTGTTAAGACCGTGGAAGATGGCAAATAATTCCGCAAGAACCTGATAACCCAGAAATCCATTACCCACAAGAGTCACGAAGGAGGCCACCAAAACCAGACAATCCGGGATTCCCTAATGAACTTCCATCCGTGTTTATCTCGATGAAATTTGGATGAATGTGAAAAGTACAAAAGTACACAAATTTAAATCTAACGCTAGAGGACATACATGACCGTTCAAAGGAGATAATGAAATAAAGTTATCTTCCAATATAAATGCAACACATCAGATTCATTAACTTTCGTAGGATTATTTTTCGTACCGTATATCATTATTCTTTTTTAATTATATTTATCTCTTAAATTATATGATTATCCAATAAAAAAGAGACAACTAGGATTCATCTTTGGCTGAAAGCAGCTCCTGTCCAGGAGTAGTGCTTTTCTTTGGTTTCTTTTCTAAAAGCGGGTAATTTATAATGATACTTTTTAAGAAATGAATAAAGAGAGACGCTTTTAACCCATTCTTTTAACATAAATATACTTTTTAGTATGAATTAAAATTTATTGAAAATTTTCAAATTTTATGGGTCTTATTTTTTATTTAATGAGTCTTTGCTTATAATTTTGTAGTTTTTAGTAAATTTTAACTAATAATAATGTGTTAAAGAATATATGACTAACATTCTTAATTTGTAAATGTAAAACTTTTATTAAAAATTAGGATAAAAATGTACTAATGATTTTTAAATGTTATATTTTTTATAAAAATATTTTAAAAATTTTTTAATCATTATTTTAATGTTGTTAATTATCATTCTCCTTTAAAAATGGATAATTATAAATATATATTTATTTTTTTTCCATCTTTTTTCTATTTCATTTTTCTTCCCATCTTCCTTACTTTTCCATCAAGTCACATATCATATTTTTCATACACACTCTCTTTCTTTTTTTTTCCCCTCTTTTTTCTATCTGTCTTCTCTTATCTACCCAAAAATTTGCAGTGATCGTTTAGCATTTTTCTTTAAAAACTTAGATATGTGCTTAATATAAGAGAAAACAAGTAAAGTCACACTAGAGATGTTATGTGTAGAACTAGGTGTATGAGTTACGACTTGCGAACAATCCGTTTAATTCGCAGACCAAATAGGTTAAAACTAGCTAAAATGCTAATCCATTTAAGTGTGGGTATATTTGACCTAGTTCATTTCACCCACTAATTATACATGTTGGCATTTGTATACTGGGCTAGCATGCGGACCAAGTATTTTTTAAAACATTAATTATTATTATTATTATTTAATACATTTATAGTTTAATATTGAGTTTTTTATGTTTTATTTGTGTTTTGAGTGATGTGGATAAAGCTTTTTTTTTTTTAGATTTTACAAATTTATTTATCCACGTATATTTTCTTATATATTTTCTTTGTTAATCTTATGTTAAATATTTTTATTTTTTATTAATTTTTTAATAAAATTGTGAAGTTTTTCAATTATTTTTGAATTTTTAAAATTTTTTAGAATTTTTCAATTTTTTAATATATTTTCATTATTTAGTCATGAATCAACCCATAGTTCACAGGCTAAGTGAGTTGGATGCAGACCAAACAAAAATAAAGTCCATTTAATTAGTGGGTCAGTTTGAAGTTTGAACTAATCTATTTAAGTGTAAATTGGATTATCTTATATGCTCACCTCTACCTGTATAATTTATTTTATGTTTCCAATAATTTTCAAAGTTTAAAAGATACACACACTAGCTCACTAGCTTAAGTTTTTTAATATAATTCCTATAAATATATATTCACTTTTTCTTCTATCTTATTTTTATATCATTATCTTCTTATCTTTCACTTTCTTTTATATCATATCACTTATCACATCTATTACACTTTTTTTTTCTATTTTTTTTCCTTTCTATGTCTTCCTTCCATCTTAATAAACCCTAATAAGGGTATTTTACATTTTCCTTTTCTAATATTTACTGCATGATCCGTTCTTTATTAATTTGAATGGCGTCATATCAGTTATATTATATTGATGATTTTGAAGAAATGATTGAAAAAAGACAAACGATCGGGATATAGACGAAGATTATATTGTACACCAAAAAAGAAAAAGACAAAGACTATATTATTAAATATTAATTAATAATTGAGATATAAGCAAAGTTACCATTCTTAGCGGGAAGCTGTTGATAAACACGAGAACACGCATTCCTTCGCCTGACAAGTGATAATCTCAAATAAATAGTAGGAGAAAAATGTTATTACTATTAACGTAAATTTATTTCCTCGTCTTTCATCTGTTTTTATTCTTTTTTTTTTGCTCTTTTTTATTACATTAATTATTATATCTATCATTTCTCTCTCATTTCTTTTTCTTTATATATCCTTTTCTTTCATTTATCCTATTCAACCCAGAATAGTAGAATTGTAAGTGAGTCGGATTAAGTCAAGTTTGGTTCAATTTAAGACTCAATCCAATTAAATATAATTAATTTGAATTCAATAGTTGGATTCACTAATTAAAATATTAATATATTTTAGAAAGTAAAAAAATCAAAAAATGAAATTCCTAATTAGCTCAACTCATTCAAAATCAAGACATTTAATATATGAAAAAGCTAGTTAAACAACAAACATGCACAATTAGACCACAATCAAAATGACAATTTATAGTACGCAAAAAGTTTAGAATGACTTACAAATAGACCACTACAACTCAAACACAATCAGAAATTAGTCATGTTATCACCAATGCATGTCTAAATTAAAATACAAATCCAACTATCAAAATCTAACACTATCACAAGAAAATACAATACATGATTGATAGAATTAGAATAATTATTATTTTATTATAAACATTATATGTATATTAGGTTGGATCTGGTCAGGTTTGAAATTTATTAACCTGATATCCAACCCAATTATAATTCGGTCAGCCAAAATGAACTCAAACCAACTCGATGATCCAACCTAACTCACATAAATGTAGTTGGATTGATCTAGTTTGCTAGTCGATCCTAACCTGCCTATACCCTTACAAAATGGAGTGAGGTTACCCATATATTTTCGAAAAAAAATCAACCACCAGTATTACTTTATCTTTTTTTAAAAAAAAAAAAACTGTGAATTAGCATGATCACCAAGGACACGCAATTGACTGTTAAGGATATTCTTCTTCACCGACGAAGAAAGAGGAAGGATAGAAGAATAGAAAGCAATCGAGTTTTTATATTTTTATTTTTACATTGAAGATTGAAGATGATTTGTATTTGGCTTCGTTAATTTAGATTGTCATTCATCGGCAACTTTTCTTTTCAGTGGGAAGATCCTAGCCAGATGCTAGGTGATAACTTCTATAAAACAAATCCAGTTATAATACATGGTCCTGCTTCAAAAAACAAAAAATAGCCGGGGTTCTTCAACTTACTTACCACTTGCAATGTTGTGTCAAGTGTGACTATACAGAGTACAGAGCCTGTCCTGTAGGCCAAAATGATAAAAGCGAGCACCGCACTATTTGAGTAACTTGCAACATCTATCATCACATGCACTTGATGTTTTGCTCAACTTGAGTTAGTTTACTTCTTTTCTTCTTCTTCTTATTACTAGTGGAAATACAGACACGCACTATCGTACCTGTGTGTCCGCTTTTCTATTACACTAAATTTGATAATTGTAATAATTAAGGAATAAAATCATAATAGATCGTTCAAATATATTGAGATAACTAATTTGATGCACACTGATAAATTAATTTTGAAATTTAATTTTTTAAAGTAATTTAAAAATTAATTTTGAATTACTTTTTCTATAGAAGAATTAATTTTGACTCTTTCAAAATTAATATCTTGATAATTTGGAGAACATATTAAGGATTTTGATGTGTGATAGAAAAAAGTTAATTTCAAATTGAAAATTAATAAAAATAACATATGTTATGTTGTTAATGAGAGTAAATTAAGAGATAAGATCAAAACAAATTGTTCAAATATACTGAGATATTTAATTTGATTCTTTTGAAAAAAAATTAATTTTATTTTTTTTAGGCAATCACATCAATTTCTTATTCAACAAAGTTTTTGAAAGAATGAATTTAAATTACAATTAGTTTAAAAAATTAAAATTTGAAAATTAAATTGTTAATCTGCATCAAATTAAATATATCAGTATATTTGAACGATTTGTTTTGATCTTATCACTTAATTTACTCTCATTAACAACATGACATATATGGTTTTTTATTAATTTTAATGGGTGGGAATCAAGTTACTCCAAACGTAACTCTTGATAGAGTTACTTCACTTAATAATTCTTGATATATATTAAATTTTAATGATCTAACCGTTGAATATTTTGATATTATGTCAACGACCATCCACAACAAATTTTAGGTAAATTGTATATTTGTAGCTAGTTAATCTTATAGTCGACATTTACTTATAATTTAAAAAAATATATTGCACTTTAATTTAAATTCAATTCATTTAATGAAGTATCAAATAGTTTTCAAACTTTATAAAAATTTGTATACTTAATCTATTCAATAAAATCTTTTAATTCAACGGTTGTATAGTTAAAATTTAATAATATTAAAAGTTATTGAGTGAAGTAACTCTATCAAAAGTTACTCTAAGAGTAACTTGATCCCCACCCATTTTCAATTTGAAATTAACTTTTTTCATTACACAACAAAATCCTTAATATGATCTCCAAATTATCAAGATATTAATGTCAAAAGAATCAAGATTAATTCTTCTATGGAAAGTAATTCAAATTAATTTTAAATTACTTTAAAAAAATAAATTTCAAAATAAATTTGTTAGTTTGCATCAAATTAACTATATCAGTATATTTGAATGATCTATTATGATTTTATCCCTTAATTGTTACAATTATCAAATTTAGCGTAATAGAAAACCACAAAATAGTAAAATTAAAAATTACTAATTACGTTTTGAGAGATTTGCACAAAATAGGAAATTATCAAATTTACTATACTATTTATTGTAAATAGTAAATTACTAAAAATAGTAAAGGCAAAAAATTAAAAAAATGTATATAGATAAACATGTATTTAGAAAAATAAAATATTAAACTAAAAATAATACAGAACCAAAAAAAATGTACATATAAACATGTATTATACAAACTTTTTTTTAATTTGTTTGGTAATAAGTTTGATTTTTCTTAATTATGCTATAATACATGATTGGATAATATTATAGAAATATTTTAAAGTTAAAATGCTTTTTTTTCCGTATAAAACATATTTTTAGATTTCTAATTATAAAATGTTAAATTAAAAAATAAAAAATTCTAGAACTTAACCTATTAATTAATATATATATTACAATGTAAGAAATTGATAATGAATAAAGTATTTAAAACTAAATGAAAACTCACATAATTACTTAAAATCCAAATTATAAATAAATAAGAAAATTATATTTAAGTGAAATGGATAAATCTCTCACGTCCTGAGCATAAAAAATAGATTATGTCATTCATCCAAAATGTTTTATTAAGATTTTTTTTTCGATATAATGCTTTATTAAGATTTTTTATTTCAAATCAATAGCATTAATGTATAATTCATATCCTTGAACTTCAACTACCGAATTGTCCTATTCTGGCAAAATATTTTATTAAGATATTTTATTTATAATCAATAGTACAATTCATATTCTTGACTTTTAACTACTGAATGGTCCAGTTATACAATTGGCTTTTTAACATAAGAGGGCTAATATTTTTTGGAAATTACCCAAATGAGTTTTTTTTTTAAAATTCCCAAATTGGGACAAGTCGTGGTTTGGAAATACGACTTCTGAAATGGAAGTTGTGCTTCCCAGGTGAGACTTTTCTTTTTACTTTTTTTTATGACTTCTAAAAGAAGTCGTGTTTTCTAAACAAGACTTCAATTTTATATTTTTTTAACCTAGCATGAAGTCATGTTTTGTATACACGAATTTACTTTTGATTTTTTTTTTGGTGAAGTCGTGTTTGACGTTAAAGACTTCACCTTTTTATATTTTTTTTCTTCAAATTGTAAGTCATATTTGAAATATAAGACTTCAACCTTAATATATTTTTTTAATTGAAGTCGTGTTTGTGGTCCAAGACTTCACTTGTTATATATTTTTTTCTTTTTCCACATTTATGATTTTAAGAAAAAAAAAACAATTTACCATGTCGTGCATTGAAAACACGACTTTAAGTAAATAATTAAAAAAAAATCTTTAAAATGTCGTGTATTGCTTTCATGACTTCAAACTAAAAAAAAATTTAAAAAATAAAACCATGTCGTGTTTGTATTACACAACTTCAACAAATTATAAAAATATATTTGAACATCATCAACGTGATCCTAGGACAAGAGGATGGCGAACAAATCAAGTGCAACAAGAACGAAGACCGTAACGTGATAGAAGAAGACCTTCATGCAAAACATCATTCCACGTCTAATTAATTTTTTAATTTTGTCATAACTTTAAGGTGTGTTATATTTATCATTTAAACAGTATTGTAAATCTTTAAGTATGCATTTTTCTAAAAAATTTACAAACAAAAAAATCAATTCATAACACTACATAAAATTAAAATTCATCAATTTTTTACCATTTTAAAATAAATTTAAATCAAAATCATACTTAAATTTTTACAATGAAATATTTTACAACATTAAACTAACATACATTTCACAACCATGAAGTAAAAAAAATTCAAAATATAAAATAAAATAAACACCAAACACGAGTTCCATAAAAAAAAGGAAAATCTTGAATCATAAACATGACTTCAAAAAGAGAAAAAAAAAAGTGGAAGTCTTGGATAGTAAACAAGACTTCAATGACAAAAAGAAATATAGCAAGTGAAGTCTTGGACCACGAACACAACTTCAATAAAAAATTTATATTAAGGTTGAAGTCTTATATTTCAAATACGACTTCCAATATGAGAAAATATATATATAAAAAGGTGAAGTCTTTAACGCCAAACACGACTTCACAAAAAAAAAATCAAAAGCAAATTCGTGTATACAAAACACGACTTCATGTTGGGTTAAAAAAATATATATATAAAATTGAAGTCCTGTTTAGAAAACACTTATTTTAGAAGTCGTAAAAAAAAAAAGTAAAAAGGGAAGTCTCGCCTGTGAAGCACAACTTCCATTTCAGAAGTCATATTTTTGAACCATGACTTGCCTCAATTTGGAAATTTTTTTAAAAAGAACCCATTCGGGTAATTTCCAAAAAAAGATACCCCTTCGAGGTAAAAAAAGCCTATACAATCTCTCAGGCCTAATGTGGACCAAGGAGTTGACTTTTTAAAACCATGTGTAGAAACTCCTAAAGAAAAGCATAGAAGAGAATAATATCCTAAGTAAAAGAGTACAGTTCCACAACACCTCCCTAAATCCTCAATAATAGATAGATAAAAAAAATCTCGAGTGAAAAAGAAGTGGAGAAAGCACTTGTGCTCATTTCAATTTATATATGCAAGCTTACACTTCTAACATACAAAGGTCTATCAATTTTTCTTTTATGGATGAGCCATAAGCTTTCTCATCTTTTGAACTATGCCAAGATATGAAAAAGTTGCTTAAGAACACTACATAAAGCAATTGTTGGGTTGTACTTGAGCATATGTTCTTATCTTCATTAGAGGTTTAAAAAATATGATACTCAACCTTCCCCCAAAAGAAGTGCATCATATGTGATCTTGGTCCTATAACAACTGATGTGTAACTGTTAAATTGTTAATGATATCACCAATATAGGACAATTGACAAACAAAGGATAGTAACGATTACCCAGAAATATCAAGTTGTAGAGTAAAAGATCCCTGTATTTGGATCAAAGTAATAGGCCAAACTGCTACTATAATAGTACCTAGACGATCAAATAAATTGATGTCAGATCATGCTTATAACATTTTTTTTATATAAAAAATGCATTAAGAGAAAGAACAAATGGGTACATACATTCTTTATATTATGATAAATGATTTTTTTTTTGTTTTTGATATTACAATAAAGGTAACTAATGTCATATCTATTAAGTTATTTCCCAAAAAGTAGAAGGAGGAGAAAAGTCATACCTAGAAGATTCATCATACATATAATCGTTCTTCTATGCTCCGCTTGGAAAGAAAAGTAGAATCATGTTAAAAACTTATCAAATAAAAATCAGCAACAAAAATTCAATTTCATATGCCAAATTTAGAGAGGCAATATATTTACCATCAGTAATAGAATTTATGGCATCTGACAAAGATTGACTAACTGCATTATTTTCATACGCAGATGGCTTACTAGTACCATGCTCATTAGTAGTAGCAAACATGTCGTACTCATCTGCACCATTGCCAAAGGCTTCCAAAGTCATGTTGATTTGAGAAGTGTGTTTAAATTAATTTCAAATACAAATTTTACATTTACATTAAACATATATATGATAGGCAATTAAAAAAGAAAAAAAAAAAGAGTTACCATGCTTAAGAGGTTCATATTCTTTCTTTATTGGTTCTTGGAGTATTCTGGACAGTGATCCCATGTCACCCAAATCCTGCAATCACTGTTAATGAATAAAAACGACGAGTGGTCGATCAATGAAAGTGCAGCCTGGCTTTCCCTCCTTTCCAATATCAATGAATAAAATCGAGATCTGACGTTCCCTCCCTTCTAATATCAAAAGGCATAAAAAAATTGAAAATAAACTTGTTTCAATTTCGATCTCCACCCTGAACTTTAGAAGAAAAAAAAGGAAAAAAATGAGAAATGAAATGCAAAAACTAGAGTCTAGAAATAAACCCCACATAATTTCTCAAAATAGTCAAAACCAAGGAAGAAGAGCAAGCAGATTTAGAGGCGATGAAAGTGTCAGGAATCACGATGGAGAGTATGCAGTTACCAGTAGATGAAGGAGATTTTGCGGTTACTCCGTTTATGGGAATGAAAAAAAATGAAGCACGACAAAGAGATTGCAATTACCTTTGTGCTAGTTTAATTTTTTGTCTTCATGTCTTTTTTTTTTCTTTCTCATTTTATCGTTTAACTAGTATACTTATTACAGTTTCAGTTTAAGGAAAGTAGAGGGGTTGCACTATAATCAAGGGGCATAGTTGTTGAAGGAAATGTGTACGCGAAAGGAGGATATTTCCATTATATAATGTTATAGATATTATTATTATTATAAGCCTTAAATAAGTTTTTGTCTCTATAAATATTTTAAGATTTGATTTTAGTATCTATTTTTTTTTTGTTGTGTTAAGATTTCTAATCTTTTAAAAGTAAACGATTTTGACCCTGATGATTAAATGATTTATGTTCAATATTGAGTTTGCTATCAGTGATTTAACTCAACACTACCATGTATATTCTAATTGTTGTCTAAATATGTTTTTAGTTCCTATAATTAAGTATCTTAAAATTATTTTCATTCTTTATGTGGAGTATAAATGCAAGTTGCCGTGGTTATTTATGTGTAATCAAGTACTATTTTCTTAATTGCTACATTAAACCCTTATTTTGTGCATCCATGTATGCACTTATCTATGACTAAATTCAAGGCATTGTATGACTTATTTAGTAAGTGTTGTGTGGCTTATTTAATTAGTGTTGTATGAACTTTTGTATGTCTTATTTATGATTTGTTACAACTTGGTGTTATGTTTTTTTTTTTCTTTTGCATAATTTTAGTTGATATGCCATGATTAGCCTCAAATGATTGTGATCTCATTTCAAATGAAGAAAATAACTTAAATATGGTTAGCAATATGGTTGTGTCTATGGTAGATATGTAAACATTTTTAGTAAAAGAACGTGCTATGAAATACTTATGTACTTTATATATGACTAATTTATCAATATAAATGTGCACTTATATATGTATGCTTAATGTGAAGGAGTTGTATGACTTATTTAGCTATTGTTGTGTGACTTATTTAATTAGTGTAGTAGGAACTTTAATATGCCTTATTCATGACTTGTCATATGTTGGTTCTATGCTTTTTTTCTTCTTTCTCTTCTTCTTTTTATAAAATTTTAGTTGAAATGTCATAATTGCCCTTAAATGATTATGATATCAATTTAGATGAAAAAAATGACTTGAATGAAGCTGGCGACCTGGTTGTGTGTGTATGGTAGGTATGCCAACGATTTTAGTTAGACTAACATAGTATGAAGTATATATGCAAATAGGATAATTGAATTAGGTGGACACAAATGGGTTAAAGAAATTTCACATGGAATTGAGAGAAAATACCATGAAAGTTTTAGGAAGGATATTTATGATGGATAAATATATATTTCACTATTTCGTACTACACTAGTTGACCATGGTTTAAAGAGTTATAAACGTATGGGGGTAGATGAGATGATTGGTATGTTCTTATATATTTTTTGGAATGGAGTACGAAATAGGATTATTTAAGAAAAATTCAAACATTTAAGTGAAATAGTTAACTGACATTTTCACAATGTACTTGTTATATGTTTGAAGTTGTCATTTGAATTAATCTGACTGCAAGACTGTACATTTCAACATGTACACAATAAAATGCGCAATGATAGTCAATATTGATCATATTTTCAAGATTGCGTAAATATACATGGAAATATAAAAATATAAAAAGAGGGATTGAATTGTGTTTTTTTATCTTTGCAAAATCTTTTTAGAAGACACATAGCAAGTAGGTGACTGTATCATTCTATAGTGAAAAACTCTTATGAAAAACTTAGGTTCTGTTTGGGGTGGTTTTTAATTTTAAGTTTTAAAATTTTAAAAAATCAAAACCAATGTTTAGTTTTTAGTCTTAAATTTTTAGTTTCAAGTTTAAAAAGTTACCATCGATCTTATAATTTTTTTTAAAAAAAGTTATTGACAACAATAACTCTTTCACATGTCATGTATTTTATAATTTTTTATGGCTTAAATATGTTTTAGTTCCTATAAAATGAGCAAGTTTTGATTTTAGTCCTCATAAAATTTTTCTTTCATTTTCATCCTTGAAAAGTTGAAATTATTGTTTTTTGTCCCTACTATTATGTGACATTAATTACTGTTTATATGTTTAATGGAAGGTCAATGACCATCCCAAGTGACATGATACTATGTCAGTATATGACACCTTTAAATTTTTTAGACCCCTAAAATAAATGTCTTTTATTTACCCTAAAATGAACGTTAGGGGACCAAAAATAGTAATTTCATATTTTGGAAGGATGAAAATAAAAAAAAATTTTATAGGGACCAAAACCCAAATTTGTTCATTTTATAGGGACAAAAAACAATAATTTCAAATTTTACAAGGATGATAAATGAAGAAAAAAAATTTTATAAAGACCAAACTCAAAACTCATAAGCAATAGTGATAAAAAAAAATTATAGGGATTAAAAATATATTTAAACCATTTTTTATTAAACAAAATTACATAAGCAATAGTGATAAAAACTAAATTTAATTTTAAAAATAATAATATTAACAAAAATAATAATAATATTTATTTTCATAATAATAATAATAATAATTTAATAATAATAATAATAATAATAGTTTTAATAAAATAATAATATTAATAACTATTTTAATAATAATAATAATAATAATAATAATTTTCATAAAAATAATAAGTGTGGTCTTGACATAACATAGTTTTATAACTTAAAATAAGAAACAGGATACCAATTTTCATGGTTTTGACATAAGGCTTAAAACTGTTTTAAAAATGCCTTAAAAATGCTTTCGAAACTATTTTATCCGAACATGTTTTGTTTTGAAAATAAGATTTAAAAACTGAAAACTAGAAACTCAACATCACCTCGAACAAGGTCTTAGTTTGAAAAACATATTGTTTTTATCATAAGTTTAATTCCCTTAATGTTAGGATAAAAAAAGAGTAAACACAAATAATTTATATTGGTTTGTCTCACACCTAAGATTACGTCCAATTTTTGGCAATCACCAAGAATTCCATTAAAACACAAATTTATTGGAACTAAGTTCCATAATGTTACAAGTGTTCTTTTCACCAAGTCTCTTCAAGCTTTAGATAAGTATTCTTTATAACATGCCTGCCTCTTTAAGCTTAACCTCAAGTATTGTTTTGAGACTTGTCTCTCCGAGCACTAAACATAAGTATTCCTTTTCTTTTACCTCTCCAGACGCTAACGCCTTGTTTGGTAGGAGGCGAAGAAATAGAGGAAAGGAAGGAAAAAGGTAAGAAAAGAAAAGAAGAAAAATAGGTGAGAAATAGAATAGAAGTTAAGGTTGTTTAGTTAAACAGAAATAGAATCGATATAAATTTGTGAAGTTGTTTGGTTTGAAATAAAAAAAGAAGAAGAAAGGAAATTGGATTATTAGTTAAAGACAATTATACCCTTACAAATTTGAATACATATTTTCTCATTTTTTTTTCTTTTAGTCAATTTGGGTTTATGGAAGTTGATTTTGAATAACCTCTAGAAAGCATGAAGTCAGTTTATACAAGCACCCACAATGATGAAAATCAATTTGCACTCCAACAAAATCTATTTTGTTGGAGGTCTAGAGAGAGCAGATTGAAAAATATGAAACATAAAATCGATTTTATATGGCAACCAAATCGATTTTCACAAGCGCCCACACATGAAATCGATTTTGGTGATTACAAAATAGATTTTGACTCTAACAAAATCTCTTTTGTCTTGTGACAAAACAGATTTTATGCTTGACAAAACAGATTTTGGTTACCATAATACATCAAATCAATTTTGGAATGCCACAAAACCGATTTAGCAACACCACGAGAAACACATTCAGGGGGTTATTTTCAGAAGAGTTTAGCAACGCGTACGATTTCTTCGCAAATCTTCACACTTTGCGTGGAAGATTTTCGTGGTGGGGTCCACCATTTTTTAAAAAAAAATTCATGCTTTTCCACTGTACCAAACGGACACAATTTTCTTATTTTTGTTCTTTTCCACCCTCCTCCCCTTTATTTCGCAACTACCAAACAGGGTGTAAAAGATCTCTCATAGTTTTCTCAAAACAAGGTGACCCTAGACTATTGTCCTTATACACTCAAAGGTTATAAATGATAGTCTACGTGCTCCCAAAATATTTACAAGATTACAAAGAATGTTCTAAGAGAAATAATGAAGCTTATTAAATGAAAATTCTTTCTTATTCTTTGTGTGCTATTTGTTTTCTGTTTGTTGTAACTTATTTATTCTTAAGGCTTTTATAGCAAAGCTCGAAAAAAGTAGTCATTGAGAGCTTTCTTCTATTTTGAAAATGAATGTTAGGAAGTATTAAAAGCAACAATAAATATTATTTCCATTCAGACACATATATTCAAATAAAGTACTATGCTTATCTCTAATTTTTTGTACTTTTATTGCATAGCAAGTAAAAGTTTCTATCTTTGTGCTTCTAGTACATTGACTTTCTGAAATGTTGTCTTATCATTCTATTTGTGTGTTTTTCATGTCCTTTTAGATACAAAAGTTGACAAAGTCCTCCTTTTGTATCTCTTGATAAGGAAGAAGGTCCTATCTTATGCACCATTTGACTTATACATAAGATGAAATCATAAGTCCTTGTTGTCTCCTTATTAGATGAATCCATTCAGACAAATCTTGACACAAGTTGATAAGCGAAGTTTGATTACTCAACAAAAAGATAGTTTCTTCATAGGACAATCTGTGGTAAAACTTAGAAAGAGCCTTACCTTTTAGACCTTATTTGGCCTATTTATATCATTCTCGATTTGTTTATCTTGGTGTTTCTCATGTGAGGTGGTGTGAGAATTGTTTCCTTAGGTAAATCTTGCTAGAATCACCATCTCTAATAGATTTTAGCTATGATTAAATGCTCTATGGTTGTATTGAGATTCATCTTTGACAAAAAGATTCTTGATATATGTTTATGGAGCCAAATTATTGGGTTTCGACCATTAAGCCAATACATGAACTTAATTTACCAAATTATACCTAAATTTTCTAAAAAGGGGTCCAAAACAATTCTATTATTCTAAACAAGAGAAAATTTATTAAGATGTGTATTTTCTTTCTCTTACATCTTCTCTAAATCATACCTTGTAGAGGAAGACTTATTATAGAGTGATTGTTAATTACTAAATCGGATGTCATGTCTTTCTTATTTCACAAGTAATAGATTACTTTATTTTTAAAATTTTTTCTCTTAATTTTTTACATTTTTCTAATACAAGAGACTCCCTCTTTTCATGGAGATAATCATAAAGCATTAATTGCTTGTGAATGTTGAAATTCACTTGTGATGTTAAAGAGTTCGAGCATCATGTAGATTGGTAACAAGAACCAAGTATTTGTTTTTTTTCCTTTTTCTTTTCTGCCATGTAGTACATCTCATGAATATGATTCAACTCATAGATTAGAACCCATTCACATTTTATATTTTCAAATAATTCTATCAAATATATTATAGATCTTGAGTAATTTGTAATAACAAAAATTACATTAAGAAATAAATTATTCTGCTCTATAGAAAATAAAAGTAATGTTTAAATGTGAAGTATATTCAGGAGTGTAACTAGAGCTGGCAAAATTGGCCCGGCCCGATGGCCTGACAAGCTAGGCTAGGCTGGGCCGTTAAATGCTTGGCCTAATAAAAATTGGGCCAAAATGGCCCGGCCCGATTGGCCCGTCGGACCAAGCTAGGCCACAAAAAAATTGGCCCGAATGAAACTGGGCCTATTTGGCCTGGTACTATATTTTTTTTTGTTTTTTTTCTTTGTAAAATATACAAAAAACTAAGAAAAAATAGTCACAAGCCATTTTGGCCCGGCCCGATAGGCTAGGCCGGGCCACAAAAAATATAACCTATTAAGAATTTGGCCCGGCCTGCTTTCGACACTTGGCCCGTTGGGCCAGGCCAGGCCGCCCCAAGCCCATTTGACAGCTCTAAGTGTAACTAGAAAATTTTCCTTGAGGGGCTAAATACAAAGATAAAAAATTATTTTTAAAACTAATATATAACCTTATTCAATAAAAATTATGATGTTTTTTTATATAATATATAAAATAAAATAATTAAAAAACTATTCATGATAATTCAGCTTGATTAATTAGACTCAAATTTATTCTAATTAAAAGTTTTATAAATATTTTTCTTCAATCTTGATGTAAAACGAATTTATCGTTCATTTTTTTTGGGGGATGAATGTTATAATAAAGAGTTAAACTTAGAATAATGTTATAAATAAAATAGTAAAAATTTCCTAAAAAATTAAGAGACCGTTTAGTTTGAAAAAAATGTCTTCTATTTTTAGTTTTTAATCAAAAAATATTACCTTCTTTTTACTTATTATTTTCAAAAGTTTTTATAGGAAATACAAAAAAAAAAGTTTTTCACTGCTTCTTATTTATATCTTTAAAAATAAAAAACAAAACGAAAATAAAATATCTTTTTTGAACTAAAAGTAGAAACAAAAAAAAAATTAAACATTTTCTTAAACCAAACCATCCCTAAAAAACTTATAAAAGATGTGCAATATTATTTGGAAGAGTCGAATGTTTTTTTAAAAAAATTTAAAGAGTCTATCAAGAAAAATATATAATAATTTTGGATAACCAAAGCTACTACATCACTACACAACTAGTTGTCCCAAGGCAATCTATAGTATATATATTTCAAAACCATTGAATGAAAAGTTTTGCCAAGTATCAAATTCTTAAGAAAAAGCATTTTCTATACACTATTAAGACCATGCTAAATTTAGAAAGTTTTTACTATTCATTGCACAATGCATTTCTTTTTATACTCCTTTTCTTATACACAATTTTATTTTTAACATACTTATTAAAATTAAAATTAAAAATATTTTATAATTAATTTAAATAATTTTCCATTAAATATAACGTTATTTTTTGTTATTAAATTATTAATAATAATATATAGTATATAGTTTTAATATTCATAAAATATTGAAATGGTAAACACATTTAAAATTGTATGAATATTTATATTTTACACAATTAATAAAAAAAAGTCAAGTGTATAATAATTTTCACTATCTAATACAAAATATATAATATTTTTAATAATTGAAATAAATGAAAAATATTTATTTTATATAAATTTTGAAAAAAAACAAAGATAAGATTATTAAGCTTCTACACTGCTACAATTACACATATTATATTATTCTTTTTTTAAAACATATAATTTTACTATAAATTAAAATATTTTATTTTGAAGTTTAATTTAATTTTATATTATGTTAATTTTAATATACTTACGATATATAATATCATTAGAAATCCTTCATGAAAAATTAATTGAAATATTTGGACCAAAATACCACTCTTTTAAATATTTATTACAACTAATATATTTTTCTATCATTAGTTAATATTGCACAATTATGTTAAGGAAAAAAAAAACCTACACTAGAGAACTTAATAGTTAGTACATTATCTTCTTACAAGTAGATGATAATATTAAACACCTATGACAACTCATCTTATATAAGTGTTAATGAAATATAAATTGTCTATAGAGATTAAAATTAACTAATAATTAATTTATTTTAAGTAATATTTGAGTTTAATAGTTTGCATCTAATTTAATTAATTTTTGTATTTTGAATTATTAAAAACATTGTTTATAAACTTTAAATATTATAAAATTTATTTTTATTTACAATATAAATGTAAAATAATTGAATTATTTTTTCATTTCACATTTCAAAATTAATAAAACATTTAAATTTAACATAATTCAAATCTTGTTTTAAATTTTTAAACATAAATTTCTCATACAATTTATAAATTTTTTAAATAAAATAAGAAATAGATGTGAGTCTATAACCAAATGTATGTCTCGTGCATACCACATGTTAAACACTAGTGCATACATTTCAAGTTTTAATGTTAGGTGAAAGATAGAGGTGTGAAGGCGTTGACGCTAAATTAAATTGGGTCTTTTGAATTTTAGGACAAATGACTAGTAGGGCCAATTTATTTTGGACTTCAGCATATTTTTGGACTTAGTTCTGATGGTCATGTGGATTAGGCTAATTTCAACACAACTACACATGTTTAATTTGGGTTGGTGATTAGATGACTTGATTTGTTGCATGTTACTGGTAGTGGGGATTAGATGACTCAATTTGTTACATGTTGTTGGTAATGGGGAAGCCACATATAATTGTTTTCAAGCCAGTTAGGCTAGTTGCATGTAATGGATTTATGCATCAGGAGTTGTTGCGCATAATGGAAACATGGAGTAGTGACTTTGGTGTAGTTGGCTATTATTTTTAAGTTGAAAAGTATAAGTAGGAGAAGAAAGTCATTTGTAAAGGGATAATAGCACAATGTAGACACATAAACAAACAATCAACCTAATCAATACAATTTATACTTTTCAACCATTTATCTTATTTTTGTTTATAGTTTTTCCTTTACATTTCAATCTTTTACAACATTTTCTTTACTGTCTTTTGCCTAGGAGTAGTAGTACCATAACTTCAGTTAACCACACAACTCTAGAAAATGGACTAGGAACCCACATTGAAGAACAAAATCCCTTTCTCAATAATTTGTCTAAAAGAGAATTATTGAGTTGACCAAATAGTCATTCCACACAGCTAATCCATTCTTCCTTGCACATAGGAGTTGTAGCGATTTTATGCTCTAAATTTAATGGTCATAAACAATGAATGACTACCTTGGTGGGTGTGCTAAAGAAGAAGACTGGGCTAAATTAACAAAAGAATTAACCTTTGCCCCTAAGGTTGCTAAGCTATATAAACCTATTGATGACATAATGAAGCACCTGAAGCCATCTATGTTAGCGTTGTCATTAATGGTAGGCCCTTTAGTGGAGTGTTTGGTAGGGGTGTACAAAAAAAAGGGAAAAAGAAAAAAATAGCTAAACAAAACCAAACCAAATTTTAAAATATCGAACTGTTTTTGTGAAAAAATTGAATTAAACGGCTTTATAATTAAAATAGTTCAGTTAACCAAACTGTTTTCATAAAATGGTTTGGTTTGGTTCTTCGAAAAAAAAATTAAACCATATATGAGTGTGAAATGGATAACTACACTAAACTGAATCAAACCTAAAAAAGATCGAACCATTATGAGAAAAAATTGAATTAATCCACTTTATAAAAACAGTTTGGTTGTTTTTATAAAGTGGATTGGTTTGGTTTAGTTTTTTCAAAAATCCAATCCATGAATAGTCCTAGTATTTGTGGATAATGGAGCATTTCTCAACATCATGCCATATTACACAATGAAGAAATTGGGTAGGTCCAGGATTGATTTGATCAAAAACTAACATGCGGATGACAATATTTATAGGTGATCTAACGACAACTAAAGGGATTTTGATAGCTAAGATTAAGGTAGGACACAAGATAAATACATTTGCGTTCATTGTCATGGATGCCAAGTCATCTTACACAATGCTTCTTGTGAAAGATAAAGCATATGATGTTTTGATGAAGACGTCACACTGGAATTGAAGGTTTGAAGGCTTTTGGAAGACCTCAAGAGTTGCATTGATAGTGTTTTAATTTGTTTTGTTTGTCTCTTGTCTTTGTATATGCTTGTCTTGTTATGATGAGTTAATTAGCCTTAAGCCCTTTAAAAATCATTAAAGAATCATAAATATTGATTTTAGAAACTAAAATCAACCATGTGCACAATTGATTAATTAATTTTGATTCGATATAAAATAATGTTAATCAATCATAAGACATGGTTTCAATTTGATAAAGTATAGTTTCAAGGCTTGATTTAGTGAGAATTTGCAAGTTAGTATTGTTGTAATGGTATACATGAATCTTGCAATAATTAAATTGTTCTTCATAAGTTTTTCAGACCTTAAGAACAATGTAATAATTACAAGAATCTCATAATATTACAAGAATCTCATAATAGATTACAAAATAGGGAAACCCTGGTGAAAATGCATGCCTTTGGTTTTAATTGATTACAAGTCCTCTGTAATTGACTATAATTTTCTAAAATCAAGTCCATGCAGTTTGAAAAATAGAATAATCAATTACAATTGTAATCGATTATAAGACTGCCCTGTAATAAAAATAACTATCTAATTGAATTGGTTTGGTTTGTTTCAAAGGCTAACTGTTATAAATAAGTGTTTTAGTACATAGGATAAGTGGACAAGCATAAAGTAAAAGTTATGCTAAAAGCCTTACATCCGCAGAATAAACAAGAATTGCAAAGCCTTATAGGCAAGATCAATTTCCTTAAGTGCTTCATCTATAATTCAACTAGTAAACTTAAAGCTTTTTCTCTATTATTAAAACTGAAAAAGATAGAAGACTTTGTATGAGGAAGACAGCATTAAGAGGCCTTTGAATAGACAACGAAGGCATTAACTTCACCATTTATTTTTATGCCTCATGTAGCCAAAAGGCCATTGAAGTTATATATTTTAGCCACAGAGGAGGTTATCAGCTGCTAGTTGGCAAAAGATGCTGCTAATGGTAATGAAAGTGTTCTACATTACCCTAGTAGGATGTTTGATGAAGTAGGCCATTAAGTTAAATGCATTTTCCTTAAAATATGCAGCTTTAAAAGCCATAAAAAGGCAAGTATTAGTTGATTTTATAGCCCAACACCTATGCATGGAAGTAAAAAACCCTTTACAAAACTATGTTGCATATTTAAGCACCAAACCTTGGGTCTTGACATTTGATGGGTCTAAAACCCAAATGAGTGTAGACACATGTTTGACAATGATTAGCCCTTGTAGCTAACATAGAAAATTTAATTGTCAATTATCAACTGATTATTCTAATAATTAGGTTGAATACCAAACTCTTATCTTGGGCTTGAAAATCTTATTAGCTAATGGAGCCCAATCTGTAAAACTAACTAGTGACTCTCAACTAGTCATCAAACAGTTGGTTGGGCAATACAGATTTTTCCACCCAAGCTTAGTGCCTAATTATGAATCAACTGTTCAACTGCCATGGTAGTTTATGGACGTTGAAATATTCTATGTCCCAATGGAAGACAATTAAGAGGCAAAAGACTTGGCTCAACATGCATTTGGGTTAAAAAAATTTAGATGCGTTGGAAGAAACCTAAAAGTGACCAGTTGTAGCACTTGTAGATCCTGCAATGGTTGATCCTAATTGGAGAGTTGAATTGGTTAGCTATCTCAATGATCCCTCAACTAAGTCTGATTTTGCTTTGAAGAAAAAATCCTTGAAGTACGTCATGATGGATGGAATTTTAAACTAGAGAGGTGATGATGGGTTACTGCTGAAATGTATTGATAAACAAAGAAGCCATGAGAGTTATAGGGGAAGTGCATAAAGGTATTTGTGGCTACCATAGACCAAGTCTAAAGATAAGGTGGATAATCCATAGACATGGATATTTTTAGCCAACCATCATGATTAATTATATTAACTATGCTAAAAGGTGTGAATCATGTCAAAGGCTTGGACCAATACAAAGAATCTCGGCTAAAGAATTGCATGCTATAATTAAACCTTGGCCCTTCAGAGGATGGGTCATGGGCCCAATTGGAAAGATACACCCAACTTCATCTAAGAAACATACATTTATCATTCTGCCGTTGATTATTTCACTAAATGGGTGGAAGCTTAGCAGATGATAAGTATATCACAAATGGATGTTATAAAATTTATACAACAACAAATCATATATAGGGTATGTTTGGCCCAGCTTACTTTTAGCTTAACTTCTCCTTATAAGTAAAAGCTGGGCCAAACACTTATTAATAAAAGGTCTTAAAAAATAAGTAGCTTTTTTATAAAGAAGAAAAATTAAAATTAAGTAGCTTTTTAAAAAGCTAGGATGAGGAGCTTATTATAAACTTATACGAAGCTTATTTTGAAAGGCGCCCTTTTGATACTCAATTTCTACAAATTACAAATTAAAATATATAACAAAATGAATCAGCGCTTGCAGCCACCAAACTCTAGGTGATTCTTGTCCTTGAAGTACCTCTTAGCTTTTTTTTTTTTTAGTTTTTACCGTTGTATGAGAATTTGTGTGGACCAATATCTACCTCGCAACCTTCAATCACTTTAGTGTTTTTCATCTTTCTGAAGAGGTAACGTTGAGGTCAAAAGAGTGACACGGTTCTTGCGTCGACAACAGCAACATAAGGAATTGCATCACTTATCTAATTCTCCCAGTTTATGTATTCAAACTTTTTGTCATGGTGCTTATGCATTTTACTACACTTTATTAGGTCAATCTTAATTTTAGTGTTTTTCATTTAAATATATATATATCTTTCACATGCTTGTACAATTTTTTACAATTCTTAAATATTGTCTTACGTGTTTACAACTTGTATGTGCATTGGCATTTATTTTAAGCATAAACTGTGTATGAATTATTGTTTGCATACTATCTTCGAGCAGTCGTCTCCCAATGCAAGTTTTATTATCTGCATTAACAATTTCCAGAAACCCAACATTCATAGAGGAATTAACTACATGAAAAGTATACAAACAACTTTTAAGGAGAAAAAAATAAAAATATCCAAATAGCTTTACCTTAATTTTTAAAGCCCTTTTTTTTTTTTTAAACTTTAGCTTAAAAGTAAATTATAAGTTAAAAAAAGGTCGGGCAAACGCACTCATAGATTTAGAATTCCAAAATCCATCATGGCTAATCAGGGCACAATGTTTGTTGACAAAGTCGTAGCCTTTGCCCAATAGTTTGGAATCAAAATGGTATATTGAACACTATCTTATACGCACGCGAATGGGCTAATTGAGGCTATTAATAAGATCATGATTGATCTAAGGAAAAAGGCCATGGAGGATAATAAGCCTCACAAATGGCATGAAATTCTCCCTGAAGTGTTGTAGGCTTACTACAACACCAAAAACAATGCTACGGTTGCCACTCCTTTTAGGCTTACTTACAAGCAAGATGCAGTTTTGCCCTTAGAGATTAATGTTAAGTCTTTGCAGGTTGTTAAGTAAAACCTATTTTTGATTGGTGACTCTCAAAGTGCATTTATCTTAAAATTAGAATCGGCTGGTGAGGATCGCTTAATAGCTTTGGAAAATATGAAGCACAAAAAGGAAAAAAATATTTAGAAGCTATAGCAAACATGGTCGTAGAAAGACATTTGTCAAAGCGAATTTAGTTTGGAAAACAATATTGTCTATAGGGCATTGAGACCCTAAATTTGGTAAATGGTCATCTACCTAGGAAGGCCCCAATATAATTAGCTAAGTCATAGCTGGCGGGGCATATTGGCTAATTGACATTCAATGGAATAAGCATAATAAGAGTATAAATGCAAGGTATTTAAAGAAATACTGTCCGAGCATATGGGAAAATGCCATCATAACTGGTCTACAAATTAAAAAAGATAAGAGAAGTTAGTGTTGATTTAGTTTTGCATTTGTTCAACTTCATTAATTAGCAAATGGCCATTATGTTAGCTAAACAAGGCAAAAAGGGGACAAAGTGTTGGCACTAAATTAAATTGGGCCTTTTGAATTTTGGGTCAGACGTTTAACAGGGTCAGTTTATTTTGGGTCTAAGCATATTTTTAGACCTGGGTCTTTTAATTGTGTGGATCAAGCTTATTTCAACACTGCTGCACATGCTTAATTTGGGTCAGATGACTTGGTCTATTGCACGTTGCTGGTAGCAGGAAAGTCACGTATCGACAATTTTCACACCAACTAGGCCAGTTGCACATGATGGCTTCAAGCATTGGGAGTTGTCGCACATAATGGAAATATGTGGAGTTGTGACCTTGATGTATTGGCTACTGTTTTTCAGTTGAAAAGAATAAATAGGAGAGGATGATCATTTTGTAAAGGGACAATGAACACAATGTAGACACACATACACACAACCAACCCGATCAATACAATTTATATTTTTCAGTCATTTATTAATTTTTTTCTTTACAGATTTTCCTTTTTATTTCATTCGTTAGCATACTTCAATTAACCACACGGCTTTAGAAAAGACTAAATCATCTAAAAGGAAATCAGTGAGTTAACCAAAATAGCCATTCTACGCGACTAATATGTTGTATTATTAAGAGTCAATAGAAGGAGTAATTTAAACTTTAGAGTGATGTCTTCTTATCATTTGATAAAGATTAATTTCCGATTATGCTATCTATTCTGTGAGCAATGAATGGGATAATAAAATATGTTCATACAACGATTTATATTCTCACGTCACCACTAATCTAAGAATCAATTTCACAGTAACTAATAAATCCCTACAACGAGGTTTTCCTTTTTACTAACTCAAATTAAGTTATTACTTCATTTTGCTCAGTGCTATACTGGAACAGTTATAGTGGATTTTAGCGTTATACTGAGAACAGTAATGGTCAAATAAACTCAATAGTACTAAGTTCGAGATATATTGCTCTTTACGTAAAAAAAGATTACATAAAAAATGAAGGAAATTTAATAAGAAACCGGGGGGCGCTAAAATATTATCAATGATTCATTAATGGGCTTTACCAATAAATTCCAGCACCATTAGTCCAATTAATTGCACCGAACTAGTTTGCACATGCAATTGTTTTCGGTTGCCAAGCATATTGAACGATCATAATAAAAAATACCTGATCTATTAATCAATCCCCGTGAATAATAACAAACAATAAAGGCATTCCCACCCATCACAGCTCACGAATTATTTAGTCTATAGTTATACTTATACTTCTAGTTCCTAATGGCTTCAGTGGGCAACCTTTCTTACCGGAGACTGAGAAATGAAGAAGAATTGGACGAAGAAATACTAGAAAGTGAAGTGAAAAAAGCAAAGGCGTGGCTTAAGCTTAGGGCTCTAGCGGGTAGAAGAAGGCCAAGGCTTCGTGTTGTAGCCTTAAGGAGATTCCTTAGAAAAAGAACCAAGTTTATCTCTAGATTCCGATTCAGGGTCTCGTGGCGCAAGGCCTTGAAGAAATTGAAGAATGGACAGAGTCATGTGAATGATCTCGTTGGGGGCAATTTTCTGTTAATGCAGGGCAATCTTACTCCTTTCGGATGCGGTACGAAACCTTACATGGGTTATGGTCTTCAAGGATTATAAGGATTATCGACAACTACGTATTCTATTGCAAGGATCAGCTAAGAAATTTTACTTTCATGCTACCCGGATATGCATGTCCAAATCCTACTCTACGGTATAAGAAAATTTCTATTCTCCTATTATTTTTCTACAATTATTTCTACAACTAAGAAAAAAAAAGAAGTGAAATAACGAGTATTGTGGTAGAAAAAACAAATGAATTGTAAAGAGTTATTATATAAATGGTTGTAAAAATAATATAACTAAATGATAAATATTGTGTTTTTTTTTTCTTAGGAGAGAGGGTTTCCAGGGGTTATATGCCAGATATATGCTAATATATCCAACTAAGCAACTATATATTTCATGCTTTTGTCATCTGTTTTTTTCATCCTTAACTTGTATATATGAAACAACAATAGGATGAATAACTCACTTTAATATTCATCTAACACAACTATATGTAGTTTTATTGATAATTAACTTTTTACTTAGGTGCATGTTGTGTGTATGCATTGTGTGTATTTGAGCAGATACTCTTCATAATTGAACAACTACACCATAGAAACTATGTATTTATAAAATATGGTTTTTTCCTTAAAAAACAAAAATATGTTATTAGGGAATCATATTACACTCTTTCCTTACACTATATTTGTTTGAGTGTAAATATAGAAGAAGAAAATGGAGTAAAGAGAGATAGGATATAAATACAAAATTTCTATTGTTTGTTTGATAAAAAAAAAGATTTTTTTTTATTGTTGATCCCACATATAAAATCATTTTCTCCCCAATGAGCCGTGAAATTAGAAGGTAAGACGTATAGCATTTGCTTTTTTTGTTTTTTTTCTTTCCTTCTACTTTTCTAAAGGTTAAATGATTTTTTTATAACTTAAAAAATAACAAATAATTTTATGTTAAGAAAAAATAATATAGTAAACTTAAAATTTATACAATTTATTTATTTATTTATTTTCACTCACTTTTTCATTTATCCAAACAAGTGGAAAGAAATATTTTTTCATTTTTTTATTTAAGTAAATTATATTGACACCTCCTTAGATTTTTTGATATTGCACATAATTCTCCTAATTTTTTTAACATTGACAATAACCTTTCTTATAGGGGTACACGGTGTAATGTTTTTCAAACAATCAAGAGAATTAATGTAATATATAAGAGGTGTTAGTATAATATTTATCAAACAATTAAGGAGTTAGTGTAGGAGTAAAAAATAAAAAAAGGTATCGGGTAAAATTTGATGAAACCTCAGGAGGTGTCAATATAATTTACTCTTATTATTTTTATCCATCTAAACATTGCATTCTTTTACTTTATTTCTCTTTTACTTATGTCCTTCATATTTCTTTTTCTCTTATTTTTTCTCTTTATTTCACTTCTAATCCAAATTAAGAGTGAAGCGCTTAAGTGGAAAGATATGTCACGGTCAAAACTATTTTTATTTTTTACTTTAACCTTTTCTTACTTCTCTTTTTTAGAAATTATATTTTCTATTATTATATTTATACACTGTTAACTTTCTAATAAATTAATCAAAATTTTTATTATTAGTTAACTTCTAAAGTTGTTAAAATGAGTGTTTTTGTATACATTTTTCCAGGTAAAATTATAATGCTTACACATAATGCCTCACACCTTGACGTTGAAAAGTCCGTATCGCCTGCCCCAATTATTAGCTAGGTTGCAATTTATATATTTATTGGTTAATTTTATTTAATGTTAATTGGTTTTAAGCTGGAATTTAACATGATATTATAACTTTTTTTTTTTTTTTTGCTTTCGTAGTCTGTGAAGGGATCTTTTTCTTTTTCTTTTTTGTAACTTTTGTCATGTATGACCTATTCAGGCAAATATTTATGGAGGGAAATGTTGAAAAGGTTCACATTATATGTCTTCATTATTGGTAGTTTTATCTATATCATTATTATATAAAGGGATATCTTTTTTAGTAACTGTTTTTGGTCTCCACTTTTACATAGACAGTTTTGTCTTTTAATTATTTTGCAATTCCTTATTCTCTTTCAAGTTCAACTGTAATATGTCTATCAGTTAAAGGATAAAATGGGAAAAAGAATGTGAATAGAAAATTAAACTGATATATAAAGGTAACTGCACCCTTTTGCTTCCCATCTCTCTCACTCTTAAAACCACGATATCTCTCTCCCTTGCCAACCTATCATTCACGTTTTTTCCTGCTCGCACACAAACAGGCTCCCCCCTTATCTCTTCTTCCTTTTTCATTCTCTTTCTCTCTGTGGTTGTAGCCAAAAAGGAACATGAATAACAAGAAGAAAAAAGAAAAAAAGAAGCTTGGTTTCTAGTAGATGCAATCGTGGATCTTTCTCGAATAAGTAACCTTTTTTTCTCTTTCAAACTTGAAGCACCAAAAGGTTCTTCCTTTTCTTTTGAGAGTTCTTCTTTCTTGCTTTATTGGTCTTTCTTAAGCTACATAATGGGACCCTAATTTGTGAATCGTGAACATGCTCCTTCACTGTAATTCATGCCCTCCTCTACCTCATAAGATCACTATCGATCTCTATTTTGAAATAGGTATTTCTCACTTTCGCTCTCTATTGCGTTCACTTACATCGTGTGTTAGGGTTTGGCTTTTACTTTATTATTATTATTATTATTTTGCCCCAATTTGTGTTTACATAATAAGATCATATCATTTTTTCTGATTATTTTCTTTTGTAGATTTGCCAAGGTGAAGGTAATTTTATAGATTAAGATGTTTTTTTTTTCTTAAGTGGTTGTGGCACTCTAAAGGGTCTGTTCGGCCCAACTAAATAACATGGGCATATTAAGCCTTTTGATAGTTCGTTATTAATGTGTATGCTGAAACTAGATTATATACTATCTCTTAAACTGTGATGTCATTCTTATTCCTTCCCTCGGAAAAAATTGTTCTCAACGTATTGAATATTTTTTCAAATTTTAAATAACTTTTTTAATTATTTGTCTTCTTTTAAAAAGAAAAATGGAGATTGACATAGATAACTAATTTTAATTTTTCTTCTTTTTACTTATTGTTTTCATTTACTAAAATTTACAACTATCCATTTTTTGAATTTTAAAAATCTACCAATTTGTTAATTAAAACTGTCCATTTTTCTCAATTTTAAAAATCTACTAATTTTTTAATTAAAATTATTCATTTTTTAAAATCCACCAATTTGTTAATCAAGTACCAAGGCTTCATAATTGTTTTTCTTTTTAACTATTTTTTTATTTTAAACTTTTGTGCTTGTGTGTGTATGCTTAAACTAGATTATATTCTATCTCTTAAACTTTTGTGCCATTCTTATTCCTTCCCTCAGTGACTTGGAAAAAAATTGTTTTCAACGTACTGAATATTTTTCAGAGTTTTGAAACAACTTTTTTTAATTATTTGTCTCCGTTTAAAAAAAAAAAAAAGACTAACATAGATAACTAATTTCAATTTTACTTCTTTTTTACTTATTTTTTTCATTTAGTGAAATTTAAAACTATTCATTTTTTGAATTTTAAAAACCTACCAATTTGTTAATTAAAACTGTCCATTTTTTTTATTTTTATAATCTACCAATTTGTTAATTACAACTGTTCATTTTTTGAATTTTAAAAATCTACTAATTTTTTAATTAAAACTGCCCATATTTTAAATTTTAAAAACCTACCAATTTGTTAATTAAGTTCCAAGGCTTCTTATTTTTATCCTTTTTACTATCTTTTTATTTTAAAGTTTCGTGTGTAACTATCGTGTCATTTTATTCCCTTCCTAGATGACCTGGAAAATATTTGTTTTCAACTTACTGAATATCTTTTCAGTTTTTAAACAACTTTTTTTTAATTATTTGGTTCCTTTTTTTAAAAAAAAAAAAAAGAAGACTAACATAGATAATTGATTTCAATTTTACTTATTTTTACTTATTGTTTTCATTTACTGAAGTTTAAATTTATCCATTTTTTGAATTTTAAAAACCTACAAATTTGTTAATTAAAACTGTCCAATTTTTTGAATTTTAAAATCTATCAATTTGTTAATTAAAACTGTCCATTGTTTTGAATTTTAAAATCTATTAATTTGTTAATTAAAACTGCTCATTTTTTGAATTTTAAAAATCTACCAATGTCTTGAAAAAAATTATTAAACAAAATATAACACATAAAAAACATACATGAACATGCGTTCTGCAAAAAATAAATTAAAAAACTTAAATTAATATACATGTGGATGTATAATAAGAAATATTTTACTCAAAAATTAAAAAATGCGAACACACAATTATTAAACTAAAATTAATATATATGTCAATGCATAATAAGATAAATTGTTACAATATATCAAATTTAGCGCAATAGAAATACGTTAGCATAATAAAAATGCAGAAACATAAGCACGATAGTACCTGTGTTTTATCGCAAGTATCTATACAAGGACATTAGAAGGCGGCAGGCAATTAGAAAGAGATATGATATTGAACACTAGTGTATAAATAGCAAAAATTTTGATTAAGTTATTAGAAAGAGAGATATGAAACTCTCAACTAGGGGTGTTTATAAACCAATCTAATTCAATAAAAATCGAAAAAATCTATTTCAAAAATCGAAAACCAAATAGACCGAAAATCGAACAAACTAAAAATCGTAAAATTTGAAATTTTTTATTAGATTGGATTGAATTTTGGATTTGATTTTAAAAACCGATCAAATCCAATCTAAACCAAACTTATACAAATGTATGTATTTTTATTTATAAATTTATGATATCAAACATATTTATTATGTAGCCTATACTTATTTATGAAAAATATATTTTTTAGTAACTATTTAAATAAAGATATATAAATATAGTTATCAAGTTGTGTAATTTTTTCAAATTGTCTCTATTTAAAGAGTTATACTACTATTAGCTATATAATAACTTATAGATGAAATATTTGATATTTTTAATTATGTTCATCATATATGTTACTATTTATTTAATATTTTATCCAAAAAAATAAAAATAAAACTAAAACCAAAAACTGATCCAATTCAAACAGCTCTAGATTGGATTGGATTAGATTTAGATCTTAAACAAAACTGATTGGATGGTCAATTAAGAAAAGTGAAGTGATTGAATCGGATGATTTTTCTCTTCAAAATCGAGCCAATCCAATCCGCGAACATCTCTACTTTCAACCGTATTTTTATCTATAAAAAAATAATAAGGTAGTTTTATTTTCTTTAATTTTATTCTTTTTAATGAAATTAAAATGTTCCACTTTTTAACGTTTATGTTTTGTTTTGTTCCTTTATCATAATACACCAAACATAAAATACATTATATATCACATATGTTAGGTTCTGCCTTGTTTTGACCTGTACGTCTACCAAACTAATATCTTAGTAAGGATATAAAAATTAGGAGACCTAAATATTAAGCAAGATGTGGTTCGGTTTTATGAAGTGGTAATATATAAACGAAACTTTCGACTATCATGGCTAAATTTGAATTATTTTTATTTTAAGAAGATAGTTCTTCTTCCATTTTTTTTCTGTCATTTTGAAAGAAAAATTTTGTTTTTATTTAGTTGTTTTAAAATATTTAGATATATAGCACTAACTACTGCTTATTTAATTATACCCTTATCAAAAAAGAGAAAAATAATGACATTTGAAATGTTAAAGTAATAAATGAGAGAAATAAAAAATATATTAAAAAAATTACAACTAATTTACTCAAATGATTATATTAATTATATTTCTAAGTCTTTTGTGATGTAACCATAAATGACAAATAAAAAAGAAAGACAAAAATTTGATGCAATATATCTTAGGTATTATAGTGTTTTTCTTCAATAAAATTTAGAGTCTTACCTCTTTAACTACATATAAAAGTTAAGTTGGTCCAAGAATAACTAGACTTCAACTTCTTAAGTAAGGTCTCGAGTTCAAGTTTTATAAATGAAAAAAAAATGATTTGGAGGGGATATTCTAGTAAAGGTGGCCAATTAGGTTCTCTGATGGAAATTAGTCATTGACAAAATCGGTGGATACTTCACACGTATAACATGGTAACCAAAAAACAAAAGATAAAAGTCAATATTAAAGGTTAACACTGAAATAAGAAAAAGTGCACAAGAAAGGGAGGTTGAATTGTGCGTTTAAAAACTTTTTCGAAACAAGTAAATTAGTATGAAAAATGTTTTCAAGCGTAGGGATAAAGAGAAGAAGAAAACAGGAAGTTTTATACTGGTTCACTCAACCTGAGCTACGTCCAGTCCTTTCACTCAAAAGGTATTCACTAACCAACCTTAGGTTACAAGTATTGTTCGCGGCCTCTTCAGGCTTTACAATGCAATCACCCTAGATTGCTTAATCAAATTATTCTTTTACACTAAGCCTCTCCAGACTTTCACAACACAACAAGTGTTTATACAACCGATATCCACTCACGTAGTGAGGATTTGAAAGATTAGGCTCAAGAATGCTTTGAAAATCTTTACAAGATTTTTGTTATCGTCCACTAAACGCTTCTATCAGAATGTTACTAATGTCTTTTTGTTCTTGTTCTTTTTTTACGTCTTCTATTTTGCTTCTTCATTGGTGCATGTATATATAGTCTTCAGGGAAAAGATCCGTTGTAGAAGACTTTGACTTCGTTATGCAATGAGAAGCGTGCAAACTATCCTTTTAGAGAGGTCAGGCACGGCAGCTTTTAGACTTGCACTAAAATGGAAGGTGTAGGACTGCGCTAGCGGTCTGCTTTTCTGAACATTCTTCATTTGTATCGACAGCTTGATAAGTTGACTTGCTTTATTTATTCTGCTGCGCTTTTGCACTGGAATGACGTTGATACTATTTAATGCTTCAAACAAATTGAACATTAGATCACAGAAGTAGTAATATGTCAGTTTCGAGGAAGACTAGCATAAATCAAATTAACGTTCAAAATAAAAGCTTAGCCGTTTGAATATATGATCTTGGAGGCTTGTATGAGTTTATTCATCGGACAGTCACCTTCAGTTTGTTCAACTGGATGCTCCTCTTTAGCGAGTCTTCTGGACGGTCTTTAACACGTCTACTGGACGGTCTTCTTTAACACGTATACTGGACAGTCTTCTTAGCTGTGACAGGGTTAGTCTTTAAGCACAAACTTGAACATTAATAAGCTTGTTATCTTCAAAACATTGAGGGTTTAGAAACTTTTACGTCTTTGGTTCCAACAAACACTAATTAGTAAGGAGAAACTCAAATTTTAATAAGAAAACAATAACAAAAGACCAAAAAAAAATAATCCTGAGGGCATATATTTGTTTTAGACATTTTCTATTTTTATTTCCACCAAAAATAAAAAATATAGTCAAAATATATTTGATTGGATTTTAGACAACATTTTATATGAAAATATTTTTAAAAATCGGTTTAAAATAGAGATGACAATAGGTAAGGTCTAGATAGGATGCTATAGTACCTATCCCCATACCTACGTTTGAAAAAAATCCTATACCCAGCCCTATATCCGCACGGGTAGCAACTTTAATGCTCATTCCTATACCCATTAGGTACTTATATACTTATACCCGCATCCACTACCCGCACTTTACTTAAATGTAGAGTAGTGGAAAAAAATTGAGAACTTAAGCGAAATTTATATTCAAAATTTCATTTAATATAGTTTGTCAAATCTCATTTTCTTTTTTTATTAATTACGAAATTATTGATCAAATTTTTATAAATAAGTTTTTCTATTATTTCACTTTTAATATATAAAGGCAAAATCATTTAATCTATCCTTTAACATAGTTAATATCGAATAAAATTTAAATAATTTTAATTTTAAAAAACCTATGTTCAACAATAACAATAAATAAGTATTGTCACTAATATTTTAGAAACAATGCATGCATTTGAAAAAGAATATAATCTTTTTATATAATTTATTTTTAATACAATATAAATTATTTTTAGAATCTAATTTATATATAATGACAATGCAAAACTTTTTTATATAGACGTTTAATAAAATTTGATTATTTCATCATATCATCTCGTTCATTGATATGACGTGATAGTATGGTGAATTTCTTGTTTATATGTAAAAGGGTTTTACACTAATAATGCATATAAATTAAACTCTTATTTTGTTTGCATTTCTTGTAATGCCTTTTTTTTTTTTAAATGAATCAAGATTTGTAATATTGTAATACTCACTAGAACTTATCCTTTTAATATATTATATGAGATATTTTAATATATATATATATATATATATATATATATATATATATATATAGGTGCAGGAATTGGACGAGTTGGGTACTATAGTACTCATACTTTCACCCATCCCTATTAAATTTGCGGGTAAATTTCAGTCTCGGCCCTATTCTCATCTCCATTGAATGAATATTTATCTTACTCATTATAAATATTTTTTGTAGGTACTCACAGGATCTAGATAGAATTATCACCCCCGTCTAAAATTGAAAACAAAAAACATTGCTGTCTATGTTTTTAGAGGCATCGTTTTCCAAAAACTTGTTGCACGAATTTGAATTATCTTTCTCCAAATATTTTCCTTGAAGTTTGAAACCCCACCCCCCCAACCTTAATTATACTCTAATACTAATACAAGAATCGCTAAGTCAACTTGCTTACTTGATATATAGATGAAAATTATATTATATATAACTTAAATGTGTGGGGGATAAAAGGAAAAAAAAACACATATATTTATTATTACTAAATAAATAATATATTATAAAATCAAACAAACAAATAATTTATATTTTTTAATACTATATATCTTAATTATAACTTAATCACCATGTTTTAAATAAATTTTTTTATAAAACTTTTTGTTTTATTTATTTTTTCTTTTCTTTGGAAACTTTAGTAACTAAAATAAGTTATTATCATTAATGTAATTTTTTCTGTATTTCACTAAAGAAGATTTATATTTATATAATATATTTTCAATCAATCTTCTAATATATTTATATCATTTCCAATATATAAATATTTATATGCTTATTAAATCTATAAAATAGTATAATTTATGTTATTAATAAATTAATAATGTTCTGGAGTATTTCCAAGCATTAGGCCGACTATCGCAATCATTGAGCCAACCACTACACGACAAATACTAACTACCATCAGGTCGACCGGGTTGTCGACTATCACTCAACATGGGTGACCTTGAGTCACGTTGTTCATAGGTGCATAACCAACTTTCATGTTAGCTAACAAACTTTCCCACCAAAAACATAAGGGCCTAAGCACCCTAGGTAAGATTCAGATCCGATTTTTTCCATACACTCTTCTCATTCATAAACTAACTTGAGCGACAAAATGTTTGAGGTGGCCATCTTTCCATCAACGCCACACACAGCCCATCGGAGACTAAGTCCATCGTACTGGAATTTTCCTAAGGTTCGTTGCTCGAACAAATAAATATAAATTAGTATATATTAATATACTTTTACATAAATATAAATTAATAAATAAAAATTAGTATATCTTAATATATTTCTACAGAAATATAAATATATTAGATATAATATAAATATAAACATGTCACGTTATCTACATATTATTACGTTTGCATAATCTAAAAAATATTTAACCTGACAAAAAAGTTGATTGTAAATAGAATGAAAATTTAAAGGCTCAATTAGTACAATTGAAACTTAAAAGTTAAAATTTTTGCCAAACTTAAAAACTAAAAGTGTAATTAAGTCTTTTGAAAATAAATAGTCATGAAGGAAGTGCTCCATTTGGTATCTCTCGCGTTATGCCGTTCTACAGTTCTCTCACCATTGATCTCAATTTTTAGCTCAATCAAGGTCACTAACCCATTTCTCACTCAAATCATTGAGTATAACACTGCCAAAAGCCGGAGAGTTATTGGACGGAAAAAGATATAACAATTTTATTAATTGACCTTTTTTAACTATTCAAGTTCACCGAATATATTTATTATATGAGTTTAATAATCATATACTGTCAATGTAAAAAAAATTACACTGTTAACCAATCAAAAATCACTATTGATATGACTTTTAAAATATTTATTATAAAAGTCAACAAACTTACAATAAATAGTAATTTGTGATTGAATGACAATATAAAACTACTTCACACTGTCATGACCTTTTTTCTCTTATTGTATTATGTATCAGCAGCCTAATTCTAACTGAAATTAAGCCACCCAGCTGAATGAGATCAGCAATCATGCATCTGCAAAGAAGTGATACTTTTGGATGTTGTTGATTATCAACCGAACGGCTGAAATTGTGGTTGCTATTGTGAGCAGAGAAGAAAAAACGATGTTGAACCAGTGCCATGCCTTCTTCTCTATTCTAGCTGTCCTTCCCTTGACCTAAAATCGAAGCAAACTTAAGTCAGATATAATGATATATATGTCCAACTCTGACTAACTCTAATTGGGTTAATTAATTCGTTAGTTAAAGCTTCGTTTTGTGTAGTGTAATTATAAAATAACCTTGATGAAGACCATGCTTGGGAACATGAAGGTAAGAGGAACGAGTGAAAATGAGCCCAGCAAGTTTACAAAGTCACCCATAAAAGGAAATGCTGCAGCAACAAATGTGTTCCCTGTAAAGAAAATCGCGCGTAGAAGAAATAAGCGTTTCAAGTTCTCCCCTGAATGCATGGCCTTGTCAATTTCTAGGAATTTAGTGTCCAACGCCTCATGAATTGGTGCTACAAACATCTGCATTTTTTAAAAGAACAAAAAAACACCCTTCAATTTGTTAGATATTTTATATTTTCTTATCATATTCAAATTCTATTAACCATCTAAAAACTGCATATTCTTTTACTTAATCAAATATAAAACTTATGAGAACATAAAGCACCTATGGCTATGCTAAAATATCTTACATGTTGGGAGACTATGGACTGCAAAAAGACGATGGCATTAATGAGGACGTTAACCCATTTGGGACCACTTAAGTTTTCAGGAAGGTATGCCGACACCATTGATCCATAAGCCCAATATCCCATTACCGTAACACCATAATAGAACAGGACTCCCACTGTATATTGTAAATACAGGGCCTTCCTCATGTTCTTCACTGCTGGCTTACGTAGAGTGGACTGCATTCATATTGCAAAAGACAACTTCACTCATAAATCATAATCAAATTATTTATAATATGTAGACATACAAATAGCAAATCCCATTTTTCTATTCTATACATGTACTTGGATAGCGATCAAGAAAATACAAATAAAAGTATTTATTACGTTAAAAACAAAATATATAATACTTATTTTTTAAGTAATTAAAAATATTTAAGCTAATATATTGATTGGGCTTAAATTTAATCCATATAAATATATAATGACCTTTCCCGCTCCAAACATTGGGTCAGTTCAAAATTGAAAATGTTGACCAAAGTCAATACCAATGACAGAAAATTAATATATCCTCATGGACAGTAAATTACATCTCAACTAAGAGTAAAGTTATCTAATTACTACATTAAAATATGATATTATTATCCACGTGATAGAAAATTCAGCCCATATTGTAACATACACGATTTTTGGGTTCAAATATCAATAAATGAACGGGTTCAATTAATTTGTCTATGAAAATAGAAATATGACCTGTATCTCGGGGAGCAAGCCACTTGTGTTGCTAACAATGATTGCGGAAACGGCACCGAAAGCATTGAACACCTTGCTCACTTCACTTCCGCTAATATCGAAATCCCTATTCGAATTTGATTTCCCTTCCAACCACAAATAATGGGTAAGGCCGGCATAATTTAACGTTAGTTATTATGGTTTAGCAGGAGGCCAAGTTGAAGAGAACAATATATTTTTGAAAGCGAATGTTTAATTACCATCTTTGATTAAAACAATCAGAAGAAATATTATATATGTGAAAGTGACCACCGCTGAAGCTCCCAACCAATTTTTCATCGCAGATATTGTTGGGATGGAGAAGGAATAAAAGAAGTAAGCAGCTCCTGTAATGACTATGTAGTATTGGAGCCTCAACGGAGAATCGCTAAACTCTGAGTTGATTTCCTACAGTAAATAACCACTTTCTCTGAAATAAACTCCGTCAATTGACCCATATTTATAAGAGTTTAATTTTCATAAATTATTAGTTTACACTATCATTTAATTAGAAATTAATTTAGATATGACTTTGAAGTAATTATCAAAAAATCAAGAATCTTATTCTTCGTGACAATATATTATATGATTGAATGATATTGATAGCGTAAATTTTTTACGTTCTAATCAAGTTATATTTATAATATAAACTTTACCTTAAGTGCCTTGCCTCCGAGGAGGATGAAACCCATATTTCCAAGAAGAAGGGTCAAAAACTGGGAAGCCCATGTGATGTGGTACATGCTCTTGCCTTGTGAAATTAAGGAATGATTGATCAGTTAATAACTACTTCAGTTAAAATTTAATTTAAAGTTTGGATAAGAAATTATAAAATTATGTTACTGCAAAGGAAGTAGTGTATTCATATCATGCAAACAACATGAAAAATTCACCGTAAACAAATCCCATAAGATCTCTGTATCTAATGAATCTGCGGTCATCAATGAACTGAAATGCTGCCAAGAGCCAGTTCGCATAGGCGGTGTAGAGTCCCACAACAAGAAGGCATATGATACCCCAAGTCCAACCCAGTGGCAACATGACCAGATTAGAAAAACTTAATATCCACCCGCAATTGAAGGTTGTCACCAGCATCAACCCCACTTGTTGCCACGAATCTGCAAATTACAATCAATTTCATCATGAAAAGGAGAATCTCAATTCTCAAGGAAACATGATGATTGAAGACTTTCCTCGCAAAAAAGTAGTAGTTCATGTTTTTGTGCATATCTTCCATGCTGAAACTCGATGAGTAGCAACTCGAGACAACCCCCACCCAACAAACAAGAGTGGAAGAATCATATGTATAGACTAGACAGTTTTATAAATTTAAACACCACCTCCCACAAATTAATAAACAATAAAATAAAAGAGTTAAACAGAATTTAGCATAGTATAGATGTAGTGTTAGTCTATTACCGCGGTCAATAGTGTGAGCAGAAGCGAGACCATAATCATCGTTTTGGTTACCCTTTTCTTGACCTTGTTCGAGGTTCAGAGTGAGAGGCTTGCCCTTGCTCGCTCTTCCTTCTACATCCATGGCGAATCCTAGTTCTCTGGAAAAGAACAAGTTTTTGCTTCTTAAATATCACAACGTGGTAACAAAATTATTTAGAATTAAGTGGAATCCAGAGCCAAGAGTCAAATAATTTCGATAAATATGACCATTAACGACACGACAGTTCCTTCAAAGCAAGGGTAATGATTGTATCAAACATACTTTTCTAACATTTTTTTTTTTTATCAATTTTACGAAAGACCCGTTCATTAGAAAACAAGACGCACTGACTTAGATTAAACATCTTATTTGATAAGACAAAAAGCGATAGCAACGCATTTTTTAATATTTTTTTAATACATATTTTATTATTAATTAAAATTTATTAAAAAAACTTACTAAAATTTGTAATTTTTAATAAATTTCAGTAAATAATAAAGAGTGTATTAAAGAATATGTTACTAATATTTCTCTTAATAAGATATACTTAAATTCTAACTAATAAAAAAAAAAGTGTTAGAAAAATTGCATAAAAGAGTGCTGTTAATATTTTTTAATAATAAATTGCATGATAATTTTTTAATTTAAGTAAAAAATATAAATATAAATAATTAATTTAAAATATAAGTAGTAAAAAATTAATATAAAAAGAAATCTTAAGATAATACGAATACGAAAATAATTAACAATTTGCGAATTTAAAAAATATAAAAATATAGGTGTTAAATAATGATAAAATATTGTGTCACAAAAAAAATTTAATAGGAGAGATATCTTTACATTTAAGAATGAAAACTTAAATTTATATTATAGAAATTGATCTATTTTTATAATAAGTTTAAGAGTTTAATAACTATACACGTTTAGTGTAGAAAGTTTTATACCGTCAACTGATCAGAAATTACCATTGATATAACTTTTAAGATAATTATTGTAAAAGTTAACAAATTTACCATACATGATAGTTTGTGATTGGATAACAGTGTAAAACTGTTTTATACTGTTAGTACATAGCCTATTTTCTCTAAGTTTAAATCTTATGTTTATCTAATAGCACATGATTGTTCAAGTCATTAAATAAAATTAATACAAAATTTTATTTAATAATAAAAAGGTAATTCATTTATTTTTTTTTAAAATGAATTTGGTATTTTTCTAAAAAAGTTATAATTATATGCTAAATATTACAGATTAAGTAATAAATATTTCAAATTTGTAAAAATATCAATTGAATGTTAAAATTTATAAATTCCTAAAATTATATATTTTTATTGCCTGATTCATAATTTTCATTATTTAATTTATAATATTGATTACTTAATTTGTAAATTCTTTTAAAATATGGTTATATAGATCAATATAAACAAATTAATTAAATATTTATTCAATAAATTCTTATTAAACGATAATTTAGTAAAATTTTTAACTATAAATTAAAATATAAATAAGGTACTTCTATAAATACAAATATAGTAAAAAATAAATAAATTTACTTTTATAATTGCTTTTATAAATAACCATATTAATTAGTACATCAAATTACTTTTTGTTTATCTTTTAGATAAAAAAAATGGGAACCACACCGCGGTAAAATTAGCATTAGTAGCTTCAAATTAGATACTAGCGAACAATGTGCCGTAAACATTGTACTCTAGACGAATATGATGAAAATGATCACGCCACTGTCGGACAGACCTCAGATCACGTGCAAAAGAAAAGGCACACATATTGACTTGACTTGTGCTTTGTCTACGAGATTTCCACCAAAAAATGAGCTTTCACAAGTAGATATGCATCACTATTAAAAACCAGTAGAAGGTCGAGTGGTAAGGCTTGAGTTAAAACAAATAAGAATTAATACTAGTATGATTTATCATAGAAAAGTTTACTAAGACAAGCACACAGATTACATGAGGATTTTTTTTAGTGACTTAGTTTGTAGTAAAAAAAAAAATTAATCACATAAAACTTTTTAAAAATGAGTCTGACTTGTTGGGACTAAATTATACAACTAACACTACTACTTGACCAAACATGGTTTCAGAATCAAGATGGCTACGAAAGATTTGAAAGATTTCCAGGTTACCATAGGATTAGGCAATGGCACAGCTATTGCTAAACCACGTCAACTACGGTCACAGAGTCAAAGTTCTACGACTACGACGTGCAGGAAAATTCCAATGGCTAGTACAGCCTTACATAAATATAAATTATTATAAGAAAATAAGGCTACCTTAGTCAGAATATTTTATACGACATACGAAACACAAGAGTTTAGTACATCCACTCAACCTTCTTCAATTACTTAAATATATTTTTAATAAATAAGACTTCTTAAAATAATATTTACTAATAAATAAAGATGCTTTCATTTAATTTAAAATACAGCATTACTTTAAAATAAATTCACTTTAAAAAGGCTATTTTAAAATTTTAGAATTAGACAAGGAATGTAAACAAAACCTGACATAATTGGTAAACTGTTGAATTCTTCAAGCACATTGATATATGTTCAATTTCTCGTTGCGTGTGTGAAAAAATTGTTGGAAAAGACAGAACCTACCTTAATAATCTTTACGCTTTAAAAAGATTAGTATCTAACTATTAATTAAGAAATATTATTCATTAACATTAATCAATCATATTAAGTCTTGACAAAATTACACCTTTAATAATTTTGTATAGTTAACCAATTTTATATTTATTCAACTGTTGACTTAAAAACTCTTATAAAATAAATTAAATTTATCTTTTCATGATTAATGAAATCTATACTCATCATAATTTACATGTTATGAATGTTTTGATGATTGATGTTAAGTAAATTATTTAGTGTGTATTACCTTTTTTATTCATATAATAATAATATTTTTCAGATCCCGGATGTCCAAAATTCATATTAAAGTCCACTTAGTTTAAGTCAAACCTGTGGACTTATTTAACAGAGTAAACATCTCACAAAACTTATCCACCCTTATATTCTAAATTTGAATCATCTTTCTTGAATAAAAGTGTTTAGAAACTATTATCTTCTTTATTAGGTTATGACTTTTTTCTTGCGTTGAGCATTTTATTTTATTTTTTATTTATATTTTTTTGTCTCTTTTAAATATTATCAAGTAAATTTAGTTTCAATTTCAATATTAAATTTTAAATCATAAATCATAAATCATGATATATCACTATATGAAATTGAAGATATCTTTTCTTTTAAGTAGGGATATCAAAATGATTTGAACTCAATAGGTCAACTCATTTAACCCGCTTAAATAGGTTAAGTTGTAATATTTTCTTTTTCCTATTTTTTTGTTTGCAAAAATAATTAAATTAGTATATTATTTTTTTGTTTGCTACTATTGTAATTAATAATTTTAATATTTGTGTTTACAATTATATTTGAATTAAGTTAAATGGTTAAAATAAATTATAATAATTAGTTTGGAAAAATATTATGAATTTAAATAAATTAGGAATTTGTGTGAAAATTAAAAATTAATTTTGAAAGTTTTAAATATTAAAAATGTTGTTTGATAAAAGGTTAGAAATTATTGTATGTGTAAAAATAAATTAGTTGTAAGTTAAATGAAATCATTAAATGATGATTAAATTAGTTTTAGTAAGTTAGTGTTAAAATTAGATTTGGGTTAGTAAGAAGTTAATTGAGTTAGATGTTATAATTTTTTTTTTTGGTTTTTGGAAAATGATATTTACTCCTTCTTCTCAATTTTATCTTCTTACCCTTTTTTTTTGGCAAATGATACTTGCCCTTCCTCTTTAATTTGTAGGCCCCTATAGTTTTATAGAGTTTTTAATCAAGTCCCTACTGTTAAAAACACTTTAAAAAAACCATATAATTTTAAAAAAATTGTAATTAAATTCCTATATGCTAACGTTGATAACACCATTAATTTATATTTATCGTACTTACACTTTTAGTTTCCCAACTTTTCTCTTATTTAGAATCAAGTTCGAGTGTAGGTGCATGCAAAGATGAGAAAGAAATTAATAAAGGTATTAAGGTGAAAATCGAACCCCCAATCTTGAAATCCACTAACACTAAAATCACTAACTAATAACTTTATTTGATATATAAATAAAAATTATATTATATATAATTTCAACGTTAGACTAAAATTGTACATATATTTACTACTACTAAATTAAATAATATTAACAGTATATAAACTAATAATATTGAAATCAATATTAATAAATATAATAAATATAAATTAGTATATATTTATCGAATATTAATAATATTAAAATTAATATTAATAAATATATACTAAATATATAGTAATAATATTAAAATTAATAAATACTAATAATATTAAAATTAATAGTAATAAATATAAATTAATAATATATACTAAGGACTAAAATTACACATATTTACTATTAGTAAATAAACAATATAATATTATAAAACAAAACAGACAATAACTTATAATTTTTAATACTATATATCTTAATTATAACCTAATTACTCCATTGTAAATAATTTTATTTTTTATTGTGTGGTTTTAATTTTTTTATTTTTTCTCTGCATATTTTAGTGATTGAAATAAGATATTATTATCAATGAAATAATTTTTTATATATATATTACTAAAAAATATATTTATATTGTATATTTCTAATCAACCTTCTTTTGATATATTTATATCATATCTAATATATTTAAAATTTTCTAGAAGTTTATTAATATATACTAATTTATATATATTAGTAAACCTCAAGGGTAGGAATTCGAACTCTATTCATGCTGACAAGTATATATTATTAATTATATTTATTAATATTAATTTTAATATTATTAGCTTATATGATGTTAATATTATTTAATTTAGTAATGGTAAATATATGTATAATTTGGTCTCTCGTTTAAGTTATATATAATATAAATTTTATTTATATAGCAAATAAAACATTAGCCTTGTGGTTTTAGTATTATTGGTAAACTTCAAAAGCAGGGGTTTGATTCCCACTTTCAACACCTTTATTAATTCCTTTCACATTTTTACATACCACCTACACTCGGACTTGATTGTAAATAAGAGAAAAGTTGGGAAACTAAAAATGCAGTTAAGTTAAATATAAATTAACAAAGCTATAACACCGTTAGCGTGTAGGGATTTAATTATAAAGTTTTTAAATTGAAGGACTTTTTTGAAGTGTTTTTGACGGTAGGGACTTAATTAAAAACTTTATAAAACTATAAGAACCTTAGGATTAATTTAAACTTTTTTTTTTTTTTTTTGGTAAATGATATTTACATCTTCCTCTTTTATCTTCTCACCCCTCTCTTTTTTTATTTTTATTAAAATTCTTATTTTGTCCCTCCCTTCACATCCCTCCTCCTCTCATCACCCCCACTCTCTTCTTCCTCACCTCACAATACACCCCCACCCTATTAAGTTACTTAAGTTTCTATTCCTATATTTTTTCCTCATTCGTAAGTCTCCAAATGACAAGGTCGTTGATTGTGTTGATTTAGAAGAAATTTTGATTCTTGAATCGCTCAAGGCAGCATTCGTTGGGTGATAAAGTCATAGTACTCAAGCTCATCACAATGGATAAGGTCTTCGAATTTGGGAATGGTGAAATAAAGCTTCAAGAAGGTCAAGAATGGGATCTAGTCGTGCATGTTCCACTTAGGTTGGATGTCCAGTGAAGATTTGAACACCATGGATGCATGGTGTGGTGCATAAAGGTTTGAGCGTTCATGTGATTGAGGTAGTCATGGTGCGCACATTCCTTTTCGACTTTGCTTTTATGTGCCTCAACTTCTTTGTCATAGCATTGCTAGAGCTAGCATTACTGTTGGAAGTGCCACTTGGAGGTTGAATTGGGGTACGATGGGGTCCTACTTGACAAGGGGTGGGGATGTGTGGTGAGGAAGAAAAGAGAAAGGGTGGTGGGAGGGGGAGGGGAAGGAGGAATAAAATAATAATTTTAATAAAAACAAAAAAAAAGGGTAAAAAGCTTAAAAAAAGGGTGTGAACATCATTTGCTTGGCTTTTTTTCTCCTTTCATCTGTTAGGCCAAAAATGCACTCTCAATCCCACTATGACAGCAAGTAAAAAAAAAAAATTCCTCTCTCCTGATCTAAGATAGTAGCATGCCACCATCAAGGAGGATGCATAAACGTTTTTTTTCCTTCAGTTCCCTCGATCCATTACATAATACCCAACCCAAAATGGATTTTAATGTGAAAGGATCTCACCATAAATGATCTAATGGCTGGGAAAGTAGGGTATTTCCCCACCCTTGGATTTAGATGCAATATAAACTCTCTTCCCCTTCAATGTTAGTTTACTATGCTTTATGAAAATAGAAAAGGGGGAGACACTGAACACTTATCCTCGTGGTGGCATGAAAATTTTCACAAAAGTTTGGTTTCCTTTCTTTACCAATTGAGTCTAAACCCCATTCAATCAAAGTAAACATAAGCTACTTCGATCCTTCATTGTTTGCTATTATTTTCTTAGTGACTTGTACATAAAGTTGTGCAGAGGCGTAAATGGAGAAGTGGAGGAATTCAAACTTTTCATTCTTTGAAAAGCCATGGTGAAGGAGGAGGTTTAGGCCTCAATGTGGTAATTTTATGCGTTTAATTGTTTGTTGGAAATTTGCGACCGTTGGGTTTATTCTTTACTTATGCTTATGTGAGAAATTTTATGCTTTGTGTTTGGGAGTTTCCTGTGTGCATATGAAAAATGGTAATGAAATTTTCAATTGAATGTGGTTTTGATTTAATATTTATGTCAGAGCTCATGCGAGAAGGTTGATGGGAACATTAAACTTTATCAAGAGATTTTTCTAGTGTCATGGTGAGAAAATGAGGTAGAAAGAGAGATGAGAATGGTTGGTCTTGCACTCCAAATTGGAGGATGTGGAAATTTTTTGTGGAATGGAAGCAAAAAGGATTTTTTATAATTTGAATGTTGATTGACACCAAACTCCATTAAAGAACCCAGTTTGCTATGTGGAACGTGATGGCAAATGTAGTTTGTGGGGATCGGATTTTGCTTTATGTTAAAATAAGAAAAAAAAGATTTATGTTGGGTTGCAATTCGTGGGGCCTAAAGACTTTGACCTAAAGCTGTCAAAACAGGTAGTCTAGGCCGGCTCAAGTCGGCAGGCCAAAACGTGAAAAGTGGTCTGGCCTGACCAACCTGAACTCCTTATGGGTTGGATATTTACTAGCCTGTCGGGTTAGGGTAAATTGGCCCATAGTTTTTGCTTCCTTAAATTTATATATATTTTACAAAGAAAAAATTAAAATTAAAATAATATCGGGTCAAATAGGTCTGGTAGTTTTTGGGCCTACTTTTTATGGGCCCCAACATGGCCTATCAAGCCAAAAATTTAATAGCCTAGCTCGATTGACCTGGGCGATTTTTTTAACTCTACTTGGACCCATATCATTAAAGAAACATTAAGAAAAATGAAAAGGGAAACGATATTTACACCTTTTTCCCTCTTTTTTCAATAAATTTTCCTAAATTTCCTTCCTAATTTATTTTCCCAATTCAAATAATTTCTCTATTGCGTTAAGGAGCCTTTCTTTTTACAAATGTTCTTCTCTGCTCTCCTCCATATTCCTTCGCCACCCTTTCTCTCTAGTCATTTTGTGTTGATTCTTTTTCTTGCATTTTTAGTTTAGTTCCTCGATTTCACTCACCAAATTTCTACTTCTTCTCTTTTCCTTTTGGCATTTTTTCTCTGGCTTCTCATGGAGGACATGTATGTTTTATCCTTTTATTCTCTTTTATGCTGACGTTTTGTTTTGTTTTTTTTGTTACTGTGGTATCTTCTAAAAATTATTTTTGGAATAGGTTTTTGTTATGCTTTATGTCAGAATGTAGATATTGCAAAGTATGTTCACCACGTCATGTATTGTTAGATGATTAATTTCTTATTCATCGAGATTGAATTAGTTGCAAACCTCTCTATTTGATATAGGAACATATTCAAAGTCTATTGGCTTTGTTGCCCACTACAACACCTACAATAACCTTACACTCCTTCAACACGGTTAGTTCTCACAATATCAATGCACATTCTACCCAATTAGGTAACAATTCACTGACTTGGATCATAGATTCCAGGGCAACTGATTACTTTACCTCTTTTATGTCTTACTTTGCTTCTTACAAAGCCATAAATCCTAAATCTATGTCTTTGCCAAATGGCCAAACTACAACTACTACTTACAATGGAACTGCTTTCCTATCTGATTTACTGATATTAAATGATGTGTTATACATTCCTAACTTTGTTATTAATCTCATTTCTGTCACCAAGCTTACTGCCTCTTTAAATTGTCAAGCAACCTTCACTAATAACCTTTTCTTGATTCAATAGATACCCTCCTTGAAGATGATTGACATTGCAAGACGAGACAGAGGCCTATATACAATGATAATCCCAACCACACCTGTAAACAAAGCTTTTCCCTAAGTCCTGAATATAAACTAGCTCTAGTACTGACATTTCTTCCATTGACATATGGCATTACAAGCTTGGATACTCCTCCCTGTAGTGTCATTCTACTGCTCAAAAAATTCATTGTAATATACCCCTATTGTAAATAAAGCATGTGACACATGTCATTATTTAAAGCAAAGAAGATTGTCATTTCTCTCCAATACATCTACTGTTAATTCAATTTTGATTTGATACATATTGACACTTGGAGACCATATTTTGTACCTTTCTATCAATGATTCAAATATTTTTTTTAACAATCCTTGATGATAAGTCCAGATTCACTTGGATTAGGTTAATAAGGAATAAATTTGAAACCAAACATCATCTTTTCACTTTATTACTCTAGTTCAAACACAATTCAAAAAAGCCATCAAAATCATTCGCTCAGATAATGGATTAGAATTTTCTATGCCTTATTTATACTCATCAAAGGATATTGTCCATCAATCCTCATTCATTGAAACCCCTAACATAACAAAGTACTTGAAAGGAAACATCAACACATTCTCAAAGTAGTAAGATCCTTGATGTTCCAATCACACATTCCTATACATTTTTGGTCTTTCGCTATGGCTCATGCAGTACACATTATTAACATGCTTCCATCTGCCAAACTAAAATTAGAATCACCACATTTCCTCTTATATGGAGAAAAACTTGATATTGACTCTTTTTGACTCCTTGTGCTATGCATCAACCATCATTGCTCACAAAAACAAGTTCAATCCGAGAGCAAGAAAATGCATCCTCCTTAGTCATGTTAGTGGAACAAAATGATATCTTCTCTTTGACTTACACTCATATGAGACATTTAAATCTAGAAATGTTTTGTTTTATGACAACATTTTACCATTTATAACCTCTATAGCTTATGACCAACCTAATGCATTTTCTATCCCTTCTTTGCCTACAATCGAAAATTATGCCTTACCACCTAATCAAATTGATACAGAATTGACTACCACTCATGCACCTGGCACAACACTAGCCCCACCACAACCTTGAACCTTAACCAGACCAAAAAGGCCACCCAACTACCTACGGGATTATCATTGTAATATTGTAAAACGTAGTAGCATTACCAATCAATCTTCAGGTACCTTTCAACCTTTTTTTTTTTTTCAAGTTACAGTCATTTATCTCCATCTCTTATCACATACACAATGTCCCTCTTTATATCCTAGACCAAAAACTTACTTATAGGCAGTGAAACATGAATATTGGAGGAATGTTATAGACCATGAGATTACAACCTTGAAACTTAACAATACTTGATCTATCACTAAACTACCACCTGACAAGCAACCAATAGGTTGCAAGTAGGTATACAAGATAAAGAGAAAAACCAACGGAAGTGTTGAAAGGTATAAAGCGAGGCTCATAGCTAAACATTACACTCAACTAAAAGGAGCAAGGATGACAATGGATAGGGTCAGGGTAAGATACTGTAATATATGTCCTATACCCGCATTTGAAAAAATACCCATACCTAGTCCTATACCCGTGTGAGTAGCAACTTCAATTCTCGTCCCCATACCTACTAGGTACTTATATACCTATATCCTCATATGCTACCCACACTTTACTTAAATATAAAATCAATAAAAAATATTAATTAGAAAATTGCTATAACTAAATTAAAAATCATTCTTAAATCATTTAAAAATAATCATATAACATTAGTAACATAATTATTTAGCATAATTATTCTTAAATGTAGTGTTCTAATTCTTAAAATTGATTAATAATGTGAATATATATATGTGGGGGAAGGGGTATGTGATGAGGTGGGTACTGTAGTACCTATACTTGCGCCCATCCTTATTAAATTTCGTGGGTAAATCTCCAACCTTGGACCCATCCCCATTAAGTGGGTATTTACTTTACCCATTGTGGATATTTTTTGCATGTACCCATAGGGTATGGATAGAATTGTCATCCCTAAGAAGGAGTTTATTTTTTAGAAATCTTCTCCTTTGTGGTTAAGATCACAATTGTTCGACTTGTCCTTGCCTTGGCTACAACAAAGAATGACATTTACATAAACTTGATGTCAACAATGCCTTCCTTCATGGAGACCTCCATGAGGAAGTTTACATGACTATTCCACCTGGTTTTCAAACAAACTAGCCAAATCAAGTATGCAGATTGAGAAAATCCTTATGTGGATTAAAACAAGCAAGCCGCCAATGGAACTCAAAATTGACTTTAGCATTGATATCTCTTGGCTATTAACAATCCAAAGTCGATTACTCCTTATTTGTCAAGACTAACTCTACTAACATCACCATTTTACTTGTTTATGTTGATGGTATTATCTTAATAGGCAATAACAATGTAGAAATACAACTTGTGAAGTCTTTCCTAGACTAGTAGTTCAAAATAAAGGATCTAGGACCTCTGAAATATTTTTGGGTCTTGAAGTTGCAAGATCAAAGGTTGGCATTGTTTTTTCCCGAAAAAAATATGCCCTAGAACTAATTGATGATATTGGTCTCCTTGGTTATAAACTAGCCTATACATCAATGTCTCACAATGCTAAACTCAATTTTGACTCTAGTGAATTACACCTGGATCCAACAACATACACAAGACTCATTGGTTGACTCATATATCTAACCAACACTTGACCAGACATATGATTTGTAGTACACAAGCTTAGTCAATTCAGATCGCAACTTATGAAGCCACATCATGCAGTCGCACTTCAAATCCTCAAATATCTCATAGGCTACCCAGGAAAGGGACTTTTCTTCCTTACACAACCTGATCTAAAACTAAAAGCCTTTAGTGGCTCTGATTAGGCAGCATGTTCGAATAATCGTAAGTCCATTATCGACTTTTGAATCTTTCGTAATACTAGTAATAGTAGTAGTAGTAGTAGTAGTAGCAGTACTAATAATAATTTATTACCTTATTCTTTGTTTGGAAAAATGTCTTCTATTTTTTGTTTTTAATCACAAAAATATTACCTTGTTTTTAGTTCATCTACTATTTTCAAAAGTTTATATAGGAAATACTAAAAATAACAACAAAAAAATCTTGTTCACTGTTTCTTATATATATCTTTAAAAATGAAAAAATAAAATGAAAATAAAATATCTTTTTTATTACTAAAAGTTAAAACAGAAAAAAAAAATTAAACATTTTTCTTAAACCAAACCATCCCTAACAAAACTTATAAAAGATGTATAGTATTATTTGGAAGTAGTTTAATATTTTTTTAAAAATTCAAAGTGCCTATAAATAGAAATAGATAATAATTTTGGATAGCCAAAGTTACTACATCAATACACAACTAGTTGTCCCGAGGCAATCTATTATATAAATTTCAAAATAATTGAATGAAAAGTTTTGCCAAGTGTTAAGGTCTTAAGAAAAAGTTTTTTCTATACACTATTAAGGCTATGCTAAATTTAGAAATTTTTACTATTCATTGTACAATCCCTTTCTTTTTATACACATTTTTAACATACTTATTAAAATTAATAATAAACCTATTTTATAATTAATTTAAATAATTTTCCATTAAATATAAAGCTTTTTTTGTTATTAAATATATTAATAATGATATACTATATGATTTTAATATTTATATAATATTGAAATGGTAAACTCATTTAAAATTGAATGAATATTTATATTTTACACAATGAATATAAAACTTAGGTGTATAATAATTTTTACTATCTAATACAAAATATATAATATTTTTAATAATTGAAATAAATAGAAATAATTATTTTATATGAATTTTAAAAAAATTAAAAATGAGATTATTAAGCCCTGTATTGTTACAATTACACATATTATATTGTTCTTTTCTTTAAAATATATAATTTTACTATAAATTAAAATATTTTATTTTAAAATTTAATTTAACTTTATATTATGTTAATTTTAATATACTTACGATCTATAATATCATTAGAAATCCTTAATGGAAAATTAATTGAAATATTTGGACCAAAATATCACTATTTTATATATTTATTACAATTAATATATATTTAAATTAATAAAATCTTGAAAATATAATTTCAAAGAGAAAATATTTAAAATAAAATATAAATATGTATAGTTAATTCAAATAAATAAGTAAATAGTTTAGATTTAAAAGGGAACAAAGAATATTTTCCAAAAAAATTAAAAAGAATCAATATGAGAGAATAAGTAATTGAGATTTGAGTAAAAAATTCATATAAAATATAAATTTAAAAGTAATTTATTTAGGAAAGTTAATATTTGAGGGGGGGGGGGGGGGGGGTGGGGAAGACATTTTTACATAAAATAAAAATTGAAAACAATTAATAGTTTGAAAATTGTTAAATAATGGTGAAATTACATGTTGTAAAGACATTCTTGAATGAATGTATTATTCTTACACCTTGAAACTTTCATTACATTAACACTTTTCTAGTTTAAGAAAATTATTCTTGTTTCTTTTATTTTACATATTATTTTTAAATCTAAAGACCATTTTTGTTTATGGAGGTATTAGGAAGAGTTTAGAGGTAAATTGTTTGAGTTTATGAAAATAATTTATAACTTACGTAAGTTCTTTTAAATTTATTTTAATAAATTTTATGAACAAATTTATAATACAAACTTTTGTGTGATAAGAATTTATTTAATAAGTATTTAAATAAACTATTTATACATATTGTAAAAGGAGCAATTCCAGTTTTGAAGGTTGGAGATTAAGAGGTAGAGTTTTGTTTCATTCTTATTATGGAATTTAATTTTAGAAATATAAAAATTTTAATTATTTTTAAAATTTAGTTTCTGAAATTTAGTTTTTGAAATGTATTAAGTATATTGTAAAAATAAATTTTAGAATATTTATCAATTGGCAAAAATAGTTCCAAAAATTAATTTAAAAATAAATTTAGAAAATATTAAAGTAAAAAAATGGATAAAGTAATAAAGTAATTACATAAACTTTTTTCATTAGACAAATCACCTATTTTGTCCCTCACTTGGTCTCAAGCAAATTTAAGAAAAGTTCCTGGAATTGTAATATGTCAATCACATTAATCCAATTATTATATGCAATGTGATTTAAGTGATAATATTAATATATATTCAACAATCAAAATAACAATGATTAAATTTAGAGAGTTAGATGAAACGGTAGACAACTTTTAAAGATTTATTTAAAATTTTATTAATTTCAGAGATCATGTGACAACACCTAATACTTCTACGAACTAAAGATGTGAATTTATTATTTATTTATTGATTTTTTGTTACACTAAAGATGTGATTTACCCCTCTTCATTTTATTTGACGCAAAAATAATATGTTTAAATATGTTTTTAGTTTCTTAAATTTGGGATAAATCCGTTAGTCCCTATAATTTGAAAAAAAAAACATGTTTTAGTCTTTTAGGTCAAATGCAGTTAGTGATTCTGCCACACAAAACCCACCTAGTAATGTTTCTATTAGTGAAAATATCACACCAAACTCAACTAATGTTATACAACTGACTCAATCTGTTCTATCAATGATACTGTAGGTGATCTTGAAAGACTAAAATAAAAAAAATTTAAATTAGAAAAATTATAAAAATTACTTTTAAATTTGAGAGACCAAAAATAAATTTTACCCAAATTTAAGAGAGAGAAAAAAAACCATATTTAAGGCAAAATGATATCTCCGTTATTTTGGTTGTAGCCGCGACGCGAGCCACCAAAACCCTCCACTTGTTGAGTCCAATTATACCCCTTATCCTCTCCTGAATCTCTGTTGTGATGTCCTAAAATAAACTCTATCTATGTCCCTCACAACCATGCCTGCGTTCAAGTCCATCACAATGGCAGAATCGTGCCTTCTATCTCTCCCTTCCCTCTTCTATGCCAAAAACAAATCCCCTTCTCTCTCAATTCCCTCTAAGCCCCTCAACCTCCAGCTTCCATGCTCCTACTCTTCGCTCCTTCCCCTCACCACCGGGACAACGCGTCATTCCCCTCTCCTCACATTCGTGGCCCAGACATCGGATTGGGCCCAAGAAGAAGAAACACCGTGGGAGAACCAAGCCGACTCCACGTGGGGAACTGAAGAGGGTGGGGATGATGGCGAGGAGGAAGTAGCTGCAGGGGGTTTCGCTGAACCAGTTGAAGAAGTGAAGATCTTCGTCGGGAACTTACCTTTCGACGTTGACAGCGAGAAATTGGCGTCGCTTTTTGAGCAGGCTGGCACCGTTGAGGTTGCCGAGGTGAGTGACTCCTTCTAATCCTGTTTTGTTTGAGGTTTCAATGTTTGATTCGAACGTGGCTGTGGTTTCAGGTCATTTATAATAGGGTCACTGACCGGAGTCGCGGGTTTGGATTTGTTACCATGAGTACACTTGAAGAGGTTGAGAAGGCTGTCCAGATGTTCAGTGGCTATGTAAGTTGTTAGTTTGTGTTTTGTATTGGTATTGCGTGACTTCGGTGAGAAGGGTTGTGATTATGATCCAATGTTCAAGTGGAAAACTGTGTTTGGATTTGGATTTTTTGTGGTGCAATTATGGAATGGGACAAAGTTATTGTTCCACTGTTTGGATAATTTTGTGATGGAACAATAAAAAGAATGGGGTCCATCAACATTGTGGTATGGTTGGCAGATAACCATGCCCCTTAAACATGTGGTCAGGGGTTCGATCTTCAAGTTCATGTGTATGGAATAACATCTGTTAGGAGAAGGTAACCCATTAAATGGATCTCACTACTTCAAGAGATTAGTCTCTGACTCTCTTGGCTTTAGGCCAAAAGATACCTTAGGTTCACCCAAAAAAAATGAAAGATTAGTCTAGTCTCCGGCTTTCGACTGGAGGATACCCTAGGTTCATCCAAAAAATAATTGAAGGGGAAGAAAGAGTGGTGTTGGATAGAATGGGATGGGATGCATGTCATCATGTTCTACTCCATTCCATCTTATTTTAAACAATCCAAACAATGGAACCTAGGATCATTCCATTCCATTCCACTCCAATGTGACCCCGTTGATATTATTCTAATTCTCAATGTTCAAATCCCAGAGTAAAAGTGTAAACAAATATGTCCAGGGTTGTCAAATTATTGATCCTAAATTGCATGCTAGCTGTACATTACTAAGTACTAACTTCTCTCTCCTACCCCCACCCCAACTGAAAGAAAACTTGGGGACAAACAATGATGATAGACTGTATAGACAAGAAGGGGAAAGTATAATTAGTATATTTACTTCTTGTGATTATCTTCAAAGTAGTTAACCTAAGACATTATGAGGTTGGTCTATGAGGCTTACTAAACGTGCTGGCTGGTTTAAATGTTGTACCTCTCTTGTTTATTGTTCTAATGATGCTTTGCTCTCATCATAGCAAATTTCTTCTAGATTTAAATGGTGGCAAGGAATTAGTAAAACTGTTCACACTAAAACTTGTAATCGGAAGTTTTTACCTTATGACATCTCAATATCTTCCTACTTCAGTGTCTACGTACATCTTAAAATTGGGATCTCCATGCAATTGCATTTAGAATATCGTTGTTTGTAATTATAGATTTTTATTTTTACAGAAGGAAATAAAACTGAATCTTTAGAATTTTGCTTTCATCAGACTTTGAGTATGGAAATTTTTCTGCACATACAAAGATGTTTTAACTTTGCTGTTTTTCCCAGTTAAAATGTGTCTTACTTGTGACATGTCCTTTACTGGAATAAGCATGCGCATTAATTTTCTTCTCTAATTGCTTTTATTGTGGTTTCTTGATTTGGATCTTATCCATCTTTCCCGTAACAGGAACTAAATGGAAGAGTGTTGACTGTTAATAAGGCTGCTCCAAGAGGAATGCAGCCTGAACGCCCACCACGCCCACCACGGGCCTTTGGTTCTGCTTTAAGAGTCTATGTTGGCAACTTGCCATGGGATGTTGACAATGCTCGGCTGGAGCAAATTTTCAGTGAACATGGTAAGGTTGAGGATGCTCGGGTGGTCTATGACAGAGAGACTGGTCGATCACGTGGTTTTGGCTTTGTCACAATGTCCAGTGAGACTGATATGAATGATGCAATTGCTGCTCTTGATGGTCAGGTAACACACAAGTACTTTATTACTTGATCATTGGTAATGTTACAAGGACTACTTGTGTGGTTACTTCTTTAGAATAAAATTCTGATATGGTGGTTCTGATATTGCAGAGCTTGGATGGGAGGGCAATCAGAGTGAATGTTGCAGAGGAAAGACCTAGACGCAGCTCCTTTTGAGTGGTAACTTGAGTAATCTTCCATGTCCGGCTGATTGAGTTCCTTTTTTAATGGCTAAGTATATAGTGACAATTTTTTTTATTTATCTTCTTTGGCATCTGGTTTCAGATTAGGTTTGCATATTTTAATTTTATTAATTTGATGTCTGGATGAAAATGATTAAAGTTCCTATTCCAATTCTAGGGATTTTGAAGAAACTATGTTGATTTTTTTAAACCATTTTGTTTGCTATTGATGAACGAAAATATATAGTCTTTTAGCATAAATCTTCTGGTAAATAGGAATAACAGTGGGACAATAACAGTGGGACGGGTCGGAGGTAGGTTTGACTATCTCCATTCCTGCCTTGACTAAGGATGATGCAGGTTCGGGGTGGATTTAAAAGACGCGAGCATGAAAATTAAAATTCAAGCCATCCCTGTCAGGGTTAGGAAAAGTGGGGGGAACGCATTCACCTTTTTTTTTTAAAATTATTTATATAGAATTTAAAAATAAAATATATATATATATATATATATATATATATATATATATATATGGTGCATTTGGGGACGGAGTTTTTTTCATCAAAATTGAGTCGGGGTCCGATAAGTACCCGTGAGTTTAAATTTAATTTGTCATGCTTATTGATAAATTATCTGACTACTTATACAGCATGCAAAGTTCAAACAAACTATTATTTTGATCGTCACCTAGTACAGTATCATTAGAGTTGGCAAAAAATATTTTTCAAAGGTTCACCTAGTTTGCCCTTAATTTAGGGTGTTATCGCTTATTCAAGTGGTTTCAACTACTTCACATATGATTTCATTCTATTATCTTCTACCATAAAAGGACGTGCCAAAGATACATGTTAGGTCAATAACTACACCTATTGCAAAATCTGGAATCTACCCAAGAACTTCTATAGGAGAATTTCATGAATATGGATGTTCGCTTCTCCAACATTTTCTCTGCAGCTAAACCCCTCCTGGGCTGAGATTATGTAGGATATTGGCTGCATGGTAACTGGCCGGAAAGGCTCTCGATTCGAATTTCATAAACCACTCTTTCAATTAATGACACGAGTTATTTTTAACTTATCCTTTGAGCAAATCTCTATTCTAGTCTCTGAATTTGTGAGTCATTGTCACATAGTCCTAGGATTAGAAAAAGGACAAAACTTAGATACAGTACCTTAAGTATTATTGGTGTTGTTCTCCTATCAAAATTGAAAATCCACCTTGGTAATCTACAAAATAATTTAATGCATACAAATTATCGAGGTAAATATCCAATTCTAATTGGAGAACAGCACTAACAGCACTTAAAGCACTGTATTTAAGTTTTTTCCTTAGGGCATCTCCAACGGCGTTGCTAACGGGAGTTGCTAAACGCATAAGAACAGTGCTTATCAAAAGTTGGCGTTGGAGTATTTGAAGTGGCGTTGCTTATACAAGCAATGTTGCTTAACCATTTTTTGACAGTAAAAAGAGCACTTCTTTGGCCAGAAATTAACAAAAGAAGAGGGAAACATAATGGTCACAACACATTGACATTGACAGAATCAAAAACAAACATAACATTTGGGAGATTTGTACCAGTCACAATACAACTGAGATGTGAAAACAAAATCATGAAAAAAATTAAAAAAAAAGAAGCCAAACTCGCACCAGGAATGGCTCGATCTGCACCAAAAAGGCCCAATTTGTACTAGAGAATCAACAAGAAAGGTGAAGTAGAGGGGGCGCAGCGAAGAAGGATCATGTTGTGAGGGAGGCGAATCGATGGGCTCGCCGTCGATCGACGTTGTGACCCTTTGTGTCTTTTGCAAATGGCATCGTTGATCTCGTCGTCGGAGGACTGTCGCAGATGGAGATCGTTGTTGCAAAAGGTGCTGGGTTTGGGAGAAAGTGTGGAGAAGGAGTGGGGAGATGAGGCCCAGCAAGAATAAACGTGAAAGGGGGGATGGTTTTAGGTAGATTTTGCACATAAAAAATAATGACGTTCAACTTTAATGTAAATGGTAAAAACATATCTGTTGATTATTTTTCATCTTCTTTTCATAAATAAAATAAATTAGTATTATTCTATTTTTCTTTAATTTTTTACATATTTATTATTTTAAAATTATAATACAAATAATATTTTAATCTAAAATAAAAATATATAAATATAAGTATTAATATGTGGTGTTAATTGTAGGACCCACTTAAATAAGTTAAGAACTCACTTTAAGTAATTTAGCATTTGAGTAAATTTTTGGATAGAGTTCTTAAATTTTGGTGACATTGTACGTCTCACAAATTTGTCCTAAGCAACTTGTATAAACAACCCATGGTTGGAGATGTTCTTAGAAAAATATCAAATAAATCCTTGAATTTGAAATTACTATTGTTTTAGTCTTTGAAATGTACAACTTATTATTATTATAGTCCTTAAATTTTATAACTTACTATTATTATAGTTCTTAACGAAATTAATGGCAGGACTAACATGACCTACAAATTTCAATTTTAAGAATTTATTTGACATTTTTCTAATTTCAGAGACTATTATGACAACACTTTGCAAAGTTAAGGATTAAAATGAGAGTTTACTCCTTATCCTTTTTAATTTTAATTTTTGGTTATTTTTTACTTTTATAATTTATCTTCTCATTGAGTTTCATACGTAATATATTAATTTATATTTACCAACTTTTTGTTAAATTTAAAAATTAAATGTGAAAGCATGTTTTACTGATTAGCTCCTTACAAAAACAAACTCAAGAAGATACAAATAGAATTAGCCCTCGTATTTTTAAGACTGATTTGATGCCAAGGCTTTATTAGCTTTCTTATAACTTTTAGTTTAAAAAAAATAGATAAATCAGCCAATCATCTCCCTTTGCTTAGGAATTCTCGTATTTGACGGAGACTCCTTTAGAAATTGTGCATAGTTGACCTGAAAAATGTCATTGTTTTAATGTTTATTTGATTATTTCGTAACAATAATCATCTCAGCAAGTGATTAAATAAGTGGTTAAATCAATCTAACAGTAATTAATCTCACTTAAAGTAAGATATGTAAGGATAGTTTAGTGTGTAAGTACCATTTCTTTCTTTCTAATTTTTGATCTAGTGTAAGTACCGTTTCTCTAAAAAAAGATTAAAAATTATTATGTAATGTTTAGAGTATCGTAGACCTTCAATGTTAGGTTTCATGCAAAAGGATCATTACAAAACTTGGCTAAAAAGTGCCAAATTCGCATGCATGATTCTTTACAGAAGTCATGAAAAAATGAATAATAAGTAAAATTAGTCTCTAGAAATTATAATTATTGGTTAAGTTAGTCTTTAAAATTATTAAAAAGAAATTTGAATCCTTAAAATTAACAAATGTCAATCAATTTGACCCTTAAAATTGCATAACCAGTCAATTTGGTCATTAATATCATTACATCAATTAATTTAGTCTCCAAGTTTGACAACTATGACTCACTTTAGTCCTTAATGATAATTGCTAAAGTCAATGATCAAATTAATAAGTCCTGACATCAAGAACTAACATGACGATTATTAATTTTAAGAACTAATACCTCTTTTCTAATTTTAGGAAAATATTTATAATTTTAGGAAGTAATTTAATATATTATTTTGTAATTAAAGTCTAGACTAAATGTAGAGAACACGCATGTATCGTATTTGTCACTCCATACCCTATTCTTCCACCTAAACATTAGCAATCATGCTTTCTCATGGTAGTCAGCAATTTAAAACCTGGAAATGTCACACATTCTTGAATCATGTTTATTTACATTGTATAAAGTTCTTTCTACTAACTCCGAAATATTTTATAAGAATCTTTGAGAAATTTGTTAAGATCTTTTTTATAAGACACCATTCAAATTATCTTCTACATTAATTTTGTCCTCAATTACTTAACATTTTTTTTAGTAAGTAAACAATAAATACAAAATATTAAGGCCCATTTACTTCTATTTTTGTTTCCTGTTTTCAATTTTTAATTACAAAATTATCACATTGTTCTTAATCTGTTTTATGTTTTCAAAGATTTGTATAAGAAACAATGAAAACGATTTTTTTTTTTTGTTTTCTCTGTTTTCTGTATAAATCTTTGAAAATAGGAAATAAATTGAAAATAAGGTGATTTTGTAATTAAAAAGTAAAAACAGAGAGTAAAAATAAGAAATGAAAACAAAAGTAAATGGACCCTTAATTTCTTGAACTCTTCCTAAAGATAGGGAAAAAAATCAATAGCCAAAAAGTCATTACTTAAGTAGATATGTGCTAATTACTTGCTCATTTTTTTCTAATTAATAAACAATAAATACCGCATATTAATTTCTTAGAGCCTAATGAGCATAGGGAAAATCGCTAAAAGCCATTACTTAAATTGAGATGCATTAACTGAGTGACACACAAATTTAATATAATTAACTAAATTCTTTAATTATTGAAAATGGTTGAAAGAGTCTTGCACATAAGAGTAGAGATAGTACATCATAAGCATGGAATAAATAACTAAATATATGACATTTTTAGGTCTAGTCAGATGATGGAGGCACTATTAACCATGAATGCTAGGGTTTAGATCCTCTACAGTGACATTTTCACTGCATGAGATCTCAACCATTCCTTTATTTTCAATATTTGATAATTTTAATATATAAAGAAAAGAAAAATTTGTATGAATGGTGAGATTAAAAACTGCACACAGTGCAGTTGTTTTCCAACTGCAAGTGATCCATTCTCATGAATGCTATATTTGAATATTAATAGACTTAAATATAATCATTTCAACCTATGTCGCACACGTGTGAATATGAATAATGGATACAAAACAGTATATGAATATGAAAATTTTTAAAAAATATTAAGATATGAATAGCATAATATATATCAAATAAATATAAATATGTTTATATATGTAATATTAAATATTTTACAATAATCTTAATTAACTAGCAATTACCCTATATTATCACCCTTAAGCAAAAGTTATTAACTTAATTTATTTATTTTTAATCTTTTATCATAAAGAAGATCCTCTAAAAATGTTATTTCATGAAAAATTTAAAACAATAATCATAATTTTAAACAATATATTTAATTTAATCATTTCATGCTATTATTTCAAATAATCACAAACCAACCTTTTACCATTGCCTAAATAACCATCAAAATAAAATTTTTAAATTATTATTCATCAATATAAAAGGTATTGTTGAAATTTTGGACTCAAACACTGTTACATAGAAAAAAATGTTTTATATAATGCTAGTATTAGATAATCCGAAAAAAATAGACTCAGATTTCAGACAACCGACGATATGGTATTATTATTACTATTGTTCTGCATGATCAACATGAATCATTTTTTTTTAGGGAAAGAAAAGAACAGCAACTTTAACTATACAGATTCTTACAGCACGTGGTACAGACAACCACAACCACAACCACAGCCTTCCAGACATCCACTTCACTAACCTCGCAGTTGAGCTTCTCTGCTAGTGAGAGGCACATATCGAACAGAAGTCTCAGTCCGGATACTGATAGAACCATCAGAGTTCTTATCCACAACCTTTAGATCCTGAAATATGTTTCCAACAGGAATAACCATTCTGCCACCCGGCTTCAACTGGTCAATAAGTGGTTGGGGGATTTCTGGTGCCGCCGCTCCAACGTGAATGGCATCATAAGGAGCAAACTCAGGCCAACCTTGCCTTCCATCTGTCAACACAACACAACTACTCAAATATTTGACATTATTGATCCACCAACTTGACATAGCAAATTATTTAACTGCTCAAGAAACATTAACATAGCCATGCAGTTATCACCACCGAGCAGAGGGAAGAGTTCAAGACAGTGAATATGGACACTCACAATCCACAAATCTTGGATGACCATAACATGAATGCTTATGGATCAACTCTATTTTCAGATTAAGTTGACTCAACCACTTCAAACAAATCCCAAATCCTGACCATCAGGTTAAGGTTTTCAGTGTAACTGAAGGACTCATTAAAATTAAAATTATTCAATGATTTCAATCCTTCACCTCACATTAAGCCTTCGACACCCATATCCAACAAATGGACTAGATTAAACTGCCACAGTCAATTTTATCAAATGGAAGTGTATTTTTGTTGTGCAAAAATTAAAGAGTTTTAATGTTTCAGATAAACAGAAAATAGAGATACCGTACCACCAACATGCACAGAAAGGGAACCATCTTTCAATGGTTGAGCTGCAGCACTTTTTTGAATATTTTCAGTTGAAAAAGAGACCAATTCAGGAATATGTTCCACACCAATAGCACGGCCTTGGGGTCCAACCATCAAGGCAAAGCAAGCAGTCAGGTATCCCGTTCCTGCAAAGGGGTCCAAAGTATGAATATTGTGCATCAAATGCAGAGAACATAATGCATTCATTGCATTGAAATTCCATTCCTGTTAAATAGAACATAATTTAATTCTGTATAGCACATCATGGAACGCACAACATTTCCACATTGAATTGAGATTATAGAGAAACCTAATCTGTGTTGTCAATAAACACAGTCAAGGTTTTACATTATAAAATCTTCACATCATCCTTCTATAACTTCATTAAGGAAAGGAAATAAACCATCCATTCTTTTCTGAAAACCCTTATTATTGCAGCTGATATCAACATTATATCTAGTCTATATCTATGACTCGTAAACAGGTAGTCCAATACACACAACAGTAGTGGAATAAAATTTATTCCTACTTGGTAAGTAATTTCCATTTCTCTTTAATACGATAGAATAAATTAGAAAGAAGTGATTACAGATAGCTCATTGGCTCTGGTAATAATTATAGAAAATAGTTAATAGACTGTACCGGAGCCAACATCCAGAGCACGCATTCCAGGTTGCAAATTCTTCTCCAGCAACTGAAGGCAGGTGGCATGCATATGCGGTGCAGAGATAGTGGCATTGTAGCTTATTGGCATAGGACTGTCCACATAAGGTTGGAGTCCGCCGGGTACGAACAAAGCTCTATCAATGGTTTCCATTACTTCACCTACCTTTCTAGATGTGATTACACCATAACGCTGCAAATTATCTACCATTCCTTTGTTTTCATTGATGGCACTCCCAGACCAGAATTGCTGTATTTTTTGCAAAATTATATTTAGTTTGGATTACTTTTTGTTTTAAATATTAGAGAAAATAAGAGGACAAGATAAGAAAACACAAACAAGTAATGTTCCATTATTCCTTCTATCTGAACTTCATCCCCTATGGTGTAAGCAAGCAGAGAGAATTACCGCCACTATAAGTTATAGGTATAGAAGACAATGCCCAAACTACTAGAAGGGCCTCTCCCCTATTAAAATATTAAAATAAAAATCCATATTTGAAAACAAAAGTAATGTAGTTGAATGATGAAAACAAATTCATAATTTCTCTATTTAGTTGCTGAGTTACAGAATCAACGTTCAGAAAATATGAGGATTGAATATAAATGAAAGAGCGAGAGAGAGGCAGGCGTAGTCCACGATCGCAGGGATAAACTATCAAGAAAGAGAAAGGGGTTACCTCCATCCGAGAGAAAATAGAGTTTCCCGTGAGGAAATTAGGGTTCAGGGAGAGAACTGTGAGCTGTAGTAAATGGAACAGGTGGAGTCGTAGAGATGCTGTTTTGTGTTAAACGTAGGCAATTTTGGGTGTGGGTGGCTTGGTGTTAGTGCAGCAGGTGCGTAATTCCACGATGGCATCTTGCTTTCTGGCACTTTCCTTCACACGCTCGCACCACACTGTTGAGTCGGGTCTGTGGGCTTATTTCTTTGGATTTAGAAAGCGGTATTGGGCTTTTGTATTATTCGGCCTCGGCTTTTGCTATTTACACTCTTCCCATTTGTTATATACACTCTCCTTTTTAATTTTTTTTATATAAAATTACTTAAAAAACCTTAATTTTTATCTCTTTCAAAAATTATTTCTCAAATGTCTGTTTCATCACACTCTTTGGTTTCAAAGTACTCTCCCACCTGTAGTTTCATTGCACTCTCCTTAGTTTAACCATACTCCCTTACCTGTGGTTTCACTACACTCCCTTGTCTCGTTTTTCTTCTTGGCATTTGTCAACAATTTTATTTCTAGCTAGTGTAAATTTTATCCAAAATAAAAAGTTAAATAATAATAATAATTAAAAAAGAGGGAGTGCAATGAAACCAAGGAAGAAGTGCAATAAAACTATAGGTGGAGGAGCACAGTGAAACCAAAAAGGGGAGTGCAGTGAAACAAGACATGCAAAGAATGATGTTTGAAAAAGGTACTAAACAAGGTTATTTAATTAATTAGGCTTAATTACATTTTGTGCTATCCAAATTTTATCATATTGCGGATTTTACCACCATATTTTTTTCTCTTGTATTTTGTCACCTTATTTTTGCAATCTTGCTAATTTTGCCCAATTTTGAGAATTTTTATTTAATAAACAATTGATAATTGGGCAAAATTTACAAGATTTCAGAAATAGGATAGCAAAATACAAGAGAAAAAAAATATAGTGGCAAAATCTACAAAATAATAAAACTTAGGTGGGACAAAGTGCAATTAAGCCAATTAATTTTATATAAAAAATTAGAAAAAAGGAGAGTATATTTAGCAAATAGGGAGAGTGTAAATAACAAAAGCCTTAACTAACTCGAGTAAAAGACAAAACACAGTCCGTGAGCTTCTGTAATCTCTACCAGTGAGAGGCTTATATCGAACAGAAGTCTCAGTAAGGACACTGATAGAACCATCAAGTATCAACCATCATAGTTCTTGTCCACAACATTATTTTAAATCTTGAGATATGTTAGCAATAGTAATAATCATTCTACCACCCGGCTTCAACTGATCAGTAAATGAATGTGGAATTTCTAATGTCGCTGCTACATTCGAATATGAAAATATTCACTTGCACTGTGATTATTAGTATTGTTCCTGAAAATTAACATTTTTAGTATTTGGAGCTTAAAGTAATGAAGTGGAATTGGTTAGGCATAACATTCTAAAACAGAAAGAGTGAAGCTTCAAATAAGGGCAAAAGGTAAGATGACAAATCTTCTCTCGTGCCATTCATGCTGTCACAGAAAGGGGATGGAGGTCGTTTTAGACAAGTGTTTTGGAAACAGTAAACATTTTGAGTGCCCTGGTTAAAAAGAAACCTATCACCTGTTCAGATTAGCTCTGTTTTTTCTTCATTACACTATTATAAATGGCATAAAAGCAAGAGTTTTAGAACCTGTTACACTGCATAATTTGATGTGGCCGAGTCAAATGTAACTTTTATAAAAATTCACCAATCAATTGTTTACACTAACGAATAGCATTTTCTGCTGGATTAGGTCCTATCTGCATCCCCACAAGAATTGTACCTAGCTTTTTCAAACTTGAAAGTTGAAACAGAATATTCCACCAAAACATTAAGGGAAAATTAGGTGTTAGCTCCTCGTAAATCTTTACATTTGATATTTTATTACAGCATTGACAATTAACTGAATGTTTACTATTTATTGGCGCACGTGTTTATAACAAATATTCTTGACGTTTTGACTATTTTAATTGAATCATGGTTCTTGTTTAATTACTGGCTGACTCAGTGACCATTAATATATGCTGAACCTGAATCCATACGTGGAATCTAGAATTCCTTGCTCTTCTATACATACTGGTTTAGTGCGCTCAAGAATATCGTGAATAACTAGATGACGAGTGTTGGTCCAAAATGTAAATGAACCAATATAAAATTGTTTCCTTCACAGAATGTTCAATTCCCCGTCCCGCAACCAAAAAAATAAAGAGCATTATAATGTTTTATATCTAATTGAATATAGAACCGCTAGCTTGAACCGTGATTTAGGTATTTGACCCTAAAAATCATTTGAGTATTATCGTCGTCATAGATGAGCACAAGAAAATCTTAATTGCTGCAGGTATCATTAATCGAGCAGTACAAGTTAGAAATCACTCAAGCAATAAAGAAACGAGTGAAGGTACTTCCCAGTTTTCACACCAGCCTTTTTCTCTTTCAATATCCCTGGAAAGAATTAGCTGTATGCCTGTATCTGATGTAGCTTTGCATTAACAAATCTTAATGAGCTTTCTACTAGATTGATGATAGGGGGAAGTAGAAGTTACATACAAGTATTTCAAATACTTCAGAAATCTAAAAGTAACTGAGGAAGAATAATCTCCAAATGAGTAGCTTCTATTTGACTAGCGCCCTCAGCTTCTGCAATAGCAGCAGCACGTTGAACAGCCTCTGCATCAACAGAAAGGTTCTTGTCAAGATGATAAAGACTATGTGCAAAGTTATAGTCATGACCAAGGAAGCACAAATGTGTTTCTCTTTTAAGATGGATGAACCTGTGATAAAAACCCGGAAAAGTTCACAAGTAAGCTTCAGAGCATTGGCATTAGCTGGATCAGAAAAGATGGAGAAATGAGTAAAACATGCAAATGTTCAATTTGCAATACCAACACAACAACAGCGTGACTTGATCACAGAACCTCCACCAAATAAGAAATCTGTCAATAGAATGAAATAATGGAAACATGGCATAAATACCAGAAGTCGGCCGATTCTTCTTGGATGTTCCAACTCCCACCTGTAGCAGTAAAACCCATTTGCAGATTATTGGCACACAATGCAACAGTAAAGCAGGAGATATTATGTAGTTTAGGAGAATAGATAAAATATTAGAAGATGCAGGTCCTACTTAGGATGCTTTTGCCGTTGATGGCACCCAGTCAGTTATAGATTACAAAATTTAATTTGAAAAACAAGTTATTTGTTTGAAATAGATTTGATAGCCATCTTAAACTGAAGACAAATGCAGCAAAACCTAAATAGTGAATAAAAGAAATTGAAAGGAAGACAATCAGGGCCAATTCCATTACCAAACATTTGGAGAAGGAAGCATTATATACGTATATGATATATTGTAAAAAAAATTGCGCTCGCTTGTTTTTTTTTTTTTTCGGTAGTTAAAAATTTAGGGAGAGAGAATGGCGCCCTAGTTCAAGGCAAAGAAAACCTCCGGACTCAGAGTATAAACCAACACAAATCATGTTTGCTACACAGATCTCTCATGTATTACAAAAACCAACACAAAGCTCCCTTGCATATATAAAATAGAATTACAATTAACTTGAAATGCTTAGAAACCACAAAAATTTCTTAACCTGTTAGCACATGATCTACATGGAATACTTTAGGTCATTCAGATTTATATGTTCAGAGTTTCAAGTTGAAGGTTGGTTCTTCAAGGATATGGTCAGCAGTAACAATTGAATAAGATTTTGTGAAAAGCAGATTCATAAGCAGAAATAACAGCGCAAAAACAATTTAACAAGAGGAATTCAGAAATTATATCATTGTCACTCCCGAAGCTCAACCAACGACAAATAGACAAAAGGTTAGAAATGAAATGAGAGAATTTTGCGAAGAACCTCGGCGTCCGGAGCGTCGTTAGCTTCGACAATTTCACGCTCTGAAAATGGGAATAGGGGGAAAAAAGAAAGTTAGTGATTCGGATAAAGTGGGAAGGAAATGAGAAGGAGGAAAAATTAGGAGGGTAAGAGAGTGACCAAGGGCTCGCAATGTCCAAAAGCGCTTCAAAATGGAATGAATCAGATCCTGTGTACCCAATTAGAACGAAGTGGTCAGGTATTTAGAAAATCAAAATTGTGCTATAAAGTGAGGGAGGAAAGGGTTTTAGGGGCTGTACACACTCGAAGGTGACTTCCTCCATGATACGGCAACGCGTTATTTGCTTCGCCGATCACCGCCACAACCTTGACCACACACCTCAGTCACACTTGTTTGGAGGGAAATATATTAGTAGGAAAGTTGAAGAAATTTTCCTCAAACAAAAAAGAAAAAAGTCGGAAAACAGGCCAGTGTAGGTTACTTCGACACCGTGTCTGGTTTGGGCTGTTTTTGGAATTTTGTTCATCTAAGAATATCTCTTGTTTTGGATATGGATTTAAGATTAGAATACTAGTTAATTTTTACTTTAATGGTATATTTTAATTTTTAATTTATTTTTAGTAGATTTTATTTTATCTTTTCACTCATACAAGAATCTTTATTTTAAGTTAAAAAATTATTTTTTTAATGATGAGACAACCTTGTTTGTAGTTGCTTATATAAAATCATCTTCATTCTAACATTTTTTTTTTAACTTTTTATGCATCTTAAGTGGGTCTTACTCTTATAAATTACTAATTTTTACTTTTTACATTATAAGCAACTCTTTTCTTCAATTTAGCAACTTTAAAAATTTTACTAAATGAGTCATACAAATTAGCTTCACATCCTTACAATTCATCTAACATTAAATTTTATTAGTCTTTTTTAATAGGTTTAATTGTACTTTGTGTCACCCAAGTTTTATCATTTTGTGAATTTTGTCACCGTATTTTTTTCTCTCGCATTTTGCTACTTTATTTTTGAAATCTTACAAATTTCATCCAATTTTGAGAATTTTTATTTAATAAACAGTTGATGATTGGGTAAAATTTACAAGATTTCAAAAATAAGATGGCAAAATGCAAGAGAAAAAAAATATAGTGGCAAAATCTGTAAAATAATAAAATTTGAGTAGCACAAAGTGCAATTAAATCTTTTTCTTTTTGAAAGATGCTTAATAAGCACAACTCCAATGGCAAGATCATATTAATCATCGGTGCTTAATAAGCAAAAGTAATATAAGCACCTTTGTTAGAGATGGTTTAAGAACTCTATAAAAACTCATTTGCTCCAATAGTACTTTTAAATTGTTTAACTTTAAAAATTTTATAAGAAACTTTTATTGGAGATACTCTAAGGTCATTGAAGATAAAATAAATAATTTTAATTATTAACAAAACAATTAATGATAAAATTTTTTTGATATTTATAATTTGTTGTATATGTATATGTAATATCAATTGTTAATTTTTTTTATCAAAAAACATGATTACTTGTTTGATCCTCTAAAGTGAGTTGTTGATTTTAAAAAGTAGATACTTTGTTTTATACAAAAAGTTGGTGCTACTAGTTGATAATTTAGATTATAATTTAAGGTTATAATTTTAATAAGGAAAATGATTTTTTATGAACAAAATTTTAAAAATTATGATTGAAAGTTAAAAACACAATTACAATTATAAATTGATATTTATAATAAACTTTTTGATTTTTATAAAATTACCTTAAAAATGATACTAAGTATGATTTTTAATTAATTGATAGCGTAAAATTTTTTACCTTAATCATATAAAAAAATAAAACTCTTAAAAGTTATTAGATTATTTTTTAATTATTTTTTGTTTTATTTTAATAATTGATTAATTTAAATTTAAAATTAACTATTATGAATAAATTCATATTTTTTAAATTTTACCATAGAAAAAATATTGTTTTAAACAATTCAAACGAAATAGATTATGTTAAAATCACTTTTCATGTTACATATTTAAAGCTAGAACTGATTTTATACAATCAATTATATGTATAATAGATAATTAAAATAAGCTTTAAAAATAATTTAATCTAAATACACATTATATTTGAAAATAAAGTTTAAAAATTATGAATAAAAATATTTTTAAATGTTTTAAATTATAAAAAATATGTATAAATTTAAATGATTTTATTTAATTTTTTAAATTATTTGTTGCAAAAGTAATAATGATTGATCCAACTGGTAAAGAACAAATAAAGAAAAATGCAATTAATTGATTAATTAATACCAAAGGTGTGTATTAAGTAAAGTATTATAAAGAGTATTTATAAATCAATGATTAGGTAACCAAAATCAAATTAAACTCTAATTGACTTGATTGAAATTTATGTGGAACTCGCTACAATGAAGTATAATCTCAACCCCTTTCCCAATTTATTTACATGAACTTCACCTTAATAATGAAGAGTGTCTAAAAGAATATATTTCTAAAAAAATTCTTTATAATAATATTATCATATGTTTTTTTAAAGGGACAATAAATTAAAAGATTAAATTTATTTTTAAGAGATGATATAACTTTTAGACAAACATATCATAAGTATAATATTTTAGATAGTGTTATTATTTTTAATTAAAATTAGAGTTTTATTTCAATAATTTGTCCAATATTAAAAATTGACATTACGCTGGTGTTGATTATTAAGATAAAATTTTAATTTAATTGAAAATAAACATTAAAAGCACATGAGATACTGTATCTAAATTTTATTATAATTTTTTTAATAAAAATTTAATTTTATAGAGAAATAAGTGTGTGCGAAATTTCCTTGTGAACCAAACCATAAGCCGAATTAAACCAACCATAAATAACTAAATTTAAATCAAGTTAATAATCTGTATCCGTATTTTGAACAAAATTACCTTTAGAAAATATACTTGTAGAAAAAGAAAAAAAAAGTTTAGAACTCGAAATTACTTTACTACTCCATTTCACTGCACTGTAACCAATCTTTATTAAATACAAATGAGGATCGAAAGAAAATAAAAAGGAAAAAAAAGCATAAATAAATATATATAAGTTTTTCTTCTTTCTCGCTTTTTTAGTATATTAATTATACCAAACGTAGCCCGAAGAATTGCTTTCGAATATCAAATCCCAGTCCCAAAATATTCAAACTCAAAACACACACTAAGCCACAAACCATTCTGCTAAGAAAATTCCCAAATTTTTGCAAGGTGTAAGAGCTTCTGAATTCAGTGTCAATGGCACAAGATCTGGTATCCTTAAGCTGAAAACAAAGCAAAAGCTTTTTGATTCGCTAGGAGGTTAATTAGGAACTTTCGCGTGAGGATTACAAAATGGAAAAGGATCACGTACGACGGGTGAATTGCAAGTTGTTCCCTCAATGATCTCGGAATCTATATATGACTAATATGGAGTGATCGATCGATGATGGAGTTGATCCAATTAATCCCCACCCTTTCCTTCTCAGAATCGGCGATTAAGTACATGGTGTTGAAGTAGGTGGAGAGTTCGATGCCCTTCGTGGCGAGGCAAGATGCCACTGGAACATGTGACGGCAAATTTGAACCAGCATGGACCTGCTTTTGTTAGCCACTGCTCTAAGTTTGAACAGAACTCCATTCTTTTGTAATCACTCTTAGATATATATTATAATTTTAATGTACGCATTGTTTGTGATGCATAACTTTTTGAAAAAGTGGCAAAGATACACTTATATTTAATAAGAGAATTATTAAATAGGACGAAAAAATTTCTGACAAATGAATTGTGTAAGGCTACTTATATTATTGTGACGGCTATAGCTGTGTTTGATTTAACGTTAAAACTCATATTCAACGTGAATCCAACAATTTGTTACATTGAACTGCATTAGGAAGTGAAAAAACATTGAAACAACCATACTATATCTTTTTCAGACAATAAACATTTTAGCAGCATTTGTAAAATTAATTTTGAATTAAATTAATTTTGGTTAAAATTGAGTTTGAAGTGATGTGATTTATATTTGTATGTTTTATTTTTAAAATAAGTTTCATATAGTAAAAAAAAATTAATTTAACAAAAAAATATACTTTTTTTTATCATATTTAATCACACTGAACATTAGAGGAAAAATCAATTTTACCTAATAATAATCAAACATCTATATGTCTCTTAAAATTAAGTTTGACGAGGGGCAATTTCTGGTATTTATCACATGAAACCACACACACAATCTTTTAGACTGTGTATCTTAATTTTCAGAACCTTGAAACGTTATGGTGGGCAGCGGTTTCTAGGTGGTGGGTTGAGGTGACTTCATGTTGGCTCGCCATTTCTTGATGACGGGTCGCGGTGTCTGGGTGGTCGCTGCCCGTGGCTGAATATGGTGGACCACGAAGGCTCATGATAGCTGAAAGTGGTTGCTTTTATACTTTTATATTTGTTCAATTTTTTGGTGCAAGAGTGGCGGGGTATCCTGATTATTTGTTTATTTGTTGCGTTTGTATGCTGTCTTTTCTTCAAGTTCTGGACAAATTAATTTTCTTCAATTTTTATTTATTTTTTAGAAGAGTTTCCCTTACAAGTCCAACTGTATCTTGTCCTGCAACCACGTTATGCAATGGTTGCTTAATGGAAAAAATAAGTTAAGAAACCTTGGCTGTTAAACTTGCTCTTGGGCGGATACTCAATGATCAGAATATAACCTGCACCACTGATCAAGTAAGCTTGAGAATCATCTTTTAAAGTATTTTAATAAGTCAAACTTAAATTTACTCTATTTGAATTCACTTATTTAGGCTGTTACTGTATGTACATACGAGCCTTGTGTAATAATAATAATAATAATAATAATAATAAAAAGTGAACAAATAAAGTTTATGAAAAGATGTACACAAATTATTGCGCATTAATTATTTATTCTGGTGTGATTTACTAGTACAGTTCCAGTGAAGAACAAGGCTTTTGAAAGGGAGAAAATATCAGTGACAAACCTTAATTATCACGGAATGGACTTTAGGAATCTGGTCCGAAGCTTAATTTTATGCTATGCTCTTATGAAAACCAGAAGCATATTTTTTATGGGTTGCTTTGACTATATATATTGCAAACCCACACAACATTAGTGTCTGAGTTTTAACCTAGCCAATGCAGATTCAAACCAGACCAAACACCTCCCACACCTTAATCTCCCCGTCAAGGCTTCCACTGAAGAGCGTAACGACGCCGTTTGAGTCACCTTCCCCGCCCGAAAATGCCACCAACGACTTCACCGGTTTCTCGTGCCCTTCCAACACTGCCCTGCAACAATACCCACTACCGCCTCTTTCCCGCTGCCAGATCCTAACCGTTAGATCCGCTGACGCACTCGCCAACAAACCTGCCACGTGGATCAGACACAGTATGGCCCCACCATGACCCCGCAACCTTTCCATCTTCGCGACGCCGTTTTCCCCGCCCCTCCACTCCCACCGGCAGATCGCGCCGTCGCAGCCACCGGAAAACAACGCCGCGCCATCATCGCCATCCAACGCAAGCGCATTGACCGTTGACTTCTGCTTCCCTACGGTGCTCACCAACGCGTGCCGTTTCGCCTCGCCGTCCCTCTTCCAAACCTTGATGCTCCCATCCGCGGAGGCCGTGTAAACGGTGCCGTCACCGTTAACGGCGACGGCGTTGATCGCGTCGTCGTGCGCCTTGACGGACTCCAAACACCGGTAACCAAACAGGTCCCAAACCTTAAAGCTCTTGTCCCACGAAACCGAATACATGAGGCTCTCGTTCACCGCTAAACCGGACACGGTGTCGCAATGTTGGATCCAGAGCCTCGTCTTGTGGCGCCGAACGCTGACGTAGTTTCGGGGAACGATGCAGCGGCGCAAAAGGTCCGTTACGGTGGGGAGGGACGAGAGGAGACGGTGTCGTTTCGAGGGGGTGATGAGCCACACGCGAATCTTGCAGTCTTGGTGAGCGGTGAAGACCCTTGAACCGCTGAAGGCGATGGACTTGACGAACCCTGACACGGGGCTTCCATTGAAGGCGTCGATGTGGGCGTAATGGGAGAGGTCGAAGACGTTGATGAGGTTGAGGGATGCGGCGTAGAGGAGGTTTCGGTGGACCGCGAGGCAGGTGATGTGGGGTGTCAGGGTTTTGAGGGAAGTGACGCAGTGGTGTGTGAGGGTTGTGGAGCCATTCATTTCGGAAGTGTGGGTGTATTGAGGTGATGAAGGATGGAGTGTTAACATGGAGTGCAGCGAAAGGGTGTGGCTGAAGCGGGAACATAAGTATTGGTTGGGATTTCCTGTTGGAGAGGCACGTAGCGTCTGCGCAATGCTATACTCTTGGCAAATGCAGAAGGCTGTAAAGAGTAGCTTGGTGGCGGGGTCCACCCAAGATTTGTTGGACCCAAGGAATCAGATTGGTCAACGTGTTGCTTATGTCTAATGCTAATAAACAAATAAATTATATTTGCACGGTTAGTTTGTACCTTTTTTTATTGAACGAGAGAGATACGAACAGAATAGAGACGAGGTGGAATAAAATGGTTCAGATGACAGACAAGTTTAAGAGCATCTCAACCCAGCATTTTTTTTTTTTGAGTTCTTAAATGAGTCTTATTTGTACACATTATTTATTTTTATCTTTTGGAACTTAGCATTCCACTCTTTCAATCCAGCAATTTCAAAAAATTTATTAAATGGGCCTCATCAATAACCTTACATCCTTACATTTCATCAATAATTTATATTAAATTACAAGTAAATCAATTTTTAAATTAAATTTTAATTTTTTAAAACACATAAAGCTAACATGCTAGTCCACCATAACAAATAGGAACCGGTGCTTATATAAGTACCCAGTCCTTAATAAGATTTTGCTGCAATGGATGATTCCAGATAAGCATCGCTTCTTATTTAGAAGAACCGATAATTTGGTTCGCGTTGCAGATGGCCTAACTAAGTTTTTTTTTTTTTTGTAGTGACTTAATAAGTTTTTTTTTTTATTGGAAATGCTAAGTTAAGGAATAAAAATGGAAAGTTTGTATTGAGAAGTGTAATTGTGTTTATTTCTAATGCAACTTTAATATAATCTTCAATAATTTTTTTTCTATTTCTTGATTTTGTCTTTAGAGCACTGGTTAGCAAGATCTTAATTTTATTTTTAATAGAGGAATGCTAGCTGTACCACCTAGATTTGGCACCATGGCAGGACCAAGCAGGACCTTCACCAAGGGGCTCGACATCATCTCATCGATCCAAGACTGAGCAACCACCTCAGGGACCGACCAAGGTGTCATGCCAAGCACAGCTTGGCCAAATGTAAATAGGGAAACAAGGGCCATCATGCATAATCCCAAATACCATGGGCACAATCCTGACATTTATGACAAGTAAATTAGGTAACTTGGCAAGATCTACACATCCATATATGTGATTTAGGTGCACTCTTTTGAATCCTAATCTCAATCCTAAACCCTACATCCCCTAACAAGACCTCCACATCTGACTTGAGCATCGGAGTATCTTTGTAGGTACCCCCAACCAACATAACCTAGAAGCAAGGAAGCAGGAGAGTACCCTAGAAAGAGGAAGAGGAAGATCGCCTTGTAAAGAGGAGGAGGAAACCAAATTCTGCAGGAATATTTTGGCGTCCACCATGGGGTCGAGTAAAAATTTTCCCTCTGCCACCACCTATTTACAATGGTGAGAACTATAAGCATGACGGCAGACGACAGACAACAGGCATAAGGACCAAGGCAACGGTGTTGCGCCATCGTTGGATGATCACCCTCTAATCCAAGCCCTACGCTAAGAAATGGCGGCCATGCAAAAGAAAAGTGAAGAGGAAATGGACAAACTTCATAAGGAATCAAAAGTGAAGTTTGTATTGAGAAGTGTAATTGTGTTGATTTCCAATGCAACTCCAACAAAATCTTCAATAAAAAAATTATATTTCTTGTTCCTTAACTAGTGTTCTTAGGACACTAGTTACCAAGACCCTTATTTTATTTTTAATAAAGGAATGCTAGCAATATTTTCTCTAATACTATCTTTATTATTGACTGAAATTTATTGGAAATAACAAAATTTGGGTAGATTTCACTCCTAAATTAGGAAAGAGACTCATTAATGAGAAGTGAGATATACCAAAATTTGTGATTTTGAATAAATTTTAACTAATAGTAGAGAGAATATTAAAAAGAGAGTGTTGCTAACACTCCTTTTGGTCCCTAATATAAGGCACTTGTAACAGAATTACACATACAAATAAAAATAGTTAAATTAGTTAGTTTTATTGGTTTTTAAAAAAAATATTACAATTTACCAATTTTACCCTCGTTAATCATTATTAATTTGTTGTGGGTGACATAAAAACATTAAAGTCTGAAAGCATTATGCACTGTTATCAAATAAAGACACAGATACTCAAAATCTTCAATAATGGCAAATAATGAAAAAAAAAATTAAATGCTTCATAGGAATTATAAAACACCTTACAAAAATGACCATCGATACCTTTTAAATAGTTTATTATATTAAGGACTAGAAGGAGTATATAATTATAAAAATATTTTTTTAAAAAAATTAGAGATAATCCAAACTTGTTCTTGAAATTTATTAGATTTAATTTTTAAAATTCTAACTTGTCAAAATTAATTTTGAGGTGGGTTGAATTAATGAAACGAGAAAATCATAAACACCATTATAATAATGAGAAGTGTTATTTGTACGATGAATTGTATAATAAATTGTACAATTAAGAGAAAGAAAGGAGAGAGAATAGTAAAATGTAACAAATGTTGTTATAAAGAAAGATAGACATAAAGAAAAACGATGTTATATAAATTGTTGTATGAATAGCACATTTCTAAAATAATTGGTGTCACAAAGAAAGAAAAAAAATTAAAAAGTTTTATGTAAATAAAGTATCCTGTATTAATAAGGGTTCTATGCTAATTAATAAGTGTTCTAATAACATTCCAGTTAAGAATTCAATAAATATTATCCTTATTACTTTTTAAAATTTGTTTAAAATTATGATTTATGAATTAAGAAATATAATTAATGTTCTTATGTTTAATTATTAAAATTGTTATCTAAATTTTTATTAGAAAAAACAGACTATGCATTGACAGTGTAAAGTAATTTTACACTATCATTCAATCACAAATCACCATTTCTTGAAAGTTTGTTGACTTTTATAATAAATACTTAAAAAGTCATACCAACGGTGAATTTCAATTAGTTGACAGTGTAAATTTTTTTACACTGACAGTGCATGATCATTAAACTCTTTTTATTATACCACTTATTTATTTAATTGATCACTTTTTAAATTACTTATTATTTTTCACTTCTCTCTTTCTTGCTCATTTCATGATAAATGTGTAAAATAATTAAAAATAAAAACTGGGTGAAGATAAAGATATATATAATTGACAAAAGAATACTAATATTGTCTTAAAGTTTTAAAATGCTTGATAAAAAAAGAATGAAATAATATTAATATTTATTTTAAACCTTTAAAATGATTGACAAAAAAATCACTATCTCTGCTAAAAAGACTCGCATACTACCACCATATTTACCGTCATCCATCATTATCACCACTCCTTATTTACCAGTGTTATACCATCTCTGTCCTTCCACTTTCATTATTGTTATTTATTACTGTTACTTATCTATTGTTAGGAGTTGATGAAATAGAATGAATTTTGTTTAGACTAGGAAAAAGCTGAATGAACAAAAAAAAGAGAGAATGTAATTTATGTGGTCTGAATTTAAATTTAAAATTTTAAAACTAAAAATATAAAAAATCAAAAATTTTATTTTAATGTTTAAAAAATTCAAAACTTAGAACTAATAACTTTCCACTACTAAAACGATTGTGCAAAGCAAGTTTTCAAAATAATAGATAAAACAAAAATTCAAAAATATTTTTATTTTGTGTTTTGTTTTTGAAAACAGAAAATTAATTTTAGAAAGCAATTAATAATCAAGCAACCTTTTTATCACTTTTAATGTATAAGTAGATTATAGTTGTTATATTATGTGTTATATATGTGTATTTCGAAAATTCTATGTATATAATATTAGTTTAATAGGTATATATTGTTAGTGTATAAGTTTTTACATTGTTAATTAATTAAAAAACATTTTTGGTATGATTTTTGAGATAATTATTATAGAAATTAACGATCTTACCGTAAACAACAATTTGTAATTGGATAATAATATAAAAAAAAATTATATTGTCAATAGACATAACATTTATTCATATAATATTTGGACGGTTTGGACTACTCGAGGATGTCATTGATTTGTTAATGGTTGAAGAGAATCAAAAGAATTATTCTTGGTATAAAATGGTGGCAATGAAATTTAAACTTGAACTTCATGTAAACTATTCGAATTCTCACTATCAAAAAATTCCTTTGTTTTGACATATGATAGAATCATAATTAATTATAGGGTAAAATATGTTTTTAGTTCCTAATTTTTTTTCAATTTTTACTTTTAGTCCCTAAACAAAAAATTGACTGATCTTAGTCCTTATACTTTTTCTTCGTTAACACTTTTAGTCCCTGTCGTTAAGTTTCACCGTTAAGTGATGACATGGCAATCACGTTAACAGCCATATGTAAAATTTTTTGGTAAATTATGTTTTTAGTCCCTAATCTTTTCACAAAATTCACTTTTAGTCTCTCAACAGTTTTTTGACCAATTTTAGTCCTTCATCTTTTTACGAAATTCGCTTTTAATTTCTTAACAATTTTTTGACCGGTCTTAGTCTTTCAACTATTGTTCGTCATTATTTTTAGTCTCTCCTACCAAATACCACTGTTAAGCAATGATGTGACAACCACAATGACAGTCAGGTGAGTTGCTATGTGGATTACTAGTTTTATGTAGGCATGACAATAGAATGGGTAGGGGGCGGGTTTTGCTCTCCCTATCCCCATCCCCACAAAAAGCAGGTTGGGTTTGGGTTTAAAAGAGGTGAGTTTATATTTTTGAAACCCATCTTCATTCCCATCGGGTTTTATCAGGTTCGGGTAAACCTGCGGGGAACCTGTCACTTTGTTTTTACAATTTTAATTTCGTTATACATTTTTAAATAAATTATTAATTATATTTTAATTCAAACAACATATAAAAATTAATAAATAACAAAGAACTTAAAAATAAAAAAATTTAAAGTGGGAACAAGGGTGGGGCGAGGAGTCACATACCTGAACCCAAACCTGACTTCATAAGTTAGAAAAAACCTGAACCCAGTCAAAGCAAATTTTTCCTATCAAAGTCGGGACAGGGTTGATGATTTTGCTTATTGCATCTCCTTTTCTATTTTTTTTCTAAATTTTCAAACCTTTTTTCTAGCAATTTTACATCACTAAAAAATTCATAACACCTTAGAAACTGCACAAAAATGTCTTGAACCAGCAACATTTTATCACGTGATTACTATGTCAAACTAATAGTCCACATATCAAGTCATATGACTGCCAACATAGTTGCCACATCATTGCTTAATAATGATACTTGATGGAAGGAACTAAAAACAATGACAAACAATAGTTGAAAGACTAAGACCAGTCAAAAAATTATTGAAGATCTAAAAGTGAATTTCGTAAAAAGATAAAGCACTAAGACTAGTCAAAAAATTGTTGAAGAACTAAAAGTAAATTTTGTGGAAAGATTAGAGACTAAAACCATAATTTACCAAAAATGATGACATGACAGTCACATCAGACTAGTTGATGACGTGACAACTCATGTGGTTACCACGTTATCACTTAACGGTGAGACTTAACGACCAGACTAAAAATGTTAACAGATGAAAAGTACAAGAACTAAGACTGGTTAATTTTTTGTTTAGGGACTGAAAATGAAAATTGAGAAAAGTTTAGGGACCAAAAACATATTTAACCCTTAATTATATTAGTATTTAATTATGTATTAATTATATTATCTAAAAAACATATATAATAATTAAAAATCTATCAATACTATAATGTGTTATAATGCACAATCGATTTAACAATAATATAAAAACATCTATACTAATAACATATTAAAATTAAACTAATTAGCCATTAGCTATAAATTCGATTATGTGATATATGTAATTGATTGATTAATGAATAAATTTATGTATATAATTCAATAATAAAATTGGAAAAATGCTGTATATGTACCAAATTAAAGTAGAAAAAATGCTAATATATTAGGATAGCTCTTTTGATGTTTATTCGATCTATCTAGCTAGCTAGGCCGTCCATTATTACTTCAAACAATGGAGACACACACATGATAGTGAGCTAAATTCTATTCTTTTTCAAAGGTGTGATGATTAGTTCTCTTTGTATACTATTTTACGTTCAAAAATTTCGATGCATCGTAACTTTATTATTGATCCACTTTAATTTAACCTTTTTAATTGTTTATTGTTTCCAAATTTTTCTCTTTCTCACGTACTTTTGCTCATTTTCTCCTCGCTTGCGATTTGTGAAGCCTTTTTTATTGTGATATTTCTTTTATCAAAGTTCGTTTTCATTGAAATCACATTATTCCAACCAGTGGATGCAAACAATTATACTCAACTATTTCTACTATTTGTTTAAGTATGAGGGCCTTTTTTGGGGGTTTTCCTTATTCTGTATTCTTCGTGCATGATCATGTACCAAAGGCAAATATCATTTTTAATAATGTTTTTTTACATGCATAAATCTCATAATTAAGTTAAAGGTTACATGTTGAAGAAATCTGAGTCCTTTTCACTGCATCAATACCAATTAGTTATAAGTGTCACGATATATTCTTTTATTATTTTATTTTAAAGAAATCCCTAGACATTGACAGTTACTTTTATTTTCATTCACTTTATTTGAAGAGTTTAATTTTAATATATTGGGTTAGTTTGTTATAAATTAAAAAAGAAGTGATTCTGGTATAAAATAAAATAAGGTCGTGATTATTGTTTACAGATTTTAATAAAAGCAAATTTAATTTATGTTTATTTACAATCATAAATTTATTTATTTTTTTAAAGAAGCAGTTGATTTTATGAAAAGCTATTCAAAACGGCTTATGATTTTAATCAGATTGTAAATTCTTTTCAGCTTCTAATTATTTTGAAAAGCTAAAACAAACACATAAAAAACTAAAAAAAAAGGTGATAATTTTTTTAAAAGAAGCAATTCTTTTACAAAAGAAAATGTAACAAACAGACCCATTATTAATGTAAGGATTTTTACAGTGTGAATCAGTTAAAAATTACTTTTGATTTGAGTTCTAAACTAATTATTACAAAAGTTAACAATTTTACTTTACATGGCAATACATGATTAGATAACATGTAAAAAAAATCTTTGCACTGTGAATCTATAACAATAATAATTGCGATAACCACATCTAGTTTTCACATTTTTTTCTGCTTATTTTACCCTCAATGACTGCATATACACTCAATTGTTTACACATGACTAAGAAAAATAACAACTACCCATGATATATGAAACTGAATTTACTGCAACGCATTTTAAACAACATGGGATATGTACCGTGGCAAATGGTTGTATTCTCTACTTGAATTTTGAACTGAATTTTTGTGGTTAAAAAATGTGGATAGGCGGCAGACACTTTCGTTCTTGTTTTTCCACTAGTGTGTTATAATTAAATTCTTGTTAGAAATGTTTCACATTTTTTTTTCATGAATATCTTTCGTCACTTTTTGCTGTTTATTTATTTATTTATTAATTTTAGTATCACAGGATGTTTGTTAGCTTGTGCACCATAAGAGTGAACATAACATCACCTCATACATTTTTTGGCGTTTCTTCTGCACCTCAAAAAATTGGAGGATTTTGCTACCCTCCCTATATTTATCGACTCGAGTCAAATAGAACATATGTCATGTTTTAGAATGTGTTTTAATTTTTCTGTAAGAGTTAGATGTTATTATTTTTGCAATTTAGTCCTTCCATCCTTGTTGAATTAAAAAAAAAACACGAGTTTAAACCCATAATTGATTGAAGGGGAAGAGACACGAACATGCATGTCAAATATGAAGATAAAGTTGTGTGGAAGGTTAGTTAGGAACAACCTCAAACATTAAAAGAAGCAAGCAATTGACAACCAATATATGAAGAGAAATATTATTTATACAACAATTCATACAACAATTTATACAACAACATTTTTTTGTGTCTATCTCTCTCTTGCACCTCATTTATTACATTTCATAATAATAGAGAGAGATAGACACAAAAAGTATTGTTGTACAAATTGTTGTATGAATTGTTGTATATGTATCATATCTCATATATGAAAGGTGAAGAAAAATGAGCATATGATAAAGGTAAGTCAGAAACAACCTCCAACATTGAAAGAAACAAGCAATTGACAAACCTTTCCCGGATTTGCCACTATTAGAAATATAGCATTTTGGTAACATTTTATTAATATATAGAAATATTGCGGATATTAATAAAATAATATCATTTGTTAACATTTATACGATAAATGTTACAATTGGCTCCTTTTCTTTTGTTTCTTAAATTTTCATTATATTTTTTCTTTTCTTTTCTACATTCCTTGAGACTTTTTTTTTTTAACTTTCCTATGCATTTACCATTTAACCCCTATAGCCACAAATGATTCTTAAAGCCTCACCCATGAAGATGAATTAGAAGGCCGCAAATGAATTAAAAAAATACAACTGTATCTTGAAGCCACACCCAAGGTGACAACTTAGAAGCTTGCTGAAAACGCAATCACATCTTGAAGCCACACCTCTTGTGAACACTACAATCGAGCTTGTTTGTAATTAAGTTTATTTTTGCGACTCTGATTTCAAAGCTTGCCATAATAGTCATAGCGTTCCTGCGATTTTGATCATAACTATTCTCAATCCGACAATCACAATGTTTCTTGTGATTTCGATGTTTCTCAATCTCAATCTTGCGTCTGTCACATTTTTTAGTTCAATTTTGAGTTCATTCAATTTTTTACTAATTTTTAAGATTGATGTTTATCAATCTCGATCTTGCGACTAATTTGATTCTCTTCCTACTTTTCACACAGCATTATTTCATATTACAAATCATTGCTTACGTTTTCTTTGCATGGACTCCCGCTGATTATGCTTCTTTGGGAAATTCAAAAGCATTTTTTCGTACAATACTTGATTTGGTACCTCTAGTTAGCCTTTTCCATTTTAGTTTTTCACCGAGTTATCGCATTTTTCCTACAATACCTTATATGGTACCTGTACAATGTGTTATCACATTTTTGCCTTCCTAATAACGTATTTTACATTATTATATATCTTATTAAAATGTTGTGATACTCAGTTTGATACTCATTTATGAAGTAATCTGATATTTTGTTTGCTATGATATACACTTTATTCTAATATTTAGCATATTGTTAGTTTGGTATAATGAATGTTTTGATAGCTTTGATACTCATTATGAAGTTACATTTGTTTGGTGATTAACCTTAATTTCTTTCTCTTTCATTTATTAATTGCATAAGAAAAAAGTTGTTAAACTAAAAATTTGTTTGTGTTAAAATTTCAGGTCAACTGATGGTGATTCAACTATTATATGAGGGAATATTCAAAGTAAAGCTAAAAGGAAGAATTAATTTTTTAGTTAGTTATTAATTATGTATGTTAGTTTCTTTTTGTGAAAACCAGAACCTTACCCATTAAATCATGTAAAATAATATTTTATGATATTTAGTCATATATATAAATGTTGTGTTTATATTTTATTGATATTTTTTTGATTAACAATATTGTCATTTGTAATTAAACAAATATATATTTATGTTAGTTTTAATTTGATCTAATTTTAAATAGTTATTATAATTAAATTATTTTTATCAATATTAATTTTAAAAAATTATATATAATTATTATTAAAATAAAATTTAATATTTATATAAAATTTTGCAATGATGTAAGTTGTTAAGAAATGATAATTTATGGTCGTGACTTTTGTTATTAAAAAAATTGAGATATAACAACAATTGATGTTGTTGTGAAAAGATACTTTATCGTAACCAACTTTAGTTGTTGAGAAAAGATATCTTATTGCAACGATATTAATTATTAAGAAAAGTTATCTTATTGCAACAATTTTGGTTGATGAGAAAAATGTCTTTCACAACGATCGATAATAATCGTTAAAACACGTAAAATATGACGACTTTGGTGATTACTACAAATTTGTTATGGCAACAACAAATGTGTCAAAGTGACAACAACAATTATTGCTGTTAAAGCATAAGTAGTGGTAGCAACATTAAATATCACTGTAAAACTTTTTGTAGCAGTAGTTCTTGCAACAACCTACAACGACAATTTTCTTACTAAGAAAAGTTATTTTTCCAGCAACATTAAAGATTTGCCAACGACAAATGTCATTGTATTATTGCAGTGAAGTCAAAGTAAAAATAAAATCTGTAGCAAAAAAATTAAATAAATAAATAATATCTATGAGATCTTTTATATCTTAAGAGATATATTTGTATTCTTTAAATATGAGACTGGCTAGTCGTATAGAAATTACTATATCCTTCACCACTAGTACTTTCATGTGTGAGAGAATATCGAAGGCCACTCAAGTACATTTACTCTTATATTATAGATTAAAATACAAAAATAAAGAATGATACTCTCATTATTCTCACTTTTTTAATTAGACATTCTCAATATTTTTTTTCCTTTTTTCTTTAGATGTGCATTACATACTACCCTTACAATTGGCAAAAAAAATTCTCTATCAACCATCTCAATTTACCCTCATTTTATCTTTTCTCATATACATGATCTTCTTATACTGTCTATCTCTTTCAATTTACCATATTTTATCTTTATCTCTAAACTAAATTTTAATATTTTTTTAAAAATAAATTAATTGTCAATAATAAAAATAATATTATATCACAATTTAAATTATTGATTATAGATTTAAAATATAATTTATACATTCAAATATACTTATTTATTATATTTTTAATTATAATATAATTTATATATTAAAAAATATTTATTTATTATGAATTAAATTTAATTATATAACAACAAACATTTATCCTATGTAATATAAAAACTAAAAAACTAGTAAATCATCAATTTTATATACACTTGAATATATATCTTGTATGTTTTATGAGATTTACTTAAATGACTGGATACCTTTTTAAAAAAAATTGAGACAACTTTAGTTAACTCACAATTTTTTAACATTTAAAAATTGATATATCACTTTTGTTATTTATCCAATTTAATGTAACCTTCATCAAAGATGATTGGTATAATTTTTTATGTTATACCAACCATCTTTAAATACATAGAGAATTCCACTAATCATCTTTAATGAAATTGTTTAATTTTATTTTTACTTAAAATAAGTTAGACGATCCTTTCCATAGTTCATTATTATTTTCTGATCTTTCTCTTTCTTATGAATACCATATTGCTCATTGCCTCTGAATCCTCTTTTATTAATTGCATCTGCTACTTCTTCAATGAAAGTTCGTTTTCAATAAATTAAAGTAGTACGCGTTAATTATTTACATTAGTCACCAAACTATCAATAATTTTCTTTTGTCGGGAGACATTATTAGGATACCTAAGCAAGAAACATGAGTTTGATGCAATACATAGTAGAATCCCACCAAAGAGGAATAAAATATGTTATGTGGCCCTCGAATATAACAAAACAACATGTAAATGGCAATGTCAAAAGCATTAATAAACAATGGTGATCGATCAGTATATTGGGGCTCCATTTTAAACCTATTTGTGCTTACGCGTGGCAGCATAGAATCGTATCATTGCCATAAAGTCCAGCCTAGCTAGCTGTGAAACGTGTCATTCTCTGTCGCATTATTCTTTTTCTTGGACAAAACTTCACTCCAATGGGGTTGCACGGAAAAATAAATTCTTCTGGGTTCATAGAATGTAGTACAAGCTTATGCATATTTTATTATGGGATCAAACTGACGCTTTCTTAATTAATGATTATGTGCATATGTAACGGACCACTTATACTTATTTTAATAATTTGGAGTATAGAGCAAAACACATGTATATCGTTGATTCCAATGGAGGGACAATAGGGGGTTGCGATCCTTTGGTGCCCTTTTCTGAGTGAACAAAAAGGCCATTGAGATAAACTAGTGCGCTGACTTAAGTGCTGATCACATCTAGAGGGACGGTGCAGTATGCAAACACATACGTAGATGTCTTAGGGAAAGCGACGCCTGAGAAGACATTTCCGCCGTATATATGTGTTTTTGAGTTTTGAAACCCCTCTTCTTTTCATTAATTGGGAGATAAAAACTATCAAGCTTTTCTTTTTGTCGAATGTTGGTGACTTGATGTAATATGTATTATTGGTAGTACAGGCAAAGCTTGAGTAAGGCAAAACTCAAGTGCATCGATCTTTTTGTGTCTTCCATTATCAGGCTACTCGCTCAATTAGAAATTGACAAATATATATATATATATATATATATAACTTACTGTTCCTTCTTATGCATGTGCCCATTTATAAAACTTTTTAATTTGTCTACATTTTATTTAAAAGAAAACTAATTAAAAGCTAGAGTATGTCCTCCCTGACTCCATATATCCTCCTCCTCCCCTTAAAAAGTAAAAGTGAGATTGGAGATCTATGCTTGTTTTCACTCACCTCTATTTCGACCGTGGAGCGCAACCATTGTTGGGGAACTTAATTAGCAAGAGGAGCAACAATCATATGAAGAAAGAAAAAAAAAGAAAAAGGAAAAAGAAGAGATGGCACTTAGGATTTTGACTTTCGGTGAGACTCTTGAGGCATTTTTCAGAAGTTTTGGTTTTTCGGACTGACTAAAAGGCTAACGTATTACCAACTGAGCCACACTAGTAAAAGAGTATATATTTGGGAAGAAAAAAGCAAGTCATCAAGATTTCTAGCAAGTTTGAATATAGGTAAAGGGATATTCACGGTGCGTTTGGTGTATAATTAATTTATAGGAATTCCATTATTTGAACATTAAAAAACGTAATATATAATTTTTTTTATCTCTTACTTTTCTTTTCTTTTTGTTATGCACGTATCTTTAAAACACATCACAAAATTATAATCCCAATTTTATGTTCATGAACTATTTTCCTTAATGTAGAGGTGGAAAGGAACAATTTTGGTCAGTGTATTTTTCCAATATAATTAATTTTGAGTGTATAATTTATAAAATTCTTTAAAACATGTATACTTAAATTTATACATTAAAAAATATTCCACTTTGTTATTTAAACAAAATTAGTTTCTTTTTAATTTCACTTTTAAAATATCATTTTTAAATATACAGTAAATTGTTCATATTCATTCTTACATAACAAATTTGACTCATCAATTTTTAAAGTGATATATATATATATATATATATATATATGGGTGGGGATCAAATTACTCAAAGAGTAATTCTTAGTAGAGTTACTCCACTCAATAACTCTTGTTATATATTAAATTTTAACAATCCAAACGTTGAATATTTTGATATTATGTTAATGATCATGCACATCAAATTTTACACAAATCGAACATTTGTAACTAGTTAATCTTATAGTTGATATTTACTTATAATTTAGAAAAGTATATTAGACGTTAATTTGAATTTATTTAAAAAGTATCAAATAGTTTTCAAACTTTATAAAATTTTGTAGACTTGATCTACTCAATAAAATCTTTTAATTCAACGGTTGGATTGTTCAAATTTAATATATATCAAGAGTTGTTGAGTGGAGTAACTCTACCAAAAGTTATTTTTGGAGTAACTTGATCCTCACCCTATATATATATATATATATATATATATATATAAGAATCAAATTATTATGTTATAAATTACATTAATTATTACATTATTAATAATTTTATGTAAAATATCGAACAGTTATTTGTTTGTTCAAGTCGAGCTTGTTTAGTAAAAGGATAGGTTAAGGATTTTTTTTTTTTTATAAGCCTGTTCAAATAAAAAGTTAGACCTTAAGTCACTTAAAAAACAAGTTAGGCATAGCGAGTTAGCTTGTTTTTTAATAATAATAATAATAATAATTAAACAATCTAACCCGGCCTACAAGTGTTTTAAGAATTTGTTCTGAAAATTTGTAAACTTGATTATTATCTCAAAATAATTAACTAGTTTTATTAAAGTTACTCTCTTCAATGACTCTTTGTACACATTAAATTTTATTAATCCAACCTTTAAATTAAAATTAAAATTTTTAATTGACTACATCAAGTCTACAAAATTTTATAAGAATTTAAAACTATTTAATACTTTATTAAATAAATTCAAATTAACATATAGAGTGTGTTTGATAAGCTACTTTGACTAGCTTATAAGTTAGTTTGACCAAAATTAAGCGTGTTTGGTATACGAACTTATGTTAGTAGCTTCTAACTTATTTTCATAAATTACTTCAACTAGCTTATAAGCTACTACTTTTTTTTTTATTCGTGAATACCCAATTTTATCCGGACAATTCATGCAACAAAAAATAAATAATATAAACAATAGTAATAATAAAAAATTTTAGTTAAATAAAGTCCTTTGTCTTCTGCTTATTGGGCTAGAATTGCATTAGGCCCATAATCAAATAAAAAGGAAAGAATTAAAGAAAAGGTTCCAAAACTAAAAAATATAATAAAGTAAACAAACATAAAATGTTTAGAACAAAGACAAAAAATAATAATAAATAAAAAGAGAAAAATAAGGAAAGAGCAAATAATTCTTTTAGACCTAATAAAATGAGTATAAGAGTTTCTTTCTGGGCTTTGGTAGAATTAAAAGCCTATTTAATAGGATAAAAAAAAACAACAAAACAAACATTAGGTCAAACAAGCCTAATTTAAATAAAAAAAAACGAAATAAAATAAAACAAGGAGAAGAGACCAGGGAAGGGATTGTTTACGTAAATAATACAAAACAAAACATTAACTTCCTAAATACCACACTTTCCCTATTATTTCCCAGTCTACTACATATTACTGTTCATGTAAGAATTCTCCCCCTCCTAGGAGCCGACTTCCTTTCTGGTTTTTAATTTTATTTTATTTTCATTTCTGCTAAATAGAATTCGGGTCCCTTGGACCCGACTTCTTAAGGTTTTTTTTTTTTTTTGGCTTTTCTGAATTTATTAAATGTTTTTTATTTTTAAAATTTTGATTATTACTTCAAGGTTAAATTAATTTGTAGGTTTCTATAATTTTATAGAATTTTTAATTAAATTCTTATAATTAAAAACACTTTTAAAAAGTTCTTATAATTTAAAAAGTTTATAATTAAATCTCTATACACTAATGGTGTTCTAACTCTATTAATTTACATTTAACTTAATTACAGTTTTAGTCTCTCAGCTTTCTTCTTATTTATAATCAAGTCTAAGTATAGGTAGTATGCAAAAATAAAAAAGGAATTAATAAAGATGTTAAAAGGGAAATTGAACCCCAACCTTTGAAGTTCACCAACAACACTAAAACTACTAAATTAATGATTTTATTTGATATATAAATAAAAATTATATTATATATAACTTAAATGGAAGACTAAAATTATACATATATTTACTACTACTAAATTAAATAATATTAATATTATATAAACTAATAATATTAAAATTAATATTAATATTAATAAATATAAATTAATAACATATAATAAAGAGCAAAATTACACATATAACTACTACTAGTAAATAAATAATATAATATTATAAAACAAAACAGACAATAACTTATATGTTTTAATACTATATATCTTAATTATAACTTAATCACTCTATTTTAAATAATTTTCTTTTTTACAAAATTGTGTTGTTTTAATTTTTTATTTTTTCTCTGCATATTTTAGTGACTGAAATAGGATTTTATTATCGATGAAATAATTTTTTATATATATTTCATTCAAAAAAGTATATTTATATCATATATTTTTAATTATCCTTCTTTTGATATATTGATATCATATCTACTATATTTAAATTTTTCTAGAAGTTTATTAATATATATTAATTTATATATATTAGTGAACTTAGAGGATGGGGATTCAACTCACTCATGCTAACAAGTATATATTATTAATTTATATTTATTAATATTAAATTTAATATTATTCATATCCAATAAATATATACTAATTTACATTTGTTAATATTAATTTTAATATTATTAGTTTATATGATATTAATATTTAATTTAGTAATGGTGAATACATGTACAATGTTGGTCTCCCATTTAAATTATATGTAGTATAAACTTCATTTGTATACTAAATAAAATCATTAACATTGTGGTTTTAGTGTTATTGGTAGACTTCAAAGGCGAGGGTCTAATTCTCACCTTCAACACCTTATTAATTTTGAAGAAGCAAGAAGAAGATTACTCTTGCCCCAAGGAAAATTAATATAGTTTTGATGATTTAGCCTCTTGATGAGTGCAAAGTTGTACTGTGTGTTTATGTATGTGTGTGTGTTTGTGGTCTTGCATGATTTATCTTTATCCTTGATGGTTTGATGGTAATGAGCTCAAGATTAAGACTTAAAAGGTTAACAAAGTGGAAATATATTTTCTATAAGTCTAAAATTGAATTTGAAGAGAAACAATTTGATAAAACTTGTTTTTAAATTGATAGGAAGAAAGAACTACACACTAAAGCTTTAGAACTACTCAATCTTATATTAAAGAACCACTTAATTGGTTAAGTTAGCTTTGTAATCGATTAAGATCGTTTAATTTCATGTAAACAGTGAAAATATACACTGTTTTAACTAGTTAAATCAATATGTAATCAGTTACATGTTTTTTGTTTTAACTAGTTACAACATTATGTAATCAGTTATTTCAGCAGTAACCAATTACATAATTCTGTAACTAGTTACATAATATAAAGCTGTTTTGTCCTACATGAAAATAACTAGTTACAAATTTATGTAACCAGTTATTCCAGTAAAGGGAAATTCGAATGGGATCTGTTTTAACTAGTTACAAATGGAAATAACTAGTTAAACTCATTCAAACATCATTTTTCAGATTTCTAATAACAAAATAACTGATTACAAGACAATATAACTAGTTATTCCAGTGAGCTCTCTATATAAAGTGAACATTTGTGAGTCTTTCAATCATCACTTCTACAACTTCACTTTTCTAAATTTGAGAGAGAGCTTTTCTAGAGAGAATTCATACTATTCTTCTACTCCATTACAAGTTTTAGATCAAAGATCAAAGAGCTCATCATGGATCAATCTTGAGGATAAAGAAAAGTCTTTTCTTTGGTAAAGTTGATTGGTTCTTCATTGTTTCCCATCTATCACAAACCAAGGTGATATCTAACCTTCTTCTATATTGATTTTCGTTCTTGAGAGGGTGTCTCTCTTATCTTCCTTGTGGTAGGGTTCCACAAGAAAGATTTCAAGTTTTTCTTGATAGGGTTCAAGAAACTTGATTATGTAGTTTGTTTGGTAGTAATTCTTGTGTTTGTGCATAGTGTCTGTAAACATTTGAATTACTTAGTGATAACACCAATCGGTTTGATTGAAAACTGGATGTAGATCACAGTGGTAGTGATTGAACCAGTATAAATCTTGTTTCCTCTCTCTCTTTCCTCTACTCTCTCACTAGCATATTGTATCTTGATCACTTGCATTTAAAATCATAAAGATCTTTGCATAGAAAAGTTCAAGATAAATTGATCCAATTCTATTTCATTTGTATAACCAAATCAATAAGATTCAAAGTTTTTGAAAAATCTAGTTATTCATAATTGAAAAGAAATTGGGGATTCTTGAAAATTTTGAAAGATCCAATTCACCCCCCCCTCTTGGATCCAGCCCTTTTGTTGAACAAATTTCTTTTCCATTTTTGCATTCCACCTACACTTGGACTTGATTGTAAATAAGTTAAATTATAAGGACTTTTTTAAAGTGTAGAGATTTAATTACAAACTTTATATACTATTAAGACTTTTTAAAGTATTTTTAACTGTAGAGACTTAATTAAAAATTCTATAAAATTATAGGGACCTTTAGATTAATATAACCTTATTTTAATTATGAGGTAAATTTACGAGAAAAATTGAAATTATGGCTAAATAATACATTAAGTGGTTAATTAAAATTTGTACAATAAAGGAAAAAATTTATTAAGAAGAATTAATTAAAGAAAATTGTAGTCAAATAATACATTAACTGGTTAAATAATACTCATGCTTATATGCATAGTATTGCTGTTCCATTATTTCACCATCAGCTTGTTGAAAGTTCTTCAACACCATACGTTGATAATTATACAAATTATTAGTCGCTGTCTCCGATAAATTTAAATATAAACTTAGACGAGGCTATGCAGCAAGATCAGTCAATTGTTGGCGATGAGGAAAATCAAACGCAACAACATAGACAATTACGTCGAAATCCTCCATGTAATAGGCGACTTCCATTGTGTGAAACTAGACATCACTATGAACAAATCTCATCTGTTGTAATATTTATTTAATTTAATTACAATCAATTATTTTAATTACATTTGTGAATATTATTTTTGTGTTAATTTAGCTAAATTAACAGGCATAATAAATATAGTAATTAATTTAATTGGTTAAATAAATTTAATTATTTAAATCTTCTTAATTAATTTTTTCCTTTATTGTACAAATTTTAATTAACCACTTAATGTATTATTTAATCATAATTTCAATTTTTTTTTGATAAATTTACCTTATAATTGAAATAATAATCAAAATTTTAAAGTAAAAACATTTAATAAATTCAAAAAAGCCAAAAGAAGAAGAAGAAGAAGCCCCTTAAGATATAGGGTCCTAGGGACCCGAATTCTATTAGACAGAAATAAAAAAAATAAAAAAATCAAGAGGGAAGTCGGCTCGTAAGGGGGAGGATTCTTACATGAAAAGGAATATGTAGTAGATTGGAAAATAATGTGGAAAGTAAGGTATTTGAGAATTTTAATTTTTTTTTGTATTATTTACGTAAAAAAGTCTCAGCTTATCGTTTACCGTCCGATTTCACTTTTTGTGTCAATGTTAATTGGAAAATTTTAATTATGTTACTTAATGCTAAAATACAGGCATTGAACGCTAAAATGGTAGTTTCTATCATCTCGGCGTTTGACGCTCTCAAGAAAACAACGAGTGCTGGTTTAGTACTCACCGCCCAACGCTAATGATACAGAGGCTAGAGCACAAATGCACAATGTTGGATTATTTTTCTGGAATTTTTTGCAAAATTAAATTTTAAAACATATGAAAAATTGTTACTATAATAAATATAAAATAAAATCTAAACCTCGTAAACAAACACATTATTCATAGAAAGAAATAATTTAGTGAGAATGTTGTTAACAAAATTGTACAATTTCCTTAATCTTATGTTTGGATGAAGAATTTTAAGATGATAATTCATTTTTATAGGGAATTTAAAATGATTTGTAGTGAAATATATTGTTTGAATAGAGAATTTAGTAAGAAATTAAAATTCTAATAATTTGTAAAAGTATTTTAATTACTTAAAATTGTAGAATTTTAAATTTTACCAAAAAATAAGAATTTAAAATTTTTCATACTCACTTTCTCTTACTTCTATGTCTATTTCTCTCTTCTTCTCTCTCTCCTCTCTCTCTCTCTTTCTCTCTCCTCTCCTCTCTCTCTCCTCCTCTCTTTTTTTCTCTATGACCTCTCTCCTTTGCCTCCTCTCTTTTTGTTTTCTATTTTTTTATGGCTTCTCTCTTTTATCTCTCTCCTCTCTCTCTTCACTGTCTCTCCTCTCTCCTCTATCTCATCTCCTTCTCTTCTCTCTCCCATGTCTCTCTTCTTTTCCTCTTTCTTTTTTCTCTTCTCTTTATCAATATTAACGTAAAAAGTATTAATATTTATATTTTTAAATTATTAAATATTATTTAATATTAAAATTATTTGCTAATTATTGAATATTTAAAATTTGATTAATGTTTATTTTCGATAAAGTTTAATATTAAAATTTCAATTTTTAAATATATATTTAAAAATTAAATTTTGTATATGGTGGAAATTAAAATGTCATATCCAAACTTAAAATTTGAAATTTAAAAATTTTGAATTAATTTATCCAAACAAAACATTTAATAAATAAAGGAAATTCATATTAAATTAAAGCAATTCAAATTTCAAGCATTTCCAATTCTTTGAAATTTTAAAATTCCTCATCCAAACACAAGGTAAGAATAATTTAAAATCGGGGACTTCTTGTCCATAGTAGATCAAACAATTTACTTCAAAGTAAAATTAAATAATTTGAAATATATGAATATATTTTTATTTAGTGTTAATAAATTAGAGTCATTAAATGGTGCAAAATTGAAAGAAAATTGTCTCAACATTGAAGATTTCTTAAAACTTAAAGATCATTAAGAAGATACTTATGGATTTGATTTATTTTTAAAATTGAAATTTTTTTAAAAACATTATACAAATTGTTAATGATACACCGATTGACATGTGCTCAATTACATAAGATGTCTTGATCATTTTTCAAATTCATGTATTACATATAAAATAATAAAAATTTCAATAATTACAACTTCAATAGAAAGGAGTTTTTCATAATTAAAATTAATAGAATATTACTTAAAATTAACAATGTATTTATAATAATATTATCTTTAATTATTTTTATTGGAAATGAAATATTAAACAAAATTGATTATGATTTTTCAATAAAATATTTTACATATTAGACTAAGTTTAAAATTATTGATGATGTAAGAGTAAATCACATATTTACATCATATAATTTGTTGCTATTTAATTTTGACATTACACCTATTTTGATATCAGTAATCACTTTGTATAAAATTTAATTTTCTTCTATCTAACCACTGGATTAGAATTTTATATTGACTAGATTATTCATTCTAAATCTTGTAGAGATAGAATAATAATAAGAAGATAATTAAATAATTTTTATTTTCACATATTTCTAAAGTATATGTCATGTTAATGTTGATATATAAAAATAAAGTATTAAATAATGTTATATTAATTAAAATTTTGTAGATATAATCTTTATGATATAAACATTAAATCTAACTGTAGATCTTGAGTTATTTGACAAAAAAATATTGAATAATGTAAGAATGTCTATGTGTATAGGGGATAGTGAGATGAAAATTGTAAATCTAAACTATACAATCATACATGAATGATCAATATTAAAAGATAAATGTATATAACTTTTTAAGTGGTCGATCATGTGACTACTAATTAACTTTTAATTATAATTATCCATATAGTTGTAAGGTCTAAATTATAATTCTCATCACAATAACATAGTTTCTTTAGATACATATCCCTTATAATCTGTCATTTGTAAATTAGACATTTGTAATTATGTAATCTTATAGTTAACGTTTACTTATATTTTTAAAAAAGTATATAGAGAGTGTTTGGTAAAACAATCTTATAAGCTACCTGAAAGCTTATAAGTTAGGAGCTGAAAGCTTATAAACTAACTAATTGTGTTGAAAGTATTTGGTAAGATTAGCTGATAAGCTAGTTGATAAATGTAAAATGACTTAAAAGAACATAATTGATCTTTAAATTGAAAAAAAAGAAGATAAATTTCTTTTTAATAAATTAGTGAGTGTCGCAACGTGGTCACGACGAAACGATGAAAAAGAATTAATAACAGAAGAGCCACCACCAAAGTTTATTAAGGAAAACTTTGGAAAAACCCTTTAAAAAAAAGTGTGATCTATGAAACCAAAAATGGGTTCGGGAGTTGATTACGTGTAAGGAAGGTATTAGCACCCTACGACGTCCGTCATAAGGACGGTTACCCCTAATTAAATGCGCAAAACGGATAGCTTCAACAATATTTTTTTTACCCCTTAGATTTATTTTATTTACAATTTTTATCATTTTTTATTTATGAAAAGAATTTTAATTAAGAAGAAAACACTTTATTTTTGCAAAGAAAATATTTTTATTTTTGTTGAAATCGACAGAGGTGGGCCCCTACTCCTACATATCCTCAAGTGCAATGAGGAATTAGACTCACGTAGCTCTTTGTGTAGAAAATCGCTTCGTTGGTTGATATTTTTTATTTTATATATGGTAAAGGCGTACTCAATAACCAAATTAGAAATACATCTAAAGTGGTCATCAATATGCCTTTTATGATTTTTATTATAGTCAAATAAGAAGTGCATCCAAAGTGACTATTGTTAAAACCCTTATTATGCGTTTTTATTAAAATATTTGTCCTATATATAAAAATGATAATCAAATAAGAAGTGCATCTAAAGTGGTTATCATTAATTATTTTGAAACCTCAATAATGTCCAAATAGGAAGTGCATCCTAAGTGGCCATTATTAAGATTTATGATTTATTTACTTTACTTATGTATTTATTCATTATTATAAGGAATGCTAGTTATAATTATTACCATAAAACGTTGTTTCTAGATTGCTAGCAAAAAAAGTATTTTAATCATTAAGCCTTGTTTTCGAAAACTCCAGCACATTCACATTATCTGATATTTACTAATCTTTTATTTGTCTTTTGCCATATGCCTAAATTTATATTTACGTGTATAGCAACAGGTAAAATATGTCAAGTTCTCTTTTCTTTTTCTTTTTCTTTTTTCTTATCATTATTTTTATTAAAAGGAACGGATAAGTGGAAGGAGGGGCCTATCCCCTTTTATTTCTTTAGGTACCCGTGTGAATGGACTAGGCCCATCACCGACGCGTGCTGGGTGAGGGGGGTAAACCTCCTGTGCTTCTTGATTCCCAAATCCAAAATAATCTAAGACCCCAACGGAGCTTCCGTACAGTGACAGTCTGGATCCAGATCGTGGATTTCGAACTATTCGGCGTCGGCAAGGATTCGCAAATATGCGGGTAGGAGTGACGGCATAGGCGAGGGTTCGCGGAGGAGCTGAGTCGATTCACGTCGCAGTGCTCGGACTCGCGCATCAGAGACGACAATTGCAGAGCGATCGCGGACTTGAGTTCAAACTCAAAATCAAAATGCTCATCGACAAGATCCCAGCGCGAACTCATGCCATGTGGATTGGCGATTTGCACCGTGAGCGTATGGTGTGACGACCTTGGCCGTGTCATTGCAGCGAAGAGAACGAGAACGATATTTTTGGTCATTACGCTATGTTTACTTGTTATTGTATTAATTGCAAAAGTCGAATATCATTACAGATTAAGCAAGGAATTAATACTGCATAGCACTGGATTGGCTAACATTCATATTGTTCTGTTTTGTTGATTTCACAAAAATTCATGAACACAGCACCATTTTAAGCGTCGGTGTGATGCCAAAGAGGAAGAGTATGAAGTAGATGTTACTAATTCAAGCACATACGTGAAATTGTAATTGACAATAGCAAGCTTATCTCTATTTCCTTCAAACTAGTTGAAAATTATATATGAAGCAGGGAAGCTCATTTGTAGAGATGAAATCAGAGCAACAGGATATGGAAACGCGAAAGAAAAAAAAACAAAAATAGAATTCGGATGATGAGACAATCAGTCATATATTATCACAAATATCAACATAGAAAAATACCTCCACTGCTTTCTAATTGGATATCAAGAGGACTTCAGTGTTCACTCTCGCAAAGACACCACGTTCCAATCCCTTTTCTCCTTTATTTTTCCGTTTTCCCTCTCTCTTTTCTCAAGCACTGTTCTTAGTTTCAAAAAAATGACGTTCCTCCTTTCATTTTTTTCTTTTTTAGGCTATTTATAAGCTATTCTGCAAGTCTCTCTTCCTGAGTAGCCCCCTTCGCTTCCCTGGTGGTTTTTTTACCAAAATAATATAAAAGAAAACATTAATTTCCAAACTACCTTACATGCAACAATATTTTCCAAAATACATTAATTTACTGTTTACGTGAGAATTTATCCCTTGAAAAGCCAGCTTTCCAATGCTATTTATTTTTTTCTTCACGTAGGGATTTTTTACCAAAATATATAATGGTTTTTTAACAATATATATAATGGTTTTTTTACCAAAATAAATTAAAAAAAACAATATTTCCCAAAGTACCATACATGAAACATTATTTACCAATCTACAGTAATTTACTGTTCACCTAAGAAGCCTTCTCTTCAACCATTGAATTCTCTCTTTAGTTTTGCAAAAATTTTGATATTTGCCTCATGAAGTTTGGGTCTCTAGGACCTGACTTCTTAGAGGCTTTTTTTTTTTTTTTTTTTTTTGCTTTTCAATTTTGGTGAATATACTTAATCAAATTTTATTTTAATTACAGGTTAATTTAAATGTCTAATTTTTTTTTGAAATTATGGTTAAATAATATATTTAGTGGTTAATTAAAATAAGTACAACCACAAAAAAATTAAATAAGAAGATTTCTATTAATTAAAGTTATTTAATCAAATTAAATTAATTACTATGTTTATTAGGTTTGTTAGTTTAGGAAAAATTAAGACAAAAATAATATTGAAAAATGTAATTAAAATAATTACTATGTTTAATTTTAATTATGAATTAATTCTATAAAAAAATTGAAATTATGGTTAAATAATACATTAAGTGCTTAATTAGAATAAGTACAATAAAGGAAAAAATTAATAAAAATAATTAAATTATTTAAATTATCTTAATTTTATTATTTTTGTTAAATATAAATTTAATTTAATTATTATTATAATTATAGGTTAAATAATATGGTTAAATAATACATGCAGCGGTTAATTAAAATAAGTATTAAACTAGTTGTTATTATTGGCAAATTAAAATAATTAATATGTTTAATTTTACTAATGTGGTAATTTTATGGAAAAATGAAATTGTGGTTAAATAAGCAAATGATTTTAAACAAAAAACACAAGGAAGGATTAAATTAATAATGAACTACATTAATAAAAGTTACACAGGATTAAAAATCATTGGGGTCGCCTTGACGTTTCAGTACGGTTAGGACATTTATTTTTTGTATGTCCTGGTGTGCGACATGCTGAACATCTTTTTGGTTGACCCCTTTCTCTGAGGTCCATCTCAGTACGTATTCGAGTTGATTTCGGGCGTCCACTGATATTCCTGCGCATAGTGGGATTGTGGGACAATTCTGGTCTATCATATGTTGGCCATGACCCTTTATTGGGCAACATGTGGAACCTTCCGCCATAGACATTCGATACATATTCCAACGTGTACACCAGACTCACATATTGCATATAGTCATGGTGAATTTGGTTACAAGCAGCAACGACATGCGCACATGGGATGTGCAATTTTTGGAACTTTCCACATTCACATAGTTGCTGTTCCAATCTAACACTGAAATGCCCTGCAAGTCGCCCTTATAAATGGTTAATCAATTCCTGCACCAAGAACATTGAACCATCTTGATCGAAGTCCTTCACGTAGTGTGTATTTGCCTTTGTTGTTGCATCTTGTACGGCCTTGTTAAGAATCTCTGTATATTTTTGCCAGAGTTTATCATCGTCGTTGCTTCCCTCCCCCTTCTGACAAATAATTCATTACACCTAAAGTATGTTGCTTCGACCAATGCTGAAATGGGTAGGTTTCTAGTTTTTTTAAGTACTGAGTTGATTGCCTCCACGAGATTGGTGGTCATGTGTCCCCAACGTTGCTCTCCATCCCATGCAAGAGTCCATTTTGGCCTTGGGATTTCAATGAGCCATTGTGTGGCTTCTGGATGCACATGATGAAGATTGTTGTAGTAGTAGAAAAAGTTTCTCTCCGTCATGGCATATGCTGAGGAGTTGGAATGAAGGATTGTCAGTAATGTTATGATGAGAATATTTAAAAAAATAATTAACATGTATGCAATACGTACCCATATTTACAACTTGTTTCTTTTGATCAGCATTCCTGAAGTGCCTCATGAAATTTTGTGCGATGTGTCGAATGCAAAACACATGCACTGAATCTTGTTCTGTCCAACCACTCCCCCGTCGTGCATAGGCACTCTTTATCGCTTCATGCCTGTCTGATATTAGGCATAGACCATGTTGGAGTGTGACGTACTTTCTTAAGTACTTGAGGAAGAAGAACTAAGCATCTGTTGTCTCCCCCTCCACTATGGCAAAAGCTATTGGAAGAATATGGTTGTTCCCATCCTGTGCAACTGCTACCAAAAGAGTACCTTTGTACTTTCCATACAACCAAGTGCCATCGACTTGAACTATGGGCTTACAGTAGGAAAACCCATTGATGCATGGTTTTAAACTCCAAAAAAGACGATGGAAAATGTTAATGTCACCATCTTGGTTGTTACATGGCAGCGTTTGCATCCTAACAATCGTCCCAAGATTAGTCATTTTGATTACCTGGAGCAATTTTGGTAAATCCTTGTATGACTGCTCCCAATTGTCGTAGATTGTTTCTATAGCCTTTTGCTTTCCCAACCACGCCTTTTTGTAGGAGGTGGTCAACTGCTTAGTTGTTTTTATGTGTTCAATCAGTAATGGCACCGAGATCGATGGATCATTTCTAACTAGTGCCTCAATATCTTTACTGATCATCGTTAACGTAAGTTGACGATGATCTTGAGACAACATTGGTGACACACATGTATGAGGTCCTTGTAGTTTTCTGATCTCCCACTGTCTGCAAACCTTGCCATATGCTGCTCTACACCTCCATGCACATCCTTCAACACGACATTTTGCAACAAATAGTTGTTGGTCAAAACTTACAACTTTGAAGTCCACATGGTTCCTGATATGGTGCTCCCTAATTGCAAACAGACATGAATCTTTGTCATGGAACTGCATCCCAACGTAAAGGGATCCAGGTGCTGCACATGAAATGCCTTCACGATCCAAGACATGCATAAACTCTGCATCGTCTTCTGTTGCGTCCAGTTTGACAGCATGCATGTGTGGGGGCGGACTGTAAGCATTATTGGTGTTGAGGGGCCTACGTCTTGCTGTTGGTTGTCATCTTCATCATTGTTTTCATTCACATGGTGTTCTAGAATGTCTTCTTCATTATCACTAAAAGGGCCAACATATTCGTCATGTGGACCAGCCCTAGCATCATCAACTTGTTGTGGCTCGTTAGGTTGGGATGCAGGTTGTTCGATGTATGGAGATGTTGACAGTAGTTGGGTGAAAGAGGAGGTGGCTGGCGCAAATTCAGAAAAATTAAACTGCGTGCTGTTTAAATTAAAAGAAGGGGCATATGGTGGGAGTAGGGTAGAAGAGGGAGCTGTCTCCCATTCATTTTGGTGGGTATACTGTTGGTTAAGATCAAATGTTGTTGCATGTGACGATGTGGGAAATGCATGTGATGTTGTGGGTAAGAAAGCATTGTCAGGTTCAGGATATGTTGTAGAGGGTGTGTCCTTTAACGTGACATAGAGCTCTATGCATCCAAGTGTCTTGTATTGGGTAGAAATTGTGAACATACTTTGGACGTCCTCATCATCTGAAAGTTTCACCGCCTCATAACGTAGAACTCCTTTGCCAACACATAAAGGGTATCGATGAAAGATACTGTCAACCATTGTTGTTGGTTGAAGTTTGAGCTTTTGCTGGATTCTTCGCTTTAAGGCCTCAAGTGAAAGGGCTCTCTTGATGGTGAGGATGACTGGGTTTGGGCATTCGAACTTTGCCCCCTCCTCGGATCGAATCATCTGGCCATTGCTCAAGCGCGTTCACTATTCATCCATCAGGGAATCCTGCAGGGTCTTGTCCCCTTCGTCAGGAAAAGGGACGGTCGTGATCGTACCAACAGAATCGACGATCCAAATCACCCCGATCCAAGCGTGTTCACTGTTCATCCGTCAGGAAATCTTGTAGGGTCTTGTCCCTTTCGTCTGGAAAAGGGACGGTCGTGATCACACTAGAATGTAGAGTGCCTGTACTATTTTAATTTGTTTTTCTATTATAGAATGGCAACAAACGGACAAGGTAAAGCTCCAATTTGGACTATGGCAAGAAGTGCCACAACCACCTAATAATTTAGATCACCTTCATCGATTGGACATGCGAGGAAATAATTACACGAACTGGGCAGAAAAGCATGCCAATTGGCTTGGAATTTGGAAGGAACGACGCAACAATGTTTTAGCGGGGCAATCTGTTCAAGGACCTCTGTTACACATGCGTGACTATATGCAATGGTATTGTGCAATTCGATACCTTTTCTATCTGCGCCACAACAATTGCAAGACCCACGACTTGCATGTAACATGGATGTTGGCAACACAACACATGCAACACAGCAAACTCCAACACAACAACGTGCATGGCAGCAGAGTACACCTCCCCAACCTAGCCCTTAAGTTGTTCAAACAATGCAAGAGGAAGACTTTGAACCACCTTGTCATTCATTTGCATTTACTCCATTAGAACAACAGGCTGATGAAAATGTTGAGTATCGTCGACACTTATTTACATCTAGTTCAGCGGATTTCATGAGCAACTTGTTTGGTGCAGACATTCGAACTCCAGAATCGGCTCAAGCTTATATGCAGAGTATAGCCATTCCATCGCTTCACCATCAGCTTACTGGAAGTTCGTCAACACCACACGTTAACCATTATGCAACTTCTCAACCAACTGTTGATGACAAGGAGAATGTTGTACGACAACAAAGACAAATCCGTCGAAATCCTCTGCGTAGAAGGCAACCTCCATTGTGTGGAACTGGACACCATTACGGAGATTAAGTCTCCTGCCTCTTATGTAATATTTAGTTATTTTATTTCCAACTAATTATTTTAATGACGAATGACAATATTAATTATTTTAATTTGCCAAAAATAACAACTAGTTTAATACGATTATCTAATATTTAATGTGGTTGGTTAGGTATAATTATTTAATTAATCGCTACATGTATTATTTAACCATATTATTTAACCTATAATTATAATAATAATTAAATTAAATTTATATTTAACAAAAATAATAAAATTAAGATAATTTAAATAATTTAATTATTTTTATTAATTTTTTCCTTTATTGTACTTATTCTAATTAAGCACTTAATGTATTATTTAACCACAATTTCAATTTTTTATAGAATTAATTCATAATTAAAATTAAACATAGTAATTATTTTAATTACATTTGTCAATACTATTTTTGTCTTAATTTTTCCTAAACTAACAAACCTAATAAACATAGTAATTAATTTAATTTGATTAAATAACTTTAATTAATAGAAATCTTCTTATTTAATTTTTTTGTGGTTGTACTTATTTTAATTAACCACTAAATATATTATTTAACCATAATTTCAAAAAAAAATTAGACATTTAAATTAACCTGTAATTAAAATAAATTTTGATTAAGTATATTCACCAAAATTGAAAAGCAAAAATAAAAATAAAAAAAGCCTCTAAGAAGTCGGGTCCTGGAAACCCAAACTTCATGAGGCAAATATCAAAATTTTTGCAAAACTAAAGAGAGAATTCGGTGGTTGAAGAGAAGACTTCTTAGATGAACAATAAATTACTGTAGATTGGTAAATAATGTTTCATGTATGGTACTTTGGGAAATATTGTTTTTTTTTTAAATTTATTTTGGTAAAAAAACCATTATATATATTGTTAAAAAAACCATTATATATTTTGGTAAAAAATCCCTACGTGAAGAAAAAAAATAAATAGCATTGGAAAGCTGGCTTTTCAGGGGATGAATTCTCACGTAAACAGTAAATTGATGTATTTTGGGAAATATTGTTGCATGTGAGGTAGTTTGGGAATTAATGTTTTCTTTTATATTATTTTGGTAAAAAAACCTGAATCTTTTGATAAAAAGAAAGAGACTTCCACACTTTAGAGAGTTCGAGCACTAAAAACTCGTGGAGAACAAATGACCAAAATTTAATGCTATGGAATCCTTGAGAAAGGATCTAGCAACACATATGATTTTTACTCCTCTTATTTTCTTTTTCTTCTTTGTCTACCATGTGTACCTAAATTTTTTAGGTTTGGGTTGATGAACTTGAATTGAATCTCTACATACATTGGATTCTTTTATCTAATGCAAGTTTAATTTTTTTATTTATGTATATTTCTCTATGCTCTTGGTATTTCTTTAATTTTTTGTTATAGAAATCCATCTTAAGTTTACACGACAATTAAGAAATATACACATGAGCTAGAATTGATTTAAGTTAGCAATTCTTGAATTTTTAATATTATATGAATAGTTTATGATTAAAATTTATTTAAATATTTCACAATTATTTAAAAAGTTCCATAACTTTACGTTTTAATCTTAAATTCTTAATTATAGAAACATGATCCAATTGTTGGATTTTTTTTTCTGTCAGCTTTCATGATAAGTTACTCCTCCTCCATGGCCATGTAGCGAATACCAGACATCGATGACTTCAAAGTTTAAAATACTATACTTCTTTGATTATATGTTGTTTGTTCGGTTGATCGTTTTCGCTAATCCTTCTACATCGTCTGTGTCAGCCACCTGCCCCACGCACATACGCATAGCCTTCAACAAAAAATGACGACTAGAGAAATAGCTCAAGCAAAAACCTGGCTTTTCATTAAAAGCTAGGGACTAGCTAGGGAGTGAATCGGGTTCAAATTCCTCATCCCTTGTCTACTTGTAGCTAGGGTGTCTTTGATTTTATTTTTATTTTTTAGTTTTTTAAAACTTTTTTATAAAATAATTTTTAAAAACTATTTTTTTAAAAATTAAGTGTAAAGGTGGAAGACGTGAGAATGTAAGAAAAAATATGACTGATAAAAAACTGAAAGGAGAAAATTAAAACAATTTAGATATGATCCGATTATTTTATTTTAAAAATTAAAAAGAGATATAATTTTTAAAAGATTTCAAAATCCACTTTTGTCAAATAAGTTTGTTTGTTTTTTTCATTTTTTAAAATGAAAAACGGTTTTGAAAATAGGAAACAAATAGGTCCTAAATCTCTCTCTTAAAAGTTACTTTCAATAAAAACTTTAACTAAGGTTAAAGTTATTTGATAATTTTTTTTTTTAATTTTTAAAGTTATTTTTAGGCGTCATTTAGTACTGAGCTGTTTATATTCCTATTTAAAATATTTTTCTAGGAATGAAATTTCTTAGAATCATATTTTTTGGAAAAGTTCTAAAAACTATTTAGTTATTATTTAACCTTCCAAAAACTAATATATTTATTGTCAATTACCATATGAAAGTTAATTTAGTAATTTTACATTCACAAAAGTTTTATTCTTACCAATAAAGGAGGGAAAGTTTTATCTCCACTTATTCATAAATAAGCATTCCTAAGAATCTTTTATTTCAAGAAAATATATTTATTATCTTCTAACAAAAACGAAAAGATTTTATTCTCATGTCACATCCCCAAAAATGTCAAAACATTTCGTGTATCCTATGTCAACTTAGGTAGTTATAATTAGTAAGTCTTGAGTTTTAAATAAAGAAAAAGGAAAAAGGAAAAATTCTTAAAATTTGCTTATTTAAAAGTTCTTTGCTTTTAAGTTTTCTTTGTAAAAAAAAAAAAAAACTTTATATTTTTAGAAATTTTGTAGAATTATGTTTGATCTGAATTTTTCTTTTAACGAAAAAGAAGTAGAAAATAAGCATGTAATTAAGTATTGGACAAAAAAATTTATTAAGTATATCATCATATATACTTTTAATTATTTTAAATAGTAAGTATTGCATGACTTTTTATTTTCAATATAATAAATATTTTTTCGCAAATGTTAACCAAAATCCTGACGACATGATTAAGAATTTCTTAAAGCAGTAAGCATTAATTTACTTTATATTTTTATTTTGTTAAAAGCAATGCACAAGAAATTAAAAGGAAAAAATTTATTAAAAATGTAATATTTAATGTTATTAATACATCTATATCATTATTTTTAATAATAAAAATAATTATGTATTAATTCTTTAACCATTGTCCTTACAGAATAGATAACAAAACTATTATATTTTTTATATAATAAAATACTTTTTAATAAAATATTTTTATTTTTATTCTCTTAATTAATATATGCACTTGATGTATAAAATAGAAAAATATTTTTATAATAATAAATTCTTTTTATTTCCTTAATCATTAATTTCTAGTATTTGCCCTACTTATGGTGAAATATAGCAGCTCTCAAGAAAATTTCGAGTTAGAGGCAGGAGACAAAGATCAAATTAATATTTGAGAGAATAAACTACGCACTGACAGTATAAAATAGTTTTATACTGTCATCACAACCCACCATGTATGTTAAGTTTGTTGACTTTGATAACAACTATCTTAAAAGTCACAATAAAGCTGATTTTTTTATTGATTAATAATGTAAAAGATTTTACACTAATAGTACATAACAATTAAACTCTTAATATTTTTTAAAGATCAAATTAATATGACTCAAAAGAACAATACAAAACACAATAATAGTAATAAATAATTTATGTCTATACGCTGAAGTTGCTTGTAGATATCCAAGAAAAAGGGCATGACTAAACCTTGAAATCTTAAGACATAGAACTTAGAAAAGATCCCGCCATGAAGATGGCGCTACGGCTGAAAAGTTGAGAAAGAGTTATTTACACTTAGGTGACCACCCATATATAAAAGAGGATCGACGAGCATGATGTGATACCAGAACGACAAAGTGGAGCGGGAAGTTTGAATATGGGCTCCAATAGAATGGAAAGCACGCGCCTGGATCTACACGAAATCAACTTGGGTCCAGTTCTGAAAAGGGAGGGAGTTGCTTTTTACACCATCTTTTTTACTTGAGTAAATTACACTTATATCCTTTGGGTTTCATTGAATTTTTTTTGATACTCGTCTTTTTTTTTATTTCCCTTCACTTAAAACTATGGAAGTGATTAGTTATAATTTTTAAGAATTCTAAATGATTTTTTTAAATATCATCTACCACAATTAATCATTTTGATTTACCTTATCTAAATGTATTGATTTTTTTTTTAATTTAGTTTGATGTAATTTACAAAATATTTCTTTTACTTCTCTGATTGACTTCTTAAGTGAGAACTAATTTTTCAAGCTAAAGGTGTTAAAAGAGAATTTTCTAGATACATGGGTGTATTTGTGACCTTTTCTTTTCCATATTTATAAATTCCAAAATCAAACTCATGAACAAAAGTGTAATAAACGTGAGCCTTTTTTAACTTATACTAACACATGTTGGTATATCATCGATGAATTTAATTGCTTGAAAGATTTACTGATTTTATTTTGTCTTTCTTTTCCCATACTTTCATTTGTGCCTCTTTCTTCTTATTTTTAAAAGATTATATATTTAAAGTGCATTAATTAATTTTAGCATTGCATTAATTAATTTTAGCATTGTTTTAAAAAATTAATACTAGTAGCACTATTATTTATTTTCTCAATCAATACAACTAAGATATCTCTTTTTATTTTAAGTTCCTTGAGTATGTTGAGTTTTGGGCTCCCTTTTTATGTGAAAAAAGGCCCAAATGTGCAGATCCATTTAGTTTCACTTATCCAAGTGGAGAGAGGTTAGATTAGGGTTAATGAGAGGCTTATTTTTGTGAGAGAGAATAACAGCCATTCGAGAGAAGAGAAGAAGGAAAGTTGAACTTGTATACTCACCTAGTAGCCATCGTAAAATCGCAACCAGAGATTCTTTTTGTGAGAGAAAACAATAGCCATTAGAGAGAATAGAAGAGGGAAAGTTGAACTCGCATACTCATCTGGCAGCCATCGTAAAATCCTAACCATGGATTTGTTCACCGTTGGTTCGGGTTGATTTTTGGTCAACAGCTTCAACACGCTTGACTCTTGGTTTTCAACGATTGGATTAGTGATTAGAGGTCTAGAGTGTGAGATACAATGCTCGCAGTGGCTGCCCTGTTTTGGTGTTTTTCATCTTCTTGTTTCTCAATTTGTAAGCATTGATGCTTGGTTTGCTTGGCTGGATGTAAGCACATTTTTGTACACTTGTTGAAGATTCTCTTGTACCTTTATTGATCATAGTGGAACTGTTTCTTTAGTCTAGATGACCGTGGTTTTTACCCTTGCTTTGAGGGATTTTCCACATTAAAAATCTTGGTGTCTCTTATGCTTTTGTGATAGTTATTTTTCTCCTCTATATTTGTTAATGCTCTTATAGATTCTTACAAGTTGGGAGGAAATTATTTTTGATGCATATTATTCTGTTATTAGACTATCTGTATTGGACGATGTTCCCCCCATTAGAATGGTATCAGAGCTTTTTGGTTAGGGGACTTTTTTTTTGGCTTGCTTGAATGATGGGGGCACATATAGAGATGGTTTCTCTGAATGGAGCTAATTATTATTTGTGGAAGGGCACGATGAAGGACTTCCTATTTGTGAAGAATATGCATCTTCCTATCTTTGCTACACAAGTCGAATTCCATGTCTGATGAACATTAACATGTGGGTGGTTTTATTAAGCATTTTTTAGATGACAATGCCTACAATCTCATTGTTCATGAAACAAATGCAAAAACATTGTGGGAGAAGATTGAGTCCTTATATGCCTCTAAATCAGGGAACAACAAATTGTACTTGCTAAATAGTTTTGTAGAACTGAAGTACAAGGAGATGACTCCCATTACAGATCACTTGAATGAATTTCAGGGCTCCTTGATCAATTGTCTGGAATGGGTATCAAGTTTGACGATGACATTTTAGGACTATTCCTATTATAAACTCTACCTGATTCTTGGGAGACATTTCGAGTTTCTATTATTTGCTCTACCCCTAATGGTGACGTCTCTTTGCAAATGGCGAAGAGTGATACTTTTAATGAGGAGATGAGAAGGAAGACACAGGGTACTTCATCTTAGAATAAGGTGCTTATCACTAAAAAGGAGAAGTCAAAGGAAAGAACCGAATGGTGGTAGGGAGAAAAGCAGGAGTAAGTCCATATCTCGGTACAAGAATGTGGAGTGCCATTATTGTCACAATACAGGACACATACAAAAGAATTGTTTTCAATAGAAAAAGGAGAACAAAGGCAAGAAGGTTAAGCAGAAAGAGAACGATCATGATGATGATGATGGTGATTGTGTGACTACTACTACTTGTGATGATCTTGTCATTCTCCGTGGCCATGATTCAATTAATCTTGTATCAAATGAAAGCATGTGGATAATTAATAGTGGTGCTACACTCTATGATACAGTCAGGAAGGAGTTCTTCACATTTTACACTCCAAGTGACTTTGGAGTATTGAAGTTTAGTAATGATGGCATGTCTAAGGTCATTGGTGTTGGTGATGTTGGCTTGCAAACCAACATGGGAATGTAATTGTTGCTTAAAGGAGTTAAACATGCTCTAAATGTTCATTTTAATTTGATCTCTATGCAAGTGCTTGATGATGGTGGTTATGAAAACCACTTTGGTTCTAGAAAATGGAAATTCACCAAAGGTAACTTGATTGTAGCTAGAGGGGAGAAAATTTCTAAACTGTATTGGACCAAAGCTTTGGTTACTAAAAATAGTGTAAATGCCATGGATATGGAGGCATCTTTATAGCACTAAAGGCATAGTCATATCATTGAAAAGGGGTTGAATTGCTTAGCCAAAAAGGATGTGCTTCCGAGATTGAAGAATGCAGAGTTAGAGAAATGTTCTTATTGCATGGTTGGTAAGCATACCAAAGTATCCTTTAAGAAGCATCCTCCCTTAAGGAAATCAGAGTTGCTTGAATTGGTGCATTCTGATGTTTATGGCCCTTTGAAGGTAAAATCCTTTAGTGATGCACTATATTTTGTTATCTTTATTGATGATTGTTCCAGGAAACTATAAGTCTATACGTTGAAGACAAAAGACCAAGTGCTAGAGAAGTTTAAACAATTTTAGGCTTTGGTAAAGAGACAGTCAGGCAAAAAGCTAAAACGTATCCATACTAATAATGGTGGTGAGTACTATAGACCTTTTATTGTAAGCAATAAGGTATTGCATATAAGAAGACTCCTCCTAAAACTCCTCAACTAAATGGATTAACGGAAAGGATGAACATGACACTGATTACGAGAGTGAGGTGTATGTTTCTAAAGCTAAGTTGCCTAAACACTTTTAGGTTGAGTCACTGTACATGGCAGTGCATGTTATTAATCTTAGTCTTGCTGTTGCTTTGAACAACAAAGTACCAAACAAAATTTGGTTTGTCAAGGATGTCAAGTATGATCATTTGAGAGTCTTTGGTTGCAAGGCTTTTGTGCATGTTCTAAAGGACAAGAAATCCAAGTTGGATGCAAAAATGAGGCAATGTATCTTCATTAACTATATGTGTAGACTGAGAAAGAGCCTATATGGTTTGAAGCAAGGTTTAAGGCAATGTACAAGAAGTTTGAGTTTGTTACATATGAGCAAGACTACAAGAAGACTACTTCTAGGCTTAGCAACGAGGCAGGTTTTCCCATCCTCTCCCTCACCCCCGACTTTGTAAATTGCCCCTGCCCCATATTTTAGTAGGAACCTACTAGTGGTAGACTTTAGTGGTGATTTTTTTTGCCAATTTGGATGTTGTCTTGCAAATTAAGTTCCAATTCAATTTGCACATACATGTGCTTATTAAGGGTGTATTAGGACATATTAAGCAACATATTCCTCCTTGTCATTATGAATATATCATAAAATTTAAAATTTTAAAAAAGAGTAACAAAGCAAGTTAACTTATTTTTATCTTTTTCTCTATCACACATAGTTCAAAATTGTTCTATTAAGGAAATCTTTGCCAACTTTAAAATGTGAAAAATTATTTCCATGCATATTTTTATCAATGAATAAGCAAAAATTAAGAGATACTAACATGAATATGGAAACAATGAAAAGAACTAGTTTTTCAATCCACCAAATTACATAATAAAGAAAAAGCAATGTTTCAATTTATCAAATTACATAATAATAAAAAAAAACACAAAAGTTCCAAATTCCAATCCATCAAATATGTTATCATTTACTAATAATCATTCAAATAGGAAGTAAAGCCACTACCCAACATTTCACTTGTATAAAACAAAATAAAGTAGCATATTCATTTTATTTGATTAAAGATTAAAAGTGGGAAAGAGAAATAAAGATTGAAAAATAATACCTTCATCATCTGAATCCATTTCATTGACTAAAGTAGTATATTATTGGACTACTTTAGAATTCACACAACCTATAAATATTAAATATAGTAGAACATAAAGAATTATTTGTTAAAATAAAAACATATAATTTAATAAGATATTTAAATGAAGTATTTAAAATATTACTAGTACTCTTAGCACTCCATAACCAACTTCTAGCACACATCAAGGCCTCTAAAGTAGTCCAATAAAGTCAACTACGATAAAGGCTTATTACTTGACCATTAGTGCTAAATACATATTTAGAAGCTACGGTGGAGATATGAATAACTAATATATCTCTTGCAATTGCTTAAAGTGTTGGATACTTGACACCATTCAACTTCCACCACATCAATATATCAAAATCATTAGTTCTTGATAAAATATCCTCCTCTAAATAATGATCCAACTTTGTTTTAATAGAAAAACTTCTAGCCCTTTTTTTTTTCTTGATAATATACCTATCATACTCAATTTATGCACGTGCATCACTAGCAAGCTTACTAGTATTACCGTCAATTGTTGGAGAGCCACCACCAATAAAGTGTTTATTCATTTTCATTTGATAATCAGAAACCAAATCATAGTATAATTGTCAAAGCATCCTAACTTAAGCAAAAGAGTCATGTTCATACAATTTTTCATAATAATATTCAAGCAACTCCATTTTGTATCTAGGATCCAAAACAGTAGCAACTTCCATTATATCATGAATCATACCCCAATATTTTTCAAATTTGCTCAACTTGTTTTTTTGCCTTTTTTTGAATCAATTCATCAGGAGAGATAATCCATTCATTTATTGCCAACTTGATCTCACATATATTTGGAAAAAACATATTAGTAGTTGGATATTTAGTAGCAAAAAATAAATAAATTAGTGACCTCATTGAACAATTGCAATCTCCCACACATATTCTTTGCAAATTGCCACTGTAAATTAGCTGGCAAACAAGTATATTGAGACTCCCATTATTTTAATCAACTAAACACATCCACATACAATATGGTAGTTTCAAGCATTTTAAAAGTTGAATTCCATCTAGTTGGTTAATCTAAAACCAAATTCTTAGTGCAAGGTATCCGCAATTGTCTAACTGTCTTTTCAAAATTTTCTTTCCTTTTAGATGTTGTAGTCCAATATGCTACACTATCCTAAATCTTTTCTACCCCATCTTTCACCACTTCCAACCTATCTTTTATTATCAAATTTAAGATATGAGCACAACAACGCATGTGAAGTAAAGACTCATCCCTTAGCAAAGTGCCTAACTGTAACTTATCCTTAATTTTGTTAATCATAGTGTTATTTGTGCTACAATTATCTAGGGTGATAGTGGAAAACTTTGTGCCAATGTTCTAATCCATTAAACATTCAACCAATACGCTGTAAAGTCTATCACTTGAGTGAGGAGCGAGAACATAAATGAACCTAACATAATAATATTCATATTCAATCATTTTATCATACAAAATGGTAAAATAATATGTAATATAAAATATGAAAGTTATTATCTCAAAATGCGACTTTGTAAGTTTCAAAAGTCATCAATGTAATGAGCAATGACAATCATATACCCTCTTTTTTGATTGCTCGAAGTTCACATGTTTGATGTAATGGCCACTCTTCCTTCAAGACTATCCAAAAACTTCAAAGCTATTGATTTTTCAAAACCATGGATTTTGAATATTGCTTTCTTAATTGTGTTTTTAGAAGGAACTTGAAATACTAGTTGGAGAGCAGCCGAGTATCTCTTAAAACCAATATGATCCACAATTGAGAGTGGATATTCATGCATAATAATTGCATTTGTAAGCTCTTTCCTTGCATTTTCTGCACCATAAGTTCCCATACCCAACTCTTGTTTACCTTGCATGACCTTAGGTAAGAAATGTTTGTCATTTTTAACCTTTCATATTAATCCTGCGTTGAACACAACTATCTATATGTTGTCGTAAGTGTAACACCCTAAATTTCAGGTATTAGAAATAAACCACGAGGTAGTTCTTAGTATGACCTTTTTCAATTTTTATTAGACAAAAGACACCTTAAGAGTTATTGTTATTAGGTCACTTATTATTATTATTATTGTTCCTATCATTGTTATTATATTTATTGTTGTTGTTGTTGTTGTTATTATTATTATTAGTGTTATTGTTATCAACACCGTAGTATTAAAAATTAATAAGAATGTTATCATAAAACCCAAAAAAGCATCTAGGGCCCAATAGGGGACTAAAGCCCACTAAGCCACATACCCACGCACATGTTATAAGAAGGGAATAGAGAAGGAAGGTTAGGTTTAGCCGTCACAAAATAGAAGATGAAAGAGTTACAGAGAATGAGGAGAAAAGAAAAGAAAAAGAGGAAGAGAAAAAGAAGGAATAGAAACTGGAGAACCCAAGCCCTAAAACTCAGCTTTGCGTGTTCCTAAAGGTAAGTGATCTCTCTGTGTCCTTCCTTGCCATTTATGTTATACCTTGTTTATCTATTTACGTTTTTCTCCTCTTTATGCTTAAGTTAGGCTTTTGATGGGTTTTGAAAGGATTGTGAGTGAGTGAAGAATTTATAAATTAAATCGACCAATTATCAAGGTAGAAATGAGTGAGAATTTAATTATTTGTTTTGGAGTATTTAAAAGCTAAAGACAATAGGACAAAGAAATCAAAATTTATACCTCGGATTCGCCCAGCGGGTTAGATAGCTGTTGGGCGACTTATTTTCGAAAACTGTATTCTGTGTTGGCGCTAGGTGCGCAAACCCACTGGGCGAGTTGGGTCCTGATGCGGACCCGCTGGGTGGGGCTCAATACCTGCTGGGCGAGTTTGTTGCTGGCATGACCACCGGGCAGACCTCTTGTCCAGCTGGACGGATACGATCTTCGTTATTCCGTTTTCTGTGCCTATGAATTCCTTTTTGCAATTGTTAATTCATTATTTCTTCTTTTTATGTCTTGTTAAGTTTATACTTGTGATTGTTATTCACCTTGAGAAAATTGAGTGTGATATAAACTTACGTCAATGTTTCATGGTAAAAGCCTATGAAAAGTTGCAAGAATTTCATGTGACCATGCATCATAACATTTGAGTTATGTGATGAGGAAAGTGTGTAGGAATTTGGCTGGTAGAGGCCGTGATGGGTTGTTTAACCCTAGCCTTGGGGGTTATCCGATTGGGAAAACTCTAATGGTCCATGTTGATCCCATAGAGCCGAGCCGTACTGGCAAAACTGGGTAACTCTGACTAGTCACCAGGGAATATCATGCTAGTTGAGGGTAAGAAAGCTGAAGGCATCGGTACCGATGACGCTTCTTATGGCCTGCATTTACTCCTAGTGTACTTTCCGAAAAGTTTAAGTTGGTATCACATGTGCATAAGTAATAGTTTAGGAACATAGCATGCATATGCATCTTGTTATCGTGTGATATGTTGAAATGTGCTACGTTGTAACTATGTGAAGTTTGTCCGACCTTCTTTGTGAGTGATTGATGTAGTGTGTACACATATGAAAATGTAATTGTTTCTCACGATGAAATGTCAAAATTATGGATATGTGATCATGTTATGTAGGTCTGTTGTTCTTGTTTCATAAAGCAAAATGTGGTGTATGCCTAGTTACTAGGTAAAGGATGTGAAATAAATGTATGCTTGTAATTAGGATTACCTTGCTACCTTTTGGAAATGTGAGAGGCTAGACCCTAGGATAATGTTGTGAGGGTTATAGTTGGATAATAATATTTGTGACAGAGATAGAGAAAGGGTGAATTCTCATACGATGTAATAGAAAGGTATGAGACTAGTAATAGAGAACCAAATGAGAGTATTAATGTAAGTGTTAATGGAGTGTCAAAAGTATCTTAGAATGTCTGTGACCTTAGACTTAACTCCTAGAAGATAACTTTAAATATCAAAAGAAAGAAGAATAAAATTTAAACATGAAAGGGTTTAAATACTAGAGAGGGTTTTGGGTAAGAAAAAGTTCTTAGGTTGAGAATGAGATAATAAACTAATATAATAGTTGGGAGAATGAGAGAATAGTTAACACAGGAAGTATTGAAGATTAAAAGGTGTAGACTAAACCATAGGTATAAAGAATTATGAGAGACCTAGTTAGGCTAAGCCATGAGAGATAAATGATGAAGGTTATCCAGGTAGAAGAGTCTAATCCAGCCATAGAGTCCTTAGAGCACGCACTGAGACATTATGTCTCACTCCTTTAAGTTTCCCCTTTTTCAGGATACAGGTGAAGACGTGCACAGATAGAGCTTGGAGTCATGTGTAAGAAGACGTAGTCTAGTTTATATTGTTTCCTTATATTCCTCTTTATGTTTTGTACGACACCTTCGGGTGATAGATGAGGTGTATTAGGCATGTATGGTATTTTATTGTATTATTCTTATATGGATATAATTATATTTATGAGTTGCTTCTACATGTTGTTTCTATATTTTTAAGTCTTTCTTTTTATTCTTAGATATCTAGACTTAGTTACGGTAATACCCCTTAGGGTGTTACAGTAAGTGCTTTGTCCCATTTTTTAATTTTTCACCCAAATATTTCTTACAATTGTTGCATTAGGCCTTGTCTTCTTCATTAGCTTTACCTTTGTAAAATGCTACCAAACCTCACTTTTAAGCCTACTTCCTCTGTTTGTGTTACCCCCTCCATATTATCAACTGTTTCGAAATTAGGTGTTGGTGTAAGACCTGTAAGTTCATTTGTCGTAGGACCAGTAGGTGAAGGGTCACAACTTCCTTTTAGATTTGGTTGATGTGTACTTTTTTGTGAAATACCAAGATCTGCCATTACTACAAAGGAAATAAGCATTGGTGGCTAATGCATTTTTTTTGTTTCATAAATAAACTTATTATCCATGGCTAACCGAGTATGATGAGAACAACAGGTGTTATTCACCAAAAGTAGAAGTATTTTTACCTTAACCAATTGAAATTGGATGAGCAATGGCTAGAGAGGAAGCAAATAATCTTGTATAGAGCAAGCACCAAGGCTGAGATTAGCAATCAAAATTCAACCCACAATTCAACAAAAGTAACATAGTTCTTTAGATTATATTGAACAAACAACAATGATTAAAAATATTACTATGAGATAAGTATTAGGTATCTTAGGATTTCTCTATTATTATTGGTGAACTTGTAGAAGTATGCTTTTCAATTGACAGTTTGAACAAACATCATGGATCACATTGACATTTACTTTAGCAAAGTATGCTTTTCAATTTACAGTTTCAATATGCATCTCAATTTCTTCCGTGTTTCATTCTCTGACTCTCTTTATGCTATTCCTTTAATTATATTTTATTGACAAGAAACAAGGTACCCCCGATAACATGTTCTTAGATTCAGCTGAACCCTTGTATTTCAAATGAATGGAAGTGAAAATTTTAAAAAAGAATATATTGAAAATACGTTATTATTGCTTCATGTGCCAGAATAGTAAAAGGTTAGTGAAAATTAATAATAATGTGGAGAAGAAAAATAGTGCAGTGCCTATGTGCCAAAATCAAAGAATCTTGTATTTCTCAACCCCCCACATGTCCTATTTCCCTACAAAATTTGTATCCCAATATATCAAATCATAAAGAGAACAAACAATTAAAGAAATAGAAAACTTAAATGTAGTTGAGTATTGTATTTACAAAAGAAGCGAAAATTGTTTTTCAGTGTTATCCTATTTCCATTTAGCTAAAGTGAATAAAGGTGAATTTTGAGAGATTAGTTGAATAGTAAAAGGAAAGGGTATTGGGTGGTAAGAGATTTGAATGAAATAGTTGGGTGTATTGTTTTTCACGGATTGATTACAAAATGGCTAGCTAATAGCTAAATAGCATATTTGTCTCGGTCTTACAATTACAACACAGTTAGGCCTATTACAAACCCACTTCTAATAAGTCCTAAGATAACAACATTTGTAAGCCACTTCCAAACTCACTTCTAATAACCGATGAGACAATGACAACAGTACAACTTCATACCACAACTTTGTATTAATATTATTTAAATTACGAGCTCATTAAATTAAATTGATAAAACTTGAAAATTGAAATCTACAGGTTAGGATTTGACTAAGGCATGGCAACCAAAACAATTATATGAATTCTTTATTGGTTCTATAGTAACTTAACCGATGCTTAATTGTAAAATTATATAGCTATAACTATTTATTGATTGTACTTATGTAATATTCAAAACACACAACAAAAACAAACAAGAACAACCAATCAAACCAACAAAGTCAAAGAAAATAGGAGAAAAATCAGAAAATAAAGATTAAAGAACTTGCCTTGCACTGTTGCACAAGTACAATTTTAATGCTTACAGAGTGCAAACACACGACTTTTGTAGCCACGTAAATGAAAACTTTGAGTTTCAACCTTTGAAACCTGGATTCGTACAAGGGAAACATAAATTAATTGAAATACAACAATTATTCCTTACAATATTTGTTTCCTGAAGGAGACCAAGAGAGGAATTTACTTCCATTTGGAGATTACCTTTAAACTCTCAATTCAGAGTGGGAGAGAGAGAGAGTTGAAACGAGACTGAGATTGAGAGAGGCAGAGTAGCAGAAGAGCTCTAAGGGACGCAAGAAGGAAGTGTTGAAACAGGTTAGGGTTTCATTACTTTAGTGGGAGAAGGAAAGGGAAAGCGGAAAATAGGAAAGGTGAGGCAGAGAGCAGAGGCATGAAGACGTACGCAGGATTCTTAAATTGAATTAGGATTTAGGAATGTTATATATATATATATATATATATATATATATATATATATATATATATATATATATATAAGACTATTTTAATAATTTTATTTTTAGTTGGAGCGGGGATGGGGCAAGTAGTAACATTCCCACCCCCAACTTTGGGAGTCAAGGAAAATCCAAACCCGAACTCGGTCAAAGTGGGGTTATCTCGTCAAAGTTGAGGCAGGTTCGGGTAGGTACCCATAGGCATGAGTTTAGTTGTCATGCCTAACTACTTCTAACGATTGTGTTTTTGTTAGAAAGTTTTCTAATGATGACTTCATTATGTTGTTATTGTATGTCGATTACATGCTTATTGTTGGGAAAAAAATGTTTCTAGAATTGACAGGTTGAAGAAGCAAGTGGGCGAGTCATTTGCCATCAAAGACATGAAAACTGCTAAACAGATTCTTGGTATAAGAATCATGCGTGACAGAAAGGAGAAGAAGCTTTGGCTGTCACAAGAACATTACTTTAAAAGAATGCTATAAAGATTCTAGATGGAAAAGGCCAAGGTGGTGAGCATCTTTTTCACTACTCATTTTAAGCTGAGTTTTAAATACAGTCCATCAAATGAAGTTGAGAAATTAGATATGGAACGAGTTCCTTATGCATTTGTGGTGGGTAGTTTGATGTATGCAATGGTGTGCACAAAACCAGATATAGCACATGTTGTTGGTACAGTTACTAGATTTTTGTCAAACTCAGGTAGAGAGCATTAGAATGTTGTGAAATGGATTTTGAGGTATCTTCGTGGTACCGTTGCTATGAGACTTTGTTTTGGTGGTGATATGCCTACTTTGGTGGGGTACTCAAACTCAGATATGGCTAGAGACATTGACTTCAAGAAGTTCACTTCAGGCTATTTGATTAAATTTGTAGGGAGAGTTATGACTTGGCAGTCTATACTGCAAAGGTGTGTAGCTCTGTCTACTACAGAGGTAGAATTCATTGTCATTATCAAAGCATGCAAGGAGTTGTTATAGGTGAAGAAATTATTGTAAAAGCTTGGTTTTGTTTAGAACAAGTATTTGTTGTTTGTTGACAGTTAGAGTGCTATTTATCTTGGTAAGAATCCAACTTTCCATTCAAGGTCTAAACACATTGATGTGAGGTATTATTAGATATGTGATGCCTTGTATGCTAAGTTGTTGGAGCTGGCTAAAACTCATACTAATGATAATGGTGTTGATATGATGACTAAAACATTACCAAGAGGGAAGTTTGAAGTTGGTTGTGAGATCGTTAGTTGGCGGTCATCTCCACATAGTTGTGAGGGGGGGGTTTGGGCTTCCTTCCTATGTGGAGAAAGACCCAAATTTATAGGCCCATTTAGTCTCACTTATTTAAGTGGAGATGGGTCAAATTAGGGTTAATGAGAGACTCATTTTTGTGAGAGAGAACAACAACCATTAGAGAGAAGAGAAAAGGAAAAGTTGAACTCGCATACTCACCTGGCAGCCATTGTAAAATCGTGACTAGAGATTCTTTTTATGAGAGAGAACAACAACCATTAGAGAGAAGAGAAGAGGGAAAGTTGAACTTGCATACTCACCTGGAAGCTACTATAAAATTGCGACCACAGATTTGCTTACCGTTAGATTAGGATGATTTTTGCTCAGCTGGTTCGACACACTTGATTCTTGGTTTTCAACGATTGGATTGGTGATTGGAGTTTTGGAGTGTGAGATACACTGCTTGCAGTAGCTACCCTATTTTGGGTGTTTTTCATCTTCTTGTTTCTCAATTTGTAAGCATTGTTGTTTGGTTTGCTTGGCTAGTTGTAAGCATGTTTTTGTGCACTTGTTGAAGACTCTCTTGTATTCTTATTGATCATAACGACTTGTGGTTTTTACTCTTGCTTTGAAGGGTTTTCTATGTTAAAAATCTTAATGTCTTTTGTGCTTTTGTAATTATTATTTTTCTTCTCTATATTTATTAGTGTTCTTTGCAGATTCTTGCAAGTTGGGAAAAAAAATATTTCTGCTACATATTACTTTGTTATTAGATTGTCTGTATCAGATTATGTTCCCATTAGAGTATTTACTTATACCACGACCTTAATGATGCAAAGTGGTTCTTGAGATCACTGCAGAAACGTCAGAATTCTGCATATGGACAGTTTAAAACATGTGAATAAACTTTAACTTGAATTGATTTTATTTAATTTTTGGTTGGTAGGAAACTTCAATAGATTTTTAATTTGTGTTGATTTGTTTTAATTATTGGTCCCTAGCTTCCTCAGCATAATTGCTGGTTGAATCTTAGCGGAAACATGCAATGATAGACACAAAGGCATTTTGAATCCAATTATTGATAGCTTTATTTTGTTAATTATTTCAAGAAATCCACACCAGAGGTGCCTCGATCCTTTGGGAATTTTCCTTCATTTTGCTCGAAAAAAATATATCTTAAAACTTTTTATTATTTTTATTTTATTTTTGGGATCTATATCTAAGCAAGTCATTTTAATATAAGGTATTTTAAATTCACTTAAAAATTAAATTTCACTGTCAAAATTCATCATCTAAATACACTATTAGAAAAGAAAAAAATAATCTATTTTTCGGACAATGATCAAAGTGTGTTTCAGCTTCATTAGCATAAGCAAACTTCAAGTATTCTCCACTAATAACTATATGTTATTATTATACATATTTTATAGCATATGCTGGTATTACGTTACAAAAACCACGACTGCAATGTTCTCTAAGCATGATTGATATATCAATCATACCTGAACTCGGCAAAGCTAAGATCAAGATTGATAAATCAATTGGGCTATTCTACCTTTTTTTTTTTTCTTACATTTCTTTTTAGATTTCATTTTTTTTCTCATCACGTCATCCTTTACATGTTTCACTTTTGTCTCACTTTTATCTCTCAATTCTTTAATGGGGTGTATATTTAAAAGGGTTGTCTTGTCTCTCATTTGCAATGTTCTAGTTCTGTCGTTCGGGTGTTCTTCTAATTAGCTTCTTGCCCCTCTTCTTTGGCAGTAGCATTACCTGATTTCTTTTTCATTTTTCTTGCTTATGCAAAAATTTCCCATTATATATATATATATATATATAATTAATAATAATAATAATAATAAAACAAATATTAGTCATTATTCTTGTGGTATAGCTTTTGACTAACGAAAATTAGATTATTAATAGATATATTCTAGATATACACTAAAAATATAAGAATAAATAATATATTCACTAGTAATGTAAAAGTTTTTTACATCATTATTTAATTACAAATTGTCATGTATGATAAGTTTATTTATTTTTATAATAAATATTTTAAAAGTCAAACTAAAAATAATTTTTGATTAATTGGTAAGGTAATTTTTTTATACTTTACTGTGCATGCCTATAAAGCTCAAAATATAATGTATTATACTAAAAATATAATATACCAATAATATATATTTTTATATTAATAGAATTATTTATTAATATGATGCATCGTATTTTTAATGTAAGCTTATAATAATAATTTATTTTTTATTAAATACTAACAAATACGACGTTACACGTACATGTGACATTCTTTTTGTAATACATTTTTGTATAACAATATATAATGTATGCGTCCATTTTTTAAGAATAAACTATCAATTTAGTTCCTAAAGTATCACCTTCTTTCCTAAATAATTTTTGAACTAATGACATTACATAAGTAGTCTCTAAAGTATTAAATTTCCATTAATTTAGTCCCTATTGAGGAACTAATTTGAAAAAGAATTCAATACTTGAGAGACTATGTAAGATGATTTCTAATATTTTAAGGACTACTTATATAATTTCATTAGTTTAAGGACTATTTAGGAGAGATGATGATACTTCAAGAACCAAATTGATGGTTTACTCTCTTTTTTTCAATGAAAGATGCATCATCATTGTAGGTGAAGCTTGTGTGTGTATTGTTTCTCATAATAATTTTGTTATATTTTTTAGGTTTAAAAATCATATTCGTCCCTGTACTTTAGTGCTTTTTCATTTTTAGTCCCTGTTGTCCAATTCTGTTACAAAAAAACGTTAAATTGCTAACGTCATGTTGACTGTCAGCAAATGACGTCATCATGCGATATATCAGCACAAATGACACATCATCATTGCCACGTCAACAAAAAGCACCACATCAGTAGTGCCACGTCAACAATAATGCCAGTGCCATATTAGCATTATTACAGACGGACTAAAAATGAAAAAAAAAAAAATTTACAGGGACAAAAAATGAAAAAAATTATATTGACTAAAAGAAGAAAAAAAGACATATTTGCAAGCATGAAAAAAAAAATCAATCATTTGCTACATCTTCCAAATATTTTTCACTATTTTCAAAATCCTTTGCTATAAATTAACCAATCCTGTGGTTTTATTTATTGTCTATTTTCCTTTACTCTAGTAACTTTCACATCATATATTAGATGGCATAACTCATCAACAAAACTACCAGACGAGCACATGATAATCAATTAAAGCAAGTCTTCTTGTATTGAGAATCATACTTCAAAAATAGACAAAAAAAAAATCTCATACATTGCTTTCCTTTCCTGAAGCTACAAAAAAAAGCACTTATATTTCATAGTAGCTACAACCCGTGTTTTGTTTTTTTTTTAAAAAAAACAGAAGCACTAACACAACAATTATTTGTGACATTCAAACTTTAGTGGAAAGAATTAATAACATGTGGTACCAACAAGGACGAAAATTATATTTAAACCTTTTTTTTAATCATATTCAAAAATACTGATTAAAGAATTAATAACTAATTTTATTAAAAATTATGATAAAATTGTATTGAAAATTCTAAGAATGTGGTCATAACATTTTTTTATATATTTTTAATTTTTCTTAATTAATATTTTAAAAATATTCGTTACCATTTTTTTTTATCAAAATTGTGACTATTGTTGTATTATTATTTGAATAATTTCAAATGATTGATCAATTTATGGAAAAGTGACTTTCGATGATGTAATAATGAAGCAATAAGTGTTACATCACTAATATGCAATGATAGAGACTTGTGTTTCGCTCAAGAGAAAGAAAATATAGATAATATATTTTTTTTATTTTAGTTGGAAAGAAAGTAAAAACACAAAATTATTTTTTCCTTTACTTTTTTTAATTAATTTTTTCAAAAATTTTCACCTTCCTTATTTTCCTTCCACCATAGCAAACATATCCATACAGTCCACAAACATTAATATTGTATAAATCTTATATTGTTGGAGTTGGCCTTTGCTGAAATTGGATTTCTGGTTTTAATTTATTGAGATGCTGGAGTCTGGATAGGTTCACTAAAAAATATGTGCCGATCTTCACAACGTGTTCATTATTGCGTGAATTGGAGAAGATAAAATAAAAAAAGAAATTTGAAATGAAAAGAAAAATAAAAAAAAGGTTTAAAATTTTGTTTCTTATATTTTTTATTTTTCTTGTCAGCCAAAGTAATATAATTTTTAAATTTTAAAAGTTTTATTTCCTCTTTATCATTATTGTTTTTATTATGAGAAAATAATTTATGCATAAAGAGATTTTACACTATCATTTAATCACAAATTGACATTTATAGTAAGTTGATTAACTTTTACAATAACTACTTTAAAAATCATATCTATCATAATTTTTAATTGATTAATAGTGTAAAATTTTTTATACTAATAATACAGAAAAATTAAACTCTTTCATTATTAATGTTTTCAAACCATAAAGACCTAGCATCTTTTAAAAAGGCCAGGCAGCATATTATTTTCATTTGAAAGAAAAAAAATGAAGAAATTTATTTTCATCTTAACCAAAAAAGTAACAACAGAGACTACATACAAGAGAGAATTTTAAATAGACATTAATGATATAATTAATTCCTATATTATAAGTTTGAGTCTTATTTTTAAAATTTATACAATTATATGTTCATTTTATTTTATGACACGTGTTTCATAAAATTTCATATCAAATTAAATTAATTTTTTCTTATTATCCAATCAAATGAGATTTTTTATTTTCTTAAAATATTTTTGTCAATATTTAAATTTGTTTGATTAATATTATACATAATAAAATATTTATAAATTATTGTTAAAATGATATTTCATTAATTAAACTTATTTTAGTTTTTAATTTGAAAATTTTAAATATTCTTATTTTCATAAGTTAATATTTTTATTATCAATAAAATAATTTTATTTAGTTTTTTTTTTCAAATTTACCTTTTTTTATATTGGTAGCACTGTTATTTATTTGTCAATCAATATAACTTAGACAGTATCTCTTTTATTTTAAGTTCCTTGAGTATTCTTTATACCACGACCTTAACAATGCAAAATGCTTTTTTTTTTATCATTCAGAAGATAATAATGCAAAGTGGTTAACCTCTCGCCCTCGAGTTCACTGCAGAAACGTCAGAATTTACATCTGGAAAGTTTAAAACATGTACGCAAAACAATAACTAGAATTGATTTTAATTAATTTTTTGTTGGTAGGAAACTTCAATAGATTTTTAATTTGTATTGATTTGTCTTAATAATTGGTCCCAAGCTAGCTTCCGCAGCAGCATTGCGGGATGACACTCAGCGGAAACATGGAGTGATGGACCCAAGATATATTGTTTCCTGCAACATGGGTCCCTCGCTGAGCCCGAACCCAAAGTTGTGTGTTTGAATTCTGAGACCAAAGACAATTGAAGCCATTGATATGTCTTAATTTCCATAAAACCTGATCCGCCTTGATTACCCAAAAACCGGGTCTTCTGTTGAAATTTCCCTTGGGAGAAAAAAGTTATTGGACGATTAATTCATGGTTAATTGGGGTGACATTAGCATATACGAATGCATTAAAAATCAAGGACATTCCTATGCCCATGTCAATGTGAGGTCCCATTGTCAAAAACAAAGCCGAAAGGCCTTTTCCTTCATTAGTAGGCAAAGTCATGGTCACGGTCTCATGGAGAAGCAACCATAACTTTGAGAGAAATAACAAATCATATCACCTTGCCGTTTCTATGTCCCTTTGTATGTTTTCATTATTCTCTCTTCCTTCAATTAAAAAAACAATAATATTTTAATAAAAAATTAATGGCCGAAGAATAAAATATTAGAATTTAATAAAAGAAATTAATGATCTTTAATATTTCTAGTTGAAAAAACAGAAAAGATACGAAGAGTTTTCCCTTTTTACTAACTAGTATTTTAGCCTGTTTAATGCACAAGATAAATTTTTATTTTATATAACTAAATTTTATATTAAATAAATATTTTTGAATATATAAATTATATTATAATTAAATTTGTAATAAATAAATATTTTTTGATCATATAAATTATATTTTAGATTTATGATAAATATATATTGTGATAAAAGATTATTTTAAATTATTGATATTTTAAAAAATATATTAAAATTTAATTTTAAAATAAAATTTAAAATGATAAATTGATAGAGATAAGAAATTAAGAAAAATTTTAAAAATAATTTTATTAAAAAAAATAACTAAAAGTGTTTTTGTTGAAAAATACTCTCTAAAAATACTCTCGTCTAAGATAATTATTCTAATTTATATACGGAGAAGATATTTTACTTATCTAGTTCCCTCTCCATTCAATACTTGCCATAAATCAACAACAGAATTGTCAACGAATTTATTATGACTCAATTAGTGCTCTGAAAATTTAAAATATAATACACCTTCATATAAATTCTTCCTTACTGGAAAAAGTAAATATGATGAAAGTAGAAACTAGAAAGGATAGGATGAAAATTGCAAAAAAGCAAAAGGGGACCACAGGGGTAAAAGGAAAAAGAAACTCCAGGTCAGTAACGCCCCACGTGAGTGTCAGCTAAAGACAACGGGGCATCCTTAAAAAAGTTTTAATGAGAGAAAATAAATAAATAAATAAATAAATAAATATATATATATATATATATATATATATATATATATTTATTTATTTATTTATTTATTTATTTATTTATTTATTACTATTTAATTGTCCCAAACAATAAATAAAACGATTAAATAAATAAAAAATCCCTGTCTGGGTTACACGCTCGACACTTTATATAAAACCGAGTAGTTACGTGCATCTCAAAAAAGCAGCGGTGGCAGGGGTAGCGAGAATTGAGAAGGGGAACAAGAATGTGAAGTGGATTGGTGCGTTTGGCGTGAGGGGAGAGAGATGGGGGGCGTAACCTCTTCGATGGCGGCGAAGATGGCGTTCTTTCCGCCGAACCCGCCGTCGTACAGAGTGGTGGAGGAGGCGGCGACGGGGGCGTTGATGTTGGAGCCTTTTCCTCGGCGTGAGAACGTGCAGGTTGTGAAATTTGGCACTCGGCGTGGAACTGAGATCGTGGGTGTGTATGTTGGACACCCCATGGCGAAATCCACCATCCTTTACTCGCATGGGAATGCGGCTGATATCGGACACATGTATGAGCTGTTTGTGGAGTTGAGCACCCATTTGCGTGTCAATCTTTTGGGGTAATTCAAGTTTTCTCCTTTCTTTAATTTTATTTTGTTTTTCCAATCAGCATCTTATGTGCATACATATATACATACATGATAAGTGCATCCCCATGTGTGAATTTCGTTTGACGAAAGAAATTCTAGTGAAGCAGGGATACCTGTTGAGGTCTTTTATTTTTTTGGGTGAATTAGGTCGGGGACAGTGGTAACTTTTGGGGTAGAAGTAGAATTTTGTTAGTGTAGGTTGAGTTTAAGCAATTCACTTAGCTTGGATTGGTTTTCCGAGGTTCTGATTTTGATAACATGGAAGAATTGATTGATTTTTTTGTTTAGGTTTGATGAATGAAAATGTCATGAGTTTGGCTAGGTCTTGTATTCAGTTTTATCTGCTGGCATGGGGGTTTAAGGGGAAGTGATGATTTCTGATTAGTCTGTATAGATCTGCTTTGCTTTGAGCCATGTGTTTTCTGTGGTTCTTCCGTGAATGGAAGAAAATGATTTGAAGGTGGCAGTGTGCTATTCTATTATTTTTAGTATGCTAAAAAATATGAGCTATGTTTGGTGATTGTCAATCAAGTTAGCATTTGTTTATGGAAAGGAAGTTGGAATTTTGTTATCTGACAAATGTGGTCCAGGGATGTATGATTTAGTTAGTTGTGATCATTTACTGGATAGGTTTCAATGCAGCCTGTGTTGTTGTGAAGCAATAACAGGGTTGGATTCACAGTTAAGTTAGTTATGGCCATCTACCAGACAGGTTTCAATGCAGCCTGTGTTGTCATGAAGCAATAACGGGGTTGGATACACAGTTATCTATGTGTCCATCTATCAGATAGGTTTCAATGCAGCCAGTGTTGTCTTGAAGCGATAACCGGGTTGGATACATGGTTAAGTTATTTATGGCCTTCTAAGGGATAGGTTTCAATGCAACTGGTATTGTCGTGAAGCGATAAGCGGGTTGAGGAGCAATTAAGAGTAAAATGATTAACGTATTGACAAATGATCGCATAAATAAGACTTAAATGCAAATTAAGTCATGACAACGCAATAAAAACATAAAGTAATCCAGATACATTATACCGGAAACATGATAACATATAAGTGCACAGCCAACCAACTACAGGTCAAGTCATAGAAGACATGACAAAAAATATGCCAGCAGACGGCCTTCTTGGTCTCTTGACTCTCTCATGCATGCAATGTAGGTCAGTTGACAATCTAGGGGTGGACTTCTAGGTCATATTTGGTTTGGATGTTTGTATGTGACTGAAAAATCCCTTCGGATTAGATCTGTTGAGTCTTTTAAGGATAAGAGTCAAATTGCCAAAATTTCATAATGTAGCCGTCAGTTGCTTCGCTGCATCAAGGAGAAGTAGCTCTTTGCAGATGAATCACACAACCTACCTTGCCTCAGCACCTAGGCAGCCACATCAGTCACCTTGTGACAACAATAACACAACACAATTTAGGCCTTTATATTTCCTTTTGTTCTCAGATAGGCATTTTTTTTCCGAAAAGGATTAGTTATATAATCAACACTTCATACTTACTAAAAACTCACGTATGTTTGCACCATTAGATTTCACTCCGTATATGTAGAGTGCCACATTAAATCTTTTCTGTATAAATCAAATTGTAAACATTGATGGGTTAGTGTATTTTTTAGATTGCTCATCCCTATGCTTAGGGTAGTTGTCTAGTTTATTAAAGAACACATTTAGTAGTCTCATGTTAATGATGTTTTCAAGCATGTTGGTTTAATGTTTGCAGTTATGATTACTCTGGTTATGGACAGTCATCAGGGAAGGTAATTCCTCTATACTTTTCTTTCTGGTTTATTTGATTCTTTTGATCCCAGCGGGATACTTATCTGGATATCATTCCACAGCCAAGTGAGAATAATACTTATGCTGACATTGAAGCTGCATATAAGTATCTTGAAGAGAACTATGGTACTAAGCAGGAAGACATAATCCTTTACGGTCAATCTGTTGGAAGTGGTCCTACTTTGGATCTTGCCATTCGTTTACCCCAGCTAAGGGCTGTTGTTCTCCATAGTCCTATACTATCAGGGTTGAGAGTCATGTACCCTGTGAAACGGACATACTGGTTTGACATTTACAAGGTCAGATACTTTGTCATTGTCCTATATGCTTAGTGTCATTTTATTTAAGAAAAATATTTACATGGACCTGAACATAGTTGTGTGTTATTGTTGTACAGAATGTTGACAAAATTCCGTTGGTGAAGTGTCCCGTGCTAATAATTCATGTAAGCACTCAATGTTTATTACATTGAATTTCCAGTTTCTATTGTTACCATGTGGATGTTATCATATTTTCTGTGGTTTTTGTAAGTTGTAACTGATATCCAATCAACAAATGCTGTAATTGTTGTAGTACTTAACTCATAGTGCTTGCCTTGGAGCTGTGTTCAAATGATAAATAGGCCTCTTTTTTATTCATGCCAGTATCATTTTTCCCCCTGCTGACAATTGCGATGAAAATCAAGATATTGATAGCTGATAAGGGGAGAACAATACTTTCCATTAGCATGAGCTTGTTAGTTTAATAAAAAAGTACGAGTCTTTTCACTGAAGCAGACTTGAGCAGCATCGAGGTCGAAGAGACACCCATGTGTTGTGGATATAAGAGACATCAGTGTGTTGCAGATATGAGCTTGTTAAATTGTTTTCTTGTGAATAATGTGACTTTTCACATATTGCTTTCTTATCTTCAGTTTTTGGTAAGCATTGCTTTACTAATTTACAATCATTCTTATAGGGAACCGCTGATGAGGTTGTTGACTGCTCTCATGGCAAGCAGTTGTGGGAACTTTGCAAGGAGAAATATGAACCTTTATGGCTCAAAGGAGGGAACCACTGTAATCTGGAACTCTATCCAGAATACCTTCGACATCTCAGAAAATTCATATCAATAATAGAAAGGTCACCATCACAGGGACAAAGTTTTTGGAGAAGCATAGATAGAATTGAAGAAGGCAGAAGAAGCATTGATTGTTTTGAAGCTCCGAGGATGAGTACTGATCTCAGGGACAAACCGAGGATGAGTACTGATCTAAGGGACAAACCGAGGAAAAGCACCGATAGGCCAGAACAAGTGAAATTTCAAGGGTATAAATTCAGTAATGTTGAAACATTGGAGAAATCAAGGGTCTCTTTTGACCATGTGGCGAGATCTCAAAGAAACACTGAGCACCATGATAAATCCCGGAAAAGCGTTGATGTTCATTTTGGGAGGGCTAGGAAGAGCCTTGACTGGCTGGATAGAGTTCGAGCTCGCTGAAGCTCTTGAAGCATCGGTATAATTGGTAATGGGATTGGTATAGGGAGAGAGATAGTACAGAGAGATACATAGTTACTCACATTGGGGGGTTTAACTTATCGTTTACAGAATGCTAATGTTTCTGTTGTAGTTTCTTGCATTGTTCATGTAGATTTGGATATGTTGGGATTTCAAGTGACTCTAACCTTGTTGTAATGTTAGTGTTAAGATAGAAATGAAGCTAATGGTTAAAGCCCAAAGGTGGCGATTTATTATGACTTGTGAAAATTCACATGATAAAATCTTCCTTGTTAGTATCCCAACTCTTTTGTCTTGTTAATTTCTGAATTAGCTTTTCTCTTGATATTATTGCTTGTAATTTCTTCACATTGTTACAATTTGGTTTAATTTTGCCAATGAGAGGTTAATTTGCCTAAATTGGAGCAGCAATTTTTTTTAACAGAACTTATTAATATAGTGTTAACGTAGAAAATTTGGGATATCAAGATCCATATAAATTTGGTCTGTCACTTGGAATTTATTAATTAATTAATATAGTAATAAAATTTAGTAATTTATATGTGTATTTTGTGTAAAAATAAGTATTATTTACTAACTACTCATGTGCTGGAGTAAATGCGTGTTTTGAATATTTTATATATTTCTCTTTCTTTTGTTGGCTTTCTGAGAAGTCGTTTCCTCATTGGATTCATTCATCCTTCCTACAAAAGATTAAATCAATTAATCGTAATGGTTTATTTACATTGACATATTTAACATTTTAAAATGGTTGAATGTGGAGTACACGGTATGATTTTGTTAATGTCATGTTTTATTAACTCATTTAAAAAATTAAAATTATATTTAGTATTTATATTTTTGCATAATTAATTATTATTTAATTGTTTTCACAATATGGTAATTATTCAGCAGTAATATAACGTGTAAAGTCAATTAAATTTGTGTAATTGGCTGTCGAATGGATTATCTGCATATAATTTTTTTTGGTTATTCTTATTAATTCTTTAGCCTCTAAAACTTCAATTATCTTATTCTTATATATTAAAGATACTATTTCAGTGCACTTTATAATCTTTTGTTTTTTTTAAAAGAACAAATAAATTTTTGCAAAACAAGTACAACGTTTTCTAGAAAAAAAATAGGTAAACATGGTTTACGATACATGTTTGTTAAAAGTTTTGTCAAAATTAATTATATGTTAATTTGTTTCTTATTGATAATTTTATATATTATACTTTATGTTTCGTTTTTGGTTGACCATTTAAATGGACATTTTTAGTAGCACTATTATAATTAAATTGTTCAATATGTTTTTAACTATATATAGAAGAATTGTTAAATATCTCAACATTTATCATATTAACGTAATAAAAATAGGGGAAACACGTATTAAAAGTACTTTTTACATCATAATTATAAAAAAGAAAATATGTTTGGTGAAGAACATTGCATTATCTTATCATTACTATGTATCGCAAGACTTAATTTTGTTCTGAGAGATAACTGGACTTTGAAAAATTTTGTTGTGCAGCTATTTTCTTATTCATTTCACATATAGTGAAATTAAAAATACTATTTGGGTGAAATTTCTAATGACCTACTTTATGTATACAATACAATTTTAAAAAAAAAAAAAATACAAAAACACCTGAATTGTGATTTATATTTCTTGACTGAACATTAAGTGCCAAATTTTCTACTCTATTTGTTGAAAAACATTCACTCTCTCTTGATCTTGAATATTATTTGTACTATTTCCCCCTTATTTAACATATCACTAAGGAAGAATGCAATGAACTTGATTTTTTGCAATAAATCTGAATAAATGAGATTTATTTATTTGAAAATTAAATTAAATTGCTCAGTTTACGCATTTGCATGGTTTGTTGCTAAAATAAAGTTTGTATCTATTTTTTTCAATAAGAAGTTTATCAGTTATAATAATGTTATCTTCATAGTTATTGTATATCAATGTTTTAAGTACACCACAATATGTTTAGAGCTTCACAATGTGTGAAATTGATGTTTGGTGTTGATTTTTTTTCCCTCGTGAGTTTGAGAGGTCAGAAGGTGGTTTGTTCATCAATTTGTGCACTTTTCTTATTTGCATATAAAGTAGGCAAATGCCTTCAAAGAAACCTACGATCTTGGCTAAAGGTGTGTCAATATTATAATCACTTCACTCTTGGTCATATTATGATCATGCATCTTACATGATAAAGGGTCTTTTTGGATAAGCTTTTTTATAAATATTTATATGAGAGAAAAATAAAAAAAAATGAAACAAGCTTATCCAAAAGTTAAAATTAGCTTATGTATAAGTTAATTTGTAGAAGTTCTCTCATATTAGCTAATTTTAACTTATGGATAAGCTATTTTTCTTCCTATTTTTTTCCTCCTAAAAGTACTTATGGAGAAATTTATCTAAACAGACCAAAAATATTATGATGCGCTTTGTGACTATTTAGTATGTTTTTTTTAGATTACCATGTTATAAGTATGAAATATCCATCGGCTTTGTTGATGACCAATTTATTTAGTATCTTTAATTAATATATAAGAATAAGGTAATTGAAGTTTTAGAGACTAAAGAATTAATGAGAATGTAAAAAAAAATTACTTTATATGTTGATATTTTGGTAAACTAAACTTTATAGAGAATATATAATTTCTATATAAAATAGAGTACCTATTTTATATATATAATAGGTGGGCAACCACATTGTTAATAATCTAACCATGTAATATATCCGTATCTTAACCTTTGCAGAATATAATAATATTTTCCTTTGTCCGTGCTTTGCTTGTGCCATCAGATCAAGTGTTGACAATTAAGTAGAATTATTGGGTGTAAATATCTTGATTTTCATATAAGGGTAAAAAATTTTGAAACATGAAAAATGAAAATAACCAAATATGAAATAACTAATAATTTTAAAGATCTTAGTAAAAAAAATAAGTTTAATTTAAAGCAAGGTTGATTCTAATTGAAAGTGATAATCAAATATTCATAATTTTGAAAGTTTACTGACTTGGCAAGTGTGTTGAAGATGGTGAAAGCATATTTCACTTGAGAATTCTTCAATACTAGTATTTTAACTTGTGCATTGCACAAAATAAATATTTATTTTATATAATATAAATTTATAATAAATAAATACTTTTGAATATATAATATAAATTATTTAATAATTAAAATTTGTAATAAATAAATGTTTTTAAACATATAGATTATATTTCAAATTTATAATATATAATTTATATTGTGATATAATGATAATCTAATTATTAATAATTTCTTTTAAAAAAATAATAAAATTCAATTTAGAACTAAAAATATTGAAAATAATAAATTAAAAGATATGAGAGGTTAAAAAAAAATCTAAAAACACTCTTGTTGAAAAATGACGGCTAAAAATACTTTTGTGCAAGATAACTATTCTAATTTATATAGAGAGAGGATTAGTATGTTCTTATATTATGAAATTATTGTTTGTTAGGTAGCAAGAGTTGGTAAAAGCTATTGTATGGTTTTTCCTCGTAGCTTGTATATTTGGACTTTTCAATTGCTAGATAAACATTTGGAAAAAGATATAGGTGTATTATTGAAGGTTTGACCAATGAATTCTCGTTAGCAACAAGAAGAGAGAATAATGGAAAGTTTTGTTTACCAGTTAAAAAAAATGTTGTTAAAGAGATAATTAGGTGTTGTAATATTGTCATTTTTTAAATATCATGATACGTCGTTATAAATTTGAATCAAAATTGATACCATATCATATTTGGGAATCATGCTTCTTTAAAGTAAGCATGGGCAAAGTAAGTAATCTTAGTCTAGTTGATCAAAAAATCAACAGTTGATATTCAAACTTATTCATGATTTGTTATACATGTACACATGATATTGATAGTTGATTTTCTCAACAACTATTGAGATTCGTTACTTTACCTTCTAAAGCGAGTTGCTTACTTTAGAAGAGTTAGATTCATATTTGGCTGCTACAAATATGAAGAAATTATATTTATCATTGTTATTATGATACGGTTGATTATTTGAGCAACGATTGAGATTTATTACTTTATCTTGTGAAGTGAATTACTCACTTTAGAGGAGTCGGATCCATATTTGATTGTTACAAACATAAAAAACTATATTTATCATTGTTATTATGATAATCGACGATTTTGAATATAAAGGAATTATATTTAACTATATTTATTATTGTTATTGTTGTCGTTGTTGTTATTATTATTATTATTAAAATTCTGGTTTTGGCCTAACTTAACCTCTAAAGCTAGCTCATGAAGTGATGGTAAGCCCCTATTTATATATACTATTTTGCCCATATCACTGATGAATATGAGATTTTCAACACACACCTTTACGTCGAGAACTTAACATCTCAAATATGAAATTTGCAAGACTGGACATTTGTGAGTGGTCCAATAGATCCAATAACAACAACTAGAATTGGGTCTAATACCATCTTAAAGTTTGAATTTAGACCTAACTCAATTGCAAAAACTAACTCATGGAATGAGAGTTGCCTTCACTTATATATGCTATTTTGGTTTGAGATCTCCAACAATTATTTTTGTTGTTGTTGTTGTTGTTATTATTATTATTATTATTATAGTATTTAAGGTTTGAATTTACAAAAATAAGCAATTTTCAGCAATTACGTCTTTAATCTCATACTATATTTTTAAATATAATTTTATTAATTTCAACAGTGTGTACTTAATAATAATAATAATTACACTATTATTTGACACTTTACAATTGTTGTGTATTTATAACACGTAACAAGTATTTATTATTCTGAAGATCTAAATTTATAAGAATAAAAAATCATGTTATAATTGACTGTCATAAATTTAAAAGGGCTATATTATTATTATGAATAATGTCCTATTTTTATATTATTTATATATTAAATTTAACCAGGATTACAAACTTATGTAATAGTTATAATTTAATTTATTAAGTTAATTCTTAAGCTTAAATCTGCTTTATATATAAAAATTCCGTGAAAAAGAAAAAAGGGTAGCTACTTTTTTTTTTTTTTTTATATATACATTAGAAAGATAACAACGAAAAATTAAAAGCACTGATAACAAATCTCGACCTAATAGCTCCAGTACCCCATCTCTTGGTGTCCACCCTTATTGAGATACTGTGCCATCACGATCCCGCAAGGAGATCCGCAACCGTGTTCAAGGGATCAAATTATTGGTAAATTATTTTTCTATAGTTTGCTTAAAATTAAAGACAGTAGGCCCATTTGTAAAATGAGAATTTTCTGAAGCCTTAGGGCTTCTTCATGCACTATGGGCCTGGAGCCCCAAGATTTTGACGGTAGGGGAAATCAGACATGCCCCTGGCGTGGGACCCTATTTTCAGGTCTCTACCATCCACCTGAAATTATTATTTTAAAAACCCTATTCCAATCTTCCTCTTTTTTCGCGGATCCTATATTGTAATTTCAGGTGTACATTTTCTCTTAATTTTCATTTTCCAGGAAACCAGAGGTTCGGTGGTTGAATAGTGTGTTTTTTTTGGCCGGTAATGGCGAAAGCCGGTAAGTCGCAAGAAGAAGTTGCGAGTGAAGCTATCAAACATGCTTTGAAGGCACTGCGGAAGCGCCATTTGCTCGAAGAAGCCGCTCATACTCCCGCTGTTCTAGCTCTTTCTAGACCCATCGCTTCTCAGGTCCTCTCTTTATAATTGCTATTACCATTATTCATGCTTCTTAGGGATTACCTAATTTGTGGGAGTATGCTTGAGTTTCCAATTGTCATCCCTAATTATGTTTTAGAAATTTGTTCAATCATCGGTTCCAATAGAATAGCGCTTGTGAACAACTTTACCAATCTTAGATTCCGCAAAGTTATTGGCTTTTGATAATGGGCAACCTTCCCTTTACATCTCTTGAAAATATTGGGAATTGAAGGGGGGGGGGGGAGAGGAAGGTGAATGTTTCTTGATGTGGGTATTGATATTGTTGCTTGGTTCATGGTGTGTGTTTAGCAGTATAACAATTGGAATGCTTTTGTTGAGGTTAATGTTGTATTCATCCATGTATGTCCTTGAAGGGCTCTGAGTGGAAAGAGAAAGCAGAAAATCTTCAAGTGGAACTTCAGCAATGCTACAAAGCTCAATCACGGCTGTCTGAGCAACTTGTTGTGGAAGTAGCTGAGTCCAGAGCTTCAAAAGCGTTGGTTCAAGAGAAGGAAAATGCAGTGGCTGATCTGCAAAAGGAGTTGACCGAATTGAGGTTGCGCAATGTTTTTTATGTGTTGTAATAGCCTCATGCTTTGTTTTTTTGAGCTTGTGGCAAATGATTGAGTTAAATTAATGTTGTAGGGACGAGTGCTCCCAGTTAAAGTTGGACTTGGAAGAAAAGGTTAAATCTCTAGAAGTGGTTGTCAGTGAGAATTCTGAACTTAAGGCCCAACTGGAGCAGATGACTACTAAAGCCAATAAAGCTGAAGCTGAAAATAAGATGTTGATTGACCGCTGGATGTTAGAAAAGATGAAGGATGCTGAACGCCTAAATGAGGTACAATATCTTCTGATTTGGCATTTGAACTTTTGGAATTAGATATTTAGTATTGGTACATATTGTCTGTATTATTGGAACTAAGTTATGCTGATCCTTACCTGCTTCTGATGCTGCCTCGCTAACTTTGTGGTAAATGTCATTTTTGCCTGATTCAAGAATGTTATGCCAATATTGCATATACTTCTGAACTTACTTTTTGATAGTTAGAAATCTGAACCTTGTCTGTTAGCAAGTTATCTATTTAAGAGTCAGCGCATGATAAAATTGAATACTATGATAGTTACATTAGTAGTGTAAGTTTCTTATCTGTAGAATTCTCACAAAGCTGTAATTCTACTTACTAATTCTTGTTGCATATGCTGCTTATTTAATTAATACTTTAGTTCCTATCACTTTAGGCCAATGCACTGTATGAAGACATGGTTGAGAAACTAAAGGCCAGTGGTTTAGAACAACTTGCAAGGCAGCAGGTGGATGGTATAGTTCGCCAAAGTGAAGAAGGTGCTGAATTTTTTTTAGAGTCAAACATCCCTTCCACATGCAAATACAGGCTAAGTGCACATGAAGGTGGTTGTGCTTCCATGTTGTTTGAGTACAATTCTGGTAAATTGATTACCGGGGGACAGGATCGGTCAGTTAAAATGTGGGATACAAATACAGGATCCTTAAGTTCTACTCTTCATGGCTGCCTTGGCTCAGTATTGGATCTCACAATCACCCATGATAACCGATCTGTCATTGCGGCTAGCAGCTCAAACAACTTGTATGTATGGGATGTCAACTCAGGCCGTGTCCGTCATACCCTTACTGGCCACACAGATAAAGTTTGTGCTGTTGATGTCAGCAAGATTTCAAGTCGTCACGTTGTCAGTGCTGCTTATGATCGTACGATAAAAGTTTGGGACCTGGTGAAAGGTTACTGCACAAACACAATCATTTTTCACAGCAACTGCAATGCTCTTTCCTTCAGCATGGATGGTCAGACCATATTTTCGGGACATGTTGATGGTAATCTTCGGCTATGGGACATTCAGAGTGGAAAGCTACTCAGCGAGGTTGCTGCACATTCACTTGCTGTCACATCAATATCCCTTTCTCGAAATGGAAATGTTGTACTGACCAGTGGAAGAGACAATTTGCACAATTTGTTTGATGTGCGATCTCTGGAAGTTTGTGGCACATTAAAAGCCATGGGAAACAGAGTGGCTTCTAATTGGAGTCGCTCCTGTATTAGTCCAGATGACAATCACGTTGCTGCTGGGTCTGCTGATGGATCTGTCTATATTTGGTCAGTATCTAAAGGTAATATAGTCAGTACTCTAAAGGAACACAGTTCTTCTGTTTTGTGTTGTAGGTGGAGCGGGATTGGAAAACCCCTAGCTTCAGCTGAAAAGAATGGGATTGTTTGCGTTTGGACATAATGGGCTTTCATTTCTTTGAATACACTCAAGAGTTTTGATCGCACTAAAAGAGAAAAAGGTTTGCATACATGTAAGGGGGTGTGATACTGCTCAGTTGTACAGTTCACAGATTGGCTGGCTGAATTCTTTATTAAACTGTTTTATGTTTATACCAGGTATAATGTACCATCAAATCAGGAACGATGTATATATTGTTTTTTAACGAAGTTTCATTTCAACTAGTCTCAGCCTCAAGTGAAACATGAGTAGACTAATTTGTGATGAAGGCATGAAACTCTTCTGTTAGACACTAATGTTGAATTGGCAAAATTTGTTGAGACATGTCACCGGCAGGCTGTCATTAACATCAAGGTAGGGGCCAATTAAACGAGTAATAGGTAACTTGGTCCTATAACCTGCGATTGCAAGTTGTCATATTTCAGTTCTAACGAGTATGTTACCTCATGGTTACATATATACTCCAGTACTGTTATTGGAATTTTGATGGCATTCTGTGAAAGTGTAACCTTTTCTTTTTGCACGCGCTGCAAATATCAGTACGGAACCTAAACATTGCTAACATGGAAAGGGGGGCTATGCAAACTAGTACTCACCAAAGTATCTAATTGCACTGTCAATCCATAAAGTGATTTACCCCCCATGAATAGCATGTATGGTATCCCGTTGGATAAGAGAATAATTGCATCTAATTTTCACGTCCAAGGCAAAACGATATGGAATAGCTTCAGTTTTTCACATCCCATATGCGCGCGTTCTTCACTATTGAACGCGAAACCAAAGAAGCATGAAGTGTCATTGGATGAAATGCATAAAGAGATGAACACGTTGTGAGCAATTACTATATAGGGAAAACCTGGAAGTGAACTTAGGCCCAATAATAGAGATACCGATGGATGAATAGAACAATAAAAATAATGTCTTATTCTACTAGGTGAGGTTAGCTATACAAATTATAACACATCATTTGACTTAGTTAAAAACATACTTTATGGATATTATTTACCATGAGATTGAGTTCATATCCTCTGAAGTAAAATGGTTTAGTATTTGGTAAAGCAGCTAAGTTATTGGCTCATATAACACTTAAACTATAGAACTTATTATACCCGATCCATTCTTTATATACACTTACATTATTTTTATTTCATTTAAGTAAAACATAACTATAAAGTTCATTTCAAATTTTATATTATAAATTATAAATTTTCTTTTTAAGAATGAAATGAATTCTTCATATCTTCTCTTTCTAGTGACTGTATAGTCATATTATTCTTATTTTATGACATGTATTTTATCAACTTTCATATTAAATAATTTTTTTCTATAATTAGTTATCTAATTGTAAAAGATACTTAACTTTTTAATTATTTAAATTTATTCAATCAACGTTAATTATAATAAATATTTATAAATCATTATCAAAATAATAAAATTAAAAAAGACAAATGCATATATTTTTAAATTTTAATTTATAATATTTTATTAAGATTAATTTTTAAGCTATCATAGAGCTTATCAGTTATCACACTTGATTCATTCTTTATATACACCCACATTGTTTCCATTTTATTTGCAATAAAATATATTAATAACATATTTATAGATGTTTAAATTTTAGTAAATAATTATTTTCTTTACAATTCATTCAAAAATTATTTTAAAAGATTATTTTCTTAAAATAAACACGCACAAATTTATTATCATCAGAAAAATGTTATTTTATATATATGTTGTTAAGTATTTATATTCCTTTTATTTGTAAATAATATTATTTTGGGGGAAATGAATAAATTAACATTAAAGTATCTAATCCTAGCTAGGGGTGAAAATAGGTCAGGCTGTCTATCAGGAACCTATGGCTTAACTTACATAAGGTCTAGCCTGACCTAACTTGTTTATTAAAAAGGCTAGGTTAGGCTTTTTAAAAAGCCTATTTAGGTAAAAAAAAAAAAACCAAGTCTTATGCCTTAAAAAAAGTCTATTAAGCTTAATAATATTATATATTATGTTATATTATATATACATAATTAATATATAATGCATATATTACATATAATAATATAAAAAATATGTAATTACTAACAGACCTTTTTGGGCTAGCAAGCTTACTTAGGTTAATAGGCCTGTCAACTTTTTTATAGGCTTTATAAGAAAAATAAGCTTTTAAGCAGGCTTACAAGTTAAGTCAGGCTTTAGGCTAGACCCAGGCCTTTAAAAAGGCTTATAACAGGTAAATAGACCAAGCTCAAACTTTGTCTTTTTAATGAAGGCTAGGCTTAGGCCTACCAAAGTCTGGCCGAGTCCAACCTAGTTCCACCCCTAATTCTAACCTATTTTTTATTTTGTAAAAAAATTGATAGTTTAAAAATTGTTCTTAACAATTTAGAAAATTTTCTTAATGTATTTAAAAATAATATTAAAAAGTATGTTACTCACACTCTTCTAAATAAAAATATTTCAAATGTTTTCATCTTAATTAAATTAATATGTTGACCTTTTATATTTTATAAAGGCTTAAATATGTTTTTAATCTTTTTAGTCTCTGTGATTTCAAAAAAAAAAACATGTTTTAGTCCATCTGCTCAAACACCATTAGTAAATCTGTTACACAAAACTCACCTGCTACTAAATCTGTTATACAAAATTTACCTACTAGTATCCCTATTAATGAAAACATTACATCAAACTCAGCTGATGCTGCACAACTGACTCAATTTGTCCTTGTCATTAATGCTACAGGCGATCCTAAGGGACTAAAATAGGTTTTTTAAAATTAGAGGGACTAAAAAGATTAATTTTAAATTTAGAGGGCTAAAAACAAACTTATCCCAAATTTGAGAGACTAAAAATATATTTAAGCCTTTTATAAAAATGATTTTATAAAAAGATCACGTACAAAGTTGAAAATATTTTTTGAATTGCACATATATATGATTATTAACACATTAATTTATTCATAAAGTTATTTATCAAATTAATGTAATTGTGATTTTTCAATTTATGCATAAAAATTCTATTACATTTACATAAATTATTTAAGTAAAATGAAAAAATAAATAACAACAAAATGAATTAATTCAAGTAATATATGTTTCATTTTCTTCAAGTAATATTTTGAGTTTGAATTTTGTGTATTGAAAAAAAAATCCACTAAAAAAAGTCTTATTATGTTAAAAAATTTAGTTTGAATAAAATTGACTCTCATAATAATCAATATAGTTTGATTGAATATTATGATCATAATTATTATTAAATTATATTAGATGGAAAAGTTATAATTTATATAATAAATATTTTGTGTATTGTATGGACATCTGTAAATATACGTGAAATATTAAAAATTATAAATTTAAAAAATATTTGAGGAAAAATATTTTATTAATAATAAAATACTAGAAATTAAAATATAAAAATATCAACTGCATTCAAATGAGTTTGAGGTTGAATCATATCATTTTTTTTTGTCCAAAGATTAAAATAAAAATGTTCTGTGTTCAAAAAAAAAACCTAAAATTGTATTTTTATTTTTATTTTGTTTTCATCCTAAAGACCTATTTCATTTTGTTCTAATTTATTATCCCAAAATAATGAATTGAGTTCGTATAGGCATTTTGGGTTTGTATGTTTTAATTTTATTATTTTGATGATGATTTATAAATATTTTATTATAATTAATGTTGATTGAATAAATTTAAATATTAATTAAAATAATTAAAAATGATAAATATCTTTTAAGTAATGTACCTATCGCAATGTGTTATTTACCTTTTGATGTATATAAACAATTGAGATGAATCTTGCAACGTACGATTTTGCTTTGCTCTGCTTTAGTGTTGGGTTTTTCCCTCCTTATGAATTGTACAATGTTTTTTAGAAAAAAAATAATAATAGTCAGAACACATTCTTCAATTTATCTGCTTTAGAAAAAAGTTAAATATCTTTTATAATTAGGTAACTAATTATAGAAAAAATAATTTGATATGAAAGTTTAATACAAGAATATAGATAAAGTTATATTTCACTTAAATGAAATAGAAACAATGTGGATTGTATATAAAGATTGGATTAGGTGTAGTAGGTTCTATAGTTTAAATGTTATATGGGCCAATAAGTTGATTACATTACCCAATGTTGCACCATATTATTTTAGAGGATCTGAACTCCTCTTGTTAACTTTTTATAATGTCCTTCTTTGTTTTCCTCCGTTATCACAGAATTAAAAATCATGCAATTTACTTTTCTCATTGATGTATCTTGTGGCCTTCTTTGTATGTGTTCAAACCACCTTAGCCAATTTTGTTATCTTTTTTTCAATCAATGCTACACCAATCTCTTGTTATAAATAATCATTTCATATAATGTCTTTTTTGTGTGTGATCACATAATTAACATTTTCATTTCTTTTACTCTCACCTTTGTCTTATGTTGTCTCTTTAAAGCTCAACATTCTTTACCATATAGTGTAGTCAGACCTATAACAGTATGATAAAACTTGCCTTAGAGTTTGGTAGGTATTTTGCGATCACAATCATCTACGAATACTCGTGAATATCCATATATATATATATATAGGTCAAGATCCGTTGACACCAGGTATCAAAGTTAGTTAAATTACACATTCAATAGCTTTTTGTACAATGCAAATTTAATCAATCTAACCGTTGAATTATGTGATATTATCTTCGTGATAATGTATATCAAATTTCATATAATTTGGACTTTTCTAGTTATATCATCTAACATTGAATATTTACATATAGTTTAATTTTTTATTGTACGTTAAAATAAAGTGATACAATGAACTACTAAATACTTTTAGAATTGTATGAGATTTTGCATACTTAATCTAATTAATGAGAACATCAAATTCAATGGTTTGATCAATTAAATTTGCATTCTACAAAAAGTTATTAAAAATGTAATTTGACTAACTTTGACACTTGGTGTCAATAGATCCTTACCCTATATATATATATAGAACATATCTAATGAGAGGGCTTTTTTTATATGAGAGTGAGAAGAATGAATATTGATCATTAGATCTTGTCATGAATGGTCAAGATTAAAACATATAAAGTCATGTGAGTTTTTTAAAAAGTCACTTGACTTTTTAAGTGGTCACATAACATTAAATCATAATCATTCATGTATGATTGTACGGCCCAAATTTATACCTCTCACTCTCATATAAATATCACCCTCTTATTAGATATGCCCTCTATACATATATGTATATATATAAGCCTTAATTGTACTTTTGGTCTCCAAGTATTATAATTGTGTGATTTTGGTCCCTCAGGTTCTAATTGAGGGAATTTGGTCCCCCAAGTTTTGTGATTATGCAATTTTGGTCCTTCCTTCAGTTTTCTATTAAAAATTTAACAAATTTTGTTGAGGTGGCTTTGATGGGTGATGTGGTAAATGATGTGATACTGATGAATGATGTGGGCAACTAACATGGCAGGTAATGTGGCATGCTAACATGGAATGCAAAAATTGGAGAAGAAATTTTCGAAATGTTGGTGGTGCCACACCCCTTAACCCACCACCATCATTATTACCACTAGGCCAAAGTGTTAGTTTAAGATATAAATCAAAATTCTGTTATATATAACTTAAATTTGACACCAACATTGTTGTATATTTATTACTAATAAACAAATTATTTATACTATATATAAATTAATTTATATTTATTAATATTAATTTATTAGTATATACTAATAATATTAAACATTATAAATTATAAATTAAATCTTATTAAATACTAATAAATTAAAATATATATACTAATAATATTAAAATTAATATTAATAATTTAATTTTAAAAATATAAATTAACAAAAGTATAAGTTATTAAAGTATGAATTAATATTATTAGTATACGTTATTAAAGTAGCAATCAATATTGTTAGTATAAGCTATTAAAGTATCAATATAAATTAATTTATATTTATTAATGTTAATAATTAATACTACTTTTAATATTATTATTATATGTTTATTAATGTATTAGTATTTAATAAATTTTAATTTATAATTTATTAGTATTTAATATTTAATTTATTGATATTTCATATTATTAGTACATAATATTACATTAATATTAATAAATATAAATTAAGTTATATATAGTATAAATAATTTATTTAGTTGTAATAAATATATGTGTAATTTTGGCCTCACTTTTAATTTATATATAGTATAATTTTTATTTATGTATCAAATTAACACTTTATCCTAATGGTAATGATGGTAATGTTAGGGTGAAAAGTTGGGGGTTCAATTTCCATCTCTAACATTTTGTGAATTTCTTTTCTAATTTTCACATGCCGCATCAGCATGACATGTCAGCTACCATGTCAACATGTTAGTGACACGTCAGCATATGTGTTGGACCATTATGTCAGTTGTTATAAAGAAACAAAAATTGCACAGTTGTAATTCCTGAGGGACCAAATTTACTCAATTAGAACATATAGGACTAAAATCGTACAATTATGATACTTGGGGGGATCAAATAAGTACAATTAAGTCTATATATAAAAGCCGTGAATACTCGCTTAACAAATACTTGTACAATAGGTAATGGGATTACTACCCATGTCTGCCTTGTCTCGTCTCGCTTCATTACCATCCCTATTTATGATACATGTTGGTTAAAAGTTTTGTTGAAGTTAATTATACGTTAGTTTGTTTCTTATTGAGAATTCTATATATTATGCTTTATGTGTCGTTTTAGGTTGACCATTTAAATTGACATTTGGAGTAGCACTATTATAATTTAATTGTTCAATATGTTTTTAACTATATACAAAAGTATTGTTAAATATGTAAACATTTATCATATTAAAGTAAAGAAAATAGGTGAAACACATGTTAAAAGTATTTTTTACATCATGATTATAAAAAAAAAAATGTTTGGTGAAGAACAACGCATTATTTGTTCATTACTATATTTCACATTACTATGTTTGTTAAATCAAAACAATTGAGGCACTTATTTATTTTGTTTGTTAGATCAAAACAATTAAAGGCTCTAATTTGTCTGTTGTCTTAATAAAGATATTGATTGAACACTGGATGTTAAAAAAGATGAAGGATGTTGAAGCCTAGATTAGGTACAATATCTTCTGATTTGCCATTTGAACTTTTGGAATTAGATATTTAGTGTGTGTGTGTTATTATATACTTCTTTTCTATTTAAAATTAACATTTTTATTATTATACACATAAACATATACTCACACCAATTATTCATGAACTTCAAATGTGAAGCATATTAAGTTTTTTATTTTTTTATGAGTTTCTTATAATGAATGCTTTCAAGTTTAACTCATTTAAACTTATTTAGTAAAAGAAAAGTTTGATCGAATATATTTCAAGTTTGGAAATTTCACAAATGGCTCAACGTTTCAAATTTGGTTCTACAAAATTTATAGTAATTTATAATGTGATTATAATATACAAATAGCATAGCTAATCAATAATATTTATTTAGAAATATGCGCTTTTGAACATTAAGGTTTATCGCATAAGTCACAAGTTTTCATAAATATGTTTCAGGTCGGGTGTATATGCAATTGTTAAAACATGACTAGTTCTAAGAAGTTTTTTTGTATGACAATGGCCTTAATTATGCACGATTAGCAGATGATTTACAAAAGAGAAATTTGAATCTTCTCCAACTAACTACATTATCCAGTAAGAGAGAGAAAAACACATGAAATAAATGGATCACACATATAAGAGTGGGTCTTTTTTTTTTTTTTTTTAATTATAAGAGTGAATCTTGATAAACAAAAGAACTGGGAAAAAAAAAAAATCAGAAAAAAGCTCTTTCAAGGCAATTAAGTCACGCGACTGATCTCTCGCCATTTCATAAAATCGAGGATCACAGAGTTGACCACACTCAGGGAACTGGCCCACTTGATGTACTTAAATTCTTCATTAGGAACTTATTATATTTTGATTTTTCAAGTGATTTGGTAGAGCCCAATGCATTACGCTAATGTAACTCTTTGCTACAAGCAATTAGCAAGCGCGTCACGCTGGAGTCAAATGATAATCACTGAAGACTACAAAAATTCTTTTAAGGAATCCTAAAACATTCGCAACATAGCATCTCTTTTAAAATTCTTAAACGAGTTTCAGTTGTATGCATCACTTATTTTTATTTTTTTAACTTAAATACCCAATTCTTTCAACCTAGCATTTTCAAAAAATTTATTAACTGGGTCACAAATAATTATAAATATTTTTATCTCTCATCAATATTAATTACTATCAACTATTACTATTATTATTATTTGATAAAAGTACATTGATGGACCCACTTAAATATTTAGCACCGGTGCTTCTATAAGCACCTGATGCTTAAACTGTGACAAAAAAGAATGAGGTGCAGCAGGAGAGTTCTTAATAGAACCAGTTCTTATTGGGAAAAGTTACACAAGCACTTCCAGTTGCTATGTTCTTAGCAATATACTTATTAATATACTCTTTTGTTATTTAAAATTTATTAAAAACTATAAAATTATGAGTGAAATTCATTAAATAAGGAGTGAGACTTACATAATTTTGTGTTTTTCAACAAATTTTAATCAATAATAGAGAGTGCATTAAAAAGAGTGTGTTACTAACATTTCTCAATTCTTTTTCTAGATACATACAACATTTTCAAGTATACTTTTTCATGAGAAAATATAGTCTTATGCATTGTGTTATCTAATTACAAATGATCATATATGATAAGTTTATTGACTTTTTCAATAATTATCCTAAAGTCATATCACCTAATACGATTTCCAATTGGTTGACAATGGTGGTACATATAGAAATTAAACTATTTTCATTGGTTAAAATTCAAATAATTAATATTATATATAATTTTTTATTTTTTTTTCTTCATATTTATGCATGTCAAAAATACTCTCTTAAAATCAAGAGACAATAAAAATTGTCCTAATTTAATTGTACAAAAAAATTTCTTTTTACCTAAAAAAAAAATCTAGAAATCCAGGTCTTTGGCAAATTAGCTAACCAACTCATGACCAAGTAACCACGAAATATTAAATACTACCTCCATTCTTATATATATTCACGAGAATTAAAAATGTTAGTTAATATTAAATTTAGTCAGTAACATTAAATTTGTCAATAAATTGTATTAATTTTCTAAAATTATCTTTAAAATTATTAGGACTCATTATCTTATTTTTTTTCCACCTAATTAATTATGTATGGTTACTCATTTTTCTCAATTTTCAAGAGAAACAATTTATCTTATTAATGCAAGAGAAAATTTATATATATATATATCAGAAACAAACAGATTTTTTTAAAAAGAATCCTATATAAAAACGAGGAAGGCAGTAACAAATTAATAATTAACTAGAATAGAAGCTGAAATTTTGAAGTTCTAGACTTACCTACTAATTAATTACAAATTTATTCACATGAGAACAGACTTTTAGCACGTCTTAAAAGGAGCAAGAGAGCTCCTTCAACTCAATCTTGTGTTTATTATCATCTTTAACAAACAACCTATAACAATTTTATCTCAATGGTATACTGTTGTTTGTACAGAAACTGTGTATGAAAAGCTGATCACCAAATACATTTGAGTCATTGGGTATTGAGAAAACAAGCAAGGAAAAGGAAGTGATACAAGATTACACGTGTGCTAGGTGAGATTGTTTAGAGAATTAAATTTTCTTTTTTATTTCTAATAAAATAATCAAAATTAAGATTCCCATAATCTTCCCCACATGTAATTTCAAAGTAACCAAATTCCATTCGGAATCAATGCTATGTTCAAGCAAAATTATACGCAAAATAAATGGGATCAATTTTTCGTTGGTTTTTTGACCAAAGTAGGACACTTTTAGAAACTTTTTATCAATATAGGATTGTTTTGAAATATATTACCAAAATAGGATGGTCAACAATGTTTTCCATTCCACGTTAGCATTTTTAATATATTTTTTTAATTTAATTACGAAAAGTGTCAGGTTGGCTATCACGCAGGATACGCAAGTGGCAATAGCATTTCTGAAAACATTACTGCCACTAGCTTGTCCTGCGTGGCAACCAACATGGCACAAAGCAGTGGACACGTGTACAAAACGTTATTACCACTAGCATTTTCAATTTAATGTTTTTTTTTTAAGTTTTTAAATTTATATTTTTAAAAAAATAGGGAAACGCTAATAGTAGTAGCATTTTCCATACTAATTTTTTTTTAGAAAAAAGTTCTTGCCTTTAATATTTTTTAAAAAGTTTTTAATTTATATTAATATTTATATATTTTTTTAAAATAGGGAAAACGCTAATATTAGTAGCATTTTCCATACTAATTTTTTTTTTAGAAAAAGTTCTCGCCTTTAATTTATTTAAAAAGTTTTTAAATTTATATTAATATTTATATTTTTTTTAAATAGGGAAAATGCTAATAGTAGTAGCATTTTCCATACTTATTTTTTTTTTAAAAAGTTCTCACCATTATTTTTTTAAAATTTATATTAATATTTATATTATTTTCAAAATTGGGAAAACGCTAATAGTAGTAGCTTTTTCCATACAATTTTTTTTAATATGGAAAACACTATTAATCCTAGCATTTCCCAAATATTTTTTAAAAAATATTAATATAAATTTTAAAACCTTTTAAAATATATAAATATAATTTTTTTAAAAAATATAAATATAAATATAAAACTTTTTAAAGGAAAATTAAAAGCGAATATAAAAATAAATATAAATACAAAAAACGCTATTAATAATAGTGTTTTCCAAATATTTTTTAAACAATATTAATATAAATTTTAAAAATTTTTAAAAAATATTAATATTATTGTTTTCCCAATTTTTAAAAAAAATATAAATACGAAACTTTTTAAAGGAAAATTAAAGGCGAAATTTTTTTTTAAAATTAATATGGAAAATGCATTCACTAATAGCGTTTTTCAATTATTTTTTAATAAAATATTAATATAAAATTTAAAATTTTTTAAAAAATATTAATATTAGTGTTTTCCCAATTTTAAATAAATATAAATATAAATATAAAATCAAACTTTTAAAGGAAAATTAAAGGTGAATTTTTTTTAAAAAAAATTAATATGGAAAATGTTATTACTAATAGTGTTTTCCAATTATTTTTAAAAAAAATATTAATATAAATTTTAAAACTTTTTAAAAACATTTAAAGGCAAATTTTTTTTATAAAAAAAATAATGTGGAAAACACTATTACTACTAAGGTTTTCCAAATATTTTTTAAAAAATATTAATATAAATTTTAAAAGTTTTTTAAAAAATTTAAAGGTGAAAACTCTTTTTTTAAAAAACATCAATTTTTTTAAACAAATATAAATATAATTTTAAAAAAATATTAAATTGAAAACATTAGTGGTAATAGCATTTTGTACACGTGTTCACCGCTTTGTGTCAAGTTGGCTGTCACGCAGGATATGCTAGTGGCAATAGCGTATCTTGCATGGCAGCTAACCTGACATTTTTTGCAATTAAATTAAAAAAATATATTAAAAATGCTGACATGAAATGGAAAACGTTAGTTAGCATTTTCCATCGTTGACCATCCCATTTTGGTAATATGTTTCAAAATAACTCTATAGTGGTAAAAGGTTTCTAAAAATGTCCTACTCAATGAGCCGTTTTTCGCTATTTATCACTTTTTAGTTTTACCATGTTCCTCCACATGCACTGTAAAGAGTTATGCAGGTGGGAAGTAGAATTGATTGCACTTTTGTTGTTTTGTACATGGTACTACATTGCTTTCACAAGCGATCACGTAGGCTACGGATAAAAACAGTTATCATAACGTTGCACTCCACTGGCTGCAACACACATGGTGGCTCAAAACCAGAAGCAACCATGCTCGTCATCCCCCCTCAACCATCACTCTTGATCGTTAAGGTAATAGCGTGATCGGCATGCAACCGAAAAATAACCCTTCAAGTATGGCAGTTTGACACAAAGCCTTAAATTAGGAACCTATCTTCCAAATTATTTTTCCCCAATAAGAAAAATCTCTCAAGTTTGCTTCTATTATCTGAAATCTACATAGATATATATACAAAAAATAAATAAATTAAATTAATGTCACTATTGAAGTCCTTGCTTCCATACTAGAGCAAAACCAACAAATCCTTTCTGCCCCTTCTCCGCTATTCTTGAGTGTAAAAGCCTTGCATGTTCATCATTTTTGATTGTTGATGCCCATGAGTAACTTGTAACTTCATTTATTTTCAAATTTTTTCCTTGTGCCTAATTGGTTTTCATTTTTCTATATAAAGCATCTCCATGGTCTCTCTTTTCCCCATCTTCCATTCAATTGATAACAAGCAAAGCAATATGGAAATAAAAAAAGTTCTATGGGTTGCTCTATCCTTTGCTTTGGTTCTTGGATTGGGCAAGAGCTTTGATTTCAACGAGAAGGACTTAGAATCCGAGGAAAGGTTGTGGGATTTGTACGAGAGATGGAGGAGCCACCACACGGTTTCTCGAAGCCTGGATGAGAAGCACAACCGATTCAACGTGTTCAAAGCCAACGTGATGCATGTCCACAATACCAATAAAATGGACAAGCCGTACAAGCTGAAGTTGAACAGGTTCGCTGACATGACCAACCATGAATTCAGGAGCATCTATGCTGGCTCCAAGGTGAATCACCACAGAATGTTCCGAGGCACGCCTCGAGGGAATGGTACTTTCATGTATGAGAACGTTGACAGCGTTCCTTCTTCGGTGGATTGGAGGAAGAAAGGCGCTGTCACTGGTGTAAAGGATCAAGGCCAATGCGGTAAGCATAAATAGTAACATTTTTTTCTGCATAGACACTTGGATTATATATAACTTCCCTAAAATTAGAGGATATGTAAAGTGAGAAAGTAAATATTTAGCTTTCTCCTGGTATATGCACTAACAGGTTAAGAGTTTTTACAGTGTTAAGAGTTATTATATTGTCATGTGTGATTTTTTTAATAATTATCTTAAAAGTTATATTAATGATAATTTTTAATTTGTTAACAGTGTAAAATTTTTTATACTGATAAGACATAAAAATTAAATTCTTTTACATATTCTTTATTTTAAAGGAGTCACTTTTATTTGTCAAGTATATCTTGTTAACTCTCTTTTTATGTTGTGCATGTTTCTTTAATATGACATAGAAGGTTCCCATGATTCCTAACAATATTTGTGTTTGTTTACCAACAAAGTCTCATGCTAATTAAGATTAGATTCTTGATGATGTATATAAAAAAGGTTTTGTTTTGAAAGAGGTAAAGTTCATTTCAATAATCTTTATACCTTAAAATAAAGAGATTAATTGATCTCTGCATATCCTTGATGCACACCAAACATTTTGTTTGTTTTGACCATGGTTGTAATTAATGGAAGTCTTCTTGTTTTTTAATGTCTTGTTATAGGTAGTTGCTGGGCGTTTTCAACTGTTGCAGCTGTTGAAGGTATTAACCAAATCAAGACACATAAGCTAGTGTCCTTGTCTGAGCAAGAACTTGTAGATTGTGACACTACAGAGAATGAAGGATGCAATGGTGGGTTAATGGAAATTGCATTCGAGTTTATCAAGCAACATGGTATAACAGCAGAAAACAATTACCCTTATAAAGCAAAAGACGGAACTTGTGATGTATCAAAGGTGCAGACTGATCTTTATTGTGATTAATATTAATCAAATTTAGTTGATTGATTAGGAATTCTAAGGTGCAAAAAAACCATTCATATTGCAGGAGAATGAACCCGCAGTGTCAATTGATGGCCATGAGAATGTCCCCGTAAACAATGAGGCCGCATTGCTCAAAGCTGTTGCCAATCAACCTGTATCGGTAGCCATTGAAGCCGGAGGATATGACTTCCAGTTCTACTCACAGGTGAATTTTTAATTATAATCTACCTCTTCACGGGAAGCTTTTGTGAATAGCTTTTAAAATCAAAGTATAATCACCACCAACCATTGTTCTTATCTAATTTTCTAGACAAAATGGTTTGTGGGATCTTAACTTGGTTTACAAATAAGAGATATACATATAACAATTTGTACAACATCATTTTCTGTGTTTATTTCTCTCCATCATATCATTTATTGCATTTTAAACTTGGCTCTCTTTCTCTCTTAATTGTAAAATTTATTGTGCAATTTATTGTACAAGTATCATTTTTCTACAATTAATTAATTACAGGGAGTGTTTACGGGAGACTGTGGCACTGATCTGGATCATGGAGTAGTAATTGTGGGTTATGGAACAGCTCAGGATGGAACCAAATATTGGATAGTGAAGAACTCATGGGGATCCGAATGGGGAGAAGAGGGTTACATTAGAATGCAAAGGAGCATATCTGACGGGAAAGGTCTATGTGGCATAGCAATGGAGGCTTCCTATCCAATCAAAAAGTCCTCTACCAAACCAACGAAGCATTCATCATTTCCTAAAGACGAGCTTTAAACATTTCCCATGAAGACTCAGTCTTGATCAACCTTGATTGTTGTTTAATTTGCTTGTGCGTAAGGGATTGCCTTGTAGCCGCTAATAATATTTGAATGCCTAGTTATCCATCCAAATTGTTAGGTTTGTGTCACATAGAAATATATAAATCTTTTAATTTGATGGCTTGCATGTTACTGTAACATTTTATTCCTTTTTTTTTTTTGGAAAAATTATTAGGTAATCTTGAATTATTATGATCTATATTAATCTCTGTATGATATATAATCAAATATTATTAATTATTTCTTGTAAATTGTAAAATTTAAATATATTATATAAATATTGGTTGGGGCCATACACACTTGGTGATTCTGAACTACCCCATAATTTTTTGGGAGAAGGTATTGTTGAAATATCCTAATCTCTATAGGGAATATAAATCACTGAATTGCTTCGTGGGCCCTCCGCTCTCCCTTTTGAACTAGCATTAGCGTAGCATCTACTGTTTCAACATCAACAATATATTTTCATGGTTCAATAATAATAATAAGGTGTAATTACCTTTATACCATCTAAATTTTATTATTTTGTGAATTTTATTACTGTATTTTTTTTCTTTTGCATTTTGCACTTGTTTTTGAAATCTTGCAAATTTTGTCAAATCATCAACTGTTTATTAAATAAAAATTCTAAAAATTGAACAAAATTTGCAAAATTTCAAAAATAAAATAGTAAAATGCAAGAGAGAAAAAACACGGTGAAAAAATCCGTAAAATAATAAATTTGGGTGACACAAAATGCAATTAAGCCGAATAATAATAATAAATTTAACAACTTTCCTTTTATTTTCGAAATGGAAATTATTCCTTTCGCACCGGCATCCCTTGGACTTACCAACCACATACGATATTTTTCTTCAACATACAGCATTTGTTTATCATGAGATATATTTTCATATTCTCAATTTTTGTTCAATATTTCAATCATTATTCACTGAAATCAATTTAGCAACCAAATTTAACCATCTAACAGTTTTTCTGTAAGTTATTCATAAAAACTAAAACAAAACTCAATAGCACAAACTATATTTAACAATTGTTTTTCTTCTAATTTAGTGTTATTAATAGCTTCAGCAGACTAGGAGAAACAGCGTAAAAGGCAAAAACCTTAACAAAATGAAGGGAAACAAACAAAAACAAGAGCTAGAACGGGAGGAATCAATAACAACTCACGATTGCAGATTCACAATCCTCCTATTGAGTGATCATCTTGGCAATAGTTTCAGGAACTTGCAAGTTCATTTATTATTGAAAATCTTTTCGTTATTTATTTTTCCATATCCTGCATAGGATCCAACTAGCAAACTCCATCTCAAGAAGCAATAGAACTGTCCAATGATCACTTTGTCCCGAAAATCATATGCAAAGTTGCACTCAAAGCCCAAAACTCTTGCTCGATAAAATTACTCAATTCAGAGTTTTAAAGACCCAAAAGAAACGGCTTAGCGTAACAGTTTACAGTGTGCCCAAAAAAATGGTCAGCTTTCAGAAAGGAGTCTTTCAATTTTCCAATGTCGAAAACTTATATTGAGTTCATATACCGTATAAATATTTGGTAAATGATATTTACACCTCCCCTTATTAATAAATACAACCCTCCCCCCCTTTTCAATAAATATCCCTAAATATCCTTTTAATTTTCCCCTTTTGCAAATTCCTTTATCTCAACAGAAACGTTTGAAACTATACACCGCCTTTTCCAGAGACATTTTTTTTCGCTCACCCTCTCTTCCTCCACCACCCTCTCTTCTTTCGTCACTCTCTCTCTCTAGTCACTCTGCATTGATTCCATTTTCGTACGTTTTCTTCATTGATTTCTCTTTCATCCAGCAATCAAGATACTCACACCCTATTTTCATTATTCTTTAAATTCAATTTTTGCACCCACATCTTCATCATTCTTTAAACCCTATTTTTGCAACCCCCTCCCATATTTATCATTCTTTAAACTCTTTACATCTATTTTCTCCCTGCCTTTTTTCCTATAAAAATAATATAATTTTACTTATAAGTTGTTGGTGTTCTATCATATTACATATAAGTTGTTTCGTAAATCACAAAGTATTGATCGTGGAAATTAACACATTAATTCGTACCTTGGATTCAATGTAGGGAATAAAATTATGGCCAAATTCTATTATTTTTTATAGAGGAAAAAAAGGAGAATGGAGAAATAGATGTAAAAGGTTTAAAAAATGATGAAGATGAGGGGTTGCAAAAATAGGATTTAAAGAATAATGAAGATAGAGTGCAAGTCTGTTGATTGCTTGACGAGAGAGGAACCGAAGAAGAAAACACAAGAAAGATGAATTAATGTGGAGTGACGAGAGAGAGAGGATGACAGAATAAAAGAGGGTGGCAGAGGAAAAGAGGATGACTGGAAAATAATGTTTCTAGAAAGGGAAGTGCATAGTTTATAATGTTTTCGAGGAGATACAGAAATTTTAAATAGGGAATTAGAATAGAAAGGATATTTAGCAAAATTTATTGGAAAAAAAAAGGAAAAAGGAGGTATATTATTAATAAGGAGAGGTGTAATTTTTGGGTTCACGGTCTCAAATACAAACTTTGAATCCCGAAATGCTCGTTTGTTGGCAAAACATATTTTGGGTTCAATTTAGGTCCAACTTGAATACATATTTTGGGTTTAATCTAGGTCCAGCTTGGATATGTAGTCCAATATACCCAAAAAAAATGTAGTCGTTAATTTACATAAATTTTGCCTCCAACAAAAATATTTGCATAAATTTAGAAAATAAAAATATTAGTTACATATTTTTTATTAAATAAAAGATTTGACTCCTTTAATACATTTTAAAGAATAAAATGGACTAATAACTATTCATTGAAAAACTAATAGTTGAAATTATAACTAATTTTAAAATTTACCATACATGTGCTTAGTTTTATCACAAATTTTAACTGTTAATTTATTAATTAACAACCATAAATGTACTCTATCTTCTGAAATACTCTTTTTCACTTTAGAAGAGTCAAATCCTTCACTTCAATAATATATATATATATATATTAGTTCATATCTCATTTAGGATGTGCTTAAAAAAACATATTTATAACTTATTTGAACTTATCTTGTGAGATAAGCATTTGTGTAAGAATTTAATAGAGCTTCTAAAAATAGCTCATGATATGACTATAAGTTGTTTTCAACGTATTTCAATAATTTCTTCAAGATAACTTGTAAAAATAGCTTACAACTTATATGAAAACAATTACGTTATTTTTTTTTAGGGGTGGAAAATTATCTATTTATCCGTGATTCATCCAATTCTTCCATGCAAAATTCAATCCAATCCATCCATTTGTTAAAATAAAAAAGACTTGAATCGGATTGGATGGATCACATAATTACATAGATGGATAATAATCCATCCTCTTTTATTTTCAAATCCAATGGATCATCTAATTAATACTTAATGTATTAAAATTAATCCAACATAAATTTTTCACATTTATTTTTTTTAATACTCTCTATCTCCTTTTTCTCTCCTCTTTCTCCCTCCTCGTTCTCCCTCTCTCTCTTTCTCTTCTCTCTCTCTCCCCTATTTGAATTGAAAAATAGGAAATGCCAAAAAAGAAATATTCATTTTGCTCACATTAAACTACTGATTGAGCAAATAAATGATAAACATATAATGAAACTAAAAAAAGATACACATCAATTGTCGTTGACCACTGTAGTTTTGGGAACACTGACTGAAAACACCTTTTATATATAGTTCACAATTTATTTCATATGCACCCACCAACATTTTTTTTAAAAAAAAATTGAAAAAACAATCAAGTTCAACGTTGTTGGCGAATATAGATCCCAAGCATATACTAGCGTAAGATTGGGATTTTTATTCTTTTTGTTCTTTTATTTTTTTATTTCATTTTCTATAAGCTCTAATCTTAAATTTAAATAATTTTACATTTTGATTGTGGATTGAATTTAAAAGAGGAGAGAGAAAAGAGAGAATATTTTAAAAATAAAAACTATTTATTTTTTAAAATATATTATTTTTGTGAATGGATTGGATATCCATCCATAAAAAAATTATTAATGGATGGATTGGATGAATATTATTAGGTGGATCATGGATGGATTGGATTTTTTAAATGAATTTTTAATGGAGCAAAATAAATTATTTTTATCCAATCCATTATAATCCGACTAAAAATTTATCCAATCCATCATTTGCCATTCCTATTTTTTCAATTATAAAAAATAACTTATACATAGGTGCTTACATAATAAACTTTTTGGCCATATTTAAATAAAATTCTCTATAAGCACTTATAGAAAAAATAAGATAAAATAAAATAAATTTCTCGCATATGTTAAAATCAATTTATGTACCTTAACTTTTATAAAAGCTTTTTTATCTAACTTTTTTAAAAGCTAAGGTTTATAAATTGATTTTAAAGAATTTAAGCGTTTTTCTCATTTTATTTAATAAAATCCACATGAATTGAATGATAATAAAAATTACATTACTAACATTCTTACTTAAAAAATGCATAAGGTAGCTTAGTTGGCAAATTGAATACCATGTAGTGTAGGAGTTAACAATTTACTAGAAATACTAGGGCTAACCTAACGCATGAGTGAAAATTAGTCCAAACCCAAAAAATGTACGAAAAATCATGGCCAACAGGAAACAAAGTACAACTTACATTCAATTACTACCAAAAATCAAATAACTTTAGGGCTCGTTTGGCATCTAGAATAAGATAGGATAATTATTATATCTTATTATAATATGTTGTTTGTTACGCTAACAAATATGATAACATTATCCTGCCATTTATGTTATCTTGTTGTTCTGGCGTATTTCTTATCTTATAGGGAGAACTAGGTCAAGAAATATATATATATATATATATATATATATATATATATATATATATATATATATATATATATATATATTACGTAATATGTTGAATATTATAATAATATGTAAATATATTATTATATACAATATTTGTTATAATGTTCAACACATTACAAATATCTATATATATAGATAATTATATTATAATAGATATCATATATAATTATATATAGATAGATATAATATTATTACAAAAAATATATATAAGATTTATATAATATATATATGATATATATATATATATATATAAATTTTGACACGTAAATTTAAATATTTAATAACTAATATTAATTAATATTTAAAGAAAAATATTTTATAATTTTAAAAATCTTATATATATTTTTTATAATTTTTAGAAAAGTAACTACATAAATAAAAAAATAATATTGTATACTTTAGTTAAAATTATATTTTTTTCATAAAAATTAAAAAATCAAGTTAAAAGTTACTTTGTAGAAAGTTATATGTAATTTTGCAAAATAATAATTTTGTCATTTGAACATATTTTATATTTTATTCTATTCTATCTTGTCTTATCCTAACCACCAAAAGAATCCATAGGTCCCTTTAAAAAAAAAAGTTGTTACGTTGATTTTTTATTTTATTTTTTAGTTTAATTGTTATGTACTGTCAATGTAAAAACTTTTACACTGTCAATCAATCAAAAATTAACTTTAGTATAACTTTTAAGATAGTTATTATTAAAGTTAACAAACTTACTAATATATGGTAGGTTGTAATTAGATGACAATATAAAACTGTTTTACATTATCGGTACATAACTTATTTCTCTTCTTCTTTTTCCTCTTAAAGTTGAAATGAATTATATTTAACTACTTTTTCCCCCCCTTTGGATAGGACTCAGAAAGCGCAACTACAAACTAACTATTCGGGTGACGTATACATACGTCCAATCAGCACCTAGCAAATGAGCAACTCACCAACTCTCATGTGGTATACGGGCCGAGCGTTACCTTTTGTTTTTACAAGTGTGTGTATATAATATATGGTTTAATTGATTTGATCTGTAACACATTAATTAAATTGGTGATTCAATAATCCCCCAATGCCTGGATCAAGCCAAGTTCAATAACGCTGGTTAAGTGATATGAAAAATCCCATAAAAGAATATCTAATAAGTAATAACCTTCTTAAAATTGGTTAAATTACATGTTTCCCCTCTTTTTATTTAAGCTAAATTGTAATTTTGGTCCTCCTATTCTCAATCCATAATTTTGGTATCTCTATTTTTAATTCCACAATTTTAATTTTCCAATTTTTAAAAATTCGCGATTTTGGTTTCTCTATTTTTAATTTTACAATTTTTGTCCTCCTATTTTTAATTTTGTGATTTTAGTCCCATCATTTTTAAAAATTCATAATTTTAGTCTAACCATTAAATATTCATCTGTTAACCATTAATGTCTCAACATAAACTATATTGTGGCATTAGATTAATATGTAACAGATAATATTTAAAAGACTAATGTCATGTCATAGTCAACATTAAGACATTAACTATCAACGAATGAACATTTAATGATTAGACTAAAATTACATAATTAAAAATAAGGGACCAAAATTGCAATTTTTTTTTTAAATTGGAGAACTAAAATCGCGAAATTAAAAATAAAGGAACCAAAATTATGGATTTTTAAAAATTGGAAGATTAAAATCACAGGATTAAAAATAAGAAGACCAAAATCGCGAATTGAAAATTATAGGAGAACCAAAAGTGCAATTTAATATTTTATTTACCGTATTCAATTTAGTTTCTTTATTTTTAAAATGTTTAATTTAACCCTTTAATTTTCAAAAAATATTTAATATTCTCCTTCCATCCAAATTCTAGCTAAATAAATTTTCGTATATATCAAATAGTCAAGAATCAAGATAAATTGATTTTGGCCATTCAAGGAAACTAACACAAGATACTCTTGTGATACTCAGACTTGAAAAGCTTTGCTATTGCAGCTTAACTGGCAATATGAATTGTATTTTTTTCAAATATATCTTGTAGAGACAATCCTGTCTCAGACAAACTTGTTTTGAAAACTCTTAATAAGATCTAAAGCTATAATTCGCTACTTTGTAAAACAATAATTAAATCCTTTCATTAGATTCAACTCTAATTGGTAGCTTAATAATATTTAATTCCTACTTAATATTTGATCCCGGGTTTAAAAAAATTAGAGAGCATAAGCTTTAGAGAGAATATTTGATCCTGAATTTTGTATTTGACAGATTACATGTTCTAATCCCCACTCATCTTTTTAGGGTGAACTAAATATAAATATTTTTGTAAACTTTCCTTGAATTTGGAGATTTTTTTCAACCTTGAACTGAGACATCATTCTTTTTTCTTAAGTCTTATGTATCAAAGGCATAACGAGAACATGGAGGGAGTAGGAGGCCACATTTTACATTTAGCCGCACATGTCGCTACTAATCTATTATTATTATATTTTGATGATATTAAATCAAAGTGACCCATTTCATGATGTAGGCAGCAGTGAGAACGAACGAAATCGACTACATCCACCCTATTATTATTATATTTCGACTATGTTAAATCAGTGGTGACCCATACCATGACGTAAACAGCAGTGAGAATGAAATTGGCTGTATCTTATCTTTAAGTAAACTAATCATTAAAGTATTGTCTTTTTTTTAAATGGTTTTCAATATAAAATAAACTATTTTTTTTTACAATAATAACACTAAAAATAGACTTTATAACTTCATGCATATTATTTAAATTTTCTATTACTAAGCTGACCTTAGTAACTATTTAAATAATTTTATAAGTATTAAAAATTATGTTAAATATTCTCCTAAATATTAAACTATCATTCAAATTAGTCTTTAAACTTTATTGAAATACATCAATTTAAAAATTAAACAGATATTCAATACATCAAAGATTCCTTAAATAGTTTTATTATTTTATGGATTATTTAAGAGAGGATATTCCCTTATGTTTAGTACAATGGAAAGAAAAAAAAATTGAAATTTAAATTAAAGAGAAAATAAAATGAAAGAAAATTTTAAATTTTTATTCTTAGGAGATTTTTTCTTTTTAGTTTCTTTTCAATCAAAGTAAACAAAATATATTACTTCCTCTACTCTTGAATATAAGCAATATATATATATACATATGTGTGTGTGCGTTGGTTTTGAATATAAACAAATCTTAACTAATTTCACCTTATTTAATGAACTCATCCTCAAAATACCCTTTCATTTAATTATGATTGTATTTCCAATGATTATTTTTATATTTGATATCAAGTTCTAATAAAGGGCAGTTTAAGAAAAAGTTAATTTTTTACATGGAATTAGTAAAATTAAATGATGTTAACTAACTTTCTTAATTAACATAAATTATTATTATTTTGCTTATATATATTCGAGACCAAAAAAAGTATTATCTATATTTTTTCTTCTCTTTATTTTTTTTCTTTCATTCTAACAATATTTGTGAGATGTCAAACTACAATAAAAAAAGAGATAAATTATTTATATAATTAATTTAGTTAATATTTTTGACAATATAATTTTTTATTTCTTTTAATCACTGTAATTATCTTATCTTAGACACTTTTTTATCTTTGTTTATCATATAACAATTTTTACAAAAAAAATTGTATCAATTTTAGAGAAAAGACGTCCGACACAGGATGATAAGATCTTAAAAACTGTTTTTCTGTTTTTCAAAAATAAGAAAAAAAATTGACAAGAGTAATTTTTTAAAATTGTTTTAAAAAATAAAGAAAAAAAGATATGTAAGGACAATAACAAGTTTTTTTACATTGTCATCTAATCACAAACTATTATATATAGTAAGTTTGTTAACTTTGATAATAGATACTCTAAAAGTCACACTGAAATTAATTTTTAATTAGTTGATATTGTAAATTTTTTTTATATGGATAATATATATTTATTAAACTCTAAAAAATAATACATTTTTTTCATTTTTAAAATAAAAAATTAAAACATCTTTTAAGTAGTTCCTACTTTCTAGACGGCAAAAGAAGCCAATGAACTTTGAAAAGCAAAAGAGTCAGGATGGATCATTTTCAACTAAATAAACCACAACAATAAATATTTCAAAGTTTGGGGAACGTGAAACATTAATTCACGCCCAACAAGATTTTTTCTCCCCTTTTCCCTCCTCTGTTGTTGACTTTATTATCATGTCCAGTCACAACAATAAAATACATATATATATATATATATATATATATATATATATATATATATATATATATATCAGTTGCTTTTATTTTTGCTGTCTGTATTTATATTTTTATTCCACAATTATCATGATAGCGGTTGAAATATTACATCCGTAGTTTCAGGGACTATGCCTCGCAAGTTACACAAACAGCGGATAGAGTTTAGTTGAAAAACAAATAATTCATCAAATCAACATTTATATATTATAAATTATAAATTATAATATACAATTTAAAGAGTAAGATAATCACTTTCCTTGTTCTATCCATTAGCATTTTTAATATTTCCTAATTTTTTGAGCGATATATTTCACACATTATCTTTACAATTAAACAAAAAAATTTCTCAACTATCTTAAACTATTTTGATATTCTTAACTGTCCATCTCTTTTAATTTATTATTTTTTATCTTTATTTTTAAATTAAATTTCAATAATCCTTTTAAATAAACTTAGATAAAAATAATTGTATATCACAATTAAATTTTTTATATGAATTTAAAATATAACTTATATATTCAAACTTATTTATTTTTTATGAATTTTAATTATATAAAAATAAATATTTTTTAGTCTTTAAAATTGTCAAAATTAGGTTATTTTAATTATTTTTTATTTTAGAAACTAAAAATCATTATTTAATAATGTTAAGGACGAAAATAACTTTCGTTTAATAATTTCAACAATTAAAATAATATTTTAATAATTTTAAAGACCAAAATAATAAATACTTATAATTTTAGAGGCAAATTTAATATAATAATAAAAGAAATAACATATAGAGAATCACATTTGTAATTTCTATAACTATGCTTTGAAATTAGGGACACAAAATGATAACAGTTTTGATCAATGTATTGAAATGGTGATATTTTAAATTAAGGTGAACATAGGTCTAGGTTGATCTACAGACTTGATAAATCCAAACCAAATCGAAGGAAAAAAAATTAGGTTAGTTTGAATTATTGGTTTGGTTTGGATTTTAAAATTACAAATTTGATTATATCGATTCGAGTATTGAATATGAGTGTATAGAACCTAACCCAAACTAACTTGGATCAATAACATTTTTGAAATCTTTTAATTTTTCTTTTAGTGTGAACTTTATAATTCTATAATTTTTATGTTGTGTAATTTTATAAGTTTAACTTTAAGACTATTCATCAATTTTCTTTTATTTCATTATGACTTGTGATTTTTTTCCCTTTTTCCTTATTTTTCTCTATTTTTTCCATTTTGTTTATGATTTTATTTATATACCAAATGACCCGACCTAAACCAACCCGGATATGATTGGTTTGGTTTGATTCAAGTTTTTTTTGTTTGTTTGAAAACTCAAACCAATCCAAACCAATTAATATTGATCAATTTGGATCGAAATACTCTTAAACCTGATCCAACCTAGAGGTGTCATTTTGGCTCGAAGCCCACAAGGTAGCTGAATTGGCCCACTATAATAGCTCTACCTTTTTTGAGCCCACCTAATAAAGGGGCTTAAAAATCCCCAACCCACATAGTCCACGTAGTAAAGGGGTTAGGTCAGGACTTAAAAGGAGTTAGCCCACAAGTTGAGACAATGATTCATTATGCATCTCCTCTCTCTCTCTTTCTTTCGACCAGAGTAATTTCAACTTAGCCTCGACCATATATCTTCACCTCAACCTTGTCCAAAGCATCTTCAGCTCAACCTCGGCCAAAGCATCTTCAACTCGATCTCAACTAACGTATCTCCAACTGAACCAAACAATTTTGATTGGTTCGATATCCATTCCTTAAAATCAAACCAAACTGTCCTGTGAACACCCCTATTAATAAAAAAAAAATGAATGTAAAATTTTACATAAAAAATTGAGTCAACTTTTTAAATTTAAGGCCTATGAGCTAGCATTAACCTATAGACTTGTTGATTCAATAAACTTTTTTAGTCTTGACCCACATAGATTAGAATGAAGTGAGATAGATTGATCCATTTTAACATCTCTAATCCAACCCACCTTATGTCAAATCTTTAATTTAGGAAGAAAATCATTACCTCTTAAGGTTTCAAGTTTTAACCAATGCCTTTTAAAACTTTTAGAGATTAGAAATATAGAAGTAAAAATTTAAGTGAAACTTAAAGCAATAAATTAAGAATAGATCAATAAAGGAGTAAATTATTAAAATAATGATAGAAGACATATTTGATATTATTTTATAAGGGTTTTTTATTTAAATTTTTAAAAAAATTATTTTAAAAATGTATAAGAAATGGTTTATTTTATAAAGATTTTATTACAAATAAAAGTTATTTTCTGTTTAGTCATAACTACAAAAAGTATATTTTTATTTTAAAGGTATTCGTAATTATAACTTTTGTTAAGGTATTACTCGAAACAACTTCTAAAAAATAGTCGAAAATATAAATTATTTTCATGTTCTATCATTGTCAAAATTGTAAAGAAACTAATTAAAAAAAATAAAAGTATTTTTCAAAATAAAAATATTTTTCATAAAAAATTTAATCAAACAAACTCTATATGACAAGCAAACAACGACATAATAAGAAAATATAAAAATAATTCCTAGAAATAATAAGTAAATATGAAATTTAGTCATTTGATAAGTTACTTTAAAATACAATTAAGATATTATGAAATCATTTTCATATATTTAATAATTTCGAAATTGCAGAATAAACGAGCCCTAAGTGGCTTTATCATTTGGGAAATTATTAGTTATTGAGAAATATTAGTAATACATTGTCAAATGCATTTTTTATTATTAACTGAAATTTATTAAAAGTTACAAAATTTGGCAGGTCTCATTTCTTATCAATGAACTTCACTCATAGTTTTATAATTTATAGTAAATTTTAACCAATAATGAAAAGTGTGGTAGAAGGAATATATTAGAGAGAATGTTGTTAGTGAGAAATTATTACATGGTTCGAGACCACGTGGTCCTAACTAATCTTTACATAACACATAGAGATTGGTTGGAACCGCATGGTTCTAACCATATAATAATTTATTGTTGCTAGCACTCTTTTAGTTATTTGTTTTGAATTTGAATGAATGATCAACTATGCAAGATTACTTATAGGGGTTTAGATTGTTTGTAGTGACATTTTCTCTGTAAGAGATCTTAGTCATTAAAATCATTTAATTTATTTTATAAAAAATAGTACAAACTTATGTTTAAAAATCAAGAATGGGTGGAATGAATTTACTTTATTATCTCATATAAAATTCCAACCGAAAGAATCCATTTCATACTTATAGCATATTTGGTTCCACTGCTGCGATGCGCATCTATGAAATTTGCATCAAAAGGTAACAATAATTAGTAGTTGCTTTTAGAGACGCACGTCACAGTTAGCTACAGCACATCCAAACACGCGGTTGATGAAATTTCAGAATGGATCCTTGAAATCTTATGTTTACAAGTCTTACTAACAATTTTCGATTCATCCAAGTGGGACAATTGCCAATTGGACTTAATTTTTACTTTCCTAAACAAGTAATGCGTGAAAGTGATATGACGCTTTTAATATGAGAATATCATAACCCGTTCATAAACCAATTGTGACACAAATAATATTTCTCCGATGATCTAGTGGAACCCTAGGCTAATGCGTTGCTTCATATTTCTTCATATTGACCACATTACCACAACGATGGACTTCCAAGTAGTCAGTGGTGTTACAATGTCCTTTCGGCGGTGCCTCTCAATTTAAATTTATGCACTTAACTTTGTCTTGGACAACAGCCTGTGGTTATGGCACAAATTAAAGCAAATGTAGTGTTGATTTGTTAACGGGTTCTTGAAGGACATCACTAACGCCTTAATGACTTCCTTTTGCTTTACAAACGAACCCCTCTTTGGCTATTTCATAGGACCAATTTCTGTCAGTCTGTGCCATGGTGGGACTAACGTGCAGGCCATTACCTGTTGTTTTGACTTCAAAGTTAAGGACTGTGATCATCATTGACTGTATATATTCTGTTTTCTTACACCAATGATAGTGTCCCAGCATATATCTATGTTCCCCCAGGACGTGCCATATTTAATCATGTCGAAATCGTTAATGTCTCTAGTTTCTTATTTTAACATAAATTAGTGTGCTTGGTAGAAAAAAAAGAAATAAAAAAAAAAAAGTAAATAAGAAAGAAGTGGAGAAAAAAAAAGATAAAAAATAGAGTCGAAATAAAAATTGTTTGGTTGAAAAAAAAAAAGTGAAAGTTAACTTTTTAAAATTATTTAATGTAAAAAAAAAAAAGAATAAGGATTATATATATATAAATATATAATCGATTTTATATGTTAACAATTAACATATATAATTGATTATATATATGTTATAATTGATTAAAATCTATCAGTATTACGATAATCAATTAAGAGTGGCCCATATAATCAATTTTATAGTCTTTTGCGTCTTATTTCCGCTCACTGGTTTGCATATTAGAGGGGATTAAAAATCCAACCCACCTTAAATTTAAGAATTTCTAAGCTATTTCACATCTACCAAACCAAAAGAAATAATACACTTTCATCCACTTCACTTCTGTTCCCCTCAATTTCAACAATACGAAACTGAGGCTCAAGGAAGACAAGAGAAGACATAATAAGCCTAAATAATCACTCATCATTGTTATGCAATTCAAAATATAATTAATCAAATAACTATTTAAATTAATGAATATTTGAATATTCTACACAAAAATTCATCAAATTTAATAGGGTTAAAATGTTTTTGGTCCTCCAAAAATATGACAAAATTGGTTTTAGTCTTCAATTTTTTTTTTCCTTAAATAAAGTCCTTCAAATATTAAAAATACTCTAATTACATCCTTGTGTTAACTTTGTTTAACTTTTCTGTTAAATGATGGTCACATTAGCATCACAGTCACCATTAATTTACTGATGTGGCCGTCCATGTCAATTGTTATGTCCAGATCAGATTAATAACATACTTTTTAAATAAAATTATTATATATTCAACCTTAAACTACAGATTTTTTTTAATTATAAAACAAAAGTAATTACACAATTTTTTTATTAAAAATTATCATTTGACATTTCAAGTTATAAAATACTTTACTTGGAAACTAATGTGGTCATTATTTAACAAAAAAGTTAAACAGAATTTAACACAAAAATCTAATTAAGATATCTTTAATATTTGAGAGACTTTATTTAAGAAAAAAAAATTGAGGACAAAATTAATTTTGTCATACTTTTTTCAGACCAAAAACATATTTAACCCAATTTAATACTAGCTTACAATGTTCACAAATTTAACACTATCTACAACAAACAAAATTTACGGTTACAAGCTAATACTCAATTTGACATATCCTCCAGGAAAGAGGCAGGTACAAGAAGTTCACACTATTCAAAAACCTGCTTTCACACAGAACTGCTAGCAGAATATTCTCTCCAAAGAAACTGCCCTATCAACAAGAAATACACCGTCCTCCTATACATCATTACAATATTCATAGTAATTTATAGCTTCTAATCCCGGGATTGTTTATCGTCACTCTCATTTCCTCATCTCGCTTCCTCTTTGGCAGAGACAAGGAAGACATGACTTTGGCTGAGGCCACCTTCCTCGCTAGTAGTTTCCACCTAGGATCATCTTTCCTTGTCTTTTGCTGCATGCTCAATTGAAATTGCCTGCCACATTCACCCAAAATAGCAATGTTATTGTTAAGTGTTAACCGAGAGTGAGACCACTGAGCAATTTTAAAATACATGACAGCTAATAGATAAGACAAGACAACCATCACAAGATTAGAAGAAAACAAGGACAGCAACATGGACGTTATATTAGACAACTTGGAAATTTAAGATAAGAGCAATGCCATTTGGTTTAAAAAGTTCATACATACAAAAAAAAAATTAAGATAAACACGAGAATATTAATAGTTGTTTATGTTTTGATTTGAAGAGTAAATAGTGATCGTTGGTCTGTAATTAAAGCTACCAATTAATTAGAGGTGTGATTGATAGAAGACCGAGGCCCAATTATCCCACTAGCTTAGTACGCCTTTTCTTTTCTTATAAAAATGAAAGATGATGTATATCTTTTATCAAATAAAAAATAAAAAAAGGACGATGTATATCATCAACCATGGATATTTTATTTTGTAGGGGGTCCCATCACTGATGCATGTGTTTGGCATGTTTTCATCCATGACCTCAAGTGGAAGGTCGATCTAATAACTATACGCCACGTTGGTCCTATGGGATTTATGGATCGCATCAGTTCATTGGTTTGTGAAATGTAAAACAGCCGTGAGTAGGACATGACCAGGCACTAGCTATGGTGGTGGTCAAGATTAGCAGGCTGATAAATGATGAATCGATAACACCTACGATGGGCCAACTGCATAAAGATGCGAGCTGGCCAACCACAAATATTCCTGAAAAATATCGGGAACGAGATAGAGAACGCAAAAATTAATCCATCGATGAACATAAATCAATTTACGATGGGACCCCAAATCTAATAATGAAGTAACCGGACAAAGGAATCAGATATAATATCAAAACCAGATTAAATTATTTCTCAAATGAAAATGATTCTGCTCTCCTAATTCGCTAAACAATCTAATTACTTGAAACCAAACGGCTATTTACTAACTTATCATGGACTATTCCTTATCAAAATTATAAGTGGAACTTTCAGCAGTGGCGCAGCTCAAGACATAAATTCATCGCAGAAATTTAAAAAAAAGAAGAAGAAGCTAATTCTCAACCTCTGTTTGATTTCCTGCTCCTTCTATATTAGTCTCAGCCCCTATTCTCCAATCCATTAAACAAATAAAACTAGTCCTGTAAAACTACTTTGTGTGCAAGGAACAACTAGTTTAATTTTTACCAAAATGAAGGGTGGGGAGTTTCTGCTGTGTGAATCGAGCACAGGCGCACAGCTCATAACATTAATTAATTACATAAAAAAATAAAAACTAATTTCAACCTCTATCTCGCTGTGTCATGTGTTTGGGTAAGTGTGAACAAAATTAATTTTAAATGAAAATAATTTTTGTAGTTAAAATTAATTTTAAAGTGATATAATTTATATTTAAATTTTTTATTTTAAAAATAAGTTAATAATAAAATTCAGTATAAATTTTTTTATTCAATATAAAAATTACCTAACATTGTTTTAATTTAAAAATAATTTTAGATCCAAAATAAAATTTTTAAGATGAAATTAAATATATAAATATTTATTTAAAATCATATTAACTGATATTTTAACATAATTCTAAATAATCTAAGTTAAAACCAAACACACAATCAATCTCAGGTTCTAATAATAATAAATAAATAAAAACTAGTCTCTTATTTATTTGTTTGCAAGAAACTACTTTTGTATCCTTAAAGACCGGGAAAAGGGTAAGAAAAGTTAAAAAAGAAAAGTCATGACCAATACTTCTTCCTTAATAACGTCTAGCCGCCAATGATATATATTATAATAATACACCTCGTGGCTCGTGGCATTTTTTCTTTGACCTTTTATACCAATTTACTAATATTATACTTGCAAGAAAGATGCACCCTGTGCGGATTTCAATTTTTAATTTGAAATTACCTGCAAAAAGGAACCTTGCAGGAATCGGTTTGGTGACAAACATAGGAATGAAGTCGAAAGAGCTGCCACATTCGCTTGCACTGCAAGCACCCACCGCTCACCCTCCTCTGGCACGTGGCAAAGTGGCGGATCAGAACCTGAAGACCCTGACACGTGGCGAATCTGCCGCAGGGCCTCCTCTCTCTCTTCACCTCCGCATCGTACGGTCCAATGTTGGTGCACCCCTCCGTGCATATGTGCTCCAAACACTCCATCGCCTCGCTCAGCTGCGCGTACAGCCCCTGCTCTTCCCTATGCCTCCTCGATTTCTTTTTCCTCTGTCATCATTCCAATAATCCCATTTATTTTCAAAATTATAATTAATTTCATTCAATTTTAAAATTAATTAAATCACTAGGATCGTCTTTTTAAGGTCGGCCCAATAGTAAAAAAATTTGAATAGTATGTATGAAATTATAAATTTTAATTTAGTTGCCGTTGTATAAAAAAATAAAAAATAATTGATTAATTAATTACCGTTTCGTGTTCGTCGATGAAGCGGAGAATGTCGAGTTCGAGCCAGGGGTCGTGTTTGACGAGGAACTTCCAGCCCTCGGTGGCCTCGACCGCCTTGAAATTATTGGCTAGGAGCTTCATGCAGCGGAGGTGGAGATCCGGTGCGTCGCAGAGTCTCGCTAGTTGCAGCACGTCCACGACGTTGTCCGTGGTCAAGCGCTGGGTCAAACCCTTGATGCACCTCTGCTTCAGCTGCGGCACCATGTACACGTGCGACAACGCCAGGAGGTGCATCCCGTACTTGTCCATCTCCTCCTCCGTGCACCTGGGGGGGCATATTCGTCATTTCACGTTGGCGGCGATTTGAATGAAGATTCTATTAATTAATGTACTTCTATGTACTAACCGGGAGGAGTAGAGGAATCTGACGAAGGCGGTGACGGCGTCGCAAGGGACGCCGTGGATCTGGATTATTGTTTCGAAGCTCCGATGCTTACGTGGCCGATCTATGAAGTTCTCCAAAACCGGCGACACCGAAGCCTTTTGGGGATTAATTTCAGAACAAGAAATAAAAACAGAAGGTAATTAAGAAACGAGAATTGAGAAGGGAAAAATGATAATAAGAGGGATTAATAGATCGAGTTTGAAGACAAACCAGAATGCCTGCGTGAGCTGGAATGCGTGTTCCGTGGGAAGTGTGTATGAAAACATCGGGTTCGGGTAAGGCCCGGGTGCTCTGGTAGTCAATGGATATGGTTTGGGGGGCCATTTGGTGGCGTAGATGGAAGTTTTTTCAGAGTTGATGGAATTGATTAAGGAGATGAGTCTGAAATTGAAGGAAGGTTGTAGAGGGAGAAAAGCAGAGACGGATGATAAATGTAAAGTATATATAGTTGCAAATCTGTGGGAGGTTAGGTTGGAACTGACACCGTGACACGGAAATTTCTGCTGCAGCAATAATCAACGTGGCGCATTGCTGTGTGATTTTGATTCACACGCGCTATTATTGGCCACCGCCCCGTTCACATTTGTCAACAAAGCTAGTACCTTCTCTTACAGTCTTGCCTTTCTTCTTGTCTGGTTGTCACTCGCTGTCGAACCAAATCAGGTTTTTTTACCGAACTTTACTGTATTCGAAAAGAAAAACAAGCATTATGATTGTGAAAACAAAATCAGAAAATTATTTTGAATTTTGTCTATTTAATGTTTTGTTTGAATAAAGAAAGAAATAGAGAAAAGAGATATGAAAAATAAGTAAAAATAAATAAAATTTTAAGGTATTTAAATTAAAAGAAATAAAAATATATATATATAATGTAAAGACATATTTATCTTTAATAACATATATTTATCTTTAATAACATATTATATAGTTAAAAATTAAAGAATAAATAAGTCATTTTAATTTTTCAATGAATCTCACAATTTTTTTTCACTTTTTCTCTAAAATCTCCTCACACATGGAGAGATTTTTTTTTGTGTAGATCCCACATTTTTTTTCCCTCTCTTCTCCCACTTCTTTTCTTTCCAAACAACCAAAAATTTTATTTTTTTCGTACACTTCTTTCTCATGTGCTTCTCTCTCTTTAAAATTTACCGAAACAAACACAACATAAATGATTTGTAATTTGTATCTATTTTTAAATTTTAATAAATTAAATTATAATATATTTTAATTAAAAATAGTAAAAATGTCTTTACATTTACTCGTGTATCCCCAATTATAAATTACTACATCTAGTAAAGCTATAAATTAATACTACAAGGAAGATATTTAGCAAAACAAAAATCCACCATTTGCTATCGGTGCCGATTCATGAATCATGAGACGTTTTATGATTGAAAGATGAAAAGATTGAATTTAACTTCCATATCGGACGATCTTTACTGGTTTGTCAACGTTGGTGTGCAAATATCTTCACTGATGTGTGTTTTAAGGAGTAGAGTTATTGCCACTTCAGCATATTAATTTTTTCCCTTAATTTGAGTCAAGTTTGATTCTCAAATTTAAAGTAACTCACTTTTGATTCATATTTTGTAATTTTTCTAGTCTCAAATAAAAATTAAAAGTAGACTACTTTTAAATTAAAGAGCTAAAAAAAATTTTAAATTTGAAGAACCAAAAATAAATTTAGTCCAAATTTAACAAAAAAGAAAAGATATTTAAGCTTAATTTTTTAATTTTTATTTTACGTTCTAATCTTGTCTTTATTTGAGTTTTTTTTTATAAAAGGTTAAAATTATTTTAGCTGAATTTTTATATATATCACATATAAAATTAAAAATAATAAAAATAAAATAAACATAAATATATTTTAATTTTATTTATATAAAATAATAATATCTATAAATATCATAATATAATTTGATTAATGAATTTTTTTAATAATGTCTAATAAATAAATATTATATTTAATTAATATTACAAAACTTACACTTGAGAAAACACTTTTTTATTATACATGCATTGAGTATATAGTTTTAAAAATAAAATTATACTATAACAAACATGAAAAAAGGAATAAGAGAAAAAATCATAAATTTCCTCACTTTTTAGTTCACATATTAATAACACGAAGGATTATGACTTCTATTTGTATTAGTAAAAATACAAACATTTAAATGTATAAATAATCAAATATAGGAGACAAAAAAATTAAATTTAATATTATAATCAACTAAGGAAAATTTTGGATAAGTAAATAAGTGTGTTAAAAGCTAAACTCCCAAATCATATAGAAAGACAGAATGTGACTATATGAGTTTATAAAAGTAAAAGTTAAATTTAAATTGTTACATTATTACTAGTTATTGTTGAAACTAAAAGTTGCAAGATAGAAATTAATCATTGTCTATTTTTTTATGTTATATAAAGAAAAAAATTAATTATCACATGTCTTCTTGTTGCTTTTTTAGCCGATTATTTTTAAATTTTAATTTATTTGTTTCAATATTTTCTTCTTATATATGTATTTTTATTTTTTATTTTATTATCAAAGTTACATTTAATATTTTAATAAATAAAACTAAATTTTCTCAAATTCAATTCTTTATAATATATTCATTAAATACAATCTTTATTTAGTTGACATGTTATTAAAAATACTTCTTTTTTCAAATTATTCCATCACAATTATAAATTCGTTTTATTTTCTAAAAATAAAAATCAAACGTGTTTGCTTTTTATTCCATTTTTTTATTATTTCATACAAGAGATAAAAGAAGTAAACTTAAATAATTTTACAAATGGAAATTTAAAAAATAAAATAAAATAAAAAAATAAAGAGTTTGAATATCTATATTAATTTTCATTTTGGTTTAAAGAAAAACTTAGACAAGAATAAAAGTGGAAAGTTAACTAAATGAAAATGAGAAGAGTATAAATAGGTGTATGCCAATAGTCCCATCCTAGATTAGTATACTTAAAAACAAGGCTTAAATATGTTTTTAGTCACTATAAAATGAGTAAGTTTTAATTTTGATTCCTGTAATTTTTATTTTTTTTTGTTTTTTATCCTTCTAAAATTTGAAATCATTATTTTTTGTCCCTATAAAATGACAAAACTTTAATTTTGGTCCTTGTAAAACATTTTTTTTATTTTTATCCCTCTACAATTTGAAATAACTTTTTTTGATCCCTAATGTTTATTTTAAAGTAGATAAATAACATTTACTTTAGGAATTTAGAAAAAATTTTAAAGGTATGACATATTGACATGGTACTATAGATACCAATGGGTGTCACCTAGAATTGTCACTTGACCTTCTGTTAAATACATGAACAGTTAATAAGTGTCACATAATAGTAAAAACAAAAAACTGATTTTAGTTTTTTGAGGATGAAAACCAAAAAAAAATAAAATTATAAGGACTAAAACCAAAACTTCGTTATTTTACAATAATTAAAAACATATTTAAGCCTTAAAAGAAATTACTAGAATAACATTATTTATACAATAATTTTTTACAACAAATTCTTCATTTTTTCTTCTATCACATCATATATTTTATTGTATATTTTTCTCCTTTCTTTTCCTATTTGTCTTCCTTATATATAAATTGTCATGAAAAATTGATATATAAATAAAATCACTCTTTTAAAAAATAAAAATAAATAAAATGAATAGACGGAAAATAATTAAATTATTTATTTGGAAAAATAGGAACAAGTTTATTACTTGAAAACTAGGCCCAAATTTCCTAATAATTTTTTTAAGGGTATCAATCACTATTTTAGTACTTTTATATTTGTACTAGAGTGTGTACCCGTGCGATACATGGCGCAAAATATGAGTGGGGAGTAATATTCTGTATTATTTTAAAAAAATGAATTTAAAAAAGGTGAAACAATAATTAAAACAATGGGGGCGTCACCAACACCTATCTTGATACTAAAGATTCAATTCAATAAAACTATATTAAAGAATAGCCAAAGATAATCTTATGTACAATATATAGCAAGACTATACCAAGTCAATACACCAAAAGTGAAAAAACGGAGAGACATTATGCATAATTATCCTAAGGGACATATCAGAATCATTGTATATTTTGTTATCAGCAAAACAACTAAAATGATGCTAAATCTAATTAATCATACTCTAAAACCTGCTGCAACAACTTAATGCACAAATCTCCCCGCATAACCTTCCATAGCAATATGCAACATAAGAACATTTGGAACACGGCAACATCACCGAAACAAAACTTGGTAGCATTCCTCTACAAAATTAAATAACATTAAATCAGAAAACTTGGTAGCATTCAATATAATCTTATGAATGATTTAACTGAAATGGTAAGGAACTTGTTTAATATGATATGGCCATGATAACGAAAGAAATTGAACTTTCCAAAATCTAATTGCATTTGTGTTCCTCTATTTGAATATCAGTAGTGAGTTAGGAACCTACACTCTTCAACTCTTCACCTTTGTGGACCCGTGCGATGCATAAACTTTAGAGTAAATTACACTAATACATCCTGAGATTTTTTGAAATTGCAAAAAATTTCATACTTTTTAACGTTTACAACAATATCCCTTATAGGGATACACAATATAATATTTTTCAAATAATTAAGGGGTGTTAGTGAAATATATAAGGGGTGTCAGTGTAATGTTTTTCAAACAATTAAGGGGGTTAGTGTAGGAGTAAAAAAAGGAGGGATATCTGGTGAAATTTAACAAAACCTCAGGGGGTATCAGTGTAATTTATTCTAAACTTTAATATGATAAAAGGAATTATGAAAGGAAAATTAATCTTTAAAATAAATAAAAATATATGAATAAACTTTAATATTATATGTCTAGAAAATATTATTAAAATATTATTAAAAATTATAAGTGATTAAATATATTACAATATGTTAAGTGTGTGCGTCTTGTATGCTACAACATTTTTCATTTTATTGAAATTTAACTAAAATTATGACATAAACAAATTATTTTAAGAGAAAATAAGTTTTAAAGAATAAGTACTATTTTCAAGTTATTTAATTAAATTTTATTTAACTAAATTGTATACCAAAGATTATGATTCGTATAAAAATAAGAATAAATCACTTGTATAAATCAATTATATTAAAAATATATTGATTTATATTCCGAGCAAAAGAAAAGGTATTATTGAACTTTAGTGTCATCATGTTTTTGGAATTCCACATAAAAATAGATAAATCATAATATTTTTTTGTGTGATAATATAATTTACTCTAATTTATTTATAAGAAATTAAATTTCAATTTTTTTATTGTTTTTTTCTTACAAATATTTTAATTCTATTTATGTAAATATTAAAAAGTTTTTATATTATATATTCATTATTCACGAATAATACCTAATTTTAGTATATTCGTTTATATTTTGCACTCCCATAATATAGATATAAATAAACTTTTATTTATGGATCTTTATTATTTTAAAGTAAATATATTAATATATTTAATTATTTCAGTTAAAATATTATTCTTTACTTTTTGCTTTATAATTTTTAACACATTCTTAATAACGCAAAAATGAGGATTAATCATTATACAAATGTAGCTTGTCCTTTTTACAAACATAGAGATATTAATTATTTTCCTCGTCATCGTATATTTCATTACAAATAATATGTACAAAAAAATAATATTACGCTTCTAATGTGAATTTTTATTTTATTTGTAATTATAAAAAATGATTAATCACATTTTATTTTGTCCCCAGATAATTAGTATTAGTACACTAATTCATTCATGATACATACAAATTAATAAAGAAAAATAAAAAACAATTTTGACAATGGAAAAGTTTTGGGCCAGTTTGTTAAAATTTAAAAAAAAAATTCTAATGTAAAATAATTTAGTAATTATTTTTTAGAGATTTTTTTTAAAAAAAAATAAAAGTTAATTTATGTTGTTGACAATCATAAAATCACTTCTTTTTTTTTTTAAAGAAGCAGCTAATTATATGAGAAGTTATTCAAAATATCTTTTAATTTTAATAAACATCACACACTATTAAGTCAACTCACTAACCCCGCTAACCATGTTAATACACGCAGTTGAGAAACAAAGACTGTTAACTGAAGTGGAATGCGTGCTTGTGTTAATTACACCCCATTTTTGAGCTACCCAATTCTAACATTAATAATTTAAAATTAAAAAATAAAAACGCTTTTTTATACTAAATAATAGCCCTTGTGTTGAGCGGAAAAAATGTTATTTCAAACCTTATTTATAAGTTATATCAAGATTAAAATTATATTTTAGATGTGCATTAAGTGTATATTTATAAGTTATAATAGATATTAAGGATTACTTACAAAAATTAATTATCAAGTAATATTATAGAATTTTCTAAAAATATTTACTAAATAATTTAAAACTACTTACATGATAGCTCCTAACATAAATGCACCCAATGTTGTCCTATATGGCATCCATATTCTATTCTTGGCAGAAGATATAAATAAGCTAGCCCATGAAATTATTTCAGGAATGATTCAAATTCAATCAAATAATTCATAATATCATGGAATTGTAAATCCAATCAAAACAATTAAGAGGGGGAAAAAATAGATAAAATAATTTTTACTCAAAGAACATTGAGATCTAAAAGACCATGCCACATAAGTCAATATGCCACCAGAAGAACCAAGTTGGTAAATGGTGACATTTGAGATAGCTCCATTGGCAGAGAGAATGCATATTCCTCTTGGACCCTTCTAGACAAATGACATAATCTTTCCAGCAACATCCTGCAAAGCAATAAGGTAATAATATCCTTATCCAAGTCACCAAATGCAAAAGATCTATCCAAATCGCTCAAGAAATTACACCCAGTGCATAAATCTGCAAAAGGACAACAATGCACACTGGATTTTGCGTTACCTCTCCAGTATAAACAGTCACCATATGCGGTATAAAATCCCAAGCAACAATGCTTGCAAACACCTCACCTGCAAACATCATAGACTAAAAAAACAATCAACATATTTCCCATATATTAAGAGGGGGATATTTACCAGCTTGTGTTGGAACCAAAGACGTAGAAGCGTTTAAACCCTCAAAATTTTGAAGATAACAAACTTATTAATGTTCAAGTTTCTGCCTAAGGACTAACCTTGTCACAGCAAACAAGTTACTCTTGTATGGACCGTCCAGTAGACGTGCTAAAGAAAATCGTCCAATAGATGTGCTAAAAAAGACTGTCTAGTAGACGTGCTAAAAAAAATCGTCCAGTAAACGTAACTGAAGATGACCGTCCGAAGCTAAAGCTTGTCTCTTAAAATGAAATCAAATATCAGATGCAAGCTTCCAATGACAAATATTCAAACGGCTAAGTTTTATTTGAACATCCAATTCACTTATGCTAGTTTTCCTCGAAACTAACATATTACCACTCTTATGATTTAACGTTCAAATTGTTTAAAGCATTAAATGTAATCAGATTCACTCTAGTGCAAAGGCGCAGCAAAACAGATAAAGCAAGTCAACTTATCAAGCTACCATGCCGAATGAAGAATGTTCAAAAAAGCAGACCGCTAACATAGTCCTGCGCTTTCCGTTTTAGTGCAAGTCTAAAAGCTGCCACGCCTGATCTTTTTGAAAGCATAGTTTGCCTCCTTGTATAATGAAGTCAAGTCTTCCACAACGGATCTTTTTCCCTGAAAACTATATATATGCACCAAGAAAGAAGCAAAAAAGCAAGAACTGCGATACGTGCTAACTTGTGAAAATCTTAACGAGCATCAAAAATCTTTTGTACTTTATCTAGAAGCGTCCATTGGACAATAGTGAAAAAATCTTGTAAAAATATTCTGAATGTTTGAGCTTAAACTTTCAAATCCTCATTACGTGAGTTGATACCTTTGTATAAACATTTGTTTGTGTTGTGAAAGCCTGAAGAGGCTTAGTGAAAAAGAATACTTGAGTTAAGCAATCTAAGGTGATTGCCTTGTAAAGCCTGAAGAGGCCGCGAACAATACTTGTAACCTAAGGTTGGTTAGTAGATACCTTCTGGGTGAAGGGACTGGACGTAACTTAGGTTGAGTGAACCAGTATAAAAATCCTCTGTGTTATATTTCTCTCTATCCCTTAGCTTGAAAACGCTTTAAAACTTATTTATATTGTTTTAAAAAGTTTTAAACTCACAATTCAACCCCCTTCTTGTGCGCTTTTTCTATTTCAGTTTGCTTGCAGTGCGTCGTCTTTAGTGCCTACTATTAGGGATATAATGTGACTTGCAATAAGAATTCCTATAAGTAAATGAAAGTCTTTCATTGTATTCCAAATAGACTCTCCATGCCATTACTTAAGTTTTTCCACATTAACAACATCTAGAAAATTGCATCATGCTTTTAACCAATAAGCGATTCCCATAAGACATAGGAAGCTAAGCAATAGCGAAACAAATGATAATATATATTTAATATCTAATGAAATATTCCAAGAAAAGGCAGAAGATCAATACAAAATGTCAACCTCTCGTGATCAATTGTTAACCCATTGGCAAGTGTACCAATCCACGCAAGTAAACAGAGATAAGTAAAAGTATTGTCTCGCAAAGGACTCGCGTAATACTAAACCTTTCACGATTAATGCTATAAAGAGAAATGTTCACACAAATAAATTAAATGTTCTCCTTGGAATTTATACGAACACATAGAAGGCGAATATTAAGTTAAATGACAATAAGCGAAAGCGTCGAGGTTTGACTACATTAACTATCCTCTCATGCAACATAAAGATTACCTATTGAGTTTATATCCTATTCATTACCATCAACCCACAATTTTTCCAAACCTTAATCCCTTAATTGAGTAGACCTAAGTTATTTGGTTAAACCATCAATCCCTAGATTAGCTTACCCTACAACTTGCTTTAAGAAAAGGGGTTGAAAGATGGCTCATAAGTCATGTTCCATTCCTATAAGCAAGATTTATTAGATGCTCTCTTCAGTTCTTTAAAAAGAAAGAGTTTTCCAACATCAATCAAAACAATAAAAACAAATCATGGGAGATCAAATCATAACAAGCATTAAGTATGAAAGTAGAGAAACTAATAAATAAAATATAAACTTCAATAAATAACTTAGAATATATACATGAGAGTATATTAGTTATATCAAACCCTAACTAGGGGAAACATTAACCACTCATGACGAGTGAAACAAACAAAATGGTGGAGAAATGAAGATCTCTAGATTGAGGCTTCAATGAGAGCTTCCCAATACTGTATCTAAGAACCCTCTAACGAAAAATTACAAACTAACTCCCATCTTGCAATGTTTCCTCCTTTACTATTTTTGTTATGTCTTCATTAAGTGAGGTGGTATTATTCTCGCTCAACGAAAACATGACTCGCTGTGCGAGAATCTACACTTCATGGTCTCTGAAGTGCTTCTCGCTCAGCGAATAGATGCCTCGCTGAGTGAAAGCCTTGACTACTTTTTGGAATGGATTTCACTGAGCGAGTGTTTTGCTCACTCAATGAATTTGGGCAGCCAGATTTCTCCTTTCTTTGGCCTCCTTCCTTGCTTCAACCTCTATCTTCACTTTCAGCAAAAAAACCATCAAACTGGCAATTAAAATGTCCAAAATGTATAATTATATTCCTAGGTGCTACTTACTTACAGCTAACTGAAACTTGGGTTTAAACAAACCTTTAAATTCGAGAAAGAGAATAATGAATGTGCAAAATGATATGCATGATTGGCACTTATCAACTCCCCCAAACTTGCAACTTTGCTTGTCCCCAAGCAAAAGTATACCTATTGTAAGGTATTTGTTAAAAAAGAAGAACTTGACACCAGTTGAATTCAATCACAACGAAACACACCTATCCTTTCATGATCCCAATTAAAAGCAATATTTACATACTAGTGAGTCATGTTAATCACATACTATGGTACCCACGCAAGAGTTACCCACCATAATACATATTCAACAGATTATCAAGAGATTAATGAGAATGGCACTACAACAATTGCATAGATAGATAGAACACTTGGCCCCTCACAAGGTATGTGTTTCACTTAGGCACACAGTGTATCAAGGTAAATGTATCTCTCCAGTCCACACATTGAAAGTACACAAGTCAACTTTGCTTCTCATCTCACTTGTAATCACAAATCCATACACATATGCATAAATCACGAGGATTTTATTCCAGTTGTAACTTGGTTGGGCTACAAGCAATATTGGTGTTTCAAATAACTTAAATTATCATCTACATATGGAGGAGAGCAATCCTTAAATTAAATTGACTTTCAATGATTCTTTTTCTCACTTATCCCTAATTCTCAAAACCCTTACAATTCCCCAAGCCTTATGCACAAGTTACAAATCATTTGCTCTCCTATCCCTAAGATGTGGGAAGTAAAGTGTTTTTCATTTAGGCTTAGGGGTTTGCATTTGAAAGAATTTTAATCTTAGGCACAATAGGGTTAGTCAAAGAAAGGGAAAGATTCTAGGTTGGCCTTTTGGCTTAAGTGGCTTACACACACAAATGTACCTTGATCATCTTCATACAAGCACGTGGAACAATGATAAATGAGATTTGAGCAAAATCAATTGTATAACTTCCAATGGCGGCTCTCACAAGACTAAACAATAACATCTAAAACTCACACGATTTATGGCTAAGCATTTAATTACTATCAACACATCATGCCACAATCATTAACCGCAACAAATGTTAGACGCAACACGATCCATATACTATGCATACAACCACAACACATGTAATATTTACAACTCACAACTCAAAACAATAAACGCAAAGGTGCACGGATCATGCGAGGATAACAGAACATACAAGTATCCTCTAGGGAGCATTAAGAATACAGTGTTTACCACCGAGTGTGTAGATTAACTGGCGCAAGGTTGTTCTAGCTTAACCAGTGATATCGGATTCGAATCCTAAGTATATAGCTACTTTAAATACTCAGAAGAAGAGATTCACCACCCATAGTAATCTACCTAACTCGAGCAAGATTGTCTCTAATGAAAAATATTTGTGGCCTATACCAAAAAAAATATAGTATTTTTTTTTCTACACATAAAACTCAAATTCAAGACTTTTATCAAGAGAAAACTGACATTTATTACCTGAATTAATTATACGTTAATTAATATTTTTAACTTTTTAAGAAACAGATAAATATAAATAATATTTAAAAAAATATTGTTAACAAATATTCTTAATGCACTAGTCAAAAGAATTTAAAATAATTTTTTATAGAAAATTATTATCAATGTTCTGATTATATTTTCAAATTATTCTTATTACAATCATGAATAAAAAACTATTTATTAATTTTTTAACTAACACTTGTCAAGTGGATACTATTTAAAAAGACAAATAGAAAAAGATGAAAAGTGTAGCGGTTTCCGCTTTGGATACATGCCTGGATTGCTGCTGCACCTTAAAAGGGGATTACGTGGATTATCTTGTCATGATCTGACGTGGAATGGATAAACCAGCTCATAGGGAATGCTTAAGGACGTGGAATGGAATCGATAAACGCCCCTTCGAGCACGGAAAAGAAACCTTATTATAAGAAAAAGTTTTAAATTTTATTTTTAGAAAATAACTTTTGTCTTTTTTATTTGATTTTCTCTTCAATTAAAAATATATATTTCCTCTCTTCTCTATTTAATTTTCTTTAACTACCGAATATGTCATTCAATTAACAGGATATTATTTTAACTTAACTAATAATTTTGAGTTCAAGTCTTAAGTATACATAATTATATTAAAAGAATTTTGCTGTCAATAATAATTTTACTAAACTCAAACATAATTATCTCTAATAAAAAATATCAGTAGTCTCTATCAAATTTTTTTTTTTTAACTTACCCTAATCTAGTCAGAGCATTATGAAGGTGAAACTCGTTCTCATCCATTCCAACTCATCAGGGAAGAAAAATCCCCCACGTTGCAGCTTCTTATTCGTTGATTCGTTGAATAAAAGTTTGTCCTCCAACCTGTGCTTCGGACAGGATCCACCTCCGAAAAGAATTGTAATTTAATTTGTGTCGGAGCCGACACTGCTACGAATTTGTGAACGTAATCAGCCCTACGGTGGTGCTCCATACTATTAATTAATATGTTAATAAATTGGAGTTATATGTAGTTATGTACTTTTGGCAGAAGAAGCGAAAAGACAATGCTTCAATTTAATTGGTTTGTTCATATATGAATTTTTTTTTAATATGCTTATTCTCTTAATTAAGTTCTCGTTAGGTGTATTAATGAAATGATATAACGTGATTTACTATCTCTATTTTTTATGAATAAATAATATATGCATTATGTTGTTATTTAACCACAATTTTTTATCTATGATAAGTATGATAGTTTTTATAAATTATTTTAAAAGTAAATAATTTTTAATTAGATAATAAATCAAAAATATTTATAGTAATACCGTATGTTTATTAAACTCGTTTTTTATTAACCCAATTGACACTCCTTGTTTTTTAATCTCTTTTTTTATCACATCATATTATATATCATATATATACTTTTCACACCTTTTTTAAAGAATTTTTTTTTATTAATCCATTATGCAATATTAACCAATATTTAGCATGTGTAGTGTAAAGGATAAATGTTTATTTTTATGTAATTAAATTTATAATAAATAAATATTTTTGAATATATAAATTACATTCTAATTAAAATTCATAATATATATATATATATATAAAAAAATTATATATTTGATTTACAATAAACAATTTAAATTATGATATAAGGTTATTTTTAACTATTGTCAATTTAAAAAAAAATACTAAAATTGAATTCATATATAAAGATAAAAGAGAGTACATTGAAAGAGATAGACGATTAAGAATATTAAGAATGAAAATAAAGATAAAATGAAAATAGTTTGAGATGGTTGATAGAGAAATTTTTTAGCTAATTATAAGATAGTGTGTGAAATGCACATCAAAAAGAAAAGAGAAATAAAATATTAAAAATATCAATTGAGAAAATGGAGAGAGTGATATCCTTGCACTCCAAGTTGTGTATTTTAATTTATAATATAAGAGTATATTATTTTTTAAATTATGTTTTATAGAAAAAATGATAAACAATATACTCTATTATTATAAATTGGAATAAATAACTTGGGGCATGAGTTTTTTTTTTTTAGTATATAATGGTCGCACTAAAGTTATAACTTATGACTTCATACATATTATCCCAACTCCCCACTAGGCCGACCCTAATGAGTTGGGGCATGAGGTTATCACTTTCTCCTCTCTCTCAATTAAATATTTTTAATATTCTTTCTCTTTTCTCCATTGTATGTGCATTTCAAACATTGCCCTTGTAACTAGTCAAAAAAAATTATCTATCAACCATTTCAAACTATCTTCCTCGTAATATCTATAGACTTGATCTTCTTAATTATCTATCCCTTTCATTCTACCCTTTTGTTGTCTATATCTCATTGAATTTTAATAATAATTTTTAAAAGAAATTGTCAATAGTTATAAATAACCATATATTACAATTTAAATTGTTCATTATAAATTAGAGTTGGGTATACGGGCCAGCCCGCGAAATAAATGGCTAGGCCAAGCCCGCCCGCAAGATAAACAATCCTGAATTTTGAGGCCCGCATCCACCCAGCATAGCCCACGGGCTTACTGGCCAATCCGCAGCCTGTGAAATAAATTGCAAAAAAAACAATAAAAAAAAATTGACAAATATACCAAAAAATAAAAATAAATCAATTTTAAAGTCTAATATGCTAAAAAAACATCTAAACCAAATATCTTACATATTAAATAAACCATCTAACACAAAATATGAAATATAAAATCTTGAATTCAAAGTATCAAGCATAAAATAAACTATCCATAAAAGCCCGCGAATAGGCCCGTAAGCCCGCAAATAAATCCGCTTAAAGCGCGGTTTAAACGGTTTGGGCTGAAAAGCCCGTACTCTTAAATGGACTATATTTTTTAAGACCGTAGCTCACACGTGTTGCGGGCTACACAAGTGGCCTGCGGGCCTTGACCCATAAGCCCAGCTCTATTATAAATCCAAAATATAATTTGTATATTCAAATGTATTTGTGAATTATAATTTTAATCGTAATATATATATATATATATATATATATATATATATATATATATATATATTAAAAACAATTATTTATTATGAATTTTAGTTATATAAAAAATATTTATCATGTGCACAAACTAAAATACTAATTGTTCCTTCAGGCCCAAGCTAGGTAGCACATGACACAACCCTTTGATTTATGCCTTAGTTGATTGCTCCAGTTGATTGGCTCTTAGTTCAAAGAATAGAGACACTTGCAAGGACTCTGATCCTCTCATCAATTTAGGTCAAAGGTGTAAGGTGGCTAAGGTAGAAGACTCGAAGTCATTTATGGAGTCTTATTGGTTTTGTAGACGCTTTCAAGTGTAAAATCAACAAGATATACCAAGATAATATGATTAACTTCCTTGTGATAAGATAGTTATCTTATGGTAGGTGAGTTGAGGTCTTTGAATTATCCCCCAACTATTAGGGGTTTCTTGCCCTATGTTTATTACTTTATCTTGAGCTATTGCAGCAACTTGTCTGTATGTGATCAAATGGGGTCCATTGGGACTTGTTAGACCTAGGCTAAGTCGGGTCCAAAATAGTAGCCTTCTAAGTCAATAGCTTATGTTGTCATGGGATGTCGACTTGTTAATGTATGTTTGGTATTGGACCTACTGGTATTGACTAGATCCGGGCCAGGTTAGGTTCAAAATAATAGCTCTCATGTCAGTAGCTTATGGTGACATGATGTATTGATTTTCTGACATTTATTTAGCATCCCAGGCAACTTGTTGTTTCTAGTTGCCGACATGCACAAGAGCTCTTCTTGTTCCTTTTTTTTTTTCCTTTAGTTATATCATCTTTGATTGATGGTGGATGTTTTCGACTATGTCACACGAGGTTGTAATTCTGTCTTGACGATGTTTTTATGGTTTTTGGACCTTGAGATTCTTCATGCATTTGTCTAGTTGGTTCATCTTTAAGGCTTGTTGCGGGGTACTTCCCTTTGCCATACCTGGCATGCCAGTTGCTAGCAATCCCCCAATATGGTGGCTTATGTTGGCCCAAAGTTCTAACTTGGCGGTATTCCTCCGATGTCTGCATATTGTTGTTGATATGCCTAACCACAGATTGGATTGGGTCAGTTTTGAAGAGAAAAACTATCTAATTCAATCATTTTGATTTTGTTAATTCATCATCCAATCGATTTGGTTTAAAATTTAAATCCAATCCTATCTGATCTAATCTAAAACGGTTTAGATTGGATTGGTTTTTGGTTTTAATCATATTATTATTTTTTTAAAAAAATTATTAAATAAATAATATGATATATAATAAATATATTAAAAAATAATTTAAAATATCAAATATTTCATTAATGAGTCATTATATAACCAATACTAGTATAACTATTCAAATATATATTATTAAAAATAAATTTACACAATTTGATGATTATGTTTATATATCTTTACTCAAATAATTACTAAAAGACTATCTTTAAATAAATATATTTTTTATAAACAAGTATAATTTACGTGATAATTTTACAAATATATAAGAAATAAAAATATAAACATGAGTGATATTAAAAAATTACAAGTGAAAATATATATGCATGTATAAGTTCGGTTTGGATTGGATGAGATCGATTTTCAAAATCAAATCCAAAATCGAATAAAAAATTTCAGTTTTTTTTATTTTTAATTTTTTCGATTTTCAGTTTTTTGGATTAGTTTTCATTGGAGTAGATCGGTTTATAAACACCCCTAATGGCTATGGGTTCGAACTTCGAAGTAGTGACATGCCCTAATAGGAGCTTATTCGTCAACAGTAGCCGTCATGATTTGTTCGTTACTGGATTGATTCATCCTTCATAAGTTATTGTGTGGGGTAGCAATGTTAACTTATAATACTAGTGTTGATAATAATTACTCATTTTTTTCTTTTTTAAAAATACTATATATATATATATATAGTATTTCTTATAAAGAAAAAAAGTAGACATCGATTTAAGTAGGGAGAATTCATTATATATACATACATTATTATATTATTATATATATATATAGGAAAAATGTGTGATTCCAACAATGCCGATGGCGATATCGTGTTGATAGCGATAACTCAATTCGTAAGCAAGAGTGATAACAAAAATTTCAATTACAATTGATCATTGTTAAATTCAATCAAACAGCAAAAAATATCCAAAAATAACAATGAAATTGAATCTCATTAGAAGAATCAATCAAATAATTTTTCACATCACACAAAGGCACAAGGATGAGAACAAATAAAAAAGGACTTACATGATGTGTGTACCAGACACAACAATGTTGTTGTCTCTTTCTTAGTATTTGAAAAATGGAGACGGGAGATTTTAGGTGATAGTAAATCCTGAATAGAGATTTTGTATTTGAAGGAAGGAGTATTATAGTCTTTTTACGTAAAACTTTTTTTTCAATGCGAGAAAGTTAGATTTCCAATCCCCTCATGAGAATGATTTTGTGAAAAATTGGGTTAAAAAAATTCTTGAAAAACAATATATTTTGAGAATATACTTTTTTTAAATTACATATTAAACACAAGAAACTAATATTTCAAAATCTAGATTCCTAAGAAACTAAAAAATTTTCCCCATCAATTAAAAAAAAAAAAAGTTTTCCCGTAACAAACGCGTCTAATTATGGAATTTAGTTTATCGTGTTCCTTTACGTTCCTTTCTTTCGGTTTTCTCATCGAACTTCTTTTCAGTTTATTGTGTTATGCTCTTATCATTCAATCAATTGCCATTTATTGTTGGTTTGCTTTAGACAAATTTTGTTTTGATTTACTTTTAATTGAATTTTACTTATTTGTTCTTTCAATTCTTTTATATTGAGTGTATATAATTCGACTATCTATATTGTAGGCATAGATGTTTCATTTTCAGTTTACTGTAATAATTAATTTATCTAAATTTTTAATATTAATTTTTTCCTGCTTCCTTTCGATTAAGTTATTTTCCATTTTTTTTTACTGTTATTTTTCAAATACATTAGCTTTTGCTTTTGAATTTATATTAAAGTTTGTTTACTTTTAAAGAATCTAAATTAGAAGATTTGATTCTAAATTCAAGATTTTCATTTAGATTCATGCCTTATAATTACTCAAATCATAATTTACCGCTAATAAATACTGAATGTTGTTATATGATGACTTATTGGCTTTTTATAACAAAATATTTTCTCAATTTTTATAAAGTCACGTGAATTTATATCTTTAACAATAAAATAAAATACAATGATTGGACACGGGGTAAAACTATTAAGGTAATCAATAAAGTTTAAGGCAATTTATTTTAATAATTATTTTAAGAAAAAATATCCTCGTTTACTTAAAAAGGAAAAAAGCCTCACACTCCCTGATTAGTGATTTGGATTACCCTACAGTTTGACGAGATTGTGGAACGATTTAGTGTGTGTTTGGTTTGTAGTTAAGAATTTGCAAATCCACGTTGAACAAAAAAGACAAAAAAACTTGCTTCTCATTTTGGTGCTTTGAAAAGTGTGAATTTCTGTTTGCATTGATGCAAATGGGTTTCCAAACACACTCTTATTGGACTTGCGGGTGTCTGGATCACAGGCATTACTTTCATACTTTGGTTGCTGCCATCTAAACTTTGACTTGTCCTTTTATACCTTTTAATTTTATATCGCATGAGTTTTTTGCTTGCTTCTTCGCAAGCACCTCGTGGTACACATTAACAAATATTAAAATAAATTCAATTAGACAATTATTTCATCAAGTAATCATGTATATTTTTATTTTTGTGATCATTTATGATCTTAATCATTTTTAAAATATACTTATATTGATTTTTCTATTATAAAATTATTGATGGTGGAAATTTGTTTCAATTTTGTGATATTTCGATCACAATTAGACATAAAGCATTGATATAACTTTTCACTGTTGATTCTAATAAATAATATGTTTTTGAGGACTTTAAAATCAAAGAACCATTCGTGTTCTTTTTTGTCAAATCAACAATATTTAACTTTTAATTGAAAGGCAAGTAATTGAGTCAAAATTTTAATTTAATATTTTAATTAAGACCTTGATGTGCAAACAAATATTAGAACTTGATTTGCTAAACGATAATTTAATTATATTATTGACTTTATTTCTTCGAACAAATATGAGAACTTGTGAGTAAAGCATCTAATTTTGATCTTTAATCTCAACAAAGATCGAATCTTACCAATTGGTTGAATTTAATATTAGGACAATACTAAAAACATAAAATTTAATATGTTTTTGCACAAAGTCCTAATAAGACTCACTAATACAAAATTTATCTATTTCAACTCAAACAAAGCAAGAAGGCTAAGCTTTAAGATAGAAAAAAATATGGAAATATTGCATTATTAGCCGTCAACCCTCACTATCTATATTACGGTTAGTCTTGAAGACCCTACCAAATCTCAAATGTACGCTTTATCTTCTTATTCATTTTTAATTTAATGACAGCCTTAAAGGATTTGAAGGCATATAAAAGGAATTGGACCTTTTTCCTAAAGAAGATAATTCCAAACATATCTGGAGAAGCTATTTATGAAGTTGTCAAAGCAAAAATACTTACATCTATGTCTATTTCCAACAACAAAATTAACAAACATGTCATTCAAATTTAGGATATATAAACATCTCAAGAAAAAAACTTTCCATTTCTAAACTCAAAATTGTAACTATAATTATTCAAAACTAAATCTGAAATTAATTCCTCCTAATGGAGGGAACTTTAAAAAACATCCAAAAGGTGTATTTAAAGAAACTATCTCCACAACGATTTTGTATTTAACTTCACTTGGCTTCTATAGGCTCTTGAATCTCTTCCTTCTAGTTTTTATTCTTGAGGATATAACAATTACTCAATTTATGTCTAAACTTCCTACAGTACTTCCAATTCCTATTGAAGAACATTTTGTTGGCCCTAAATATTGGGTTGCATTTCCTATCTTTTTCTTGCATTTATTAAATTTCTCAGTAAATTAGGAAATTTGTCAGTATAAGGCTTAGCAGCAAACTAAAAATATGAGACTTATACCCTTCCCCATAAACACCTCCTACTGAGTAACAATAGCAATGGTCTCATCAATGATCAATTCATGATTTTGAATGTTACAAGAGGTTTTTTGGGAAGGTAGTAACTCCAAGTTCTTACAAATCATATAACTATCACCAATTTCAAGCTTCATGGATTTCAACTTGTTACGATAATGCACTGTTTGAAGTATATGCTCATGAACACCACTAACATCATCATACATGACATCATCGAGTAGGGAAAAATAATGACTTTTTAAAGCCTTATCAAAAGTCCTAAACTTTTCACTATTGGACTTCAAAAAAGTCTTAGCACAACAATTCTCTAAAGTGCTTTGTCTAATAGACTTTTCCACGGTATACTTTGTCACCTTGAGTGCTCTCATCTCTTACGAAACATCATTTAGTAGTAATTGGCTCAATAATAAGAGTTGGAGTAGGGGTATTCATGACCCGTCCCGTCCCACTAACTTGGCCCAGCCTGGCCCTAAGGGACTTTTGATGAGTTCGAATTTAAGAAATTAGACCCGGTGTATTTTTGGAACAGGTTTGGATTTTACTTTGGATCATCCCAACCCTGTCAATATATATATATATATATATATATATTATTTTATAAAAGTCTAATTTTTTAAACAATTATGTATTAATAATACAATTTTTTGACTTAATAAATAATGTTTTCTCTAACATGATATTATATTGATATTATTTATTTTAAAATATATATTGTAAAATATACCTTAATTGTAGTTGAATATTACTTTAATTTTACAATTTAACTATATATAATGTTAAGATTAATACATTATGACAACAAGCCAAGTTGACACGGTCTTGTCCCATGACTTGTTGAGTCATAATCAGGTCAGGTTCAGGTTCAAAAAACTGAACCTATCAAAATTTTGGGTTAGGTAGGGACACACGTCAACCCATCCCAACCTATCCCATGAACATCCCTAAGTTGGAGACACTTCTTTTCTCAAAGCTAAGTCTATGTTGTCAATGGTCAAGAACAAATACATAATTCCCTTAAAAGTATCACAGAAATGGGCATAGTAACTTGTAGAAAAATATAACAAAGGAATATTTTAATATGTACAACATAACATGTCTAACAAATATTCTTATTGACCATAATTTCTCCTAAGAGTCTTAGGTCACAATGAATAAGAAATATAATAAAAATATAATGTACACACTCATGCCACCAAAAAATACAAGCTTGATAAATTACCATAATATAATTGACAAAAGCAAATAAAAAATACATTGTATTAAGCACAAATCGCATTAATAATAATGTACTGATAGAGTATAATTATTATTAATGCAATATTATTCACAAATAAATCATTTAAAATTACACAAATTTTGTATAATTGTTTGCACAAAGGGTGAGTTGACAATTATATAAAATATTAACAATTATGCTTGCAAAAAACTATTTAATAAACATGTCAAGCACAAAACATCAAAAGGTCAATTATTTAAGTCTCTCCAAAAAAAAAAAAAAAGGCTTAACAGAGATAGCACGTTGCACTAAAATTTATTAAATAACAATAAAATCATACACAAAATATCTCAAGCCCAAAAGTTGAGAGTATAATATTAAAAGATACAAAATTATTTCAGATAAATTAATATTACGAATAAATATTACGAATTCGTGTGTATGTTCCAACTTTGTTGATGCATAAATAAAAACTAGAAAATACTCAAAAATTTTCAAAAAAATACTTGCGAACAGACTCAAAAAATTCTCCCGTTTTATAGTGATGTCTTGTGTGTTTTTGCAATGTTTTTGCGCATATTTAACACGAACAAAAGCCCTTCATCAAGTTGGAGAATAGTTTGATGATTACACAGAAAACAAAGATTAATAGACGGAGGTTTCACGAAGAAATCTACGTTTGGAACGGTTTCTCCAAAATTCTTTTCAAGTAAGATGAATGATGTTTACATAAATTCAATCTAATTTCAATATCCGACCAAATCCCTCAATTAATTTCATAAAATGTTGTGTTTTCAAATTGAAATTAGATAAAGAGCAAAAAAAAATAAAAATGACGTAATGGGTTCAAAAACGATTTGGCTATATTTGGTAAAAATAGCTGAAAAGTTAACTAAAAGTTAGAAAGCTAGCTAAAAGTTAAAAAGCTAGTTGGTAGCTGAAAGCTAAAAGTTGTTAAATTATTTTATTGAATTATAAGTGTTTGATAAAATGCTTAAATATGCTTTAAGTATTTGTAAATATAGTTCTGTTTGGTTTTAGTCCTTGCAAACTATTTTTCTTAGTTTTAGAACCTTAACATTTTCTTAGTGGTTTTTTTAGTCCTCGTCATTAACTTTAGTTAATTTAGTATTAATATAACTAATAAAATAAAAAATATTAATTAAGATAATAAGGATAATAAAAATAAATAAATTAAGATAATTATATTATTTTTCGGTGTGTAATTCAATTAAGTAATATATTTATTATTTTATATAAATAAGGTAAACATGTTATTTACTTTTATAATTTTTAATATATTATAAACAATGAATTTTATTCCTTTTAATATTGTTCTTACTTTTCAATTCACTAATTTACTTTTAACATTGTATTTTTTAAAAAAAATTATAATTTACTTAGATGTTTATAATTTATTTTTAATATATTACTTTTATCTTTAGAGACAAATTCACTGCTTGTGATATATTAAAAAAATAAATTATATTACAGTCAGTTAAAATTAATGAATCAAAATGTAAAAATAACATCAAAGTAATATATTAAAAGTAAATTATAAACGTTTAAGTAAATTATATATTTTTTTTAAAATTACAATGTTAGAAATAAATTAGTGAAATAAAAAGTAAGAACAATATTAAAAGCAATAAAAATCACTATTCAATATATTAAAAATTAAAAATAAATTATAAAATTAAATTATATATAATTACCTTATTTATATAAAATAATAAATATATTACTTAATTAAATTACACATCTAAATATAATCTAATTATCTTAATTTAAAATATTCTCCACGACCTTAATTATGTTAATTAAAAAAAGAATAAAATATAAAAGCTAGAAACTAAAAGTTAACGATTAAAAAACACTACAAGCTAATAAAAAAGACTTGTTTACCAAATACTATTAATAAGATCAAATAAGTTTCTTAGTTTGTAAAAATAGCTAAAAGTGCTTGCCAAACATAGCCTTGATAAAAAATTCTTTTAATTTGATAGATAAAATCAAACGAGATTAACACGTTTATGATGTATGCTTAAGACCAAATAATAACCATATATCAATTTTAAAAAACATACATAAAATATAAGGGTTCAAGAATTAAAAAAAAAATTGAGTTTAAACTTGATCTTTTGATAAAACAAACCAAAATTTTAGGTTGTTTTTCTGAAACGTTTTATTTAATTCAAAGTACACATAATTTTACATACGTTTTATGATCAAAGGCCCTAAATTATTTTGCTTAATTTTATCAAGAATTAAAATAAGAAAAAATGATAGGGGTTGACAGGATCTAAAATTTCAATATTATTATAACATGAAACAACCATAACATGTATCAATCTTAACTCTGATACTATTGATCGAATTTAATGACAAAATAATGCACAATTATGGCATGCTTATAACATACAATAACAATTATAAAAAGTTAGAAGATGTAATATTTATTAATTAAAATATCATAAATCTTATTTTTTTATTATTATTAGTTTTAATAATCTAGAATTTATTGACATTTTTTTTTTGTGTGTGTATACAATGACGACAACGGGTATAGAATCTAAGGTTTCATGCAAACTACCCAAATCCTCTACCATTAAGTTGACCCTAATGGGTTTTAATTTATTGACAATGTTAATTCATAAAATACCAACATCCAAGACAGACTAGAAATTCCTATATAGGTTTTGTTTGTATAAGCTATGCAAATTAAAATGAGTTTAATTGTAATGCACTGTCAATGTAAAAACTTTTACACTATTAACCAATCGAAAATAAGCTTTAGTATGATTTTTAGAGTAATTATTATCAAAGTCAATAAACTTACAATATATGGTAGGTTATAATTGGATGACAGTGTAAAACTGTTTTACATTATCCGTACATAACCTATTTTCTCAATTAAAATAGTCAATAATTGAGACATCATTATATTATATTAAATAATGGTATAAGTTATTGCATCATAAAGTTGTTTTGTATTTAATTTACTGTTGACTAACTATAGTCAACTTGATTTACTGAAGTCTCTCTTCTTATAGGCTTTAGTTTTGCTACCCAAGCCCATAACCATATTTTCGGATGAAGGGAGAATCTAGAATTGGGTCAACCCAATTGCACCAGAGACCAAAAAACGAAAGCCCAACTTGATCCACACTACTAATGTAACCCATAATCATACGTCCAAGAATGAAAATCATGAGCTGTTATAGAAATCAAATGTTTGCCAGCCAAAAAAAAATTGTTTGTCATTATGTGCAAGATTTTCAACTAACACGTGTAACAACCTCGGGAAATATGATATTTTAATTGAACGGAAGTTTTTATTAAATCCTGTTTCTTTTTTCAACAATAACTGTCTCCCGAAGCAACTCATATTGGTCTTTTTTACAAGGAACAGACTCGTTCCAATTTACAAATAAAATTTCCCTTCTAATTAAATTCTTCTTCTACTGTTTGAAAGGGAAAATATATATATATATATATATATTTGTTGTTGTTGAGTTGGTATAAAAAGTGAAACGAAAGGAAATATGTAAGGTTAAATAACTTTTATGTCCTTTTAAATATTAGTAAATAGATGAATAAATTTGTCATTTCAATTATTTTCTTTCTCTATCTAAATTCTCTCTATTTGAGGAGATAAAACTTCTCATGAGTCGTACTTAATTTTTTTCTCTTTTATTTCCATTCTCTATCTTCAACTAAATACTCAAAATTATACCTTTTTTTTTTTCTTTTTACTTCTCTTTTTTCATTTTTTTTCCTCCTATGTTCTACACAGACAAACAGAGACTTATTAATAATCAATAATAAATTACATTTCTCTTGTTATTATTACCTATAACTTGAGTATTTTTCAGTACCAGTATTACAGAAAAGATTAATTACTTAATTTAGCTTAATAAGGATAATTACGTTCAAAATTGTTTATTTTTCAATATAAAAACTTTACTATCATAATGTCAATATTAATAATTGTTTTTGGTATGAGGCTACATATATTCTCTATGAGAAGCAATCCTATTCAAATTAGGTAAGATTACTATGGATGGTAAAACTCTTCTTCAGAGTATTTAATGCAGTAGCATACTTGGGACTCAAGCTCGAGACTACTACTTAAATTACAACAACCTCATGTCAATTAATTTACTCGCTCGGTGATTATAATAATAATTTTGAAGTATTCAAATTTTCTCACATGAATATATAAACAACACAAATACCGCTATTATTTTATACTATTCTCATGTTCTTGCAAGAAATTCTACTAAAAGAAAAGAAATATAAAGAACGAGAATGAAAAGGAAAACGAATGTATAACAAAATTTAAATTTATGCTTTTGTCCATTATTTTAGCCATTAAACTATTGTTTTAAAGTTACATTTGAGTATTTAACAATACGTAAAATGAAATAAATATAGAGTATAATGGTCATGCACTGTCAGTGTAAAAAATTTTACACAATCATCCAATCAGAAATCACCATTAATATGACTTTTAAAATGTTTATTATAAAAGTCAATAAACTTATAATAAATGGTGGTTTATGATTGGATGACAGTGTAAAACTACTTTACACTATCAATGTATGACCATTAAACTCATAACTATAAATAAATTTTCGTGACATAAAATTTAATTATTATTTTATTATTTAAATATTTTATGTTATAATAAATAATTTTCTTACATATTTTAAATAAAATACAGTACACTTTATCATGTTTTATTTTAAATAGTTTTGCTAATAATACTCAGTATTATTATACATTTTTTCACTCAATTTCAAACTTAATTACACTTTTAATTTCTCTATTATAGTTAATGTACGATTTGTCTGTCAAATTTGTTACTCATATTTAGTCCCTCAATTTTTTATTTATTAATGACTACTATCAAATCTTTCAATTTTTTAATTGTTAAAATAAATCCCTTTATCAATTTTTCTCAACTTAAAACTTTTAAATTCTCATCTTCATTATCAATATCTTCATAAATAGACCCTATTAAATTATTTTAAACCCTTTTTTCTCAACATTTACTAATTAAAACATCCCATTTCATCTAAAATTAAAAAAAAAACTTTCCCACCTTTAAAACATTAACCTCAAACCGTATAATCTTTTTAATTTGATTAAATTTTTAACAACTAATCCTTTTTAATTTGGATTAATAAGCCAAGTTTCTCTCCTCAAAAATAAAAATAAAATTCGTTGTGTATCTCAAATCTTTCCTAAATTCCTAATTGTTTGAATGAAAAATAATGATTTGAGGATTTTATATATAAATTTGTTTGTAGTAATTAAAAAGTAAAATTAGTAAAAAGTAAAATCATACATAAATCACATTAGAAGTGCCTTTGAACTCTTATTCTCTTTATCTTTAGAAAGATGTCATGAATAATAAGATAAGATAACAAAAAATTGTCTATTTTAATTTTAGATTTTTTTTAATTGTGTATGTAAAAATAAAAATAAATAATAATAATAATAATAATATACAGTATTAATCTTTTTATATTCAAATAATAAAATTTGTATGTTTTAGAAATATAGTCCAAGCCCAAGCCCAAGTGTTAACTGTGGGTAGCGACTATCTTCATAAAAAGTGACAACAGTTGCCAATTCAGTTTGCACTGGATCCCCTCTGCATGTGCAAAAGAAAAGCTGGGCCGATGTCCTTCCTTGAACCTTTTTATAACAACAGGAGATATGTGTTGTCTAGCAAAAAGGATTAGTCTCCCATAACATGATGAACTAAGATTTAAATTTTCAATGGGAGAGATGCTCACACTTAGTATCCAACTGTGCTTTGAACAAGATTGTCTTCAAAAGAAGAGACAAGTGGAAAACCAAAAAATAGGCATATATTGTTAGTAATATTTTAAAATTGGACCAGTTATTGAATTAGTTAAAATTTAATAGTTCAACAGTGATAAAATTGTAGTTAAAATGGAATTAATAAAATAATAATAACAATTAAATAATATTAAATAAACATAATATTATTAGTTTATAATACTAGAAACTAAAACTAAAACACTATTTTATAAGATTTTAACATATAATATATACACAAAAACCCAATTCAAGTATATCATAATATTTGTGTCAAGTTTCAACAATATACAATAATATTCATTAATAATAACAAGTTTACATCTTGAATCAAAAAGACAATGACAAATAGTTTATGTTGAATTTTCATTTTATTAGAAAATCAAAAAGACACCATATTAAGCAAATTTCATTGACTCGTCGTGAATTTTTTTTTTGGTCATTTTTTACTAATTTTTGACTGATTTTTCTCAACCGATTTTATGGTTTATTAAGACTGGACACTAACCATTTCACCAAATTTTCGATCCAATTGAGCCATTTGGTCTAGTTTTTAGAACATTGACTATCAATGTAAAAGTTTTTATACTGTTAATCAATTAGAAATTAATCTTAGTATGACTTTTAAGGTAATTATTATAAAATTCAATAAACTTACCATACATAATTGCTTGTGTTTACATGACAATGTAAAAGATATTTATACTGTCAGTGCATGCATTATTTATTCTTAATTTAATTTGTATATCATTGTAACTAGTATTTTAGTTAGTGTATTACATAGGATAAATATTTATATTTAAATTATTAAAATTTATAATAAATAAATGTATTTAAATATATAAATTATATTTTATATTTAGAATGAATAGTTTAGATTATGATATAAAGTTATTTTTTAATTATTAATAAATTCATTTAAAAAGAATAATTGAAATTCAACTTAGAGATATAAATAAAAGATGATAAATTGAAGGAGATAGACAGTTAAGAAGATCAAATATATAAATAAAGATAAAAGGATGATAGTTTGAAATTATTGAGAAGGAAATTTTTTAGCTAGTTACCAATGTAATACTTTCTATGTTTCATTTTGATTGAAGTTTTTTAGCAAAAAAAAAAAATAGATTAATGGTCATGCACTAACAATGTAAAGTAGTTTTATACTGTCATTTAATCACAAACTACCATATATTGTAAGTTTATTGACTTTTATAATAACTACTTTAAAAGTCATATTAGTGGTGATTTCTGATTGGATGATAGTGTAAAATTTTTTACACTAACAGTGTATGACCATTAAACTCAAAAAAAACTATTCAAATTGTCATTTTATAATACCAATGAAGCATTAAATATTTTTTTATTACATTTTTAAGACAAATGTTAACCAATGCCCTTAAAAAATGGAAAGTTTTCATTAAAAAGTGTCATTAATACACATTTATTGTGATTTCCAATTCACTCCTAACATGAATTCTAATAAAAAAATTATATTTTAAATTTTTAACCAATGCCTTAAGAGCATTGGTTAGCAAGACTCCCTCTTTAATCATTATTTTGGAGTGAGAAAATAAAAAAGAAATATAGATGAGAGAGAATCTAATCAAATGAAAGGGATATAATAGGAAATTGCATAACAATTTTTTGAAAACTAAAATATTAATTGTATTTCTTAATTTATGCGCCAAAACCTTAAATGTCAATCAAAATAAAGGGAATATGTGAAATGTATATCTAAATGAAGGAAGAGAGATAATATTGAAAATATGTAATTGAGAGAGTGATGAGAGCAAAAGTTTCACCCTCTAAGTTGTATATTTTAGTTCATAATACTAGAGTAGATTTAAACAAATTCTTATTATTTAATTTTTTAACAATGTCTTCACAATTTTGTAATTTTTAATTAGGTTTTCAATCGTTAAATATTATAAATTTTTTTAAATTATGAAGAGATATTTAAATAATGAAAATAAAGTATAATAATTTATTCAATTGTATTATATATTAATTTATTTATGCTTTTAAATAAGTTTCTATAATTACTAATGGAGATTTGGTTTAATAAAATAATGAAAAAATAGTGTATGTATTGATAGTGTAAGAGCATCTTTGATGGGGTTGCTTATATTGATTCTTAAGATTAAGTAACTTGATAATATCATTGAAACAAATGAGTTCTTATAGAAGTTGCTTATATAAGCAACTACCACCAAGGTTGCTTAAAATTTTAAAAGCAATTTTTTAAGTCAAAATGAGGATTTTTGTGTGAGTGGAGAGATAAAATAACACTTACTAAAATAAGTTAAGAACTCAAATTGAGTTTTATCATTGAACTAAAAATTAGTGAGTTGTTCTTAAATCTTATGTAGCAACAAGGGACCCACCAAAAAGAGTTAAGAATTCAAATTGAGTTTTTGCATTGGAGATGCTTTAAAGGTTTTTTACATTATTTTTCAATTACAAATTTTTATATATAGTAAGTTTGTTAACTTTTATAATAACTACTTTAAAAGTTATACTAATAATAATTTTTTATTATTTGATAGTATAATTTTTTTTATAAACTCTAAAATAATTTAGTCTCCCATAAAATAGCAAACAATACTTCAAATTTTTATTGAGAGAGACACTCATATTTAAATACAAAATGAATGATTTAGATGGATTTTGAGTCGGATTGAAAAGGACAGTTAAAATACAATTCATTTATAATTCTCTAAAAATGTAATAATAAATCCAGCCTGTCCAACACCTAGTAATAAAAATCATCTAACACATTCATTGATTATTTTTTTATGAATAAATATCTAATCCATTTATTTAAAATTAGAGTTTAAGGATTATGCACTATCAGTGTAAAAAGTTTTATCTTAATAGTTATTATAAAAGTCAACAAACGTACCATACATCATAGTTTTGTGATTGAATGACAGTATAAAACTATTTTACACTGTCAATACATAATCTATTTTCTCTTTAAATTATACTATGTTTTTAAAACTTATTTTTATCTATTTAGTTATAGAACAATTCTCTCTCTGGAGTTAATTAAAAAATATTTTCTAAAAAAGAGACTTAATTTTCAACCATTATTACTGTATACATAAAATAAAATGTCCACATGATTTTTATATTTTCATCCATGCGATAACCACCAAAGAGATTAGAAATAAAGGTTGAAAGAACAAATGTGAAACACTTGAGAGAAATTGGGTAATACAATTTCAATAGTAAAAAACGACTAATTAATGTGATAAAGGAGCCAAAAAAAGAAAAGACTCTCAAGGTTATATAAACATTTGAAGGTGAGCCTCAAAAGCACACATGAAGAAAAACTAACTATCTAATCTGTATTTAGTAGTCCGCTAGATTTTTAAAAATCTGGATGGAGTGTTACTTACCATAAAAATTAATCTATCCAATTCAATTCGTTTAATTTTACTTTTATAAAAAATAGATTTCTTTTAAGACTGTAGCTATCTTTCACATAAGGTAATACTGTTCGAGTTGAATACAATTATTATAGATGATAAACTCTCTCTTCGAGTATTGAATATAGTTGCACATTCAAGACTCAAACTCGATATTACTAGCTAAACTAAAACAACTTCAAGCTAATTAATCAACGCATTCAGTGGTTATAAAAAATAGATTAAATTGAACTTAAGTATAAAAGGATAGTTTTATAATCATAAATACACGAAACATTTTGCCATTTCTACTTCTTATAAAAGTCACATGAAAGAAAAATTTAGAATTGTTTGAGTAATTGATTATTGAACCTTCTCGAAACTAGGTCGAATTCGCATAGCTTGGCTCCAATGTGAGTTGTGGATCTTTCTGAATAAAAGACAGGCAAGTGAGTCACGCTAATCACTAACCCAAACTAGGATGTGGATCGAATTCATTATTATTTCTTCCTTTGCCTCTGGTTTGGGTTGGAGTTGTGGGTCTTCCCAAATCAGAGCTAAACACAAGGCCCGAATTTGCATAGCTCAGCTCAAATGTATTTGATACACATGACAGTGTTATTGAAAACAAAACACAACTTTCAGGTCAGAAAATGTTTTGTGTGTTTCTTTGTAAATGTGAATCCTTGTTTTTTGTGTGTATTTGTAGATTGAGGATTGCTATTATGTTTAGTTAATTAGCTTAGAGCGTGTGTGCCTACTTGTTATTGTTTATATGTTATGTACTGTTGTAATGCTCTTTCGTTAACATTTTATACTTTTATAAGTATTGCTGGACATTTTTAATGAATGATTTATTGATAAAAAAAAAAAAAGTGTCAGAAATTGTTGAACTTCAAGACCGATATCATATAGTTTGGCTTTAACCGGAACAATTATAAAAATAATTTATTATTACTAGGCCACTCTTAGCTTATATAACATTTAAATAAGACAACTTTAAGTGAAATTAAAAAATCATCAAATATATCCGATAAATCTCACAGTAATATATTCAAAAGAATGTTTTGTTTTCTAAAAATAATAAATTTCCACCCATAATCAGATACATCAAATACGTCCATGAAAAGAAGTTCCACTTAAGGGGCTCACCCATGTGCATTTTTATCTTTTTCCTCCACACCCACCTGCTCTCAGCTCAAAGTTGAATCCCCAGTGGCTGGTTTCACCCATCTACGCTATTCCCCCAAACTCATGGAAGGGATTTGTAACTGTCAAGGATTCTGTCGGGACACTTTTTTTTTTTTTAAAATTATTAATTATTAATGTTCTACAGTCACGCTTCACCTGTTTGCTGGTTGAAAGAGAAATATTTATCTCGGTCAAAAAATGATTTAAAGTATATAAAGTGTCCAGTGTCCTCATATAAATCAACCACTATGTATTCAACCTAGCTTTCGGCTTTCGGGTTGGAGGTAGAAACATTCGAACATATATGTTAGGTGACTTTTTACATCCCGCTCCCTCTTTCTTCAATTCTTTCTACTAAAAAAAAATAAAAATTGAGGGAGTAATAATAAGAAAAAGAAAGTTAAATACATAGAATATAATTTTTAAATTTCAATTTGAACACTACATAATGTGGAGAAACAAAATTGAAATGAAAAACATGTTTTTTAATTAATTGAAAACTAAAGCATGAAAAAGGATACATAAATAACACCATTTTTTTTTCGTTTTCACCTTAGTTCGTGTTTGGTAACACGTTACCAATGCACGTTAAAGTCAAATTCTCATGTCAATATTAGGAGAAGACGCAGAAGCAATACTGTGTAACTTCCAAACTTTTTTACTTCTCATTTTCATCTTAGATTTTTTTTTCATGAAATTCTTTTTTTTTTCTTTCCAAACTTTTTCCATTTTCTATTAGTTGTAAATTATTGAAAATTTTATTCACAATCAGGCCTTGTTTTCTAATAAAAATAATTATTCTCACCAAGATCCGTAGGTCCAAAACTCAAACTTACCACTGCTAAGTATCATTATTGAACTTAAGCAATAACTACTGCAAATGGTATTTTCCACTCAGTGTGTAGTTGTACCTTCTTTTGTCGGTTAGTTAACAGTTATTTCGGCCGTTGAACTTTTTGGATATCTCTGCCATACACCTACCATTTTAGCTTGATTGGTGGGACTAGAATATTTTCTTTTAAATGCACTTGCCTTCACTTTTTTTTTCTTGGTCTTAGTCAACACTCTGCATTTGTGTGTCTGCGCATGTGTCGGTGATACAGAGAGAGAGAGAGAGAGAGAGTTCAAAATTCAACATAAGAAATATCAAATATGAAATCATATATATCAACTCTTCTGCACTTGCTTTCTCATAGGCCAGATTCATAAATTTGGTTCTATGAGGTTTACAGGCGGAGGTTGTAATCATACAAAAGTAGACCAAATCGGAAACCCAAAAGTAAAAAAGCAAAAAAAAGGACAAATAGTGGAAACCAATGTTAAAAAAACTAAAGAAGAAAAGAAAAGAAAAGAATGGTGGAAGGAAATCATATGAAAAGTACACATCCTAGCTAAAGAAATGACCATAGTTAGTTAATAGGGTCATTCTCTTTCCCCTTCCCTCCCTCTTGATTTTTTTAATAATTTTGTTTCCAATCCTTTTTGGAATTAATGGACCGGCCTGCAGAGACAGTTACTCGAGGGGTCATAATCAGCAACGGGAACCCTTCCTACAGTTGAGTGCACCCGCACCAGTTGTTATGGACCCCACTAGTGAAGATGGCCTTGCACTCAAGCTCGAAGCTCTTGCATAGCTAGAGGAGGCTCCAGCCCCCGATGCTGTGAAAAACGCACCATTTACCATTAGGTCCCCTTCTGACCTCCAATTCCACCCCCTCCATTCACTCTCTGGTGCATCCTCATGCTTTGTCACCTGCACAGTTTCACATAATATAATTTCATTATAAAAATTTTATCACATTAAAAAATAATTAAAAATATTTACTATTTTTAAGACAAAACTTAATGTTTAGTACCTCTTTGCTGAATCTGTCGTCGGGTGCAGCAAACCTGTTGCCTTGGCTATTGATGGTTGGGTCAGCACTTCCCCCAATAGCATACATTTCCCAATGGGTGTAGTCATTGTTCACCACATGAAAATATCCATGCCTACACCTGCACACAACACCAACATTTTTTTTCAAATTTCAGCACTCCTGGCTCCACATAGTAATAGCTAACAAGGATTATTGTGAAAGTAAAACAGTCACTCCCATCCATATTGATTTCTAAGCTTTTTCACTTTGACTCTCTCCTCCCTCCCTTTTCCTTTTCCCGTTTCCCCTTACACAAATTGGAAAACTCATATTATAATCTTACTTTTGATGGTTTAATTACACTTTGTATCACTCAAATTTATTATTTATGATTTTGTTACCATATTTTTTTTCTCTATATTTTATCATCTTATTTTTAAAATCTTATAATACGATAATAAAATCTACAAAATAATGAAATTTGAATAACTCGAAATACAGGTAAGCCACTTTCGAAAAGTGGAAACAAGAAATTACTAGCTACTTTACCTTGGCATCCTTTGAACGAGCCCTTCACCAAAGTGGTTGAAAGCAATAGTGACCTGCATGTTCTTATCTTGAGTGTACGAATCACTGTGACCCAAAAGCATGACCTTATCATGCTGAGTCATGTAATTGTTGGAGATGGTAATCGCGGTAGAGCCATGGATGGCATCAACTAACCCATCGTTACAGTTAGACAAAGAGCAATGGTCAACCCAAATGTGGCTTCCTCCAAAGATGGACACGCCATCGCCGTCCGATACGGTCCTCCACCCGTAGTGGCGTGGGGAGTCCCGCACCATAGCATTCCCGCCTTGCTTACAGTCATGAATGTGTAAGCCGTGGATTATGACATTGGTCACAAACTGTATAGTAATGCATGGACCACCGGCAATGTGCACGCTGGTGCCTCTTCCGTCAATGGTCTTGAAGGAGTTCATGATGAGCTCTTCCTTCAGCTTAATCACCATGTCTCTCGCGAATATGATCCACAGCGGCTCGTCTTGAATCACCGCATGCCGGAGAGTCCCCGGCTTGGGGGTCACCGGGTCGTCGTCGCCGGAATCGGTGACCACGTAGATTTTCCCGTCCCTTCCACCAATGGCGTTTTTGCCAAAACCAATTGCGCAATCCGCTAGCCTCTGCCTGTTCTTCTCCCAGTTGGGGTCACACCTCCAACAATCGTCAATGGGGTTGCCTGTCCCACAGGACAGGTACCCCAAATTCCTCCTACCTACAGAGGCATTGATTTTCCTACACCAAATAAATAAATAAGTAAATACTAATTTTATTAATGTGTCACTTGTTACTCTTACTCAGCACAAATGCCAGTAACATGTTTTTTAACAAATTTTGTGACATAAATATTCAAAAGAGTGTGTTAAAAAATGTGTTACTAATATTTCTAACGGCACATTGCATTAATATATGTATGTTGTACAGGTAGTGGAGGTTTTAGTATAGAGGGTGTGAGTTTATTTACCTGTTTACTTCCTGGGCCACCAATTCGGGGTTCTGGACAGGGGAAGAGGAAATGAGGGTTGGGGTGAGGAGAGAGAAGAGGAGGAAGAGGAGAGAGAAGGGAAGTGGTGGCCATGTTTGATTCGGTGTTGTGTGAGGAGTGATGAGAGAGAGAGAGGGTGAGAAGAAAGTACGTAGAGGAGGGTGTATATAAAGGCATTAAAGCCGGGCTAACTGGCGTGATTAAACTGAACATGTAGGGCCCAGGTGCTTCGTGATTTCTGGTTTCACGGGATACCAGTTGGGCAGTTTTGTCCGTTAAGCAAGCCCCAAATGATGGGGGATGGTCAGAACAGTCTTGTAAATAAGGGTCTCAGGAATGTGCTGAGTGCAGGACAATCAAATGTTACCTTGTTTTACTACATCTGCACTGTTTATTATCATTGAATGAAGTTTATTAAATACTGTAACTCTCACTGGTTAAATGTTACTCTTTCTTATGCAAACTTTTTGGTTTTGATTCATTAATCAATGTCCTTAAATATTTGTTAGCGTTTTCCCTTTTCTTTTTGTTACACATTTACACTGTTGGTTTTAACTTTTAACAATGAGTTACGGCATGAGAGTTGAGTAGAAACTGGATCTAGAGTACAGAGTATACTATTACTACCTCCGTTTCCTTAATTGAGGATTACCATTATGGTCCCAAACAGAGATGTTTTTAAAAAAGTTCCTTACTTCCCTTGCCACATTAATTTGCATAAGCGTTGAGAATAATCAAATTAAGGAGGCATCCCGCAACGAACGAGTAATGGGCACTTTGATTAATTGAATTATTCAACGAGGGTGGTGAAAGTAAAAGCCTCCTCAAAAGCAGGGATCATGTGATGTAATGAAGTACTGGGCACTTCAGTTAACCATGTTCATATTGGCTGTGAAAATAAAACTCATCCCATTTTTGGTACATCTAGGCAGCAAATTCTTTATATTTTGACTTTGTTTCCCATAAACGAGTGAGATCGTGAAAAATTAAAACGTTACCGGGTGGAAGAGATTGACCTACTTGCTCCTATGGGTCCATCTATTACTTTAATTAAAGAGGCATCTTGGAAAATCTTGAGCTTGATATCCATGTCCTGCGTTCTTAATTGCAATTGGGATATTGGAGAAGCTCGTTCATAAACAATGCACTGTAGGACGATAGGAGAAGAGAAAGTGAAACACAAAAGGCCGGCTGGTAAGAAATAAATAATTGTTTTTATCTGCAATTAATTATTAATTGTTTTTTTTTATCATAAAAGGGTTTCTTTTGATAGAGATCACAGATATCCTTACAAGAAACAATTTTATTTGAGTCGGATAAAATCATTATGAGCCGCATCATAAAAGGATTTCTAATTTATCTTTCTTTGTTTTGTATTTTTGTATGCCAATACTAATATATCACGCAACTGGTTATTAATTAATATGTATATGCTAGAACATTATTGAATTAATATGTACTTGAAGAGGAAATGTACGCAGGTAAAATGATACGATGATGAAAACATGCACCGACACCGAAAGAGCTTTAATCAAGGCGTGGATAACAACCCATAGTTTTTTTTTTTCTTTGTTATTGAACTTTTCATCTAATCATATTGCCCATACATGCTTGCTGTTAAGCATTTAGGTATATAGAGAGGTTCCCATAGAAAGAAAAACAATACTATTTAAGGTGCTTTCGACTTGAGAAATTGTAAGAATCTATATTGATAATAAGATAGGGACGGCCTGAAACGACATGAGAGAAATTTTTTACTCTAGCCAGCTTATAATTGCTTGCTCAATGATATCTTAGATTATATGGGGTCCCGAACCCGAACTCTTGCTTTGCTTGCGTGACAAGGGAAAACAATTGCGTTCAATTGTGTTAGTAAAAAAGAAAAAAGTTAAACTAACTTTTATTTTGGTACAGGAAAAGTAAGAACTGGGCGTGTGTTTGAATTGGATTAATGGTAGATATTATTTTAATAACTGATTATATATACAATTGATTGTGTGAAATAAGTTTTATGTTGAATATGTTATGCAAAAAGTGAATTTAATATAAGCGTTTTAATTTATATATATACACCATTTAACAGAAACTTATATTATCTTCATGTTATATTAAGGAATAAGATAACATGATAAAGTGGTCAAAACTTAATTAAAATAATATATTTCATTTGAATTATCTAAAATTTTTTATAGTAAAACTATAAAAAATAAATTGTAATAGTTGATTTTATATCTAAACTGATCAATTATTGAGGATAAAATCAAATGGAAAAATAAAAGTTAACTAGAAAATAATATATTAATTTTTAATCATAATCTCAACAATCTTGCTTATTTGAAAAAACACCTTTTTTCCCTTTGTAATAAATTATAATTATAATTAGGTTTTTACCAATGTTACCAAATAAGAGAAAGTAAGATTAATTATAAACAATTCTTTTATGGAAACGGATTATAATCTCAAAATATACTCCAATCCAAACACAATGTTGGGTTCGTTTAAAAGGAAAAAAAAATTGATAGAACCTTTCTATTTGATAGTGTGTGTGTGTGTGTATATATATATATATATATATCAAATTACTTTTTTACATTTTAATATAAATCAAAATGTTAGTGAAAATAAAAATAACATCACTAGAAAGAAAAAAAATAATAGATATTTTTAGACCATCGGAAAAAAAAAAAGAGAAATCTCTTGAATTGGAGTTAGAAACTCGAAATAGAGCAAAAGCAGAATACGCTAATCAAATAAATCTTGAATCATCTCTCTCAAACCAAGAAAAAGATATTTAAAAAGATTATGTAAGATTGGGCAGTGAAAAGAATGGTAAGGGTATAAAGAAAAAGAAAGACAAGAACAAGATGGAGGTAGAACTTAATTTCTTACTACGAAATTTTTTGACTTTACATTTGAACCGGAATAATTTCTTTGGTCAAAGAATATTTAAAAATGTCAAAGTATATATATATATAAGAACAAGATGGAGGTAGAACTTAATTTCTTACTATGAAATTTTTTGACTTTACATTTGAACTGGAAGAATTTCTTAGGTCAAAGAATATTTTAAAATGTCAATATATATATATATATATATATATATATAGGGTTAGGATCCGTTGACACCAGGTGCCAAAGTTAGTCAAATTACACCTTCAATAACTTTTTGTAGGATGCAAATTTAACCAATCCAACCGTTGAATTATATGATATTATCTTCATAATCATGTATATCAAATTTCATATAATTTAAACTTTTCTAGATATATCATCTAACATTGAATATTTACATATATTTTAATTTTATATTATACGTTAAAATAAAGTGATGCGATAAACTACTAAATAATTTTGGAATTGTGTGAAATTTTGTATACTTAATCTAATTAATAAGAACATCAAATTCAATGGCTAGATTGATTAAATTTGCATTCTACAAAAAGTTATTGAATGTATAATTTGACTAACTTTGACACTTGGTGTTAATGGATCCTGACCCATATATATAGATATATGGATTTACGCACATTTATTTTTTAATTTAAGTATGTTAGCAAACTACACCATGGGTGTGTTTTGAGATACATATAATGTATTCCAACTAAAAAATAATTGATTGAACCTTATATATATATATGGTCAGGATCCGTTGACACCAGGTGTCAAAGTTGGTTAAATTAAACTTTCAATAACTTTTTGCAAAATGCAAATTTAATCGATCTAATCGTTGAATTTGATGTTTTTATTAATTAGATTAAGTATACAAAATTTCATACAATTTTAAAATTAGTTAGTAATTTATCGCACCACTTTATTTTAATGTACAATATGATATTAAAATATATGTAAATACTCAATGTTAGATAAGATATCTAGAAAAGTCCAAACAATGTGAAATTTGATATACATGTTCATGAAGATAATATCACACAATTCAACGGTTAGATTAGTTAAATTTGCATTCTACAAAAGTTATTGAAGGTGTAATTTGACTAACTTTGACACCTAATGTCAACGGATCCTGACCTATATATATATATATATATATGGATTTGCTAATTAACACACATTTATTTTTTAGTTGGAGTATGTTAGTAAACTACACCATGGGTGTATTTTAAGATACATATAACGTACTCTAACTAAAAAATAAGTACATGTACATTAGCAAATGCTTTAAGGTTTATTAACATACACACACTTATTTTTTAGTTAGAGTATGTTAGTAAGCTATTACTATAATATATCTTAAAATATACTTACAGTGTAGTTTGCTAACGTACTTCAACTAAAAAATAAATGTGTATACGTTAACAAATTTCATATATATATATATATATATATATATATATATATATATATATATATATATATATATATATATAACACATATGTTTCACATATTGCTTTTTGTCCAATCCCAAGAGAGATCATACTACTTGAGTCAATAACATCACAATATGGTAAGATTAGCCCTTCTGACATAAACTTTTTTCATACATTAAGACTTGAACTTGACATACTTAATAAATAAAACATACACCACTTGAATTAACCATCCGCTTAAAAATATTTATAATAACAATTTTGTGGGAAAAATATTTGTCAAAACAATTTTAACTTTACTTTTGATGCATCTTTAGTGAATTTTATTTTACTCTAACATTCCAGAATCAATATACGATAACATTTAATAATTTGGATTATATTAATAATTAGGTAAGGTGTCAAACTCAATAAATGACGTAACAACATATTATTAGATATAAGTGTACTTTTTATATTTATGGCATACTATAATCAAATTCAAGGGTTTTTTTAGTACAAACTAAATTAGCCTAAGATATACTTTTAATTTTATAAATTTAAAAAAAAACTTGTGCTTAAAAATTTTAAAATCATATAACATGATTCTATATTTGGCTACACTTTTTATACATAATTTAATTCCTCATCACCTGACTCATTGAATGAAAATTTGTCCCATGTCTGCTTTATACTTACACGGATATCTATGGGTATCCATGAATATTTTTTAAAATATATTTTTAAAAAATTAAAAAAATAATTTTGAAACATATAATGTTATTAAAAAAAATTAGAGTAATTTATTTTATATATAATAAGAGATATTTAATTAATTTCAAATTGCGGGTATTTGCGGGCATGGGTATCTTGTTACCCTCTCTCACCCCATTAATTAAAAAACATCCATTTATTTTATTTGTAGGTACTAGTTAAGTTATCCATTTTGTATTTGTTGGCTAAATTTACATGTGAGTATGGATTTTTTTTTTTTATCATCCCTAATCGTGGTAGTTTTCCCTTTGACTAAAACATAGGTTGGTGGTGAAAGATTGTGGTATACCTAGAAAGACAATGCAACACTTCGAGTTCATAAGGGTTTTAGTAGAGTGATAGTAATGTCATAAATGCATACCTTAAAATACTAACAATGACCTATTTTCAAGGATATTTTGATGTAGGTTGAGGTGGCTCGTGCAAGGCCCAAGGCCCTGTTACGTCATTGCAAATATACCAAATTGCTTAAATAAATAGTGATAAGCATGAGTATCACCCCACAATGCTTGCACAATACTAACAATATTCACACTTTTTGCTATCTAAACTAACGAAAATGACAATTAAGTTTAGTGAAAGAGAAATTCAAATTTGATAAACTTAGAACAAAGCAATGCAAATGGAATTAATTCTTTTTGGGATTTTTAACAAGCAATTAAAGTGCAGAAAATGTTTTAACGATAAAAATGAAAGATATTGAGATTTAGCTTCACTAAACCATCCTTTCATGCATCATAATGGTTACTCATTAAGTTTATATTTCAAATATTATCATCAACCTATAAAAACACTTAAACCCTAATCCTTTGGAGGAAAGATCCTAAGTTCCTTGATTAAATTCTCAATCCTTTGATTAGCCTAACCAAGCAACTTGCTTTAAGATTAGAGGCTATGAAATGACTAATAAACCATGTTTTATTCCTAGATACAAGGTTTATTAGGTGCTTTACTTCAGTTTAAGATTAGAAAGTGTTTTCCAACAATATTCAAACCAAAAATCAAGCCATGGGAGATTAAACAACAACAAGCATTAAGCAAAGAAGTGAAAGCCCTAAATAATGAAACATAAACATTGATAAATAACTCAAAATGTATACATGAGAACATGTTTAATTACATCAAACCCCAACAAGAGAAAATCTAGCTACCTATAGACATGTAGGCCTCCAAAATGGTGAAGAAATGATGAATATTAGCAGAAGAACCATGGAGAGCTTTCCAACCATCACACACAACCCTAAGTCGCAATAGAGAGAATGTTTTATGATATGTCTTGTCTTGGGGCCCCTTATGCCTTTTGTCACACTCTCATTAAGTGACATGGCACCTGCTCTTGCTTAGTGAGCCCTTTTGTCATGGTCGTTGGACTTTGTCTCTCTAAGTGACCATGATAGCCACTAAGCGAGTAACTTGAGTGCTCTCTGGAAGTTTTTCTGTTAAGTCAGTAACTTGCTTGCTTAGCGAACCTTGGGCAGCAAAAACTCTTTCATACTCGTTGACCGAGCTTTTCTTTTACTGAGCGAATCCATTTTTCTAAACTTGCCCTAAACCTTCAACAACTTCATTCTTTCTTCACTTTCTACACAAAAGTTAGCTAAACAAAGTTAAAACATTCTAAACTATAGACATGATATATGAATCTTAATTACATACAAACTAACTAAAATTAGGGTCAATCGAAGTTTTAAGTTATAGAAAAGAGAGGATAATTGCATAAATACACACCAAAAAAATATACATAAATGACAATTATTAGGCCCATTGGAAATTTTTACCTATTTGGGAGTTGTTGATGGTGGAAATTTGTTTGAGAAATCGAAGTTGTTTCGATTCTCGATAGATAACTTCTCATGAAGATTCTAATCAACAAATAAAGTTTTTTAAACGGGACTTAGAATCTAAAATTTTAGTGTGGATTCTTTTATTAGAACTAGCAGTTAAGACTTTCAACTTGAGAACAATTCGATTAGTATTTCATTATTTAGAAGTAATTCCATATAATACTTGAATTTGTTATGTTCTTAATACAAATTGAATTAGTATCAAATTCATTTGTAATACATGTAAATATATGGTTTCAAGACATTATAAAATAACTGAATAAGAGCATAAACATTAAAACTAAATTGTGAAGGAGTTATTGAAAGAAGAGGGAGTTATTGAAAGGAGAAAGAGTTATAGACAAAAATTGTAAACAACTATAATGCATTGAAATAAAAGATAGGTCAAAACATACACGTTTTCCTTGGGACCAGTAGTTATATGTGCGACGTATGTGGCGTACAAGATTTGTGTAAATGATTAGAACAAAAAAAAATGACTACACAGTCGTTTATTTATAGACATTCCATCTAACGGTAAAATTACTACAACAAGACACGTATACAACATATAAATAACTTCTGAATAATATGCTGAGACCTATACAGAACTGTCTTCTAATAGTAACTGCTTCCAACGTTATTATAATCTCCTTTATACATCTTTCTGATTTGTCCAAGATCTTTTGTCAAACGTCACTTGAATGTTTCCTCGAACATGATTCGAATTCCTCCTCGAATGGTAGGGATTTTTACTCAAATGCGTTAAAGATTCTTGAGTTAAAAACTTTCAAGTAGCTTTCTTGTATACTAATCATAATCTTGTCGAACAAGGTATTTTGACAAAATTTGAATCTTGTCAAAAAAAGCACAAATGTTTGATAACTTACCCTCGTGTATATCTTTTCGACAACCACATTTGACAAATTTCATAATGACCCTAACAGGAGTATTATGCTATTTGTTTACTTTTTGTCGAGAAATTATATCTTGTTCCACGATGTATTAAATTTGCCTTACAACTAAGTCACTTGCTATGGACCTCAACCCAATTGCTCTCATAAGCCTTTTAGGCTGACGTGTGTTTTGAACTGAGATGAATCATCTTCTTATGATTTGGGCTTATATTTGTCCAAGCCAAAACACTTAATATTGAATGAAGTCATTAATTAGTTTCTTCAAAAATATCAAGAAAATATTATTTCTACCTCCATTCCATAATATTTGTCATTCAATGTTGTTTTACACGTCTTGGCAATTAAAGTTAGTAAATGACCTTAATTAGAAAAAAATATATAATTACATTCGATAAAATGGTATCAAGCTTTTTATGATAAAATAATTAATTTCTTAATTGCATTTGGTATCCATATCCTGCATTCTATTTTTTAAAATAAAAATTAAATCACAATTAATAATATTTGATACTTATTTATCTCCATGTTCTTCCACTTTTAATTTAACAGCAATCACCCACTATCTTTTATATTTACGAAATTCTAAATGAAAAAAATAGTCAATAACATCTAGTTATTTATATAAAATTTTTGTTGATCATTCAATATTGTTTTACACGTATTGGCAATTAAAGTTATTAAATGACCTTAATTAGAAAAAATATATATAATTACATTCGATAAAATGGTATCAAGCTTTTTATGATAAAATAATTAATTTCTTAATATAATTTGATATCCATATCCTGCATTCTATTTTTTAAAATAAAAATTAAATCACAATTAATAATATTTGATATTAATTTATCTTCATGTTCTTCCACTTTCCACTTCGTAGCAATCACCCCCCATGACCGTGTCTTTTATATTCACGAAATTCTAAACGAAAAAAAAAATTGTCAATCACATCCAGTTATTTACATGAACTTTTTGTTGATCATTCAATATTGTTTTACACGTATTGACAATAAAGTTATTAAATGACCTTAATTAGAAAAAATATGATTACAATTGACAATATGATATCAGGCTTTTTATGATAAAATAATTAATTTCTTAATTGCATTTGATATCTATATCCTGCATTATATTTTTAAAATAAAAACTAAATCACAATTAATAATATTTGATATTAATTTATCTTCTTGTTCTTCCACTTTCCATTTAGCAGCAATCAGCCCCTATCTTTTACATTCAGGAAATTATAAACGAAAAAAAATAGTCAATCACATCTAATTATTTACATAAAATTTTTGTTGATCTTATTTTATTTTTGTTAATAATAATTGAGAAATCTTTAATTTTTTTTTAGTGAAATAACTTACTCCTTCTGGTCTTGAATATAAGGAAAAAAAAAAAATCTTTCATGTTGGTCTCACATATAAACAAATCTTAACTAATTTTACTTTATTTAATGAAATGATTCCTAAAATACCCTTCATTTCATTGAGATTCTATCTTTAATGACCCTTTTTTTATTCTTGATATCAAGTTCTAATAAAAGATAATTCAGAAAAAAAAAAGTTATTTTCTTAATGGAATTAGTAAAATTAAATGATATTAACTAATTTTCTTAATTAGCATAAGTTAGTTTTTTTTTCTTATATTCGAGACTGAAGGGAGTACATCACAAATATTAAATACATAATGTTCAAATGTTTTATAATATTATAGTTTTTTGAAATATGATTTTTTATATTTTTTAACTCTATCAAATTTTCTATTAGTATGTGTAGATATTAACACATTTAAATACAGACACATATTTAACCAAGGCAATGAGCGATATGCTTCCAAAAATAACTAGAAATTTAAAATACCAAGTTAAAATGTTAAAATTTGAAATCAACTGTATTTAATAATGTCATCGAATAGATCAATGCCATGTATGCAAAATGAAACACACAATACCTCGACTTTAATTGATAAACCTCTAGAATGTCAATATTTATGAGAAAATTCAAATTATAATTTATGTTTGATACCCTTATTTTACCTAAAATTCCAAAACATTATAGTAATTGAATGCTGTGAAATAAAAGCACGCATCAATTAAAGAAACATACGAATACAAAGTATATAGTCTAAAAATACTACCTTTGAATAACCTCGTCTTAGTCAAGTGCAAACCCAACACTACCAGACTTCCTTGATCTTTGGCGATATATAGTCATAACTAAGTTGCACAATCTTCCACAAAAAATGCATCTCATATTTCCTCTTTCCGATATAAACCCTGCCAAAAATTACCGAGAGTGTAATCGAATTGATGTTTCTGAGACCATCCTTTATTCAGAATTGTATGGAAACCATAATTAAATGCCAACGAGGGCGAAAATTGAATGATATGAAAAACCACAATCCAATGCCATACGAGAGAATGAACCTTGGTATGATCTGCATAATGACCCATGTTCTATTTGTTAAATCTAACAAAAAATATAGGGACCCCCCAAAAAAAAAGAACTAAAATGAAAATAACTAAAAAATTAAGAGGATCAAAAGAGAAATAACCCTATATTATAAAGACTAAACAATTATTTAAGCCAAATTTATAAAAATTAAATCTTCAAACATTACAAATGCACCTTTGGGGACTAGAAAATAATCCTATATTATAAGAACTAAACAGTTATTTAATCAAAATTTATAAAAATTAAACCTTCAAACATTGCCAATGAACTGGTTGGAAGCAAAAAAATTATACCTACAACGAATGCACTAATGAACAACAACAAAAATATAAAAATTAAACATTAAAAATACAACTTCATAGAAGCCATACAATGACACAATCACCTTCAAGTTATATATCAAATATAACAAATGAGAAGTAGAAAAAACGAAATATAAAACAAGATAGGGGTAGAATGAATGGTTACGCATGAATGTGATTGACAAAAAAGCAAAGGAAGGATGCACAATGGTATTATTATCTGTAAAACAAATGGTAGCACATGAGAAGATAGAAGGAGTTTGCTTCATAACTTGTAAAAGTGATTGCATCATTGCATGAATTCTATGAAATTATATGTTTAAAATTTAATTTTTATAATTTTTTTCTAGTCACTAGTGCATTTATTGTAAGCTTAATTTTCCTACTCTCCACCAATGCATTTACAATGTTTGAAGGTTTAATTTTTTAATTTGGCTTAAATAATTATTTAGTCCTTATAATATAGAATTATTTTTATTTTAGTCCTTTTAATTTCTTAGTTCCTATAAGTTTATATTTCTATTTTGGTCCCTATAATTTCTTTGTTAGATTAAATGGATGAAACCTAACAACAAGGACTAAAATAAATCAAAAAAAAAATAATAGGGACAAAAATGAAAATAAAATAAGAAAGGATAAAAACCAAAACACCCCTATATATTATAGGGACTAAAAAGTTATTCAAGTCTATTTATTATTGTAATAATATTTTAGAGAGCATGAATAAATTATTATTTTTGTTGTGAACAATATTTTCTTTATAATTATATGATTTTTATAATTATTAGCCTGTTAAATGGTGATTATTGTTTATTAAATTAATGTTAAAAACTTGCTTACTGGTTTGAGTTTCAAAGTTCATGCAATCATTAACCTCTTACCATTACCACCACCACAAATCATTTTTGCTATTGAAAATCATTCCTACCTTCATGGATCACACCCTTAAATCCAATGTGATGTCACTAAGGGTGACAAAACAAGCCAACCCAACTCGTCCTCAACTTATCAAAAAATTGCTTGGGTCAAACTTATTATGAAAGTGAGTTGAAAATCTCAACCCAACCCTAGATGGGTTGTGGGTTAGATTAGGTTGATCTGCAATAATTTTTAAAAAAAAAGTTAGGCTTAATTGCACATTTTGTCATTGATCTTTCATGATTTCATAAATTTTGCCACTCAACTATTTTAATTGTACATTTTGCCATCCAACTTTCAAAATTTCTTATATTTTACCACCTAATTATTTTAGTTGCACATTTTGTCACCCAATTTTCAAATTTTCGTGCATTTTGTCACCCCCTTAATTGATCGCTGACGTGGCAATTAGCAGTCAAATTGCCACGTAAGCAGGCAATTTGCCAAGTTAGCAGTCAAAATTACCACATTAGCAGTCAACTAATGGGGGTAGTAAAATGCGCGAAATTTCGAAAGTTAGGTGGCAAAATGTACAACTAAAATAATTAGGTGGTAAAATGTGAGAAATTTGAAAAATTAGGTGACAAAATGTGCAATTAAAATAGTTCATGAAATCATGAAAGATGAGTGACAAAATGTATAATTAAGCCAAAAAGTTATAAAAAGGCGACTCATGGATTGATTTGCCAAAATAAATAAATAAATGAAAAAAAACCATAAAACATCCAAACATAACCATAATAAGTTAATAACAAATAATTAGTCCATCAAATCATCTAAATATTTAAAATATCAAATACATCCACTAATAATCTTAAAAATCTAAATTAAAAATATTATTACCTTAATTCATTAACATCAATAAATCTACAACTACAAATAAATTTTGATGCATTACAATAAACACAAGAATTTTTTTTAAGAAAAAAAAGTCAACCCAACCCACAAAAATATGAGTTAAAACGAGTTGAATCTTAAAAAATGAGTTGGAAATAACAATCCAATCTATCCCCTATAACAAGTAAAATAAGCCAACTCAATATCAACATCCTTCCCATGAAAATACGAAGCATTAACGAGTGTGTAAGAAATATTTTTTCATTTTTTCCTTATTTATTTATGAGGAGTGGAACAGAAAATCTGCCGTAGTTTCTTTTTAATTAACCGGAAATTATGCCGTACTTATTACTCATAGGCTAATATTTTCTTTTTCCGTAACATTGAAGGCAATACTTTCAATTAATCAAAAGATACTCATACAAAAACTTTATTTGGCAACGTGAATTTAAGCTATTTGGCAATGTGAATATGGGATTTTGTCTTCCTCACGACACGAAACAGAAAGAATCCTAATATTTTTTGACGCTCAATTGTTTTTTGTTTTGTTTTGTTTTTTCTCAATATATGTGAGTAATTAAACGGGGTCTAAAATTACATCCCTTGGTGACAGAAGCACATGCTTTGCACACAAAAATCAAACTCGTGAGGCTTTTTGTAGGGCCAAACGTATCCTCCTCCCCCTTTTCTTTTAGGCTTTGATTCTCTTCCCGTTATATTAAATTTTCCTATCCGCAAACTTCGCCGAAATTTCACACTTGTAAACAAGAATACGGTATCCGATGCTGACATGGCGCAACGGGAACCTCTAACGACGACACACTGGACCTCTACTTGTCGTTTTGAAAAATGAAAGCGCAGTGGACACTTGGTCCTACCCGATAGGTCCTGGCTGATGACTTGTGCGACTGTTTCTAGATGTTTGCGTTGTGACGTTTGCGGATTTTGTTCTTCACGAGTGATACGCTTGTCGTTTTGAGCCATCCCAGCCGTTCTTCGTGGATTTAATGAAAAGCAGAAATCTTTGATTCATAAGATGTGGGGGGCGAATGGGGGAATAAGAAAGGGAATCCAATCGAACTTTATTGAAAAGTGATTTAAGGGACAAAACCAACGTGAGGGTCTTTGTTAAGCAGTTAAGGTAGGGTTTGATTAAAAGCACAGCCATGTTAGTTGGCATCGGATGAAGACTGAAGAGTGGTGGTTTGGGGAGGGTACTTGTGACAATTACATAGCAACCTCTACTTACACACTCAATCACCTGGTGCTTATTGCTCGTTGCCATGTGGCAGTCTCTCTCATATCAACAATAATTTCTCCCTTGTGCACATGCAAGAGCACATGCTCTTTCACATCAAAGCCCCTCGTTTTCCCATTCTTTGTTATTTCGGTCAGAATTTCGTAAAATTATTCATTGATTAATGGATTACGACTCATTCCCTTCCCCCTCCCACCGGTACACACACGTATATGCATAAATTGAAGTTACTTACCGCTTCTAAGGTAGTCAATAATTTTTTGGATGCACCATAAATTTGGTCAAATATTGCATATAATTTCGGGTAGAGTATTTACCGACGTTTTATTTGTTTAGAAGAGAAATTGCGTTATTAACCCTGCCCCAAAGACACCATTAAATCAGTACATGTCAATGGAAGGACACCACGCCCTTAAATGCCCAGCCAGAAGAGGAATTGCGTACTCCACTGGGTGAGGAAATAGAGGATAAGGATCCAAACGTGGAGTATGCCATCATCATCATTTATAAGAAAAGGCCCAATCAGTATTAGGTTTAACAAACATCATTTATTGTCTGAATAATTAAAATAGAAAGGCATTTGAGTGGAGCTAATGGTAAACAAAAAGTGCCGCAACCGACGATTCTCAGCCATATTTGGGTAGGGGAGGGACCAAATGAGGCCCTCATGTAAACTGGTTCCGTAGCAATTAGCAAATAGCTTCCAAAGAAACGTGTCATGCATCGCATGGGTACCATTCTGTCCTGCACCAAATTGGATAAGAGGGATAAATACCAACTAAGTTGTCAAAAGAAAAATGAGTTGTAGCTTGAAACTCCAGAGCTTTATTATTGGACACTGTACCCTTATCCCCCCTCCTCTTCCACTTACTACGAATCTTGCTAATATAATATATGAAATCAGATAATTTCTTACAATTTGAGTTTCGTCTAACTCATTAGTAATGATTGCCGCTCATTTATATACATACGCTCATATCACGAGCCGATAAGGAATCTCTAACAGAATTTACTAAGACTAATTCTTTTCTCAAATGCTGAAATACTATAGCTTCATCATTAATGTATATAAAATTGAAGATAAGACTAATTCTTTTCCCAAAGATTGATCTAGTTACCTATTCATCTTTATTCAAATCCATCCCCATCAATCCAACTTCAATTATTTTTCTGTTGAGACGTAACGGTTATCTGTTAAAGTATTATCACAATATCATGCACCACTGCCAAGCATCAATTATTTATTTGCTTGTCCTGGCTGTTCTCAATCGAGCTATTCTCAGATAAGTCAAAGATAAGGCTGGGTGTGTTTCCCAGCTTTCCAATGCATATATCCTGGCACGAAGGTTAAAGACCAAAATTAGAGAGGGTTCACTTGTGGGCGTGAGCAACGCACTTGTGAGCAACATGTCATAGAATGCAACATCTAATTTACACTCAGATTCATGTGTGATGTTTCACCATTCTTAGACCTTGTTATTTTCAGGACATATTCAATATCAATATTGGTTTTCTTCTAATTAATTGGTTAGCCGTGTGCAGATGTGGTTCACTGTCTATTGATGTGAACAAAAGAAAACGGAAATGAGGTGTTAATTAATACTTCATTTGAAGTACGTATCTAGAAGAGACTGATGAGGAGGATCACATAGTTAATCATTTGAAGTCATGTGCTATGGTCATTATATCAAACACGTTTAAATCCATTTGGCTGATTTAAGTAATCCTAATTATATGCAGTTATCAAGGTGTTTCTGCTTCATCAATCATGTGCTGGCATGGCTTGTGGTTTCAGAAGTCAAAAACCCTCCATAATTACATGCAATCTCTTTTTCGTAGTGGATAGACATGTACCCTGTTTCTTTCTGTTTTCATTGCAACTTTCTCACTTTCAATTACAATTTTTTCATATAATTTTTTTTATTCCAGGCATGATACGCAACAAGGATAGCCATATCCCTCCCTTTGCAAACTTTGATGAATAATTACAATAAAAAATATTATCATAACATGAGATTCAATATGATTCGGTGTAATATGTCTGTATTTACGGTTACAGATGAAAAGAAATTAAATCACTATGAAAAATATTTTAATATAACTTAAAAAAAAGGTATGCGAACATTCTTTTACCACTATCATTATTTTTATCACTTTATGGATACAGGTGCAGATCCTTTTTTAATGCAACGTTTTATAAACAAAGTTTCAACCCTTAAACAATTCAATGTTGAATAGACACAGTAACTAACCTTTTGTTATTGCAATCTCTTTCTCTTTTATTGTCGTAAGCCAAACAATTATTTTAATATAAGTATTTATAACTCAACAATTTGTTTGGCAAGCAACCACACCAACATTCTTGTTTTAAATAAAGATTTTCTTATTAAAAATAAATTCCGCACACGGTTTATAAGACATTTACTAATGAATGTGCTTAAGATAGTGATTAAAGAGATAAAAATAGAAAAATGTTAACATGTCTTAAGTTTTTATTGGAAAAAAATATATATTACACTTTTTCAGTGTAATGAATGTTTTCTTTCCCAATAAATAAGTATCACTTTTATATGCTTAGAATCAATCCTAAAAATTAAGAGTTGATGTTAATAAAAGAGAAAATACCAGTGTATATACGGATAGTGTAATACAAAGTCTTTTAATCACAAATTGTCATGTATGTTAAGTTTATTAACTTTTATAGTATTTAACTTAAAAGTTATACTAAAGACAATTTTTTATTGGATAATTGTGAAAAGAAATTTACACCGATAGTATATAGAAATTAAACTCCTAATAAAATTGACAAAAATATGAAATACTTGGTCATATAATATTATAGTACATTAAGAAAAATAATTCATTTCATTTTTAGTTACTTTGACATTTCATATATTATTGTTTTTCTCTTTTTTGACAAGGCATAATTTAGAAAATAATAATTAGTATAATATTTTTTTTGGTGTACAATTATTAGTATAATATTAAAACTTTAAAATGGTAGATAAGTAGAAACAAATTTTTCTCAAAAACGGATAGATAAAAAAAACAAAAGCAATATTCTGTTTTGGCAAGGAACAAAAGTAGTATTGAATTATAAAAAAATTAATACTTATCTTAAAATGATCGGAAACATTAAATGGAGATATTCCTTAACTAAAGAGTTAGGACACTTGTTGATAACACTCATCATATAATAATAATTAAAAAAAAATAGAAAAACTAACAATAATTATCTACAAAAAAAAAAAAACAATAATTGTCTACAAAATCTGAGTGAAACCCGATAAATTCTAACTTGATCAAAATTCCGTCTGCAACAAATAATCTTCAACTAGGATAGTTAGGATAATTAGTCCCTCAAACCCTTCATTTTTATAACATTGACAACAACCCTTTCTGATGAAAAACATCACAATCATCTTTTTTAACACGTGTGAAGATTTGGGTTTTCTTAATGGACGTTATACAATGGCAAGGTAAGCCCACAAACTATCTCGATAAGCCAATTGGGCATTTTTTGGGTCAAAAACCAATTGGGCATTGGAAAGTCCAACGTTTAACATTTATTCTTCTTGCCAAAATAAGCTCCATTAATGGACTACCTGGGATGTTCTCTTTATACTTTGTGAGTTGAGAGTTTTGCAACGAAAGAACAAATCAGAATAATTTGTAAGAAGAATAAATAAATAAATAAGATGAAAAATTTTCATGACTACTGCGTCAGTCCTAAATGAATTCCATCGTCCTGTTATCTGTTCCAGGCGATACAAGGCATTTGGTGAGTTTGATCTTTAGATGTTATGCGGAAAAGAACAGTTTGGAGAAATAATTGTTTTTTAAAAAATATTTAAAATTGTTAAAAAATGTTATTACTTTTTAGAATAAGTTAATTGAATTAATAAAAAATATTATATATTTATCAATCACTGGCTGACTACTAAAATAGTTAACATGCAAATTTTACTATGATATTTCAAATATAAGACGTTGAAAATTTATTTTTTGCCCACATTATTTTGTCTTCTTAAGTCTGGACTGTGCGCTATTGTAACACCACCTCCCCCCGAAGGCCTTAATTTATTCAATTTCTCAGGTGTTTAAAAAACATTTTAAAAAATTGACTGTTCATTAAATTGTGAAGACATTAATTTATGATTTATTAATACAACTGTAGTTAAACTGTAATTAAATAATTAAATATTTTTTATCTATTAAATGATTCGGTAAGATAAAATTATATGCAATTAAGTTCAGATTAATTTAAAATTAAAAACTAAATTTAAACCTATAAAAATACATTACTAAGCGCATAGATCAACTGACATGATATTGTTTCAGCTTAACCAATAGTATCAAGTTTGAGTCTTGAATATGAAGCTGCATTAAATAGTGGTTTTATCCAACTTAAGTAGAATTACCTCCTGTGAATGATACATATGATGTATATTGAGAAAACATCTATGAAAATACACTTTCCTCAAAGCCTTGTAATGTTTTCACTAAAAAAATTACAATACTTTTTTATAACTTTTTTTTTAAAATAATTATTATAAAAATTAATAAATGTATTATATATGACAATTTGTTATTAAATAAACGTGTAAAAAATATTTACATTATCAATACATTCTAATTATTTTTTTAAATGTTTCTATCACATTACTTATCTCACACTTTTCACTCTTTTCTTTGTGTTTCTCTCCTTGGTATTGAAAAGTGTTGAGAAGATATTGTTAAAAGAATGTTACTGTGTTTTACCACCCTGCTTAATTTCTTTAGGTTTAATTTCAAATTCAAATTATACCACTCAATTCTTTATACTACTCTTCTATAAACTGTTTGATAATCATCATACTGAAACCTGCTGTGATTTTTTTTTTCCCCTTCTTCTGTGCACTTACGTAGTCCTTTGCTTCGTCCTCTTCATCAATTTTGCCTTCGCCTCCGTCATCATCTGCCTAAGGAAGTCCAATGAGCGCACCTTAGTTGGTATCTTCTAAAAGGATACTCCCTTTGTTGTCTATATAATCGACTTGTTGTCAAGTAAACATTTTTTTTAATGGTTAAAAAAAGTTGAATTTTGAGAAAACAAAGCTTTTAATTTATGTCAATAGCGATTTTAGAGAAATATTTCTTAAAATTGGCTGAAAACAGAAAACATGAAAAAGATTTTATCAAACATGGTGACATATTTGTTAATATTAAATCCATCATTTTCAATTTCACTGGATGTCACTCTTGGTCTCATTTACCACCATTATTTAATGTCTCATCTTAATTTCTCTCATAATATCAACATTGTGCTACAGATCAACCATTGTTGACAACATGTTGGGTAGTGATTTGATATAAAGCTCAAGCTGTTAGAGTAGTAACAGTATTAATGAGCTATGTTAGTTATATTAGCTGGAATTTATTAGTTAATTAGGTTATTAGAAATGCTTGTTAGTTGTTAATCACCTCTCTAACAAGCTGTATAAATAGAATTCATACTCACTCGCATTTGTATTTTTTTCACATCAATCAGCATAATAAGTATGAACTATAATTTTTTGCCTAGTCAATTTGTGGTTACTTACATTTCTTCTCAAAATTTTGAGACAAACCAAGTAGTTAGGCTTGATTAGCAACACAAAATAAATCCTGTCAAAGGTACCGAAGTTTGAGCAGTGATCTAGTGCAGGGCTTCAAATTCCAATTAAAAAAGGATCAGTGGTACTTTTCATAGACATTTTTTACCCCTATTTTGGTTATTGATATCTTTTAATGAAAAAGGGATATAAAGTCCTGCTTTAATGGATTATTCCTAAAATCACAATTTTGAGTGGCCATCAACAGTCCCAATGTGACTAATTGTAAGACCAAGCTCAAGTAAATTCGAACTCGATATCCAGCTACTGAGGGAGTTACATTTGTGCTAAAACTGATATTTTGAGAGAGGAAATGTTTCTTAAGAGCTACTGGGATTGCACCATAGAGGCTATTCTAATCCAGTGTCGAGACTTGAAGCTTTGTCAAGTTGCGACAACTACAAGAATAACAGTATAGTGGCTCCGTCTAGATGGACTCGGGAAATATCAGTCCATCATGTGATTCTATCACTGTCAGATATAATCTTAAAAATAATGGCCAGGATGAATCATAGTCGACAACGTGTACAACCGGTTATTCTCGTACTTTTATAGAAATTGCAAAGTAGTTCCTAAACACTTAAACAGTAAACATATAACATATTTGTAGTGATTTTGGGCTGATTAACCGATGTAGGTCAATTTTATAAAGCATTTACTAATTTGGGGCTGTTTTGCAACATAATACCAAAGTGGAGTAGTCAATAATGAAAAACATTAATCAAACTGGGGTATTAAGTTTCATGTCAGCAGTCAACAATGAAAAATATTAGTCAAATCATAGTATTCAGTGCCACGTTATCTTCTTTATATTTTTTTAAAAATTAGCTGAAAATATCACATGTCATCCACATGGAATACCCTAACGCTAATAGCTTTTTCAGAAGATGCTACTACCACTGGGTATCCCACATGGACAATACGTGGCATCTATAGTTGACATGTGTGCAAAATGCTATCACCAATAGTGTTTTCAATTTTATTTTTTTTAATAACTAACAAAACTTGAAGTGATTGGACGCATACAGTGTACAAAACATTATCACTAGTAGCATTTTCATTTTAATTTAAAAAAAAAATGGCAAAACTATCACCCTTGATGGGTCATGGTGTACGGATGTTGACTTGGGACACACATATACTTTCTTTCTTGTATCTTTGTTATTCTTTTTCTTTAGCTTCCATGGCAAATTATGCCTTCTTTTATAAAGTTGCAGATTCTAATTTCTCTAAAATCCTTTGTGTCAAAGTTCACAAACAAACCAATTTGTTATCAAAAGGGTCTGCAGAGTCAAGACTATCACTTTTGTTTCAAGGTCTGAACAAAACCAAGTAAAAAAAAAATAAACCAACATGATTCAATTGTAAAACAACATATGCAGGTTTCATTATTTTTTTTGTGAATTTAAAATGAAAATGCTATTGGTAGTATTGTTTTGTACATTGTGTGCATCCAATCACTTCAGGCTTCGTTAGTTTTTTTAAAAAAATAAAATTAAAACTCTATTGGTGATAGTATTTCATACACTATGCATGTCCAATCACTTTAGGTTTTGTTAGTTATTAAAAAAAAAAATATTGAAAACACTATTAGTGATAGCATTTTGCACATGTGTCAACTATGGATGGCACATGTTGTCCATGTGAGATACCCCAGTGACAGTAGTATCTTCTAAAAATGCTTTTGCCATTGGGGTATCCCACATGGACGACACATGGCCTTTTTTGCTAAAAATATATATAAAAAAGCTTACGTGACACCAAATACTATAGTTTGACTGGTGTTTTCCACTGTTGACCACTGTTATGGTACTAAATATCCCAATTTGACTAACGTTTTCTACTGTTGCCCGCCCCACTTTGGTATTATATTTCAAAACAGTCCCAAATTAGTAAATACTTTATAAAAGTGACCTATATTAGTCAATCAGCCAGTGATTTAGCTAAAAGAAGAATTGTGGCTGGACGAAATAGGTGATGTCGATTAACTATGGTTATGATAGAAGTGCGCGTCGTGGTGACATGATAGTGGTGATGTTCATAGATGGTTGAAAGGATTTGGCTCCAATAAGGATCAGGATCCTCTGCAGTTAAAATACAACTGTAGGGCCCTACAGTGAACATCTAAGGGTCTAATTTTTTTTCTAATTATTTTTTTTCTTTTATTTAATCTATGTATTTTATTTTTGATAGTTAAGATTTTCTGCTGTCATTGCAACTGCAGAGGATCCGTTCCCACTCCAATGGTGGGATTTCACAACCATAGTAGTCGTCCACTTTGTGATGGTAACGATGGTCAACATCCACAGATGTTTTCCCTTCTCATTGTTGCAAAGTGGTTTGGTTTGTATAGAAGAGTTTCCTGAGATGCATCTTTCCTGTATTAGCAATTGTTTTTAGGATACATCCAACTGACCCAACATATGCTCTTCCATGGACTATGAATAAGGATTCCACGAACAAGGATTATTACCCAAAAAAAAAAAAAACTCGTAATATCTCAATAGATATTGACCCAAAAATTGGAACGTTGAATGGCACTGATCCATCAACAATGAACAACCTAAATTTGCAAAGATTCTAATTAATTATGGTCACTCCTAGATACATGTTGATTTGTTTTAAAGGATTAAAAAAAATTTCCTTTGAAAAGATTGTTTTGGTTGGAGGCACTGACTTAGTCAAAAGCTAAACACAAGAAGAAAAATACTCTGTTAGTAAAGTGTATGTTTGGATTAAAATTTGGAAACTTAAATTTAAATAAATTTATTTTGTAAAATTGAGTTTGTAAAAGCAATTTTAATACCACTTTTAATTGAAACTTAGTTTCAAACTAAATGTAAGTGTGCAATAAAAATCAAGTATCACTAAATTGAGTTTTTGAACAAAGGTAAGTTGAAGGAAATCAAATGGTAAACCAAGCATAACCAAAGAAGAGAGTATAGGGATACTTCCAACGGCAGAGTATAAGATATATATTCATAAAAATAATAAGTTCGGTCTTAAAAAAGTTTGTGATTAGTCGAGTATTAAGAAAGCTCATGATATATATTCATTAAAATTGCAATAAATGAGAAGTAAATAAATAAGTTTTTGGTCCCGTTTGTTGCAAGGGCTTAAACACCAGCAAAGTACAAATGATTTTTTTTTTTACCTATTTTTTGTATACTCATCTTGTTCCCGTGTTTAGCTATTAAATTTAATATAACGGAGAGAGTATTTTTTATTTGTTGAAATCCAAATTTAAATAACGCTAACGTTACCCTATTTTTGCAAATGAACGGAGCACTACATTTCTGTGTACACATACTGGTACACAATGATTCATAATGATTCATTTGTCATTGGTGGTAGAGTTACATTAGAGGGGCAGCAAAGAGCGCCTCTGTGCATTCATGGCAATGGCAATGGCAATAATAACACAACTGCAGTCTGTGTGTTCCGTCTGGCTGTGGCCCTGTCTGTGGTCACAGATAACCTGCACAGAGTCTTTTCCAAGTTGTAATTTGCAGAGTGCCTATCCAATTGAAGATTCGTTAATCATACACTCCACTGTAGCATGTTCAACGCCGCTCCCATCATAATAACCATGTAGTAAATGGAAATGCCAGTAGGCCTGCGTTTGCTGCCTCTCTGACCATGACTGTGACGAGTCTTAAAGCGTGAAACTGGAATCTGTAATTCCAGATCTTATCCAATATCCACAAATCCTCTTTTTTCAAATTTCCAACTATCCAATTAGCGATTATAAGTTTAATCAATTAAATTAGTAATCAATTCGTAATTAAATAAAAAAAGTTGATAAATAATAACCGAATAAGAAACATAATCGATTTACGATTTAACTAATCTCTCTCTATACATAAATGTGTAAAATTATTTATTTTTCAGGTCTTTACTCTTTTCACTTTTTTTCACATTCATTTTTATTTGAATTTTTTTTTTCATAAAAATGTGAACTTTATTATCTTAACATGCATCTAGTATATGTTTTTATATTTTTAATAAATTTTAACTAAATATCAAAAACTAATTTCAAATATATATATATATATATATATACATACATATATATATACATTATATTGTACAAAATTCAAATACACTCGTAACAAGCATATGATATCTTCTGTATATATAAATTAGAATAATTATATTAAACGAAAACGTTTTTAGCTGTCATTTTCAACAAAAACGTTTTTAAGAATTTTTCTTAATCTCTTATATCTTTCAATTTATTATTTTCAATATCTTTAGTTTTAACTTAAATTTCAATATTTTTTAAAAAAATTTACCAATAATTAAAAATAATATTGTATCACAATATAAAATATTTATTATAAATCTAAAATATAATTTATATGTTCTAAAATATTTATTTATTACAAATTTTAATTATAATATAATTTATATATTTAGAAGTATTTATTTATTATAAATTTTAATTATATAAAATAAATATTTATTCTGTACAATACACAAGCTAAAATACTAGTTTAATCTAATTTTTAAACCAATACTTTTTATCATCGTCAATTTAATTTGATGATGGGCACCAATACTCTCCTTGATCTATTGGAACAAAAATTTGGTAGATAATGCTGTTCAACGTGGTTATTCAACGCTGTCACCTTTTCTTACCAATTTAAGCAATATTATAATTCTCATTTCTTCATTGGTTTTCAACCTTACAATTCAATGCGACTTTTTTTTTATGTAATGGGATCATTTCCATTTCTTACAATTGTTTTATTTACATTAGTTAAAATCATTTTTCTTTAGAATACATTTATAATTATTCATTATATTACCATTCTACTGAAATTATTTACTAAAGTAATTAAGCTGAGTTCTTAAGTATCCATCTAATTAAGCATTGAGTAGAATTAAATAGAATTAATTTTTAAAAAAGTTAAAATATTAAATCAAAAATTGTATTTGTTTTTGTCAGAAGTACTGAAAATTATTTTTTTGACATCAAAATAAATAGAGATTAATTAAAGTCTTATATAAAACCTACTAATGAGCCTTCTTTGGTGTATTTCTTTTTGGTGGAAAATGGTGCTTAAATTGTGCTTTACAATCTTTTAAAAATAATTTGACATGTAAAAAAAAATGCTTAAAATATCTTTAAGAGTATGTTTGGTTTAGGAAAGAAAGGAAAAGAAGTAGAAAATGAGATGATTTTTTAAGTTGTTTGATAAAGGAGAAAATAAAAAGAAGGAAAGATATTTTTTTTTCTTTTGTTTAATTGTGTAGAAAGTGAAAGAAAAAAAATAAAATATATATATATATATATATATATATATATGTATAATAACACAAATATCCTTTATAAAAAATAAAATATAGAAAAACTAAGGATATTACTGTCATTTACACACAAAAATTAGCCCTTTTCCTTTATCTTCCGTCCAAGTCTGGAAGGAAAGCAAAGTACCTATGAGACCCATCATACAACCTTCTATCCATCTTTTGTCTGCATTTATCAAACCTTGGAATGATCAAATATACAAATCCTTTTCCATTCATCCTTATTCTTTCTTCTCTCAATCCTCCAAAACGAACAAACCATAAAAGATGATATCGAGAAAGGTTATTCTTAAAATGAATAAATATCATCTTAAGATTAAATCAATACAGTAAAAAGACATTTGAAGAATAATTTTACTTTTAATCTCTTGTTTGGTTAGAAATTAGGTAAAGAAGTGTAAAGGAGGAGTAGATTAATAAACAATATTTATACTAATTTATCCTATAACTTATGGTTATGTTTAGTTCTTGGTACTCAATTGAGATTTTCCACTAAAATGATTTTAAGAAACAAGGATATTTCTAATCATCATTTCCTAAACATTATTTTACAAGACTCTCTAAGCTCAAACTCAATTATTCTTTTAAACAAATCTCTTTTGACTTCACACATATTTTGTTTTTTAAAAGCCAGAAAAAAAAAAAACATTCATCATCTTATTGAGATTGGAATTAATGCGATTTTGAAATAACTAGCAACATTAAATGTTTCCTACTCTCTATTTATATTTGCTCTTATTGAGGGACATTAAGAACCTTCAACTTGAGAATACTTTTTAAAATATGAACGTTAGATGCCTTTATTGCACATTTAATGATTTTGAACGTTGTCATCATATCTTTGAATTGCAAATATTATTTTTTTTCCACTAGAGTTGACAAGAGATTATAGCATGTAGAGTTTTCCATTCTTTTACGTGACAAATTGGCTTTAGCTAAAAGATTATATTGTTGTGTCTACTTTGTGAATGTGGTACCTGAAACTGTTGTGTTTCAAGAGTTTGACCTTGATGCTTTGTCTCGTTTTGTTTGACAATATACAAATATTAAATGATCTTGAGATGAAATAATCATCCAACTTGTTGCATTTTGTCATATAGCTATAGGATGAGCAAGTCTTAAGACTGTAGTTGGTCTTAGGACAATCACAATATTGCATATCTTTCAATCAAATTAATTGCCACTTTTTGATTCCTACATCTTAGAATGGACACATTAGCACATAACATTGTTATTTGTTTAATTATTATCCATTAAGGGGCATTTTGGTGGTCAATATATAATAAGATAAGATACGAAAGTAAGATAAGAGCAGAATAAAAAACAAGATAAGCTTTAATCCTACTAAATGTTTGATGCATACCAAATAACAAACTAGATAACATTTTTTGTGTTGTCCTGTATTTGACATGTATCAGAGATTGATAGAATAAGATATAAGTTATGTTCAAATGACAAACCACTTTTTCGTTAAAATTACATATAATTTTCTAAAAAGTATCTTTTAATTTATTTTTTATTTTTTACAAAAAATCATACAAAATTATTTATTTATTTATTTAGTTACTTTCTTAAATTTATAAAAGAATATATCAGATTTTTAAAATTATAATTATTATCCAAATATTTTTCTTAAAAAAGTTGAATAATAATTAATTAAATTTTAATATTTAATTAATAATATATGTTAAATTTACATGTCAAAGTTATTATAAATATATATAAGATAATATGTTCAATACAAATCATAATATATATATATATATATATATATATATATAAACAATAACAAAAAATATATAATAAATATAATTATGTTATTATGTGTGTGTGTATGTATATATATATATACATATATATGTTATCCTACCATATTGTTTTCTAATTTATCTAAGAATAAAAAAAACACTATACCAATAAAATAGGATAAGGGGTAAGATAGAGGAATCATATTCTATTGGTGGACCAAATAATGAATTATAACATGATTGGATAGTTATTTTATCTTATCCTATCATGTCCTAGTCACCAAACGAACCCTAAAACTATAAGGTTGAATCATCCTTTACTTAATATACCTCATTGTAATTGATTTTGATAAAATTATTCATTTACTAATTGATGCATTTAAAATATGCTTAAGGGCAAACGTACCCTATCACAGTAGTAACAAATGACGTGAGTCTAGATATTGTCATAATACATGTAGGCCCAATTTCAATCCTCTCAAGAAAAACTGATTCATTTTTTATTATTATTTTTAGAGCATTGTACAACGATTACCTATATACAACAGGAGAGAACGCAACAATCTAACTGAAAGTAGTTACAACTGTTAATTTACTCAACCACTAAAAAGAAGAAAATAGTGTTATCCCTTCTCATTGCTAACTGGATCTATCTGTAATTGGGCTAAGATTAGGCCTGCATGTATTGTGACAGATATTATACCCAAAGGACTAAATGGGAGTACTCGTTATAGGACACTCTTGTGTTGTCTAGGTGGATTTAAATTCAAAGGAGAATTATGGCATAAACAATAATTATGTAGAAATAGTAACACAAATAACGAAACTCAATAGTTGGAACGCTTAAGGTTATAGGTTCCCTTGTACTCTTAATTCCCTTTTAATTAAATTTCAATTAAATCCCAACTTGTTTTGCAAATACCAATCTTTCTCTTTAAATTCTATTCCCAATTATTGATCTTGGACTGTGAATACTTTTCGTAAATTAGTTTCCTATTTGGTCACGTAGAAAACCTAACTCAAGAAAGCATAAAGTGTGGAGAAGGTGATTAATTTAATCTATTAATCTAATTAGCAGTTTAGGTTTAGCGATTGATCATACAGTAATTCTAAACTCGATTACTCTATAGGTTTACTAATTAATTGAGGTACGATCACCAAACTACTAACTAGTTACAACAAATTAAGAACGATCACTTCCTAACCAAAATTCAAACAATATAACAATCTATTTGATTGAACATAAAAGGAATTCAATTAAAATCAAACAAAAGGGGTTTCAAGTACAAGTTTTACCACAATCCTAATAAGAGATTTAGCTATCCATAATAATAAAGGAACAACCAATTACAAGTAAAAGTTTAGAGAAACAACGAAGAAATCCTTTACAGGAAAATAGCCCCCAGTCTCACTTTGCGTGGTTAGCTAGTTCAAAGGTTGTCCTTTGAAGTCTCAAGTATTTTTCTTGCACCCAAAAAATCGAGATATTTCACCTCACTCCCTAATTACTATTTACAATGAATTTAAAATAATGTTGGGCGAAGGCAAGCATGGTCGTGCATCACTGATCTAGGAGGGTTGTGTTACAGGCACGTTGATTTTTGAAGCAGAGACTTGATTTTTAAGCACAATCGTGCTTAGTGTAGCACGACCATGCTTTCTTCCGTAAGTGGAGACTTGATTTTCAAGCACAACTGTGCTTGGTGAAGCATAGTCGTGCCTAGCCTTGTAGTAAGCTCCAAGCCCTTAGTGGGCATGCAGAGGTGTGCTTCTTATGTAGAAGCACATTTTCTTCAAGATTTTGTCAATTTACTTCTAGCTTTAGTTCTTTTCCTCTCCTATGTAAACATAGAGAAAATGGGTTAGTTGTAGACATAAAATTAACCAATTGAATTAATATTGCACCCAATTCTCCTATGCCAAACACATCATTGAAGGGTTTATCACTAATTCTTTAACTAGTGCTCTTACTCTTTTATTTCGTTAAGGATAAATATACAAAAGAGAATTTAGGTACGAAAAAAGAAGAAGGAAAAAATAAATAATTTTTTAAATTGTTTGATATAAGAGAAAAATGAAAGAAAGTAAAAAATAAATAAAATAAAGATTATAAGAGTGTTTAACAAAACTAGTAGATATTTGAAAAGTTAACTAAAAGTCTAAAAGCTAACCGAAAGTTGGAAGCTAAATGTTGATAAATTGGTTAATTGAATTAAAAGTGTTTAGCAAAACTAGTTATTGAACTAACTAATAAATATAAAATAACATAAATGACATATTCAATTACCTTATCATAATTTAAAATTGGGTAATTGTATATACTTTTAAATAATTATCTCTTTTTAATATTTTAAATTATTCAAATAGATTATCATCTTAAAAATTAGAAAAATGTTTTTTTTAATTTTATTATCTTTTTAAATATTTTTATTAGATTAAACATCTTAAAAATTAAATGAATTTATACTATAATTTTAATTATTTTCTATTACTAAATAAATGATATTTGACAAAAACAAGAGAGATTAAAGTGATAGGGGTTCCTAAACATAAAAATGATAGAAGGGGAATTCTAATACAAACAACGAGGATAAAAGTGAAAAGATATAATTTGGAATTTTATAAGATCAAATGTCAAATAAAATAGTGTTTTAAAATAATTACAAGCTAGTAAAATAAATTCCATTTATCAAATAGTTCTATTTTGATCAAATTATTTTTTAGGTTAGTCAAATAAACTAGAATATAACTTATTTTCTTTGCTACGCATATTTCCTTGTTTAATTGGAAAGGAAGAAAATGATTTTCTTAAATGAATAATGATCCCACTTAAAACATAGTCAGTTATATAATTTAATGGGAAAAGTGTAGTGAAGGGTATGGGTGGAAAAGGCTAAAAAAATAAAATTAAAAAACGTAATTCTCCATATACTTTCTTGACTAATGTAACGTGAAGGGAAAACATGTGAAACTCACATGTTTTTTTTTTACATTTTTTTTATTTTCCTTGCCAAACCAAATAAAGGAAATTAGTATCTTTTTCAATATATATATATATATATATATATATATATATATATATATATATATATATATATATATATATATATATATATATATATATTCTTTCAAGTGCTTAGAAATCTAACAAAACATAAATACTCTTTTAATTTATATTCTTTTATTTTTATTTTTAAATTAAATTTTAATAATTTTTAAATAAATAGACAATAGTTAAATTACCTTATATCATAATTAAAATTATTTACTATAAATCTAAAGTATAATTTATATAATTAAAAATATTTATTTATTATAATTATACTTATAATATAATTTATATATTTAAATAATTATTTAATATAAATTTTAATTGTATAATAATAAATTTTAATTTTATATAATATACAGCTAAAATATTAAAAATACTAATTTATCGATACTTTTTTTTATATTAATTTATCTATACTTATAAAATTCATCAAATACGCACATAGATATCCATCAAATCCATGTAAAATCTGAACAATTAATATCTATTCAGGTAGCAGACATAAGGAGACAGAATTTTACCTGCAACAAGAAGAGGTGCCGGGGGACCGTGATTCATCACGCCCCGTTGCCATCCGTAGTAGCACTGTTCACGAGATCCCTAGCAACAAATGTGATTAACATAAGGACAATTTGATTTTCCTTTTATGAATCGACTTTATCCAGTCATAAGTAGATGTCATTTATCCCCTGCAACCGAGACTGGATTTCTTAATAATTTGTTCAGAGTCATAAATTTGTTAAGCCATCTGGAGGAATTCAAACACATTAGTGAGTTTCAGAATTAAAAACCTTATATATATAGTTTACTGTAATTTCAGTGCAATTTGTTATTGACAGTCTAATTCTTTATTTAACAAGCATTTTATTTGAAATTTAACTAGAATATGTTGATAATAATTTAATTAAAATGCATTTAGAGTGTAAGGAGTTTTTATAATATTATCTAATTATGCAGTGTTATATAATGGAAAATTATATTGTTACTACTGTCTATCTATCTATCTATATTATAATAAGATGATTATATATTTTACAGTATAATAATAAATAATATAATATTTTTTATAATTTATGGTTGTGTTTGTTTCAAAGTATCACAAATTATTTCAAAAAAGTGAATTTAAGAATACCACATTACTATGTTTGATACAAATCTTGAAAAACATTTCTAAGTATTGTATCATAAGAATATAAAATATTTATATTTTCTTTATTTCTTATTCCCATGTTAAAAAGTGGGTATCTTATGTTCCCACAAGAATAGAAGTTATTTCTTACAATCGCTTCATTTTTTCATTTACTTTTATTTTTTTAATTAAATTAATTTTACATTTTTTCCAAAATTACTAAATGCCAAGTTGCCAACTAAACATGTTTATGGAAATAATATTCTTAAGTATAGTATTCTTGAGAATGTGATTTCTAGGAATGCAATATTATACCTTAAAACAAATGTCTCTTATAAAATAGAAGAATTTAAAAACAAATATATTTTATTATTATTTACATAAAATATTTTGTTATAAATATTTATTATTGTCTATATAAATTACAATTTGAAAGTTGATTTCATAATTTATTTTCTTACTCATTTTTTTATGAGTTTAATGGTTATGTATTGTCAGTGTAAAAGGTTTTACACTATCAACCAATTAAAAATCACTGTTGATATGACTTCTAAGATAGTTATTGTAAAAGTCAACAAACTTACCATATATGGTGGTTTTGATTGTATGACAGTGTAAAACTATTTTACACTGTCAATGCATAGCCTATTTTCTCTCTCTCTCTCTCTCTTTATCTATTTGCATGACTTTTTCAGCCTATTTTTATGTCATTTTGAATTATTAATTCTTTCTACAAATTTTCTCATCCATTCGAATGATTTTATTTACCAATTTTCATTTCTTTATGTTTATTTACATGCTTTTTTAATTCACTAGAGTCGGCCTAGTGGTAAAGAATTTGAGTAGTATGCTTAAGGTCTTAAATTCTAACTTCAATGTTGTCATTGTACATAAAAAAATATACATGGTTTTTTCTCACTCATTTGAATTATTTTCCTTACCCATTTTTCTACCTCTTTATATTGTTTTTTTTTTTTTGCCCACTTTCCTACTTGGAATGATTTTTCTTCATTTACCTGATTTTTTCACTTATTTTCTTACCCATTTCTATTTTTTCTCATACCCATTTTAATGATTTTTTGCTACCCCTTTATAAGATTTTTCTTCCTATTTTTTATTTATTTCTCCCGCCTATTTGCGTGATATTTGTTTCTTCCAACTTGTGTGCAATTATTTATAAGAATTTTTTGTTTTGATAATATTTTATATGCATATAAACTTTAAGTCAATAGATTGAAGTTATCTGTGCAAATTTTTTTTTACAAATGATTGTTAAACCGTGCAAGAGACAAGAAATTGAACTATTTATAACCAAATCGTTGTTATTTTCTTATAGTTCACAGTAGCACATATTATTAACCAGTCATTTAAATATTTTAAAATTTTTAATTTTTATTTTGTGACTACCTTAATTAATATAAGAAAGTAAATGATCCTTTTTAATCGTTAAAAACATTTAAAGGATAATATTAATGTCAAGTAAATATACATAAAATCAAGGATTTGTTAGTTTAAATTTTTTTAAAAGTGATTTTAAAAATGTATTAAAATATTTAATAATTTATAAAACATTTATTTTTTTTATAGATTTCATATAAAGTTGAAGTTATTTTCTATATAATTATAATTACAAAAAATAATTTTCATTTAAAAATAATTATAATTGTTATTTTTTTTAGAAATCACTCAAAATAACTTCTTATGATAATTAAATTTTTTAATTTTTTAGCTATGAGTTTTTCCAAAAGTTTAGACAAACACACTAAAAATTGTTAAAAATGATTTTTAAAAACAAAAGTGTTTTTTATGTCAAAAAAAACTAAAATAAATAGAACTGAAATAAGTAGTTTATTCTTTTTAATAAATTAGAATACTCTGATCTTGAAATACATATAATAATTAATTAATATTAACTCAATTAATATTAAAACTAATATGCATTACATGATTAATATTATGTGAACAGAAAAATACATAAATTATTCAAAATAAGAAATAATCAAACATAATCAAATGCATTTATTGTTTATTATTTTTTAATTTAAATTATAAAATATTTTTTTTATTTCATCGTAAAAAATGTAAACAATAAAATTCATTTTATATTTTTTTGATTAACCCTCTATTTGGCAGAGGTGAAATAGTGTGGAAATAGGAGTGAGATAAAAGAAATAGGGGGAGGGGGTTGAGAAATAAGTATGTATGTTTGATAGTGTAAAAATGAAGAGGGAAGAGAAGAAAAAACATGTGGGCTTGGGCACTGTTCATTTCTGCACAAAAAAGAGTGAAAATAATGTGAAAATAGAGAAGGGATGTGTATGAAGGCAAAAATGTCCTTGAAAGTGTGTTTCACGTGCATGATAGTCACTATTTGGGCATGATAGTCGACTATTGACACTGCAGCAGTCATCGTGTAGAGAAAATTATACTCTATTCTTGCATGATAGTCGACTATTTGGTTATGATAGTCGACTATCATCACCTGCAACAAATAATTCTCGCGATAGTAGACTATTCAGAATAAATAGTAGATTATTTTGAGTCTCATTTTACCACTGTCTAACCACGATAGTCTACTATTATTTTTAAGATAGTCTACTATTGTAGTCTTATTTGCTCCAGACTAACATGATTTACATAAGGACAAAAAGGGAAATACAACATTAATTTAATTTCTTTTCTCTCTTTTTACTCAAACCAAACAACTATATAATATTATTTCTTTTCTATTTCACCCTTATTTCTATACAATCAAATAATTCATATTTTTATTTTATTTCTCTCTCGCTTATTTCTCTCGCCTCTATTTTTTTTCATGCAGCCAAACGGAGGATAAATTCATTTTATATTATTCCATCCTATTTTCTTCTATATAATTCAATAATGAAATTCCGTACCACCATAAAATTCGTTTGATAGATATGATTCCATTGAATTTTATTCCCCTTTTTTTTGTGTGTCCGTATTTTTTGTCGATAATCTACGACTTCCATAGTTTTCGGTGAACTCTGTATAGGCACCTTTTTTTGTACAAATAACAAGATTCCACAAAGTGAAATATTGGAAACACAGTTACAGCTTTTCTCCTTCAACTAAATTAACCGAACTGTTCCAACTCAAATTACAGAACACCCCTATGCCCACTTTTTCTGTAAAACACTGATCCCTCACCCCATTGCACTGCCACAGCACCTGCCTCTGCCATAAAGGGAACAAAACAACCTTCTGAAACCCGAAAGTTCCCTCCCCTCTCTCTCTCTCTCTCTCTCTCTCTCTCTGATCACTCGTCAGAGCGACACACTTGACACTTGTTCACTCCTCACCATGCCTTCCCTAACACCCCCTCGCATTTATTGCTTTTTACTACTTTGCCACTTTTGCCTTCTGCTTCTTTATCTCCCTTTTTTTTCTCTTTCTCTTCTTCTATGCTCAGCTCATCTTACCAGGCTCCCCCATCAAGACCATTATTTCAACAACCCTTTTTCTACGCTACATGCAAGGGATTTTTCTTTGTCACTTTCCGAGTCCATTTGCTCAGGTTCTTTTTCTTTTCCTCAGCTTTGTCGTTTCGCTTTGTTTGTGACTGTGTCTATCATCAATATATATATATATATATATATATATATTTTTCATATATTAAATGTTAAAATTTGAACTGAAGATTCTCTCCTTCTTTCCCTGTCCCTTTTCTTTCTAATACTGACGGAGTGGAAACAGTACATTTTGCTGTTGAGATAAGAACTAACCCAATGCCTCAATGGGGTTGCTTTTGGTTCTTGTCTGATGAAGGGTACTTCATTTTCTATTTTCTTTTCCTCTTCTTCTCTTTGTTCAGTTTATGATGCTCATTTCCCGCTAGAACTGTCCTGCAAAGCTCTCAGCGAGAAACGAGTTAGTAGCTTTTATCGCCATTTAATCACCACTAGCGAGTGTTATTTATTTCGTTAAACTTTGCTTTTGGTTTTGACCCCTCCAGAGATTTTGTGCTTATCTTCTGGAATAATGTGGTTTATTACTTTATTGGTTTGTTTTTCATTTTATCCCTTATCTCCTGTTTTTGTGTGTGTCAACTGTGTTCTTTGGTGATTTTTTAAGGCTTTTCTTTCTCTTATAGGTTGGTTTGCATTGTTTCTAGTGGGTTCTGGTTATACAAGAGTAAGGCAGCGATGGATGGTAGGAGGCATTCTGTTGACATTCCTATTTCCAAAACTCTTGTGGCGCTGAGGAGAGTAAGGTCATTGAGGGATCCATCAACTAATGGCATTAGCACACTTTCTCCTTTGATTGATGATGGAGATTGGGAAAATGGTTCTAGTAATGGGGTTTCTCTGAGGTTCCTGAATGCTTCTCATGGATGTGATTGTGATGGTAATGGTTTCTTAAGATCAAATAGTTTAGATTTTAAGGGGCAAAGAGAGCAGGACACTGCTGAGTTTGAATTGGACAGGTTGAACTGTGAGATGAACTATTGTGGGATCTCATGTCAGGAAGGGCAGCAAGATGATGGACTAGTATACTCTAATCCTAAGCAGCACGGTATTTCTGGAAATAAATCACCAAATGAAAGCTGTTGTAGCAATCATGAAGGTAGAATATTGGATTTGGTTTCCGTCGCTCCTCCTTGTAATCATTTGAAGGATTGGGATTCATGCTATTTGTCAACTGCAATAAGAGTAGATCACTCAAAGTCAGCAAGAAAATCACTACGCAAGAATCAAGTGAAACCATCTGAAGTGATTGATGATATTGCAAGCCATGTAGGAAGTCAACAATGCCTTTCTGTTCGTGATGCTCTCTCAGCTCATAGTGCCTCAGAACACATCACTCAAGATGTTGATGTTTTTGATAATCACAATGGATGTGGAATAAGGTGTTGTTGGTCAAAGTCACCAAGGTTTAGAGAATCAAATCATTATTCTGAAATAGAAGGCCTTCCCTTGATATTGCAGCATGTAAATGAGAAGGATCTCAATGGACATAGAAGCATGAGACACATTGGTGGTGAAATTAGTCCAACTCTGGAAACTCCTAGAAGTTTGTCTATGAAATTCAGGCCAAAATCTTTCAGTGATTTAGTTGGACAAAATGTGATAGGAAAGTCTCTTTTGGGTGCTATCTCTAGAGAAAGGATATCCTCATTTTATCTCTTTCATGGACCACGCGGCACAGGCAAGACCTCTGCGTCTAGAATATTTGCTGCTGCACTGAATTGCCTCTCCCCTGTGGAGCAAAAGCCGTGTGGTCTGTGTAGAGAATGTGTTTTGTTTTTTTCTGGAAGACGTAAAAATGTTAAGGAAGTGGATTCTTTGAGAATCAATCGCACCGACAAGGTTAAGTCCCTTGTTAAGAATGCATGTATTCCTCCAGTTTCCGCGCGATTTAAGGTGTTCATTATTGATGAGTGCCAGTTATTGCATGGGGAAACATGGGCGTCTCTTTTGAATAGCCTAGAGAATGTTTCTCCACATGTGGTTTTTGTGATGATCTCTCCTGATTTGGATAAGCTTCCTCGGAGTGCAGTTTCCCGGGCTCAGAGGTATCACTTCGCAAAGATTAAAGATGCTGACATTGCAAGCAGATTGGAAAAAATTTGTGTTGAAGAAGGTCTCGAATCTGAACAAGTTGCTTTGGACTTTATTGCTGCTAGATCCTGCGGTTCTCTTAGGGATGCTGAAACTATGCTTGATCAACTGAGTTTGCTTGGTAAAAGAATTACTATTTCCTTAGTCCACGAGCTTGTAAGTGTTGTGCTTTGTTCAGTACGAATATGTCCTTGAAATTGTCTTCATTTTTTTTAAGCATTTAGTTTTGCCCTTTGTTATTCTGCAGACGGGGGTCATTTCTGATGATGAATTGCTTGATTTACTGGACCTGGCTTTATCATCTGACACTTCAAATACAGTTATAAGAGCTCGGGAACTTGTCAGAACAAGGATAGATCCTTTACAGCTTATATCACAATTGGCAAATCTTATTATGGACATTCTTGCAGGGAAATGTGAGCTTGGTGGTTCTGAAATCAGAAGAAGATTTTGTGATAGATATACCTGTAAGTGCTTTAAAATTAATATATCATATCCTTCTTAGCTTTGAGCTTACATTTTGGGGCCCCCTCCCCCTCCCCCGCCCCCACTTTTTTTTTGTGTGTGTAAAGTCCTTACTTGTGTTTCACCTTGCAAACACCATGCTGCTTTTATTTTATTTCTGTTGTCTGACTTGGTTATTTTCTCTATCGTAGCGGAAGCAGACCTGCAGAAGCTAAGTCATGCATTAAGAATACTGTCTGAAACAGAGAAGCAGTTGAAAATTTCCAAGAATCAAACAACATGCTTCACTGCAGCTCTTCTACAGTTAAGCTCCGTAGAATATTCATCTGCGGATGCAAATGATACAAAGTTGTGTACAAGAGCTGCATCCAATAGAGGTGGGCTTGATTTTTTTTATTCCACTTGTTATTTTTTTTTTATTCCCCATCTTCCTTAGCGGGTCCGTGGGATGGAGCTAGCAGAAAGGGAGTGGTTTTGATCGGGTTGAACCATTCTAAGCTTGTCCATAAATGGATACAGATGGTGATATCTGCAGTACATCTCCTAAAGGGGACAGCTTGGAGCATCTTACTACTACAGGTCAATGTGATGATAAGTCATATAGATTAGGAGTACAGGAGGATCACAGGGGGACATTGGATTCTATATGGTATAAAGCTACTGAGATGTGTCAATCTAGCCGGCTCAAAACATTTCTCAGGAAACAAGGAAAGTTGTCTTCAGTTTGTATTAATCAAGGTACATATTGTACTTTATTTACACTGTTTTTTTGTCCAGAGACTGAATTTGCTTTCATCAAAATTACTGGCATCATTGTGTACTATAATCTTTTCCCACAGTTATGGTCAGTTCTTTTTGTGCTTGTTTTTGTCAACAGAAATGCTTGCAACATATTCTTAGACAGTTTCTTTTTAGTACTCTTTATTATCGGGTGAAATCCCATGTAGGTCTCACTACTATTTAATGGGACCTAGATGAAATTTCTCACCATAATAATGTTGAAAAGAGGGTATAAAAAAAATGTGTTGCTGACATTCCTTTTTTGTTAAAGGTTTTTGTTTAGAATTTTTCTTCTTCTTATCGTTTAAATTGATTTCCTTCGAAGGAGCTGCAGGTGCTGTAAGTGGGAGTATGGAAATTTTCAATATCAGTTTGCAACATTAAAGATGGTTTTACAGAAATAATATTTATGATAGCATGAGTATAGTGTGTTATTAAATTTGGCTGCCTTTTGATAATCATGACCTAGTATTTTAAGTGAATTACATATTGCAGTCCTCTTTTCTTTGGTTTGAACATATTGTACTCTGTTGTCATCATTAATTTTACCCTCATGTTTTCAGAGAAGAAAAATTATACTTTTATATTTATGAGATGTATCTTTCCTAATACAGTGAGACAGTGAGTACAATGTACCAAGTAATTGAATGGAAAATACTCCAATTTTCAGGTGGTGCAGTTGCTGAGTTGGAGTTCCACCATCTTGACTATGTAAGTAGGGCTGAGAAGTCATGGAGGCTGATTGCAAGTTCCCTGCAGTTCATATTGGGTTGTAACCTTGAGCTCAGAATCAATTATGTACCATCTTGTACTTCGGATTCTAAGTATGCTAAATTGAAGAGGTCATCTTTCAATTTCTTCAATTGTTCCCGTAGAATTCGTTGGAAATCTTTATCATCTAATGATCAAGGAAGTGAATCAGACTATGCTGATTACACCTCTCAAAAGCTCATGATGAAGGATCAAAGTCTAATTTGTTCCTCTGGTTGCACTTCTCAAGTGCCACCATTTGAGTCCTACCATGGGATTCAGGTTGTGACAACTTTGAGAAGTAGTGAAGGGAATTTGCTAAGCTCAGGGAAAATGTTTTTGAATAGGTCAGGTCAAGAGACTGCAAGGATTTCTTGTTCTAGAGCTGATTCTCTCAAGGAAGAGGGACGCAATTATGAACATCTGGCTTCATCAACCCTTGACTTAGATAATCAGTCTGACTGTTTTCCTCGAACCCGCTGGCTTCGTAAAAAGTTCTGTTCTTCATATGCATCACATCAGAAGGATCTTGTTTTACCTATCAACAAGTTCAAATGTTCTGAGACTTATAGATATGATCTGGAACGCTGTGTCTTTTCCCACAGCTCTAACAACTGCACCGAATCTGCTGAGGAAAAGTAGGTTGCATCTCGATCATTATCTTTGTTTATGACTTTACATTATTGTACATCTTTTTGTTAGCGTATAGTCTATGTTAACTTAATAGAGCCAGAGCCACTGTTTGCTTTGTTAAAATTTTTGACACTGCAGTTATATACCTAGGATAATTGGATGGAATCAGCCGAAATCTACATTCAACATGTAGACTGAATTTAAGTGTTGAAAACCAATCGAGATATTGTGTTCATCTGATGGGTTAACCTCCAATGCTCTCCTTGGATTATGAGTACATTTGGCATGCTATAGAATCCTGCCACTTTTCATGGGAATGAGCATTCATTTGTTTGGTTAAATAATTCATTGAGTTGACATTTCATTTTGTTGGGAAGTCCCACATTGCCTGCCTCAATTTTTGGGGTGTGTCTTATATATCTGTTGGGTAATTTCACTTAATGCCAATTGGTTTTAAGATGAAATCTAACTTGGTATCAGAGCCCCCCATAGTCTATCTTCGTGAATCAGCTATTCTTGTAGGCATTGCCTGTTCTGGCAGGCATATGTGGAGTGGGGGTGTTGGGAAGTTGCACATCGCCTGCCCTAATTCTTGGGATGTGGCTTATGTATCTGTTGGACAACTTCATTGAATGCCAATTGGTTTTCAGATGAAATCTAACACATTTCAGTCCTTGATTCTAGAGATAGGATTTGCCATTCCTTCTTAATGAGATGGGAATGGGTAGGAATAGTAATTCCTTACAGTATGGAAATTAATTCTTATTTTGTTTCCTTATATATTTTAATTAGTTATAATACATTTCGTATTAATCCATGTACCGAACTTCAAAGACAAATTTACATTGGAAAAAAATAGATTCCACTCCTAAGCAAACCAAATATTGGAGCATGAATAATAACTCCCTTCTATTTCTATTACTTGTTCAATTCAATAAAGTGTACCAAGGTATACCCCTAGCGTCCTTGAATTTTTAGTGGGAAATGCAATGGCCATACCCAGTGGGTAGCTGCCTGTCTGATTGATGTATATGGTTGAACTGCTATTTAATGCTTGAGCTTCCTGCACATCTTTTGCTGGGAGTTAGAATTATTTGCTGCTAGGGAGGATGATGGCCCACTGTAAATTGTGGTCAATCATCCTCAAAGTGCACTCATGATCATGTAAAATTGTGTTGTAGTATTATAATCATTTTCTGACAAATTTATTTAACTATCAAATTTGGAATTCTTTCCTTAACATCTTGAGGTTTAATCTTCTTACCCTCTATTTAAACTTTTAGCTTCTTTCAAATACTTATTGACATGGCTTTCTATGTTGTTGCTAGCTCAAACAGAAAGTGAGGAAGGAAAGCATATAAACTGTAAGTAGAATTGTTTCCTTTTGAAGCTTGTGGTTTGCTTTGACAATCAAGTAAAAACTGCTATAGTGCATAATGCTGGTAGCTTGTTTCATGTGATCTGTTGTTTTGTATCTGACATGTTTTTTTACCACTGTCCGCTAACAAAAATGATATTGATAAATTATTTATTGAATTTGATATATTGTTGTGGATGCTGGACAATATTTTGACTAAGTTTTCTAAATTATTCATTAAAAGTCTATACTGCCTTTGTGCAGCCAAATCCTATGCATGTGGTTTAAAAGAATATGGCAATTGGCTGGGACTTTTCGTTACTTGGAAGAAATTGTAATGTTGTGGAGGATTGGCAATTCCTAGTTTCAAAATGTCCAAATTTTAGATTCTTTGAAAGCCATCCGACGACGTTATCCTTATAGACAAAAGGTTGTTTTGAATCTTGTGATGTCCAAGAGAATGAATGTTGCCCACACTCATGCTTTCTATACATCATGTAACACTACAGACCACCGTGTGGGATCGTTTTAAATAAGATCTTGGTTGTGGTGGCTTAACATTCAAGCTCCACATGCAACTTGATGAAAACTAAAAAGCCTTATGCCGGGCTACAACCCCAATTCATCTAACTAATTTATATTCTGACAATGTGTTCTCTTCTGTCAGGTGTTGAATGTGGGGCCTAAGCAGCAAAAGTCGCATGTTGAGGGGTGCGTGCTTCCCTACACCACAGCCAAGTACATATGGAACATGATGCATTGGTTGAGCAGAGGTGGCACGAGTTACATGCTTCAGCACAATTTTGTGAGTACATATATTAAATGTAAGCCAAAACCAAACATCTTAGATTTTTCTTGGGATGCTTATTCAAGCTAATGTAACATAGATATAGCCGAGTTTCTGATTCAGCACAACTATAATGTATTCCTTGCGATTTTACAAACATGCACATGCACTCCAATGTTCCTATTCCAGGGGAAAAAAAAATAAAAATTAAATACAAGAAAAAGGCCTTATTTGCATATCCGTTTGCTTCAGTTTAACGTAATTAACGCATTATTGAAGGTCAAGTTTGGTTGAAAGCTGATCAACATAAGGAGATATCCAGAAAGCATTGAAAAGATACACCTATTATTATCTTATTATCTGGATATCGACAATTAACTCGCTGCCATAGATTGTCATGTTAATCGAAAGATAAGAAGACGAAAGACGGGGAAAAATTATTTTGACCCGCTAACGATGAAAAACTAATACACTGATTATTCGAGTTCTCATTCACCGAGTTTGATTGAAGATCATTTTTCTTTTCTTGACAACTTATGGTTTCAAACATATAATCGCTACACCACTTAGATAAGTCTCTGTTCTTAAAAGGAGTGGAAAACGTTAATATCAAGTACACCGAGAGCATTGCAACGAAGCTGTGAGTGGCTCAGGGCTTATAAAAAATTGACCGTAACTAGGCCAATTAAGGGTTTGTTATTTGTTGAGTAAAATTAATTTTGGCACAACATGATTTTAATTTAAGTCACAAAGATCATTCTGGAAATAAAACAAACAGGTCCTAAATAAATAAATAAATAAACCATGTGATCTAATAATTAGGTGTCTGATCTGCTTCACTTAAAAAGCTGGTTAAATTCGGTGTTAAACTATTAATAAAAAATCAGTTTAGAGTAGTCATTTTAATTTTGTAATTTTTAAAATTCCTTTTATTCTACAAAAACGTTTAACTAAATAAAGGTCCAATATTAAGTTACAACTATTCATTATACTTAATACTACTATAATATTAAGTTGTCACTGAATTCTTATTATATTTAAGTTTACCTTTACCATATTAATTTTTTATCATATTATTTTCTTATGTAAAGTAAGAGATTATTTTGCCTCCATTATTTAAAACTTGAGTCTGTTACTGGACCAACTAATGAAATTTGACCAATTTCGATTGTGTAACTCTTGAATCTAAAATTTTGACACTCTCATGGGGCTCTACACATCCACTTGTTATACCGCCCATTGTATTTGAGACGTTCTTGCTTTGTAGCCTTTGTTAGCTATGCTTGACAAATAGGCTTACAAAACTACAGGAAAATCTATTGAAAAAATACAATATAGGAATAATGAAATAGGTACTCGAGATAATTTAAGTTCTATAACTAGAAGTGTAGACATTTTAGTTGTACTCTAGCTATTAGGACTTAAATATAGTTGTGGGCCTTTTGTTAAAGAAAATAGCAAAAATCAGATTAACTGCATTTTTTTTTTCTAATTGCCCTGATTTGGAACATTTGTTTTATAGAAGAACAAGACAACTGTTCCTCATATATCAAAAAAAAAATAAAAATCGTTCCTCAAGATTTTATGTTCTAAGTTCTAAAATGATGTGGGATGAGAATTTTCAAATAACTACTCCTGAAAATAGTTACGAGAGATTTGTTTATTAATGAGGACCTAAAAGAAGAAAGTTACTTGAAATTAGGATTAAATATATTTTTGGTCCCTAATCTTTTTTTGATTTTCAATTTCAGTCCATAAATAAAAATTTGATCGGTCCCATCCCTATACTTTTCTTCCGTTAACATTTTTGGTCCTTGCTGTCAAGTATCACTGTTAAGTGATGACTTGATAGCCATGTGAGTTGGTACGTCATTAACTAATCTGATGTGGCAGTCACGTGTAAAATATTTTGCTAAACTATAGTTTAGTCCTAATCTTTTCACAAAATTTACTTTTAATTCCTCAATAATTTTTTGACTAGTCTTAGTCTTTCATCTTTTCACAAAATTTATTTTTAGTCTTTTAACAATTTTTTGACCGGTTTTAGTCTCTCAATTGTTGTTCATCATTGTTTTTAGTCTCTTCTATCAAGTATCACTATTGGACAATGATGTGGTAGCCACATGACTTGCCATGTGGACCACTAGTTTGACATAGCGGTCACATGGTAAAATGTTGTTGATTTAAGACATTTTCTAGTAGTTTTAAGGAGTTATAATTTTTCTAGCAGTATAAATTACCAAAAAAGGGGTTTGAAAAAAAAGAGGTGAAGGAGATGTAATAAGCAAAATCAACAACCCACAATACACAAATCAACAACTTACTTGAAAATTCTCGTGACATCAAAACCAGTCGTCTTACCTCGCTCTCTTGTCACCATCGCCATCGTATATCCGCCCTTTGTACATGGTGTTACCCATGGAACAAAATGGTTCATGGGAGCAAGATTGAAATGGAAGGGTTTAGCATTTGTTTGAAGTGGAGTTAAGGATTAAGGGTTTGCAAAATGGGGGTTCTTTGGTTTTGGTGTTTGGGGTTTTGATTCATGGGTTAAGTGGTTCATGATTTTGCTTATTCTTGTTGATTGTGCTTACCATGAGTTGTTGATTTTGTATTTTGGGTCATGGTTCAGTGAGTTACTAATTTATGCATTAAGATTTGTTGATTTTGCTTACCGCATCTCCTTCTTTATTTTTTTAAAAAAATTTCCAAACCTTTTTTTTAGTTGTTTGACACTACCAAAAAAATTATCAGTGCCTTAGAACTACTAGAAAATGCCTTCAACCAGTAACATTTTACCACGTAACTGTCATGTTAAACTGGTAAGTCTAGATGGCAAGTCACGTGATTGTCACATGCTTACCAATGATACTTGATGGGAATGACTAAAAAAATAATGAACAATAGTTGAAGGACAAAGATTGGTCAAAAAATTGTTAAGTAACTAAAAGTGAATTTTGTGAAAAGATGAAGGACTAGGACTAGTCAAAATATTGTTGAGGGAGTAAAAGTGAATTTTATAAAAAATGAGAGACTACAAACATATTTTACTAAAAATTAGTATGATGTGGCAACTTCATGTGGCTGCCAATGTGTTTGCCACGTCATCACTTAATAATGATACTTGACAACAAGGACAAAAAATATTAACGGAGTAAAAGTATAAAGACTAATACTAGTCAATAATTTGTTTAGGGACTAAAAGTAAAAACCAACAAAAGTTTAAGGACCAAAAATATATTTAACCCTTGAAATTATTTATATGCCAATAAATTTTCTATTCTAGACCACCTTTAGGCTCAATAGAGGGCCAATAAACTACCCATCCCAGCTCAACATAAGTCCAACACTTCGTATATCTTGGCTTTCTTTATTTCAGTTATTTAATAGCTTCTCGGTATTTGAGGTTAGGTTCCTATGTTGGTCCTAATACAACAAGCAACTTTTTAGGTGTTGGACTATATGATGGAGGTAGTACAATGTTTGATGATAAGGTTTCTCTTCTTTTTTATGCCTTAGAAAAGGCTTTATAAGCAGCACCTAATAGACTAATGACAAACAATGTCCATACAATTTTATTGACTGTCTCAGTATGACAAACTCCCTCTACCTTATCCCTACTCCTTAGTCCTTGCCAATGAAAGCACAAATATTAGTGGCAATTAATCATATATTATTATGCAATATTTAGCAACTGATTTTTTTTCTTATATTTATTATTTTATGAAACTGCTATATGCTAATGTCATTGCAATGCCTATGCTTTATTTGGTACAAGTTTACTTTTTTAGCCATTGTAATCTTATAGGTTTTTGTTCTTTCTAAGTGTGTAGATATTTAAGCTTGTGAACCTTTTTTAGCCATCATAATTCTCCCCAAGCTTTGTTTGGTGGAAGGAAAATGGTGAAGAAATAAGGCAGAGAGAGAAGAAATATAAAGGAAATAGAAAAAATGAGTATGTTTGGTAGAGGGAAAATGAGGGAGAAGACGTGCATCTTACTGAAAACAATCGATTATTTTCGTTTCAACAATCAATTGTTATAAAAAAATAATGACTATCTTGTGTTTTTTTGTTCTTTTCTTATTTTTATTTTTCCTATTTCTTTTTATTTCTCATTTTTTTTTACCTATTTTCATTCACTCTATTTCTTTCTTTCCTATTTTCATCCACCTTAACTCTCATCTATTTATTCTCTTCCTATTAAGAGTACCCTTAATTATATATTTAACATGACAAAAGCAAGTTTTCGAAGCCCAACCTACGTGAAGACACACTTACTTCTCCTCCTTCAAAAACACAATCTAGGTTGCACTTCTAGGAATCACTTTTTGGCAATGACATGGGCAATTGCAAATAAGTAAGGGCAAGCATGAGAGTAGTTGAAGGCACTTAATATATAACAAAGCTCTGTTAAAATATCCACTCACTTAGGGATTAGAGTGCTTGCAAGTGGTCACCACCAGTATGTAATCTTCACCAAAGATCCACCAACAACCAACAATCGAAGCACGCTTTGACAGATGTCTATTCACTCATCGAACATATAATGCTCCTTTTAAAACACTTTCTAAGTTTCTATGCCAAATGTGCATCAATGTGGATTTTCAAAATTCTATTTGAGTTTGTTTCTTTTTTGTCCGTTCTAGTGAGAAATATTACACCATTGAAGAATGCTCAAAACAAACACCTCATGAAATAGTTGTTGACATCACGCTTGCCATTTGTACCTACCTTGGATGATGTCAATTCAACATAAAATCAATAGCTCATTACACATAGCAAATTGTTTTAAGTGAAAAGTTTTATTTCATACGATAGGTAACATTATAAATTATTTTGACGAATTTCAAAAGTAATTAATTAAAAGAGATATTTTAGGCTAATAAGAAGAAAGAGAAAAATCCTTAACCTATCCAGTTTCAGGCCTTAAAATATTCATGTCATTGAGTATTTGTAAGTAAAGAGTTTTGTTATTTTGTACAAAAATGATCAATCAAAAAGAATAAGTAATTAATTAAAAGAGATATTTTAGGCTAATAAGAAGAGAGAGAAAAATCCTTAACCTATCCAGTTTCAGGCCTTAAAATATTCATGTCATTGAGTATTTGTAAGTAAAGAGTTTTGTTATTTTGTACAAAAATGATCAATCAAAAAGAATATTTTAGATTAATAAGTGGAGAGAAAAATCACCTATCAAACAAATTTTACACCCTATCCAATACAAAATTCATTTTTGTATCATCAAGCATTTTTGGAAGAGTGAACAAAAAAATTTAGATGCTTGTACAATATGTTTTGATAAAAATTGCTCTTCAGATTCTTGACAACTACCACCAACAAATATGTTAGCTACTTGTTACGTTCCTCTCATTAAACTTAACAAAAATATACATGTGCTACATTAAGTGTGTGTTGTGTGTTTTCACCTAGAAGTCAATTTTGCTGAAAACAACATTGTTGTTCTTTTCTTCTTTTTTATCCATCCTTCAACCTTTAAGTACCATGAAACCAACTACAGCAGTTTTTCCCCCTCCTCCCCCTAGCATAGTATAGATTCTCTTAAGTCATGAAATGAAATAAGCTAGCTAGAACTTCGAGACTAAGAACATCAATAATGCCTCAAGGTTAAATGCATGACTTTACAACTTTAGTGGGGGAATGAAAGGCTTGGTTAGACAAACGGGCTACGCTACCGAGTTTGAAAATTCCAAATTTGAGACTTGAGCCAAGGGAAATAGTTTGAATTTACTTGGTTTAACTGTATTTTTAAAATTATCGGAATCTGCGATGATGAAAGCCCTTAGCTAGATGTGATGTATTTTTAATGGACATAAAGTAAGCGGTCTTGCATTTAAAAAAAATAAATTAAGCCCTTTATTCTCCAAGCCTTCTTTCTTTTGCTACACACAAATTGTACTACAAAAAATCATATTCACATTTTCATAATTAGTTAAAGATGCGAAGCAATTTTGTTTATATACATTTTTTGTGCTAAGGTATTTCTGACCAAAGTCAAAGACTAATTTTTTGAAGTACGAATATTCATTTAAGATATTGATCTCTTTTAATGGATATTCTTTTATATACACAAATTTAAAAATCAAACTCTTAATCACATATTTAAAGAATATGGTTATTTGTCATTCATATCATATTCTATATTGTTATTTACATCCTTTCCAAATAAAAAAGGTTATATTATTTCATATGTGTAAACAATTTAACACCTAAGCACATAACAACAAGATTCCTTACAAAAACGGCAAGGTTATATTTATGCGTATACTATTACCATACGACTCTTTCTGAAAGCAAAATGCACAACAAAGGATGTCCACGGTGATGGTCATAACTCCTCAGGAGGACACTGGGTTAGGGTTAATAATAATGGTAGAACAAGTGCCAAGAAAGGAGTGAGGACACATCATTAAGATTGGCATTAGCCTGTAGTTCCAAGGCCACGTGTAAACAGAAGGGAACAATAATAGTTGAATAGAATAGGCCCAAACCCAAAAACCTCGCCCAGTGGTGACGTGTACAGGTAACCGCAGCCTCCCTATATAAACGTTCTCTTTTCGGAGCCATTCTTTTTCGTTCTCATCCATTTCTCTACTCTTCTCGCGTCTCACTTTCCACCGATTCAGTTTCGGACACTCTCTCACTCTTTCCAATTAAACGCACAACACCGCGTCGCCGTGTAGGGTTTCTCCTCCCAACTTCGTTCCTCTTTGGATCTTTCTCGCTTCGCGTCGTTCGCTTTCTTTTCTCGTCGTCGCAGGGCCCGATTCGTGAAATCCGGTTGCTTCTCCTGTCTTGGCTCGAGATCCGGGCCAAGCACAGAAGAATCCAATTCTGATTTGCATTTGGTAGTCACTGGTTCGTATTCTTCACCTATTTGCGTTTTTGTTTCCATTTTTTTAATTTTTTTTTTCATTTGATTTGGCTATTGTTTTGGTGATGTGATTTATTGGCATGCTGTTATATTTTGGTTTTGAAAGTAAAACGAGGTGACGTGCTCGGTTCTCACGGTGTTAAGTGACGCGTGGCAAAGATGGAAATGCTTGAGAGTTAGAGATGTGTTTTTTGTTAATGTTTTTTATCTGTTATTATTTCTTGCAGTTTGTAATAAACAACGCGGAGTTAATGGATATTTAGCATTTGGCTATGTGCATTGGTTTCGTTTGTGTTTGAGAGTGTTTTTAATTCGTTGCGAGATTGCAGTAGTTTTGAACTGGAGCGCGCTTACTGTAGCATTGTATTTTGAGTTACGCTGTTATTGATGAAGTAATGGGATTAACTGGTGAACGTGTCTATAGGTTTGGCTTGTTTTTTGCTCTTTGTATAAATGGCTTCGAGCGAGGGGTTTCTGACGGATGGGCAGAGGGAAATGCTAAAAATTGCGAGTAAAAATGCGGAGAATCTGTCTTCGTCTCCGAAGTCTCCGTCGTCCTTGCTTTCTGACCATCATGTAAAAGCCCCTGCTGGTGGTAAGGCACAAACCACTGGGATAGCTGTGAGGCATGTGCGTCGGTCACACTCGGGAAAGTATGTGCGGGTGAAGAAGGGTGAGTTGGTGTCCTTCATATGTTTTATTTTGAATGGCTTATCTATGCTATATGTATCACTTGTACGTTGCTCTGTTGAGCCAATTACATGATAATATAGGCTTAGGCTGTTGGATTTCTTGAGATGGTTTTAGAAGAAAGTTTAATATGTACTCAAACGAATAGGTCAACAGGTTTGTACCTTTGAATTTTTTGTGGGATTTAGCTGACTGGGGAGATGAATAATTTTTAACTGTTGCTTGTCGCATGCTGCACATGGATTATTTTTTCTCGGCAAATAGTACATATTTGCTTGCTATTCCTCTCTGAAAATTTTGGAATTGTGGCTGTCGGTTGTTAAGATATTAATTTTATTAGTATTATGATCTAGCTGCTGTGGTTTAGCCTTCCCTATGGGAACCGATAGATAGAAGTTTTGTCTAGACAAGATAGCACTTTTGAGGTTAATAATTGAAATGTATATTGTGAACGGATGCTAATATTAGGGGATTGATTGGGAATTGGACTCCTGATGTGTGGGAGTTGGTTTCCCATCATTCTCGAAGGTGGAGGAAGTCTCTTTGTGTACAAATTTTAAAAGTGAAGTGTCTAGTTAACTATTATCTTATAGCAAAATGATTTCCTGCTTCCATGATGCCAATCTTATTGATTGTGAGGCAGACATGAATGCAATACAGGAATGAAATGTCATTAGTTTTTAACAGTGAAAAAATATATTGCAATTACATTCAGAAGTTACTAAGTTCGTACTAAATTTGGCTATCACATTTCACTTTGATAATCTTTTATATCCCTTGTGCTTTTTATTGATATTTTATTAATTTTTATTAGCATGAGATGGGTATTAAGTTTTTTGATCTAAGAGGAGTGCTAGCAACACACTCCTTCAAACACGTTCTTTACTATTGGTTGTAATTTAATGGAAACTACAAAATCACGAGTGGAGGGTCATTAAATAAGGAGTGGGACTTACATCATGATTTTTTGTGATTTTCAATAAATTTTAATCAATAATAAATAATGTGTTTAAAAGAGTGTATTGCTACCATTTCTCTTGATCTATTATTTCTTTCCTTTTGCTTTGTCCAAAATTTTGGGCTAATCTGATTGTTCTCCAGTTCATTAACTATAATTTCAAACAGCACTGGCATTTGGACTCAACTATCTAATCAGCTTATAGTTTTTGCATGTTTGGATTGTGCTTATTTTGAGAAATTAAGTATTTTTTCCCAGCTTTCTTAGGGAGTTTTTGGGGGAGAAAAAATATTATTTTCCCAGAAATAAGTTTTCCCAGACATGTTCAGTAATCTGTTTGGTTATCATCAAAATATCTATCTTGACTTTCATTAACTAAGTAAAAGGAAACTGGTCTGCATGAAATAACCAACTAAATTTTTAAGTGGTTCTGACTGATGGTTTTATTTTCTTATTTTGGGTTGAAGATAATGATATTAGTTGGTGATGTTGAGCTTTCCTTTCTTGCAGCTTTCTTTTGCTGTATCAATATCTGATGATAGAATCTGCTTTTGGGTTTATAATGGTCTTCATTTAGTAATTTGATTTTCTTTATCTTTATCTTGGGGATGCAGATGGTGCTGGTGGTAAGGGCACTTGGGGGAAATTGCTTGATACAAATGTTGATTCTCACATAGACCGGAATGATCCAAATTATGACAGCGGCGAGGTAAATTCTCTTCCCTTGTTTTGGTGGTAGTTTTTGGCAACATCTATTATGTAACACTGGCTGCTTGAAAATTTGATAAATGTTGTAGTAGTAGAGTAGACTGTAGTTCTTTCTTTCTTTCCTTTTAATTTAATTTCTGTTGGGGAAAAATCCCCTTCACGCACAATGAGAATCAAAGGATAGAGCACACAACACAACATCACAAACAAAAATAGCAGAAGACATGAATTTAACGTGGTTTGATACCTCTTGCCTACATCTACAAACATCTCAACAAATTTTCATTATCTCAAATAAGATTATAAGTTTTTTGGACAAACTTAAGAAACCTTCCTAATTACAAGTTTTTTGGACAAACTTGAGAAATTATGTCATTATAAGTTTTCTAGACAAACTTGAGAAACTTCCAAATTACAAGACACCCCCCCCTTCACACTTGGGTGGTGACCCCCTCTCCTCACTTGGGTGGTGTCTTCACTCTTCACATGACCCCTATATATAGCATAGGTCCATGGCTCCATTTATAAATGAAACTTAGTAGGCTTTAATTGTACCATCTCTCCACCTACCCCTTATTATGTTAATGGGATTCTCCAAGAGTCAAGGTACATTCTACTATCTCTTGGAATGCACCTCTTAACTTTCCAACCACTTGCATTATTATTTGGAAATTGGATTGATTTTTCCAACAATTTCTTGTAAACATTATTTGTTGCCTGCTTTATTTTTTCTATTTTTTGGTGGCTATTGCAAATGAATTAAATGAATGAGCACATAACACATACTATTTTACATACTCTTGCTATTTACAGGAACCATATCAGCTGGTTGGATCTACTGTTACTGACCCCTTGGATGAATTCAAGAAAGCAGTGGTAACCATCATAGAGGAATATTTCAGTAATGGGGATGTGGATTTGACAGCATCTGACCTCAGAGAACTTGGCTCAAGTGAATACTATCCATACTTCATTAAACGCTTGGTGTCCATGGCAATGGACAGGCACGATAAGGAGAAAGAAATGGCCTCTGTTCTGCTTTCAGCATTGTATGCTGATGTTATCAGCCCTGCACAGATTAGGGATGGGTTTTTTATGCTTCTTGAATCTGCTGATGATCTTGCTGTGGATATACTGGATGCAGTTGACATCCTTGCGTTATTTTTGGCACGTGCTGTTGTTGATGACATTCTTCCTCCAGCCTTTCTTGCCAGGGCAAGGAAGGCTCTTCCAGAATCTTCCAACGGAGTTCAGGTAATCCAGACTGCTGAAAAGAGTTATCTCTCGGCTCCACACCATGCAGAACTTGTGGAAAGGCGATGGGGTGGTAGCACTCACATAACTGTTGAAGAAGTGAAGAAGAAGATAGCTGATTTACTTAGAGAATATGTGGATAGTGGTGACACATTGGAAGCCTGTAGGTGTATACGTGAGTTGGGGGTTTCGTTCTTCCATCATGAGGTTGTCAAGAGGGCTCTGGTACTTGCCATGGAGATTCGATCAGCAGAACCTCCAATGTTGAAGTTATTAAAAGAAGCAGCAGAAGAAGGACTTGTTAGCTCCAGCCAAATGGTGAAAGGGTTTTCTCGTTTGGCAGAGTCCCTAGATGATCTTGCTCTTGATATTCCGTCAGCTAAGGCATTGTTTCAGTCATTTGTCCCCAAGGCAATATCTGAAGGATGGCTTGATGCTTCACTTACCAAACCTGCAACTGAAGATGGGGAAATCCATGTTGAAGATGAGAAGGTGAGGAAGTATAAAAAGGAAGCTGTAACTATAATTCATGAGTATTTTCTTTCTGATGACATTCCTGAACTGATTCGTAGTCTTGAAGATCTTGGAGCACCTGAGTATAACCCAATATTTTTGAAGAAGCTAATAACTCTTGCTATGGACCGAAAGAACAGAGAAAAGGAAATGGCATCTGTACTGCTATCTGCTCTTCATATAGAGATCTTCTCAACAGAGGATATAGTTAATGGTTTTGTCATGCTTCTGGAAAGTGCAGAAGATACAGCACTGGATATATTGGATGCTTCAAATGAGCTTGCTCTGTTTTTAGCTCGGGCTGTTATTGATGATGTATTGGCCCCACTGAATTTGGAAGAAATTGGCAGCAGGTTACCACCAAAATGCAGTGGTAGTGAAACTGTGCGAATGGCTCGGTCACTCATTGCTGCTCGTCATGCTGGGGAGAGGCTATTGAGATGCTGGGGTGGAGGGACGGGGTGGGCTGTGGAGGATGCTAAGGACAAGATCATGAAGCTATTGGAGGAGTACGAAAGTGGGGGGGTGGTGAGTGAAGCATGCCAATGTATCCGTGACCTGGGAATGCCTTTCTTTAACCATGAGGTAGTGAAGAAAGCTTTGATTATGGCCATGGAGAAAAAGAATGATCGGATGCTAGATCTACTACAAGAGTGCTTTAGCGAAGGCCTGATCACCATTAATCAGATGACTAAAGGTTTCACCCGTATAAAGGATGGTCTTGATGATCTGGCTCTGGACATTCCAAACGCAAAGGAGAAATTTGGCTTCTACGTGGAGCATGCTCAGTCGAAGGGCTGGCTTCTACCATCATTTGATTCGCCTGTCACAGATGTCTAATTATCCCCGGTAGCAGCTTTTTGAGGACGTTGATATCTATTGTTTCTCTCATGTATGTTGTCCTTTAGCTCCCACTGAATAGTTAATATGGATAATGGATAATGGATAATGGATAAATCCGGGACCGTTGGACTTCTAATGATCCTTTTTATCTGTTCTTTTTACTTACTCTTTCCCCCGAACAATCTCACCGACAGAGTTTCCTGTTATCTTAGCCATTGTATAAAGTTGGTCTTATTCCATTAACAGCTTTTTAGGATGGTGTTGCATCAATAGGTATTTTAGAAGGGCATATATTGTATTTTTCAGCATTGATGCTCGTTTTTCATTTTGTCAAATCGTCGGCTACGGGCATCGTCGCCGTTTCTCTATTGTTGATTTGTTTCCACATTTAAATTATTGTTTTTCTTGTGCTGACTCCCCTCACTTTATCGGTGCAACCATGACGTTTGAACTGCGATTTCGTGCAAAGTATCTCTTGTAACAAACTGTTCAAGCTTGGCTTCCCTTTACTAAAAGCATTTGTGAGAATGGAAGAATTTTGAGAAAATATATTTTTTCAACATTTTGTCAAAAAGTTGAAAAAAATTAAGTATTTTTCGAAATAAACTTTCATACACTAAGCGTCTAGTTCAAAATAATTTCTTACACATGATCAATTAAACTTGAAAGAAACAAGACATAATGAATACCGGATGTCATCACACGATAAAATGAAAATATAATTGTTATGCCCTCGTGGTGCTACAAAGCATCATTTGAAACTAAATAAGTATAAAACCAAATAGGACGCTGGGTGGAATGATAATCAGAATACAATGCAATAAAATAATATTTACTTACCGAAATACATCAAGAGAATTCTCCAAAAGAAAACTTATAACATCTTAAGGTGGCCCAACTATTTTCCTCTAAAACTAAAAATGTGAGGCTCCCGAAGGAGGCCTTCCTTTGAACTCCTAACACGAACAGTTGGGCTGGGTTGCGAACCTCATGATGTAGATGTGATAGAACCTTCTTTGATAGTGTGGTCAAGCTCCCACCACATATGTTCCATGGACAGGACAAATTTCACTGTCATGCGGACAGAGAACACAAGGACATTGTACAAAAATTAGGTAAATATGACGTTATCGTTATACCATACATTGCGATGTTCAAAATCGAACTGCCACAATTCTCTTGATTCTTCTATATCTTCTGTGAACTCAATCGTAAGTCGCTCTATAAACCTTTTGTCACGTGCAATTTGGAAAACAAATATAGTGTCCATGAACTAGAATGATAGAAAAATATAACAGAAAAGGTGAATATCCAAACACAAGTATTCCAAGAGTATATACAGACAACACACAAACAAATACAACAGTAATACTTATAAATATAGGCATACCAAGACAATAACCACTATTATACAATATCATATTCTCATATTAGCAGATATAACACCAAACACATACAATAAACAGAAATCATATGATGTCAATGTGAATCAATCAATCACTCATGCATGAGATCAACACTATTTCATGTAGTTAATAACTTTGTATTTTAGCTACCAACCGATTGTGTCCCCTAACATGATAAAATATATTAACAAAACCCTTTTATCCAAAAGCACGACACATGTCAAAACCATTTGATGGACACACCAAACTCTAATTAACGAGAGCAACGACGACTTTGTCAATATACATGTACGGGAAAGGTCGCTACCATGACATGAAGATGCATAAACTTGACCCCATGTGGAATTGCACGTCCATATATTCCCAAGGTTCAACTCAACAACCTCCACTAGTTTTGTCTTATCCGTCAAACGACAAAGTGTGTTCTCATTTAAACAATTCAAAACATGCTTATAAGATATGACAACAATAATGTACACACTCATATTATCTTTGAATCATCACTTTCAAGTTTTCTAAGCGGAGGTCAACTCAAACTTATATGTGTTCAGGCTCTATAACCTCAAAATCAACACATAAACTACCAAGGATCATAAGGGCACCACCATATTCATGTGGCTCTCCACTTAGATCCAACCATCATGAACTTTTTAATTAGAGTCTCAATAGGTATCATTGAACGAGTAAGAGTCGCACAAGAAGGGGGGGTCGAATTGTGCGTTTAAAAAACTTTTCACTTTAAAAATAGGTTTGAAAACGATTTGAGCAAAAAGGATAGGGAAGAACAAGAATATAGAGATTTGATACTAGTTCGCTCAACCTTGAGCTACATCCAGTTCCTTCACCCAGAAGGTATACATTAACCAACCTTAGGTTACAAGTATTCTTCACGGCCTTTTCAGGCTTTACAATGCAATTACCCCAGATTGCTTAACAACCTAGGTATTCTTTTTCACTAAGCCTCTCCAAGCTTTCACAACAGATATAGTTGTTAACAACAAAATTCAACTCACAAAGTGAAGGTGTAAAAGAGTAAGCACAAAACAAAATTACTTTAGAGAATATTTAACTATTGTCCAGTGGACACAAGAGAATAAAGTGTTCTTTGCAAAATGTCTCATAGTCAGCGTTTGTGTGCTCTTCATTTGATTCACTTTTTTTCTTCTTCTTTCTTGGTATATATATAGTCTTCAGCGAAAAAAAGCCATTGAAGACGACTTAGCTTCAATCTTCAAGAAAGAAGTGCACATATCAAGCTTTCAGACAAGTCAGAAAAGGTAACTTTTGAGCTTGCACCAAAACGGAAGGTGCAGAACAGTGTTAGCGGTTTGTTTTTCTAAACATTCTTCTTTTGGCTTGGTAGCTCGATAACTTCACTTCCTTTTTCTGTATTGTTGTGCTTTTGCAATAGAATGTTTCTGTCTATCATTTAATGCTTGAAATATTTGAACGTTAGATTTTAAATGGTAAGGCATTAGTCTCGAGTTGTACATATGTATGAAAAAAACATATAGACTGGACGAGTACTTAAAAAACTTAGTCGTTTCAGAGCTCACGTCTGGACAAGTCTAATACTAGTGTCTTGGCTTAAGACTCAACCATGAAAGGAGACTTACTCTCAGATGGTCCTCATATGCGAGTATTGGACGCTCGTTAAGACTGGCACGATGGACGACATGGTATTGGACACTGTAATTTGTTAGTTTAAGATAGAGACTTAAACTTTAATAAGTTTATTATTTTCAAAACTTTGAGGGACTAGACGCTTTATACGTCTTTGGTTCCAACAATCATTACATTCCTTACAAATTTTCTACAAGTGTTTTACATTACATGATTTATTAAACGTCTACGTAATATGTATATTATAAAGTTATATGACATAATTGGTTAATGGTTCCACTTGAAATTTCTTATTAATCATTAATTAAATAATTAATGTTTTAAAGGTTAATTTTTCTATAAAAATCCATAATTCAATTATTTTGAAATTTCTAAAATACAAAATATTCTTATTATTTTAATAACACTTTCCTACTGCAAATTTTTATTTTAGGAGATTTACAAAGCCTTCTAACTCAATTCCTTTTCAAAAATTCTAAAATGTATTACAATTATAAAATATTAGGGCATGTTTACTTATATTATCATTTCTTGTTTTTATTTTCCATTTTTACTTTTAATTTACAGAACTGTCACATGTTTTTAATCTATTTTTTGTTTGCAAATATTTGTACAAGAAATCAAGAAAACAAAAAAAAAGTTGTTTGCACTATTTCTTGTACAAATATTTGAAAATAATAAACAGATTAAAAACAAGGTAGCAGTTTTGTAAATTAAAAGTGAAAACAGAAAATGAAAATAGAAGTAAACTAGTTCTTTAAATTTTCTAGGTGTTTTAGGGGTAAAAATACTATTATGTTCCTAATTCACAAATTTTATCGGTTTACTAGTATTTGACATATTTTAAGTATAAAAAGTTTGTTTCTCTTCAAATTTGACCCTAATTAAATTATTTTAACTAAACTTAAATATTTTAAATATTATTTTAATTTGATAATTATAAATTTACAAACATGCCCTTACTTAACATATTTTCCACTTTAATATCCAAAATTAGTTCAAATTAGCTTCTTCTTAATCCAAACTTTTTCCTAAGCTTGTTAAGTCATTACTAATGACCTTTAATCATTTTTATTAAGTTAATCGTACTAAAATAAGGTTTTATAAATATTTTTAGCCACTATGTTGCTAAAAAACACATTCTTAGGAAATCTTTGGGGTTATTAACTAGTAGCTTGTTTAAGGTCTTAAATCCATCATTAGCACTTAAACTGACATTTTTCTAATCATCAAAGGCTTTATCTAGAGAGCACGAGTTATAGATTCCATGTGCAAGATTTCGTTTTTTCACTTTTTAAGTCTTATGGAAGTTTTAAGTTATGGGCTTTTTAGATCTAGATCATAAAAAATCATTACCAAACCAAATATATATCAAACATACTACAAGAAATCATTTATACAGCCAACCGCACTTCATATATCATGAAAACGAAGAGCATTTTTGTGGATAGTGAGAAGTTAAACATCAAGAAGTAAGCTTTACATATCCAAAACACAAATTTTTCACTAAATCACACCACATAAGGGCAAAACTCCTAGAAAAAAGATCACAAACAAACTTTTTCATACTAAACACCAACAAGGGTCCACAAGCCTCCAATGACTTGTGTTAAGAAGATCCTCTTTCCAAAGATTAAAGATTTGCACTTTATTCTTCAAGAATCTTTAACATCAGATATTGGTATGTTTGTCAAACAATTTTTGGCATGTGTTGTGTTGTGGACCAAAGAGTGTTTTTTTAGATGTTTACCATGTTAGGGGACATGACCAATTGATCGCTCAAACGAAAGTAATCTTCATGGAGTTGGGTCTATCACACATGTTGTCAGACATGTTGCATTAATTTGTGCACAAATATTGTTATGTGATGATATGATTGAATTATCCATTCTATGTTGTTACTATTGTGACATATGCTTATATTTATTTCTACATGATATAAAACACAGTAAAACACAAGAAGGAGGTTAATTGTGTTTTGATAACTTTTTCGCAAATCCTTTTGAAAACATATTATTGACGTCGAACCAATGGTGAACTTTAATAGGCCAATGGTTTTTCCTATTAAAGTAGTGTGAGAGAAAGAGAGAATATACAAATAAAAAAAGTAATAATAAGTATCATTCCAATTCAAATAACAAATTTCTACCACTGGAAACAGCAAGGAAGTGAGTCAAAAGTCTACAGCTACCAAACCAAAAATCATTTCATTTACAAATCAAAACATGTGTTGTTGTTTCACTATTGCTTACTTGATTTTGGGACTAAAGAAACCACTATATTCATTTTCAAGAACCTAAGGAGATCAGTTATAAAAGGTGGTTGTCCTGTATATAAAAAATATATAAATAGAATTATAAGAAGACTCATTCCCAAACATTTTAAACTAAACACAACTCGGTAGTATTACCACAATGTGTGGCTTTAGAACCCTTCCTTATAGATTCTATATTAGTCTAAATATTTGGCATAGCATTCACACTTCCTTCAAACCCCCATAAAAGATGGAAACAACGACACTTAAAAGCTTGCAAATAAAGGGACAAAATGCTAGAGTATGCTTATTATTAAGGAAGCACTTAGCTAAGAATAAGAGGATGCATACTCGTCTCAATTGACTTAAGAGCTATTTGAATGACTTCTTCTTCAATGTGAACGACTTTAACCCTTAAGCAAATAAGCAAGCAAAAATGTTACCCTGTTCTTATAGGCAAAACACACACACATATATAGACCAGAGGGATAAAACATTTATAAATCCCATTCCAAAACCCTAAAGGCATTCAAATTTCAAACCCGCACAAATTTCAAATTTACAATCAAACTAAAACTGAAATCTCCACCTTTAGTAATAGCTTAAACACAAATAGAGGTGTTTGACCTAGGCAATTTTTCACCTTTTTCATCAAATCCCTTCCCTATGCATTGCAGTCTCTTTCTCTTTGAATTCCTACTCTGAGTTTTCCTTTTTTTCCTGCAACCAAAAGTGTTGAATTCCCACTATGAGCATTCCATTCCCATGTACACCCATGTCATGTCTGTATTTCGCACACTCAATTCTCACAGGTTCCTTTTTCGCGAAAAATTCTTTGTCGCTGTACACTCATTCCTGTATTTCCCATACTCAGGCAGTGCAATGCAGCACCCCTTTTGTAAAAAGCCTGTTATTTTTAATGAATTTAGGTTGGTTTTACACTTTGTGGACCTAACTGTATAGGCCTTGTTTTGTATCTTACTTATTTTTAAATGTTCAATTGGGTAATTAAATCATTAAGAATTTGATTTATCTTTTGTAATTTATCATAATGTGCGGTTTATTCCTTTAGAAGTAAATTTTTATAAAGTCATTAACATGGTAGTAGGCTTAACGTATGTAATAAGACCACCGAGCGAGTAGATCAATTAGTGGGAGGTTGTTCTAGCTTAACTAGTGGTCTCGAGTTTGAGTCCTAGTATGCAGTTGCGTTAAATATTCGGAGAGAGAGCTTTGCCGCCCATAATAGTCTTACCCGGCTCAAGCAGGATTGCCTCTAATGGAGAATACATGTAGTCTCTACAAAAAAAAAAAGTGTAAGATGTTACTTTTTGTGTAACCTAGTTTTGTATACAGTATAGATGTTCTGAATTAAAAGATATATAACAAAAGGATGGCTATACCTGTACTTTTCAGACAACTAGTAGAAAGATATGTACTTCAACACATGGGGTGAATATCACCTTATAGATGAGCATCTGCAACATCCTCATTTTTTTTTTAATGTTTGTTTATTCTGTATTTATTTCTCTACAACTAAATGAGAATCTCAAAATTCTAGAAGACACAGTTTAACTCAGAATAATGAGAGCTATTTAGTTGTAATTTTTAATAATTTATCCGAAACATGGCCAAACAATTGTAAAAATATCTAGAACGTCCTAAAAAGACAATATTAGGAGAAAATGATAAAAATAATCAAAAGAGTGTGAAAAATAAAACTTTAAGCTTAGAATATTAATCAGAATAATAAATTATAATTAAAAAATTTCTGAAAATTTATTGAATTCTTGTGTAAAACAACTAAAATACCTTTAATTTATCGTAAAAGTACAAATAGAGACATTTAAACTCCAATAAATTATGTAAAGAATTTTCTGTATGATAATTTTAAATAGAAAATTTTATTTTTGAAAATAATAATAATAATAATAAAAACCGAAAATACTTATTAATTTGAAATAAAAATGATATATATATATAATATAAAATAATTATATAATTAATAAATATTAATAAAATGTTTATTAGTAACGTAATCTGGGATGTGGGAAATCAACCCAAGGCTATTTGGACTCTTAAAAGTCAAATTAGTCAAATTGGATAAACTATTAAAGAATTAAATTTAATTATATAAATCATTTTTACTAATATATATATATATATATATAGGGACAGGATCCGTTGACACAAAGTGTAAGAGTTAGTCAAATTACACCTCAATAACTTTTTGTATAATGAAAACTTAACCAATCCAACCGTTGAATTTTATGTTTTTATTAATTAGATTAAATATATCAAATTTCACATCATTTGGACTTTTCTAAATATGTTATATAATATTGAATATTTACATATATTTTAATATCATATTGTACGTTAAAATAAAGTGATTTAATGAACTATTAAATAATTTTAGAATTGTATGAAATTTTGTATACTTAATCTAATTAACAAGAACATAAAATTCAACGGTTGGATTGGTTAAATTTGCATTATACAAAAAGTTATTGAAGGTGTAGTTTGACTAACTCTTACACCTGGTGTCAACGGATCTTGTTCCATATATATATATATATATATATATATATATATATATTGTTAGAAAAATAAATAAATGAGGTGCTCGTCACATCATCCCTCTTTTTACAGCCAAGTGATTGATTTAAAAAGAAGAAGAAGAAGATAATTATTACAATTTTTAATTAATTTAATGAAAGGATAATTGTTAAAAGATAACTATTATTATAATAAAAATTTAATTTTTTTAACCAAAATTAGAAGAAAGTGGCACGGCCACAAGAATCTGTTTCCAGCCACATGTTGCCTCTTTAAAGAAGATAATAACAAATTTTTTATGATTTATTTAATTATTAAATGATAATTTTTTGACCACACACCTATTTTAGTTGGGTTGTTCAGATTTTTTACCACAAATATATATTTTTTGATTATATTTTACGACAAAATATTAAAACAACTCTGCCGTCTTTTCTCTACAGTTGCACGAGCCCTTCATAGAACACACACAACATTTCCTTCAATGTCTCTCTTCTAATTTAAGCTCGGTTGTTTTGTTGGTTCAATCGGTTAAACTGAATTATTATACTAAATCTCAGTTCTGATATTTATTTGTTGTATCAATCGCATACAAGTGTTACGAAAGTTAATTTTATGCGTTTATTTATAATATTAATTATAAATTAATTTATTAAGTAAAATAAACTAAAAATCTGTTGTATGATTGATATATCGCTCTCGGCCATCTTGTAGAATACAGGTTTAAAAAAATAAAAAATTAAATTAATATAATAGATTTTAAAATAAAAGTTTAATATATTATTATGTAGATATATTGTTTCGGTTAGGATAATAGTATTACTAGAAATGATAATTTTACTGGTTATATTAATTTAAATTTAAAAATAGTTTAATAGAACATAAACTTATATATGTATGTAAATATATTTCATTCGGTCCCAAATTAATAAACCAGTAAAAACATGTTTTGATAAATAATTAATATCTATATATATATGTGTGTGTGTGTGTGTGTGTGGTAATTTAAGAATAGAACTGAAAAGAGATCATAATTTTTTAAATATATATAGTTTTCAGTAAAAATATAGAAATATTAATTAAAACAGATTTGTACAAAAATCTGAAAGAATTATATAAATTTATAAAAGTTTAGATAAGTATAAAACTTAAAAAAAAAAATTGTTTATATTCGGTAGTTTTAAATTAAAAACAGAAAAGAAAAAAAATTAACTTTTTACTAATAAAAATTATAAATTACAGACTTATATATATATATATATATATATATATATATATATATTAATTAGTTATAAGCTTAATAGTTAAATAATTAAGTTTAAATATAATAATTGAAAAATTATTATCTTTAAGGCAATTTGGCCTAAAATATAAAGGTATAAAAAAATAAAATAATTTAAGCTTAATATTTATGATAAATAGTGTATTATAAATAATATTATAATTATTAAAATAAATATTTAAGAATAATGTATTATAATGTAAGTATGTGATACTATGATTATACCATACCTTTGAGTTAGGTGATGGTATTGGAAAAGTGCGTAAACGGAACTCTGTCGGATTTTTTGAAGAGACAACATTAGGATATGTATTGTTAAGTTATAATGTTGCATGTAATAAGTCATGCATGTTGTCCGTGTTACGGATGGAAATGGGAAGATATAGTGGTATGGTATCAAGTTGTGAGAGTTCTAATGGTTAGGGTAGCGCCTGGAGACTAGGACAATTACGTAATTGACTTGATAACCTTGACATCTGCTCAGCATCACTGAGATTGAGGCCTTGAGCCCATTTCTCGAGAATGTTTATATGATGATTAATGGTATCATTTGGAGGGGGATACAGACTCCCAATCACTTCTTAGAGATGATGATGAATTGACAATGATCATCGAGGAGGGTTTGAATCCATACGAGTCATTGAGTCATGCATTATTCATGAGTACTTTGGTCAAACCTTAGGAATCCCTATGTATTTTAGTATGTTAATCTTTCTTTTTATATGATAGCGTAGGAAATCCTACAGACCTTTGTGAAAGTGGTTTAAAAAATTAATCACCTCACTCCTTTTCCATTTTCTTCTTTTCTTTATATGTGTTCGGGGTGACGATATGTGAAGATGGCTCAAATGTTGGTTATGATGAATGTATTCCTCCAATTTAGTCCATTAGGTGACTGGGTTCATGACGAAAGCTCTAGACTAGACATGTTCAAAGGTTTCCTGACTATTAGTTTTTTTATCCCCTTTCCTTGATATATTTTTACTTGTTGCCACCATGACTAGACTATCAGGTTGGGATGGATAATGGTTGGCTCAATTTATCTTCATCTTCTTCTAATTATGGCGGACATGCTAATTATGCTGCTAATATTGGTGCTGACTTAGAGAGGATCGAGATTGATCATGGGGAGGACTCATTTTAGATATAGGTGTCTGACTTCGCCTTTTTCTTGACATCCTTAGGGGAGGGTTTTAGTTATAGTTACATTGCTTTGACATAGGTCTCTTTTTGTTTTGATTGTCTAATAGAGGGAGGGTAGTCAAGATATTTTGGCTTTGTATACATTTTGGCAGACAACTTTAGTATTGTTTTTATTTTGGGTGATTGTATTACTTCTATGCTGCACGATATGATGTATGTTTAATTCTCTGTATGACATGATTATAACGTTGTTTATATTTATTTTGTTATGCGTCGTTTTATTTTCCACAATTACATCAAAAAGATTTCTTTAAACAACATGTTATATAATGTACGACTTTTTAATAAACGAAAACTTTTATTTCAAGTCTTAAATTATCTACATATTTCGTCTAAGTAAAATAAATTAAATTAAATCTAATTGTTTTGAAAAAATTACTAGTAGTTTTCAATAAAGAAGAAAATAATTAATAAATAAAACCAATTAATTTAAATTTTACATAATAATTCTCGAGATAAGAGTTAATGTGATATGGTGTGACTCGGATTCACCTTCTATATCCCAGGGTTTATACCTGCCGAAAGAAACAAAGACCCGAGAAGACAAAAGAGAAAGCCCTTTTTCATATTTGGCTTGTAACTGGCTATAAATTTAAACCGTAATTGTTTGTTAATACAATTAGGAATTTCCACTTGGTTACTTGTTTTTCTTTTCGATTTTTCCCTTTTTTCCTATTTTACAAAATAAAGAAAATGACTACAAAAATCCTTGCTGACCAGAGAGGTATATATTATATACATACAGAACAGTGTTGATTGTGACATGATTAATAAGTTGATGCTGGGGCTCATATGCATGATATTTTCATAATAATAAAAATTATCTGCTCAATCAGTTATTTGGTTCCTGCGGGGCTTGCAAGTTGCAAGAAATGGCCCCAAAACAAGAAGGCTATGCAATGAGCTGCCAAACACATTATGACACATGTCTGACTTGTAAGGTACCTTTACCACTTCTCACTCTTTTTTTAATATTGGGGTTGGGGTTGGGCTGGGTCGTTGTTTACTCCGCTGTATTAAACCAATGGTTGAATCAGGAGGCTCCCAAGAAAAGAAATTCTTAGAAAAACACTTTTCTTAAGTGCGAAGGAGAATGGAATAAATTTTCGGTATCTTTATAATATTTACTTCTTTAAGGTTGACCTTCTTTGTGTGATAACTTTTTTATTTTTCATTTAAAGAAAATTTAAATCAGAAAAAATAATAATTATATAAATGTAAGTGTTACTATTTTAAAGAAAGAAGTTTGTATTACGAGAAAATTAATTGTTTTTTGAAAGAATGAATGGAATTGGAAAAAAAAAAGAGTTTTATTAATTTTTATTGGCTCATGAGTTTAGAAAATAAAATAGGATGAAAAATAATAAAATTATTTTGTCCTAATTTTTGTTTCTCTTCTAATGTTGAGATATTTTATTATTTTCTTTTTTTATTCATTTCCGTTTATGGTAATTTCTCTCTCTCTTTTAAAATCAAATGTTAACGTCACAACTTTTATATAAAAAAAATTAGAATAAACAATCCATGCATTGATAGTACTCAGAATTTTTATACTGCATCTAATAATTTTTTTTTATATATAATAAGTTTGTTAATTTGTATAATAATTATTTTAAATGTCATATTTACTATAATTTTTAATTAATTAATTATATACAATTTGTACACTACCAATATTTATAAATTAAACTTAAAAATTATAATTAAAGCTTGAGCACGCAGATTCAATATATGTTAGATGTAATGTTTTGATAGAATTAGTGCTCTACATGAAAATACGTGAAATTATTAGTTTTTACTTAATTTTGAACTAAATTGTTTAAAACTTATAAAATATAGTTTAAATTATTTAGTAATTCAACTTTTACGTCTGAAAATTGTAAAATTTAAATTGAATTCATTTTATTTAATAACTTTTTATTAACTCCACTCAAAATATTTTCTCTTAATATATTATGGATACGACAAAAAAAGTCATTCAAATAATTAAAGTAAAATGAAGATTTTTAAAGCACAAGCACAGTTGAAATTATTGTTTTCAACTTTTCAAATGACTAATTCCATTTATGCAAATAACAGACAACGACAATATTTCTCATGTAATTAATTAAATTAATTAATGTTAGAATTTAAATAGAATGTTGGGTAAATATTTTTCTTATTATCATTATCATTTAATTATATATTCTGATGATGTTAAATTTTTATAATAATCACTTTAGAAATTATATCTAAAATAATTTTCAATTAATTAACAGTATATAAAATTTTATATTAATAATATATAAAAATTAAACTCTTACAAACTAAAATTATAAATAGTTGTACTTTTAGTTAAAAGATTTTCAATTTTATCATTATTTAATGATAAAATAAAATAATTAAAGTATGATGTAAAAGTCACACAATTTCAAGCTTCCATTCAATTATACATTTATAATTTATGGTTTAAATATTTTTTTAGTTTTTTAAATTTGAGCCAAATTTATTTTTAATACTTCAAATTAAAAAGTAATTTTTTAATATCATAATTTAAAAATAGCTCATTTTTAATCTTCATTTGAGAGACTAAAATGATAAAAAAAACTTTAAAAACTAAAAATAATTTATTTTTAAATCAGAAAATAAAAACAATCACTTCTGGATTTAAAAGACCAAAAACAAACTAAACTCAAATTTAAGTGACACTAGATACCAAATATGATGGGTTTCAATAGATCTTTATCTTATATTTATAGAATAGTGATATTTAGATACCTCATTTTTAAACACTCCGTCAACACCTTATATTTTTTTTTATCTCTCTCTTTTTATCACATCAAATTACCTATTATACTTATATATATATATATATATATATTTTCACTCTCTCACTATGTTATAGAGTAGATCTTATATTTAGACAACCATACTTATATTTATTGAGTAGATCAAACAGCATATTGAATATCTAAAAATCATTTTTGATATTTATTAAGGCAAGGAAGCTAGGCAAGCGGCAGAAGCGAAGGGATGGCTGAAAAGTGACACCCACCGTTTCCGCAATGTTTCATAATATAAATTATCGGAACACCCAAATTGCAAAAACAGACATGATAGGAATTGGGAAAGAGTAAAACACGCAGTGGCAGTTTCGGTAAATAACACTCCAAGCGACGGTCAACTTCTTCTCCAAACCCCACAACAAAAGCCCCACTCAGGACTTACTTACTCACTCTCTCCCTCCTCTGCTCCCAAACCCAACCCAATTTTTCTCTTTATTCCTTTTCGCATTCACTCCCCTGCACTCTCCTTTACAACGTTGAAAACAGAGACAGATTAAAACAGATAATAATAATAATAAGTGGAGTAATAATAATAATAAATTAAAAATCTCAAAAGCCAGCAGCACAGAAAAGGCAAAAAAGAGAAATGTCCCAAAAAAAGGGAATCTGAAGAAAGCGAGTTGAGCTGGGGGAAGAAACGAGGACAGCGAATGAGGTGAGTTCAGACGATTCGCGAGAATCGCGGCAATGGCGAGTTCGGAGGAGGTATTCCCGTGGCTGAAATCGCTGCCGGTGGCGCCGGAGTACCGCCCGACCGCGGCGGAGTTCCAAGATCCGATCGCCTACATATTCAAAATCGAGAAAGAAGCCTCTCAATACGGCATCTGCAAGATCATTCCCCCGGTTCCCCCTTCCCCTAAGAAAACCGCAATTGCCAACCTCACGCGCTCCCAGCCCACCTTCACCACGCGCCAGCAGCAGATCGGCTTCTGCCCCCGCCGCCCGCAGCCGGTGCGCCGCCCGGTATGGGACAGCGGCCACCACTACTCCCTCCGCGACTTCGAGGCCAAGGCCAAGGCCTTCGAGAAAGCCCACCTCAAAAAGTCCAGGCCCAGGCCCACCCCTCTCGAGCTCGAAACGCTCTACTGGAAGGCCACCTTAGACAAACCCTTCTCGGTGGAATACGCAAACGACATGCCCGGCTCCGCGTTCGGCAACCCCCGCGCGCGCGACGCCGCCGCGTGCGATAGCGTGGGCGACAGCGCGTGGAACATGAGGGCGGTTTCGCGGGCGAGCGGTTCGCTGCTGAGGTTCATGAAGGAGGAGATTCCCGGCGTGACGTCACCCATGGTCTACGTGGCGATGCTGTTCAGCTGGTTCGCGTGGCACGTGGAGGACCACGACTTGCACAGCTTGAACTACCTTCATTTCGGCGCTCCGAAAACTTGGTACGGCGTGCCTAGGGATGCCGCCGTCGCGTTCGAGGAGGTGGTAAGGGTTCATGGCTACGGCGGAGAGATTAACCCTCTCGGTTTGTGACTTCGTATTCTTCTCAATTCTTTCATACCTGTGCATTATCGTTCAACTTACGGGTTTAGTTTACCTTCAACAGTTACTTTTGCTATTCTTGGCGAGAAAACTACGGTGATGTCGCCGGAGGTTTTTGTTGGCGCTGGTGTTCCCTGCTGCAGGTACTGACTGAGCTTTGATAGAAACAAGGATATTGTGTGATGTGTACTTGTTCTAGCTGTGTATCGTTAATGTGTATAATTGAATTGAATCAGGCTGGTTCAAAATGCTGGGGAGTTTGTTGTGACGTTTCCAAGAGCCTATCACACAGGATTTAGTCATGGTAAGACACTTCACAATCTAACCCTCGCACAGGCCTGGACTCGCGTCATTGTTGAAGCAACTGGCAGTTGCTTTCGTGAATTTTGTGAAAACACATACTAAGAATGCAACTATAGGCTTAAAGATTCTCTCTCTCTCTCTCTCTGTTTCCGGTGGGGACAGGGTAATTGGTGAATGTTTCTAATGGTTTGGATGTGTGTGTGCTTTGAAGGTTTTAATTGTGGAGAGGCGGCTAACATTGCGACTCCTGAATGGTTGAGATTTGCTAAGGATGCTGCGATTCGGAGGGCTTCCATTAATTATCCTCCCATGGTGTCACATTTCCAGTTACTTTATGACCTTGGCCTTGCGTTGTGTTCTAGGTTTGTCTTTCCCTATTCGAGCTTATGCTATTACCTTACAAGAGTTATTTGTTTCTTTTTTATGCTCTGGACTCATTTTAGTAGATTGATGCAATTATTAATAATGTTATTAACTTTATGAAGATGTAATTGTGTTCTGCAAGTTGAAAATCTTCATCACATATGTAATATGTATAACATCTGATTAAGTTATTGATAGTGAGTAGTGACCATTACTTGTGGTTTTCTCATGGCATGCAAATACAGTGATTCTTATGACATGAGTTGTTATAATATATACACTCCCTGTAAATTTTCTTGGCATACTCCATACAGAATCCTTGGAGGCACCAGCGCTGAACCACGGAGTTCTCGACTTAAAGATAAGAGAAAGGGTGAAGGAGAAACTGTAATTAAAGAACTATTTGTACAGGACGTCGTAGAGAACAATGATCTGCTTCACTTACTCAGCAAAGGATCTGCTATAGTACTTCTCCCTCGTAGCTCTTCTGACTTTTCTGTTTGCTCAAAATTACGCGTTGGATCACAACAACTGAAAGGGAACCCTGAGTTTTCTCTCAGTGTATGCAATTCTGAGGGAATGGATTCCTCAAAAGATTTTATTTCTGATGACCTGGTGTTCAACAAGAATCATGGAATCAAACAAGTAAAAGGTTTTTATTCTGTAAAAGAGAAGTTTGCTACATTGTGTGAAAGGAACAGGGTTTCGCCATTCAGTCCGAATGGTAACATATACACTTCAAGTTCAAAAACACTTCAAAGAGACACTGAAAAAGAAACCAGTCAAGGAGATAGGTTGTCAGATCAGAGACTATTTTCATGTGTCACATGTGGAATATTAAGCTTTTCCTGTGTTGCTATTGTACAGCCTAGAGAACCAGCAGCTAGATACCTTATGTCAGCTGATTGTAGTTTCTTTAACGATTGGATTGTTGGTTCTGGAGTAACTAGTAATAAATTTTCTATTGCCCATGCAGATGCAATTATTCCCAAGCCAAACACATATACAGGCAGGTTCTATTTATTAATGACTATTTATTTATTTTGTCACTCCTGTGTGTCATATGCTCATCAGAAAATATGACTATTTATTTATTTTGTCAGGCCCTGTATGTGAAAGCTTAGCTTCATGTACAGTTTGTCCTGATAACTTCCTGCTGTATAACTGAAACACAAATGCTGTACCTTTTGTTTCTGCATTGGCAAGATCTAGAGCCATCCAGCTTTGATCTGTGCATTTTTTTGGGGGTTTAATGCTTGTTTTTTGTTCATCATCTTTGGTTTGAGTTCAAGAGTTGATGAGTGGGGAGTGGGCTAAATGGGAGATATTTCCCTGAGTTTACCAATCAAGAGAGGAATTGTAAAATTTTTTTACTCCCGAGTTCTGTCATGCCACTTTAAGTTCTTGTCTTGTCTTTTTTGTTTACCTTCCGGTTGTGGCATGGTAAAGATATTTTTATGTTACAACTTGGAAACCGTCATCTCTTAATCTATTTTTCTTTTTCTTTAAAACAAATCTTTCCTTTTGTCAAAAAGTTTAATGGTGACATAAATTAGCAGATGGCTAGTAGTCTGGTATTGGTCCTGCAGTGCTCTTGTAAACAAGGGAGATAGTTGAGTTGATTAGTTGTATATTTGACCCGAATGAAGAATCATAGAGTGGTTTGCCATGTGCTTGTATTTATTTACATAATGAGAGAGTAGTAATATGCATTAATGCCGATGCAAAGCCTTTATGGTGTGCATATGAAAAGTAGCAACTTAGATATCTAAGCCGCTAAATGCCTTTTGTATCTCTTTTACTTTTTCTCTCAAAAGTTTTCTGTATATAAATTCTCAGTTTCAATCTTCCTTGACCAAGGCAAAACTAGTGACACATTTTGTTCCTCCATGCAGGATGTACAAAACAAAATGTGCGAAATGATTTATATGATGTTCCCGATGAATCTGTTGAGCACCGGACACAGATTGCTGATCAAAATTATGAGGAGGCTTTAAATTCTGAAAGAAAAAAAGGTAGTACAGCTCTTGCGTTATTGGCTTCGGCGTACGGAAATTCTTCTGACTCTGAGGAAGATCAGGGAGAATCAGATATTGCAGTTGATGATGATGAATTGAATGTAATAAACCATCCATCAGCAAGTAGATCTCAGGAGATGTCTAGTTCGCCTTCTCATTTTCAAGACTCCTATGATAGTCCCATGGTTAGACTTGATAAAGGAGATGATGTTCCTTCAAGAAGTATAGACAATTATGAGTATTATATGCACAAGAGAGTTGAGCGCATTATGACTCCTTTTGACTACTCTGTTAAGTCAGAAGATCATAACAACACTTCAGGGGTGGCATTTAGAAATACTAGGGCTGTGCCCCATCCCACCTTGAATTGTTCCCAAGATACTCATACTGATGAAGACTCATCTAGAATGCATATCTTCTGTCTAGAGCATGCTGTAGAAGTGGAGCAGCAACTTCGCCCAATAGGAGGAGCACACATATTGCTCCTATGTCATCCAGGTCTGATGGTTCATTAATTTACTACTCCCCTTAAGTTCTTTTTTTAATAAAGGAACACATTTTGTACTGGATTTTTATCTCAAGTCCAAGTTCTTTGTAAAAACACTCTGCATTGTTTATCTCAAGTTCACCTTGGTCACTATACATGAGTCTTGTGATGGAATTTATGTTCAATTTAGGTTGCAAGGTAAGAAGTGTGATTTTTTTTTTCGTTTTTCCTTGTTGAGAAGGCTGTTCAAGTGTACTAATATGAAAAAATCAAGTGGTCTGATTGATCCATTTTCCTTGGAGATGTAGACTTGCGCAAAGGTATTGTTTGATGTTTATAGCTCTACATGGACAATGCAGGGAACTCACACTTTACATGTTTTCATATGTCTAGCCTTTAGTGAACATATTTAGTTCATGATTATGCAGCTATGATTAGTATCCATAGTAATTGATTTACATCACATCACCTCATTGCTGCTGATTAACGTTTGGTCTTTATCAGCATGTTTTACATCTTTGTTGGCTTGTGTTTACAGTGTGTATAGTATATTGCTACTCAGTATTCTTCTCCTTGCCAATCATTCATGATTTATTTTACTTATTTCTACAGATTATCCGAAGATAGAGGCTGAAGCAAAGTTTGTGGCAGAGGAACTGGGGATTGATTACATGTGGAAGAATACTGTATACAGGCATGCCAACAGGGAAGATGAGGAGAGGATCCAATCAGCTCTGGATAGTGAGGAAGCTATTCCTGGAAATGGGGACTGGGCTGTAAAGCTGGGAATCAATCTCTTTTATAGTGCCAATCTTTGCCGTGCACCAATTTATAGTAAGCAGATGCCTTACAATTCTGTTATATATAATGCATTTGGTCAAAGCTCTCCAGCAAGCTCACCCACAGAACCCAAGGTCTATCAGAGAAGGGCCAACAAGCAGAAAAAGGTAGTTGCTGGGAAATGGTGTGGTAAAGTTTGGATGTCTAATCAAGTCCATCCCCTTCTAGCAAAAAGAGATTCTGAAGATATTGAAGATGAGAAAAGCTTACTTGGGTGGCCAGTGCCTGATGAGAAAATTGAGAGGTCAGAAAGTAACCACAAAAGCAATACTACGATTAGAAAATCTGGTAGGAAAAGGAAAATGTCTGTTGAGAATGGAGGGACCAGGGAAGGAAGTTTTGCTGGGAGAGATTGGCTTTCAGATAATTCGATTGAAGATAAATCCAATCAAGATCAAAGGAGGATTCTTGGAAGTAAGCGAACCAAGCATATTGAGAGATTTGATACTGCTTCTGAAGGGGATTATTCACCTCTGCCACATCATAGAAAGCCTATAAGCAAGCATTCAGAATGCATTGAAAGTGATGCAGTTTCAGATGATTCGCTGGATGATGATTCTCGTATACAGCATTGGAGGAGGGCTAATGCCAATGAAGCTAAATTTATTGACAGTGATGTGGTTTCAGATGATACAGCGGACTATGATTCTGATTGGCCGCGTAGGGGAGTGCTCAGCAACAAGCAAGATGCAATTTCAGATGATTCATTGGGTGTTGGTTCTCTTCAGCTGGGCAGAAAGACTCCTAAAAGCAAGTATGACCAATACATTGCTGAAGAAAATGTGATTTCTGATGACCAAATGGAGGTTTATTTTCGGAAGCAGAAAGGGAAGATATCTAAAAGCAGACAACACAGATCCCTTTCTGCAAAAGATACAGCAATGTCTGATGATCAACTGGAGCACCAGATGCAGAAGCAGCAACGGAGGAATCCTAGAAACAGGCAAGACAAGTACCTTGCAGGAGAGGATATTATTTCTGACGACCAACTGGAGGGTCATTTTCGCAAGTACCAAAGAAGGATTTCTAAAAACAGGCAAGCCAAGTGTGTCAATGAGGAAGATGTAATGTCTGATGACCAGTTGGAGGATCACTTTCAGAAGCCCCAAAGGAGTGTTCGAAGGAGCAGGCAAAATAAATACAGTGATAGAGAAGTTATGGATGACTCCGCAGAAAATAATTCTCATCTGTATAGAACCCCTAAAAGGAAGCAAGCTAAATGCATGGATGAAGACAATATAAATTCAGATGATCAAATGGAAGATATTTCTCATCAGCAGCTCAAAAGAACTCTTCGAAGTAAGCAATCTAAATCGCAGATTCTTCAACCAATGAAACAAACTAACCCTCTCCGTGTGAGAAACAAGACATCCCGGCCTGTGAAACGAGGTGCTCATATGCTAATGAAAACAAAGGCTGCTCGGCGAATGAAGCAGCAGCCTCGTGCATGGAATAATCAATCTGGCAACTCCAGAGATTCAACATTACATGTTGAAGAGGAGGAAGATGGTGGACCTAGCACACGACTTAGGAAGAGAGTCCCAAAAATTCAGGAATCTGGAGGAAAATTAAAAGAAAAGGAAACCAAAAGGAAAAAGGTGAAAAATGCAACAGCTGCGAAGGTTTCAGCTGGCCATGCCAAAATAAAGGAAGAGGAATCAGGATACCAGTGTGACATTGAGGGGTGTACCATGAGTTTTGGATCTAAACAAGAGCTGGTGCAACATAAGAGAAACATTTGTCCTGTGAAAGGATGCGGAAAGAAGTTTTTCTCACACAAATATCTGGTGCAGCATCGTCGAGTTCATGAGGATGAGCGCCCCTTGAAGTGCCCTTGGAAGGGGTGCAAGATGACTTTCAAGTGGGCATGGGCACGTACTGAGCACATTCGAGTCCATACTGGTGCTCGTCCTTATGTATGTGCTGAACCAGGGTGTGGACAAACGTTTAGATTTGTTTCTGATTTCAGTCGTCATAAGCGAAAGACTGGTCATTCAACAAAGAAGACTCGTTGATAGCAAGTAATAGATGTTAGCATTGTTGATGAATATATGAATCTATTACTCAACTGACAGGCTAGGAGTAGGTTTTAATTAACAGTTTAGGATATCCGTGCAACTGCCATTTGGAATAACTATTAATTCTGCTTGGTTAGGTGTTCTTGTACCCATTTATTTATAGTAGCAAGCAAAGCAATTGCTTGGATATGGAAACATGCTCATCCATTTCATATCTCATGCAACTGCTGTTCTAACATCTCTCCTGCTTGGTGCGGAAGTCATGCTCCAAGCTAGAAGGTCCTATTCATGAGATGCCACGGTAACATGACACTCAGACGAGGATCTCATCTTTTCTTTTTACTGCCCCCGCCTCGAGTAATGTTATCTGGACACTCAATGACATGACACTGGCCGGCTGCTGCGCCCCCCTTGTTGAGTGCTAGTGGGATCCTGGTCTAAGATGAAAAATTACATGACATTCTATCTAACATTCAGTTTTTTCTTCTGGCCTAACATCAAGTATATGTTTGGAAAAATAAAATAGAAATTTCATTAGGATTTTTTTTCATTAAAACAATGAGATTTATGTTCGGATAAGTATGTACCTGCCAAATCCTGAGAATCTGTTCTCTTGTACGACGACCTCTCCTATTGAACTCTTTCTTCTTGATCTCCCTTGCTGATCTACTTTTCTTTGCATATGACGAGCTCCTTCCTCTGAGGTGGTGGGGTTAGTTGCACTGGTTTTTTGACGCTCAAGTTAGATAAGTCTATTTGAGGTGTTGGATATAATATGTTTTGACCACTTACCTGGTTATTTCCTTCACTTTACCATTGTTACTAGGCAGATGGTTCTACTCGGTAACTATCACGGATAACTTCCCACTAGGCATGTCTTTTGAACTGCCTCAACGTCATCTTAGTTATGTAGATTGGGTAGGCCACATAACTACATGCTCGGATAATCAAGTTGTTTAGGCCGAGTAGGCCATATGACTTACTCGGATGGCCAAGCTTTTCTCTTGGATAGTATATTATATTTAGAAGACCAAATGAAAAGGTAAAATATTGTTATTTTGGTCTCATCATATTATGCGAGAAGATCAGAAGGGATGAAATTTTAATTGTTTAACATAATTTAGTGTGTGAATTATCTTAGATGTAATATTACAAAGTTAGAAGGATCGCCAATAATTATTTGTGTGATTAAAATAGTACACATTCATTGATGCATAATAAAAAAAAGTTTAATTAATTTTTTGGTCTTTTAAAAAATCATATTTTTTAATTTAGTTTTTAATCTTTTTATTTCTCTACGGGTTAGGGACAAAGTTTAGCAATGCCCCCAAGAGAAACGCTCTTTTATGTGTACAATACGCGGGTGTGTATAAGTACAAAGCAAATGTGGTGTAGTAATTTTTTATTGGTCTGTTGGTAATCCATATGGAGTTTTCACTTCTTGATTTTAAGTTCCTTTTATTTTAAAAACTTTCAAACCAGCCTTTATAAATACTAATTGTCTCTAAGTTATTATCCTTCGGTTACACTTTGATCAAAAAGCACTTTGAATTCTTTACGTGGAATTTTCTTTAAAAAATTGTTTTGGGTTACTTGAATACATGCAATAGATCTTAAAGTATCTTAAAACTTGCTGCGGTAATTGATTGAACCGAAATGGTGTTCGCATAAATAGATTTAGAAAATTCGATACATGTGCAAAGCTTATGGTCAAGACAAAGACAATGATTGTGGTGGTTGTTGATAGGGACAGACTAGACAAGCAGAGTTTCTTTGAGAGAATTTGCAAACTTAAAAGTCATTATTGGAAACAGAGTGGAGTGGACTATCTCCCATTGGCATTGGTAGATCTACCCAAGTAATTTGGATACTCAACTTAGAAACCGCGTGGATCAAGTTCTCTGTTTCCCTTGGACTTAGTGTGCAGGTTGCTCATATCATATGCTTAACCAAGTGAGCAAACTACTAAGATGTCGGTCCATTTCTAATGCAGACCCTCCTACTCTCCACATTGTAGCCTTAGCCTTCATGTTTAATGTTAATCATTCAAAAAGAAACTCTAAGCTTGTTTGTTTAAATGGAATTAGGGTGGAAGGGAGTGGGAAGAATGGAAGTACGAGAGAAGTTATTAACTTCCCTTGTTTGTTTATGAATAAAATGAAGGGGAAATGTAAAACTTCTTGTGGGACCGGCATGTAAATTAGCCCTCCCAATAAGGCGTCAAATCAAATCTTCCATTGAAGAATTTTGTCTCTAGCTTCTGTCAATTTCTTGTAGGCCTTGTATGAAGTGTGAACTGTGAAATCATTTTTTTTAATTATTTTTTAGAAAAATCTACTATTAAATTATTGTTGTTTTAATTTTTTAAAAATTAAATAAATTATTTATAATATAAATATAATAAATAATAAATAAATTTATATTAAGAAAAAATAATAGAATAAAAATTTAAATTTTTTTAATTAATATGAAAATATTCTTATATAATTTTTTTTTCCATTCTCTCTTTTATTCATCCAAATAAATGGAGAGAATTTTTTTCATTCCTTTCCTTCTTATTTATATTCATCCAAACAACATATATTTTTTTACTTTATTTTTCTTTTATTTTTATCTTTCCTATTTTTTTACTTCTTATTTCTTTCCTCATCTAAACAAAGCAAAGGAGAGGTTGCGTTCCTTTTTAGAGAAAAATTGACAATATCCCACATGAACAATTTTGGTCCTTCATCAAATTTATGTGGGCAATCTGCAAATTATAATACATCGATCTCTAGTGTAGAGAGAAATCAAACCACTAAAAATATGTTTGGGAAGGAAAATTCTGGGCTTTACATAATAGGTGCCACATAATTGTTTAATAGGAAGTTTTGGGGACGGACGTCTAACAAAAACAATGTTTAGAGTGGATAAAAGTAGATAAAATGTACTAAATTTCATTGTTTAAATCGTTTAAATATTTTTTTTAATTCATCATAAAAACATTTAATTAATAAAATGATAAGTTAAAAAACATTTCATAATACTAATTTTTTTTAAAAAAGTTAAGAAGTTTTCGTATTTACAAGAGTTGGTTTGGAATTTTGAAATACTATGGGACTACAATCGATAAAAGTAAACTTTGTACTGATTGAAAATATTTAATTCAGTTAAAGTTTATCTGTATTTACATGTAAAAGAAAAATATGTAATTATTATGAACTCAATTAATATAATCATATTTTTAAGGTTTATAATTTAATTATAAATAATATTAGAATTTATATATGTAATTATTATGAATTCAACTAATATAATCTTATAGACTTATAAAACTTCTATGCTTAATATTTTGTTTAACATGATATTCTGTTTATGTTAATATGATTTATTTTTAAATATATATTACAAATTATATCTTAATTTTAATTTTATATTTTTTAATTTATAATTTAATTATATATAATGTTGGAATTTGTATATGATATAAACAAATTGAATTGAGTCATGCACTGTTGAATCTAAACAAACGACTCCACTAAAATGGTTAGCTAAATTTTTGGACAACATCAACAAAGTTGGTAAATAACGTGATAACAAAATAAAAAAATCCAAACATATCACTCTTAAAAATGAGGCGTAGGAATCAAATTAAACCGCCCCAACATGTTCTATCGACACCCAATTGTGATTGTACTTTGATTCGCTTTTCTTCTTTGCTGACCTCATTAAAAAATTTAAGGCACATAAATGCAGTTTTAGATGGACACGACTTTATGATGAACTGTTTCCTAAACTGAACATCATAACTATTTTATTTTTGGAAAAAAAAATAAAATTCGCATGCGCAAATAGCCACTCAACCATTCGGATGCTGTCACCTACAACCGCTTTAATTATTAATATTATTGTTTTGAAAAAAATCATATATTTAATGATGAGATGCTTGACGGTATAACAGAAAGAAACTGAGCATGCAAAAACCATAAGCTGGATGTTACATTTATAACCCAGGTCAACTTTTGAATTTAGAGCATAAATCGATCGACCCACGGATTATCACATCCTTTCTGTTATTTACAGTGGCCTAGTTGAAAGATTCTCATAGCTTTGAATGGTAAACTCCATACACCTTTTACTTTAATTTGGCCCAACAACAACTAAAAAATAAAAAAATACATATATTAGCAAAGGATTATACATTATCACATTTTCCATTCAGAAAGATACAAATTCCACGTTCGAAGAGTCCAATCCAATGCACAAACACCCAATAATTTATGAACAAAAGCCTTTGGATGGAAGCGAACATTTTCATATTTTTATTTTTTTTATCTTTATCACTCATCGTTATCCTCTTCTTTAGCCTGAAGCGTTCTTGGTTGACACCAGTTCACCGTTGTAACGCATTTCCCCAATCTAGGGCTTAAGCTAGAACAAATGCTTGTGTTGGTCCTAAATGTCCAATGGCAACCACATTAGGTTACAAAAACGTATGCACTCTCATAAAAAAAAATGTTCATTTAAAACCTTCAGAGAGAGAGAGAAAATAATAAATATAATAAAATTAAATATAAAATTAAAATATAATTAAAATTATTATAAGAATTTAATTTATATATATTGTCTGTGTAAAACCTTTTTACACAGAATTTTAATAGAAATTTACTCTAGTACCACATCATTTTATTCAGTATTATGACTAATGGAAACATGAGCACTGTGTGTCTGCTTTTCTATTACATTGTTATAGATGTGGCAGTAGGATAAATTTCTAATGAATATTTGTGTAAAAATTTTACACTACAAATGCATATAAATTACAATTTTATAGACTTGTTATTATAAGAATTTAATAAACATGTACGGTCACTATAGAAGTTTTACACTATTAAAAGAGTTTAATGATTATACATTATCAGTGTAAAAATCAAAAATTATTGTTGGTATGATTTTTAAAGTAGTTTTTGTAAATGTTAATAAACTTACCCTACTTAGTCATTTGTAATTAGATGACAGTGTAAAACTGTTATACACTATTAGTATATAACCTATTTTTTCATTAATCAATCAAAATTCATTATTTGTATGATTTTAAAGATAATTATTATAAATGTCAACAAATTTATACATGACAATTTGTAATCTATAATATATATAAAATTGGTGCAACTTTTACTATAGTAATCTGTCAAATCCATCTACAATAATGTAATAAAATGATTATTATAATGATAAGAAATAATAAAATTCTGGTCTACAGGACAGAGTCTCGGTAGTTTACATAACAACAATGAATTGTTTATAAAAGTAATTATAAAAGTAATAAAGTAAAATTATAACAAAATAATATTATATATAAAAATATCCACACTTAAATACTAATACTAAGTAAAATTATGTTAATACAAAAGTCATATTATAATTGCTAAAAAATTTAAAATGAATTATCAATATTAACAAAAAAATAAATTGTAAAGATACTAAAAAATGTAAAAAATAGTTAAATACCATTGTAATCATTAAAAATTATAACATAATTTATCAAAATCACACAAATAAATTATAACAAATAAAAATAATAATAATCAGAAAGTATAAATAAATAATATTATAAAATAAAATCAATACCAAAAAATAAAATAATATTTTAAATGTTTGCAATATTAAATATGTTTTTTAAACACATAAATAAATTATTTATTTTTGAAAGGCATGTTTCATATGTAATAAATCTTTAAAAGATATTTTTGTTTATTATAATCGTTCTTATCATACATATATTATAACGCTTTTGTTCTTATCATGTAATAAAATAGAAAAGAAATAAAATACAACACTGAAAAAATGATAATAGTAAAATAATGTTATAATCATTAAAATCTTATAAAATAAATCATCACACATAAAAATAAATTATAAAGATTTTATTAAATAAAAGTAATATAGTAATATTATAACAAGTTAATATTATATATAAAAATATCCAAACTCAAATACTAATACTAAGTAATATTATATTCATACAAAAGTCATATTATAATTGCTAAAAGTTTTAAAATAAATTATCAATATAAACATAAAAATAAGTTGCAAAAATACTAAAAAAGTGAAAAAAAAGTTAAATATCATTGTAATCATTAAAAAATTACAGAAGAATTTATCAAAATTAGACAAATAAATTATAATAAATAAAAATTAATGATCGGAAAGTATAAATAAAATAATATTGTTAAATAAAAACAATACAACAATTTTTTTTTAAATTTTTGTAATATTAAATAAGTTTTGAAACACAAAAATATTTTTTTATTTCTGAAAGCCTTATTTCATATATGATAAATCTTTAAAAGATAAAATTGATGTAAAATAAATGTTTAATAAATTAAGTGATTAATTTAGCCTTTTCCTAAATAAATTATAATCCTTATTCTTTTGTTTGTCTACAATATTCATACTTTATAGTATCTCCACTTTTTTTCCTTTTATTTTTTAAACTCTTCATTTCTATTTTCCAGTATCTACACACAAGCCTACTTATCTATATTATTATTCCAAAATTTGTATAATCACTTGCTGGTATATATTACAATTTCCATATATTTTTTCTTTTGAGTTTATCGTTTTATTATTTGATTTATTTTTTTAATTATCGTCACGAGATGTCAATTATTAATGTTAATCTTATGTTTTCACCATTTTTTATAGTTGCTCTTTTTCTTTTGTTTAATTTTGTTATTTTTATTTTAAAATTATGGTACATAATGAAATTAAATGGTTAATGGATTTTTAAATTTCAAACCTGATTGATATAAATCATGAAGTAATGTTGGAGAAAAAGTTTTTGGTGCAAGATTGACATTAATTACATTTGATAAGATAATTTATTTTAAATTTGAACATAGACAACTTCCTATAGTTGTTTCATTTGCAACAACAATAAATAAAAATTAAAAATATTCTCTTAAACATGTTGAAATTTATCTTTTTCAGCCAGTTTTTTTTTTTTTTCCTTCTTTCATAACGAATTGTATATAGAGGTTTATATGTGATAGTGAAGAAAATTCTTTCACAACTTCAAATATTGTTTATAAAGAAGTTTTCCACAATTTAATCTAAGTAAATTGCTAATCATTTTTTTAGTTAATGTTGTTTTATATATATATGAGTCAGGATCCGTTGACACTAAGTATCAAAGTTAGTCAAATTACACCTTCAATAACTTTTTATATAATACAAATTTAATCAATCCAACCGTTGAATTTGATGTTCTTATTAATTAGATTGAGTATACAAAATTTCAGACAATTTCAAAATTATTTAGTTGTTCATTGCATCACTTTATTTTAATGTACAATGAAAAAGTAAAATATATGTAAATATTCAATATTAGATGATATATCTAGCAAAGTCCAAATGATGTGAAATTTGACATACATTTTCATAAATATAATATTACATAATTCAACGGTTAGATTGGTTAAATTTGCATTATATAAAAAGTTATTAAAGGTGTAATTTGACTAACTTTAACACCTGATGTCAACAAATTTTAACCATATATATATATATATATATATATATATATATCATGTTTTTCCTTTTTTTTAGGAATTTGAAATATTCTATTTTTTGTGAAATTAATATTGAGATTTTATTTTGTTATGATTACAAGTATATAATTTCTAAATTTTATATTAAACACGAATTTTTTAGAACAAAAATTCTATTAATAATCTTTATATTCAAGTAATTATGTAATTATTTCATTCTTATTTTATAAATTATATTTTACTAAAAAAAATTTCTCAAATAATTTTTTCGACTGTCCTACAGCAAACTTTACGATAACAATGCATATAAGTATACTTTCTAAAACAGTAGACAGCACATCAACAACACAAAGCAGCACACTTTTTTTTACCTTCTTGTGTTCACACACACTCACACTGGTTCTGGTTTCCGATTCCCCTCATATAAAAACGCAACCTTTTTTTCTCTCCTCCTTTCTCTCCTGCTCACTCCGTGCGTGTTATTTCCCTTTTTATCTTTTGAATAAAAATCACCTTCCCTTATTAGGGTTTGAAATGTGGAGGGAGAATGGAAGGCACTGAATCCGATTCTGCGGCACTTTCCAATTCCAATGGCGAAGATTCCCAATTGGGGGCGCCTTCTTCCCCCGCTGCTCATCCTGAACCGTCAGATCTCAATCACGCGGCCGAGGAAGAGGCACTGTGTGGGGAGCTTCAGGGCAAGTTGGATGTGAAGGGTGGGGAGGAGAAAGCTCCGGACTTGAACGATGGTGGAGGAGTTTGCGACGAAGAAACTGGTAAGGGTGATGGAGATAGTAGGGGTTGGGAGACCAATAGTTGGAATGAGGAAGTGGGTGTTGGTGTTGATGTAGTTGCTGATGGTGATGATGGAGTGGAGAAGAAGGAAGAGAAAAACAGTGGTGTAACTCACCACTACCCTTTGAGGCCTGAGGCTGAGGATTGTGCATTTTATATGAAAACTGGGAATTGCAAGTTTGGGTTTAATTGCAAGTTTAATCACCCCATTAGGAGGAAAAGTCAGGTGCTTCTAGTGACTTTCTTCTGCTATGCCTTTTTTAGATGCTATGTTTGTTAGTGATGCATTGGTTTAGATATGATTGGTTGCATTGATATTTGTTAGTGATCATTGTATCGGCATCGATTTTGATATTGCATTGTTGAAAGTTAAGCTTGTGTGAAGGTTGTCTTTTGGTCCGAGGTTTCCTTTGTGTATGGTGACATTGTATTATTCGTGGAATTGCTGGACTGAGAAGAAGAGTATTTTGCCTTTGCTGAAGGTGGACTTTTGATTGGGGGGAATGGTAAATGGTAATAACTGTTACATCTTGGCTGGTACTTGACATTGAATTGTAATTTTTGAAGGAATTGCTATCTTTGGTAATGTGCTTATATGCTTATAGAATGTGTCTGTTTCGGTCTTTCTTTTAATTGCTAAATGACTTATTAAGGCTTCGAAGTTTTCCTAGTTTTGTGAGGTCTTGTGTATTACTTCTTCAGACTTCATAAGGTGTGTGGTGATTGAGTATATCAATGAGGTTCTCTTGGCCATTTTATGACTGGAAACATATTATACAATGTTCACTTCTTAAAGTGTTCTTCTTTGTTTTGATGTTTTAACTATGAACAAAGGTTGTTAAGGAGAAGGCAGGAGAAAGAGAAGAACCCACTGAGAGATCGGGCACAACAGAATGCAAGGTTATTGTCAGAATTATGCTTCTAAGCAAATTCTGTTGCAAATTTTAATTTTCATGTTATGTTATTTCAGCATATTATCACTTTGGCTTTAATGTTCATATTATAATCATTAAAACACAAGTTTCTCCAGCTATGTGATTTGCCATGGAAGATTTTGTGTAAGCCACTGTAAGGTTAATTCAAGGTGGTTCAACCTAACATAATTTATATTTTGCATTTCCTTCTGTGACAGTGAGATCATATATCATTTATATGCTATATGTTCAATTTTGGGTGATTTCATATTCTCTGTCATTGCAAGACTTGTGGGGTGTGGGTTTGGCAAAGTAATAGAAATACAAAGTATTCTATATTAGAAATTCTTGATCAATAAATAGTTGCCTGTGGCTGAGAATTAATAGATGTCTCTTTTTATTACTCATGTCTGAATTATGTGCTGATCTATGCTATCTACATAATGTACATTAGCCATGGAAGAAATTTCTGCCATGGCGGTTTGGTTTTTATTGTGGCATATTAGTTGGCTGAGTTCTTTCTGTTAAGCTTTATCATGCTTCCCTAGCAAGGATAATGATGACAATGATATTAATTTTTATAAAATGAATGGATGAAAAAAGTTATAAGTAAATGCTTTTTGAACTACTCTATCAATTGTTAGTTTGAAAAAATGATTGGACTTTCAAAACTATTTATGGAGAAATGCAAGTTTGTATATGATTTTTACAGTTAATCTCTTACCCAAACCCTGTCATCAGCATATGCCACTATTCCTGACACGTTCATAACAATTTTTTCCTGATGTTATGGCAGTATTATCAAAGGTCTGGGGGTTGTAAGTTTGGAAAATCTTGTAAATATAACCACACAAGAGGAAAATTTTCAACAGCACCGGCTCTAGAACTTAACTTTCTTGGCCTGCCTATTCGTCTGGTACGACCTTAGTTACTTAACTATAACAAAAGAGATATATATGATCCCTGCCTCTTTCTGCAGTCTTCTAAAGTAGTTGTTTCTGAGATATTATTAAGGTTGTTTTTCATGATAGGGAGAGAGAGAGTGCCCTTATTACATGCGCACAGGCTCTTGTAAGTTTGGAGCAAACTGCAAGTTCAACCATCCTGACCCTACAGCTGTTGGAGGATGTGATCCTCCTTCAGGGTATGGTAATGGAGGATCTATTTCATTACAAGGTGTATCACAACCACCTGTACCCTCCTGGTCTTCTCCAAGAACAATAAATGAAGCATCTCCTTTTGTGCCAATGATGCTTTCACCTACTCAAGGAGTTTCTACCCAAAGTTCTGATTGGAATGGATATCAGGTAAGCACATAGAGTTGATGCCAATAACCATATGGCAAGGGGCTAATTTATTATATAATTAGTAATAGACAACATTTAGTCTGCCAGTTTTCTATCATGCAATGTTAATGCTCTCTGTTGCTGCATATACATTGGCAGTGCCATGTCCTCATTTTTATTTTTTTTATTCTTTTTTGCAACATTATATTGTCCTGACATTGGTTTCCAGATTTTTTTTAAATGACTTTCTAGATTGAGATAATGTCATTGTCACTTGTTGACTATTGCAAACTTGTCATTCATCATACGTGTTTAGTTATAGGTACATTGAATACTGTAGCAAAATGAGTATTAAGCTATTTGAGGCTTGAGCGTTATATGCCCAAATCTATTACTTAAAAGTCAAAAAAGAAAAAAATTCTTACGATTTATGAGGCTCAATTTTGTTGATCTGGTATGTGATCCATTTTGTTGAACCAGCAGGCATATTGAAGATCATGCAGATTGAGCAATGCACATTTGGCTTTACACCTAGAAGCGAATTTAAAATTGCACCTATTAGTGATCCTTAAAAGTAAAAATATGTATGACGTCTAATGTTTTGAATTTGTGATCATTCTGCAATCCCCCCTCCCTTCCTCTATAGTATTTGTTATTTTTTCTCTCTGCCTTGATTTTTATGGGGCATTATTTGACTCATTGGTATGCGATGCAAGACACTGAGTGGTCTTTTCTTGTTCCTTTACTCAAGTTAACTATTCTTCCAGCTGAACTCTTTCAAGTGATTGTTTTCCCATCAAATTGACCCGTTTGTGGTTTGTAAAGGCACCTGTCTACCTACCTGAGAGGAGCATGCACCCACCTTCTACATTTGTCATGAACAACCCAGCAATCGATACGAATGTTTATATGCACCATCAAAAGCAGATGCCTGTTGAAGAGTTTCCAGAAAGGCCTGGTGAACCTGAATGCAGCTACTTCTTAAAAACTGGGGATTGCAAATTTAAATCTAATTGTAAATTTCACCATCCCAAGAATCGGATTGCAAGTTTACCTCCATGCAGCCTCAGTGACAAGGGTCTGCCTTTGAGACCTGTAAGGTTTTATTGTTCAAGGCTTGAAAATTTATTTTCTCTTGTTTAGCATGTGGTTGTGCTAATCTAAAATCTTTAAAGTGGAATTAACATGGCATTGTAACCTAGAAATGATTGAGTTTCTGATTTTGGGAAGATATTTCCTTTAGTTTGTTTAGTCATATGGGACTGCATGCTAGATTGGCTAGTTTCTCTTATTTAATATTTTATTTGCCATGAAATCCAGGACCAAAGCGTCTGCTCACATTACAGTCGCTATGGAATTTGCAAATTTGGACCAGCTTGTAAGTTTGACCACCCGATAAACTTGCAGCCCAGAATGATGCCTGGACTTGGTCAGCAATCCTACTCAAACTCAGCTAGTGTTGAGGTGGCTGGTATAGGTGGAAGTGCAGGTGCGATGGATGCAACAATTCAGCAATCTGTGTAAACATATTTGTCTGAGGATCTTCTAGCTTTGAGGATGCATATCACCCAAAATTTGTAGTTTTCTTCTTAAACGGTTAAACATGATAAATTTATTTATCTTTTCCTAGAACTGTTCAATGCAACACAAGCTTTGCAAATTATAGCAACATATATATGTCAAACAGTTTTATGTATTTATTACAAGTAACATCTGCATCTGTAGATTATCTTTTGTTTCAGTTTGTTTTCTCTCAGTTGGATCAGTGTTGGATTATAATTAGAATGGTTTGAAATGTGGATTTTCTTGTTTTACAGTTGCCAATGGGGTTATGAACCCTGGTGTGTCAGAATTGGCAACTATTCAATACATCTGATGGGTTAAAAAAGTTGATGAACCAATCCAGAAGGAGGTGCAGGGTGTGTTTGATTATGTTTTTGTTTTCAAGTTTTTAAAAATTGTTTTATAAAGTAGTTATTAAAAACTAATTTCTGCATAGTAGAAGTGGGGAACAAAAACGGGACAATGAAAAGAACATAAGTACTAGAAAATTGAAAATAGAAAATCAAAATAACTTACATATGTTCTAGTTTTTTAATTTAAAAATTAAAGAGGAGGTATTATTTTTAAAACAATTTTCAAAAATTAGTCTTATTTAAACAAGGTTTTTTTATTTTCTTATTCTTAAAAATAAAATAGTTTTCAAGATTAAGATACAAGCATGTCATCAGTTTTTTGGTTTGCAAAAGATTGGCCTTATGGCATCTGATTGCCCATTTGCTAACTGAATATGAAGCCATTGCTTTTTTCTTTTCTCTTTTCTCTTTTGACAGTCAGCGGGGCATATTCAAGAAGGAATTATCTTGCCTGTTGGTCTGTTTGACTTATGGCCTAGAATTTTATATTTTCTTCATGAATGACTTATCTTACCAGCATAGATTTTAAATATTTGTTTTCAAACATAAATAATGCTCACTCAGACACTAAGAATTAATGCTATGTTATCCTATTAGGCTTATAAAAAAAGTCCTATATTGATAAATCGTGTTAATAGGTAATATCGTAGCTCCTTGAAATGGAAATAAAGAATGAAAAGAATGAAAATGGTCCACAACACATCCACGTCCTAGCTTTTTAGTTCTCTGTATCATCTTTCAGAAGTAATTTTGTTTGATATATTAAATGTGAACATCTCTCTTAACAAAAATTTGAACTTTGATTTGTTAAGTTATAGAGGACTAGTCCCTTACAATATTTTTCATGTTTAATTCTAACAAAAAATTGCAGGTTGTCACTTGTGTTGTTTTATCTAAATTTATATTATAAAAAGATGTTAAAACTTATAACTTTTTCAACGTTAGCATGTTTTGATTAGCTTATTTTGTATTCAAAAGAGTTTATACTAAAAATAGTTTTTTAAAAATTGATTATTCTCGTCAATTTAATCAAAATCAGACGTGCTAGCATGTAATATTATGCTTTCTCAATTCTTCCAAGCATGGAAGTAAAAGGTAAATTTTATAATTGATTTATGTTAAATGTATAAATGATTAGTTAAAAAATATTATTAAAAATTTGACATTATTTCATTTTGTAATAAATTTTATAATATGAAAGATGTCATGCTTAACCTTAAAAAATTTAAAATACACGTAATTTGTAAAATAAAAATGTTTAAGAGAAAAAAGGTCATATACTGACAATGTAAAGCAGTTTTACACTGTCATCCAATTACAAACCATTATGTATGATAAATTTGTTAACTTTTACAATAATAGTCTTAAAAGTCATACCAACGGTGAATTCCAATTGGTTGACAGTGTAAAATTTTTTACAATAACAGTGCATGACCATTAAACTCAATGTTTAAATATATTAACTTTTATAACATCAAGTCAACACCAACATATAGGGACATTGGCCTGATGCGGTTAAAGCTTACAATCTAATGGATAAGCTTATACAATATCTTACACCAAACAACTGAGAATGTCATAAGAGGCGGTTGTTCGGCAACTCTAACCTCTTTAGTATTATTATTTTTTTGTTTAAATATGTTTTTAGTCATTTAAATTTGAGACAAATTTATTTTTGGTTCCCTAAATTTAAAATTAATTTTTTAGTCTCTCTGTCCAAACGCCATTGGAGACTTCACTTATGTAGTTAACAAATTACAAGTTGCTTATGTGACAACTCACTTTAATTTTGCATTCTTATTATCAAACACCTTACCATATTTGTGTTTTCCTTTCAAAGTATTCATTCTGACAACATTTGAGCAGATGGACTAAAACAGATTTTTTTCAAATTACAAGAATTAAAAAGATCAATTTTAAATTTGGAAGACCAAAAACAAATTTATCTCAAATTTAAAAGACTAAAAACATATTTAAGCCTTTTTTTATTCCTTTCTCTTGAGGTTTTTTTTTTTTTTTGTATACAATGATTGTATTGAAATTAAAACCTATAACCTCATACATAGTACTCAAACCTCCCACCACTACATCCATCCTAATAGGTTTCCTTTCTCTTGAGTTGTATTTATTCCCACTCTTCCTTTTTATTTCCTTTCTTTTTATATCATATCATTCATCACATTTTTTTTTCTTTCCTTTCTATCTTTTTTTTTCTCTCCTTACTCATCTCACACCTAACAAAGGGGTGTGAGAAAACCATTATTCTTATTTTGGCACATCACTCAACGGGCTAGAGACAAACACTTTGGTCAGCAAGAGTTTGTTAAGTAAGAAAAGGAAAAGGAAAAAAAAAAAAAAACCTCCAAAATCTCTTCTCTTATTTGATACTATTTTGTCCTTTATATAAACAACAAATAGGAACATTTCTTTGGTCTTAATTATAAGAAATATAAGATGTATTAATTGCTATCTTCCTTTTATATCCTTAATATATTATAAAATCTATTAATGAGATACTTACAAAATTTTTATGCAAGTGGATGTATTCATTAACATATTAACAATATAAATTATACTTACTAGTAGAGAAAATTATTTTTTGAATTATAAGTATTATCATTAAATATAACTACCACTTAAACTATTTAATTTTATGGATATTTCTGAAATAAAATTTAAATTTATGACATTATTAATTAAAATTAACTAACTTAACTATTTTTATTAGTTTTGATGAATTAGTTATTTGTTGTTTATATAAAAGACTAGAGGTAGGAGTGTTCAACAGTAAGAAAAAAGAAAAACAAATCACTCATGGCATCCACATGTTTTAATTTTTCTCCATCCAAGCCACGAAAAAGGGAGGAAACGAAAGAAAACATAAAAAAAGATAAAATTACCTATTATAAATTTCATTAAACTATAAGAGGCATAGTAGTCTATTTAGAAAGAAAATCATTTTCTTTCTCTTCATTTTTTTTTATATTTTTCTTATATCGAATAATCGAAAAAACTACTCATTTTCAATACTTGTTTTTCTATCCAAATTGTGTCCCTTTTTATTTTTTCCTCTTTCCATTTTCTTACTTAAACTAAACAAACTATACGAGAAACCATTATATGGTTAGTATTGGTCACCTTCCAAATCAACACTGTCAAATCGAGTCGGAGAAGGGCCTTATAGATTTGGGGACAGTTTGCTATTATCAGCAGATCATTTGTTCAAATTATTCTCTAGTACTTTAATTCCCAAACACTGAATTGAAATAACAAAACATCCTTTAATCGATTAGTATTACAGAAAAAATTATTACCATAAACCCTGAATTGAAAGAATCGAAGTAAAAAAGAAAGATATAGAAATAGCCTGATTAATAATCATCAATAATAATAGGGGGAACATTTTGTACATTTTTTTCTTTTTCTTTCCTTTTTTTTTTATATATTTGTACAATTTTTCTATTACACAACATTTCACATTACCTTTTTGCCCAAGTGATCCGTTCTTACACAGTAACAACTTTATTAACTTAGATCAACCTAAGCAAAAAGGCAAGGTGTGAAATTTTAATTTGCTTACAACTAACATCAACAATGTATCAGCTTGTGACCTGCAAATCACAAGAAGGTAAAAACAAAGCAAAATAGATGGTGAAAAAAAAGTGACAGACAGCAAATAGGATCATAAAACCATTCCCTGCTCCACTTGATTTGCTAGAACATGGTCCACAGAACAATGGGGGGTTTCTCAGAGGGCTACTTATTCGGATCATCATACCCTCTTGGCGCCCATAGCCCTTCAGAATCAGCCGCAGCAAAACCACTTTCTCTGCATTTAAATTTCATTTCAGAAATTAAATAAAGCTCATTGTAACTTATTAAAGGGATATTCAAAGACGAAGCCTAAACCCAGACACTGAAAAGGATCACTAGTATTGACTATTTAAGTTCACCTTTGAAGAATATTGAGGATTGTTATAACTCTCATTCTTGAACACAGGATCAGATCTACGTGGGGTTGCCATGTTCACTCCACTGTTTGTCTTCTTCTCATCTCTAGCCTTATTGAATATGACAGTAAAACCTTCGGCTGAGGCAGGATTATTTACATCCCACTCACCGAATTTAGGCAATGGCCGACCATTTTCCTGCTGTATATGAAGAAAAAGTTGAACAGTTAGTACATGGTGAGTTTAATGTGATAATGTCCATATAGCTTGTTATGTTCCATGCTTCCAGTACTGCAAATTCATACTATGAAACTAAACCATACTGTATATTCTCTAAAACTGATGACTAATCTGTTTATGCATTACCTCATTTTTACAAATAAAAACAACATTTTGCAATAAGATCTTGTATTGAACTGGATTAAAAAATCAACACGAAACTTCTTCACCCTTTTGCCCCCAAAGAAAAAAATTACAACCAGCCCATAATGATAAAACAGAATGATTTAGAGTACTGAATTGCACCGTTTCAAAACGAGAAAAGAAAAGCGTTATTAATTCTGATTCCAGATTGAACCTATTCATTTCCTTGTATCCCTCTCATTGAACACAAATTCTAACTCATTTATCAATCAATATACACAATCCATTAAAAGAAAGATAGAGAGACATGTTTCTCAAAAATTGCATTCCATTCTAGCTTGTACCATAATCAATTTTCTAATGACGTAATGCAAGCATTTAGGGTCCTTAATCATTCCAAAGATGAAATGCCACTCAAGTAGTGAATGATCCATTTGACAAACGCGTTATATATCAAACAAGTTTCTAAACGTGGAATTATTTGTCGTTTGTATTTAATGTGTGGATGAATAGCAAAAACAGAGAATTGAAAAAGGTGGGAGAAAAGAGGAGAATAATACCGAAGCCATTGGGGAGGGTGAGAATCGAAGGAGGAGGTTCTAGTTTGGATTAGAGAGAAAAAGACCAACGATGAATTGACGAGGAACACAACACGTAAGGGACAGAAAATCAAAGTATTTGAAGAGTGATTTATTAGGACAGACAGGAATACGTGGGAAACCAAATCGAAACGGCATGAAGAACACCCTGTCGTTTCGAGGGTGTCTCGCTTATCGCCCGTAACCGTTTCTTGTTTTCCGTTAACGACAACACCAGAAACAGCGTCGTTAGTGTGTTCGCGCCTCCTTTTCAATTTTGGATCCCCCGAGTCCCGACCCCCTATAATCTCAATTTTATCAACCATATTAAAATTATAAAATAATTTATCTTCATATAATAAATTAAAACCTCCACTCTTAATAATAAAATAATTATACATTGTTTCAACTATCACTCTCTTATTTATTCTCTATATCAATTACAAAAAAAAAACACTGTTTATTCCTTATTTATCTACTTATTTCTCATATATTTGCTAAACCAAATATCAAATTTTCATAATTTATGTAGATACTTATTACATAAAGTGTCAAGAAAAAAATGTGAAAGTCATTATATTTTATACTCACAAGTATCCTACTTTCCTCTGATTTAATTTATTGTTTTCCCCATTATAATATAACTAGTATTTTAACATGTGTATTGTACAGAATAAATATTTATTTTATATAACTTAAATTTATAATAAATAAATACTTTTGAATATATAAATTATACTATAATTAAAATTTGTAATAAGTAAATATTTTTGAACATATAGATTATATTTTAAATTTATAATAAATAATTATTGTAATACAATATACAATGTTAATTTTTAATTATTGATAATTTCTTTTAAAAAAATATTGAAATTAAATATAGAACTAAAGATATTGAAAATGATATATTGAAAAAGATAAGAGGTTAAAAATTCCTAAAAACACTCTCATTGAAAAATGATAACTGAAAATGCTCTCGTTGAAGAATAGTAGCTAAAAACACTCTTGTTCAAAATAACTATTCTTATTTAATATATAGAGAGGATTGTTGCTAAACTCTTTTTTTCTAAGTAGTCACACAACTTCCAATAACAGCTAGAACTCACACGCAAAAAGGGTAATTTTTAATGCCACTTTTTTATTACACTATTATTCCTATTTATTTGTTTTTAAACTAGAAACCAGCATATGTTTTTCTTAAGAGATCACAGATATTTTTCACAAGAAACACCACTGGTTAAGGTAAAACAATTATGTGTCAGTTGATCTATATGCTCAATAGTTAAATTAGCATGTGTTTGTAACCATTTTAATTTTAATTTTTTTTTATTATTGAAACTTGAAAGTTGACAAATATTGTGGAGAAGATAATGAGGATACATAAGTTTCACTAACGGCGTTACCTAATGGAATTTGACAGAGAAATTAAATTGATTAATGTTTTGCAATTTCAGAAATAATTTTAGAATTTTACAAGTATGAAGGACCAAGTTGATACAACCTACAATTTCAAGGACGAAAATAGATATTTATTCGACGAGAAATCTATTGCCTAACATTGAGAAAGGTCTTGCATGACCTGAATTTGCTAAACAATTAGCGCAATACATAGTTGACTTCTTTAAAGGTATGGCCCATCAGTCATCACTGTCACGCAATCAGGGTTCAAAATAAGTTTGCTGGAGAGTGAAGTTAGACCATGAGTACCTAATCGCTCAAAATCTCTAAGAACGTGTACAATAGGTTTAGGAGCTAGATTAGTTTTGGAGAACATTGTATTTTTTGACATTCTCCGATTGAAACGTTCCCCGTTGGTTAGAAATTTGCCTTGAGTAACCCTCCCAAAGAAAGGCGGTTAGTCTTATGAGGACCAGGCCATTTTCATATGATCTTCAAGATAGATGATGGTTTAGGGAAAACTATCTCATAACTAGGTGATAAGCATACTTATAAGAGAGTTCACCATTTTTGCTTTGATTAGATTAGAAGTAAAATGGAGATAATAGAAATTAAAAAAAAAGAAAGATAGATGTAAAATAAAAATAGAGTAGAAAAGAATGTTGTTTGCATTGATAGAAATAAAAAAGAACACCACTTATTTGGATGAGTAGAAGAGTGAGAATAAATATCATATATACATAAATTAGAACAATTATATTGTACGAAAATGTTTTTAGCTATCATTTTTTAACAAGAGTATTTTTAGCTGTCATTCTTCAATCGGAGTGTTCTTAGGGATATTTTAACCTCTCATATCTTTTAATCTATTGTTTTCAATATTTTTAGTTCTAAATTGAATTTTAATATTTTTAAAAGAAATTATCAATAATTAGAATGACATTGTATCACAATATAAATTATATATTATAAATTTAAAATACAATTTATATGTTCAAAAATATTTATTTATTATAAATTTTAATTATAATATAGTTTATATTATATATTCAAAAGTATTTATTTATTATAAATTTATATTATATAAAATAAATATTTATTTTGTGTAATACACATGATAAAATACTAGTACTATACATTTGCAACTCATTTTAGAAGAAAATATTGTCATATGTCCTCACCTAGTATAATTTTTTCCAAGATACTCTTCTTTACACCTTGCTAAAAAAGAAAATCTACATTAAAACATATTTACAAATAAAAATAAATTAATTATCACTTAAAACAAAAATTCAACTCCCATATAGATATAAATATAGATATCAAATTAAAACCTATTTAGAAATTATTTGAATGTAGCTCCATATTTTTGGGGCACAAGAAATATGCCTATATATAACCTTATATGTTTTAATCTAATAATTTGGAAATAACAATCACATCAAATTCAAATAATAACGGAAACATGAAAATATGAAAATCAAATAGTAATAAAAATATAGAAATATATATAAATTGATATTAAATTTCATTGATAAATTTAAATTTATGTTTGAAGCCACTTATGTAATTATCAAATTTGTAATTATAAAAATTAGGATATACAAATATTTATCTTTTTCATTAAACAAATAATGGTTTATCTTTTTCTAGCAATAAGAAGATTAGACAAAAGAATAATAATATACTTTAAGGTTTCTTTTCTTTGTCAAATTCAAATTTATTTTTTTAAAATCCTCTCTCTCTCTAATAATAGTTATCTTAAATAAGAGTATTTTTAGTTGTTATTTTTTAACATGAGCGTTTTTAGTTGTCATTTTTCAACAAAAGCATTTTTAAGGATTTTTTAAAACTTGTTATCTCTTTCAATCTATCATTTTTAATATCTTTAGTTATAAATTAAATTGCAATATTTTTTTTAAAATTATCAATAATTAAAAATTAAATTGTATTACAATAATTATTTATTATAAATTTAAAATATAATCTATATGTTCAAAAATATTTATTTATTGCCAATTTTAATCCACCCTATATATTAAATAAGAACAACTATCTTGAATGAGAATGTTTTTGGCTGTTATTCTTCAATGAGAGCGTTTTTAGCTGTCATTATTCAATGAGGGTATTTTTAGAATTTTTTTAACTTCTTATCTCTTTCAATCTATTATTTTTAATATTTTTAGTTCTAAATTGAATTTTAACATTTTTTAAAAGAAATTATCAATAATTAAAAATTAATATTGCATTACAATAATTGTTTATTATAAATTTACAATATAATCTATATGTTCAAAAATATTTATTTATTATAAATTTAAGTTATATAAAATAAATATTTATTCTGTGCAATGTACAGGTTAAAATACTAATTATAATATAATTTATATATTTAGAAGTATTTATTTATCAAAAATTTAAGTTATAGAAAATAAATATTTATTCTGTGCAATACACGGGTTAAAATACTAAATAAATAAATAAATTATATAAAAAACTTTTTATACTAATTAAAAAAATAATTTAGCTCAAAAAAATAATTTTTTTTACTATAGTATTATTTTCTTAACATAAAATCATTTATTATTTTTCATGTTCAAAAATGTATTTAACTTTTTTTTAAAAAGTTAAATAAAAGAAAGCAAATGCAACAAACAACTTCCCCGCACTTTCATGACAAGGTAGGGGATTTTATTTTTTTTTAGATTTGACTGTTCTAAAATAAACAAAAATATTGACCATTGATTTTCTTATCAATGATTGAGATTGTTTATTTTTTCTTTTAAAACGAGTTGGTCATTTTAGAGGAGCTGAATCCAATTTTTTGTGTGGAACCTACAAAAAACTTTATTCTTTATTATTTCTTCTCTCAAACAAATTGTAAAAATTTGATATTTTCTTCCTTTCTCTCTTCTCACAATCTTCTTTCTCTCTATTTACACTCAAACAAGGACTAAGGAATGACACTAGAAAAGTTAACTGTTGTTGCCAATGGAGCTAGGAGCTCTTATGGCTAATAATAATAATAATAATAAATCGTATCATTGGTTACTTGCAGATAAAATTTGTTATAGATTAGATTTGGATAACCTAATGAGAATCCATAGTAAAGTAAATATTTTTTTCCTCAGTCACTTATTAACGAGATAGGTGCAAGTAACAAGATACGTGTGTTTGCGAATATCTGTAATTTAAAATTTTTTAAATGCTCTTAATTATTTATAATGTAAGTTGTTCTAATTGATATATGTTTTGAAATTATTTATTTTTGGTTTTATTTTACTTTTTTAAAAAAATGTATTTTAACAAATATTCATAATTTGACTAAATACTATGAATATTCATAAAATTCATAAATATCAGTATTTTAAAAACTAGACTTGACTAACCAATTGGACCAAAAAATTGGTGAACTGATCAAGTGTTGGATTCAAATAAACCACAAAACCAGTTTGAAAAAAAAAAACTAGTATGTTTAATACAACATTATTTTTAATTTTTTTCTTAAAAAATAAAAAACTAACCTAAAGTATTTGTCATTTTCATTTTTATTCTAGATGTAAACTTATTGTTGTTAATGAATATTGTATTGTATTGTTGAAACTTAAGACCTAAGTATTGTGATATATTTGATTTGAACTTTTGTGTGTACTTTACATATTAAAAGCCTTTAAAATTATATTTTATTTTTAGTTTTTAGTGCTATAAAGTTAAAATATTATCTTTAAAAAAAGTTACAATATTATATTTTTTAATATTATTTTATGTATTATTTAATTAATACATGTTTAATTACAATTTAATTACAATTAAATTATTAAACCTTAAATTAATACCTTGACTGATTGAATGAACGGTCCAATTTTGATACTTAGTTAATAGATACACACACACACATATATATATATATACGAGCTAATATGGGACGAATTTTCATTTAATAGAATGGGTGACAGAGTACCTGTGTCCATCATTTATGCCCCATTCTCATCCTATTTCTAGCAGCTAAGTGATGACAAATTTCACGAAGGAGACTCCAATTCGAACACCTTTCTTGTCCCAAACATCTATTGTATGTGTAGTCCTCTAGTTGGCTAAGTCTCTTACTTTAACTTCGATAGTAGGGACTGCACTACTGCCACAAGACTATTTAGCTTTAAGGACACGAATCCAAAAAGCATACAAGAAGCCAACCTACCATTACCGTGCACGTAGGTTGTGTTCAAGCATCACAAGTTTCAAAAGCCCGAACCGCCTTCCCTTTTTGTGACAACAAATTTAATTTCGTCACAATATTTAAGATAGCCCTTTAAGTGGTTGTCAATAGTAATACTACCCCGTATGGGTTCTCTGATAAGCTTCTCAATCTCCTCACAAATGCTTGTAGGAATAATTGGTATTAATTTGGAATGCAATACCAACAAATTTAGTTGTAATTCTGATTTTCTCATTTTTCTTTCCACTTGATCTCTTTCCTTTTTCTTTTTCTTAATTCCTAAACACACCCTTAGACTATATTTAAATTGATGAAAAAAGGTAAAATAAAATAGAATGAAATAAATTGATATAGAGTTGTTTAGATTGTTTATAATAAAATAAAATGAATTAACATGATGAATACATTCCATTTCACTGCGTACCTTCTCTCTCCTTAATTTAGAAAATATAAGATAAATTAATTTTGTAACTAAATCATAAAAATATGTAAACAATTAAATGTTAACTTTATTCTTTTTCATTTTATCCTAAACAAAATCTAAATACATTCTTTTTAAACGCTCGTGGGGAGACAAGTAGATCATCTTCATTTCTCTTAGGAGGTATTTGGTACAATCGAAGAATTTGAAGTTGGGAATATTATTTTTCCATATTATATAATTTTAAAAAAAATATTGTTTTTAGGAATATTTTTGACCCATATTTTAACAAAATTATTCTCATGGGAAGAGGTAAGAATTTGACCTTTTCAAGTTGGAAGGAAAGTTTTAATGAAGTACAAAGATCTCAATATCCTTTTTTCATATTTTCATAAAAACAATATTCTAATTATAATAAATCAAGCCCAATATTTTTTTTTAAAAAAAAACTACATAACTTTGATTAATCATTGCAATTGAGAATACGTAACTTTGATTAATCTTTGTTTCAAAAATAATAAAAATTTGTATTAAACAATAAAGATTCTTGAATGAAAAATAAAAATATTTAAAAAATTAAAAAAATAAAGTTTTACATAAATATATCTAATAAAGTTATTTCTCTAAAAAGGATTTTTTAGAAAAAATACTTATATATCCAGAAAAGTTGTATTAAACTAAACATGAAAATATTTGATTTATAGAGAACATGTGTTAACATTTCAAGAATGTTTTTGACTAACTAAACAAACTTTATTCATTTTCAGGAATTATGATTCTCACGTGTGGAAAAAATCTCCGTGTACCAAATGCCCCTTTAATTCAGAAAAAAAAAAATCTCAGTTGATTTTGCAATTAAGTTTGTGTTTGGGTGACCTTTTACAAAATTAATTTTATCAAAATATAGAAATAATATCAATTTTACTTAACAATAATCAAATATTTATATTTGTATTAAAATCACATTTGACGAAAAAGAAAATCAATTCTAATTCTTTTTACCACCATGAAACAAATCACACACTAAACAATACCATACAAATTTATAGCAATCAACATAAATTAATTGGATTGTCTAACAATTAGGTGGCGCATTATTGAGAATGGTGTTATTCAAATATATTTACGCTTGTACATAAAGCAACATATTCATTGCAGAATTATATTTTTTGAATAAAATATCTCTATCTCCACGTTTACATTTATTCACGTTTGTTCTTTATAGGTATACGTCACGTTTGCTAGTAAAATTTGTTGAGATACTAGCTAACTTCCTTATTATCAATAATCTATAATATATAACTATAGCAAAGAGGATTTTTTTTGTTGGTTTTCACTTTTTATTAGACTATTATATTCTTTAATTACTTTCTAAATTATCTATTATTTTAATTTTTAACTATTTTTTAAACTATCTATTACATTTTCTGTCTTTTATTTTATTTTTATTTTTAAAAAAAATAAAGAGAAACACGAAGTACCTCTCTTTTTTCTAGTAAGTTATAATTATGTTTTCTCTTTTGTTTCATATATTTTTTTAAGTTGGTTATATATTTCATCTCTGATATTTATTTAAAATTTTAGTTTAATTTTTCATCTTTTATTTTTATCAATTAAATTGTTTATTTCCTTTTTCAGTTTCTATTTGATATTTTGTCAAAGTTATTAAAGTTGCAACGATAAAAACAACTTTCGTAATTATTAAAACCGTCACATTTTTTAACAGTTAAAAACTGTCATGTAATTGGTAAAAAAAAAATTAAATTAAAACGAAAACAAAAAAACCGTCTACTTTTGATTATTACTCATTAGTTTGTTTGCAAAAACGTATTCGAATGTTTTCATAAACCGGGTGCAACCGTGTTTAGCTCGTAGCCTGGTACAATAACGAAATTGACGAAAATAATTAATACTAAATATTAACATCAATTAGGTAGGAGCCATCATCAATATCATGCCTGCTTTTGTTCACCAACTAACTCACTCAGAATTGTTATAAAAAAAAAAAAAATCACACAGAATTCAAATTTCCTTTCTTTGGTAGGAAGAATTCGTATTTGAAAGTGCTGCTAGTTACTTTTACTCATTAAATAACGGTTGGAATTGCATATAATAACGATATGTTTAGTTGGATTGAATGGAGGTTTTTAATTTTTTAACAAAAAGAGAGAGAATGTGAGTATAAATAATAAAAGAGAAAACATATTTTAAATAATATGTACCAAAAAAATACACATGTACCAAATAAAAATATGTTTGGTTTATTTTCATAGTTCATATATTTTATTAATAATTATCAAACTATTATTTTTTATAATTTTATAAAAGAAAAAAAAAAACATAAACCTTGATAAAATATTTATTTTCATATTTCATTTTTAATCATTAATCAAATATGAGAATGTATACAAAATATTCAGCGTATAATTGTTCTAAAAGGTTTCTTATAAGATCCAAGTTCAACTCCCAATACTTAATAATAAGGAATAATTTAGAAAAGAGGGTTAAAGTAAATAAAATTTGGCATATCTAATTATGTTAATAGATTAAATGCGAACTGTACAGGATTGTCGATTCATACATTTATATAATCTCTCGTTTAAATCTTTATATGTCCAATATTAGACAAAATATTAAAATAATATTTAAAGGAAATAAAAAAGCCTAAAAATTTACCTTATAGAAAAATATAAAGAAAATAAAAAAGATAAAAATTGTAATAAAAAAACAAAAATTAAACAACAATGAAAGAAATAATTCTAGCAAAGAAGATAAAGAAAACCAAAGAATTAAAAAATAAAATAAAATAAAACTAACATGTAAACCAAATAACTTAATATCAAGGAAAAAAAAGTATATCAGCAAATTTTTATACATAAACTAATTAAATTTTTGTAAACTATTTATGTATTTAATTAAATTAGAAATGATTGCCATATTTTATTGATTCTAATTATTGTAATGAATATTAATTGATTAATTTAAATATTTATTTTGATTAATTTTTAATAATATTGAAATTGGTTGATTACATTAATTTTCCCCTACATAAAAGCTATTTAGGCAATTACCAACGTTTAGCAAATATTAAATGATTTATTCAAATTATTACAATAAATATTGATTAAATAATTAATATATTTACTTTGATTAATTTATAATAACGTTAGAATTATAATTACTAAAAATCATTAAAAAATAAAATTATTTTAGTCAAGAAAGAGAATGATTATAGTATTTGGACAATTTTGTTATATAGTTCTCTTAAAGAATAAGAAACATCTCAGTAAATATATTACCACCGTGAATTGATTTTTAAGCTTCGGTGACTTCCTCAACCACCATACAGATTGCACAACGCACAACACGAAATGGATTTTTTTTCTCATCAGTTTCATTTGCATATAATAATAAAAATGACAATAGCAATGATGCCAAGGATGATAATTAGAAGCAACACGATCAGGATCAAGATAACACTCATCTCCATGGAAGCATCACCAACACATGTCACTCGTAACCCTGTAAACACCATGTTGAATTCAACATGTACAAGTGCTCAATTGTCAAAATTAAAAAATGGTGAAAATCTTGAAAGTGAGCTATGGAGACTACAAGAACAGAATAGCAAGTTAAGAACTGTGTTGGACCAAATTACCAAAAGTTATACTAAACTACAAGCTCAATTGTGCATCACTTTACAAAAACGGAAGTCTCCTTAGGAGGGTTTATATATTTTTCAATGTTTAATTATGTGCCTTAAAATGATCCATATTTTCATCCTTACGGGAATCTAAATTAAAAAAGTATTTTCAGTGTCAATTAGATAAAATTTGGGGAGTTGCTAAAATGAAAATAGACGATAATCTAATCAAATGTATTCCTCAGGCCCTAAGCTTGAACTCTATAAGCAAAGTTAAAAGCCTTCTTCTTCTCATTTTATTTTTGGACCATCATGGTCAATTTACCTACATGACCAAGCATTATTGCTAGCGTTATAGTCCCATAACGTCAATTGCCAAACCTTTATAAGTTATTAAGGAGCCAGTTTGCTACACCATCTATTACATGGTTGTCTATCTCCACCAGTTATGAAAGGAAGCCTTTAAAGGAAAACCCAAAGGTAGAATGAAAGGCATCAAATCCATTACATTGGTCTTCTGCACCTAGGATACCTGTATTGTTCTTTATAAGAACAATTGGCACCCATGGTGGTCATTGGTAAAACATATCCGATGACCACATACAAACTAGTGATCATATGGAGTTCAATGGACCTAATTAAGAGGTCAAGGATGCTAGGAAGAAGAGAACTCAGTATTACATCAGTTGATGACAACAGTTAAACATCTTTAATAGCAATGTGAGGAGCGACAAACACAAGAACAAGAGCTTTTGTAGCAAATGTTGGTTATGGGAGATCAAAATAAGGATGATATGAGAAAGTAGATTTACAATTTCCAACCTTTCTTAGAAGAAATTGCAAAAGTAAAGGTTGCACACAACTTCCAAGAACCCAACAAAGTGGCATATGATGTTATAGAAAACCAACATAACCATTTGGAAAGTTTCTAAACACAAATGCTCATTAGTGGGGGAGATGATGTGATCGATTGCACATTGTTTGCACGAATGTTAAAGGATACAACGTTGAGATGGTTTATGAGTTTGCAATCTTGATCAATAGATAATTTTGAAGAACTATCTAAGAAGTTTGTAGATCAATTTGCTGCAAACTTTAGACGCATAATGCAAATTTCTGACTCATTTAACATTTGTCAAGGATCAATTGAGCCTTTAAAGGCCAACGTATCTCATTTTAACAATGCTACGATCCAAGTCAACAAACCAGACCAAACATTTTTGTCATAACTTTTTTGAAGTGTCTGCAATGAAGTTAATTTAGTGACTCACTAATCCTTTGAAAGCCTGGTGATATGGATGAAATAATGTATAGAGTTAAGGAACACATTGAATCAGAAGAGGTGGTGGCACAGAAAAAGGTGCAAAGTTCTAAAGTACTGACCAAACTAATCCTTGATCAAGTTTATCTTGTATACTCAAGTACAACCTATATGCGAAACCAATTATCGATATTTAAAGATAATCAGTACCATGGAAGGTAACCATGTGGGACAAGGAGACAAATGTAAGATGTTCTAGAAAGAAGGTTCACCCCACTAGCACTAAGAGAAGCCAAATCTTAAAGGAGGTCAGGCATATGCATTTGTTATAGTATTCAAACCCTTCTTAGGGTCTTTTTAGGCCTAATTAAAGTGAATGGTGCCATTTCTGTCGAATTTATGGTCATCAACGAAGAATGGCCACTCTTGGTACGCCATGGATACGCTGAGAAATTTCCTGATATTCCAGAAAAAGCTACCCCCACACTATCTTATGAGCCACACATCACTCCATACGTCTGGGAGGAAGGGTACAACACTCGGTCAAATGCTCCAATCTTTGTCTATCCACCATCAACTAGAACAAGATTTCCAACTGGATATGAAGTTTGGAGACAGTGTGGGATTCTCTGTCACACTTCTCCTTTCATGCTGAAATGCAACTACTCACAGTATCTAATCATGTGCAGAATGTACCATTACAAGCACAAAATCATTTATCCATTTTGTCATGGGATGATCAAGACTTACCCCCTCGTCATCCGTCCAAAAGATAGTTCAGACTTTGAAGAATGGCGGATTGGTGATGATGACTAGGAGTTAAGGAGAGTGATGAACAACTTCCTATGAGAGAAGATGCAGATTTCTTTGCAGCATGCTATCTGTGAGCGAAGGTGTCCAGACCTTGAACTAGGCTCGCTTAGATTCATGGCTACTCGGATGTGGCTCCCCATGAAGCCATGGACTACCTTTCGCATCTGCTGTCAAAAGAACTATCCTTGCCAAAATCTGTCTATGGGCAAAGGAAAAGAACCCAAGTTCAGCCCCGAAGGCACTTGATGATCAGACAGAGAGCTCTATCATCTGCATAGCTGACCAAACTCAAAGGAAAATCAACTCTCCGAAGCACAGACTGCAAAAGGTTGCAAGACCATGCTGAAGCACTCAAATACTTCTCTAGTCTATCTGCTGATGAGAAGAGTCTGCTAAGCCATGAAGCTGCACTTCGTCTGACGAGTCACTAGACGCAAGTATCTCCGTCTCCCTTAAGCTGTACATCCAATCCTCAAAATCAACTATCCATAAACTTACCCTAAACCTATATCTTCTTCTCCTTTGAAACCTTTGAAATATCTCTACCCTACAGCCACTTTTGGTTCTGTGGTCCTCCTGTACCATATGTTTTCAACTTATTTTTGTATAGGAACCCAGTGATGAAGCAGCAACCAGTTTTGCACCTGCACCTTCAAATGACAGACAAGCTTTCAATGAATTGAAGCTGACTGTGCAACGTCTTGAAGCTGATCTTAGGAAAGAACGCAAGAAACGCAAACGAGTAAAAGTTCTGTTAGGAAAGTTGGCAAAGCGCTTCAAAAGTGACCTCGACTCATCATCTACACCTTCAAACTCTAAATCTTCTGATTGATGATGCCAAAAGGGGGAGAAAAATAGAAGACAAAGGAAAGTATAAAGATATTAATCTTAAGGGGAGTAATTTTTTTTTATAATAATGATGAATTATGATTTGAATGATATCGTCTGGTTTCTTTTAGTTACTTCCTTATATATATTGCATTTGCTTAATTGAAGTACACCTGTATAAAATGTTTTACACTCATCAAAAAGCGTTTTCATAGAAAAATGTTTTACAAAAACTATAATTGTTTGTCATCATCAAAAGGGGGAGATTGTTAAGACAAAGGACGAATTTATAACCCTCAAATATTTTGATAATAACAAACAATTAAATTTATATATGTCCTCGCATAATCATCTGATCATTCGTTCGTATACAATCGTCTGATGTTTTTAAGATGAGTATCGTCTTATCCTTTGATTAGATAAACTTCATAACTAACAAATCTTATAGACGATGATAACGTTCTAAAATGATCTACACATCAATCAAAGCGTAAGCTATCTTGAAACGTATTATGCCTATACACCTACTCTCGAGGAAAGTTAGCGAAAAAGAAGGAATATGTGTGCGAATGTCAGAACAGGAAAGCGAACATGACAACCGTTAAAAGATTGAGTACAAGAATAGAAAAGATAAGCAGACTGCTTTATCTTATCATATGACAAATTGGTGAAAGACATTAAATGCTACATTTAATGCTCCAACAACTCTTTTCATCAGACGAAGGTCATCTTCTGCAATACACTCAATAGATTCTTTTTAGAAGCCTATAAATAGAATAAGAGACTTCTTTTGAAAATTGTTGTTGTTGATCATCATTTGCTTTAAGAAAAGAAACAGCTTACGTAAACTCTGTTTGTAAAATTCTCTTTATACTTCATTGTATATTCGTCTGATAAGACGTTAATCCCAGTGAGGTAAACTCACACGTAAACCTTTTTCTTAACAAGATTGGTGGAAGCCTGAAGAGGCTTTGATTCAAAGAATACTTGGGTGTTTGCTTGGAGAGGCAAATGAAAGACTACTTAGGTTGAGCCTGAAGAGGCTTGTGGAAAAAATACTTGTAACTTGTGAAAGTTAGTGGAACTTGGTTGTTGCCAAGAACTGGACGTAATCTCTGGGGTGAGATGAACTAGTATAATTTCTGTGTGTTTTTCGGTTTTAATCGTTCAGCTTTCGTTTGTCTTTTAAATTGTTTTTGAAAATCCTTTTGATCTTATTTCAAACAATACGTCGTTAGCAAAAGAAAACGAAAATTTAAATACAACACAATTCAATTCCCCTTCTTATGTTGTCCCTGTGGTTTACAATCAAGATTAGTATAATATTTTTTTTCAATTCATCCTCCTCCAAAGTTTTCAATTTTTAGAATTTAAATAAAAAATTGAATGTGATTTCATATTTTAAAAATTATTCAAATTGACTTTCGATTAAAGATGTAAATTAATCTAATATGTATTCAACATTATCAATACAAAAAGAATCTTTAGTTAAATGTGTGATCTATTAATATTTTCACCAAAATATCCTTTTTATATATCAATCATAAATCCATTCATTAAATTTAAACTCTATAGTAATTTCAATAATCTTTTTTTAGGGAAGGGAGAGTTAGAGTACAAAATGGATGCAAAATAATTTTCTTAACTTTTTAAAATAAATAAGTAATAAGATTACATTTAAATGATTTACAAAATACTTATATTGGATTATTAATAACAAAATTATATGTGGGCTTATTAATAAAAATAGTAGTAAATAATACATCATATCATAACAAAATTTATCACCTAGATAGGTAGATAGATAGAAGAGAGAGAGAGAGAGAGAGAGAGAGAGAGAAGACGCAAATGAGATATCTTTTTATTGTGAGAGATGAGAACTAAAAATATAGACCATTAAATCATATTTAAATGATTAAAATAAAAAGAAAAATACACTAACTTTTAATTTTGATCATTTTTGTCTGATTGTATGACCTATATTTATATTTCTCATTTCTTACAATAAGAAAAGTTTTTGCTTGATACGGCTTGAACTATATTTGAGTCATATAATCATATATGGATAAGAAAGGTTAAAAGTTGTTAATGGTCACATATATAACCACTTAAAAACTCATTTGCATTCTTCTTTTAATTTTAAACATTTAAATATGATCAAATGGTCTATATTTACAGTTCTCACTTCTTACAATAAAAAAAGCTCTCACTTGATATGATTCATATGTGTGTACACCTATGCATGGGCATTCAAATAAGATCTAATGATTTATATTTATTGCTATCATTTCTCACAATAAAAAAAGTTCTCACTTGATATTAATTCGTATGTGTGTGTATGTGTATGTGTGTACACAAAAGTATGCGCTTGTAAGGATGGCAAAAAAATTTGACCCGTGTATATCTGCAGATAAAATCTGCTACGCGTAGAAAATGGGTAGTTTAATAGATACCCACAGATAGTTTTAATGGGTATATCTACTACCCGTTTACTAACGGGGAGGATACGAGTATAATGGTACCTGTGCCTGCAGATTCTCACTACCTATCATTATATATTTGCTTAAATACTTTCATGTATTAATATAGATAAAATTACATAAAATTTGCTGTAAATTTTCAAAACAATTGTTCATTATGGGAGAAATCTTATACAATTATATTATGGGAGAAAAAAAACATAAATTTGTGGGCCTCTAAACTATTTTTTAGAAAAATTGTTTACTAACAGGGGCGGGTACCAGTATAATGGTACCCGTGCCTGCAGATTCTCGCTACCCATCATTGTATATTTACTTAAATACTTTCATGTATTAATATAGATAAAATTACACAAAATTTTCGTAAATTTTCGAAACAATTGTTCATTACGAGAGAAATCTTATACAATTATATTATGGGAGAAAAAAAAACATAAATTTGTGGGCCTTTAAACTATTTTTTAGAAAAATTGTTAAAATAATTAAAATCTATGGTCAAAGTATATATTATAAACAATAACTCTTTAATTTATAAATTCAAAGTGATATTTGCAACACCTTATGATTATCCATTGCACACAAAATAAATATCTTGATTTTTTTTATTTTTTTATTTTTTAAGAAGTATCCATAGATACTAACTAATATTAAAAAAATCCACGAGTATCTACTTAACGAGAACTCGCACGAGTAACTAGGTGGTAATGGGGCAGGTTTTTATTTAGCGAGGTGGGTAGCTACTACCCGTACTTGCCCTGTCTCGTTGCCACCCCTATGCACATGTATTAATAAGTAAATGAATAAAATTTTCATTTTAATAAGTTGTATTTTTTTTCATTTATTTTTTCTTCACTTAATCAAAGAAACTTTTTTTGTGTCTTCTGTAACTGTTTTTTCTTCCTTTTCTCTTTTTAATCAAATAATGAAAATTGTAACTTTCTTTTTTAACATCTTTTCATTCCTTTATTTTTTTTCTTGAAAAAACAAGATTTAAAAATAATATTATATTCTTATACAAATTTTTCTAATATTTTATAAAAAAATTATTAAATAAAAAATAAGTACATTTAATATCTTAAAAATATATTAAAAATATATACTTAGCATACAAAGTAAATAGAAGAATTAGTAGAAAAATGTTACAGAAGAATTCAGAATTATTTCAAGACTTATTATTTCCTACACCATATAATTTAAAGTCTTATATTTTAAGGATACTGGTTAAAGAATTAATATTAATTTTTTATTAAAAATCATGTTAAAAATATATCAAAAATCACAATAATATATAACGTATTAATAATATCTTTTAATAATTTTTATTTTGATCTTGCTAACCAGTGCCTTGGTTGAGAAATTTATAAGTGAAAAGTTTTTAATTTGGAATTACATTGAAAATTACAATAAAATGTACTGTTATATTTTTTAATAATTTTTTTTCAACTTTTAATTTCTTAACCAGTACCTTAAAGACAATGGTTAGCATTTTTTTTATTTTTATTATAAGTAAGACATTTATTTAACATTTACTTGTAATTTAAAAGTTAGAAGTGCATTTAGCAATTCAATCAGTGGAGCATTGAGACCGTTGTCGTTGGTGGACATTAATGAATCACACACCAAAGTAACCAAAGATCCGCTCGCGAATTTACTTCCAACATAGCAAAAGAGGAAAAAGAGGGCTACGGTACAATATTTCTCCCGCCGCGCACCTTCTTATTTCATGAAATCAACATGAATAAACGGTTGGTGTGGGGACGAGCTCATCAATGCCTCAATTATTAGAAATCGCATAATTGATTTTGTTTTTTTTTAATCGATCTCCTTACCAATATTTTTATGGAGAATATTATTATAAAATAAAAATATATAAAAAATATATAATATTAACAATAATAATATACTTTTATTGTGATTTTTAATAAAAAAAAACTTATTTATTAATTTTTAAGCAATTTTTTAAATATCTGTTAGTAATTTTCTAATTATATTATTAAAATTTATTTTTAAAAGGTTAAATATATCCATTTTTATTTAATGTTTTAAAAATCATCAGAAGATTAATTTATAAAATATAATAAAACTCTTATAAATTTTGTGTTGTCAACTTTAGTAAATAACTCTAGCTCCCCAGCCACCTTTCCACACCGCAAGTATTAATTGGATTATTAATGTAACGCGGACACTAGACCAGCACTGCAGGAAGGTGCAAGAAAAAGAGTGTGTAGCAAAGTCAAATTAAGTACAAAGATAAAACACGGACATTCTTAAAAGGCAGAAATGCTATCAATACTTTTTCAAATACTTTTTTTATTATTAATTAGAGTTTATTAGAAATTATAAATTTTTGTAATTTTATTTTTATTTAATGAGTTTTTTTTTTTGATTTAGAAATGAGATCAATTAAAATTTGTAATTTTTAATAAATTTTAACTAATAATAGAGAGAATGATAGAAAAAAGATGTTTGAAAGGATGTTACTAGCATTCTTCCTTAAAAAATATTTGTTATTTTTAAATTTTAGTTTTGAAAAATAATTCTCTCTTATTTATAATTTTTTTTTCAATGAATTCTCAATTGTAAATGAAAATATTTTTAAGAATTATTTTCTTTTCATTTGATCCAACTTATTTTTGGCTTTTCTTCTTTTTAAAAAAAGAAGTTATGTTAAATAGAATTTTAAGAAAATAATCTTAAAAAAAATTAATGACTTTTTATTTTATTTTATAAAAGAACGTTTAAAAATTTAATTTTAATTTTTTATTTTTATTTCTCCTTTTTTATTTCAAATCATCAAATCTAAAAACATAGTATTTAAGAAATTTTAACTTAAAAATAATTTTTAAACTTAAAACTTATAAAATTATTAAATAATTCTAACTTTAACTTTAAATTATATTTTTAACTTCAATTTTAAGTAATTTTTAAATTAAAAAAAATTCAAATACTATTTAAACTGCATTGCTTTCTTGCGTTAAATATAACATTTTATTTACTTATCATCCCTCCCAAATATAATTACTTAAACCTAATTTAGATTAAATTTTAAAATTTGAATCTTGACATACTACATTAAATTAAAAAAAAAATTATAAGACAAACTAAATTTTAACAATATTATAATCTTAATCAATCTTAATTTAAATATAATTCTTAAATTTTGATATATCATATCGATCAAATTACTAGAGATAAAAATATGGCGTCTTTATTCAAATAATTTAGTTTCATTATTTTCTTCTCAATCTTATAATTTTTTTTTAATTTAATATAGTATGTATCATATCGATCATATTACTAGAGAATGGTGTCTTTATTCAAACAATTTAGTTTCATTATTTTCTTCTTAAGCTCAAAATTTTATATCATTTTGTTGCTTTTTTCGTTATTGTCTCCCTATACAATTTTTTTTATAACTTTAACATATTTAAATTTAATAAAAGAAAATAATCATTATTAATAATAAAGATATCACTTATTATATTACATTATATTTTTTAAAATGTAATTTTAAAATACTCATATAGTGTATAGGAGACTTGCTAGTTTTGAATTTATTTCAGTATATCTTCTTAATTATATCACTATAGAAAATCGATGGTTGATGTTATGATAAAATATAGGTACATGTGAAACAAATTCTAAAGTTATTAAACTTCATCTATTAATTTTTAGATCTAATTATTTTAAAAATGTGCAACTTATTGTGTATAAAGGTAGTAATCTCGATCATTGATAAAAAAATCAATATGCATATGTTAAAATATCAATTACTAGTTTTTTCATCAATTACTTATTTTATATTTACCCACCTTAAAGGAACCAAATCCTTACTTTTTAATATATATATATATATTACATTCCTTCACTTCATAATTAGTCAAATGTGAAAAGATTTTACGAAAACTAAACATGTACAGCATGTTACACAAATGCTTAAATACTTTTTTTTAATATTATGATTGTTAACCTAATGTAGCATGCAAATTAAAATCCATTGTAGTAATAATTTTAAAACTAAAATAGTGTCTTTAACATATTTTTAATTCTTTGTTTTAATACACATAGAGAGATGCATTTTATTGTTCTAATAAAGATATGGATATATACTGCTTTGATCTTTTCAATTTTAGCAAACTTCATTAAGTATTTTTTATTTTTGTAGTTTGAAACAAATGCATATAGATAATGAAGGGGTCTAATTTTAGTGATTGACAATAAGTTATTTAGACAAAAATAATAATAATAATGGAATTCCTGTATATAAGCTGAAACTCTAGCTAACTGGCAACTACTCTTGTGGGAAGACAATTAAGGTAGCCCCTTTGAAATGGCTCCTTGTGTGGCATCCATGTCTTGTACCGTCCTCCTCATTACCATCATCTGCACACTGTCCTTTGTTCTGTCAGTTGCTTCTGCAACAACAACTGCGGAGGGAGGGACAAGACCCTTCAAAAGGGTCTATGCCTTTGGGGACTCGTTTACCGACACTGGCAACACCCAGAATGCCGAAGGTCCAAGTGGGTTTGGCCATGTGTCAAACTCTCCATACGGCACCACCTTCTTTAACCACTCCACCAACAGGTACTCCGATGGCAGGCTCGTCATTGACTTTGTGGCCGAAGCACTGTCACTGCCCTACTTGCCCCCCTACCGTCACAGCAAAGGCAACGACACTTTCGGTGTTAACTTTGCCGTTGCTGGTTCTACAGCCATAAACCACTTGTTCTTTGTCAAGCACAACCTCTCCCTTGACATCACTCCTCAGTCCATCCAAACCCAGATGATATGGTTCAACAGGTACCTAGAGAGCCAGGAATGCCAAGAATCAAACTGCAAAGATTTTGATGACACTCTATTTTGGTTTGGGGAGATTGGAGTCAATGACTATGCCTACACTCTTGGATCTTCGGTCTCAGATGACACCATAAGGAAGCTTGCAGTCAGCACTGTCTCGGAAGCTTTACAGGTAATAATTCTATAGTGTTTTCCGCGTTATTCTCCGATCAGAATTAAAATTTCATCTTAGTAATCTGCATAATAATTGTTTACATTAAAGATCAACACAAATTACCAAAGCGAAACTTCAATTTTGATCAATAGAACAGCACTGACAATACTTATGGAACTACATTTAAGTTTTGTCCTAGTAATATATGGTTTCTTCTCCTAATTGGTCTTTTATACCAACTAGGTAAAACTCAAAAACTTGCAATCTTGTGCACATCTCATCGTATCCCAATTTTATAACTTATTTTCATTCTTTGTTTGTAGACATTGCTTGAGAAGGGTGCCAAGTACCTAGTTGTGCAGGGTTTGCCACTATCTGGGTGCTTGACATTGTCCATGTATCTGGCTCCTCCAGATGATAGGGATGACATTGGATGTGTGAAAAGTGTCAACAACCAAAGCTACCACCACAACCTTGTGTTGCAAGCCAAATTACAGGAATTCAGGAAACAGTACCCCCAAGCTGTCATAGTTTATGCTGATTACTTTAATGCCTACCGCACTGTCATGAAGAATCCCAGCAAGTATGGATTCAAAGAGACCTTCAATGTTTGCTGTGGATCAGGAGAACCACCTTACAATTTTACTGTGTTTGCCACATGCGGCACACCTAACGCCACCGTCTGCGCAAACCCTTCTCAGTACATCAATTGGGATGGTGTTCACCTCACGGAGGCCATGTATAAAGTTATTTCTAGTATGTTTCTGCAAGGAAACTTCACCCAACCTCCGTTCAATTGTTTATTGGGAAAAAAAAAGAGGGTGGGGTGAATGGTTCAGCCAAGAATAATATTTGGGATTTGCTTGTACTTATGTCTTTAATGCATCTGCTAATGTAACTGTAAGTGAAGGAATCGGGTTTTATCTGTTTGGCTAGAACTTGTGTCCACTGCATCATATATGAGAAGTTAGTAAGGAATGTTGTATTTGTATTATCTGCCATGACTATCTTAAACTCGGCATCCATTATTGCTTTTTTAGATTAGTTAATTTTGGGTTCATATTTATATATATCTTTTCTAGAGAACTTTTAAAAATAAGCAATTGTGGTTGTGAATATGGGCAAAACTTTGATAGAGAATTTCCCAAATCGCTTTATGTGATAGGTGAGAAATATCTTGAAAATTAGAAGGAGAGTGGAGAAATTTAAAAAATTGTTGGGTCCTACCTTATTTTATTTCTTCGCTATCTTGGTAAGAAATAGGGCTAAAACACAACCCAAACCCACATTTTCAAAAAAGTCTCCTTTTGTTTGTCAATTATGTGAATTAGTACAGGAAGTCTCCATAATTGATTATGTAATACCTATAATCGATTACAAGGTTAGCTTGTGTCACTAAAAGAATGTATAGTCAATTATGTGTAAGCCATAATCAATTAAATGCTTTCGAAGTCACCTTACTTGATTATGGAATATGTAAATAGATTAAATGGTTGTTGTATCTCAGTGGAAGTGCTTATAATCGATTATTGTTTGCTGATATTGATTCAAAGCTTCTCAAATTACTGTAATCGATTATGACTTATTCTTAATCAATTAAATACTTCCGGTTGTTCTCGAAATTCATTTAATTGTAGTCATGTTTTAATCAATTATATACACTTATTTCTGTCAAAAGTCTCGTTCGTTCAATACAAGGGCAAAATAATACTTTATTTCTAATATAATTTCTCTCATTTCTTTTCATCCAAACCAAATAACTTTATAATATTATTTATCAAACTAAACAACATAAAATTTTACCTTATTTTCTATTTATTTTTATTAGTATTTTCTCTACTTTTCTCCTACCAATTTCCATCAAGTCTATTTGTTTTGTCCCTGCCGAACACAGCGTATGAGATAGTATCTTGTTGTACACAAAAAAAAGTATGTAATTATTTCCTTAAAAAAATATTCTAAACAGACAGACGGTGGAGAGGTTCAGAGAAAGTCAGCACTTCTATTCGTCCTGGAGAAAAAAATGAATTCTAACCATACATTTTTCGCCGCCTTACTTCCTCCAAATTAATTAGGGTGGGCCTCTTGGACCCGATGAAATAAATTAAAGAAGGGAGGAATCCAGAATACCACATATTAAATTCATGTCATAATTTTTACTTCGTGAATTTCAGTTTGATTCGTCTCGAGTCTGCTTGATGTTTGCAGAACATGATCAACAGTAATTAGCACATGCTGGTGGTTGTGGGCAGTTACCTCTCTTTCCTCCCCCTCTAGGAAAGAAAAATTAAAAAAAAAATTGAAAAAGGAGCTCATAAAACCCACAATCATAATAACAAAATTGGAGAACATTTAATGCGAACCTAAGTCTACCGCCACAATAATTGAAAAAGATGGGTACATGAATACATCCACCCTTCTGTTCGCTCTCAGTACGGTAATTGGTCATTTGCCAAAACGGGGTCCGGGAATTTTTGAAGAGTCGTGCGTAGTCTTAATAAAGCAACAAAGGTTTTACTGCATTAATTCAAATTCCGCACCCTAATATTACTCATGATATATGATAAAAACACATATTTATGAGTGCAGACATGACATGTGTTCAAAAGAGGAATTGTAGGTACTCTAACTCTCTAATTACTTAAAACATACATCACAATTACCGGTCCCGAAATGCTAGCGGATCTCGTCATCATCATATAAATTACCAGATAAATATTCATATTGGGCTTTGTTAAGTAATCGTCCTACTTGTTTCCACTTCAATAAGGATTTTCTCTTTCCTCTCCACTCCACAACCATACAAGGAAGGTGTTAATAATGTATATGAAATTTCTATTTAAAGCAAGGGACGCCTCATTTTCTTGTGATATCTTGATAAACCCAATAGATAATATTATTTCATGCAAGAGTGCAATAATTGAGTACTCAGACAAACATAATCAAGGAGATTGGAAGAAAATCTGACCAAATTATATAAACAGATGGTTAGCATTTTTTCTTCAATTATATTAAGTACTCGTAATATATAAGGAAAAGAGCATCTGGGGTATATTCGGGAAGATTGTTTACAAATAGACAGAGACGCAACATATCTTCTCTGTATATGGTTTGCATATCAATCACATCTCTGCTGCATGTTAGAACCCACAAATCCCCCGATTTAACTCTCCGTAAACTTCTCCGGCAAAATGGACAAGATTCTGATCTTGTGTTCCTGTATCATAAAGTGATAAAAGAAATGTTAACTGCTAAGAATAACTCCATTCTTCCATTCTAATTATATTGACAATTACATGTTAATTGAAGGAAAAATGAGGTTATGATTACCAGTCATTGTAACAATTTATACACATAGCGTGGCAGCAATTAGGCAAAACCATTTTGGTGCAAGACTCTAAGCAAATGCCACACTCATTTTCTCTCTCCAAGTCCATATCAGAAGGCTTCCTCTTATCCTCCTCGTTCCGATTGACAATCATCTCAATGCTGTGATCTTTTTCTTGAATGGTGTCAGCCTCTACTAAATCACCATGAAGGCGCTGGAGAGAAGGTAATATAACACCTGCATTTGTAATTGTAGATTAATGATGCATCTAGTTAAGTGCAAAAACAAAGGAGAACACTATTGAATCATGAATTTAATCACTCCTTCATAAAGAAAAGAAAACAATAATGCAAGCTTTAAACCACTCCTTTAATAATGCAATAATATTAAAGGACAAAACTTAGTTACTTAAGTGCTTTTAGTATTACTCTCAAAACAGAAATAGAGTAGTTTCATCTTAGTAACTTATGCTGACTTTCAATGCAAATATTTATTATATAAATTATAAAAGTAAAATTGAAATTATGAGAGAACAATATCAAAAGTACTTAAGGAACTGAAATTTTGTCCTAATATTAATAGTTGCATGGCATCCTCGTATTTAAATTGTAAGTTTGTAACCTTCTATATGCAGTAACATAGTGACTATAAATGGAAGAAAGGGTTAGTACTTAGTACTTACTGTAGAACTCTCTTATGGTTGCTTTCCTTCCACTAGAATAGATATCTGACTTCCCATTGGTATGCACCTAAACAGGGGAAAAAGACAGATCAATAAAAATGAGAGAACTGAAGAAAGAAGCCAACAATTTGTTGTTCTAGTTGTACAGATTCATGATTTCTCCACCAACTTAAACCCATAAATTTGAATGACTATGAACCACAATTAATCACGAACTGACGAAAATGAATGGTTAAGTACAAATTAAGCCTAAGACGAGATGAATTCACACTATTCTCAAAGACTTATCTGCGTGATGTGCAAATTTCTTAGAATACAACAGGTTCATCCCAACAAAGGTTTGGGCAACAAAACTAACAAGCTTTTAGAAAAACTCAGAGAGTTATAGAGGAGAGAAGAAAGAGAAGATGTGAAAAATAAAAATTTGTAAAAACCATCTCCAATATAAATATTTATAAGGAAATGTTTAATTTATCCTAAGTAAAAATAAGATTAAACAATCTCATCCAAGATGATTGGTATAATTAAAAAGATTGTACCAATCATCTTCAAGTACATAGAAAATCACACCAATCATTTTAAATGAAATTGTTTAACTCTATTTTTGCTTAAAATAGGTTAGACAACCCCTATTTATAATGAACAAAAAAGGTTGTTTCTACAACTATCTGTTTTTGATAAACACTAAAATTAATTTAAAATTTTTTCTAAATTTAATTACATAACAATTTTAACCTTTTGAAATACCCACTAAAATATACAATACAATTCAGCGTATGAAAGAAATAAGAGCAGAGACACTAACCTTGTACACAACTACACGGAAAAGATTGAAATGACTTGAAGGTAGACACGAGCACGAGTAATCCATCCATTGAAATAAAAACAGAAAAAGGGGTGCCAGTTTATTGTAAACTAACTTCATTTGAAGGCAAGTCATGCCCTTGCCCCTTGGGATAGAAGCTGCCCTGCATACAATTTCAAATTTAAAGTAAAATATTATATCTATCATCAACCTTTATGATAAACGCATTCTTAGGTTCTACCTTTGAATTCCAAGCATCATCAGTATGCAAGTAAACTAACATAAAGTTATTAAATGGATACAGTGCCAAGGTTACAGAGGTGCCCTGCTACGACTTAAGCAACAAAAGACGAAAGAGAGAGAGAAAGAGAACTCACAGCACATTGGCATGTTGGATGTCAGCCTCAAGTGCCTTGAGGGAGTCATGGAAAGAGGGTGCTGAATCAAGCATTTGGTAACGCAACATTGCTGAAACTTGGGATTGTGATCCTTACGGTGGAACAGGAAGCAGAGCTGAATAGAGAGAAAGGAAGGTGGGCAATAAATGGGGTCGCGGAAACACAAAAATGACATGGAAATTTGTTGGGAGTTGACCAAGAACAGGCAGAGAAAAGGTCTTTTGAGCCTTGAAGACGCTCAGTGGCGCTTTGTTGACCAGCACTGCCGTTTCAGACAGAACACTAGAACCATCATTGATTAATAATGCACACGGAGGGATTCAATTCAACATTGACATTTCTTTTGAACAAATGACTTTTTGATTTGTTTGTTTACTAATAATTTTTTTCAGTACCTCGAAACCATTAAAGCGGTAAAAGTATTGAGTTATTTACTAATGAAGAAAATTATTAAAAATAAGGTGGCGTGAACATTAAACTTATTTTTAAAATAGGTTTAATATATAAGTAAGTATTTTTAAAAAAAATTTAATTAGATCCCTAAACTTAAAAAATTGTAATTGAGTCACTGATTTCTACAATCTTTATAATTAGGTCTCTAGACTTAGTCTATAATGACTTGAAACTGTCAGAAATTTTACAATTTGTAATGATTTTATTAAATTCAGAAACTCAATTTCAAAAATTGTAGAACATTAAAGATTCAATTACAAGTTTTTTTAGTTTAAGAACCTAATTAAAAATTTTCAAAAAGTTCAAAGACCTACTAATGTATTAAACTTTTAAAAAACTAACAAAGATTCTTAAAATATTTATTTTACAAATAAAAACAAAAAAAAAGTTAAATAACTTTGTAATTCCTTCAAACAAGAAAATGTTCATTTTTTTAATCTTTAAAAAAAATCATCTTCTTTTAGTGCCTCATGTTTTAAAATGTGTTAGGTGTGGTAGGAGTATTCATGAGTTGGATTGGTTGAAGTTTATGGTAAAATTAAATTCGAATCGATCATTTTTAATTAAGTTGGTTTGGTTTGATTTAAAAAAAAAAACGCTATTCGAGTCAAACAAATCTAATTAAGATCAAGTTGGTTTGGTTCAACTCACCAAATTATGATAAAAATAAATAAATTATTATACTTTTCAAGTTTTTATCTTCCCAATAGTATATGTTATATAAATATTTAATTTATATCAATGCAAGGTAAAAATATTCGTTTTCTTTAATGATTAATTATTAATTTGATTTAATATTTATTTTTTCTATAGTTATCGTTTAACATATATCATTAATTTCTTTACCCAAAACGTAATAAAAAATTACATCATAAATATGATTAAATAAAGACATTTAGTAATATTAGTTAAGATCATAAGAATATCAAAATGAATGAAAAAAAAAAAGACAAAAAAAGAAGAAAATTTAAGTTCTAACGTCTAAAATGTATTAATCTAAAAGTTAAAAAAAATTGTTAATAAAGTCACTAGGTTGATTTGGGTTGGAAAAAGATAAATTCAAAAACAAATCAATTATAATTGATTTGATTCAAATTTAAGTGAAAAGAACAAATTAACCAAATCAATCCAAACTAATTTAATTAGTTTGGTTTGAATTGTTCATCGAGTCACTTTGATCTAATAAACACTCCTAAAGTGTAGTTCTTCACTAAACATATATATACCATTTTTTTGAAACAAAAACCCCACATCACACATTTCCAAAAATAAAAAATCAAAAGAAAACAATTTTGTTTAGAGACTAAAAGTGAATATTTATCTGTTTATAGAGATTACAAGCATATTTAACCCTAAAATTTTAATAAAATACTTATTATATAAAAATACCAATTATTTTTTAAAAATAATTATCGATAAAGATTTCCTTGACATTTTAAAAAGAAATTAAGATTACTAAACATGTCATTGTATATACGAGAAAAACATTGTTAAAAACGACAATTCACTTTCAATAATCTTTAGCATCTCAACTAAACATCTCATCTCATATATATATCTCTTTAGATTTTTAATTTGTCTCGAAATATTTGTCATTTTAAAAGAAAAAAAAATCATTGATTATGGGTGTGTTTGATTGTGTTTTTATTTTCTTTGTTTTCAAAAATTATTTTACAAATTAGTTTTTAAAAAGTGTGAGAAGAAAATGGAATAATGTAAGAAAGAATATGAGTTATAAAAATCTGAAAGTAGAAAACCACGATAATTTAAAAATTTTCTATTTTTTTATTTTAAAATCTGAAAAAGACTATTACTTTTGAAAAAAAAATTCAAAAATTACTTTTATCAAAAACAAGCTTTTTTGGTTTTCTTATTTTAATATATAAGAATTTTCAAAAATAGAAAATAGATCGTATATTTTTCTATCATTATCTTCATTACTTAATATATCTCCTAAATACTTAAATAGATTCACAACTACTAGTACATTTTAACTCATTTAATAATGATATTTTTGTCAAAGATAGTTGTTTTTATTTGTCATTTGTGCAATTAATAATTTTTTAAGAAACGTGTATTATCTTGATTCTAAGACGGAGAGTAAATGAATTCAAAACTAAACTCTAAATCTTGTAATAAGGGATACGTTTGACAAAGAAAATTATCTTGCCATGACAATTTGTATAGTTAATATTTTTATTAAAAAATAAAGAAAAAAATAGTATATGTATCTATGGACAATTAATTATTGTCATGTATAATCATCTTGTTGACTTTTATAATAACTAATCTTAGAGTCATTTCTAACGTGATTTGTGATTAGTTAATAGGATAAATTATTTTACAATATGTCAGTGCATATATTCTAAACTCAATAAAAATTACCTTTAAAGAAAAATGATACGAGACAAAAGGAATAATCCATACCTCAAATTATTGCTTTAAAAATGTTTCATTCGTTTTATATTATTTTTTTTAAATTAATATTTATTTTTAAAATATATTACTATCACGAAATAATTTTCTTTATCAAAACTATTCTTTTTTTAGAAGTGTTAGAATTAGGGGTGTTCGCAGATTGGATTGGATTGGTTTTGAAGAAAAAAAACCATCCAATCCAATCACTTCAGTTTTGTTAATTCATCATTCAATTGGTTAGGTTTAAAATTTAAATCCAGTCTGATCCGATCCAATTTAAAACAGTTTGGATTGGATCGGTTTTTGGTTTTAATCGTAATATATTTTTTTTAAAAAGTATTAAATAAATAATATGACATATAATAAATATATTAAAAAATAATTTAAAATATCAAATATTTCATTAATGAGTCATTATATAACTAATACTAGGATAACTCTTTAAATATATATTATTAAAAAAAAATTACACAATTTGATGATTATGTTTATGTATCTTTACTTAAATACTTGCTAAAAACCTATCTTTAAATAAATATATTTTTTATAAACAAGTATAATTTATGTGATAATTTTACAAATATATAAGAAATAAAAACAAAAACACGAGTGATATTAGAAAATTACAAGTAAAAATATATATGCATGTATAAGTTTGGTTTGGATTGAATTGGATTGGTTTTCAAAATCAAATTCGAAATCCGATCTAATCCAATAAAAAATTTCTATTTTTTCAATTTTCAATTTTTTTTGTTTTCAATTTTTTCAGTTTTTATTAGATTGAATTAGTTTATAAACACCCCTAGTTAGAATGTAACTGTAAATTCAGTTAAGTAAAATACTAATAAACAAACGAAAGTATTATTCGAAAAATAATTAGTGCTTTTTTGCTTTTGTAAAGAAAAAATCAATCCTCAACTCAAGGAGTACTACGTATCTTTGACTTTTCCTTGGGCAGTTGTTTCACTTATTTAATGCTCTCTACTGGTATTTATTTCTTTTGTTATGTCACCACGGAGGGAGTTGGGGAAAGGGTGGGGGGATTTTCTAACAGCTTGTTTCTATATGTTAAAACAAGAAGGATGGAATTAGAGGAGAGAAAAATAAAATAAAATAAAATTCCCTTATGTAGATGGATTAGAAAAAGAGAAAAGAATGGAATTTATATTAATATGTTCTATTAAAACTTTTTTTTTTTCAAGTGATATGAAATGTAGTAGAAATGGATAGTGTTATTTTTTATTTTTGTTTTAAGTTTTCAAAATTAAATAATTTCTCATAACATAAAAAAAATGTGTTAAAAAAGATAATAAGGTAAAAAGTTGTGAACTTTTTGGAATTAAATTTAATTTTTATTTGAGTTTAATGGATAGGTGTAACGCCCGGCCGCTTTCAGAATTAATGAATGTCTCCACAAACTAACACAAAACTTTTTAGCATGCTTTGTCTTTACTCACACGCTTCTTAGGAAACTTTCCAGGAGGTCACCCAGCCCAAATAAGCTTCAAGTCAAGGACGCTTAACTGTGGAGTTCTTAAGTGATAGGCTACCAAAGTAAATGCATTTTGTTAGTATAGATAACACTTATTAATTCCTTTAAGTTATCATCAATTGTACAATCTCATACCTATATAGCCTCTGGATCCCTCTCATTCCGGTGTGTATTTGATTCATTCATGTGCCCCTCCCGTTAGAAGCCTGTCAGAAGTTGCTCCTTGTCCGTGTCTCATTTCTTTTGTACTGACGATCACTCCCCGCCCTCGTCAACGCCTAAGATATTACAATAGGCATTATTAATGTAAAAGATTTTACATTATCGATTGATTAGAAATCAAATTTGATTTAAGTTTTAAGGTGATTATTATCAAAATTAAAAATAACTTTAGGTTGTTCATCATTGTTTCAATTTGAGCTTAGTCTCACGATGGAGTCCAACGTGCGAGAAGGGAGAATATATCCCACGGTGTGAGAGGTTTTGTAGACCGTTCGATATAATGGTTTTTAATTGAATGGTTTCGATCTTAAGCTTTTACTGGTAAAATCCGTATTGTCTTAAGTTTTTTTTTTAAATCTATAATCCACGTGTATCGCAAATATGACGTGTTATCTCTTAGCTATTTTTCGCTTTCCCCTTTCCCCCTCCAACACACCATTTTCATTTTCAAAATCAAACCTTCTTCCATTGCCATCACTGACATCGTCTTCCACCGGAATCCAGTACAAGATATATCGTAGATCAGAACAAATTGAAGTGATGTTACCAGATGAAAGCGTGGCCAAATGGTGTTTAATTTGGAATGGAAAAAGACCAAGTCAGTGTCACTCGGGAATTGGTTGGTATGACCAGGATGTAAATAAGCTGAACTATTAGTGAATTATTCGAACTCAACTCATTAAATATTTGATCAAGCTTGTAAACTTAAACTAAAAATTGAGCTCAATTATTTAAACGAGTCAACTTCAAGCTTTACAAGACATTAATGGCTCGTGAATAACTTATTTATTTAAATTAATGAAGAGGATTTTATTTGTTTTTGTTATTTATATATTCATTATAAAAATATATAGAACTTTGTTGAGAGTGTTAAAATTAATTTTGAACTTTTCTTTTTGTAATAGTTAAAAAGTTATGAAATTTTTATTTACTAAATTATGAAAATATAAAAATAAAGAATATTTGAATTTCACATATTAAATACATATTTTTATATATAGATTATTATTGAGTATTAAAATATTTATTAAATACTAAAATGATAAAATTAAAAGAGATTTGCTTACATACACCCACTTAAATTTTAATTAGAGTACATTAGCAAGCTACACAATTAGTATATTTTAAAATAATCTTAATTATAACTTGTTAACGTAAATCTACTAAAAAAATAAGTGAATGTATGTTAACAAACTCAACAAGCATTTGCCAACGTACACCCACTTATTTTTAGGTTGAAGTATGTTAACAAGCTATACTATGGGTATATTTTAAGATAATCCTTAGTTATAATTTGCTAATATATTTTAACTAAAAATCAAGTATGTATACACTAACGGGTCCCAAATAAAAAAATAGTTTAATTTTTTATAAAAACAAAAATAATTAAATTATAAATAAGCTAAACAAATCAAACTCAAGTCTTGTTTTTTTTTTTAATTTAAACAAACTAAGTTCAAACTTTTAGTTTGGCTCGTTTAAATAAATAAGCTAAACTTGAATAATTTTTTTTTCACAAACCAAACCTTAACTTCTAATACTCTACTCAGCTTAACTTGTTTACATCCTAAGGTATGACTTTATACTTGATAACCGCTTCGACACAGGCGATCAAGTCAAATTTTGGAAAATGAATGGTGTAGCACCCTCACTTTACTTAATTTATTGTTTTATTATATATTAAATTTTGAAAAATCAGGAAGGAATCTAAAAATTATAATCCCCACGGTTAAACTCAAAATATAAAAAACTATCTAATTGTGATTTTTAATAATTTTTCTGAACCGAAGTCCAGAGAAATAAGAAAATGACGATTTTGTCTTTATTTGTCAATATTAAGGACTGACATGAGAAAAAGATTCAATTAATATTAAAATGTCAATTTGAGTCTAAAATCATGTCATATATATTAAAATATAATTTTGGAAATTTTCTAGAAATTTTCTGAAATTCTTGTACAAAATGACCAAAATACCCCTAGTTGTCAAATAACCAACTCAGTATTGGTTTGACATCCAAAAATGGTGAAAATAATATTTTTAGTACATTTCTAGGTAAAATATGTAATTTTAGAAATTTCATAAAAATTTGAGCATTTATTGAATTACAATAGATTTAATATGAATTTTCTAAGCTTAAAATATATAATATATATTTATAATTCGAAAAAAAATAAAAAAAATATTTTTAGAAATTATTTTTGATGAAAAATAATACATTTGTTTAGATTTATATTTAAATTAATTTTTTTGATATTAAAAGTTAATTTAATCAAGTTTAGGTGATTTTATCGGTATCGGCTAATTAATTAACAATCAAAAATTATACTGAGAAGCCTTGAGACAGCTGGTGTAGCACATATGCAACCTAGAAGGGGGGTGATTCACCACCTAATGGGATATGTGTCCCTAATTTTCAATAGAAAACAAATTAAAATTTGTGTTTTTGACATAATGGCTTATGTCATTTGGAGACACATATGCACCTTTCATTCCCTATAAATAGCAACCTTCATGCACAGTTTTTCAGCACCTCCTCTTCTTCTCCCAAGTTTTATGAAGCCTCCATAGCCAGCTTCCTTCATAAATATTTTTTCTTACACCAAAATTCTACTAATTTTCATTAACTAGTAAAAATCCTCTTCGTAAGAGCTCTGCACCAACAACTTCACCAACTATTTGAGGTAATGGGGGGAGTGGAGTTGGTTCTAATTTTCAATTACTTTACATGTTAGTAGGAAAGGTTTTCCCCTAAACCTTTCGATGTTTAAGTTTATTAAGTTTTATAAATATTATAATATTTAGTATTAAATTCAAGCTTTTACTAAGTTGTTATGCTACTCAATTTTAGATAATTAAAATACATTTATTAAATAGTTATGCTGCTCAAATTTAGACAACTATAGTATAATTATTAAGTTGTTATACTACTTAAATTCAAACAATTATAGTAGAATTACTAAACTGTTATATTGCCCAAATTTAGAACAAATATTTTTAGATAATTAAATTATTATATTATCAAATTTTAGTAATACTCAATTAGTTTATCAAAAATAATAGAAGAAATAAACCACAAATCTCATAATATGAAACTAAGTATAAAAATTATTTTAGAACTATTTATGAATTTATTTTTAGAAAACTACTGTAAAAATTTCAATTTAAGTTCTTATCATTCGGGCAAGATCTAGACACACAAATAGATCATTTGTAAAAATTTCATAAATTTTAAAGCTTATTTAATGCTTTTAATTGTGCTCTATAAGTGTTTGTGGACACATTTTTCTTAAAAGTACTAAATTTCAAAAAATTTCAAAAAATTTGTAAAAATTCATGATAAAATTCTAATTATTTTTCTAAGCTTAAAAATTATTTTTATGAAATTTTTGACCATTCTATGATTTATTTCGTAATTATCAGTCTTTATTTTGTATGTCTTTATTTCTATTAAATTATTGATTATGTATTTTAATTTGAATTATGAATTATGTGAATGATATATATGGATCTAATCTCTGCAATATAAGTCAGAAATATTAGTAGAAATTGTACTAGTGCTCAAATTTTTAACACCAGAGTGAACCTTTATAAATTAATAGATCAGTGAGTAATGTAAAACAAGGGAGATGCAGTAGCATGACATCCTGTTTGGGAAGCTATAGTTTGGTATGCTGAGGAATGAAAGATAAGGACCCATTTGGGGAGGTCTCGGGGGTAGGCATCAAGTGGTGAAGGTCCTAATGGGCAGGGTAGAGCCTGTGAGCTAAGATATTCGCCTGACAAAGCTCGATAACCCCGACAACTGCTCAATATTTCGAGATTGGTTTGACAATATACCTCTATAAATGGACGTCCTGACTGATATTTATTCCTCATTGATGATGAAGACTGTACCATGTGATGATGTTGATGGGGTATATGTACTCCCATCACTTCTTAGGTTCTGTTGAGAACTATTACTCATTGATGGGAAGTATGGATCCATACCAAGTCAAGGGTAGTGTAGTATAACTTAGAATAAACCCTAGGTTCCCTTCATTAATTGTATTTAAATTCCCACCATACAAGTGAAAGTGATTTAGAACATATCACCTCACTCCATTATTTTTGTTATGCATGTTCAATCATGATTATTGAAGATGACAGCAATGCCTCATGATGCTGAGGATGAGGCAGAGGATACTCCTCTAGATTGTAGACCTAGTTTATAATATTTTTCTTACAGGATAGGATAGATAAATACTGCTCTATATAGGATTTTTTTTATGTATATATTGGGTAAGGTAGTATATGTCTTTTGATGTACTTTTGTTTTCTCTTTGACTATTATGTATTACTCAAACTATGATGTACAGTTAGATATATATATACATAAGCAGTTTTTATCATTTCACTTCTATTTCTAAATTCTGTTTTTCTATTATCGAAAAAAAAATTTACTCACATTTTCATCAACTTAAAGTAATAATTAAATTAATATGAATTATATTTAGAACTAAAGGAGTGTTACAAATGGAACGAACCAGATTCGGGTTTCTATTCATTGAGGCTAATGAGTTGCCAGGTTTTGCATAAATATTTTTAGTATTGTTCATACACACTGCCTAATGGGTGGCTGTTCAACACTTTATGTGCTGTACTTAATGGTTTTTTTTCTTAAATATATTTTAAGTCCTTGTAAATATGATTCTATCTAATTTTAATTTTTGTAAAAAAATTTATTAGTTTTAGATCCTTGATTTTTTTTAGTATTTTTTTAGTCCTTACTATTAATTCTAGTTAATTTAGTGGTGACACAACTAATAAAATAAAAAACATTAATCAATATATTTAGGAGGTGTTTGTTTCGAGGTATCATATTATTTTTCCAGGTATCACATTCCCAGAATGTTATAACCAGAAATGTTATTTCTAGGTATATTTGAAAACATGTTTGGTTATATTTTAATATTCCTGGGAATATTTTTGAAATTTCAAAATAGTTTAAATAAGAAATAAATAAAAATAGAAGTTACAGATGTGTTAAAAAATATAACCATTAAACTACTTTACACTGTTAGTGCATGATCATTAAACTCTTTAAATTATAATGAAAATGTTTTAGTTGGCGACTTGTGTTATATATATATAATCAACTATTGGAGGATTGTAGGTAATTTTTAACAGAACGTCGAATAATATTTATATTTGACTTTAAAAACTTAGGTAAAGCAAAGCAAATATATTGTCCATTATGCAATGTATGTGAAAAGATAATTGCGAACATTTAAATGAAAAAAAAAGCTTAAATATATTTTAAGTACCTACAAATATAATGCTATCTTATTTTAGTCTTTACAAAATTTTTTGTTATTTTTTTTATCCATGACATTTTCTTAGTATTTTTTTTAATCTTTACCATTAATTATGATTAATTTAGTACTAACATAGCTAACAAAATAAAAAATATTAATTAAAATAATTAAGATAATAAATAATATTTTAAATTAAGATAATTAGATTATTTTTAGGTACGCAATTCAATTAAATAATGTATTTATTATTTTATAAAAGTAAAGTAACTACATATAATTACTTTTATAATTTATTTTTAATTTTTAATATATTTTGAACAGTATTTTTATTTCTTTTAATATTGTTCTTACTTTTTAATTTACTAATTTATTTTTAACATTGTAAATTTTTTTGAAAATTATAATTTACTTTTAATATATTACTTGGATGTTATTTTTACATTTTAATTTATTAATTTTAACTTATTGTAATATAATTTTTTTTAATATATCATAAGTAGTGATTTTGTCTTTAAATAAAAAAGTAATATATTAAAAGTAAATTATAAGTGTCTAAGTAAATTATAATTTTTTTAAAAATTATAATGTTAAAAGTAAATTAGTAAATTGAAAAGTAAGAACAATATTAAAAGCAATAAAAATCATTGTTCACAATATATTTTAAATTAAAAATAAATTATAAAAGTAAATTATATGTAATTATCTTATTTATATAAAATAATAAATACATTACTTAATTAAATTACACGCTTAAAAATAAACTAATTATCTTAATTTAAAATATTCCTCATTAGCTTAAGAGTGCGTTTGTTTCATGGATTAAAAGTTGATTTCTAAGAATGTAAACATGAGATTGTAATATACCCATGTTTGTTACAAGTTTTGCAGAATTATTCTCGGGTATTGTTGATTCTTGGGAAAGTTGTAACTCATCTTTTTACCATGTTTTCCTACATTTTTTCCCCTGAGGAGGGGTAGGAAAGTGATATTCCCATATAAATATGAGTAGTTATTTTTTGGTTAAACATATAATTTGTTCCCTATACGTGTTATGGATTCTCAATTTAGTCTCTATACAAAAAAACTTATTAAATTGGTCCCTATACGTGTCACGGATTCTCAATTTGGTCCCTACCGTTTACAAATTATTAATTTGGTCTCTATACATGCAACATGTAACACCCCTACTTTTGTATATTAATTTATTCTGTATGTTTAAAAATTGTTTTTAAGTCATCAATGTATTTAGAACAATTAATAATAATTTTAGAAATTTTTCTAGAATTTATTGAGATAATTTTTGTAAAATGACAAAAATACCCCTGGTTGACTGTTGGAACCAATCGGAGACTTTTTGACCTCAAAATATTTTGAAAATTTTATATTAAATATCTCTCATTATAAAAACTTTATTTTGAGAGAAAAGTAGTGAAAAATATAATAATCCTATTTTAATTCTTCCACTGTTTTTATATATATTTAGCAATACAATTCTGAAAAATCGGAAAGGAATTTTGAAATTCTGACTCCGACCATTTTACTCAAAATTTCAAGAGCTATTTAATCTTGATTTTTAATAATTTTTCCGAGCCGGAGCCCGGAGAAATTAGAAAATGACAATTTTGTCCTTATTTCTCAACACTAAGAACTGACATGTGGAAAAGATTCAATTGACATTAAAATGTCAATTTGAGCTTGGAATTATGTCATATATATAAAAATATAATTTTGGAAATTTTTGGGAATTTTCTAGAATTTCTGTGTAAAATGACCAAAATGCCCCTACGTGTCTAATAAGCCAGCCAGTACTGGTTTGACACTCAAAAAGGGTGAAAATAGTAATTTTAGTTTAATTATGGATAAAATATTTAATTTTATAATTTTGATACAAATTTTGGTATTTATTGAATTAAAATGGATTTTCTATGAATTTTCTAGCTTAAAAATATAAAATAAAAACATATAATTTGAAATAAATTAATAAAAATTAAAATTTATTATTAGAAATTTATTTTTGATGAAAATTAATGTATTTATCCATTTTTGCATTAAAATACATTATTTTGATATTAAAGCTAATTTTTTCAAGTTTAGGCGTTTTGTCGGTACCGGTTAATTAACCTACAGATAAAATTTGACACATGGAGGCTTGGGACAGCTGGTGGAGCACGTCCCCAACCCTAAAATAGGTGATTCACCACCTATTTGAGATATGTGTCCCTAAATTGGATTAAAAATAAATAAAAATTGGATTTATGACATAATTGTGACATAATGGATGATGTAATTATTTGGACACCTAACCCCCCTCCTTCTTCTATAAATAGGCCTCAAAGTTTTCAGATTTTCACTCATCCTTTCCTCTCCCAAGCTAGAGAGCTTCTCTTTCTAAAGTTTTCTCTCTCTAAAATATTTTTTATCTAGTTTTTATGTTAAAATTTTGCTAGTTTGCAACTAGTAGAATTTCTCCTCCTAGAAGCTTTGCACCAACAATTTCATCCTCTTCATCAACTATCTTAGAGGTAATGGGGGGAGTGGGGTTGGTTCTAAATTACTTTCACTTTGCATGTTGGTAGGAAGGGTTTTCCCCTAAACCCGTTTAGGTTTAAATTTTAGTATTGTTATTATTGTTTAAAGTTAAACTTTAATTTTTACTAAGTTGTTACTCTGCCCAAATTTAGATTATTAAATCATAATTACTAAATTGTTGCTCTGCTCAAATTTTAATTATTAAATTATACTTGCTAAGCTGTTATTCTGTTCAATTTTAGAAAATTAAAATGCGCTTGCTAAGCTGTTACTCTGCTCAATTTTAGAAAATTAAAATGTATTTATTTAGTTGTTATTCTGCCAAAATTTTAGTAATTATACTATAATTGCTATGTCGTTATTCTGTTAAAATTCTGGTATTGTGCAATTTCTGCAAAATAAGGCAGAAATGTTGATTGTACTGGTGCTCAAGTTAAATGAGACCAGGGAAACCTCTGCTTGAGAAGTTAGGAATTGATAGTTTAGTGAGTAATGTAAAGCAAGTGACATGTAGTGACATGGCACCCTGCTAGGGAAGCCACAGTTTGGTACGCTGAGGAATGAAAGGCAGGGACCCACTTGCGGAGGTCTTGGGGGTAGGCATCGAGTGGTGAAGGTCCCAATGGCCAGGGTAGCCCCCTTGAGCCGGGATATTCGCCTGACCAAACTCGATAACCCCGACAACTGCTCAGCATTCCAAGATTGGTTTGAGAGTATACTTCTATAAATGGATATCCTAAATTGTTATTTTGTTCCTCAATGATGACGAGGACTGTACCATGTGATGGTGTTGAGAGAGGTATATGTACTCCCAGTCACTTCCCAGGTTCTGTTGAGAACTATTACCCACTAATGGGAAGTATGGATCCATACCTAGTCAAGGGTAGTCGGATACAACTTAGAATGAATCTTAGGATCTCTTGTGTTGTCAGTTGTGTTTGGTCTTTGTTTTATGGTAGATTTCCTACCGCACATGTAAAAGTGATTTTAGAACAAAACACCTCACTCCATTATTTTCTTTTGTGTATGATTGGTCGTGATTATTGAAGACGACATTAACGCTCCGTGATGCTGAGTACGAGATAGAGAACGTCTCAACGAAGGAGGACCTGAAGACCTATAGTATTTTCTTTTTGTATAAGGGATAGGGTAGATAAATACTGCTCTGTATAGGATCTCTTTTGATGTATATAGTGGGCTAGGTAGTATATGTATTTTGATGTACTTTTGTTTCTGACTGTTATGTATTACTCAAACCATGATGTACAGTTTTGTGAAATATATGTATATATCTTTCATATTTTATTACCATTTCCAAATTCTGTTAAGTTTGGAATTTCTTTTAAAACTGGAAAAATTGTACACACATTTTTATTTACTTAAACTTAATAACTAAATTAATATGAATTATATTTAAAATTAAATGGGTGTTACATTTAGTGGTATCAGAGCAGGGCCTCTCTCCCAGTACGGTGTGGTTCGAGGACGAACCAAGCGGAAGCTGGTGGGCATGTAACATCCCGGGCGCTGACGAGGGCGGGGAGTGATCGCCGGTGCAAAAAAGATGAGGCACGGACAATGAGCGGCTTCTGGCAGGCTTCCAGCGGGAGGGGTACATGAATGAATCGAATACACACCCGAACGAGAGGGATCCAGAGGCTGTGCAGGTATGGGACTGTACAGTTGAGGATAGCTTAAAGGAATTAATAAGTGCTACCTATACCAACAAGATGCATCTACTTTTCGGTAGCCCATCACTTAAGAACTCCATAGTTAAGCGTGCTTAACTTAGAGCGATTTAGGGATGGGTGACCTACTGGGAAGTTTCCCGGGAAGCGTGTGAGTGAGGACAAAGCACGCTGAAAAGTCTTGTGTTGGTTTGTGGGGACAGTCACTCATCCTGAAAGCGGCCGGGCGTTACAAAGTGGTATCAGAGCAAGGCCTCTCTCCCAGTACGGTGTGGTTCGAGGACGAACCAAGCGGAAGCTGGTGGGCATGTAACATCCCGGGCGCTGACGAGGGCGGGGAGTGATCGCCGGTGCAAAAGAGATGAAGCACGGACAATGAGCGGCTCCTGGCAGGCTTCCAGCGGGAGGGGTACATGAATGAATCGAATACACACCCGAACGAGAGGGATCCAGAGGCTGTGCGGGTATGGGACTGTACAGTTGAGGATAGCTTAAAGGAATTAATAAGTGCTACCTATACCAACAAGATGCATCTACTTTTCGGTAGCCTATCACTTAAGAACTCCATAGTTAAGCGTGCTTGACTTGGAGCGATTTAGGGATGGGTGACCTCCTGGGAAGTTTCCCGGGAAGCGTGTGAGTGAGGACAAAGCACGCTGAAAGTCTTGTGTTGGTTTGTGGGGACAGTCACAGATCCTGCAAGCGGCCGGGCGTTACAAAGTGGTATCAGAGCAAGGCCTCTCTCCCAGTACGGTGTGGTTCGAGGACGAACCAAGCGGAAGCTGGTGGGCATGTAACATCCCGGGCGCTGACGAGGGCGGGGAGTGATCGCCGGTGCAAAAGAGATGAGGCACGGACAATGAGCGGCTCCTGGCAGGCTTCCAGCGGGAGGGGTACATGAATGAATCGAATACACACCCGAACGAGAGGGATCCAGAGGCTGTGCAGGTATGGGACTGTACAGTTGAGGATAGCTTAAAGGAATTAATAAGTGCTACCTATACCATCAAGATGCATCTACTTTTCGGTAGCCCATCACTTAAGAACTCCATAGTTAAGCGTGCTTGACTTGGAGCAATTTAGGGATGGGTGACCTACTGGGAAGTTTCCCGGGAAGCGTGTGAGTGAGGACAAAGCACGCTGAAAAGTCTTGTGTTGGTTTGTGGGGACAGTCACAGATCCTGCAAGCGGCCGGGCGTTACAAAGTAACGCCCGGCCGCTTGCAGGATCTGTGACTGTCCCCACAAACCAACACAAGACTTTTCAGCGTGCTTTGTCCTCACTCACACGCTTCCCGGGAAACTTCCCAGTAGGTCACCCATCCCTAAATTGCTCCAAGTCAAGCACGCTTAACTATGGAGTTCTTAAGTGATGGGCTACCGAAAAGTAGATGCATCTTGTTGGTATAGGTAGCACTTATTAATTCCTTTAAGCTATCCTCAACTGTACAGTCCCATACCCGCACAGCCTCTGGATCCCTCTCGTTCGGGTGTGTATTCGATTCATTCATGTACCCCTCCCGCTGGAAGCCTGCCAGGAGCCGCTCATTGTCCGTGCTTCATCTCTTTTGCACCGGCGATCACTCCCCGCCCTCGTCAGCGCCCGGGATGTTACATGCCCACCAGCTTCCGCTTGGTTCGTCCTCGAACCACACCGTACTGGGAGAGAGGCCTTGCTCTGATACCACTTTGTAACGCCCGGCCGCTTGCAGGATCTGTGACTGTCCCCACAAACCAACACAAGACTTTTCAGCGTGCTTTGTCCTCACTCACACGCTTCCCGGGAAACTTCCCAGGAGGTCACCCATCCCTAAATCGCTCCAAGTCAAGCACGCTTAACTATGGAGTTCTTAAGTGATGGGCTACCGAAAAGTAGATGCATCTTGTTGGTATAGGTAGCACTTATTAATTCCTTTAAGCTATCCTCAACTGTACAGTCCCATACCCGCACAGCCTCTGGATCCCTCTCGTTCGGGTGTGTATTCGATTCATTCATGTACCCCTCCCGCTGGAAGCCTGCCAGGAGCCGCTCATTGTCCGTGCTTCATCTCTTTTGCACCGGCGATCACTCCCCGCCCTCGTCAGCGCCCGGGATGTTACATGCCCACCAGCTTCCGCTTGGTTCGTCCTCGAACCACACCGTACTGGGAGAGAGGCCTTGCTCTGATACCACTTTGTAACGCCCGGCCGCTTGCAGGATCTGTGACTGTCCCCACAAACCAACACAAGACTTTTCAGCGTGCTTTGTCCTCACTCACACGCTTCCCGGGAAACTTCCCAGGAGGTCACCCATCCCTAAATCGCTCCAAGTCAAGCACGCTTAACTATGGAGTTCTTAAGTGATGGGCTACCGAAAAGTAGATGCATCTTGTTGGTATAGGTAGCACTTATTAATTCCTTTAAGCTATCCTCAACTGTACAGTCCCATACCCGCACAGCCTCTGGATCCCTCTCGTTCGGGTGTGTATTCGATTCATTCATGTACCCCTCCCGCTGGAAGCCTGCCAGGAGCCGCTCATTGTCCGTGCTTCATCTCTTTTGCACCGGCGATCACTCCCCGCCCTCGTCAGCGCCCGGGATGTTACATGCCCACCAGCTTCCGCTTGGTTCGTCCTCGAACCACACCGTACTGGGAGAGAGGCCTTGCTCTGATACCACTTTGTAACGCCCGGCCGCTTGCAGGATCTGTGACTGTCCCCACAAACCAACACAAGACTTTTCAGCGTGCTTTGTCCTCACTCACACGCTTCCCGGGAAACTTCCCAGGAGGTCACCCATCCCTAAATCGCTCCAAGTCAAGCACGCTTAACTATGGAGTTCTTAAGTGATGGGCTACCGAAAAGTAGATGCATCTTGTTGGTATAGGTAGCACTTATTAATTCCTTTAAGCTATCCTCAACTGTACAGTCCCATACCCGCACAGCCTCTGGATCCCTCTCGTTCGGGTGTGTATTCGATTCATTCATGTACCCCTCCCGCTGGAAGCCTGCCAGGAGCCGCTCATTGTCCGTGCTTCATCTCTTTTGCACCGGCGATCACTCCCCGCCCTCGTCAGCGCCCGGGATGTTACATGCCCACCAGCTTCCGCTTGGTTCGTCCTCGAACCACACCGTACTGGGAGAGAGGCCTTGCTCTGATACCACTTTGTAACGCCCGGCCGCTTGCAGGATCTGTGACTGTCCCCACAAACCAACACAAGACTTTTCAGCGTGCTTTGTCCTCACTCACACGCTTCCCGGGAAACTTCCCAGGAGGTCACCCATCCCTAAATCGCTCCAAGTCAAGCACGCTTAACTATGGAGTTCTTAAGTGATAGGCTACCGAAAAGTAGATGCATCTTGTTGGTATAGGTAGCACTTATTAATTCCTTTAAGCTATCCTCAACTGTACAGTCCCATACCCGCACAGCCTCTGGATCCCTCTCGTTCGGGTGTGTATTCGATTCATTCATGTACCCCTCCCGCTGGAAGCCTGCCAGGAGCCGCTCATTGTCCGTGCTTCATCTCTTTTGCACCGGCGATCACTCCCCGCCCTCGTCAGCGCCCGGGATGTTACATGCCGCTTTCAGGATGAGTGACTGTCCCCACAAACCAACACAAGACTTTTCAGCGTGCTTTGTCCTCACTCACACGCTTCCCGGGAAACTTCCCAGTAGGTCACCCATCCCTAAATCGCTCTAAGTTAAGCACGCTTAACTATGGAGTTCTTAAGTGATGGGCTACCGAAAAGTAGATGCATCTTGTTGGTATAGGTAGCACTTATTAATTCCTTTAAGCTATCCTCAACTGTACAGTCCCATACCCGCACAGCCTCTGGATCCCTCTCGTTCGGGTGTGTATTCGATTCATTCATGTACCCCTCCCGCTGGAAGCCTGCCAGGAGCCGCTCATTGTCCGTGCCTCATCTCTTTTTGCACCGGCGATCACTCCCCGCCCTCGTCAGCGCCCGGGATGTTACATGCCCACCAGCTTCCGCTTGGTTCGTCCTCGAACCACACCGTACTGGGAGAGAGGCCTTGCTCTGATACCACTTTGTAACGCCCGGCCGCTTTCAGGATGAGTGACTGTCCCCACAAACCAACACAAGACTTTTCAGCGTGCTTTGTCCTCACTCACACGCTTCCCGGGAAACTTCCCAGTAGGTCACCCATCCCTAAATCGCTCTAAGTTAAGCACGCTTAACTATGGAGTTCTTAAGTGATGGGCTACCGAAAAGTAGATGCATCTTGTTGGTATAGGTAGCACTTATTAATTCCTTTAAGCTATCCTCAACTGTACAGTCCCATACCCGCACAGCCTCTGGATCCCTCTCGTTCGGGTGTGTATTCGATTCATTCATGTACCCCTCCCGCTGGAAGCCTGCCAGGAGCCGCTCATTGTCCGTGCCTCATCTCTTTTTGCACCGGCGATCACTCCCCGCCCTCGTCAGCGCCCGGGATGTTACATGAGTGATCGCCGGTGCAAAAGAGATGAGGCACGGACAATGAGCGGCTCCTGGCAGGCTTCCAGCGGGAGGGGTACATGAATGAATCGAATACACACCTGAACGAGAGGGATCCAGAGGCTGTGCAGGTATGGGACTGTACAGTTGAGGATAGCTTAAAGGAATTAATAAGTGCTACCTATACCATCAAGATGCATCTACTTTTCGGTAGCCCATCACTTAAGAACTCCATAGTTAAGCGTGCTTGACTTGGAGCAATTTAGGGATGGGTGACCTACTGGGAAGTTTCCCGGGAAGCGTGTGAGTGAGGACAAAGCACGCTGAAAAGTCTTGTGTTGGTTTGTGGGGACAGTCACAGATCCTGCAAGCGGCCGGGCGTTACAAAGTGGTATCAGAGCAAGGCCTCTCTCCCAGTACAGTGTGGTTCGAGGACGAACCAAGCGGAAGCTGGTGGGCATGTAACATCCCGGGCGCTGACGAGGGCGGGGAGTGATCGCCGGTGCAAAAGAGATGAGGCACGGACAATGAGCGGCTCCTGGCAGGCTTCCAGCGGGAGGGGTACATGAATGAATCGAATACACACCTGAACGAGAGGGATCCAGAGGCTGTGCAGGTATGGGACTGTACAGTTGAGGATAGCTTAAAGGAATTAATAAGTGCTACCTATACCATCAAGATGCATCTACTTTTCGGTAGCCCATCACTTAAGAACTCCATAGTTAAGCGTGCTTGACTTGGAGCAATTTAGGGATGGGTGACCTACTGGGAAGTTTCCCGGGAAGCGTGTGAGTGAGGACAAAGCACGCTGAAAAGTCTTGTGTTGGTTTGTGGGGACAGTCACAGATCCTGCAAGCGGCCGGGCGTTACACAACACATTCTTAATTTGGTCCCTATATGTTAAGGACCAAATTAAGAATGCATTGCATGTATATAGACCAAATTAAGAATGCGCTACATGTATAGGGACTGAATTAAGAATGTGTAAATAATGTCAAGACGGCAGGGACCAAATTGAGAATCTGTGACATGTATAGGGATCAATTTAATAAGTTTTTACATATAGAAACTAAATTGAGAATTTACAACATGTATAGGGACTAAATCATGCATTTAACCTTATTTTTTTAACACATCTCTAACTTCTATTTTTATTTATTTTTGAGTTTAATGGTCATGCATTGTTAGTGTAAAATTTTTTACACTGTCATCCAATCAAAAATCACCATTAATATGACTTTTAAAGTATTTTTTTATAAAAGTCAATACACTTACAATAAATGGTAGTTTGTGATTGATTGTCAATATAAAACTACTTTATACTAAAAGTGCATGACCATTAAACTCTTATTTTTTATTTAAGCTATTTTGAATTTTCAAAAATATTCCTAGGAATATTAAAATATAACGAAACATGTTTTTAAATATACCTAGGAATAACATTTCTGTTATAACATTCCTGGGAATGTGATACCTGGAAAAATAATATGATACCTCGAAACAAATACCTCCTAAATATATTGATTAATATTTTTTATTTTGTTAGTTGTGTCACCACTAAATTAACTATAATTAATAGTAAGGACTAAAAAAATACTAAAAAAAATTAGGGATCTAAAACTAATAAATTTTTTTACAAAAATTAAAATTAAATAGAATCATATTTGCAAGGACTTAAAATATATTTAAGAAAAAAAAAATTAAGTACAACACAAAAAGTGTTGAATAGCCTGTAACACCCTCATTTTTGCTTATCATTTTCCTAATTATTTTAAGCACTTGACTAGGAATTCAAAATTTTAAGTATGTAGTTGCATTCAAAATAACGAACATACTTTAGTATAGATTTTTTTTCAGAATTATAAAATGCTCGTTACGTCCTTAAAAACTAGTAAAACGCTAACAAGGTAGAAAATTAATATACATAAATAAAAAGGTTTAAAATTTACTTTTAATTTACAAATATGCTTAAAAAATATAATATAATTTTATAAATTTTCTGGAAATTATTTGATATAAAAACGATTTATTAAGTAATTATTTAGTATTTTTACATAAAATAATTATAAATAATTATATAATAAATTAAAAAAATTATAAAATTGGTTGGGCTGGACGTGCTATTCAAGACCAAGCCCAATATGATTTTTAAAAGTCCAAAATTTATTTATTTTAATTACTATATAATTACATAATTATCCATATAATAAAAAAAATTGAAAAATTCTGGATAAATACAAGCTGATATTTTCCGTCCAGATCAGCAAGCCTTGGCAGCCAAGGAAGCTATTGGATAATTACAAATAATTTATATTTATTTTAATTAACATATTGTAATTTTTTTTACTATAAATATTTACCTATTTGCTTAAAACAATTAGATCCCAAAACACATCATCTTTCCCATTCTTTTATTTGCTGCACGAACCAGTAGCAGTCCCTTTCTCTCTCATTTTCTTTTTTTTAAACACCCAAAATCCATTAGCTTGGTGATGTTTGGAAGCAAGAAAAGTGGTCCTTTGGTGTAGATTTGAGTTCCTCTTCTTCAAATATTCTCTCTCTCCATCAAAGCTTCCATTAAGGTAAGGGGGAGTGGGGATTAACCTCTCTATTTTATTTACACAAAAGTTTATGGGAGAGATTTGGCCTCCAAATCTCATATAGTTTCTATTCTCCTTATTTGTATATATTGTTTAGGAAAATTTCCATGGCTGCATATTTTGTATAATGATCTTGTGATTGTTTATTGTGTTGTATAGCTACTGGTTTGATCTGGAAAATATTATAGCTACTGTTTTGATTTGATAATAATTTATCTAAATTCATATTTCATTTTTATATTTTTTTCGGTTGTTATTATTATTACTGTTCTTACTATGTCATATTAACAGTAATATAATTAAAATATACTGTTTATATTTTCGGTAGTTATTTTATTTTTATATTTCATAAAATATACTTTCGGTTACTATTATTATTACTGTTATTATTATGTTATACTGACAGTAATATAATTAAAAACAGTATTATGTTATATTGTTTATGATATATAAAATAAAAATACTATTTTATATGTATATGTATATATACTCGGTGATTCTAATTATATTTTAGAGAAAATATACTCGGTGATTTAAAATCCATAAACATAGTTTATTTTAGAGAAAAATAATAAAATATATAAATATATTTCTCTGATTTATATATAATATTTTTACACATTTGTAAACATATTACTATTTATTTAAATTTAGTAAACGTAGCTCATTTATTTAAACGAGCCAAACTAAAAGTTTAGCTTGTTTAAAAAAATAACAAGACTTGAACTTGATTTGTTTAGTTTATTTATAATTTAATTTTTTTTTTATAAAAAATTAAACTATTTTTTTTATTTGGGACTTGTTAATGTATACATACTTAATTTTTAGTTAAAATACGTTAACAAATTATATCTAAAGATTATCTTAAAATATACTCATAGTATAACTTGTTAACGTACTTCAACCTAAAAATAAGTGGGTGTATAGCAAATGCTTGTGGGGTTTGTTAACATACACTCACTTATTTTTTAAGTAGATTTATGTTAACAAGTTATAACTAAAATTATTTTAAAATATATTATTGGTGTAGCTTGCTAACATACTTTAACGAAAAATTAAGTGGTTGTATGTAAGCAAATCTTTTTTAATTTTATCATTTTAGTATTTAATAAATATTCTAATACTCAATAATAATCTACATATAAAAATATGTATTTAATATGTGAAATTCAAATATTCTTGATTTTTATATTTTCATAATCTAGTAAATATAAATTTCATAACTTTTGACTATTACAAAAAGAAAAGTTCAAAATTAATTTTAACATTCTCAACAAAGTTCTACATATTTTTATAATGAATATATAAATAACAAAAATAAATAAAATCCTCTTCATTGATTTAAATAGATAAGTTATTGACAAGCCATTAAGGTCTTGTAAAGCTTGGAGTTAACTCATTTAAATAATTGAGCTCAATTTCAAGTTTAAGTTTATAAGTTTGATCAAATATTTAACAAGTTGAGTTCGAATAGTTCACTAATAGTGTAGCGTATTTATATCCTAGTCATACCAGCTAATTCCCAAGTTACACAGCCTTGGTCTTTTTCTATTCCAAATTAAACAACATTTGGCCACGCTTTCATCCGGTAAGAGCACTTCAATTTGTTCTGGTCTACGATATATCTTGTGCTGGATTTCGGTGGAAGAAGATGTCAATGACGGGAACGGAAGAAGGTTTAATTTCGAAAATGAAAACAGTGTGTCGGAGGGTGAAAGGGGAAAGGGGAAAATAGTTAAGAGATAACACGTTATATTAGCAGTACATGTGGATTATTGATTTAAAAAAAAACGCTTAAGACAATACGATTCTACCGGTAAAAGCTTAAGATCGAAACCGTTCAATTAAAAACCATTATATCGAACGGTCTGTAAAACCTTTCGCACTGTGGGATATACTCTCCCCTCTTGCACGTTAGACTCCATCTAGTCTCACACCCTAACCTACATGTTTAGTCAAGTTCAGTTACCGACAGGATTAGAAGCCCAAAACAAAACTTGCCTGATACTACCTACCCATTTTTTAAAAACTTGCCCAAATAAAAAACCCACCCGAACCCACTGAGAAGCCATTTTATCTTTTTAGGGGTGATTGACCAAAGTAGTGTCTTTTTGAAAACTGATTATCAGTTTGGGGTTGTTTTGAAACATGTTACCGAAATAGGGTGGTCAACGGAGAAAAACACTAGTCAAACTAGCATTTTTCAGTCCATGTCAGTATTTTTAATTAATTTTTTAGTTTAAATGCAGAAAATGCCAGCTAGGATGACACGTAGGACACGCTAGTAGTACTAGCGTATCCCACTTGGCACACAGCGTGGCAAAAAAGCGGAGGAAGACAGCAGACATGTGTACAAAATGCTATTATTAGTAGCATTTTCAATTTAATATATATTTTTTAAAACGGAAAAAAAGTTTTTAAATTTTTAATTAACAAAAAAAAAGTATTTTATTTTTTCAGTTTATTTTTAAAAAACGGAAAAAAAAAGTATTTCATGTTTAATTTTTTTTTATTTTAGTTTAACTTTAAAAAAAAGTATTTTAATTTTTTTCAGTTTAATGTTTTTAATTGCATTTTCTCATTTTAATTTTTTTTAGTTGAACTTTTTTTAGAAAAAAGTATATAATTTTTAATTAATAAAATTGAAAAAACACTATTAGAATTAACGTTTCTAATATTTTAATAATTGAAAATTTAAAAATTATTTTATATCCCATTTTAAATATTTTTAATATTAAAGATTTAATAATTAAAAATATAAAAAACACTATTAATAATATTGTTTTCTGTAATTAAATAATTATAAATTAAACTGGAAAAAAAAATTAAAACGCTATTTTTAATAGCATCTTCTTTTTTTATTAATTAAAAATTTAAAAACTTTTTTTTCTGTTTTAAAAATTATAAACTGAAAAAAATTATAAAACAGGAAAACGCTATTACATATGACGTTTTCAATATTTTATAAATTAAAAATTATAAAACTTATTTAAAAAAATTAAATTGGAAAAAAAAAATTAAAACTGAAAACGCTATTACATATGACGTTTTTCATATTTTATAAATTAAAAATTATAAAACTTTATTTTAAAAATTAAACTGAAAAAATAAAATAAAATTGAAAACGCTATTTCTAATAGCGTTTTCAGTTTTTTATTAATTAAAAATTTAAAAAAAAATTTCCGTTTTAAAAAAAATATATTAAATTGAAAACATTTCTAGTAATAGCATTTTGTACACGTGTCCACCATCTTTCCCCACTTTTTTGCCACGCTGTGTGTCAAGTGGGATACGCTAGTACGACTAGCATTTTCTGAAAACGCTAGTACTACTAGCGTGTCTTACGTGTCATCATAACTGACATTTTCTACGTTTAAATTAAAAAAATAATTAAAAATGCTGATATAAATTAGAAAACGTTAGTTTGACTAGTATTTTCCTCCGTTGACCATCCCATTTTGGTAATATATTTTAAAACAACCCCAAACTGATAATTAGTTTTCAAAAAAACACTACTTTTGTCAATCACCCATCTTTTTAGGTGTCGAGTTTTGTCCACCCCTAATTTGCCTCTACAGGATCAAAGAACTTTCTTCCACCTGATTGCTGGAGTATTGATCTTCGCGCTTCTTCCTGTGTTCTACTTTTTTCTTTATTTGGTACAAGGGGACCATTTATATATTTTTAAATGTGATTTAGCCAATCAAGGTTTTACACCAATATTTCATAATGTTATTTGGCAAGTTGCAATGATATCAAGAGTCAAACTCGAGCTTTGTTGCATCTCAAAAACTGAATGGAAAGCAAAGTCATCTGATTGTTAGTGTTTATCTCTTTTAAAAGGGCATGTCTTGGTAATTAAATGTTAGAATAGGCTGCAATGACAACAAATTTGCCATTAATTGACGATGGACTAATATCATGCAGGTCGTCTGATTAATTCTAATGATCGTGTTGTCACAACCCTTTTTTTTTTCATTTACTGTAAATTTTAAACTTATTGTTTATTCGCTTTCTATCTTTCGTAACTGCTCTTATTTTCTTGCTTTTTTCACATTGCTTTATTGTGTTAGTGTGTACGTTGTCCAAGTTAAATGTAATTCAATTGGCATTACCTTATTCTCAAACGAGGTAACCATAATCTTTATATTGCTTTACCTTTTGGATTGAGAGAAGTGGAAAGGAAGGATTTTTTTTCATTTTATTTTAGTTTAAAAATTTGCAGGGAAAGAAAAGGAAAATGAAGGGGCTAAAATCATTCTTTTTTATGTTTGTCTCCCCTCTAATATTTGAAGTATTTGGAAAGGAGGGAAAGTGATTTATAATTTTTGGACTATTCAAACCAAATTGTCCTGAGATTTTATCTTATCTCTCATATTCCTTTTTACTATTTATAGGGATATAAGAATATATTATTTATACTTTTCTTTTCTTTTCGGAGAAAAAGGCTATGCACTGACAGTATAAAATTATTTTACACTGTCATTAAATCACAAACCACCATGTATAGTAAGTTTGTTGACTTTTACAATAATTACCTTAAAAGTTATAATAACGGTAATTTATGATTGGTTGACAGTGTAAAACTTTTTATACTGATAATACATTACTATTAAACTCTTCTTTTCCTTGTAAACTAAATAAGGTGATCTTTTCCTTCTTTTATCTCTCCCCTTGAGTCAATCCAAATAAAGAAAATCTCTTTTCCACTTTTCCCCATCCCTTCCCTCTATTGAACCAAACTTTTAATTTACCTCAAGTTTATTTTCATCATTACTAATCCACCTAAACATATTTACTTTTACCATGCACGTTTTATGGAGGCTTTGTTTTCTTTGTTGAGCAAGATTCTATAATGTATTGTTTACTTCTATACATATATCTTCTCAACATCAATTTTTGAGCTCCAACTAAGGTGCATTATTAGCGAAGGTCAAGAAAACATTATTTGATGATCGTACTTTTTTTCTTCAAAAGGATATTAGCAGAGAGATTAACGACCTATTTACTTATGTTTTTATTTCCTATTTTAATTTTTTAATTACAAAATTGTTTCTTTGTTTTTAATCAATTTTTTGTTTTTAAAGATTTGTACAACAAACAGTGAAAACAACTTCTTCTTTTTGTTTTTTCTATTTTTGTACAAATCTTTAAAAATAAAAAACAAATTGAAAACAAGATAACAATTTTGTAATTAAAAAGTAAAAACAGAAAATAAAAACAAGAAATAATAACTGAAGTAAACAGGTTACTAATCCATTTTCCAAGTTTAGCTTTGATCATTCACTTTCTTCAGTCTTAAAAACCTCATCTAACCAACAAAACTAGCAGATCTGGTCAAACCATAGAAAGGCTTGTTCTTCTAATAGCCAAAATTGTGTTTGCATTCCTAGCCACTCTTACGTTAATTGTTTATTTCATAATGGATGTAATTCTCATCATAAAACATTCTTGAACACATTTTATAGAAACTCAGAGCCTCAAAAGGCAGTGGCGATTCCCCCAGCATATTCCTGCATGTGTTCTAACACAAATACAAATGATATTTTTTGTTTACTTTTTGGAGTGTTTGTATTTGAGTCTTTCTTATAATTTAACTAATGAAATAAATTGAAAAAAAATACAAGTTGGTTTTTTTTTTAAAATGGTACACTAGATACCTAACAATAGAATATTGTGAAAATAAATAAAAATGGGCTTTTTTACCAAACTAGTAAATTAAAAAAAAATATTTTACAAAAATAATATTGAAAAAAAACAATTTACCGAAATAGGTTGTTCTAGACATGTTGAAAGCTGACGTGGATGCATATATACAAGAGGTGCACACTCGCTATGCGCCATCGAAATTGGATATTTGTCGCTTGGAGCCTCCCATGTCCTTCCTTCCTAGCACACACTTATTGGGCGCCACCCATTTTCTGTCTTCTACAGGAGGTACCAACTCACTAGGTGCCTCTTATTTCATTTTTTATAATGCACGAGGGTGCCATAATTAGATTTTTTCATACTATTTTTTTGATAGAAGTTTTCTTTTAGAACTGGGGTAAAAAAAAAGAGAGACTCCATATGATTATATATGAGGCAAAATAAATAATATATGTTTACTCTCAAAGAGAAACAACTAATATATTAGTATACCAAGAAAAATCATAACAAAGAATACCAACAGAGAGGTGCTGTCTAAGCAAGGCATGTTATCTAATAATTTCACCAATGTCTTACAATATTGTTCATGTATCTATCTTAGTTTGTCCATTATGACCATACTATATTATTTATATATGGAAGTAAAAAAAATAACAAGTGGAATGGGGAATTGATTTGAATTGTATGTTGTGTCTCTGATGCATGTAGGAGGCACCCACTTGTGGGGCATCACGCGACTTGAAGGATACACACACCTAGTAGGCACCTTGTGTGTGCAGTGTTGGCACAGAGTGCAGCGTTTCAGCGTGATTTACAGCATTATGCAAGTTTGCAGTCTTGTGTAGTGTGAGTACGAGAGGCGCCTCCTTGCTTGGCTCCTTCTTTGTAGTGTATTCAAATTCTAGTTGACGTGTACATAATGCCAAAAAAAAAAAAAAGGAGGCACCAAGCAAGTGTGTGCCTCCTTAAAATTGTTCCAACCTTGCGTCTTAACTTTTCAGGCTTGCTTTTTCACTTTTTTGAAAGCCTACACGTTGCATGCATGCATGCAATGCAGTATGAGCTTTTACTATTTTAAAATTTAATTTCAATTGCATGGAACTTGTATTTAAGGAAGTGTTCATTCATAATTTTCTTCAATAAATTCAAACCATTCCTGAGAGTTCCTTGAAAGTCTTGGCTTGTTTGCTTATCTCAAATTCTCTTTCTCTCATTTTGTGACGTTTAATTTGAATTATTCTTTGATCGCCTTCAAAAGTCATGTCTTATGGATCATTGAATTTTCTACCATTCGAATAAATAAAAGTAATAATAGAACGCATTTTTAAAAACGCAAATCACAAATAACAAATGACAAATGAAAAACAAAACAAAACAAAAAGATAAAAAACCACACAACAAGTTTGTGAGAAAAATAGAAGTGAAACCAAAAGAGAAGCACACAAGCAAATAAGAAACACAACCAACATAGTGAAAACACAAGTTACATGAAATAAGAAACACACAATCTATTTAAACTCATCAGTAAGTATCATATGTCATCTCAAAAGTAAAATCAGGAGTAAGAATCTTTGGCCGATTAAAATCAAATACAAATCAATTCTCTGATTAAAATCAATACGAATCAATTCTCTAAAAAACCATCATCTCCGATTGCACCTATTGGTGAGCTTGAGGAATAGTTGCAGCCATACCCAATTGAAAAAGTATGTTATCCAAGCGCATTTTAAGTAGTTATAATTAAACCTGACCAGTTGATCCTTTAACTTTCCAGCTATGAAAAGGATTCAACAAAAGACAGAAACAAATCCACTATCTGTTTTACGTCAAGCAATATGTGGAGTAACTCCCGATATAGTAGTAAAATCAAGAAGCATAAGCAGGTCGATTGCTACTTAATATCGATAATAGGTCTAAAAAAGTATATAAAAATAGTACTTGCCTTACAGTCCCATTAGTTAATGACGGATGTAAGTATGATGATATTGGGTTATGCAACTCTTTTATATGGATCATTATTATCAGTGGCTATTTTAGTCATTACATTTCAAGAATTTGCATGGGAGATTACAAAGGCACACATTGAGTAGGCACCTCTATTGAGGGGGGGGGGGGGGGGTGGAACAAGGATAAAAAAAAAGGATATAAGGGAGGCACTTAGTGAGTTGGTGTCTCTACTAGAAGACAAAAATGAGTGTAATGGGAGGTACCTAGTAAGTTGGTGCCTCCTATAGAAGACAAAAATGGGTGGCGCCCAATGAGTATGTGCCTTGTGTGTAGGGAAGAAAGGACATCAGAGGCACCTGTCATTTCCAATTTCGGTGGCGCACGTGCGCCTCTTGTTATATGTATATCCACGTCGGTTTCCAACGTGCCCAGAACAATCTACTTAGTTTTTTTTTTCTTCAATATAATTTTGGTAAATAAGCCAATAAAAATGCATATAAATATGCAAATCTTTATTTGGGATCTCCTTATATTAGTGGCCTATATATATTTGCAGTTCAAAAAATGAATGAAAAAAAAATCAAAAAGATTTTTTTACTATTATCTGTTATTTCTTTTCTTTCACTTTTCTAGATAACCAAACAATTGAAAACAAATTTTTTCATCCATTTGTTCCTTAATTCTACCGGTCTAAACAATACAAATTTTCACCTAAAATTAAGTTTTATTTCTTCTCTTTCTAGTTATTTCTTTTTAATTTCTTTGCTTTTAATTTCAACTCTTATCTAAAAATAAGGGGGAAAAATGTCCATTAGCTTTAATTTTTTTATTTTTTATTTTGAACTCAAATTAATCTGACGCATGTCAGTGTTCTTATCCAATAAAATGTAAGACCAATTAAGGGTACTTTAGTTTTGTTTCTTACTCAACTAAAAAGAACATTGTACTAGTGTTTTAAAATTTAAATAAAATTTATAATAATAAATAATAAAAAATTTGTTATCAATAATAAATATTTTATTATATTAAATATGAATAAATTAAAGATATAAAAATTTAAAATTATAGAAAAAACTATAAAAATAAATTATTTGAATGGAAACATATCATATTTATTAGAGTAAACCCCATAGTTAATTCCTGAAATTGTCATATGGTGATTATTGTTGCTTTAGTCTCTGGGATTAACTAAATTTAAAGAAAGTCCATAAAAATGTAATTTGTTACTCACATTAATTTATATATCAAGTAAGGTATGTTATCTTTAGTAGATTGTCTTGTATGGCGTGTTAAGTACTTATGTGCCACACATCCAATTACTATGCCAATTGTCTGTTAGGTTTTAAAAACTTGACTCAATATATTTTGAGAAGGAATTCGAGTTATATTGTGTCGTTTCAATTCGATCAATATCCTATACATATATATATATATATATTTAAAAATTATTATGTTTTAATCAATTATGTATTGATATTAAAAATTCATATATTAATGGATAATATTTTGTATAATATAATATTTATATTAATATTATTTATCTTAAAATATATATTATAAAATATATTTTAATTGTAATTTTATAATTTAAATATACATAATATTAATATTTATATATATTATATCAAAAAATTAAATTTACCCGATCTTATTTTATATTTTACCGAATCTTAATTAGGTCAAATTCAAATATAGATAAATTAAAATTTTGGATTAAATAACTATAGAAACAACCTTATTTCAGCCCATTTCACAAATACCCATTACAAACTTTTAAAAAACAATGAAGGGTGAATTACCGTTAAAGCCCAACCCTGGGACAAGATGGAGATTCGAGAAGAGTCCACGTTGTGGTGATTCGTCACTGACCCGAAACCTGAGACCACGGCACGCAATATTTACACTTAGCACGCCCACTGCCCGAACCCGGGTCCCGCAATGGCCGTCTCCACAATCTCCCTCTCTTGGGCGTTACCACGTTCCCTCCCCTCACCCCTTCGCCTTCCCAAAACCTCGTCACGGTCTTCAATGGTGGCCACAACAGCATTAGCATCTCCGCGTGCAACTGGAAGCGACAGCGATATTTCAATTAAGGGTGTATTGTACCCCGCACTGGCACATGCCAACACGCTTTACTTCAAATCAACGTACAACGTGCAGATCGTAGTGGGCGACGACGAGCCCGAAGACAGACTCGTCAACCGCTTCAGGAGGGAGGTCCTCAAGGCCGGTGTGCTTCAGGAGTGCAGACGCAGAAGGTTCTTCGAGAACAAACGCGACAAGATCAAGAGGAAAGCCCGCGAAGCTTCTACAAGGAACCGAAAGAGGTTCGCCTTTTTACCTCTCGCCCCTCCCTTTTCTTCAAAAAATAAAAAATTATATTTATATATTTATTGAGTTGTATTGCTGTGATGTCAGAAAGCTACAATCAAGGGCTCGGGCACAGAATAAAGGCGATTCTGAGAAGAAGAAAAAGGATGATGATGATGATAATTGGGAACTTCCGGAGGTAGATATTCCATATACTTGAAGTTCAGATACAGAAACAAACAGAGAAGAGAAAATATGACTCTCTCTCCTAACTTCAATGCCAGATCCCTCCATCTGAGGTAATTAATTCATCGTAAGGTATAATTTTTACCCCAATTACAATTACATTTACAGGCCTTCCTTGTGTCTTAGTTGGTATCAGGAAAATGCCTTCAAATGAAGTCTCGTCTGAAAGCTGATCATAACTGTTCATACTTGGTATCTATCGACCATTTTCAAATTTTACTAGTACCTAATGTAGTTCAAAGTTTTTATGTGACTCCTAAATTTTTTTTTTGTTGAAAATTTTTGGCAAATACCAAAAATTAGTATATGAAAATGTAACAGTTTCACCTTGGTGTCAGTCATATATGTTGTTAGACACTGGACATGTTAATCTTTGAAAAAGGACTAATAGAGTTGACATGTACGGTTTTTAGGGATCATGGTAGAGTTTTTTCATTGTTCATAACTAATGTGGCTGTTACTAAATATCTTAAAAACGAATTTGAAAGTGTGCTTCTTAGGAATCAGAGTCTCATTGGAGAGAAAGAAAGGAGGTGAAGCAGAGGGAAAGAGAGGCAAGGGGCCAATATGCAAAGAATGCAGTTTCATATTATCTGATGATCTGAACAAGGGAGATACATTTGTCTTTATAGAAGGGAGATGCAAATGTGCATGGAAGCTAACAAAGTGAGCTAATTAACTAACAGAATACTAACACAATGATGATGCAGTTACGAGAGCCAACAAGTAACTTAATGGTTACTTGACTGTTGGGAGCATTTGAAGCATGTACGATGATGTGTGGTGTAGCCTGTGTTTGTTACATTCAATACGTGTGTCTAGCAGGATTTTCACATCAATGACAAGGGAAAACACATAAGCAACAGATAGTTGCTTCTGCCTGGAAGCGAATCCAATTTTGTCAAACGTAGAATCAAACATGCACGTAGCATGTGCAGCATGAGATCTCCGTTAGTACTCAAAAAAATTGGAGGTTACGAAATTTCTGTACTTATAGTTAAATTTACAATAAAATTATTGAACATTATAACTACTTGCACCCCAAAGAAATTTTCTTATTTACATTCGTGCGGTCAGGGCTGACCTATGTTATTGGCTGGTGGGGGATATGGCCATCTCTAACCAGATATCTCCCATGTGTTGCATTATAACATCAGCGTGTGTAATTCTTTAAGTAACTCTTGTAAAGGTTAACTGCATCTCTTATGGAGAAATTACAAAAGTGAGACTGTTGTCATAGATAACATCTTGACCTAAATTGTAAAACATTGCGTTTATTACACAGCTTTCTTATTTAGTATCCTCCTGATTAATGAGGGTCCTTTTTCACTTAATACTTGAATTTTTTAACTTGGAAAAAAAAAAAAACAATGAAATGGATGTTCTGCTCTCATTAATTTGTTGCAATATATTGTATACACAAGTTAAAGAATGTATATAAAAAGACAAGTATATACTCTCTCCATTATGAAATAATTATTGTTTTAACAAAAAAAAAATTGAAATTATTTATCGTTTTGTATTATTAAAGAAATATTTATTACTTTTTTTTTAATCTTTGTGCACCACACGACCTTTAGATGGTGCATCGTGCAGTACACAAAGTCAGCCAAATAAGATAGCAACTGAGAAGCATCTTGGCTTCCATCACTTCCCACAATTAAAACAGCATAGAGAATATGCACACAAGTAGTTGAAAGGCAAATTTTGAAACCAATAATGCAACTATCATATTGTGTTTAATTCAACATGCAATAAAAAGCAAGTTTCCTACAACCATATGAACAACCTCTCAAGTCCCAATATAAGAAGGGGTGCTGATATTTGAACATTCATAAATTTCAAGCATCTCATCAACCTTTTTTATTTTTTTTATCTTTTTCTTTTTTTACATCATATCACTGATTATATCAATTACTTATTTCTCCTCTCTTCTATCTCTCTCAAGGTGTAAACACTTAAAGGGTGTTCAAGAATCATTTTCCTATAAGAAACAGGTTCTATTGCAATGATAATGATATCTTGAAAAGAGGAATGAAAATTAGTGGTTAACTCGCGAATCCAGACAGAGTTGCTCGAAAATTTTGCCATTGCAGCAATTCAAATGAAGCAAAAATGCCAATCAGCCGGAAGGAGAAGCAACGAATTGGAACAAAATGGGAGCAAGAAGCATAACTAACTTACAATCAACAACAATGGCAAAGATTCCAACTCGCCAGAATTCGATGAGTATGTATGACACCAAAACTAGATAGAATAGCCATGCCACCAACACCGATCACCAATCAATGAACATCGATCAACAGCACTGAATCTAGTAAGGATTTGAGAAATGCAACTTTGTTAACCGATGCTGAACCTGTGATTGAAGCAACTTCGATCAACACCGTTATTAAGAACTAGTGAAACAAAGGCACTTCGTGGTTGCATTTGACAAATGAGACAGATGTAAGAGGTTATGAGTGGTTTATAGTAGTTAAAGGGTAAATGTGTGGGAGATGTGAGAGATTGAATAAAAAAAGGGGAGAAGATGAAATTAAAATAGAGTAATAGATGATTTATATTAGGGATGTTCATGGGTTGATTTTGGTTGGGTTTGGTCAAATTCGATACCCGAACTAATTAAAATAAATTAGGTTAAGTTGGATTGAATTTGTCTAATTTTTTTTATCAAATCCGAATCGAACCAACCCAATCAATAACAAGTCGGTTTGGGTTAGGTTCATGGATACCCATTTTTATTTATTGGCATATTAAATACACTTTTATAAAAAAGGAAGAATTATAAAAACTAAGTTATATTTTTTAAAAATAAAAAATCATAATAAATGTTGCATTGTTCACTACGCATGAATAATGGGCTTTACTATGTAAGCCAAGGTTCAATAGCCACATTCGCCGTTTTCATTGGATTGGTGGTTGATATACATATATTTATGTTTGTATGTTACAATTAAAAGAAATCAATTCAATATTGAAACACTCATTATTCATACTTTTTTTAAACTAAAAATATATCTAAATAATAAATTTAAAAATTATTCATCTCAACAGGTTGGGTTCACAGGTTTAAAAATCAAAACTCGTTACCTAACCCATACATGAATGGGTTTGAATAGGTTAAGTTGGGTGCTACTTGAACATCCAAAAAATTCAAACCAATGTGTTTCAAGCATCGCTTAGGCACTGAGTCAAGCACTGCCAAGCACCAAGTCAGGAACCACTTAGGCACTGAGTTAAGCACCGCCAAGCAACAAGTTAGGCACCGCTTAGGCACGGCCAAGCACCAAGTCAGGGACTGCGTAGTTTATATCAATTAAAGGACAAATAGGTCTTCAAAAAATGGAAAACAAATATGAGTATCTTCTTTATTACATGTATAGATGTATAGATATCAAAATGACACCATATGAAAACTGTAACTCACGTAATATATGCACGTTTTTAATGTAAAATTTCTTGAATAAATAATATGGACCGACAATATAAATTGTCATCTAATCATAGATTGTATAAATGTTAATTTTGTTTATATTTAAAATAACTATTTTAAAAATTATACATGTGGATAAATTTTAATTTTAATTTGAAAATATTATTAAAAATATTTAAAGAATTACATTTAAGTTTTATCTTATTTCTTTTTATATCTCACATTATTTAAAAAAATATTGTCATTTCATTAAGAATGAGAACTTAAATTACAACATGACTTGGAAATCCCATTAGTGACTTTAATTTTTAAAATTATACTTTTAATATTTCTTTAAGATAAAATAATATCATACTTTAATTTATTTTTATATAAATGAAATTTGCTCAAAATTAATGGTATTTTTTTGTGCAATAAGTCAAAGACTAATATATTTGAGGCGTAAAGATTATTAAAGTAAATTTAAGCTTTGTCAACAAATTTTTTTTCATCAACCAAGCTAGGAAACAAACATTGATCAATATATGCCTGTATCCTTCGGGATGTGATACCCGGACAACTGCCAAGAAGTGTCACCCTCGGTGGATATCGAGCCTATGCAATTAACTAAGATTCTCCTTTCATCCACAACAATGACAACATAACCCCCACCCCTTTTTTGTATACATAGAACATCATTGTAATAGGTAGATATCTTTATAGACCTATACGAGGGGCCTCTTAGATTGTGAAAAACTAAGCTAGGATATACATAATGTTTGTAAAAACAATGTTTAAAGAATTTAATTACTTGTCAATTGTCTTGAACTTTGTTAGTTTTCAAAGTTGACGGTATGAGTTTAAAATTATCAATAATTAAGAAATGTCCTAAAAAGTTTGATTAAATTAAAATGGATTAAAATATAATAAGAGTGAGTATAAGTCTTTATAGACTCACAAACTTGACTAAGTTGAACAGACTTAAACATAAAAAAAAATCACGTAAAAAGAACTTTTTTATTTATTTAGATTGTCCTAATAATCATATTGGTGAATTATGAGCTCAACTTAATTAGAACTATTTTTATTTTAAAAGAAGTTTTTTTTTTTTAACTTGACCAAACTTAAACCAACTCAAATTTGATGGGATATACGATTAAGTTGAATAGAAAATGACCTAATTCAATTTGTGTGGTTTGGACTACAATGTTTTCTCAAGGAGATTTATATATACTCTTAAAATATAATACATACTTATCACTAAAAAATCATATACGTATATTTTTTTTAAACAAGACGATGTAATTAAGAATACCCTAAAACAAAGAAGAATGCAATTTATTGAACTCAAATATTTAAAATAGCAAAAGTATTTACTATTATATATCTAAACAAAATAAAACTAGAATAATTAGTGTATTATTGTTATTCTTATTTTGCAATTAACATTAACAATTAATTAGCTGAATTTGAAGAGCTCCGTGTGTTGTGTTGTGTTATGAGTTTATAACTTTGAGCTTGGCCTTGGCATTGTTTTGTTGCGAATTGCGAAGTATATATGACAAAGAAATAAAAGGAAAAAAGGGAGAAGAGTGTATTTGGAGGAAGGTAAAAGAAGCAAGCAAAAGCGAACGCGGCAGGCATGGAAGGAGAAGAGGGGTCTCAGCAGCCACAGTTGGTGCTCGCCGACAAGCTATTCCTTCTCAGACAACCCGATGTGCAAGACATTGACAAGGTTCGCTACAAAGAGGATGTTTTCACTCACGTCAAGGACAACGGTAACTCTCTCTCTCGTCCCCTTTCGATAATCCTCATCTCAAACATGTTTTCACTCTCCTTTCTGTGCAGATATGGTCCCTTTGTACGAAACCCTAATCGCCGATTCTGTATTGGACATGGATCGTGCCCTTTTGGACACCATGCGCGCTAAAATTGACGACGAGCTCAACAAGCTCGACGAAAAGTTAGTTTCTCTCTCTTCTTTCCTCCCATTACCTTCGGTGCTTGCACCGAACCCCGATTCGGAGTTTCGGATTTGAAATTTACTAGGTTAAATTAGGAATGTTCGTGAATCTGAAGGGAGAGTGATGGAGACTTATACCACCGTAGGATATATGGTCCTAATATGCTAATTTTATTTTCCAATTAACCTGCCGTCTCACATGAGATTTGCTTATTTGAATTATACAAGCGTATTTTGGTTCGTGTTATTTTCTTCTTATGCATCTTGCTGGTGATTGATGTTTGTTGTCACCATCATCGTTATCGTCACTTAGGTTATGGTCTGCACCTAGGTAATGGAATTAAAAGAAGTAAGGTGATGAATGCCTGGCACTGAAGTATGTTTGAAGTTGTGAATCCATGTTTCTCCTACTCGAGAATCTCTAGAATTAAAATTTTCCCCTCTCTAGCAAAGTGATTGGAGTTGCTCTAATTTTTTTTTTTTAAAGCTATTCTTATATTGAAATCAATATGAAAAGTTGAGTTCCATGATGCATTGTTGAGGGTTCAGACTTGGGGGAAAGAAGATGTTATCATAGTCTTAGTTGGAGAGTTGAGAGAAGAAATAAATTGGATGTCACAGATATGGAGACAAGGGTTTTAAATAGCTTGCTATAGTGGTGCTATAATGGTGTAGAGCCCCTGGCTGCTACAGGGGCCGGCATAGTGGAGCGGTTTAGTGTAGTGGATGTAGTGAACCAAATAGCAGGCTGAATAGTGGTTGTAGCATACAGGATAGCAGAGCGGAGAAGCCCCTGTCCGTTACAGGGGCCGGCATAGCAGAGCAGTTTAGTGTAGTGGATGTAGTGAACCAAATAGCGGGCTGAGTAGTGGCTGTAGCAGACAGGATAGTGGAGCGGAGAAGCCCTGGGCTGCTACAGGGGCCGGCATAGTGGAGCGGTTTAGCATAGTGGACATAGTGAACCAAATAGCGGGCTGAATAGTGGCTGTAGCAGACAGGATAGCGGGTGAAAATGATAAAGAAGAAGATTTAGATTTAGAAGATGATGATTGATGATTCCTATCTAGGAAACTTGTATTTGACTTTTGTTGGTATTTACTTGTATGTTTTGTTTAAGACACCTGTGACTTTTTATTTTTAATTATGAGTGTCATGAATCTTGAGTAATTTTTATCATTTTTGAGAATTTATATGTATTGTATATAATATAAATTATATAAACTATATAAAAAAAATTCAGAGTAGCAGTTATCCCGCTATCCGCTATCCCACTGTAATGTTTTTGGGGCCGGCCGCTACACTCCACTATCTGGGATTTAAAACTCTCTTTCACCTAAGTGGAAATAAACAAAGTATATGGAATGCAAGTTTAGCAAGAGATGCAATAGCTGTAACTTAGAGGTAATTATTGGAGAACAAACAATACCACAAGTCACATGTTTTAAGTATCTTGGGTACATCATACAAAATGATGGGGAGATAGAGAGTGATGTCAATCACAGGATCCAAACAGGGTGGATGAAATGGAGGAATGCTTGGATGTGATATGTGATAGAAAAGTACCACACAAGCTCAAAGAAAAAATTCACTGTACCATTATAAAACATGCAATGCTGCATGGGACTGAGTGTTGGACAATAAAGAGTCAATAAGAAAGTAAGCTTAATGTCGTAAAAATGGGAATATAATGATGGATGAGTCATGAGTGGGTACTCAAGATAAGATATTATTAGGAATACAATCCTAGGTGGGGGTAGCTCCCATTGTAGAAAAAATTGGTGATGTCTCATCTTTAGATGGTTTGGGCATATGGAGAAAACCTACAGAAGCACTGGTAAGGAGGGCTGACCAGATGGAAGATAGTCCAATAGTTAGAGGTAGAGGGAGACTAAAGAAAACTATAGGTCAAACCATTAAGAGGGACAGCCCCAAAACATATGTGGTGCATTGCAGATGGCATAGTAGCCACCATAGTTAAGCAAGACAATTATTTTTTAATAAATGTAAAAATTGCTACATAGATCTGAAGGATAAATAAATAATATCTTATATAATAAAAAACCATCATAAAACAGATTTGTATTTCAACCAAAACCAAGAACCTAGAAAAAGAAGAAAACAAGGGTCTATACAGAAGTTGTGGATGAAAAGTACTCCAGAGACAATTTCAGAATGGTATGTATTGCTTTCAAGAAAGAGGGAGATCAATAAAGACACATCTGTTTGGCTCCAAAGATGTAGTGCTTTGTGTGTAAGTTTGAAAGTTCATTCTGCAGGGTTTTTTCTGTGTTATTTTAACTAAGAAAAAGCTGAATGACCATTGTGCCCCATAAAATAACAAATTCATGGGCTGACTGAGAAAAAAAGGAATAAAATATACCAAAGTTACCATTTTTGCTCCAGCAGAGCAAACACAATAGCACCACAATCAATGTCCACCACACCTGAGGAGGCTGCCATGATGCTTCCAGATTGAAGCTGTCACATAATGATCCTTGTCATTTGGCTATGAGGGCTCATCTACAACTTTGATTGTATCTCTAAGAGGCTAGAAGTCTCGATGCATGAAATTCGGCCCACCTCTGCAGCAATAATGAATGGTCCACATGCTTTCTAGGATAGATTGCTTTTTTATTCTGGGTTGGGAAATATATTGTTGGAGTGAAGAGAAGGAAATTACTATATATCCTCAAAAAACTAAAAAATTATGATACTAGGAGAATGAAAAATGCAGAGAATGGGACAGATGTATTGCACTCATTGCATTTTCCATTTTGTGATTCCTTGGGATGCAAACTATGATTTCAATAGTGTCAAGTCAAATAATTCTTGCAGTCATAATAATACATGTGAATGCCTCTTTTTAGGATTGCTGATGCTGAGGAAAACTTAGGAGAGAGTGAAGTTCGTGAGGCTCACTTGGCAAAATCCATGTTTTTCATCCGGATTGGGGACAAGGTATATAATTATTATAACTTGCTTATTTCCTGTCTGCTACTGGAATCAAATTTTGATAACGCTCTTCCTTATGTACCAGGAAAAAGCCTTGGAACATCTCAAGGTAACAGAAACCAAGACAGTTGCAGTTGGCCAGAAGATGGACCTGGTGTTTTATACATTGCAGCTTGGTTTATTTGACATGGATTTTGATCTCATTTCCAAAAGTATTGACAAAGCCAAAAAGTAATGTTTTGAATTACAAACATCTGTAGTTATGCCATGCCCTCTGCCACATTTTTCAGTTAAGAATTGGTTTTGTAACTGTTTGCACCATGGTGGCAGCTTGTTTGAAGAAGGTGGTGATTGGGAAAGGAAGAATAGGCTGAAAGTGTATGAAGGCCTGTACTGCATGTCCACACGAAATTTCAAGAAGGCTGCCAAGTTGTTTTTGGATTCTATTTCAACTTTTACAACCTATGAACTTTTTCCATATGACACCTTTATATTTTATACGGTTTTGACAAGCATTATATCGTTGGATAGAGTTTCCCTAAAGCAAAAGGTATGTTGATTCTTTCTTGTGATCTTTACACTATTTATCTTTCTTTTTTTTTTTACTGTTGTTTTATGTTTCTTGGCAAGTGTTATGCATATTATAAATTATTAAGTTAAGCTAATTTGCATCAGGTAGTAGATGCTCCAGAGATCTTGACAGTAATTGGCAAAATCCCATATCTTTCAGAGTTTTTGAACTCCTTATATGATTGTCAATACAAGTCTTTTTTCTCAGCGTTTGGTGAGCAGACTTCTGCCAAATCTCAGTAATTTTGTAGTGATTTTTTGAAGTTTTGACTCTTCAGCGGAGACACTTTATGCTATAAGCTAATTTTTGGTGGTGTTATAATTTGAGAATCTGTGGAAATCATCCAATGTACAATATGAGCTTCGAAGTGCTGGCAGATAATTCATTCCTATCTGTTTGGTCCCATGCTAATAGTTTTGTTTTATTTTGAAATTTATTTCAGCTGGCCTGACAGAGCAAATTAAGTTGGACCGCTATCTGCATCCACACTTCCGATATTACATGAGGGAGGTCAGAACAGTTGTTTATTCCCAATTTTTGGAATCCTATAAGAGTGTGACAATTGAAGCCATGGCAAAAGCCTTTGGAGTGACAGTGGATTTCATTGATCTGTAAGTAAATGCATTTCACAATCCCAATTTTGGTTTAGTATTTGTATAGTTTTTAGATGCCATGGAAGGCAACTCATTACATTATTTGCTTCCAGGGAGCTATCACGTTTTATTGCAGCAGGGAAACTTCATTGTAAGATTGACAAAGTTGCAGGCGTTCTTGAAACTAACCGCCCTGATGCTAAGAATGCTCTTTACCAAGCTACTATTAAACAAGGGGACTTCCTATTGAATCGGATCCAGAAATTGTCACGTGTGATCGATCTTTAGGTCATATCTTGCATTTTAGATTTAAAGTTTATTTGAAAGGCAGAGATAATGACAATTTCAAATTTGAAGGACATCCTGTTGAATGCATTTTACTATGAGGGCGTGAGGCATGACATTTCTGTAGTCCATTTGATTTCTAAATTAATGAACAATCGAACTTACTGAATCCACGTATGTCAATCAGTTTACAATTATTTTTGTGATGAATATAATTGTTTGACTGCTTGCGTATAGGATATGACTGGCCGTGATGAATACGTGCACCCGTGCACACATACACGTGTTTTATCGTTGGGCTTTGGTAATGATGAGATTCCCCATTATACTCCATCACCAATTTCCTCCCAAGTCCCGCTATGTAGAAACAGGACTTTGTCTCCTATCAGCTTGTTTGGAGCAGCGGCACATCGATAAAAGTGTGACTAATTTTTTACGGTGAAAGTAAAACAACACTGAGTTGCGCCTGTTAGATTAACTCATTTAAAAATCAATGGTTGGAGTTTTTGCTTTTTTTTTTCTCTTTCTCTGCCTCTTTTTTCCATTTACTCCTTCAAAAGGAAAATCGAGATTCACGTTGTAGTGCTTTCACAAAAACAAAACTAGATTGACAACACAATGTTTTCACCGTCTCCTTCAATTCCTTGAGAATCGCATGCTCAAACTAAGAAACGAATCTGCCAATCAAACCCTCCATCGAAGAATCGAAATGTGTTCATTTTCTTCCCAAAAAATGACAGGCGAGTATCGCAATAAAATTCTGATGACAGGTGTGGATTTGGATTTATTAACGCGTTTTCGAATTCGTGATTCCTTGTTTGAGATCTGGATTTGCACCAAGATTTAGATTCGGATCAAACCCCTTGTGCAGATCTTGCTCCGTTCGGAAACACTCCCTAATAGGCACCGTGGTGATTGTGTCATTTGATGGCTACAGGTTCTATGAGTGGCGCGAGTCTGGGTTGAAGGTATGGGGTTTATCGTGCTTGGTGGGTGGTTCCTCGTACTCATGGTGACTGTGGCGGTGGTTACACTGCAAACTGAGGTGAAGTTGTGATGCTGTGCAAAGCTATGGTCGAGCCACAGTAGACTTGCTTAAAGGTTGGAGGAGGAGCACCGCTGTCGTGACGATGATGAAGAAGAAAAATGGTTGAAGACCTCCGTCACAGTCTATGGGTAAATCGGGAAAAGAGGGAAGAAACAGAAAGAAAAAGAAAAGAAAATAAAAAGAAAAGAAAAAAGAAAAAAAATCTCAGCCACTAATTTTCAAATAAGTTAATAAATGCTTTCCCACGGTGAAAGTCAAGAAACATGTCTCCCACCTAGATTCTGACATGGTTTCCCATGTTTTTTTTATGTGGTTTTTGGTTGCTCACCGTGCAACCAAACACACGCTATGTTATTGGTGAGTGTGCCTTGTTTAGATGGAGTTGCCTTCTGTTCTTTTTTTCTTCTCCATGTTTCCCTTCAGATAGAATCAGGTTCAAAGACTACCAAGGCTGTGCCTTAATTCGTACAACCACAGGCTCAAGCTATTCGTAGAAAAATATTATTTGTACAATAAATTGTATAACTAAGAAAGAGAAAGAAAGAAGTGTGGGATATAATAAATGTTATAATGGAAAGAAATAAACACAGAAAATGATGTATAAATAAAATTGTATGAATTATTGTATATATAACACATTTTATAATCTTATCTCTCTATCTTCCACTACAACCCTTGAGGACAGAATGACATTGAAAGTCGCATGCCCTTATGTGAAAACGAAATTTTGTCAATTTTATTGCTTTAGAATATGAAATGAGATTTTTAAGTAAAGTTGTGAAGTCCATTAATGTAGATGAGTTGATAATTCCGTTTCATCTTTCAAAATCCCAACATCGATTATTCAAAATTAACAATCAAATGACACGAAAATTGTAGAGGGTTTGGAAAAGTCCTCTAGAGGTTCAAACATGTTATTCATCAATGCTAAGAATTTGCTTAAATTGAAATATATTAAAATATAATATATATGTATTAAATGAGAAGATTGTAATTTTAAAAAAATAGAAAGTGTTCTTTAAGTATCAGTTAAAGAATAAGATTATAATATTTAAATAATTAATTTAATATTTAAGTATTGTGCTATAAATTATGTTGACTGTATGTGAAATTAGTTTTGATATGGTTGACTAGTGAAGATTGGGTCTAATGGAAGGAACTAATATTTCATAACGTGATAAATCAAGGTTCGAATTCTTGTAGAAAAAGATGCCCACATTTAGTATACGACCCTGTTTCAAACAAGATTGTTTTTGAGGGAAAAGACCTCTGAGAAACTAAGAAAGTTTTGATATGATTGTTTCATTATGATCTATATATAATTGTCAAAACAAACCACCGACGCGTAGATTAACTGGTTAGAGTTGTTCTAGCTTATCCAGTAGTCTCGAGTTTGAATAGAATACAATCTGTATAGTATATTTAAGTTTAACCCAATAATTGACTTATATGCGTAAACTTTGTTATCCAATAAAAAAATCCACGGGGTTATACTCCCCATTCTAAAATGCTAATATTCGTTAATTCATAAAAGAAAAATGATTAATGAAATTTTTTTATAATATATAAAATACCTTCTTTAAGTTAATTCACAAAAATTGCATGTTTCATTTAATTCTTACAAATTTTGGTCATTAGTCATTCAAAAATCTAAAACATTAAAAATCTAAAATATCATCATTTTTATCTAATAGAAGAAGTAATTTAATGATGCAAAATATAAATTGAGTAACAAATTAAATATTCAAAAACTAAATTGATGAATTTTTTTAAAATTAATGTAACATTATGTTACAATTTTGAAAGATTAATTCAATAATACATTTTTTTAAATTTAATGAGTGATGTAATAACAGTAGGATTTAGTATAAACCAATTATTTAATAATGCATTTATTGATGACGACACTTGAAATAGGACCAAATTTTGAGATGAAAAACAATTTTAAATTCTCATTTGAAATCTTTTTATTAATCTTCCTACTTATTAGAGAAAGAAAGTATTGATTTTTTTTTAAGTTTTCCAAACATTAAATATGTTTACCTTTTCGTTTTGTACTTTCTTAATATAGTATTAAGATATTTGTAAACAGATATAATATTACTCTTGAAAAGTAGTATTATTTAGGTTCATGAAATAGAAAATTGTCATTGAAATTCCATATGTATTATTTTGATCCGAATTAATTAGATGTATAAAATGGCATCCAGATATTCTAAATAAACAAAGAAATTTAGAAGTAACTAAAAAACGGGAGTATTTATATTTAAAAAGAGATTAAGTTATTTTAGAAGTAATTCTTGGTAAAGTAATTTTTATAATATTTTTTTTGGTATATATTAATGGTGTTCATTGAATTGAATTGAACTAATGAACTCGATAATTCACATTATAAAATGAATTTAAATGACATTCCTCCCTTTTTATACCCACTGTACACATTTGACATGTAAATATTAAATTTTGTACATAAAAACTTAAATAAAAATTATATACAAACATAAAAATAAAGAAATAAATACAATTATCATATAAAATTATTAAGAGATATCTTGATTCTTTGTTAAAATATTTTAAACCCTTTTTTCAAAATAATTTTAAGAAAGTTTTGACTCTATTTTATTTAAAAAATAAATTTAAACTTAAATGTGTTAAATATTAATGAATTAAATTAAAATTTTAAAATAATAAATTAAACTACAACCCGTACAACACATTAAATTGATGAGATGTGAAGGAAAGCACAATCTAACGAACCTTAAGAAGAAGACCAGTAACAAATGGTGAAATGTGAAGAATACGTTCCCAGAAAGGGGTCAAGTTATCCAGGGGAGGTATATTTCTAACGAACTTTTCACGTTTTTTTTTTTTTTTTTCAGTATCACGAAAACCAGGCTTGCAAGCAAAGAATAAGTGAGTGAGTGAGAAAGAGAGTTGTATCTATTTGCTGGTTTATGAATTATGAGCCACACAACAAAGAGTTGAGGACGTAGCAATAGCACACAATATATTTTACACATCATATGCGACATCGTGGGCGCTAGTGAGGCATACCATGTTGCCTCCTATTCCTATCGATATCAACGGTATAAAAGATAAGCTGTCCTTTCAGTTGCGCCCTTGGCAGCGCTCCTTCCAATTCTGGGTTCGAGCCATTGACATTTACGCCGGATACAAGGTCTCTCTCTCTCTCTCTCTCAACAATTACTATATTCATTATTATGCATGTTTTGTTCTGTTCTGGCTTCAATTACAACATTCATTATGCAGGTGTGTCAAGTGAGAGTGAATTTCGTGAAAGATGCGCAGAAGCAGGAAGCAATGTGGGAGAGGCAGCACGAGCATGCTGCCGATAAGATTTTCGCCATGTGCTCCGACCTTGGAGGTTTCTTCCTCAAGGTCTTCCAACATTTCTTGTTTTTTCGTTCCTCTTTTTTCAATTTTATGCGTTCGGCTTATTTTTACTCCTGAATTATTTGCCTCCCTTGTTTTACTTTGTTCTTGAGAAAGTTATTGGAGGATTTTTATGACTTGACATTTTATTTGTTTGTAGTTTTTTTTTTTTTTTAAATTCTTCCCCTGCATCTCATATTACTCGTGATTTTTTTATTCCCTCATGATTGTTTTGTTCATCCTACGGATTTGATGTGATATTATTAAATATGATGCAGATTGCTCAAATTATAGGGAAGCCCGATTTGGCCCCGGCAGCGTGGGTGAAAAGGCTTGTTACGCTGTGTGATAGGGCTCCTGCAACCCCATTTGATGTGGTGAAACTGGTGCTGGAGAGTGAGCTGGGACAGGGTGTTGAGGATGTGTTCGAGAGGTTCGATGTGGAACCCCTTGGTTCTGCTTCAATTGCTCAGGTCCGTGTGAAACTTCTGGCCTGCTATCTTATTTATCACTGCTCTGAGTAGTGGTCATCATTTGAACTGCAGTAGTATTTTTTTTTTTCCTTCAAGATCAAGTGTTTATGCATACTTGTACTGATTTATTAGGACACTAGTTATGGATAATAATTTAGTTCCCTTTCGGGCCTGACTTGCCCGGAGCCTTGGGGGGGCTGCTACTCAGGTCATTGGGGGCGGGGGGCGGGGGTCGGGTCTGTGACCAGCTACACATGGTGGTTAGGGGTACTTGTAAGGCTACTCCAAGTGTCTCCAATTCCTAAGTTAGTGCGTACAGAGGTGGTTATACTGTTTACTGTTTCGGCTAAAAGGAGAAGCGAGCACGGATCCTCTCCAGTTGAGAAAAACTAGAGAGGGTGCAGTTTTTAATCCCTACCATTCAATGTATGATTTGTTATCTTTTATGTATTAAATTTATTAATTACTAAAATTAATCAAAGGCTAACATTGCATCCAGTTTTACTAATAATTGGAGAGGATCTTTTCTATGGAGTATGTACTGGCCCATGCTTTGCAATGATTTGAATGAGCTTTCTTTTACAGTATCAGAAGATAATGCGTGTCCATTCTGTTATGGGAGAATATTTTAGATGAGATTCCTTTGCAGTGTGGCAGGTTACTTGTCTGGGTGATAATTGATCAGTTGAGGGGATACCGGGTTAGGTTTACCTAGTGCTCTTTGTAAATGTCAGGTAGATCAGCCATGGGGCTGGCATGATGGTAGGGTGGAAATAGCTGAGGTATTATTTGAGCTGGTAGATTGATAAAATAAGTGCTGCGGGTTGCTTGGTTACGGTAATCAAAGAATCTCCTTCTGGTGTGGTGTCTATCTCAGCCCGCCAGGTACGGTCCACTATCATGTAATCTTTGATGCAGTGGCAGGAGCATATGCAACTGTTCTATATATTTGTAACTGTAATTAAGTGCAGTAAGGTGACTGTTATGGTCCAGTCCCTTAAATGTGGTTTTGGGGCCTTCAGCTGTAAGGTATGGTTGTAAATCACCAGATTTCTGCCTTCTTCCTTGCTGTCCCAATGATCTCTTAGTTCTTTTTGAATTAATTTATACTTTGAGTCTTTTTTTTTGTTGTTGTTGAATTTGAACCGTTCTAAAAAAATTTAATGAGTCGCAACTAAGCATAGCAATAATATCAATACCAAATGATGATTGGATTTTTTTATTCAATTCAATCTTTAAATTTTATCATTTTTTGGGAATAAAATGGAATATTTTTTCATTTTTTGTTTTATAGAAACATGGAACATTATAGATAGGAAAAGTTTGTAAGAGAAAGGTACTCAATAACTTTTCTGAAAATCCTTGCATAATCCTTTATTTTTTACTGCAAACTAGTTAATACCTAATGCGCTTATAGAAATAACCAGTCTAAACTGTCCATCATAAGCAGTTATAGAAAACTGTCCGTAAGAAGTACACACTAGTTAATATGCTTACAAAAATAATGACTCTAAACTGTCCCTCCTAAGAAATAGCAGTTATAGAATTATTCAAACATAACTGCCATACTAACGGGTGGCAGTAATTTCCAGACACACTATAGTATACATTATCTAAGCATAATATTATCTAGGCATAATAATTGACAGTGACACTTTGTTCTTCAATTCATCCTTTGCGTTTGCTGATAAACCTTATCAAAAGACACTACCATTACTCTTGCAATTAAGCTTGATTGTTCAGAGACCATAGCCAGTGACTCTTGAAGTTAGGAGTTGATTTAGTAAGCATCCACTATGTTTGCTTCGGTGTTTGTTTACTTTAAGTGCATAATTTATGTTTATCAAGTGTGACTTATGGGTTGTCTAGGAAATTAAACAAGTTTTTCCATGCGTAATATTTTTTAAACTATTTTCTCGCTTTTTTTTATTATTTAAATTTCTATTTCATTATTCCAATGCAATTCCGTCCGGTTGGTGCCAGAATAATTTTGAAGTGTAAAAACCTTTTTGGATATGTACCATTGTAAAATCTAAAAAAATTGCTTTGCTTCTTAGGGTTCATATTCATGTCTATATCTCATATAAATCCTCAGAAGGGTGATTAGTCAGTAAAAGAAGCATATTTTGCAACAGTCTTAAATTCTATATTAGAATTTAGTATTATGTAACTGACATATGTCTTGTGTGCATATTAGGTTCATAGAGCAAGACTGAAAGGTGATACAGGTGATGTTGTTGTCAAGGTAAATGAAGCTAATAACCCCAACGGATTTGAGACACTAGTAAACTGCTGGTTCTGATTTCTTTTGCATATATAGGTTCAACATCCTGGAGTTCAGGATCTGATGATGACAGATATCCATAACTTGCAAGCTTTTGCATTGTACATGCAAAAGACAGATATCAAATTTGATCTATATTCAGTGACCAAGGAAATGGAAAAACAGGTGGACTTCATTTCTTTGCTAGATTTCTTCTTCAATCTATGTGGATTATTTTATTCCCACCTGTTTTCTTCCCCTGTTTTATGGGTTTGTTTATAAGCATCATCCTAATCAAAGAACAAACACATTGCTGGATTTATTTTTCAATTACAGATTAATGTAGAAGTTCCTATTAAGAATAAAGTGTACTTGTGTACCTTCATTGTGTGTGAAATGTATGACTGATTGGTTTTGGAATTTGGATGCAATTCATACTAGAAACATGCTTTGCATTAAAAAGAATATTATACAATCAAGTCGTAAGGAAGTTCCAAACATGTCTGACCTCTTTTACCTAATTGTTTTCTGTGCTTTTGAATGAATCACATTAGACAATTTTTTGTCCAAGGGCAAGATGTCATCATTTTGACAGGTATCTTGGAGTATTTTGTGATTAAATCTCAACTGAATCTTTATGATTGTGATGATTGTACTGTTGGAGTGAATGTTCATTTAATTATTGACTATCATCTAATTTTTCTTTCCTAAATTGTGTTGCTAAGGAGGTTTCGGGAGGAAAATAGGAATTTGCACTTTAGCAGGCTTTCCTTTGTTTTTGCTACATATATTTTGTATAAAAGCAACTTATTAGTTCTCTAAAGAAATCTGAACAAGTATCTCTTTGATTAGCATGTAAATCATGTATAGAATACTGGACTAAAAGTGCTTTATCTATGAATGACACATGTTTGATGCTTGAGAAAACAAAACTGGACTGCCCCCATCTACCTTTTAGTTGATTGTCTTAAATTGTATGAATCATTTAGTTTCTTTTCTATGCTTATAGCTTCATAGTCATGTTAATATTGAGGTTCTTGCTGCAATCTATCATGACAAGTTCTGAACATCTGCTTGATGATTTGTGGCATTTTAGATTGGATATGAATTTGACTTCATGAGGGAGGCTGATGCGATGAAAAGGATTAGAAAGTTTTTGTATCAAAATAACAAAAAGACTCCTGTTTTGGTGCCACAAGTAATACGAAATATGGTCACTAGGTATGCTATGCAGTCCCGCATCCAACATAATCTGGATATGATAATATTAGTAATGGACTAGAATGCTTAAGTCACTATATTATTTTCAGGGAGAAGTGCCAGATATTTATTCATTGGAATTGAAGTGTATGGCTGTTTCAGAAATGATTGATATTTTTTAAGTATAGCTTTTGTCTCCAAAGTCCAATTACATGTTAAATGCCAGTGGGTGCCAGATTTACTAATATCTTTATGTTATCACGTTAGTTTTTTTGGCAAACTAGTTTTGCTGATTGAATAATTTAGGTAATATTTCACTTTTTTGGACACAATTTTAAAAGTAAAATAATAGAAAAAACTTGAATGGTAGTGCCCTGTTAAATTGTGCAGTAATCAGAATCTAAAATTCTATGCTGTGCATCAAGCATGTCATCATTAACTTTTTGGCTTTCTATGCCAACCATGATACGTTATGAAAAGATCCTTTATTGATATAAACAAGGTTGAACTGAAAACAACAAAGAAAAAATATCCAGTATGGAAAATATTTTTTTCTATGTTACATGTTCGATCTTGGTCAAATAGCCAAGAAAAGTACAATACTTATATTTGCTTGGTTAAACGTTTACTCAGACGTATTGGTTCACATGTATTTAAGTTGTGATGAGTTTTTTTAAGTAATGATGTGCTTTTTGGATTCTACAGAAGGGTCCTAGTTATGGAATATATTGATGGGATTCCAATAATGAACCTTGGTGATGAAATAGCAAAGAGAGGCATAAATCCTCGTGGTAAGGTTGCAGCAGCAGCAAAGCAGTAAGCTCCTAAGCTAAATATCCTAAAAGTAGTCTTTTACACCACACTTTTGTTTTAGTTAATAACTTATACATGACCTAAATTCTGACTTATGATATTTGCTTTTAGCTTTCTTGTCTATTTGAATCACCAAGATAAACTTATTCACTCATTCATTGGTGTCTTTTTTACATAGAAAAATAAATTAATGAGAAGGAAAGTAAAACTAAGGGGAAGGATAGGATGTCCATCAAAATAAAAGGACATCATAAACAAGAATAAAATTAAGAAAGCATCAACGTGGTGGTCACACTTAATGTCAAAAATGATCACTCCTCAAATAAACCATGAGAAGAATGTCATGTCATAAACCTAATCCTATCCCATAATTAGTTGAAGAGATCAGGATGCCTTAAAGATGTGAGCATTCAGCTCCAACTAAATGCACCAAAGTTCAGTTTGCATGTTTTCTGCCCAAACTTCTGTCATGAATAATCAAATTGGTGTCTTTTAGCAACATAACCTGAATAAAACAAATGAATTTCATTGAATACATTTCAATTTTCTATGGATAATTATCATTAATCTCTAACTATAGAAAAAGTGAATACAATAAAATTTGGAACAACCCGGTACTGATTTCCTACAATGATTTTTTGTTCCATGATCAAATCTTGTACATACAATGATGCTTAATTTATCCTATACTTTTAAAATAATTAAGCCATACATTTGGTACAAACAATGAATAAGAAAATTGTTATACTTCTGAAGGTGAACTATAAATTAACAAATTGTAAGACTAAGATTTGATAAATCTTAGCACTCATTATTCAACTTTGAACATTTTGGTTGCTGTCCTGATTTCTTTAGGGGGCTGTACACAAATGTCAGAATCAGGTAGCAAAGAGGGGATGGTTAAGTTTTAATAACATCAACACAAACCTTTTTCCAGAAGATTTATAGCAGATGATTTTTCATATTGTAGTTTTAGGTGTATTACACTATTAACTTTCTTATAAAAGTGCAGGAAAATTCTTCAAAGCTTGACTCTAGCATATGGTCAAATGATTTTGAAAAGTGGATTCTTCCATGCAGATCCTCATCCAGGAAATATCCTGATTTGTAAAGGATCAGAGGCAAGTCATCAGCTATATTTCTTTTCTAATATCTCTTTAAGTGTTATTTCATCTCTCTACAGGTGAGTATCCTACTGTTATTGTAGAGATGTTTTAATCAAGAGGAACTACATATGGAAATGACTTGTAGTCATGGGTAGAATATTGAAAATTAGTTTTAGATTTTGATGCCTAAAATAACTTATTTTATTTTATTTTTAACTTTTAACCATCTTAATGTTAGTAACATCCCTTAATTCAGGTTGCCTTGCTAGACTACGGGCAGGTGAAGGATCTCCCAGAGCAGTTGAGGCTTGGCTATGCTAATCTAGTTCTTGCAATTGCTAATCGTGACCCATTAAGAGCTGCAGAGAGCTATAGGTACTGAAATTTGCTTTTGTCTTATCTATCTAATGTTTTCTTCTTGTTGAAAATAAGAACAGAAATAAATATCATAGTTAATGCTGAGTTGCAAACTGAACTAGCAGTTCTGTTGGGAATAGATAATGCCATTATGGAACCAAGGAGTAATTGATGTAGAATATAATGACTTTGGTTACAAATAGATTTGAGAGATAAGAAGAGAGAAAGAAGACTAGAGAGGAGAAAAAATAAATTAAGTGAATGTTGGAAAAAATGAAAAATCTATATTACTTAATTCTTCATTGGTAACAAAAGATGTGATGGCTTTCTAAATTGTCCTCATTATACCAAGACAAAAAGAAACTGGATTTGGGTCCTCTAAAGTGAGAAGTAAGGATGTATTTACCCTTAATTTGAATTAAAATATCTCATAAACTTAACCCCCTTTTAAGTCAAAGGTGGATGCTCCCTTAGTTTCTCACCTTTGTGGGGCCAAATCCAAGAAACCATGACTTGAATCTCAATTTGTCTTCCACTAAAATTGAAGGTTCAAACCCTGAATTGATACGAAATCCAGATAGGGTCAAACAGTATAGTAAACATTAATCACAAAATCTAATGCCCATAGTATATATACCTTGGTATCCTTTCCTAAAGTTGATTTTTTCTTATTTTAACTGTCGCTGTAGATATTAAAGTGTTTCACCAGAATGGTTTACTGCTAAAACATGGATTATGTGAAATAAAGACTTCATTGGAGGATAGTTGACTTTTCAACTTCATAATTTTGAATTGAAAATGATGGGTATGTTCAAATCAAATTATCTAACTACTTGTTTTACTCTTATTATATAGGGAGCTTGGTATAGAAACCTTAAGCAACTGTGAAAATGAGCAACAGGAATTGTTTAAACTAGCAGAGACAATGTTTGACACAAAATTGCCTCCTGGGGTGGTAATGCTGCAACCTTTCTCAGAGGAATCTTCAATTAAAAAAATTGGTGTTCAGGTATGTCTTAGAATCCAATTTTCTATTTCCCATTTGTTCTTGGAGATCACACATACTTGGTGTGATATCGTTATCTGCTGGTAAAAATGCTACTTAATCTATATTAGTGGTTTTTTTAATCAGGGACAGATCAGTATATCAAATTTGTCAGGTTATTCTGTTGCACATTGAAAGTTAAAACCCTGAGTTTGAGGTGTCAGAGGGGTTAGTTATGGATAGAAAAAAAGTTAATACTGGAAGGACTTGAGTAGGAAAGAGGAAAATTTGATGCTTTTAAAGGATTTGTAGATATGATTTATTTATTTTCTTGAGAGAGAAAGGTTGGCGGGGGGATTGGATAGAAAGTGCAGAACCCTAACTATATGGAACAAATCTAAGGTTGTTAACTCCCCTCGTAACCTCTAAGAAATGTCCCAACAGTTTAATATCACATTTTGGTTGTTTTGGTGAATCTGTGTTCTGTGTACTGATAGTGTTTACAGTAACTAAAATATGAAAAAAAAAAGTATAGTCTCTTTTACCGTCCAAGGTTGGTGGTGGCAAACCTTTTTTTGACGACTCATTATTTGTAGATGAAAATATATTGGCACTGAATCAAATTATTAAATAATGTAGTAACTATTGATGCATGCTAGTTAGTGATATTTATAGTGATGGAATAAGCAGGTAATAACTTGTTAATATTTTATGCTGCTACTTTTTATTCGCTAAATTTTCAACTTTTTCTGTGCCTGTTTATGATAGGCTTTTCCAGAAGAACTGTTTTCTATACTTCGGACAGTGCATCTACTGAGGGGACTTAGCGTTGGACTTGGAATCAATTATTCTTGTGCAGAACAGTGGAGACCCCTTGCAGAAGAAGCTTTGTCCCAAGCTGGCAGATTAAAAGGTGGCACTGTGACTCTTGCTTAAGACAGACATTTGATAATAGATGGCAATACACCTTAAGATTGATTTAATTTTTAATAATTTCTATCTCTATTTGCATTTCAAAATGATATGCCATGCATGTTTTCTAGTTTTTTCATTCATTGGTCGCTTCTGATGTGTCTATTCCATATTAAGATATCTCTCCATCCTACTAAACCAGCTACATCTAATTATGACCTCACTTGACGTTTTCACAGATAAGGATGTTAAGCTCAGAGGCAGCAAAAACGCAGTTAAGTAAAATAATTTTTTGGAGAGACTAAGTAGGCAGGTTTGGATCAATCTAGTTTGTTGATTAACTGGTCACTTCTTGTGCGACGTTGAAGAAAGGTAAATTCAAATTATCTCTCTTTAGTATGGTATACAAGTTTGACATTGATGGCAATCACAAAAAGATTTTGTGGCACCTCACCGAGTATTTTTTTGGAATTTTAGAATGTTTCGGGATTGTACACTTTTTTTCAGACAAGAGTCATTGCATTGCCATTATTTGAAATTTTGGGAAAAATGTTTAATGACAGTATGCGGTATGCAGTCTATGTACATTTGAATATTTGATTACTTAAGAGCATCAATAGCCGTGCAACTCAACACAATTTTTTAGGTGCCACCCTTTTCTTAAAGTTGAGATTTACTTGCACAAGCAACGGTAGCTTAAATTTAACTGCTGTTCCCGACTCCTCTAGTGTGGTAAATAAAACACGTTTTGCAACGTTGCTTAACAATTTAAGAAACACGGTTAAAGATGCCCCAACAGACTCCTATTCAATGGGGGCATATGATGACTTTTTGGCCGTACATCAGTACATGTGCAGACATCTGTTTCATACGATGATCCGAAGCATAGTAATAGTGATATGACAACATTTTGAAGGGGAGATTTAGTAGATCCCTCCTGGTTTATTCATGAGTATTGAAGAGCTTTATAACTTACAGGGCTGCAGTCAACTCTCTCTCCTTATATGTCAAGTAACTCCTGTAAAAACTAATCCTAAAATCCTTATCCGAACATCTGGTTACGGAGAATTAATGTTGTGAATGGTTCAAAATTTGAACAAAACATGCTACTGTTACTAATAGAAGTTAACGGTCACATAAGCTAAAATGTTTGCCATGCTAAAAGAATTAGGATATTATTCATATAATACTTCTTTATAACACTATTTTTTTTTATTTCTCTACATTATATCAATTATTCTATCTTATACTTCTCGCTCTTCCCTTTCTATCTTTCTTTTGTCTGTATAAAAAATTATACTAATCTGTTGTATAAATATAATTTCTCAAAAGAATGATTTGGTTTAGAGTTTAGGGTTCTAGAAGATGATGAAGGAATGGCAAATTTTTTTGACAATATTTGCAATATTTTCTATAACAATCTTCTTTTGTCTCTTAAAGATGAAATTTTTGACAATATTTGCAGGGATTAACTATAATAATATGAAAAATGTCCATTGTTGAGAAAGGACATCAATATAAAGATATAACTCAACAAAAAATATAATTAACATCAAAAATGTATTTTTGACAAAGGACAAAACAAATGAAAAAAAAACAATACATTTTACATTGAATACATTGATTAACTCTCCATTGTTTGTCCTTTGTTTACATCGGCATGAGATGACAAGCTCATATGAAACCCATTGTTGACAACATTTTCATTTTGTTGGTCATTTTCATTTTTAACAACTAAATCAAACTCTTCTATAACAATTGGAGTGTTGTCCAAAGAAAACATCTTCGAATGAAATTGGTTTTTTTTCAAAATAAACATTAGCACATCAACATGTTAAGAAAGGGATATTATATAACCTTCTTATTGCAATTATCTATATTATTTTAAATTAAATTAGTTCCAGAAAAAAATTAATATTTTATTATTTCCATATATAAATGTCATATTAATTGATTTTGGAAAGTAATCATATTATATTAATTAGCGCAGTAGTTTGATTGCAGTAATTTACAAAAATAGCTATTCAAACGAAACAATATATTTACGGATTTTATTTTCAAATTGCAGTATAATAAAGATAAGAAAATGTGTAATAGTTACCTTTATTAAAAATTCACTCAAAAAGAATTTTAAAATTCAAAATTCAAATGTCCGTAGCAAATTTTAACCATTTAAAATACATTAATTAAATAATTCGATTACCGAAAATGAAGGAACAAATATAATCATTACAATAATTATAATTATGGTCTGGAATCAAATCAAAAATTTACAAAGCACCATATAACGATACATGTGTTATCTAAACCTCTCTTCAAGTGACGTGTGATCCAAGCCTTGAAAACTACTATTGATTCGGCACGTATATTTTAAACCTATGAATGGATTCACAAATTTATTTATAATTCATAATGATGTGTTTAAGAACTATGTATATCAATATATAAATTTAGAACAATTTATTATGGATGAATTCTCTTATGAAATTATACAAATGTAATCTTTTTAAATATATATTTTTTTGTACATATCTTGTTAAATATATATAATTAAAAAGATTACATTGTTATAAAATTAATTTTTCATGTCACTTTTATGAGATAATGATTTCTTAAATACATTAAAGAAATACAAGTATATAATATAAGACAAATAATTATTTAAAATAAAAATATAAAAAATGTCATTTTTTTTACATGTTAAGATATAATAGAAGACCATGTTCTTGCTAACTTAAAATAAAAATTATGTTCTTCTCAAAACATACTGTACACTTTTCTTGACAATTGTATCATTTCTGTCAATTAAATATAAATTTTAATTTAATTAATTATTATGATTTATACTCAACAAAAACAAGTCCATGCATTGCACGGGTCATCACACTAACAGGAGATGATGTAAATAGAGAGAAAGAAAAGGAGCGATGTAAATAGCAATCGCTTAACTATTAACCGATCACGCGTAACATGGGCTTGGGGCCAGCCCAATACAGAGCTGATACTAGTATTTTTGTCAGTTTTAGACCAGGATTTTTTTAAGACAAAATAAATATATATATATAAATATATATATATATATAAACAAAAGTGATCGGAAAAGAAGTGTGCGGTGCACGATTCCCGCTTTAATTCTGTAATTCAATCCGAAAGTGCGCCAACAAATTCTGCTTCTCTCTCTCTATTTATACATCTCTCTCTCGTCTCTACGGGTTGCCCGACCCGGACCGACCCGCGTCGAACGAAACAAGGAGCGGCATCAGAAATGTTCGGCAGAATCAGGGCCTCGACTTCGTCGCTGGACACTTTAGAGGGTTCTCCGTCCAAGATTCTCAAAGATGACACGTTCTCCATCTACGGTACTCTCTCTCTTTTTCCTTCCCCGTTCATTTGTTAATTAGGTTGACGATCTGAATTTTCAACTGAAAAAAAAAAAAAACAGTTAAGAAGCTAAAAAATCACATCAACGTTTAATTTCTGTAAGTTCAGTTCCAATATGAAAGACAATCACTGGATTTTTGCGCACACTTCTTAATTTGTGCTGGAGCATAATTAAGAAGCACAATTTCTGTGTATATTGAGGATAAATTTCTTATTAAGTTGGCTTCATTTTGATTCAGAGGCTACTCTCATGAAGCTAAAGCTTGGTGCGCGACGCGATACAAGCGCGTGCACATCCTCTAAGGAAACGGATGAGGTTATAAATGACAGTTCAGTTAGTTTACCTTGTGCTGAGGAAATGACTCTGAAGGCAGATCTTAATCCAGCAAGCACTTCATGTTCCGAGATAATGCTGATGGACACAGAATCTGATGGCTCTTCTTCACCTAGGGTTTGTGACCATGTTTCTCCTGGGAACTCAGAACAGCGAAGGCAGAGTAACGTTTCCATTCTTCATTTCTTTAAATTAAAGGATCCGGAACATGCCGGTGTGTCATCTTCTGGAGAGCCAACAACATCAACGAGGAATGGCAGTTCTGAATCTATCTCGTCAACTTCTGTTGAATCTCACTACAGAAGTGAAGTGGAAGGTCTTCAAATTTGCAAGATTGTGAAATGTCGGATTAAAGATGTATTTATGACCTGGAAGCAACGACATGAGCAATTATGCAAGGTTATACAAATATTTATACCTTCCACTGCTTCTCAGTTAAATTCCATGCAAACTATTTTCTGTTGAGTTGTATTGTATCTCATTCTGCTTACACTTTGGGGACCATGTATTGTTTCGAGTATATCAGATACTCTAGTTTTTATACCAAAGTTTGGTAAATTAAGAGTGTTTGGCAAAATTAGATAATAAATTAGATAAAGTTAGTTAAAAATTTATAAGTTAATTAATTAATTAAAATATTTGATAAAATTAATTGTTGTATTGACAAATAAATATAAAATTTGATAAGTATATATGTTTTAAAATAATGATCACTTTTCATATCTTAATTTTTTCAAATAATATATTTTAAAAGTAGGATAATAGTTTTTTAATTTTATTCTTATTTTAAAATATTGGTTTAATTGTACATTTTGTCATATATTTTTTATGATTTTGTAAATTGTCACCTAATTATTTTAATTGCATATTTTGTCATTCAATTTTCAAAATTTCTTACATTTTATTATCTAATTATTTTAGTTGCATATTTTGTTACCTAATTTTTAAAATCTTATGCATTTTGCTATTTTCATTAATTGACTGTTGATGTGACAATTTTGATTGTTAACGTGACGGGTTGTCTGCTTACATGGCAAGTTAATTGCTAATTATCACGTTAGCAATTAACTAGAAAGGTTAGCAAAATGTGTAAATTTTAAAAGTTAAGTGACTAAATGTGTAACTAAAAAATTGAGTGACTTTAAAAGTTGGGTGATAAAATGTGAAATTAAAATAGTTAAGTGGAAAATTTACAAAATCATGAAATATGAGTGATAAAATGTGCAATTAAGTCTAAAATATTTTTATTAAATGAAATGAAACAATAATAATAGATTTGTATTATAATTTTGATAATTTTATATTATAAATAATGATATTTGTGAGAGACAATATTAAGGATTTTTTAACATAAAAAGAATAATAGATGAATTTTAATAAGATACTAAAGAAAAAAAAAGGTTTATACTACATGAAGAAACATTACAAAGGTGGTTTTAAGCTATAATCAATTCAAATACACTCTAAACCTTTCTGTCTGTTTTGCTCATTAACTTGTTCACTGGATCGAGTTAGCTGTCTTTTCACGAGTAAATTTTCAGTGCATGATGCATTTTCTATTTTTCTTTAATTACAACTGTTGGTTGTAGTGCCTGTTGCAGTGGCACTTTAGTATTCAGGTAACACCGCATGACCCATTCAAATCTGATATGATATAAAAAGAAAATGGTATGGGCTTGAACAATGAGTCAAGCAAAATTTTACAGAAATTGAGTAACTGTTTAAACTCGAAAGTTACTGTAGTGCTACATTTGCCACTGAACAATTGATCAGGTTATTGAACCTAGAAACGGCATGAATCATTGTAATTGGGCATCTGTGATTTATTATTCTCTCAGCCATGGTGCTTGGACAGGGGTCCATTTGCATAATTCGCCTTCCTTGAACCATAGAGCTGCCATAAATGGAAATAACGAGTTAAGAATCACATTCTTACGGGTAACATCATTTACATTGCAGCAGAAATTCTCCTATTATAAAATTATGCCCAATTCAACTGTATCCAATTTGGGCCAATGCCCAAAACTACATAACAGGAATTAAACGAGAAGACGCCCCCTCCCCCCTTTCGTTTAAAAGATTAATCAAGCAAGTGGGGGGAGAGTCAACAATAGAGCAAGAAAAAGAATCATTTACTATCTTCCAACACACCACATTATTTGGTTTGCAAGATATTTTAAAAATATTAAGAATACATCAATTACTTAGATGGAATCATGGTATTATTATGATGAGTCCACAAGCTGGTAGTCTACGGCAGCTATTGAAAGTTATTGGCAACTTGATGAAGTTCAGAACAACAATGGGTTGGATTATTGCATAGATCTTAAGTTTAACCACCTAGTGTGTTTGGATATCAGTTGGGTTCAACTAAACCCACGTTCAATGTCAATCCAACACTCACCTTGCTTCTATGTTCAAGCATTAAAAAATGCAAAACTTCTGTTCAACATGGATCAAAAGGGTCTCCAAACACACCCCTAGTTGGTGGATAATACCACAAAAACACTTCCACAAGCACTACTCTAAAAGGTATTGCTTATTGTCATAAACATTCTACTTCTTTTCACCATATGAAGTCCGTAATGTAATCCTTCACCAGCATTAACCACTGCACTAAAATATCATTTGCTATTTGCAAAGTTCAGGCTCTAAGGTGGGTCTATTCCACAAATTTTTCTTGGAAATTCAAACTTATCATCAAAGCAATGCATGAGCATAAACTAAAGCTGGTGAATAAAATTTAAAATTCAAGCTTTATTTTGTATCCCTAACACTTATGCAACCTTCTAATGTTTAAATCAATGGCTAACTTTTCTATTCTCTTTCACAATCCACATCTTTTTTTCTTGCATGTATTTGGGCTAAACTAGATAGCATAAGAAGCCTTTACCTATTTCACGCTTGCCATTCTCAGGGCTGTCACTGCCATGAACAACATTCCTGCCAAGTTCAACATAAAATCTTGTCACTCCTGAATCTTGATACTCAAGTCAATGAGAAATGCACATGCTCTGCAGCCTATCTTGATTCTTGACTGAGTGAAGGCACTCAAAAGTGAAAGTCAGATGCAAAAGCATTAAAGTCCTTACCTTCCTGTTTGAACAGCAAGGTCTCCTCTTATTGTGCCTGGTTCAGCTTGAAGAGGATCTGTAGCCCCTATAAGCTTACGTGCTGATGCCACTACTCCAACACCCTCCCAAGCCTTGCAAACATAGCATCATATCAAAACCAGAAAACAAATTCAGCAGGTACATTGCAAAAATGTAGGTGAGAATGGGATTTTACTGGAGAGAGTTATACCATACACACAACGGGACCTGAAGTAATATAGTCAATCAGCTTGGGGAAGAATGACTTTTGTTTTAGGTCCTTGTAATGCTCCTGGAACCATCAACAGTCACAATAAGCCTTATAAATGTAATAAGCACATTAAAAGTTGAAGATAAGACAAACATCATAGAATCAACATTACTGCGAACACAAGATGTAAGTCCATATCATATGGTAAAGTAATCAATCACGAAAACATGGATACAATGAGATTTTGCAATTGAATGGTTGAAGTCAGTTATTCAAGCACTCCATAATGTTGCTCTTCATGAAACTACAATCAAATCAAATAGTATATGTTAAGAATAATTAGACGAGTATTTTTATTTTATTTTTTAATTTTCTAATGGAATTATATACACAGAATGATGCTAATATACCTTCTAGATGATACAATAGTCAGAATATATCACAATATCTTCTGGGTATCTTGAAATGTCTTCAAAGATCTTCGTAATATATTGTATATTCTTATTGAGGAAGCAATATTCCCATTGTTTTTCCTTCTTTAATTAGGGAAAAAAAACTCCTTTATTGTATCATTAGTATAAATAGGACCACTGGGTTAATATTTTGTATTGATATCTTATACATCCTATCAATTTAATAGATTATTATTAGAATTTAGGAGGCTCATTTCTCTATTTTCCTCCTTCCCAGCCTAAACCCCATAGTCAGGCCACGGTATCCACCTTGAAGAGAGTTTCTTGTGTCAAGTTTACGTTGCTCATTAAATTGTTATTCACCTCCACCACACCCAGATATTATTTTGAATTGTAGAGTTCTGTTCCAGCCCCTCTCACCACAAATTGACTCCGTCAAGCCTGTCATTTGGCTCCATTCAAGCCAGTCACAAGTTACAACATTTTGGCTACGTTCCAACCTATCCTTTGCAGATTGGCTCTATACCAAATGTAATTTGGCTCCTCTCCCATTGTGTGCCCTGATGAAGGTGCCCCTCCAGGTATGCACCTTCACAAGAGCACATCTCCATTGTGTGCCCTTACAACAGTGGCTCTCCAGTTATTTTGTGTTAATTTGTAACAAGCTAAACTTATAGAGAGGGTGTTAGAATATACCATTGTATCCTCTGTGTATCTTTGAATATCTTAGAAGATCTTGGGAATATATCGTAGAATCAATTAGTTTTCTAACTGAGGAATCAATCTTCTCGTCATATTTCCTTATTTAATTACGGTTAATTGTATTATTAGTTATACTCCACATCAATTTCTAGGATATTGTCGGAACCCTTCTTTCTTTCTCTTTTCCTCCTTTCCAACCTGAACCCCCTAATCCAAACAATAAGAAAAACCACTGCACTCAACACATGATATAAACACAAGCAAGTATTGCAGCGAGTACAAACCTCAGCTAATTCTTTTGAGCACTGGAAGAGCTTCAAGCCAGTTAACTTAAACCCCTTCTTCTCAAACCTAGAAATAATTTCTCCCACCTAAAGTACCAGTTCAAGCACAGGGAGCCATAAGTGACCATTATCCAAAACAACAATGAGCTAAAGATCAACATAATCACATTAAAAAACAAATGAACAGATAAAAAATTCTAAGCTTAAAACTCAATTTCTTTTTTTCTTTATTCCTGAAACGAGAACAAATGAAATTGCACTGAACAAATTGGGACGCTTACGAGGCCACGTTGCACGCCGTCGGGCTTCACCATTATGTAAGTTTGGTCAACTTGTTCCTGCACATTAGAATAATTAACAATTACAGATATGCTTCTGATAAATTAGACTACGAAATTTCAAATAATTGAGAGATTGAAGAAACCATTGAAGCAATTAAGTGGGGGAGGAAAATGGCGGGTTTGGAGGTGGTTCTGGCGCGGAGGGTTTTAGCATAGCGTGGAGAGTGATGCGAGAATAGATGGGATTGTGAAGGAAATGCTGTTAGGTGTTGGTGAGTGGCGTGTAACAGAGGGATAATGGTCTTGGGTAGTGTTGGTGAGCGTGCAAGAGAGGAAGTGACCCAAACAGTGCTTCCACCCACAGCTTCCATCTTTTGCTTCCTCTGTCTGCGGCTGCGAGAGAAAACTTCGGGTAAGAAGCAAAATTCCTCGCTCCTTTCTTGATTGGATGCGGTAGCAACGAAGGAAAGCGACTTTTAACTATTTTTTTGTTATTATTTATATTATGAGTTTAATGGTCACAATAGTATAAATTTTTTACATGTAATTATTGTAAAGAGAAAATAAGTTATGCAATAGGTGTAAAATAAGTTTTACACTATCATCTAATCTCAACTTATCATGTATGGAAAGTTTGTTGACTTTGATAATAATTATCTAAAAATTATACTAAAATTGATTTTTGATTAGTTGACAATATAAAAGTTTTTTATACTGGCAGTGCATAGCAATTAAACCTTATTGTAAAAGTCAACAAACTTATCATATATGGTGTTTGTAATTCAATAACAGTGTGAAATTGTTTTACACTTTCAATGTATAGCCTATTTTTTCTCATATTATTGTAAAAATTGTTTTATCTACTTTAATTAATTATTTGTTGGATTTATCATTTTTTAAACTTGAACAAAGTTTATTTTTTATATTTCTAAAATAAATTTAGAGTATTTTTTATTTGTATATATGTCTGAAACAGAAAATAAAATAATGAAAATATTTTTTTGATATTGTAATATTTATAATATAATATAGTTAAACACAGTTATATAATTTAATAAAATTAATACTTTATAAAAATAAAAATAGTATTTTATTATGTAATTATATATAATAATAATATAATTAAGAATAAGAAAATTCTTGTATATAAATTTAGAATATTTCTGTTCTTTACATACACAATAGTAATAAAAGACTTACTATGAAATAACAATAAAAAAACAGAAATTTCCCTGAAACATTTAAAAAAAAATTGAGAATGTTAGGGAAAGATAGACTCTTTTTTTTTCTATTTAAAAGGTCCGATGGATCATTGAACATTTCAATTTCGATTAGGACTTCTACGAACAAATACAAGTGATTAATAACTTTTTTTGGGTCAAAAAGTGATTAATAACTAAATTACCAAATGATCATATTCCTATATGTAATTATATATTGCAAATTATAATAAGGAATAAAAGCAACTAGGATTAAAAAAGTTATGTTATGCTTCTTTCCTAAATTTGGATAGTCATCTAAGCTCTTTTAAAGTCTTTGGTGCGCCGTTGTTTCTTGTTACATGTTCCTTCCTTTTCTTCAAGGGCATCACTACTTATAGTTAGGTATATACTCAACAAATGTATTAGTCATATAACTAATATAGTAGAAAGTACAAATATCATTTCTAAGGAGAACCTTTGAATCAATCACCATCGATTAATTGGTATAGTGCAAGTTAAGGAAATCATTTGGTAATTTGTGTAATGATCAAAACAAAATATTAGATAGTGGTTGTATAAAGAATTTCAAAGAATTTAAAATGAAAAAAATTAATTATTTTAATTATTTTTTATTTTTAAAATATTTTGTTTAGATAAAGCAATTTAAATTTCTTATGTTTCAAATTTTTGTTTAGATAAAATAATTTAATTTTTATTATATGAAAATTTCATTTTTTTAATATTTATTTTAAAATATTGATAACTTCTATTATTCATAAAAGCATAAATTAAGAAAAAGGGAGAAAGAAAAAGAGGTGCAGGAAAGAGAAAAAGAGACAAAGGAGGAGAGAGAAAGAGAGAACGTGTCAAAGTTTCAAAATAAGAATGTTCATAATGAGATAATGACAAAAAGAAAGAAAGAATTTATAAATTCCTTCATTTTAAGTGTTATTTGAAATTCCTTCATTTTGCTTAAAAAAAATCTCCTATGAAATTCACATAATTCTAAAAATTCTTTGGATTTGATATTCCAACAAATCATTTTGATATATGGTATTTTAAATTCACTTGAAAATTGATTGATTTTTTTTTCAAAATTCTCCATCCAAACACACCATTAACAAATTGTGTACAACTATGATGCAATTCACAAGAAAATTATATGCTAATGTGATTGATTATCAAGGTGAGGTACTGGTTCCCCTACAACTTTCCTTCAAGAATTGAACCTTAGTGATTCTTAATTATTCGCTCGAAATTGACATCTAAGTCAAAATCCTTAATTAACCTTAATTTCTTAATGATTAACCTCTTTTTCACTAATGAACCCTAATTCCTTGGTATGATCAATTAGGAACTACCTTATGCTCAAAGACTTGTGTAGACATACACTAGCTCTCATCCCTAAGAAGTGTCAAGTACATGATTTTAAATTCAGTTCTCACTCAAATCACAACTTTCCAATTGAACTTCAAGGTACAATATAAGATCATTTAATTAATTATTTGTCAAAAAAAAGTATTGAACATAGAAGTTGGAATCCATTTCACATGCAAAACATGAAGAATACATCAAAGAATCTAATTCAAAAACTCAAATTAAAGATGAACCAAAATAAATCTAAATAAAACTACAATTCTATGACCAATAAAACAAATTCACCAAAGATTAAGAGAGGAATCCATGGAATAATCTTCAAAATTTATTCCTATAGTGAATCTCCAATGGTAGATAGTGAAGATGGCAATCCTAATTGAAATTTTTGCACAAAAAAAAGGAAAAATGAGCGCTTGTTGTGTTTATATACTACCAAGAATAGCTTGCATTGCTCAACAAAGGTATTCATATAGTTTAGTGAAGCCTTTTATAATTGGACTTCATCATTGGATGGGACTGTTCTATCTCTAGGTCAAGTATTTCATTGGTTGGCAATGATCAAGCAATATCTCCATGTGATAATATTGTTGAGAGAAATAGGTCTGTCATTCAACAAAGACAAGACAATGACTCTCTACGATGATGGCACTGAGTGAAATGGTCAATTGCTTAGTGGAGACAAGAAAATGGCTCATTTGGAATGATCTCATTAAGTGAATTGATGTTTTGCTCAGTGACTTTATGGCAATAGTTAGTGTTAGCAATTTCGTTGAGCAAAATGTTGTTCTACTCAACAATCTTCTTTCAAAGGTCAACCAATTTTGTTCTTGCTCAACGATGCTCGTCATCATTGAGTGCTCTTCTCTTTATGGTGATTTTGACATCTATTATTTCAAGCCTAACTAACTCTAACAGTTAAAATAAACACTTTTCTTATTAAGCAACATTTCTAACATATGGTTCTACAATTAGAGTGTGTTGAGGTGTGAGCTAGTTGTAAGGAACTTGATTTAAGGTGGCTTAAAGCTTGCACACACTCAAATATGGATGTTTCTTTGATGAGTTGCTAGTTTGGTCACAGATAAGCATGGTTGACATAGGTGGTGCACCTATAGAGTCTCCAACGCTTAAGTTAGTGAAAATTTTAACAAAGTAATTGTATTTTAAGATGGAGAAGAAAATACTTGACTTGGGAGGAGTTTTGATATTTATAGGTATAGGATGAAAAAGGCAGTTCCCAACCAGCATAGGCAATTATCATTACTTTCCTCCTATTAACATGAAAGATGGAGAACCTGTAGATGTTTACAAATTGCAAGTTGGATTAGGATCAGTCGTTGAGGTTAATCCTATTACTTTCCTAAGGTACCTGATGTGACAAAGTACAAGGCAATGTTGTAAGTGATATACTTTGATGTTTTTGAGGATGCATTACCTATTAAATGCATGATTAAACCAACCTTGTAAATATATGTTCACATAGAGGTTATTAGGTGGATCTTAGATTGCCTGAGGCATCTCAGCTTGGATATGAATTGCCTCAAAGTTTTAAGCAGATTGATGCACCTTGGTCATAAGGTGCTTTCATCTTATCACCACAACAATGTGCATTTCGACAACATATTTCTCGATGGTGTTAGTTGCTCAACATGTCAAACACGTGTATTTTAGAATAATAACTTGTAGTTTTGAATAGTCATGCCCCTAAAATTAGGCCTTTATATGGGTCCATTCTAGAATAGAATTGATGCTTACAAAAATTATGATTATTTATGACCAAAAAAAGCCCCAAGTTGTTTAAAGCAACAAGGGAAGAAAAATGTAAAAATTCAACGAAAATTTTCATAATGGTTAACAAATGGATGAAAATGAACAAATGAAACAACCATTAATGATGCACCATAATGAACTTATTCACATACTCCCTAACCCAAGGTGGTGACATGTTTAGGTGGTACTTGTGGGGAACTACTTGTAAGCATGTTTGAACTCCACCATGGACCTAGATTTTGGTATGCTTAGAAGCACGTAAAAGGTTATTTAGGATAAAGAGGCCATGACACTTGTAACATCCCAGGCACTGATGAGGGTGGGGAGTGATCGCCGGTGCAAAAGAGATGAGGCACGGACAAGGAGCGGCCCCTAGCAGGCTTCCAGTGGGAGGGGTATATGAATGAATTGAATACACACTGGAATGAGAGGAATCCGGAGGTTGTGCAGGTATGAAACTGTATGGTTGAGGATAGTTTAAAGGAATTAATAAGTGTTACCCATACCAACAAGATGCATCTACTTTTCGGTAGCCCATCACTTAAGAACTCCATAGTTAAGCGTGCTTAACTTGGAGCAATTTAGGGATGGGTGACCTACTGGGAAGTTTTCCAGGAAGTGTGTAAGTGAGGACAAAGCATGCTGAAAAATTTTGTATTGGTTTGTGGGGACAGCCACTCATCCTAAAAGCGGCCAAGCATTACAACACTATTGTTAACTAATGCACTCATTTTAAGCGAAACCATTCTATTTCAAGACTTTTATAGGTTTGGGTTTGTAATTAGAAAAAAGGCATGGGATCTGTGAAGTGTAGCTAGCGACAACAAATTATTTGGGTGCATAGGTTGTTTAAATAACAAGCTTGGTGGAAACAACATTTGGTTTCATTGATGGGCATGGGGTTAAAGGTTTGTGTGCGTATTTAGTCTCAAGGTATATGAGACTTGCACTAATGATTATGACTGTGGGTTTGTAGTCAAATATAGGATCTATGATTGTGTTGGGTGTGATTAAACTTGAAAAAATTGTTGAAGGGAGGGTAGGCAAGGAGTTTTAAAGTAAAGGAAGGAAAATTGTTTGCTCTAAACAAAGATGGGATCTTGTATGTTCTTATAAGAAGATGCGTGAAGAGGTGGATAAAATTTAGAGAAAATTAGACTATACATAATTCAATAAATAATTTGAGAAAGAAAGATCTAGTGCGTGGAGAAGGATGAAAGAATCAAACAAATTAATAAAGTAATTTTATTAAAAGAAAATGGTCATTAAAATATGATTGTTCACACAAATTGAAAGAAGTAGACAAATTGAACAAACATCTACTTATGAGACAAGACCATTTTAGCAACAATAAAGTTGAGAATTGACCATTATTAAAATTATGCCTAGACATTGTGATTCAAGGATGGAAGATCTTCTTATAATCAATTTGTTATATTTTCATAATCTTTAGGTATATTTTTTGAATTCTCAACTCCCCAATATCTACCTTTTGTTTTTGTTAAATAGGTCATAATTAACTTGACAATATCAATCCTTTCTTAAATTTCATGCAAAATTGTCAATCTCTTGTCAACCCAAAATTCTCAAAATCCTCCATATTTTCCCCCAAGTTCACAAAGTAAACCAAATACGTACCCTAAATTTGCAAATTCTAATTTTGTCATTCTCATATCAATTTCCTATATTTCTATCACCATTACCAATTTTGCATTGTTTTATATGGCTCTAATGGGTATAAGTGATGTGTAGTCTTTTAACAAAGAGCCCAAAGCACCAATTGGATTGATGAGTCTCAATTTTCACCATTTTCCACCTAAGCTAGCTTAAAATTATTACGTCTAATGAAAGAGAAGGATATATTGCTTAAAAAAAATCTACAATAAGATTCACCATGGAGGAGGAATATACTTCTTATTCAAGCTTGATTCAATGTTTTCTAGGATGTAATTATGTGGATTGTTCAAAAGACAAATATTTTCAATTAAGAATAAAGATAAAGCATCACGACTATTTGTGAGAGAGGACAATTATACTATTGAATTCTTAATGGTTATAGTATAATAAGTAAGCATGGACATAGGTCAAGTCGAGTTTAAGGGATATTTAGATCCAAACTGATCAATGCTAATCGGTTTGGGTTGGTTTGAGTTTTCCAAATTTTTTTTAACAACTTAAACCAAACCAACTTAATCATATTCAAGGTTGAGTTAGGTCGAGTCTATTAATAAAATAATAACAAATACAAAAAATAGAGAAAAACATAGGAAATCATAATAAAATGAAAGAAAGTTAACAAATAGTCTCAACAGTCAGAATTATAAAATTACACAACATAAAAATTATAGAATTATAAAATTACACAACATAAAAAATTATCAAAAAAGGTATTGGTTTAGGTTGGGTTCCATGTGCTCAAATCCACTATCTGAATTAATATCATCGAGTTTGCAATTTTAAAATCCAAACTAACCTGAATTGTTTTCCTTCAGTTTGGTTCGAGTTGATTAGGTCATCAGATCAACCAGGACCTGTGCCCATCCTTAATAGTAAGTTATATAGCATAGTTCAAATTAAAAGTTTGTCGAGTACTACAAACAAGTTGTTCAAAGAAAAAAGAGTGGTATCTCCAAGGGAAATATTATGGCATGTGCATATAAGATTTATTCTCAAGATGAAGGCAAACAATTTAAGTTATAGTATGCATGACTATTGTTGAAAAATGAACCCAACTAGAAAGAAGAATAATTTGAAAATTCTTAAGAAAAGATTAATGATTTCTACTAATACGACATTCACATTATTTTTAAACTATAGATGTAAAAAATGTTCAATTGGTAAAATAGCGGTAAAAAGGAAGACAAAAGTAAACATAGATGAATCTAACAATATTGACTTAAATATATTACAAGAAGCGATCAATACAAAAATGGCTACCATGGCAAAATTTATACGTACGTGAAGGATGAAAAAAGAAACAAGATAAAGGAGAAAAATGTCAAGTTAGGAGAAGGAAAGTTAAGTTCTATGAGATACAGATTCTTTTAAACAATAAATCGAACATACTGTAGAAAGACAGAGTCAAAATCATGAAATATTACGTGACATAATTATTGATATTTTTTTTATTATTATAACTTTCACACAATTTATTTTTTCTAATAAAATATTTCATAAAAAAATTAGTAGAACTAAATTTGTTACATTTATAATATATTATATATTTTTATGTTTTTATAATTTCAAAATTAAAATAGAAATAATTAAAAAAGTGAAATTAAAATAAAAATGAGAATTAAAGATAATTTAATAAATTTTTAATTTAGAGTTGCACTACTAAAAAAATGTTACCTAAGTAATATACAATATAAAACAAATCATGTATATCGCAGTGTGACTCGTAAAAAATCATAAAGAAAAAACTTTATATTGACCACAAGCAACGAACCTCTTACTCAGGCATTGAGGTTGCAAAATTTTCTATGTTTTTCTGCGCGCGCCACCGAGAACTCCAAATTGACGCTCTAATTATTTGCGTAAATTGAGAGTTCCCCACTGTGATTTGGAGTCTTGCAATGCAAAGGCCAAGGCCACACGGACGATGGTCATGAGAAAGACCAAGGCCCAGCCCATATCAACAAAACATAGAAAATTTGGAGTTCCCTCGATGGCTTCCACTTCTGTGGATCGGTCCCTCAAAGGCTTGCCTCAAAATTAAACTTCCACTAACTTCTTCCGAGGCTGCCTATGCAACCTTTTCTTCTTTTCTCCTTAATTTCTAAAGATATTCAACAACGCTTTGAAAGAACATTCCTCCAAATGATGCCTGTATATAAAGGCACGGACCATGACGTGTTAGTTTCCTAGTAGACGCGTGAACCACTATGATTATACATAATTAAGAATTAATATGTGGCATAAACTTGTCCTGTTGAAATCCAACAAAGCAAGCATAGACCAATTAGAGATCTCCGAAGCATCGTTTCTCCCAGGATTTTGGATTTTAATGAACGGTTTACACTATGAATTTAATTGGAACGCTTGTCCCTAGATTTTGGTCTTTCTTGAACGGTTACCCTATTGCTCGCCACAACATAATATATTCCGTACCCTTTTGTTGCTTTCTATGTTGTTCTTTTCCGAAGCAGAACCGATATGAAATAGTTTGGGGTGCAGATGTTTTAGATATTAAATATTATTTGGATTTCTTTATATGTGCTTGAAAGAACGTTCTTTCTTGAAAATCTTTAGCAAGGTGAAGGGGAAAAACGATGCTGAGATTTGAGAGATGTAGCCTCCACATGTATAGGCATTGCAATGCCAAGAGTCAGAAAACACCACATGAATATTCTACCCTTCCACTTTAGTGTCTGAACTTAAAGCCAATGCTTTGGTATTTGGCTGCAGCAAATGCTTCCTGTTAGATATGTTTAATTAGGCCAGGGTCTAGCTGACTGCGCATGCATGCAGGTTTGATTTGCTCTGGTATGAAGGGTTGGGTCTGTGGCGACTGTGACAACCATATGCTGTGCAGAACCTACTTAGTGCCTTCATTCACAGACAGGCTCCAGATTTTTAATCGGTGAGGAAAGTCACGTTTCGTTCGCTATATATAGTTATTTTAGTGTGTGGGAAAGTGTATAAAAGCAATGAAATATTTAATCCATTATAGTAGTATGTTTAATATATGTGAAGATAGAATAGGATAAGTGCCAAAAGCTAGAACACAGGGATGTCCAAGACTCGAGAATACTCTTTTTATTAAGATCATGATCCTTAACGTGAATGATTTCTTTTGAATTTATTTTTTTTGAAATAAAAGTGTGAGGAAACTATCAAATTAATTAAGCTGGATGATGATTGTTAAAGAGTAGGTATCACACAAATACCAAAATTTACTCCAAGAGAGCAGATATGGCCGCATGGTGGAGGATCGGAAGATGACAGTGATAGTCATAATATACAGTGGTCGTAGAAACAAACCGATGATACTATGATACGGATTGCAACATGACAGGTATAAGAGATTACAACTATTCAACATTGTCATTCATACAATAAGTTGTAATATTTTATAATTAGTGTTACAACAATATTTTTTATAATATTTTTTTTTCCCTCTTTATCTCTTTTTATCACATCAACTATCACATAGTCTCTTCTCTTTATGTCTCTTTTTTTGGTTGTATAACTTTTTTATACAAAATTCGTACTAATTAAATTTCTGTAGTTAAAAAATTAATCACACACCCTATATAGTCATTCATTGTGAATTCATTTTAGGAAATAATGTTTTTTAAATTCTTTTAAAAAGTTAAAAGGTATTATTTTTGAATAAATTAGTTCAAACATGTGCTGCATAAAAATTAGAGATAACTTTCTAACTCACTCTTTTTTTCTCAATCTTGAGTAGGATAACTTGGTTACATCATGGAGATTATGCTGATTAAAAATGGCGATCTATCGAGCCGAGGTGAGATATCTATGTGTGTGCTTACTTTAGAGTTTAGTAAAATTGATTTTAATCATTAAATATGATTGAGATGTGTGCTCAAATTAATCTGAACCACATATAAACATTGAAACAAGTATTTTTTTTATTAGAAATTACAAAAATTAATTTTGTAACTTTAGAAACAAACAGGGACTATAAAAACGTTCATATGCTTATCTTCGTTCCCAAGCCAAAAATAAAAGTGTACAAGGCAAAAAAGTAAAGTTATGTGCTTATATTAAGGTTGAAATCTTCAATGAAATAGTTAATGAGTCTATTTCATGCTAATACGTTTTTAGCAAGTAAAAACATGTAATTTATGTCAAGAGCTCGAGTTTTATTTATTTATTTATTTTGAGGGGAGACGATGAAGCCATCTAAATTTAGAAGGAATAAAAAAAATCGGCTAGTTTATGTAAACTGTTTATATGTACGGTAAACTTTTTTTTTTTAAAATCTGCTTAATTATTAAACTAGTGAAAAAATGGGTTAACGATTCACTACTTTTATCATGGTTAAATCATGATCGAGTCAATGAAAATTTGATATAATTTTAAATAGTGTATAATTATTAAATAATAAATTAAATTAGACTATATTATATATCATGCAAATAAAAAATAATGGTTAAAAATTATTCATCAAATATTACATGCTTTTACCCTTTGTTTGGTAAAGAAGTGGAGAGAAAAGAAATAAGTGAAAAATAAAAAGGTAAGTGTGTTTGGGAAAAGAGAAATAAGAGAGGAGAGAAATAAAAAAGTATGGAGCTCACTAATTATTTCTATTATATTTCTCATTTATTTTCATTCGCCTATTTATTTTTTTCCTATTTCTTCATTATTTCTCTTAAACCAAACATCTTTATTTTTACTTTATTTCTCACTTATTTTTATTAACTTTTCCTATTTTCATCTACTATATTTCTTACCTATTTCTTCCTTTCATATCAAAGTAACCTTTAGGGTGTGTATGGTAGAAGAGAAATTTTTTTATGCCTAAAAATCATAATTCTTTAAAATCATGAATCCCAAGAATCATGATACTTAAGAATGACTAAAATTTGGTTGGTCATAAATACTCTTAGGAATATTTATATTTGTTACTTGGAAATTAAAGATTTTTAAGTTTAAATAGAATTTTCTGACAAACTTTAATTATTTATCACATTAAATGAGTTAATAAAGATAATATATTATTTTTACCGTAGTAAAACTTTTTTCTCAACTTAAAAAAGTTAGATTCTCACCTTTTCCATGAAAATAATTTTTTGGAAAATATAAGTAAAAAAAAAGTTCTTGAAAAACCATGTTTTCTAGAAATGTTATTTTTTAAATGATAAATCAAACATAAAAAACAAATTTTTTACCTTCAAATTCTTGAAAAAAAAAACTTTCCTTATATCAAACGTTCCTAAGATCCCTACTAGAACAGTAAGTGAAACATTGAAACTATTATGGACTGAGATTAGGCCAATTTGCTTAGCAGGCCGAGGTGGTCCAAACAATGGACATCCAACTTGTTGAACGATGATTGAAGTTATAACCTTTCCATCAAATATCGAATTTCTACAGTACCTTTGTGAATAGAGATGACAATATAGAGCGGGCAGGCATGCGTAAGCGTCATAATTCCTCGTTATCCACCTTGTTGGATGAAAATTTGTCTCATATCTATTTTATATTTGTACGAATTTTTTTAAGTGGTTATTCATAATTTTAATAAATATCTACAATTACTTGTGAGATTTGTAGATATTTATTAAAATATAAAATTTTAAACAAAAAATTAAAAAATAATTTTAAAACATATATTTATAATAAAAATAAATTAGAGCAATTTACTTTAATTAAGAGTATTTAAGTAATTTTCAATAGTAGATAGGAATATCTTACCACTCATTCCTATCCCATTAATATGCTAGATAGAGGAAAAAAATCCATTTATTTTATCCACATGTACTTGATAAGCTATCCATTTTCAATCTGTAACAGATTTTATTCAAAATATTTGTGAATACAATTTTTTTTGCATACCTCGACTTAGAGTAAAATTACCTTGTTGTTACATCATAATAGGATAACATTACCTTTGAAAGGCCTTATATCTTATGTCTAGGAAACAAGCCCATTTTAGGCCTTATAAATACAACCAATGTTACAGTGTTAGGTAAACATTTATTACATATTGTTACTTTGGTAAAACCTCTATTAAGTATTAACTATTAAAGTGCCTTTTGAGGTATCTACCCTTTGTCCGCAACATTTCAGTCGTGTTAGAATGCAATGCCAATATGCATATGCCTTGGATCTCGACCAATGTGAAGTACACCTCAATCAAAATAGTCTAGAGTTCTATCAAAGTTTGCAATCCTACCTTAGACACAACAAAAACATATCACATATATACTTATTAGTCTCAAGTAAGTAACGAGAGACCATTTTAACTTAAAAGATACAATTTCCACCGGTTGAATGGGCATTGTGTCTCCGTATGTGTTTGGTAAGATTAAAATTGTTGTGATATAAAAAAAATTTAAAGTTAAAAGTAATGGTGAAAATAGGTCTGGTGGCCTATAAGGGGTTTATAGCCTAGCCTGCATAGAGTTTGACCTAGCCTGACTCGTTTATTAAAAAGACAAGACTTAAGCTTTTTAAAAAACCTATTTAGATAAAAAGGTCAAACTTAGGCCTTAAAAAAACATATTAAGCCTAATGAGTCAGCCTATTAATATACATATATAATAAAATATTATTATATTATAAATTATTATATTATACACACACACACACACACACACACACACACACACATATATATATATATTAACTATAATAATATTAAAAAATGTGTAATTATTAATAGGTCTTTTTAGGTTAATAAGCCTTTTTAGGCCAACAAGTTTACTAGCCTTTTTATATGCTTATAAGAAAATAGGTTTTTAAACAAATTTACAAGCTAAGTCAAACTTTTATGTAGGTTAGGCCCATGCTTTTAAAAAAGGCCTATGACATGTAAATAGGTTAGACTTAAGTTTTATTTATTTTTTAATGAAGGTCAGGCTCATTCCTACTAAAGTTTGTTAATTTCACTCCTAATTAAAAGTTGTTATAAAGAAATTGATATGTTTGTTAAAACTATGTTTAGATCTCCTTAATTATAGTATAGTGCTTAGCGATTTTAGTCTCTATATTTTTCAAATCAAGTAATTTGATACTTATATTAACTTGATATTCAACATTTAGAAAATGTAAATTGAGTGCAGACAAGTAATAAAACCACCACACCACCTAGTCCAATTAGTATATTATAAGTATGACAAAACTATTATATGTAGAGGTTTTAAAATAGCATTAGAGGGCAAACACCAGTCAGCTCGTATTATTGTTTTTGTAGATAACAATTTTCAATTAATAACAAATTATTTTAGTGCTAACTTGTAAATATTTTTATACTAAATATTATTTGTAAAAAAATTAAGTATTGTTTAAATAAATTAAAAATAAATATATGTTTCAATTGAATAATTAATGTAGGACCAAATTAATATTAATTTGATTTGTAGTAATACTAATATTACCACTCGTTATCTTAACAGTTTGGTCATTCAATTTTTATTTATTTTACTTTTAATACAAAATTCTAAAATAATATGTGATTTGATATATGTATGTTATTATATATTAGATACAAATTATTAAAATTTTAAATTAATATACAAAAATTTCAATGATGTTAAAATAATAATTTAATCTTTTTAAATTCATTTTGTATATTAAAAATTTTATACTAAATTGAATTCAATTAGTATATTAAATTTAAGTTTGTAATACTAATTAATATATTAAATTTAAATTTTACATATTAATTAAATTTAAATTATGTTTTAACAATATTTAAAATTTTGCATATTAATTTTAAAATGTTAATATTTTGTGTCCAATATTTTCATACATATATCAAATGACAAACTATTTTAAAATTTTGTACTTAAAAATTCTTAAATGTTAGATATAAAGTTAATATGAGACAAAAATCACACCATTTGAGAAATATGAAGACCAAAACCAAGTAATTAAAAATTGGGACTTATGTTAAAACCTTGCGTCAGCATTTAAGCTTCACATCAATGTACTCACTCTACATCCATGTCAATGTCTCTGTCAAATATTGAATGTCTAAATAACATATGGACAAAAATTACACAATTTAAAAACCTTGACAACCAAAATTGAATAATTAAAAATATGGAGATCAAAATCACCTAGGCATTATACTATGAGATCAAAAGTTCATTTTAGTCGAAAAAATTTATGGTAAAAATATATTAATTTTTTTAAAAAAACTATCTTTTCTTTTTTCATTTATTTTAAAAATCAATCATTGTAAATGATTTTATATCTTTTTTATAATTTATTATAAAATTCATTTTTAGAACAATTCAAATGAAAAGAATATTTTAAATTCACTTTTCATTTAACACATTCAAATATAAAATTTATTTTATATAATTAATTATAGGCTTAAATATGTCTTTAGTCTCTCAAATTTGAGATAAGTTTGTTTTTGATCTTCCAAATTTAATATTGATCTTTTTAGTCCTTGTAACTGAAAAAAAGTCTGTTTTAGTCCCTTTGTCTAAACACTTTTTGCCCAAACGTCATCAAAATGAAGACTTTGAAATAAAAACACACATGTGATATATAAGGTGTTTGATAATAAGAATACAAAATCAAGGTGAGTTGACATATAACTGACTTGTAATTTGTTAGCCATGTAAGTAAGTCTCTAACGACGTTTGGACATAAAGATTAAAACCTAGTTTTTTTAATAACAGGATTAAAAAGATCAATTAAATTTGTGAAACCAAAAACAAATTTGTTTCAAATTTGAAAGACTAAAAACATATTTAAACCTTAATTATAACAACAATGATTTATAAATATAGCCGATTATTTTTTTTCAACCGCTAATTTAAACACACCCATTATTGAATATTCTGTGCACTTTGGCGGTGAATATAATTTGAGTAACGTTACATTCAAATTTTTTTTTACAATTCTTTATTTGTATTTTAGATTACACATTTTATCCTACATTTTACTCTTGTTTTTCTGTCGTTCTCCTTTATTTTTTTTATAAGCAAAACAAAAATTATTAATTGGTGACCAAACTTAGTACAAGATGTACTAGAGTTTAGATATTATCGTTCTCCTTTATTTCGTAAAATATGCTGCGTGAATTTATATCATATATGAATAGCATTATCCATATAACTTTACCCAGCAAGTAGGATTAAAATTTGCGGTGAGTATTATTTAATTTATGCTGTGTGAATTTATGTCATATATGAAAAGCATTATCCATATAACTTTACCCAGCAAGTAGGATTAAAATTTGCGGGAAGTATTATTTATTTAATTTGTTGAAAATAGAAAGAAAGAAAGAAATTATGGAATTTACATGTTGTCGCCCATATGCACACCAAAGAAGAAAGTTATCAGTTTATTCCATCCGCTCGATCCCGAGCAGCCAGAACATAGAATTACTGAAAAACAATTATTCTCACCCCAATTTTTAGTGCGTTAAACAACAACACTATTTGGGTCTAATTCACAATATGCACATTGAATCACATTATTTAAGCAAACAACAGCTCCATGTAAACTGTTATTTATTCCAAACAGCAACTTTAAACTTCAGGGCTTTGATTCAGCATTTCCAGCAAGAAACTGCCACAATTGGCTTTGATTTCCATCCAAGAACCAAGCACCCCTTCTCTTCCACAACCGTATACCCCTCACAAACCTTGCTCTTGAGAAGCCACTGCTTAGCCTGAGCCACCATCTTAACAGGTGCAGCCTGAAACCCAGCCCTGCTCATCCTCCTTCGCCACTGGTCCACTCTCTCGTGCCTCTCCATCCTCATCGGCCCCTCGTAGCTCACAATGTTCTTTATCTCCTCAGCGAAGTAAAACTGCTCCATCTTGGCCCGCTTAGTGTCGTACTTTGGCAACATAACATCCAGCGAGTCAAAAATAGCAGAGTAATAGTGCAGCGATTCCATAAACCTCCCGAGAAAAAAAGGCCCATTGTGACTCGAGTCCTGCTCAACCATCACCAACACTTTGGGCCCAAGCCCGTGAACCATCTGCAGCACCGAATTCAAAGCCCCCCGACTTTCCTTCACCACGCAATGCAGCTGCAGAATGCTGTTCACCACAAGCACCTCTCCTCCCTCACCTCTATGTCCTCAGCTCGCAAATTTTCCAAATTCTTTTTCACCAAAGCGAACTCCAAATTAACGCCCAAGTTATTTGCATAAACGGAGAGTTCATCGCCGATGGTTTGGAGTCGGTCGCAAAGCCCCACCCCCGTAATCCGCAGGCGGCGATCGCGTTCGCGGTCGCCACCTGCACAGTTGGCGAGGCTCTGAATGAGTCCTCTCCACTGGTGTCCATGTCGGAGACCGAGGCTCATGCCCAGGTCTACGACATGGACGAAACTCTCACCCTCAAAGGCTTCCAATACTGCGGAATTAGCCACAAAGTGTCCGAACTGGATGTGCGGACACAGTTCGTAAACCAACCTGAATGCATCCTCCATTTCTTCCGAGGCTGCGTCCATAATATTCATCGTGGGCGGCACTGGGCCCACGGGCCCAATTGGTTGAATCAAATGGAGCCTCTCGGTCAGGCCTTGCACAAAACAAGAGGCAACTCTTTGGAGTGAAGACCCGAATACTAAAGCATTGGCTTTAAGTTCGGATAGTAATATGGAAGCGTGTGATTTGTCACGGCAAGCCACGGCTTCGGCGCAAGCTATTAGAAGTTGAACGAGTCTTACCCCATCAGCGCAACCATCTTCTTCACCCCAATCACTTTCTGAAGAATTGTTTGTATCTTCTGCCGCCTCTTCTACGGATTCAGCCGCAAGATATCTTTGGGTGTAAGTCCGTATGTGATCTCTGAGATGGAGCTTTGATATGCTATTCCTATTTCTAGTGGTGTTGGGGTTGGGGAAACTAAACCGATAGGTGATCAAATCTCCTCCCCACTCGGGAATGCCCACGGTTCTCTTCACCCTTTTGTTATCCCTGATGGTTCCATCGCAATAGGTAAGGACCAAGGTAGGAGTGCTATTCTGTGAAATAGGTTGATCAGGATAATAGGCATGGTGAACCGTTTCGCAGATATCAAAACGATAAGCTTGAGTTTCACTATCGATTTCGCCCTTGAAGGGACTATAAAGAGGACGGGCCATCCCTCAAGCCTATGTAACCTTTTTCTTCTTTTCTTTCTAAAGATATTCAACAACGCTCTGAAAGAACGTTCGTCCAAGTGATACCAGTATATAAAGGCGGGAATTGACCAAGGCGTGTTAGTTTCCTCGTAGATGCGTGAAGTCCTATGATTTTCATTAGATGCACAAGAATATGTAGCATAAGTTACCTATTGTCCTGTTGAAATCCAACAAAGCAAGCATAGATCAATTAGGGATCTCCAAAGCATCGTTTCTCCCATGATTTTGGAATTTCATGAACGGTTTACGCACTAATTGGTCGACGCAACATAATATATTCCGTAATTAAATAGCGTTAATTATCCATTTTGTCGCTTTCTATTTTGTCCTTTTTCACGGAGACAACACATCCGTATGCTATTCCGGACTCAAATATTAAAAAAAAAAAAGAAGTTTAATAAACTTAAATATAATCAAACTTTAATTATTTTTATCCTATTTAATGATACCATACCAAAAATATCCTTTAATTAATTGAAATTTTATTTCTAATGACTCTTTTTTATTTTTCATATCAAATTTCAATGAAAGATACTTTAAAAAAAGTTTATTTTTTAAATATAATTAGTAAAATTAAATGATATTAACTAATTTTCTTAATTAGCATAAAAGTTAATTAATTTTGTTTATATTTGAGTTCTGAAGAAATAAGACTTAAGAGATGGTTTTAACATTTAATTAATCTTATTATAATTATTGTAGTGCGAATTAAAAACCAAATGAGTAGAAAATTTTCTATCTTAGGGGCGCAATTGCCGCAGTTATTCTCAACTCAACCATTGACTCTATCACTACTACTAGTTTAGGCTTATTGTTTTCTAACCTCCTTTTTTCAGAATCTGCATTGTACCGCGTTTAACTCGCTAAAATCCTTACCACTTACCAACGATCAATTTGAGCGACCCATAGAAAGAGTGAAACAAGAGATTTACGAATAAAGGGAAGGATTTTTTTTTAACTTCTTATTCAATGAGAGCGTTTTTAGTTGTCATTCTTTAACGAGAGTGTTTTTAAGGATTTTATTTTAACTTCTTATCTCTTTTAATGTATCACTTTCAATATCTTTAGTTCTAAATTAAATTTTAATATTTTTTTAAAAGAAATTATCAATAATTAAAAATTAACATTGTATTACAATAATTTTTTATTATAAATTTAAAATATAATTGTACCAACCGAGTCCGGCAGGTCGACTACTTGGCTGAATAGACCACAGACATTCACCAAGTACACCTCAAACCAACGTAAATTGGGTAAGTGAGAAACTGGCATAATAAAGGAAATTGGGCAACAAATCACAAAGATAAGGGGAAGGATATCCCGTAGTATTGGTAAGAAATATTTAATGATATAAGGGACTTAGGTGCACACTTTCCAACCCTAATTTTCACTATATAACCTTAAACCTTGCATGATCCAAGGCCTCACTTGACTTGAGCGTTGGAATGTCTTTGTAGGTACCCCCTGTTGGCGTGATCTTGACGTGGGAAGGGAGGAGCATCGCTTTCGAAGAAGGAGCTTGGAGAGAAGCCATTTTTGGTAAGAACATTTTGGCACCCACCGTGGGGCCAAGGTAAACTGTCCCTCGACCACTACTTCAAGAATATGTGAGAACCAGGAGTGTGACGGCAGATGACCAGGGCATTGGTGCGGGACCGTCTCTAGAGAGTCACCCCTTGATCCAAGCCTTGCGTCAGGAGATGGCGGCTATGCAAAGGAAGAATGAAGAAGAGATAGAGAAGTTACGAAAGGAGAACGAAGAGATCCATAAACAGCTGGAGAAAGAAAGCCAGCGTAATCAAACTGCTCATGAGGAGACTAAGGAATCTGAGCACCACACTCAGCCCTCTTGTGCAGAAACCAGCCGCTAACCTTGGACGCGCAGGAAAGCACTAGTGGACTCACGACCGAGAACCCTGACCGAATCTCGCCTTCTCTCAGCGGGAGGTTCGGTTTGAAGGCATCCCTTAGTAGATGGCATTATGGAAACCTCTTTACCACCTGGCTAGAAAAACTTGAACCTCGACCGCTAAGATAGGACGACCAACCCCAACAAGCACATCAATGCGTACACCACCCAGGTAAATTTATTCATCAATGATGATGCAATTTTATGTCGTGTCTTCCCAACCTCCCTTAAGGGAGCAGCCCTGAATTGGTACACTCTGCTATCGCCAAACTCGATTGACTGTTTTGCTACCCTTGTTGCGAGGTTCGGAGCGCAAAATGCAACCAACAAGCCGCACCACCTCACTTCAGTCACCTTGGTGAACCTAAGGTAGGAGGATGATGAGCCCTTGAGGACATTCATGGAGCGATTCACTGTGATCTCGATGAAGATTAGGGATTTAAACCCCGAGGTGGCTCTACACTCCATGATCATGGCCCTGAAACCAAGGCCTTTCTCAAACAGTTTGTGCAAGAAACCATCGACAAACATTGACAAACTCTGGGCCCGGGCGGTAGGCTACATTCAAATGGAAGAGATGGTAGAATTCTGAGATGAAGTCTGAGTGAGGATGTCGAAGAAGGTGAATGACTGCGAAAAGCCAAAATTGGGGTGGGAAAAGAAATAGAGGGTGGAGAGAGAGTCGTTCGGCCCCAAATACAACCACTACAATCCCTTCACTACTAGCCAAGCCCGCATTATGGAGGAAGCTTGCAGTACGAAGTTGCTGCGCCTACCGCCAAAAAGCTGCTTCCAAGAAGGTGCATACCGTAACAAATATTATTGATACCATGGGAATTACGGGCACTCAACGGAGGAATACTGGACCCTTCATGAAAAGATTGAAGAGTTGATCTAGGTCAAACATGTGCAAAATCATGTCCAAAGAACAAATGGTGGCCGAGACGAGGGTCGGAATTGGCACAGGGGTCAGAGAGAAGGATGAGCTGACGAGCAACCTAAAAGGAATGAGGAAGGATGAAACCAAGCCCCCTAAGAGGGAGCTAATACCCGCCTGAGGGAGTTATCAACATAATCGCAGGAGGGTTCGCCAAGGGAGGGTCTAGCAGCTCTGCAAGGAAGCAACACTTGAGGGTGGTTCGGCCAATGAATGCCATAGGAAAACCTTTAAAGAAGCACCCCCTAATAACATTCACTAATGCCGATTTTCAAGGGGTAGACGACGAACAATATGACTTGGTCGTCATTACGGTGGAAGTTGCAAACTTAATCGTAAGAAAGACATTAGTCGACCAAGGAAGTTCGGTTGACATCTTCTATATGGATACTTTCAAAAAGTTGGAGATCCCGAAGCGCCTGATACAGCCATACCTAAAGTAGTTGGTGGGAATTGTTAGCGAGCAAATAGATACTCGCGGGTACATTGATCTGCTTACCACCTTTGGAGACGAAATTGCCTTTCGTACCATCATGGTAAGATACTTATTGGTGAATGTTGATACTTTATATAACATCTTAATCGGACGACTGCCTCTGAATCAGTTAGGAGCAGTAGTCTTCCACTCTACATCTAGCAATGAAGTTCCCTTCCACTACCGGTCAAATCGTAATGGTCAGGGCGGAACAAAAGACAGCTCTGGAACGCTATGCCGAGAGCTTAAAAGTAGGGAAAAAAGAGCCGAAGCCAAGAGGACGGCTTGTATGTTCCTTCCACCCTTTTCACCCAAACAAATAAGTCGAACTTGACCCCCGGATTGAAGAGTAGAGGGCGAAGCCTACCAAGGATGTGCAAAAATTCTAGCCAAGGTGACATCCCGATCAGTGCACCTAGCTCTGACTCAATCTACCAGAGGGAGTGTCAAGTAGCATCACCAATGTCCTAAGTACTAACGCAGACCTATTTGCTTGGACAATGATGAATATGCCAGGGATTGACCCAAGTTTCCATTGTCATAAGCCTGTCGTGTGCCAAAAGCACAACCAGTTGCTCAGAGAAAAAGAAAGCTAGGGGAAGAAAGAAAACAAGTAGTAGAGAAGGAAACAGCCAAGCTGATAGAAGCGGGGTTCTTTCGGGAAGTAGAGTATCCAACTTGGCTAGCTAATGCCATACTAGTTAAAAAAGCAAATGGAAAATGGAGAATGTGGATGGACTATACCAACCTTAACAAGGCTTGTCCTAAGGATGCCTACCCACTGCCAAGCATCGACCGACTAGTTGATGGTGCCTCGAGTTATAAACTATTGAGTTTCCTAGATGCGTACTCATGGTATAATTAGATACCTATGTTCCTTCCAGAAAAAGAGAAAACCACCTTCATGATGGATGGTTCAAACTACTGCTACTCCGTAATGCTGTTCATATTAAAAAACGCTGGAGCAACATACCAACGTTTGATGAATGGTGTTCACGGGTCAAGTTGGCCGAAATTTGGAGGTGTATGTAGATGATATGGTAGTAAAATTCGGAGATGCTAGCAAACACACCGAGAACTTGGAGGAAGTATTTAACTAAGTCAGGCGGTACAACATGAGGCTAAACCCCAAGAAGTACGTGTTCGGGGTGTAGAGGGAAAAATTATTAGGCTACATGCTGACTCACAAAGGAATCGAAGCCAATCTTGACAAGTGTCGGGCCATCATTGAGATGAGGACCCCCCAAGACATTAAGGAAGTCCAAAGGTTGACTGGAAAACTTGCCTCCCTCTCCTGGTTTTTGCCTCGAGCGACCAAAAAAGCACACCCATTCTTCGGGCTCTTAAAGAAACCAAAAGCCTTTTAGTGGGATGAGGAGTGCAAATCAGCATTCAAAAAGTTCAAGAAGTTCCTAGCGTCCCAACCCATCCTAACCCGACCGATGCCCGAATAGGACCTACTCTTATACCTGGCCGTATCTGATCAGGTGATTAGCTCGATCATCGTACAAGAAGTGAAAGGCCAATAGGTCCTTGTTTACTACACTAGCCTGTATTACAAGGAGCGTAAATCCAGTACCATGTCATTGAAAAACTCGCCTTAACACTAGTGACAGTAGCCCATAGACTTCGACCATATTTCCAAAGCCACCAGGTAGTAATGAAGATAGATCACCCCAACTAGCAGGTGTTGAGAAAGTTGAAGCTAGCTGGAAGGATGATAACTTGGTCGGTAGAACTGTCCAAGTTCAGACTTAAGTATGAAGCAAGAGGCCCCATAAAGGCTCAATGCCTTGCCGATTTCCTAACAAAACTCACACCACCAGCGAAGCAAATCTCTTAGTGGTGGACTTTATATGTGGATGGGTCTTCAAACCAAAAAGGGAGTAGGGCTGATGTCATTTTAGAAGGGCCCAGAGGAATGATGTTAGAACAATCCTTGAAATTCGACTTTCCAGCCTCCAACAACCAAGTGGAATACGAAGCGCTGATCACAGGGTTCAAGTTAGCAGGTGAAGTCGAGGTCAAAAGAGTTATTTATAAAAGTGACTCCCAATTAGTAGCCGGACAAGTATCCAGCACTTTCCAAACTAGAGACGCTCAACTCCTAAGATATTACCATAGGGTGATCCAATTAATAGAGAAGTTAGAAGAATTCAAGATAGAGCATATTCCGAGAGAAGAAAACGAAAGGGCCAATCTCTTATCCAAACTAGTAAGCATCAAAAGACCGGGACAACACCAGACAGTTATACAAGAAACAATAATAAGGCCAAGTGTTAAAGAGGAGATTTTGAGCATGGAAAAGGTAGGGTGGATGACCCCCATCTAGAAGTACCTCATAACCGGTGAGCTGCCTGAAGATAAAAATGCGGCCAAAGGCCAGCTATTATGTGGTAGAGGGGGAAGAATTATACAAGAGGGAATTCCATACCCCACTGCTTAAATGCCTTGGTTCCAATCAAACTGGTTATGTCATGGTTGAGGTACACCAGAGGATTTGCGACATGCATATTAGAGGGTGTGCTATGGTAGCCCGCATCATCCAAGCTGAATACTACTGGCCGACCATCAGGGCAGACTGTATCGATTATTCAAAGAAATGCCAAGAGTGCCAAAGGTTTATAAATTTATCCCATGTACCGTCCAAAGAGTTGTACTTGATTGTGTCACCATGGCCCTTCGCCACATAGGGAATGGATATACTCAGACCCTTCCCCATCTCCAAGGGCCAAGTAAAGTTCTTATTGGTAAGAATTAAATACTTCACAAAATGGATAGAAGCTGAACCCCTAGCCCGAATAATAGCGTCGAACATGTAGAAGTTTGTATGGAAGAATATAATCTACCAATACGGAATGCCCCACTCAATGGTAACAGATAATGGAAGGCAATTCGTAGACCGCTAACTCTAAGAATTTTACAGATGGCTCGAAATCCAGTACCGAGTTGCGTCTGTCAAACACCTATAGACCAACAGACAGGTCGAGGCTGCAAACGAGGTGACCCTTAGAGAGCTGATGAAGAGGGTTGGAAAGGCCAAGGGTAGCTGGCTCGAGGAGTTACCAGAAATCCTTTAGGCATACCATTGCACACCCTATTTATAGATAATTTTGTTGGTATCAAAACATTAAATATTTGTATAATATATCATACTATTAATGTAAACTAATAAATCTATACTAAAAGTTTAATATTCGCAAGCCAAAATTTACATTAAGCACTAACATAGTGTGGTATGATTGACAGATAATAATATTCATTAAGTATGTGGTAAAGGAGTTGATCTTCAAGTTTATGTGTATGAAAGCACATTTGCTGGAAAAAGTCAACCCTAAAAAAAAACTCTATACCTAAAATAAAAGTTAAACCAAGTTTAATGATATTAATGACTGAATTAATAATCACATACACTAGCCTTAATAACAAGTTCATCAATTAATTTATATACAGTTAAGAATGTCCAAAAAGCCCTATTTAACTTGATGACTTGTTCAAATAAAAAGATTGGAAATCAACCAACAAGATTAAATGCGGTCAAATGCGGTCGTAAGTGAATCACAGTTTTCTACATAAGGTTTAAATTATGAAATTTCTTATAAAAATAAGGTTTAAACATATGTTTTTATTCCTTATAAAATATGTAAGTTTTAATTTTAGACTCAGAAGAAAATTTTCTTTGTTTTTTTTTTCTAAAAGTTGAAATCACTATTTTTTTTCCCGTAAAATGAGTAAATTTTGGTTTTGGTCCTTATAAAATATTTTTCTTTAATTTTCACTTCAAAATTTTAAATCACTATTTTTGGTCTCCTAACATTTATTTTAAGGTAGATAAATAACATTTATTTCAAGGTAGATAAATAACATTTATTTCAAATATCTAAAAAAAAATTAGAAGTGTCACATGCTTATATGGTACCATAGACACTAGTGGTGTCACATAAAATGGTCACTTTACCTTCGTTAAACACAAACAGTTAACGAGTGTCACGTGACAATAGAGACTCAAAACAATTATTTCATATCTTTAAGAGGTGAAAATTAAAAAAAAAATACACATACTAATAACAAAATTCGCTCATTTTATAAGAATTAAAAGCATATTTAAGTCAAAAAATAATATTTTAATCATGATAATACTCGAGGATTTTGTCTTATAACAATGTTAACTTATTTAAAAAAAAAAAAAAAAACAGCATTAGAAAGACATCTACTAATAACATTATAACACTATATTAAGATTAGTCTCATCATTTTAATCAAGAATATTCCTCTACTAATTTCTTCAAAGTGTAAGAGGTTATTAAAGAAAATTTTACTTTTCTTAACAATTTTTCATACACATATCAAGAATTAAATTCTGATCAACATATTTAATAAACTAAATATCTATCGATTAATTGTTTTGATAAAATATAAGATTAATCTCATGTTACAAATGTAAAATTACCTAATAAATACTAAAAAATTATATGAAAAGCTCAAAATGTATTCCCTAATTAATTAAAGTCCTCCGTTAGTCTTATGTAGTTTGCTCCCTAAGTGACATAATAAATAAAAATCTGCTTAAAAATTGAATTGCCGGCTTTACCAGCAAGTAACGACAGCCAGAAAGAGCCAACAAAGGAACAAAGCATGCCAGGGTGCTTCCTGAAGGAATGCTTAATGAGTCCCGTACGTTGCTTAATGTAAATTTATAATAAAAATTGTATAGTGCGTCTAATTCTTTAGGAATGGATTATTAGTTTTCATTGCTCCCAAAACTCTAGTACTTTTCCCTCTTGTTTTTCTTAGACCAAGGGAAACTCTTGTTCGATGTTGCCACTATGAATATTCTAGCATCGAAATATTCAAACAATGTTTATTGAAAAGGGAAAATAAAACCCATCTATATTAGAAAAAGGAATGGCAGCAGGGGAAGGCAAGGAATGCTTTTCCTAACCCTCACCTTATAGGTGTTTAAAAGTTTGAAAAAAAATATAAAATAAGTAAACAATTTGTAATATCACATATCACAAGTTTTTTATTAGTTTGAAATATTTATAAAATTAAATTAATATTTCAAAATAATATACTATATTTAATTATATATTTTTATATAAATTACATTAATATATATATATATATATATATATATATATATATGATCGTGAGAAAAAAAATGCATTTTATAGGTTTACGGATACTTGCGATATGGATATTTGATCCTCACACGTATTCCCATTTATGAAGCAGGTGCTTATCTCCCAATTGAATTACCTCATGGGTAATATACAAACCACCGTGGATACAGAAATGTTTTATGAAGAGTATCTTCGTCTTTGGGTGTGTCTAGGATCCATACCCAATGCCAGCAAGACCTGTCATCCCATCAGACATATTCATTTCAGTTTCACACCTTGCCAAATAATATAAATAGTACTGTGAATCTTGTTCGTAAGCTATGTTGTAAGCAACACCTTAATTTATTTCTATAACCAATTTGCATCATCAAAGAAAGAATACATATAAAATAGAAATCCTCCTTGATCGACAAAATGATTATCTAAGCAAATATAAATAGCAACTCTTTGAGAGTTTAGTATTTACTTTATACTTTAATTCAATTAATTACAGTACAGGAAATTTATTTTTCTCTAGAAAAATCTATTTAAACCGACATTAATAAAAGGGCTCAAAAACTTCTTATTCTAATAAAATGAAAATACTGAACACAAGAATATTTGGGTTACTTTTGCCGGCTATTTATATTTGCAGTCTTATCATAGGATACAGGAAACATGTTCATAAGCTATCAAATTTAAAAAAGATCAAATCAATCGATACATAGAATTTAACATTAAAAATAAATATATTACTCTCCATAACTAATCTTGGATATGGAAGCATAAGAGAAGTAATAGAGTAATTATTATTATATATTTAATTTTTCTTTTATCTTTTTTTTTTTAATCTCTCCCTTTATTAATTTCTTATCACATTAATTATCTGTTACATCTTTTACTTTCTTTTTCTTTTTTTATTTTTACTTTTTATCTTTCCCTTTTTTCCATCCATACATTCCAAATGAGGTGTAAGTTGATCATTTTCCGAAACAATATATCTAGACTACATTATGGACGAGTCTTGTTTTCTTGTTTGGGTTGCATCCTCCCATTTGAATCGTTTTGTTCGCATGACACTTTCAACTTTCTTAGCATGGTTACTTAGCTTATATCTTTCAAACAAAAAACAGATATTTTAAAGTAAAGTCATCAGGTTCGGTCATAAGATTTTTGGTGTCCTGGGCTAAAAAAATAATGCTCTCATAATCATTTGAATATTGTTCTTGTATTTTTTTGTTGTTACAAAATTATTAATAATCCATTTATAATCAAGATTTTTTAAAAAATTATTTTTGATAGAAATCAAAGCAAGACTATTTAATTTAACTTGTGTCATAGTAGATCTCAAATAGGATTTTAACAATTTAAATTTCGAACAGCTTCTTTCAGCAAATACAACAGTAACAAGAATGGTTAATATTATTCTATAAGTTGTACATGTGTTAGATAAACAATCAAATGTCCTTCAAAGAGCTAAATATCATAAAGTTTGATTTTGATTTAATTGCTAAAACCTCTCTAATGACTTTTAATTTTTCAAACGAAATTTCACCATCAAGATCATATGAATTATCATGTTTTAGATAAGTTTTAATTAAGATGTTTACAACAGAATTTCAAGTCCTGATTAGAAAATGATCTAAGTCTTTCAATACTAAAAAAAAAATCTAAAAAACTCCTCATATGTGTTATACTGCTTGTGAATACCCAATTTTGTTAGGGCAAACAAAATAAAAAAGCAAAAAAATGCAAAAATTAAAGAAAAAGAAATAATTAAAAAATTCCCTTTTGTTTGTGTTTGCATGAATTAAAAAAGAAAAGAATTAAAACTCTTGCTTTTATTTATCCTGTTTTCAAACCAAAAACAAAAAAAAAAAGTTAAAACTAAAAAAAGGAAAGAGATAAAATTTAAAAATGAAAATGCAAAAAATAATAAAAACAAAAAGAAATATAAAGTTGTGAATGGTTCAAGGCTCATTGACTAAAATGGGCCTGTTTTACAAACTATTTATTAAAGTAGAATTGTTTTGAAACATATTATCAAACTGGGATGGTCAACGATGAAAAATACTAGTCAAGCTAGCGTTTTTACTACCACGTCATTTTTTTAAATTTAATTTGGAATAAAAAATGCCACATGTTGTCCACATTGGATACTTCAATATCAATAACATTTTTAGAAAACGCTATTGACACTAAAGTATCTCATGTGGACATGGAATCCATACAAGTGTCGCGCAAGCTATACACGTCTCCAAAACGCTAATAGTAATAATGTTTTTATTTTAATTTAATTTTAAAAACAAAACTAAACTGATAAAAAAAACACAACTTGTATTAGAGTTGTTATTTTAATTTAATTTTTTTAAAAAATTGAAATGATAGGAAAACGCTATTTGTATTAGCGTTATTATTTTAATTTAATTTTAAAACAAACTTGAAATGATAAGAAAACAGCCAAAACAGTGTTGATTGGTCTTTTTTAATAAAATTAGTCAATGTTGATTGGCTAATTATTAAAAACTTTAATTAGTTCTTAACCAGCTTTTTGTTCCACTGAGTTTTTGGTTCATGTTTCAAATTTATCATGTTGGTCGGTCCAGAATGATTTTAATTAACTATGGTTACAACATCCATAGCCTCCAGCGTTTGTTATTACGCTGAACTCTAGCATACAATTTTTTCAAAAATTTTGAAGTGAAAATCACCATTTTCTTTACAATTATTTCAAGTGAAGGATTGATTGGAATAAACACTATTTTGGCTGTTTTCCTCACAGTACACACGTCCTATCATTTTAGGTTTTTTAAAATTAAATTAAAATAATAACGCTAATACAAATAATATTTTCTTTACTAGTCAAATCAGTTCAATTTTTTAAAATTAAATTAAAATAAAAATGTCATTATTAATAGCATTTTGTATACGTGTATAACGGATTCTATGTACACGTGGGATATTTTAGTGTCAATAGCATTTTCTAAAAACGTTATTGTTATAGGATATCCAACATGAACAACACATAGTATTTTTGGTTCCAAATTACATAAAAAAATAATGTGACAATGAAAATACTAATTTAACTCACGTGTTTCACTCGTTAACTGTCTCAATTTAATAATATATTTCAAAACAACTTTATTTTAATAAATAGCATGAATAGCAATTTCAGACCGAGGCAGTGAAGCAATGTACTCATTTCCATGTATATCAGTTTTCAAGTTGACAGCTACAACTCATGGTCAAACACATCAACACAAAAATCAATTAAAGAGATGAGACAAATTGAAGTTGTATATGGAAAGTTTGAATTCTGAATGAGAAAAAGGAGGTAAGAAATTAAACAAGAATTGGGAGAGGAGCTCTCTGTCCAAAAAGAAAAAGACCCTCACACCTCCCCGAGTTTTTCTCTCTCTGGTTCAACACACAGGAAAAAAAGTGACTCTAGCTAACCCTCTTTCTCTGATTTTTATCACCACCCATCTCAATCCTTTCACTCCAAATTTTTTCCAACGAACCATCTTTGACCCTCCGAAAAAAAAAACACCACCATACCACCTTCATGCATCTGAACACCCTCTCGCAATAGCACCAAAGAAACTCACAACATTCTCCCTCAAAGCATACTGAATCGTTATCACATCCTTGCACCTCCGCGTAACTCGTTCACACATTATCACACTCTCCCACTCATTGTTTGTTGTATATTTTGAGTGAGTATTTTAAAACGTTAAAATTGTTATTTAATCAAATTTAAAAAATTATTTTAAATTAATTTAGTAACTTATTAAAATGATTTATTTATTTTAAATTAATCTTGTTGACTTAGTTTTTTAAACTAAGTCTAGTCTTATCTTTTGACTTGATCTTAGGTGGTTTTAAAACTTTTATTTTTTTTATAAATATCTATATTTTAGAAGTTTTAAATAGATTTTTCTCTCCCATATCCTTATTTTCTTCTCTTATATGTGATTATTTGGATTATTTTAAAAAGACTTGCTAGTTCTACAACCCAAATCATTTTTGGGAATGATTGGAATAAGTCTGTTATATTTTGAAAAACTTTCGCATCACATGAATAAGTCTTTGAGGGACAATATGAGATCATATATCTCAGGTTTAATTTGTTTATAACTATTCATATTCATGAGTTCGTGGTTGATCGTAGTTCATAGTCACTCAAATTTAAGAGTTCAATTTGATCAAGAGATCGTGTATATGGACAGCTTCTACTATACTCATTTCACGCCCCACATTTCATTCTCGAACTCGCAACACAAAAATTCCCTCTCAATAAACTAGCAAGCACATCTTCACTCACTAAAAAATCATGTTGATGCTTTACTTTGACCCTCCCTGAATACATACCCAGAGCACTCCAGTGAACCCGCAGGCCAGAAGCTCACCACATGTTCACCACTGTGCCCAGTCATGAGACTCGACACTCACAGCAAGGACCATACACTTTTCTCCCATAAAACACAGAACCTTACGGTCTTCTCTCACACTCAATATCACTCACACTCAAGCATCCTTCTCTCTTGACAACACTCACATCACGCTAACAAATCATAAAAAAGGGATGGCACGTCTGTTTAAACCTCCATGAGCACACATGCATTCTTTATCAGCACTTGCTCTTACATTTTCTCACATAACCACTCACATTTCACACACATTGATTTTCGGGTTTTCTTTCTTTTCTCATCACCAAATCAGAACACACACATCTACACACATATTCTTTTCTCACTAACTAACAGCATCTTCAATCTCTGCATATCACAAAAACACTCCCGCTGCACACTTGCACATGCACTAGCACTTTTTTATCTCACTACAATAGACACAAATTCTCATTCACTCAACTCACACACGGTTTCCACTTTCTTCCCCATTTTTCCCTTCACGCCTCATCTTCACACTAACACCCTCATCTTTCTCTCTAAAAGGACACAACACACCCGCACCTCCTCTCTGATCCTCATGGCTATGACTGTTTTCAAACCTTCATAAAACATGGCCAATAACCACCACCATCCAGCTGAGTGCCATAGAACATAACCAGTAGAACCCTCCCCACCTTGCCTTTCCTAACACTCACACGCATCACTCTCGTTTCATTTTGTTCACGTCGCGTACACTTTCACTTTTGGGGAATTCAAACACACTCTCAGCAACACATGCACGCTCTCACCTGTCACGGATACCACTCACACATACAACACTAACCATCCTCACGAAACTTCTTCACACTGCTAAGCACTTTCACACACATCATATATTTTATATACACAGCGCACACACTCTTTACACACATAACAAATGCCCACAACACTCACCATGACAGCATATGCTTGACCTTTTTTTCCAATGACTGGCTCTCATTAAAAAAAAAAAAATCCAAAGTTAATGGCTCTCTTAACAATGGCACCTCCGTGAGCGTACCCGCCTAGCCAAGAACACACAGTGCACTCATAATCACGGTGACATTTAGCATGGACCAGTGGTAAAATGTGACCATGGTGGTCACATACTCACATGCCCCAAAACTTGCAATATGCAGTTGCAGCAGGTTAATTGCATATTTGTACATTCCTCGCCTAAAAAAAATAATTTTATATCACTCCTCTCCTAAGGAAAATAATTTAGCATGGACACACAGAAATTTGCAATATGCAGTTGCAGTAGGTTAATTGCATATTTGCACATTCCTCGCCTAAAGAAAATAATTTTATATCACTCCTCTCCTAAGGAAAATAATTTTATATCAGTGACCCAAATTGATCATTTTTAAATTTTGGTATTTAATTTCTGGGTTCATTTGTTCGTCTTGTAGCCGAGAGGTGCCTGCTGGTGATTGTTTTTTAGTTTATATTCACTGGTTATCTATTCGTGAAAAAAATATATTACCTGCTTTTAGTTTGTGTTTCAATGTGAGCAAGGCCATATAACTAATGAAGAGTGCTCATGGTCAAAGTTGATGCTTCTGTATGCAACCTTTTTTCTTTCGTTCAACAAAAATCAATCTTTGGCATGGAAAAATTATATTGCCCATGATACAAGTGAACGATTCAATTGTTTATCACTCAACCCATTTATCAATATATACGATAATGTTATTAGCTTTAAACTCCAAATGACCTTTGAATGCAACTAACTGATGATGCGAAAATGACAAAAGAGATTTCAATTACGATCAAAAATACTCATGCAGTCATTGGTGCAAGGCTCGTTTATTAGTGATGATACTGATTTATTAATAACCATTAGTCATCGTTTCTTAGTGATTATACTGATTTATTAACTAAATATTTTAAATAAGACACCAACATTTCATTGCACTTAAAGCTTGACCAAAAAACAAGACACCACCAAAACAAAACATATTAATGAAGCATATATTTGCTACAATTTTTTTCAGATGCATTTTTTTATTTTTAAAATATGGCAGGGTTTAGCATTGGAGATCCTTTTTTTCAAAAAAAAAAAATGGGTAAGTTCATAAATAATTATAAATATTAGGGCCATTTAGAAATTCATTACTTTTATAGGCAATTTTGTAATTACAAAATAACCTCTATAACAGGTTACCTAGAAACATTGTGAACCATCCATTTATAGTAATAATATATCTACGGTTTTGGAAGCATTGGACCATCCATGGAGACATTTTTCATTGGTCCATCCTATACGTCACCCATAATCACACTCTTTCTAAAATTAATAGCCACTCACTCATCCCCTTTCATTGCGCCAAATATTTCTACACGTTCTCACCACCCAGCATTCAACAAATTCTCACACATTCACTCTTTCGCTCGCACTTACAGACACGCACCAACCCAAAAACTATGACTAAACCATGCAACCACCAGTCCACACCACAGTCCCCATCATTATGTCACGCAGACCTACACAGAACCATCCCGCAAGCTCTACTGCCTTCTGCTCTAAAATTTGTGATCTCACGACAGTCACACGCTCCGTGCCTCCCCCTCACAGAAAAACTGCTTTCACACACACTAAAGTTCACTGAACTTCTTCCACTTTGTCAAACCCAATAAAGCTCCAACCCACAACCGAAAGCTATGCACAACAGACCCACTCAAACACTTCTGCCATCAACAACCCAGCTAGACCAAGTCTGAACCCCCACCCAGCTCCGTGACCAAGTTCAAAATCAGATCAAGGCAGCAACCCGCACACTGCACCCTCAAACCGAGCCCAAAACTTTGCTGCGTTGTGTACTTAGCTTTTTGGGTTAGAAATCTTCATAGCCTTTTTTATTAGCATTAGTATTATTACTATTATTGTATTTGATGTCATTGGAAAAGTAGCCTTGTGTGCCTTATCTTTTTCTCTACTTTCGTTGTGAATAATGGGCACTGAATCTCCTTTCTTTACTCTTGATATTCTTTTATTATTTTCTTACCTTTTTTATGCATGTGAATAATAAATTTTCATGTTTCAATGTGTTTGAAAAGTTCCTTCTCATTCCCTGTACGTGATAATGTGACATAGGTCCACGATTCATTTATTTGTTTTATTGTTATTAATAAACACTTTTAAATATATATATACATATATATATATATATGAATTAATTAAAAGCCCCTTAAAATTTAAATCAATTAAAAATAAATAAAAGTTTAGTAATAATTATTTTAGATGTACTTCCTATTTGAGTATTACAAAAACCTTAAAAGGTAACGATAATTATTTCAAATGCACTTCCTTTTTAATTATCGGGAAGCCTTTTAAAAATAAAATTTAAAATTTAAATCCTTCAACACACAAAATGTTTTTCTACAAAAGAATTATGTGAATTTAATTCTCTATTGTATCGGGAGATACGTAGGAACAAGATACCACTCTTATGGATTTCAAAAATAATAAAATTTAAAATAAATTTTTTTATAATAAACAATTTTTTAAAAAAACAATAAATATATTTTTAATAATAAAATTAGCTTGATAAATAAATAGATAAATAAACAAATAAACATCTAAAAATATTCCTAGTTTTCTTTTGAGGGTAAAATAAATAATTTCAAAGTTATATTAATTTTGCACATTTAATTAGAGATAACCATCTTTATGACGAATGTCATAAGATGCTAATACCTTCTTTACTCGTAATCAACTCTTGAACTCGAATATGGTTTCAAAGACCATTTTCTTTTTTAAAAGGACTTTTCAATGTTTTTCCTAATAAACCTTGGTGGCGCGTGACTCCTCTATTTTTAAACATATTTGTTGTCATCCTGTTGTGACCCCACTTGCAACACCGATTAAATTTTTTATTAAGTGAGCCAATTGCTTGATCTACTATTGATTGCCTTATTTTTTATAATAAATTTTTTATTTAACTTTAATTATATAAAATTTTTATTTTAATGTTTATATTAACTGAATAAAAAAAAATTTTGGTGCCCCTCTACAAATGGGGCCTTGGGTGGTCGCCCACCTCAATCGTGCTTAAGGCCACCACTATAGTCCACCAACCTATGTGGCTCAACTCTTGTAACCGGTAAAATAGGTTCAACATTGCTTATAGTAGAGCTGTCAATTTGGGCTAGTTCGACCCATCACAAGCCAACATACTTTTAGGTTGGGTTGGGTTGAACCAATTTAATGATGGACTAAAATTTTGTTAAGTGTTTAGCAAGTCAAATGAGTCAACCCATGCCCCTCATTTTTAAAAATATAAAAAATTAAAAATTACCAAAATAAATTAACTTGTATATAACAAGTTAAAAAAATATTTTTTAGTCACTATAAACTAAAATAAAAAAATATAGGTTGTCATTTGCACTATAAAATAGAAAAATATAATACATAATAATTGAAATAAAATAGAGTGTATCAATTGTAACAATAAATAAGTGCTAAAAATTAAAAACATAACTCCATGTGCATAGAATATTAACCTTATTATGGACATTAACAATATAAATATTATTATTTTATATTTATGATTTTACCAATTATAAAAAATTAAATAATAAAAAAATAAACTGAGCCAACAATCACATGTCAGTAAATATTCAATTCGGATCAAGTCAAAATTAGCTTAGACCTGAATTTTCATAACCCAGTCCAACCCATCTATCAAACTAATCAAGTTGAAACATCAAGTTAAACCCATTTTGACACTCTTACACACACACACAAAAAAAAATACAAAGATTTAATTTGATGACTCAAACTTGGGTCATTCGACACCATTCCAACACTACCCATTACTATGTCAACATTAGTCGTTAATATATTTTATGCAATCTCCTTTTGATATTATAATTTAAATGATATTTAATTTTAAGTAAATAGTTTATGTAATGACAATGTAAAGAGTTTTTATATTGTTATTCAATTATAATTGTTATGTATCATAAATTTGTTAATTTTTATAATAACTATCTTAAAAGTTATATCTACAATGAATTCTGAGTGATTGACAGTCTAAATTTTTTTATAGCAATAGTATATAGAAACTAAACTCTTGAATTTAATATTTATTCATTTTATTAATATTATTTATAAAATTCTTTTATTTATTAATTTAACTTTCATTGCCAATTCTTTTCCTCAAAAGCATAAAACATGGTCTTTAAAGTAAATATAAAAATTTACTTAATTTTTTATAATTATATATTAATTTATTATTTAATATATTATATAATAAGAAATATATTTAATTATTACTAATTTATTTATGATTAAATTAATAAATTGTAAATTAATGTCCTTACTAATTTAATTACCGGTCAAATTTTAAAAAAATTTGGTAGATAGGCATGGTACCAAGGGGTGTACACAGGTTGGGTTGGATCAAGTTTGGCTAAACCGATCACCCAACCTAATCAAAATTATATGGGTTGGGTCAGGTTCATGCTTTTTTAGTGTCAAACCTAAACCTAACCAACCCGGTCATTAACAGATTGGTTTGGGTCAGGTAATAAGGCATGTATATTTAAAATCTGTTAATTTTTAAAAATTATATTTTTTCTTATAAATTTTGACACATTATAAAAATATTGTATTTAATTTTGGATTTTGTTTCTCATCATTCTTGTTTCTAAATTAATATAAAGCTTACAATAAACTTAGAATAAGAGTCGAGAGAAAAAGAACAACAACAACATGCACGGAATATATAATGATCCAAAATTAATAGGGGTTCACGACTTCACGAGTGTGTGGGGTGTCTTTATTCTTTATCTTATTTGGTATTAGTAATTCACTAATTAATAATTATTAGTATATAAAATATATAAAAAATAAAAAATTAAATAAAATATCACTTCAACGAGTCGGGTTCACGGGTAAATGGGTTTGTAAATTAAAACCCGTTACCCGACCCATACTTAAACAGGTTGGGTCGAGTGCGACTTTAAGGCTAAAAAAAACGAATCGAAGTAATTGAGTTGGTTCAGGTCAACGGGTTACCCGTACCCGTGAGCACCCCTAATGGTACCAAATTTCAGGCTACTCTTAGGTCTTCCCGCACAAATGAAGATGGAGACCTAGCAAGGAAAAATCACAAGTACAATTTAGTGGAAATTATTTTCAGAAGTGGACCAATGGTAGTATGGGTGTAAATGGCCCGGGTTGGATAAGGTTTACCCTTATTTAAGACCCAACCCAATTAAATTTAATCGGATTGGGTTGGGTTTTTTTTTGCAGTAACCCAACCCGACCATAAATCGGGTTGGGTAATTGGGTGTCACACAAAATTTGGAAATTTCAAAAAATTCAAAAAAAAGATAAAAAAAAAAAAAACCAAAAACTAGGAAAAATAGAATACATAATTAATTGATTAGTTCAACTCATCCAATGCATATTCAAATACAAGTTCAAATTAAGTGAAACTAAAAATGTATCAAAAGTAATATAAATATAATAATTTTTTATTAAATAATAAGAGATCGAGTTGGATCAAGTTCATCAGGTTTGAGATGCCTCAACCCGTGACCCAACCCAAACCTAATTGGGTTTACTGAAAGAAATCCAACCCGACTCGATGACCCAACCCAACTCGTAAAAATATAATTAGGTTGATTGGGACTGCAGGTTGAATCAGACCCATTTATACCCCTAAATGGCAGTTTTGGGTGTTCCGGCAATACCAACACTATCAAACAACTTGATTTTGGTCTTCAGGTCTACAAAAGAAAATTATATATTTTGTTACACACACGTGGACTGATTCTTGTGTTACAAAACATAAATAATTAAAAACAAGTTTTGACCTATATTTATGAAAAAAATATATATTTTTCTTAGCGAGAAAAGCTCGGGAGGTATGATTCAAAGGACTCGGTTGGAGAAAAAAATTAAAGTAAAATTATACTTAAAATAAATAACCATTAAGATATGTTTGGAGTGAAATTTTAGAGAAAACGAAAATAAAGGATAAATTTTCATTTCTAATAAATATTTTTTAATCTAATAATTTTTTTAAAAAAATAAAATGATACATTAACATAAATTTAATGTCTTAATTTTGCATTTATTTTTATAAACATTATATAACTCTTTTAATTTAACGATAAAATTTTATCATTTTTTTTTTCAAAACTCCATTCTCAAACATATCTTAACTTTTAAATAATTAAATTTATTATGCATTTTAAATTAAAACTATAAAAATTACATCCTTACGTAAACACTTAAAAATAATCTTGTTTGTTAAGAATTATATCAATAGATTCAATAACCTTATCTTGCATACTTAAATTTAAAATAACCGTTAATTAGAAAATACATTAATAAATTTAATATCATATCTCAACTCAACTTTAAATTTAAAGGTATACGGATGTTTCCATTTATATATACAGTCCTCTAGTTTGTTCATTGCTTTTTTATATATTGTGAACTTCTTTACTCAGATATATTTATTCAACACAACTCGACTCAATGATTCCTTTTTATTTATTAAAAGCGATATTGTCCTAGAAAACATATCCAATCCAATAAACCCCTGCTAAGTACTCAACTGCCTCATGACTTTTTTTTTTCTTCTTTTTTATCTGCAATATGAAATGCAGTGGTGGTGAGCTACTGGCACAAGCTCCACGCACTTCTTTGCAATCTGAAATTAAACATATTTAAAATAAAATTAAATATATTTTTAGTCCCTACAAATAAAATAATGTTTACTTTAAATTTTTAAAAAATAAATTATTTCTTTTTAATTTCTCATTTATGAAAATATATCATACATGATTCTTATTTCTATAAATTAACGACTAAAGCAGACAAATTTTTATGAATAACACACACATTTGCATAAATGAGAAAACTAAAAAGACAATTTATTTTTTAGAAACTAAAAACGAACTTTGTCTTATGTTATTTAGTTACTAATATGTTGAAAACATATTTAACCCTTTAAAATATCTCAAACTATATAAGTGGAACGAAAAAGAGGACATATATATTGACCCGTACTTTAGAAACTTACTCAAATAAATTACAAATACAATGAACAATGGTACACTTACTAAAAAAGAATGAAGACATAAAAGCTATATTGTTTAAAGTCTTTAACTTAACACCACAGCTTATAAACAAGATACAAAAAGATAGGAAGAGTGGAAAGAACAAGGAGGAAGAACTAAACATATCTATATATTTCTATTTGATAAGACAGGCAAGAGAAGAAAGAAGAAAACAGGCATTAATATATGGATTCTGCGCGCTACGCATAGGAAGGGGTACAGGCTATGCAAGCTAGAAAGAGAATGGCAGAAGAGGCACCATCCTCTTCCAGGTTGGAGCTGCTCCTTTTGAACTTGCCAGCTTTTCCTTTGTTGCACTGAATTTGTTTCTGCAGCTGCTGTTGCTGATTCTGAGCTTGTGGTTGCAGTTGCTTGTTCCTCTTCATTGCTTCTTCCACTTTAGACACCATAATTTCCTTCAGTGATGTTAAGCAAACTGAAACAGAAAATTAGGAGGCAAGAGGGAGAGAATATTGTGCATGGAAACAGCCATACATGCACCTCCCCCTTTTATAGAGTTTTCTGGTACCGAAATGCCCTTGGTAATATAATGGCTATTTGCCAGTTTTCACTTAGGTATCAGTTACTTCAAGTGGTATAAGGTTGGGCCCCCTTTCCCATATTAAAAAATGAGATATATGCCAACGAAGAAAGTTTTAATTGCTCTCCATGTATGTTTTGAATGTATCCAAGTTGTAAACTTGGAATGAACTAGCACCATTGACAAATGACAACTACATATTGCATACCATTATGACGGACAGATCCCTACTTTACACTGTTAAGTCAATCTTGCATTTCAAGATTTGATGGTAAATATCGCAAATCTATGTTACCCATCCATGTGAATCAAGCAAGATGGAAATTACTAGTTTCCTTCCATGTCCGCATTAATAGAAAAATGACACCTCAGCAGAAATTATTCACAAGCAAGAGATAAAATGATAGTTTTTATAAGAGTTTTTTTTTTTTTTATCACATGTCTTTTTTCTAAGGGAGGAAAAGAAACAAGTGAAAAAAAATAGGTGTATTTATGATTGTATAATTACAAATTACAACGAATGGGATTTACATATGTGCAATTGCCAGACTAGAACTTAAACCAGGGTTGTTTTTAATTATTCTATTATTGACATTGCTTAGGAACAACTACTAATCATTAATTGAAACAGCATGTGAGTATTAATTATTTTAATTTGGCTATAAAAGGGCATGATCATCCTCTCTGAGTGTCGGATTATTGATTATAGAATCAAATAATAAGAACGATGTTTTAGTTTATTATTGAAATCAATGATGAGAACATACAAAAGCTAATATAAAGTTGTCATAAAAAAGAAAACACATGAATAGGGATTTAAATCTGAACAACTACCATTACATGACAAAAATACTATCATTTCGATGAATTCAAATTATAAAGGATAGATACGAAGAGGTCAGCATTTCAAGTCTATGTTCGCCATAAACGTTGTACAGTGAATTCTTGTCGTGACCCTGGGGGATAGAGAGCTCTTCATGTGCGAAACCATGTGAGCATGTGCCTAACTTCTCGTCCTCTCCCACTCTGATCCGTTTCCCTTGGGCCCAATGGTTTTCTTTTGTAACTTATAATAACAACAACAATAACTAGCCGTGGTCTGCGGATTTTCTAATGGCCCACCTCTATTTTAGTCACCTAGTAACCAAAAATAATGATTAATAAGCATATACTAAAGCTTGTCTGTGAAGTGAAAACATTTTACGTATCTCTTGGTTGGTACATGAATTTACCTTGATGAGGTGAGCGCACCATTATAAAAAAAGCCCTACATCTCGTCCTTCACATGTTATCAACCGCGCTCCACGTGACCCTTTTGTTTTTGATGAACGATGTAGGATAATTAATGTATTAATGCAGCGAATAGCGACGCACTCTCTCTGGCTCAAAATAATTATTTTTTTTTGGTTTAGATCACAAATATCCTCCAGCTAAAGGATAACCCTGTTTGAGCTAAGTAAGACCACGGTTAAGTTGAAACAAACCCGTGCCAATTGATGTACACACTGGGTGGTAAATTTTTTTTCTTTTATATAATGAATCAGATATTTTTGTAGAGGTGCAAAACGGGCTACCTGGCCCATTGCGGGATGGCCCGATGTGGGCTACGAGCTATAATGGGCTGGGCCAAAAAGGCTCAAATTTTATTCAGTCTTTTAATTTGATGCCTAAGCCGGGGCCTGTGCGGGTTGTGGCTTTTTTATTTTTTTGGTTGAATTTTTTTAATTTTCTTCAAAATTCAATATTGAAATATATTGTGATAATTATTTTTATTGATATATTTATTTTAGTGTAATAAATAAAATATAAATAATTATTTTATTATATTATCACATTTATAAAAAGATTGAAATGTGATAATATGACAATCACTATAATTGTTTTTAATACAAAAAATGCTTATATATTATAAGGTAATCTCATTTATCATTTTATAAAAGTTACAATAAAAGTAGTTTTATATTTAATGGTCTATGCATAAGAGTTTGTAAACGTTGTAAAAATCTTATACCATTGTAAATATATGCAACTCAAAAAATAAAAAATGTAATACATGTATTATAACTCTGTAAGTAGTCTATGTCAAATAAATTAAGTTTCAAAAGTCTTCTAGAATCTTAAATATATGTAACTCAAAAAGATAAAATATAATTTGGAATTATGTATTATAACTTCATAAGTAGCCTTTGTCAAAATTAAATATCAAAGCCTACGTCAAACAAACAAAAGTTTGAGACAATAAATTAGTAATTATTTTTAGTCTCCTAAACTTTTTTTAGTATTATTTTCTCTCAATAAAATTTAAAAAGAAGCGGGTAGCCCGAACTCGACTAGGCTAGCTCGACCTAAGCCTGATTATGACGTAGGCTTTATTAGATCAAGCTAAAAAGGGCTGCATTTTATTTGGGTTCAAAATTTAAAGCCCAAGCCCAATATTTTAGAGGTCAGGTTCGGGCTAGCACAACTAGCTCAACCCATTTTGTCACCTCTATATTTTTGTGCATAAATCGTATTTTGAAGACCATTAATATTAAATAATTTTTATACCAACGATATTTTATATTTTAAAACGATAATTATAAATAATCGATGGTACAACCAATTATGTACTCTTAACTATCTGCTAATTTAATAATACGGACTTAGATTCATGATTCATTTGTCGCGCGCTTGCAGTAAGTCAAAAGTTTGAACCTTGATTCACTCAACTTTTTATTCAATACAAATAATAGGTTATTCGGATTTTGAAAAAAAATGACAAAGAAAAAGAAAACGCTAAATAAATTTATAAAATATACTATAATGAAAATTATGATCGTGTCATAGAAACGTTTATTTATGATTAAAGCTTTTTTTTAAAATGAAACAAAATCAGCCTTCATATTAGTCAAAAAAACAAGCTAGTTGTTTTTATAGCATGGACCAATTATTTTAGCTAACAATAAATGTTAATTGTAATTGATTTATTGTTTTATAGTTATGCCCCTGTATATAATGGATTGAGGGTGGAAATAGATTGAGTTCAACAAAACTTTACTTAAATAAGTCTAATATGTTTAAAAAAATTCAAGGTTTAAGTTAGACTTGTTTTTTTGTTATAGGCTTTTTTTATGTCTAACTTAGCTTTTTTGAAAGCTTGACTTGACATGTTAACCTACTTAAATGATTATTTCATATAAAGCTTTTAAATAGGTATGACCTTTTCCTAAATAGACTAATCAACTAATAGGTCAATGAAAAAAACTCTATGTAAAAACTATGAAAATTAAAACAACTACCACTCAAGGCACGAGACAGGGGTAGAAATAGGTAGGATAGGCTTTATAAGAGTCGAATCTAACTTATTTATATGATATAATTCTATTTTTAAGGTTTAATTTGACATTCAAGATCACTTATTTAAAAATCTATTTTGAGCATAAAGTTATCCTTCAATAAATTTATAAGTTTGACCCTTTATGTAAATCAGCAAGCTTAATATTTAAAAAGGTAAATAAATATATGATTTTAATACATTATAAAAAATTTAATAAAATAATAATGCTAAAAAATTATTATTAGATGGCTTAAATGTGATTTTTTTTCTTGTAATTTAGCGTTTTTTTGTTTGTAGTCCTTGTAAATTTTTATTTTTTTCAAAATCTTTCTCGTAAGTTATAAACTTTTCATTTTTACTTCCTGTCATCAAGTTTCGTTACAAAAATGTTAAATTGATGACGTTATTATGATGTTGGCATGTGCCACTTCAGAAAAAATGACGTCATGGTGGCATTATTAAGTGAAATGTTAGCAAAAAATGTCATATCAACAGTGTCACATCAGCAATATTGTCATGTCATCGTTACTATATAGGGGCTAAAAAAAACATTTACAGGGACTTAAAATGAAAAAAAAAAAAAAGGAATTTACAAGGACAATGACACTTTATTTTTATTTTTTCATTTTTAATCTTTCTACAGTAACGATGACGTGACACTATTGCTAACGCGACATTGATGGTGTGTTATGATGCTAACATGTCACTTGATGACGTCATCATGACATCATTTTTGTTAATGTGACACATATTAACATTAGCAATTTAATGTTTTTGTAATGAAACTTGACAACAGGAACTAAAAATGAAAAGTTTATAACTTACAAGGATGATTTTGAAAAAAAAAATTATAGGAACAAAAAATAAAAAAAATGGTAAATTACTGGGACAAAAATCATTTTTAAGCCTATTTACATTTACTTAAATATTTTAGCTTGTTAGACTAAAAGCCTTTCTAAATTGCTTAACAATGTGTTTGAATGGGTCAATTCAACAGAGCAATTCATTTTTTTATTGAATTTAAAATACTTTATGGGCAAATAAGTTATTTGGGTAGAGAATTTATAAAGAAATTAAAATTTTAGCATTTTTATGAGGTATTTACATTAACTAAAAAAATGGAAATTGAAGTTCTTAAGAAAAAAAATTCCGTTTCTTGCTCTCGCTTACACAACCCTTTTGACACTAGCACGAACTCTCACGCAAGTAGTGGTTCATCTCTCATGTCTAATCTAGAGTTTTATTTTTGATTTTGCTAATCTTTGTTCTAATCTTGCGCGCACACACACACACACACACTCTCTCTCTTCATTTTGATTTCATTTTTTATCTAAGGTTTCGTTTTTGATTTCATTTCAGATCTTTTTCTTTTTTTCACAGCATCACACCACAACTTCCTCAATGTTTTTCTTCTTATTTCTCAGTTGCACACACTTTAGGTATATTTTGTGCAACTCATTTGCTCTTCTCTTTGGTTTTATTGTTCATTTATTTTGATTATGTTGTTGGGTTATAGTGTTGTGTACTTGTGATAATTTATTGGTATATTATGCGTTGGTGAGATTTACTTGTATTTTATTGGTGTGCTACTGTATTGTGAAATTTTGCTTGTGAATTTTGGTACTTTTTAAATCATTATAAATTTTCTTAAACTGACTGAGTGTGGTGTGATTTTATTGTCATATAATTTGTGATTTTATTGGTAATATGTACATAAAGTGTATGTAAATAAAGCTACATGGATACACTATACATAGAGGGTTGGTGTCACTGCACAGATCATGCATGGATAATCTATAACAGTCTTAAAAGTTCATAGAGAACAAAAGCCAAACAAGCTTCTTTTTTTATCTGATTCAAAAAGGGTAACCAACCAAAGCCTACATTATGATATTGACTATCATAGTAGTTTATTAGCCAATCCAGGAGATAAAGCAAAAACTATATAACATTTCCAACAGAAGCAAAAGATTGATGCCAATAAGCAAAAGATTGATGCCAATCTTAAGTAGTCTTTCGCTAAAACATATTCTCTGTCATTTAAGCTCGTTCCCTTAAGGCAATGTTTGGTATATATCAGTTATACACTCAATGAGTGAATAACTTCTATTCTTACAATAAGGGATCATAAAAAAATTGTGGCAATGTGTTGTATGTAAATAGCTGTAAACTTTTTGTTGTATATTCCTTTCCCAGTTCAAACCCAGTATTAAATTTTTAGCCAAATGAATGTAATAAGTGCAATAATTGATAGATTTTGGGAAGAATAAATAAGATAGGAGTTTATGGATTTATTCTCAAAACCAAAAAAATACTATGAATAGTAAAAGTTGTTGCTTAAGCATAATAAGCCCTATATATATAGTCATTTTTTTACTAAACTTGTGTGGGTTTGCTTGTTTTTTAATTGGATGTGGTGTGACCTTGATGTCTGAGCTCAGAAAATGAGGACAATCAATGATATTGTAGTATTAAAATTTAAAATAATAACATAATAGTCATTCAAATCATTCTAGGTTTGCAGAACACTTGTAAACAAATAGAAATATGAATATTTTTTTTAACCAAAGCCAATTATTAATTATTCATTCAAACAAGCAAGTATATATCCAATGCATGTGAAAGCACATGCATTGGATATATACTTGCCATGCAGGGTGACATTTGAGACTATTAGGTTGTTCATGGAGTTTATTTTATAAACATTTTGTGCTTCTGTGAGAAAATGTGCTCATATTGTTCATGAGGTAGTGCTTGAAATTGTGAGATATGTTGCAGTGAAATCCTCTATTATTGTGACTTTATGTCTCTTATTGTGCTTGCACATAATGGGTGGAGCCTACGCTTTGGTCCCTACTTAAGTAGCTGCGACTACTTTCATTCACCAAATAGATGTGATCGGTTATTTAAGCTAGAAAAGTTTTCTGGAACTACTACTTCTTTGTCCATGCAGCTATATCATCATATCTATATACCATACATAGATTAGTTTTGTAAATGATTTTGAAAATTTTATTAAAGAATGTATAGTGACCATATACATAATCCTTCCTCCAATCATGTCTTCTCTTACATTGTAGAACTCTTGGGAGAACCACCTTCAAGAACTCCCTCATAGAAAGCCCAGCATTCATCAACCAGCAGTACCATTTATTTTGGGTGTTATCATTCTTGATTAGATCCATTCTTGAATTGGAATCTTGTTGTAAATATATCATTCTATATATGTTGTTGGTTTGACATTTTTCTATTGACCAAGGGTACATGCGCAGGTCATTTTGAATTTTGTCCCCCTCCCCCCCCCCCCAATGGATATAACTACTCTACTTCATGACAAAACTAACTGAGAGGGATTTCCTAATGCCTTGTTAACTCATTGTGGTTAATACTCCCCTCCCGGATAATTTTTTAAAATGTTGCTAGCATTTCATATACTACTATTGTTATTATTGTTACACTTAATCTATGCTTGAAAATTTTGGCATATTACTAACAGGCTAAGCCTCACCTATTCTTTGAGATTGCTTTCTTGGATTAGCTCAGTAACAATGCATGTGAAAGCAAATATATCCAAAAGAGAAGAAAGTTTTAATACTCTGTGGTGCTTGTTAATAAAAAAATGTCCCTACCACACTGCCTATGCAATTAATTAATTAGTTCTTTTGTTCAATGCCATACAAGGGTTTACTTTCCAATCAATCTATTCTACGTGGCTTCCTAAATCAATTCCATTTGCATATAACCCTGGTGTTGTCCTTATTCTTTGGTCTTTTGATATACTTGGAGCTTTGAATATTTGTCCTTATTCTTAGTATGTAGTATTTATCTGTCTTGGCTCTTGTGAATCATGTGTAATGCTTTCAAATTGTGCTTTCTTATTTTGTGCCTAGAATGTTGTGTGTGGTGATTTACAGTGTATGATGCTGTCATGTTCAAAGTGAAAGTTCAATCCTAAAATTAGAATTGACTTTTGCTAGTGTGGAATAGCCATAGGATGATTTATGGGATATTTTGAGCACATGTTGCGTTCAAATTTTTTTAGAAGGTATTATTTGAATTGAGTCGTTCTTCAATATTGAATTTGACTTTACATAGTATGTTTACACTTGCAGCGAATCAATGATATTTAGGTGTTTTGTGAGTTTTTGAAGAGTAAGGATCCAAATGATGGAACATAGCACTATAGCATTGCACATTTGATTTTTGTTTTTTTAGTTCAATGACCAAGCACATTGATTGGTATAAATCTGATTGTTGGTTTCTGGTTTAATGCTTTATATTCAAAGCACATTTGATTGCTTTTTTTTTTAGTTCAATGACCAAGCACATTTTAGTATTGTTTTTTCTTTTTAGTTCAATGACCAAACACATTGATTGATATAAATATGATTTTTGGTCTTTGGTTTAGTGCTTTATATTCAAAGGTATAGGCAATGGATGAAAAAATAACTAATGGATAATTAAATAAGGACGAGTTCAATTTTATGAGTTGAAATGGATTATTAGTTAGGATTCAAGTTGAATCTAATTGCTCCAATATTCAATAAATAAATAAAAGGTATTTGTATTAACCAATAATTTTAATATTGAAATTTTAGTTTTTTTTAAAATAAATATTTAAAAAATTGCATTTAGTGAAGTTTGAATTACTCTATCAAAACAAAGAAACTAAAATACAAAAAATTTGATGAATTGCTTCATCCAAACAACATATTTAAAAAATGAAGGAAATTTAAAATGAAGAGAATTCAAATTTCATGCATTTTAATTTCCTTGAAATTTGAAAATTTTCCATCCAAACGCATGGTAAAATTTGATATTTTTAATCAAATAGACTTTTATAAAAGTCTTGATCTAGTTTGTTTTATATAAAAGTCTAACCTGACTTGAATTTAATGTAAGCTAAGCCATAGATTTTTGTTGTACAGTCTTACATATATTCCACTTCTAATTGAGAGTTTATAAAGATATGCACACACACACACACACACACACATACATATATATATCTTATCTTTACAATTATTTTGTTTTAAATAAAATAATATTATAGATTCAGTTTAAAAATTGAGAATCTACCAAACTTTGCTAATTGACCAAAGTGGGTTAGTTTTACAAACTATTTATCAAAGTAGGGTTGTTTTGAAACATATTACCAAAGTGGGGGTGGTCAACGTTGGAAAACACTAGTCAGACTAGTGTTTTCAATTCTACATCAGCATTTTTATTATTTTTTTAATTTAACTGCAGAAATGGCTAGGTGGTTGCCACGTGGGATACCCTAGTGGCAGTAATGTTTTCAAAAAATGTTACCGCCACTGAAGTATCTCACGTGGCAGCCATTTGGCACACAATTAACAATGTTGATGGATATGTGTGCAACACGCTAGTACTACTAGCGTTTTCACTTTTTTTTTTAAAACAAAAAAAAGGTGACACGTGTGGAATATGCTAGTACTACCAACGCTTTGTTTTTTAATTTATTTATTTTTTAAAAATAGAGAACGCTAGTTTTTAAATTATTTTTTAAAAAAATTTGGATACTAGTGTTTTTGCTTTTTAAATTTTTATTTATTTATTTTAAAATTTGGAAATTTCTAGTAGTTTTCGCTTTTATATTTATTTGTTTTTTAAAATAATAGCGAAATGAAAGCAAGCTCTGGCAATATAGATTTGAATCAGAAATATTGTTTCCCATGAGACATCTTCGTTTTAAAAGGAGACCTTTTAAGTTATTCTATAAAACTAAAAAAATCATGTACTAGCCTGTATAATAGCGAAAATTACTAGCGTTTTTCAAATTTTTTTTTAGAAGTAAAAATTAAAAAGCAAAAAAACTAGTACTATTAGCATTTTTTGAATTTAAAAAAATAAAAATTTAAAAACTAGCGTTCTCTGTTTTTAAAAAATAAATAAATTGAAAAGCGAAAACATTAGTACTACTAGCGTTTTCCAAATTTAAAAAAAAATAAATGAAAATTTAGAAACTAGCGTTCTCCATTTTGAAAAAATGAATAAATTAAAAAGTGAAAACGTCAGTACTACTAACATATTTCACACGTGTCACCTTTTTTCATTTAAAAAAAAAAAAGCAAAACGCTAGTAGTACTAGCGTGTTGCACACGTGTCCACCAACACTATCAATTGTGTGCCAAGTAGCTGTCACCTGGATACCCTTTCTGTAGTTAAATTAAAATAAAAAAAAAATGTTGACGTAGAATTGAAAATGCTAGTTTGACTAAAGTTTTTTAGCATTGACCACCTCACTTTGGTAATATGTTTCAAAACAACCATACATTCATAAGTAGTTTGTAAAACTAACCCAGTTTGATCAATCAGCCCTCAAACTGAAACTGTATGTTCTTTTTGAATTGAAGACGATGGCAATCCTTTATATATTAATAGTCAGATTGAAATTCTTTCCAGTTTTAAACAAATTGCATGAAATCATAGCCACAAAATATGTTCCATTTTATACTTGACAAAATATAAACCATTATATCCACCATTGCACCATCGTACAATTTTTTAAAAACTCAAGAAAATTCATCAATAGCCATAGCATTTTATGTACGTGGAATTCGGCTTTGTTAGTTATTACATTTTATTTTTAATGCTTATATATGTATATTATGTAAAGAAAAATGAGTTCAAAAGTAATATTAAGCCTTTGCACAAATATTACTGCTACTATGTTAATACTGAATTTGTTCTTGTTTTACTAACAACATGTGGTCTAGGGAAAACACCATTAAAAAGAGTTAAAAGGTCTATTTGCTTTAAGAAAAGAGTGAATAATGTATGCAATAATTATCATATATGATAAATTTGTTAACTTTTATAATAATTATCTTAAAAATTATATCAATCTTGATAGTGTAATTTTTTTTTATAGTAACAATGCATAGAAATTAAATTCTTAAAACTTTTTTAATTTTCTATTTTAACTTTTATTTAAAAAAGTCACATTACTTCCATTTTATTTAATTTTAAAAAAAATTATATAGAGAATAATTAAAATAATTTTTCATTTTTTTCTGTTTTCATTTTTGGCTAACCCAAATTCGGATGGTTTATGGCTTGATTTACTAGAGCAATTTGCTTTTGGAATATTCTTAATGGATTTATCATCGGTAATCTTGCCATTCTCAACCGTATAATTATGATTCTTTCGCATTTAATCTCTATATAAGGAGCATTATGCGTGATCTTAGGTATGCCTATTGTCACTATGCTTAAGTTCTTAAATATTAAAGTGTCTTTGTATATATCCACTCTCATCACACGTTAATTATAGGCTTTGCAGTGAAGAAGATGCGTCTGCCATAGGAGAAGAATCGAATCACCAACCAAATCTTAACTCGAACAATATAGTATTTGAGAATCCTTTTCCATCACACCTTTGTTCTTTCACATTCCCAACATATCACGTGAGCAAGAATAGATTAGACATAAAGGAACTTTGGGCACAGTCATTATTTGGGTCCCTAATTATATAAAATACGATATATATATATATATATATATATATATATATATATATATAACAAAGTACTTGAAACACAAGTTTAGCTCGCTAGCAAACAAATGTTCAAACTTGACTTTTTATTTTAAAAGAGGTAAATTTAAAAGTTAGGCTTTGGTTATTTATAAGAGTTTAATGGTCATGCACTGACAGTATAAAGTAATTTTACATTGTTATCTAATCATAAACTATCATTCATTATAAGTTTGTTGACTTTTATAATAAATATTTTAAAAGTCATATATTAATAGTAAATTATGATTGGATGACAGTGTAAAACTTTTTACACTAACAGTACATGACTATTAAACTCTATTTATAAACATGAAACTTATTGAGCGAGCTTGTTTAACTCGTTTATATTTGATTATTATTCTTTTTCTTTATATCTAATCTCTTCTTGAGATATTTTTAATTTTATTAATTTAGTATTTTATAGATATTTTCATACTAGAAGATGAAGTATAAATAGGAAGAGAAAGAGCTAGAGAAAAAAAATTGTTTAAACATAAAATTTAAATAATTATAATTCTCTAAATAAAATTATAATTTATTAATAAATTGAAATAATTTTCATTATCTATATCATTTTCTTATTTAAAATTAACATTTTTTGGTTATTGTATAGATATAGACACTCACAAAAGCTATTTACAAATTTATAACGTCAAATATATCAAGTTTACTTATATAATTAAATTTAAAGTCAAGCTTAAACTTATTAATTTAGTAAAACAAAGAAGTTAGTTAATTGAACATTTAACCAGTTGACTTCAAATAATTTACAAATAATTCAAATCATTTCCAAGGTCGATAATTGTCATTATGCTAATTATACATAATATATCCCATAAATTTGGCAATACCAATTTAATAACATTGCACATTTGGATTAGTTTATTTTGGGGTTTAAACAAAGTTTTGTTTTTATTTTGTATAACTTTCTTGTATAATTTTTAGAAACAACTTTTTCCAAACATACATTATGTCCACTTTTGCTTATTCTGAATAATTGAAAAATCTTAGAGTACTCTGATTCTGATTCAACCGAAACAGGTTAATTGCTAAATGCTAATAGCATATGTACAGCCAAAAGTTATTGCTGTTGCTATTGATAATGATAAGACAAGCATCTCCAATACCGAACATCATGAGAGATTTTTAACTCTCTTTTGATGAGTCTTATTATATCACATTATTTTTAAGAATTTTAGTAACTTTTCGTTCTAATAATGCAACTCTCTAAAAATTAAAATGAATCCTAAAAATTATTTTACATATTTATATTTTTTTTAAAATGAGTCCTATACACTACTTTTTAATTATTTTTTAATGATTTAATAACTGATTTTTATTTAAGAACAGTTGTTACACATGACATTCACATCATCATCTTTCAATAATAAATTCAATTAATTAATAACTATTCTTAACTTTAAGAACTCTCCTAAGAACTACCATAGAGATGCTCAACTTCATAAACTCAATGTCTGTTGCGTTTGAAACCGACAAGCAAGTAAAGTAAGGATGAGGACGTGAACCCATAATTCTAGGCATGCAGGGCCCTGAGTTTTAGAATATGGGATGTTGGCCATTCCATGAACAAGCCATTTTCATTATTTTGACCCCAAGGGCTCTAGTGGAGGAATTAGTTTACCCTGTCACTTGCCTAAATTCATTGGTTCTCTGAGCCTCAATCCGAATAAAGATATCATGTACGTTGTAATATTTGGACTTTCTTGTATAGGGCATAAAATTCTCCACGCAGCTAAGGATACAGCCATGTTTAGGTGAGGGGTCCTGCTAAGGGTCTATTTGTTTAAAAATGAGGTAGATGTAATTTTGATAAAATTAATTTTAAATTATTAAACGTTATTAAAATATGTATTTAAATTAATTTTAATATATTATATTGGAGCATAAGAGGAATTAATTTTAATGACTAGATAAACGTTGGTCACATGAGGAGTTTCTGAGTTTGAGAGTGTTTCATATCAACTATGTTTCCTAGCATATTATGTCTTGCGACACACACTGGTTGCAAAACTTGTCCTCCTTTTCAGAGGTTATCAGTTGCTATCGCTAATAAATGAGTCTGAAACATCACAATTGGTTCATGAATTTGGTTCTTGGCGAATGAAGCAGGTGACAGGTGGAATTGTCTATTGTTGGCAATGGCTGTCATCAACTAACCACATCATCACACGTCAGGGTCACACGATTGAAGTAGAAGAAAAAAGTAGGACACACCTAACAAGGATGTAAGTAAATGATTGAACTCAATTATGCGGGCTGTTTTATCTCGAATAAAATATCGACTTGGCTTCCTTCGCTTATTAAATTCTTTTGTTGAGCAGAAAAAAAGTTGAAGTATTGCGCCAAACTTGTATTGTTGGGTCAAAATTTTAAATTTTTAATGTGAGTTTAGAAGAGTTTAATTCGGTACTTGATAAACTATGGACTCATTTTAGATTTTACCGTTTCATTCGGTTACTTTGGTTCTTGAAATTTAATGCCACACAATTTTTAAGTACTTATGCGACGAAAGAAATCTTTGATCATCATATGCTTTTTTCCCCACTTCGGCCAACTCTTACTTCGCATCCCACAAATATCAAATATAATTCTTATATGGTTATTTAACATTTTAATTACTAAACTTATGTCATGACTAATGCGTGTTTAAATTAGTTTGTTTAATATTTAAAATACCATATAATAAATTTAGGCGTAAATATGTTTTCAGTTTCTATAAAATGGGTAGGTTTTAATTTTGGTCCTTGTGAAAAATTTCTTTGGTATTTATCCCTCAAAAATATAAAATTATTATGTTTGGTCCGTATTATCATATGACACTTATTAATTACTTAAATGTTTAACAAAAGGTCAAGTAACCATATTAGGTAACACCTATTAGTATATGTGGTACTATGTCATCAACATGTGACACACCTTTAAAATGTTTTCTAAATTTTCAAAATAAATTTTATTTATCTATCTTAAAATGAATGTTAGGGATCAAAAATAGTAATTTTAGATTTTTGAGGGATGAAAATCAAAAAAAATATTTTATAGGTACTAAAACTAAAATTCACTTATTTTATAAGGACCAAAAACAATATATGATTTAAAATTTTAGAGGAATGAAAAACCAAAAAAAAAATTACAGGGACTAAAATCAAAATTCACTCATTTTATAGGGAATAAAAATATATTTAAGCCATAAATTTATTAAGAGAGTCTTTGAAAATTTTGTTTTTTTCGGAAAAAATAATATATAAGACGTTTTATAAGATTTCCTTTTGTTGTCTGATAAGTTTTCATGGGCAAGGAATAAATTATTTTTGAACTCAATGAAAGAAAGGTGGGCATATACTAAAATAGTGACATGTCCAAATTGAACCCATACGACCACATCCAATCACAGTCCACGACTCCACGTGGATTAGATATTGGGCTAAGCCCAAACGTCCATCGACTAAATTAAATTTAAGGTCTCAGAGTCTCTGTAGAAGGCAACAAAGCCTCGCCTTGGATCCTAGAGGTCCTCCTTGAAGAAAAATAAAGGCAAAATAACTATAATTTGGTCTCATAAAATGATAATCTGTATTGACTTGGTTCTTAAAATATTACGTGTCTATAATTTAGTCTCTAAACGTATAAAGTTCATCTATTATTTTTTAATTAAATGTTTGAATTAGCACGCTAAATGTCATTTGAAACAAGTGTAGGTGGATGTGGAATAATGTGTATATCATTTAGTCCTTAAATATGTAAAGTTCATTACAAATTAGTCTTTCTGTTGGTGGTTGTTAAGATTTTTTTTATATAAAAAAAAAAAACTAATTTTGACTCGTTAACTTTATATATGAAATATTAAATGTTACATGGAATCAGTGTTTTAAAAACTAGCTCGGATTGGCCGGTTGGACCAGTTAGACTCGAAACCGGTTGTGCAATCGGTCTGAGTTGATAATTGGATCGGACATGCCATCGACCAGTACAAACCGGTGTGACTTAGTTGGTTTTGTGGTTGAATCGGAGAATCAACTAGTTGAATCGGTGAACCAGCTAGTTGAACCGGTGAATCAGCGGGTTGAACCAAACCGGTTTAAAGGAAAAAAATTTAAAACATGAAATAACATCGTTTTAACTACAATTATTGAAAAAAAAATAGAAATCCCAACTTATAATATAATTTACATATTTAAAAATATTTATTTACTATGAATTTTAATTATAAAAAATATATATATTCATATATGAAATGATAATTATAACCAAAATTAAAATCTAAATGCATGTATGCATATGACATAAATGTCTCTTGTGTTAACTTGAATGTGTAATCTTCATTCACTTGCTCTTGTTTGTTTAACTTGAATGCGAAATTTTTAGTCTTTTTTTCCTTCACCCTTATCTCAAATACTATTGTAAATTTTTTATTTATTTCTAGGCTACACATCGCCATTAAAATTTAATTTAATAAATTTTATAGGTCTAAAATTTATATGTCATAAATATTTTTAAATTTTTTAACAGAAATTGAATTATGTGGTTCAATTAGTGACCCTTCGGTTCAACTATTGACCCAGTGACTTAATGCCGTGACCAAGGTGATAACCAATCCAGGTTTTAAAACATTGCATGGAATAACTTTATCATAATCACAATGTAAAATAATAATTATCTCGCCCAACTAATTTGTATTTCAATAAAAATATTTAAATATAGTGTATAATTTAGAATGCACTTTCATTAAAATAACTAAATGTATTATGAAAAGACACAATGTCTTATTGTGTGTGTATCATGGGTTCTGTATTGGAAAGCACGCAATTGCTTGCAAAAGAGGAAATTTTGGTTGGGGAAGTCTTAGGTGTAAGGTAATTGGGATATATTGTATGAGGAGGGGGGTTGCAGTGATGTGTTCTGTGTAAGGGCGTCTTGAACCTCACATATCGTGTACTTTGTTGCTCAACCTTGCACATCTTGTGCTTGGTATGCTTCTTGATAATAAATTTATTTGTTTTAGTCGATCAAAAAAAAAAAAAGTCATCAAAAGAGGTAAAACTTTGGCCACTAAATAAAAAATGTCATTATAAACTTGACTAACTTAAACCTCATACACAAGAATGGACAATATAAAGAGGAAGCTTTGTAATCTTGACTAACTTAAACCTCATACACGAGAGTAGGAAAAGAAAAAAAAAAGAAACTTTATTTGACTCTTGACATAAAAAAAAAACTGAAAATACTTCTTAGCTTAGCATGACTTACAATTTAATGACTCTAATCTTGCAAGATTCAAAATCATTTTTTAAATCTTTGACAAATTGAATGTTTACGAACAAGACTAGGAGTGTTAAGATGACTCACATTAGTTAGAAACATAACCAAAATACTCCTTATAAGACTTAAGCAACCCTTTCCTTTAACTTAGCTTTTATGGTTAAATTAGACTTTGTCCATTTTTAACATGGTAACAAAGTATCTAATATGACGAAATGGTCTAGAGTTCAACCCTGTCCCTATTTTTTTTAATAAAAATGTTGAGTTTTAGTGCAATAAGCACATTTAGGCATGTATATGAGTCCTTTTTCAAAATTATGATACATGAAATATATGTATTATGGTTTTAGAAGACTTTGTACTTTATGTCAAGCCTGTCACCACAATTATGATCATTATCAATCTACAAATCACTTGTAATTTGAAGATAAATTTCTCATAACCCCCCAATTGTTTCTTTAACTATTTGATCATACCTCTTTAGTTATCTATATCCATGTTTAATGAGGTATGTTTCACGGAACATTAAGCATTCCATGTGTGCATTTAACATGTTCATTTAGTCATTTTGTTAAACAATCTTAACAATTGTCAATTCACAAAAAAAAAATTAAAAAAAAAATCTTAACAATTGTTAACAATATAACTAATCTATAATGAACTTTACACATTTAGGGATTAAACTATATACATGTCATCCAACATACGTGTGACATTTAATGTTTTAATTATGTGTACAATTAATGTGCCCACTCTATTATTTCATTAGACTATGTTAAGAGTTGTTAATAGAAGGACCAATTTAGAATCAACTTTGTACGTTCAAAGACTAGACTATATACACACAATCTTTGAAGGACCAAATCAACATAAATTATCACTTTAAGGGACAAAAATTGTATATTTACTTGATAAAAAACACAAAGGAGTTTAATTGTTTGACTTAAAGTTTGCACAAATTGATGTTGATAGAATGATTTTAAATCATTAGTGTAATTGAGATGTGTGCCTATGTTAATTTGAACCCCATATTTACGTTAGAATGTGTTTTTCATTGGAAAGTGCAAGAAATAATTTTGTAATTTTAAAACAAACAATGACTTAGATGGTGGATCTTAGTCATAGGAAAATAATCAAGTATTGATATTTTCTTTACTTCTTTTCTTCAAAACCTTATGCTTCTTGTAGTAAGAATGTAGAAACCAAGAGCTTTAGGGATGACAATGGGAGTTTAAAAGGAGTAGTAATGATAATTAGATTTGTAATCTTTTATTTTAATTGAAGAATGACAATTGGATTGAGACTTAATATGTACCTACAAAATTAATTCTAATTGATAAAGTTTTTACGTTGAGTTTAAGTCTAAACACTAGTAATTACCTATAAATCAGGGTTGGCCCAATGGTGAGTGAGACATAAAAAGCAAATTTTGAGAGAGACTCTTTTACTTTAAATGAGAGAGCTATATGTTAGGTCCTTTGCCAACGTATGTGGCCTTTTTCTTTTATAAAAAACTAATAGCAAATAATTTTTTATAGTGAACCTAAAGCTTGAGCTTTAGCAGCCTTACCCTTACGTCAATCTTGCTACAAATTTGTTGGAATGAGTATTATAACACTTGACTTACTCAATTACATGCAACACACACACACACACACATTATTGCTAGAATTTAAAAGACTTTAAATTTTTTAATTGAGTTAAATGTTACACTTTTGAGTGATACTTTATTTCATTTTTATAATTAATTTTAATATTAAAATAATATTTTTTGTTTTACTAATATATAAAAAAAACACATAAATATTTTATTTAACCAAAATGTAAGTAATGGGTTTGTATATATAACTATAAGTATATTGGTACCTATTGGGTAAACTCAAATATCCTTACCCATTGTTATCTCTACTCTAATCAAATCCAAATTCAAGGATATTGCTAATAACACTTCTTCATTAATGTAGTGACCTTTGTAATTGACCTTTTAAGTAGATAGTTTCACAATAACAATCATGGGTAACAATATTGAACTCATCTAAATCAATGGAAGCTTCAATCACCTTATCACAAAAATCTTGTTGTCACCTATTGCGACAATTTTTAGCTTAGCTTATGTTGCCTTTAGAATAGTTGCCCTTATGAGTTTTGACCCATTTTTCCACCTTTCTTTTTGCTATTATTGATCTTGGAATTATGTTTTCTTGCTCTTTACAATCTTTTTTTGACTTTTCTTCTGACACTTCTTGATCTTAAATATATGTTGCTCTTGCTCTTCACAATATGTCATAATAGTATAGATATTGGATTGTACACATCAAAGTCAATTTCATTGTGATCCTTTTGTTTCTCGTGGCTACCCTTCATGGCTTACATAAGCTACTGAGGTGTTTGTGGACTATGGTGTGAAACATAAAGAAAATGGAAACCAACAAGTAAAAGATGACAAATGCAATGACAAACAATAACTAATAATATATGTTGACAATCAAATATTTAGTAAAATAATAATTTCATGTGATGCTCACATCTTAAATCTTTGTTAGACTTTTTCTCATTTTAGTCATTGTCATTGAAAACTACTCGACTAAATCAATACATTTTAATTTTGCATGGAACTAATTTGCAATATTAGTAGTTAAACCTTTAATAAGTATCAAATAATTAATCTTAACCATTAATTTATTTATTCTTATACTCAATGGTTTATACAAATTGGTCCACAATGGACTACTTTTGTGTTTTTATTTTTTAGTATACAATGGTCGCACTAAAATTATAACATATGACATCATACATATTACTTCAATTCCCATCACTAGGCCAACCTTAATTACTGTTGTTTTAGTTGATGTTAGACCACACCCAATTTAAAATAATACATTTTACATATTCATTTATTAAAATTTAGGATTCTAATTCAATTGAGCAAGGAGTTTAACCATGTTATATCATAATTTGTAGGTTTTATTTTTCTTTAATGACCTTTTCCCTTTATTTAAATGGGACTATTAATAAGTGTGAAAGGACGTTGTTTTTTATTTTTGAGTGAAGTTTTAATGATATTATGAATGCGTGATAATAGCATTATTTTTTTTTTCACATTGAAGTTTCATTGGATATCAAATAGAACAAAATAAAGTAAAATAGGGTGAAGTAAAATGAAATAAAATAAATTTATTATTTTTTATCGTTTATTGTTTATATATTTTTATTATATAATGAAAAGCATTGTTTCATTTCATATATTCAAACTGGAAGGAAAATTAAAAAGAGGAATATTGGATGAAATGCATTTCATTAGATTTTATTATTTTATCTTATTTTAAACAATTTCAATAGTAGATTTTTTTTTCAGTCTAAGACTATCAGTATCTAAAAGTCGCATTATGCTTTGACTTATCCTAATTGAGGTAAGTGAAACAATTTAAGAAAACAAAGTCCTCTTGGTATCTATTTTTTTTTGTTTAAAATACTCGAATCCAAAATCTCGTTTTAAGAAAATTTAAAGTCCTCACTACTTGAGTTAGGTTGGTGTATCTTAATAGCAAAATTTAAAAATGATTTTATTTTAATTGATGTTTCCCATTAATCTAAATATATCTTAATGAATTTGACTATTATAAATAATAGTTTGTCGATAGTTATCTCTCTTTCTTGATTGTGAATCTTATACAACCTTGCTTCTTGCGTTCTTGAATTTTTATAAAGATTTTTTGTTTTTGGTTCTAGTCTTAGACGGTTAGTATCTTCTTCTTTTTTTTTTTTTGATGCATAGACGGTTAGTATGGTCTTCGATAGAAGATACTTTTATTTGAATTGGGAATATTCATATTATGGTGAGACTATTTCTCCCGATAGAAATTTTTTCCATACACGATGTTTCAACATAATATTTTGCTTAAAAGGAATTAAGCATTTACAACTTAAACCCATCACCTTTGGTCTTATAAAGATATTTTGAACAAAGGAAACGAATATAAAGAATTAGATAATTATTCAAAATTAAGTTATAGAATCATGAGGTTTTAATATTAGGTAGTTTTTTTTTTTTTGTTCATTACCTTCATCTAATTGAATGCGACTAAATTTTGATTACAATACCAAGAAAGATAAGTTACTGAAATGTCTTTAAACAAATAATGTCCTAAATAACATTACTTATAGAATCATGGATATTTTGGAGTGTTAAGAAAATTTCATGTGAAATTCTCACATAAGATAGAAAAGGTTTTTTATGTAATTTTTTTGGTGAGATATGTGTTCAACAAGATGATTAGATGTGTTATTGGCAAAAATAAAAAATGAGATGAACCTCTAGCAATCCAAGGAAAGGGGATGATAAGGAAGTGCATTAATTTGTTTTCATTGATAAGTTACTAAAGGTGAAAGACTTCTAATTAAAAAATTTTGACAGAATATTTTGATATAATGTTGATTTTGGATATTAACACGGAGAGATTTTCTTTCTCTAAATACCGATTTGGTGGGTCGACCCAGTGGGAGGAGGAATAGTTAGGTGCCAAAATAGAAGTCCCAGATACCTCTTGGTTAGACTAAAATACCTATTTAGTTTTACTTATTTTTTTTAAAAATAATTATTTTTTAATTAACTTTTATATAAAAATTTTCAAAGTAAAATATTTCTTTAAAAAAAAATCTTTCTCGGACATATTCTAAGATATTTTAATTACTTAATGAAAAGCAATTATTAAAATACCAAATTTAAAAGGAATATGAATGAAATTGACTGAAAACAAATATAACTAGGAATGGATGTAATTAAATTATAAGTTTTTTGTGAATGAAAAAAAAATAGATGTTAGAAGAACTTTACTCTCTTTAAATAAGTTCATTTGCCTTAATTCAAATTAATTGGAAGTTCAAGGTGGCTTCCAAACATTGAGGGTATTAAGCAAATAGTTAAACATTTTAAATTTACAGAAATAAAATAGAGTCCATTTAGACAAAGGTGAAAACTCTTCTAAAGTATGAGAAGATGTATAAAGTAAAAAAATAAGAATGTATTTATCATTGTCGTAAGAAAAAAAAAAGAATTTATTTATCATTGAGTTAAAATTATGAGATAGTTAATTTAAAATAAGATTAGACATAACTTTATCTTTCACTTTATACACCTTTTCACTAGTTAAGTCCAAAGAATAAAAGAACAAAAATTTAAAAAATCAATTAATTATAACAAAATTTCATTAAATATCAATTCAGAGATACACAAAGTAAAATAAATAAAGGCATATTTAGCTAAAATGGCCATGAAAAACGTGAGAAAATATATAAGTATTTTTCACTTTTTTAAATGTGGAACTTGTATTTTGTGTAGATAAAAATTAGTATATTTGATATAATTATCAAATTGGGACCATTGGATGAAAAATTAGATGATTCAACTTCTAAATTTAAGTTTCAAAACCATTTTACTTTGAATATACCATGTGATATTTCATCCAATGATCACTCCGGTTTATTAATTATACCAAATCCACTATTTTTTGGTGCATTGAACCCACGTTCTTTGATGTCATCATTCCTTAACTTCTTTAGGGTTTGATTGAAAATGAGAGAATCACAATATTTGTTTAAAAAACAAATAGTTGAGAGATTGTAATAATTTCATAATTTGTTCAGTTATAATCGAATTCAAGCTAAAAACTTTGAAACTAAAACAAATCGACTGAGTAAAAATTTGGACCAATGTCATCCATTTACTCTATCGGTTAAGTTGGATGGTGGGTTGATCAAGTTCCAAATGCATCGGGTGAACATGTGCGGGTTGGTTTATGAAGTGCAAGTGTTTTTAATTTTCACTAGAGAATCAGATTTCCACTCATCAGCGACTTATTTAACTTCATCAAAGCACAATCATATCGGTAGACGACTGTTCCTCTTTGTCAAGTTGTAGATAAGAATTTCATGCATTTTAAAATGATGATATTATGATGGTGAGCAATTGAAGAAGAGTGGTTGTTAGGGTGGGGTGGTGGGACACAGAGTGTGGAGCATGAGGAAGTGGAAGAAAGTGGCGAATGTGTTGAGTGAGGCCGTTCTCAATTGAAAATTTGTGAGTGATGAAGTGATCAAGAAGATGTAGTAACACTGTAACACGCTTGCATTATTTCTTGAAGCCTTAAATAAAACAAACACAAACCTGTGTATTCCTGTGTTAGCCTCTGGGATTTATGGATTGATGACGGTCTATGATTGGTAAAAAGAAAGGCCCTCGTATTACTAGAGTGATGTCCAACGAGATTGCTAAGACTCTGACTTTCTTTATTTAAAATTTGTAATAATTAGCTTTGAAAATGTAAATTTTGAAATAAGAAAAAAGCGCACAAGAAGGGGGGGTTGAATTGTGCGTTTAAAAACTTTTTCGAAACAAGAAGATTAGTCTGGAAAATGTTTTTAAAGGGTAGGGATAGAGAGAAGAAAATACAAAAAATTTTATACTGGTTCACTCAACCTAAGCTACGTCCAGTCCCTTCACCCAGAAGGTATCCACTAACCAACCTTAGGTTACAAGTATTGTTCGTGGCCTCTTCAGGCTTTACAATGCAATCACCCTAGATTGTTTAACTCAAGTATTGTTTTACACTAAGCCTCTTCAGGCTTTTACAACACAACAAGTGTTTTTTAAAATAAAGGTCAATTCACGTAGTGAGGATTTGAAAGATTAAGCTCAAGATCACTTTGAGGATCTTTACAAGATATTTGCTATCGTCCACTAGACGCTATTTTTAGAGTATTACAATAGACTTTATGTACTTGTTCTTTTTCACAGACTTCGCCTTTTCTTTTCACTTTGCACTGCTTTGCTTCTTCGTTGGTGCATGCATATATATATAGTCTTCAAGAAAAAGATTCGTTGTAGAGGATTTTGACTTGTTATGCAATGAAAAGCATGCGAGTTGTCTTTTCAGAAAGGTCAGGCATGATAGTTTTTAGACTTGCACTAAAAAGGAAGGTGCAGGACTGCGCTGACAGTCTGTTCTTCTGAACATTCTTCATTTGTCTTGGCAGCTTGATAAGTTGACTTGCTTTATCTATTCTGTTGCGCTTTTGCACTTGAAATGATGTTGATGTTATTTAATGCTTCAAACAAATTTGAACGTTAGTTCACAAAAGTAGTAATATGTTAGTTACGAGGAAGATTTAGCATAAATCAAATTGACGTTCAGACTAGAAAACTTAGCCATTTGAATATATGATCTTGGAGGCTTGTTATGAGTTTATTCATCGGACGGTCGACTTCAGTTTCTTCAACTAGTAGATCCTCTTTGGCGAGTCTTCTGGACGGTCTTTAACACGTCTATTGGACGATCTTTAACACGTTTACTGGACAGTTGTTAACATGTTTGTTGGATGGTTTTTAACATGTTTACTGGACGGTCTTCTTAAGTGTGACGAGGTTAGTCTATACGCACAAGATTTAAACATTAATAAGCATGTTATCTTCAAAACATTGAGAGTTTAGACGCTTCTACGTCTTTGGTTCCAACAAATTTGAAGAAAAAAATGTAAGCCATTCATTTGCACTCCACATGCATTTATCATAAAATTGAACAATCATATTTTGTTTCTCTTTTTCGGTCGAGTGTGGGTTTTGATGGAATTTTTTTCAACCCACACTCATTGGAAGCTATCCATATTTAATCGATTTTTTTATTCTATTTAACTCGATACTTGAATTTATTTGTGTGAAAAAACCTATTTTTACACTAGTTTAGTATGGTTGCGATCGGATTGGGTATTTCTACTTAGCCCTATTCATACAAGCATATTATCATAATTCAATTGTTAATTTTAATTAATGATTACAATTTCATATTTTATCTTTTAAAATACTTTGATTAGAGTTGTAAATCCACTTATTTATAGACTTCTTATAATAACTTTTATTTCTCTTTTAGTCTTTTTGGTACAAATAATAACTTTTATGTTACATATTTAAAAAATAAAATGAATATTTACTTTTCTGAAAGAAGTGACCGTCTCCAATACATAAGGTAAAACAATAAAAAGTTTGGACCCACCATGTCGTATAACCTCAAAATCTTAGGATTTCACTTCACTTCAATAAATTCAAGATAAACCCAAACCCAAAATGGAAAGAATAGAGAATCCAACGTAAAGTTTGTTTCAAACTATGAAATTACATTATAAAAATAATATAATAAAAAATTACTAAGAATGTTTATTTTTGAGTAAATTAAAACATATTTGAGTAGAATTTAAGTTTCAGTTTTTTTTTTCAAAATTCGAATAGTAAGAAAAATAAAAGGGGAAATAAAAAACATTAATTGAAGTACATAATGATAATTTCTAATGTTATTATAGAACAGAAATATAGCATATTCACCCCTTTTCATTAGTTTTCAACGGGGATAAAAGCCAAGCAAGCTAACACATTTCTAAGAATCAATTACAATTATGTCTTGAAAAATACACCAACAAAAAAAAAAAAAAAAAACTTATAACAAGCCCCCGTTAGCACAGGGTACAAGGGTTTTAGCTTCAGCACCGTTTTCCTCCCGAAAGCCTCCCCTTTCAAACTTCCAGCACACACCGATGGCAACCCATTCCCGATTGTTCGTGATCCCAGCGGCGAGGCCCGTTCTCGGGAAAAACATCTTGTTCATGTCCTCGTGTTCGGCTCGCACGCTCGAAGCGTGCGAGCCATCATCTTCCCCTGCGGAGGAGGACTCCCGAAACGTGAGGGTTTGGGCGTGGTGGGACCTCAAGAACTGCAACGTCCCCGCGGGGCTCGACGCTTCCAAAGTAGCCCCCGCGATAATGGAGGCAGTGAGAGCGAACGGGATTAAAGGCCCTCTCAACATCACCGCCTTCGGCGACGTTCAGCAACTCTCGCGGGCCCACCAGGAAGCACTCGCTTACACCGGCGTTCGCTTCACCCACGTCTCCAACGGTTCCTCTTCTGCCCCTATCACTCACTATTGTATCGTCTTTCAAAGTATGTATTCTAAATGAACTTTTAGTTTTTGCTATGTTTCATTCACTTTAATGCTATGTTGCAGATGGAAGGAATAGTGCCGATATTCTTGTTGACCTAATGTATTGGGTTTCGCAAAACCCTCCACCCGCGCATCTGTTTTTGATATCTGGTGATAGAGACTTCGCTGGTATATTGCATAGGTTGAGAATGAGTAACTACAATATCTTGCTCGCCACGCCGGAGAGGGCTCCTAGTGTTCTCTGCAGTGCTGCAACTATAGCGTGGCATTGGTCTTCGTTGCTGAAGGGAGAAAATCTCAGTGGGAAGCATTTCAACTATCCTCCTGATGGTCCGTTTGGTTCTTGGTATGGAAGCTACAAGGCGGCTCTTCTTGAGAACCCGGTCAAGCCAGTTGCAGCTCAGCAGGCTGCGTCGTTGCCCAATGTGGAGGTCTATGAGCCTTCCTCAGGCTCGGTTCCGAAGTCAGTTGTGAGGCAGGTTAGGCGTATATTGAGTTTGCATCCAAAAGGGATAGGTATTACAGAGCTTCGAGCTGAGTTGGCAAAATGTGATGTGCGTTTGGATAGAAGTTTGTTTGGACATAAAAAGTTTTCCCGCTTTTTGTCGTCGTTGCCGTATGTACAACTTCGGCCTGTAGGTGATGGTAATTTTTGTGTGCATTTGGTTCCCTTGGAATCACCTGAACCTTTTGAGAGCAGTTCTGTGAAATCAACAATGTCTGGTGTTAAGAATGAGGAGAGAGGATGTGCAGCGACTCCTAAGCTTAATGGTGAGGATGGAAACAAGGTTAGGGATGCGGATGAGACATCCTCAATTGCCTCGGTCCCTGAAAGGAGTTTGGATCACGATTTAAAATCATTCCAACCGTGGCCTTCACAAGGGAGGCCTGTGGAGGAATATGTGGATGGTAAATCATCGTCTCCTGTATTGGTCGAAAGACATGTTTGTCAGCCCCCAAATGAGTTGCGGAAATCTTCTGTGGCTTGTGACAAGGTTGTGGATGTGGCTAATGCACAACAGTCAGAGATTCAACTGCCACCCGAGGACGACAAAGATTGCAACACTAAGAAGGATTCCTTAAAAATGACATCTCAAAAATCGGCTGATAATGACATTGCTAGGTCTGAGGATGCAAGTCATAAAAGTATGGCAAAACATACTAATTCGGAGAATCACTCTGCTGGAAATGATCACACAATGGTGGAAAACAATGTTATCACAAACTATGAGTTTGGAAATCTTGAAAAAAAGAACAAATGTAGAAAGGAGGTTGATGAAGTTTTTCCCAGCCCATCTTCTTCACCGGTCGATGGCTCTCAGGTTGTCCAAACACCTGGTGGAAGTGCTGAAACTAATAGCAGAAGTCCGACATTCTTTCGTTGGATCAGAAGTTGGTGGCCATTCGGGAAAAGCAATGCAAAGTATGACAATTCGACCGCACATCAGGTTAGTCATGTTGAGGATTTAAAGTTATCCGAACTGGACCAGACTGTTAGTCAATTTGAAGAGCCCAAGTTATCAAAACTGGATCAGAATGTTAATCATGTTGAGGATTCCAAGTCATCTGAACTGGACCAGACTGTTAGTCAATTTGAAGAGCCCAAATTATCAGAACTGGATCAGAATACTAGTCATTCTGGAAAGCCTGAGTTATTTTCTAGTGCTTCCTTTTGGAGTGAAATGGAGTCTTTTATTTTTGCGCCCAAAGGATCCCTTCTTTTCTCCCAGTCAAGAAGCAGGTTAGTGTGCATTTTAGGTTTGTACGGATCTTGTAAAATATTTCTCCATTGTTTTGGACAGAAACCAACTTTTGGCCTTCCCATGTCATTCATTCCTTGTTCTAATCTGAACCTCAACTACCAAAGAAAGGAAAACAATATAACAAATTAATTATATCATAAAGTTTCTGTTGAAAGCTGTGTCCCTTTTGGTATTCTATGGTGATCATTATGTAATTACTTGTTGAAAGAGTAATTTAATAACATTCTGCTACATGTTATCGTGTCAGGGAGGATGCGGTGCATAAATTACAAAATGATGGACCCCTGGTTCTTAGATCGCTCCCCCAAAAAGATATTCTTCAATTGGTGGAATTGTTAATAGCAGAGAAAAAATGGTTGGAGGAAAGCCCCTCTGAAACATTTCCTTTCAATCTAAATCAACCGGTTCAGAAGAATTCATTGATGGACCAATGTCATGGTGCAAATGGTTTGAGGTCTCTCTTCCTAAGTAGAACATCACAGTTGAACTTGCAAAAATCATTAGAACAAGATGTGGAGAAACAAAATCAGAGTACTTCTCATACTCGAGTTTCTGCACCGGCCACTGAAACAAAATACACTGAGAGATCTAGAAATGATATATTAGAAGACTGTCAGCAACTTGTGAGTGAGATATTGAGGGAACACCCTGAAGGATATAATATGGGTTCTTTCCGAAGACTATTTGTTGATAGGTATGGTTATCATCTTGATATACAGAAGCTTGGTTATCAAAAGTTGGCAGCCTTGCTACAGATAATGCCTGGGGTTAAATTAGAGTCCACTTATATTTTTCCTTCTGTTCCTGCAGTCTGTGATTCGGACTTGGAAACTTCTTTCCCCAAAACTCAAGTAACCACTGATAGTCATGCAGCCTCCAACTCAGATAGTGAATTATCTGAGTCAGTCCCCAAAGATGATAACATGGAAACTCCATGGGAGGAGTTAGGTCCCGTTTCTGTCAACAATTCCGACAAGAGTGATTCGGAATCAAAGTCAAGTCAGAAAGCTATAGAACTTGATACATCAAAATCAAAGCATCCTGATTATGAACCTGTCATCTCAGATGATGATTCTTCTGCATCTGAAGAGCAAACAGATAATGATAGCTCTTCTTTAACTCAGTCAGAAGAGCAAAGAAAGCTAAAATGTAATGAACAAGACAGTTCCTTTTGGCAAGCTATGGATTTGTGGCATAGCAGCAAGGAAGGAGAGAATAGTGTCAAGAAGTCAGACAATGTTGACAGCTTGGGTGTTTCTCTGGCTGATATTTTAGATTGCTCCACTGAGCCGACCAGGGATACCCTTTCCAAAAATCCTTCATCGAATTACAGAGAGAATAGTGTCAAGAAGTCAGACAATGTTGACAGCTTGGATGTTTCTCTGGCTGATATTTTTAATTCATCCACTGGGTCGACCAGGGGTACCCATTCCAAAATTCCTTCATCAAATTACAGAGAGAAGCAAAGATCTCATAAGAACTATTCCTTTGTTGCTGATCCAGTCTTACCTAACAAGGACAAGCTGATTGATGGCTTCAAGAAAGCAGATGAGTCAAAGATGCAAAACTGAGGAGTTCCTGGTGCAAGCAGGATCTGAGTCCTAGAATTCCATGATAAGAAATTTGGGATTCTCATCACTCAAGATTACAATCACAACGTGATGGTGATACAGCCTTTATATCAAGAAATTGCAGTTTTAGCTGGCCATGGCCCTGACATTTCAATTGAGGAAGATTCCGATGATTACTAGTTACAACTCTGGAAATTATTTCCATTTTAACATTTACTGTACGGTGATTCTTTTCTGTTGGAACAATTGAGTTTTATTTCACTAGGTAATAGGAAATTCTTTGCTGCTGGAGCAGTTGAGTTTTGGTCTTTTACGTCCTGTCTTGGCAGGTGACCATAATACGGCGATGATTTGTAACACTCTTTCAAAGGAGCAAGAGCCATACGACATGGTATCTAATAAATTCCTAAGGGCTTGTATACCTTTTCTTTTCCTTCCCCTTTCTGTTTTTGGTCATTCGGCACTACAGCTTCTATTTCACTAGGTAATGATGACTCGGATTTCTTATTATTTTTAAATTATCATTTGCAAGTTGCAACCATGATTAAGTCTTTTTATTTCAGTCTAACACTTTAAAATTTCAATATTATATGGGAATAATGTGAATTTTATACTACTTATTTAACATTGTGTATTAGTTTTCTGTGAATCTGTTTGCTGGTCTCAATGTTCTGTCATGCATGTGCAGACTCTACTGCATTCCGTGGAGTGCGGTGTTCACTAAAAATTTGTTAACTTATGTAACTCTCATTTTTAGGCTGTGAAACCAAGGACCTCCACTTTGGCTACTGGTGATCGTTTAATTGTCAAACTCTCGAGTTAACTATTAAACTTTATGTTTGTGAGTTCACGGTTTTATGACACAAACGACTTAACTTTCTTACAAGGTCTTATTTTTCTCAAACTGTACGTGTTTTAAGTAAACTCTACATGATCGACAAACTTTTGATTCAACTAGCTAATTTTGGTTGATTTTGTTAAATACTTGAGTTGAATTGCCACCGTTATCCAATATACATAGCTTTTATGAACCCAATTTTATGTTTCCATTATTTGATTTTATTTTGTCAGACTAAAAAACAATTAAGTGCTTAGCAAAATATACTACAACAGTTCAAGTGTTGAATTATGATTTTACTTATTTAATAAAGTTTGAACTTATTAATTCTGAACGTGTTATTTTGCTTTGTTTCATTACTTTGATATGTTTTTCAAGCAACAATTCTAGACTATATAAACTTGAACAAGTTTGTACGTGAGTTTACTAGAACTCCGTAAATTTACCCATACTATCAAGTTTGACAAGATTGGGTGATTGCTTGCTGTCAAATAAAATAAAAATTCTCTAGTGCATCCATCCCAGGTATAAAGTTCTAATGAGTGATGATTGCTTGCTCAGTTCAGATCAAGCGACAGTTTTGACAAAGCATCATTATGTTCCAGAATTTGTTTTTCAAGCCAACAGCAAAAGCAGAATTTATTAGGGTATTGGTGGAGTGGCAAGGGGAGAACTTCCTAATATTGTTAATGAATTGCTTCCTGACACGAAGAACAATGCTATGCAAAAGCATCAGTAGTCCAGCAAGGTGCACGTCTTTTGAGCTCTGTTTGAATTGAACTGTTTACTGTTTTCTTTGTGAAGAGGAAGAGGGATAATTACTTGCTTGACTTTTAAGATTTTTTAATTTAATTTTATGGAGTAGTAACGACAGAAACAGATTGTCTAATGTGGAGGCATATATAGGATTTTATATCAAATGTTGAAGATCTGTACAGATACTTGGTCACTTGATGGAGAAAGGAAAGAGATTCAAGCTCATCCATTAAAGGACTGTAAAACCTTAAATGCGGAAACATTTAATTGCCCACGGATGCCAAGATCTTTTTATGTTGAAATAGATGTGATTATGTTGCCACTGTTATAGTGGAAGACTAGTAATGATGCTTGTCTTACTACAAAACTGTTTTAAGACACGAATCGTATTCACTCTAAATTCTGCCAGTTCCATCCATGTCATTGTTGAACTGCCGAATTATTTAGCTGACTCATGGGAATCATAAATGAATGTCTCGCCAAAAGTCGGGCAGGACAGGTTGATTTGCTGGTAAGATGTGGGTTGAAAAATTAAATCCTTTTTGTCTAGTAGTGGGTTGGTGGGTTGACTCGTTAAAGAATAATAAGTGGGTTGATGGGTTATACAAAAGACAGGTCGACCCGCTAAAAATAGGTTGGCGGATTGAAAAATGTGAGTTGGCGGGTTAACTTATTCCACTTTTTTTTATAAAAAAAACTCAATTAAATTTAATTTTTTGGTTATCATCTAATTGAATTGAATTAAATAATTTTTATTTTAATATACGTTATATCACTTTGAATCTTTGATTGTTTGACTTATTATTTTATTACACATTAAATATGTGAAAGAGAAATTATATTTTTTCATTCAAAAGTTATAAAATAATTTATTTGAAAATAAATAACACATCTTATTCAAAAGTATGAGGGATTATATTTTTTAATATAGTATTGAATTGTATTTAATTACAAGTATAACTAACTCTAAATGCATGTGTTATTGTCATTATATTTTTTAGGATAATATTGTAAATGTGGAGTAGTGTGTGTACAGCATCTTTTACTTCTTTTTTTTTTTAATTAATGTCTTTGATACTAATAACTAAAGAAGGAGAAAAAAAAAATAGCGGGTCGCGGGTTCGCAGGTTTTAGTACCTTACTTGTCCTGCCAAAAATGACGGATCAGGCGGGTTAAACCCACTTTGCCACCCCTCCCCATGACATCGAGGATTTTGCGACATAACTGGAAGTTTTCCGAAGGACTTGGTAGAGCACCGCCAAGGACGAAGTTGAACCCAGGCGAACTGAAGTCCCACGACTAACCCGCAAATGACGATTTCTAGTGCTTTATGCAGAAGCAACTGATTCAACCCGTGAAATCACACGGGTAGTCTAGTAGCTTTGTTTATAAAAATATCATACCACTATCCTTATATAAATAGATATTTTTATGAAATTATTTCATTAATTAATTTTTATATATGGTCATAATATTATTTATAACTTTACTGGTTATGAACTAATTTGAAGTTTATTTTTTTTTATCTATTCTTATATTAGAAATTAGAATATAGAAATTGGATTAGACATTTCTAATATTTTATCTCTTCTCACATTTGAGGGCACATATCAAACACTACTCCCATTATAAGGCAAAAAAATTCTCTCTCAACCATATCAAATTACTATTTTTTTTTTATTTGTATACTTGATCTTTTTAACTATATATCCCTATCAATTTATCTTCTTTTATCTCTATCTCTAAATTAAATTTCAATAATTCTTTAAAAGAAATCCTCTCTATATATAAATTAGAATAACTATCTTGAACGAAAGTATTTTTAGTTGCTATTATTCAACGAGAGTGTTTTTAGTTGCCATTATTTAACGAGAGCGTTTTATAAATTTTTAAACGTCTTATCTCTTTCAATTTATCATATTCAATAGCTTTAGTTTTAAATTGAATTTCAATATTTTTTAAAATAAATTATGAATAATTAAAAATTAACATTGTATTACAATAATTGTTTATTATAAATTTAAAATCATTTATCTTCTATAAATTAGAATAACTATTTTGAATGAGAGCATTTTAAGAGATCATCCTTCAATGAGAGGATTTTTAGCTATTTTTCTCTAACGAAAACATTTTTAAGGATTTTTTTTTAACTTCTTATCTCTTTTAATTTATCATTTTTATTTTTTTAAAATTGAATTTCAATATTTTTTTTAAAAATTCAATAGTTAAAAATAACATTGTATCACAATATAAATTATTTATCATAAATATAAAATATAATTTATATGATCAAAAATATTTATTTATCACAAATTTTAATTATAATATAATTTATATATTCAAAAGTATTTATTTATTATAAATTTTTGTTATATAAAACAAAAATTTATCATGTGCATTGCATAAGTTAAAATACTAGTTATCAATAATTAAAAACAACTTTATATCACAACTTAAATTGTTTATTATAAATTTAAAATATAATTTATATATTCAAAGATATTATTTATTATAATTATAATATAATTTATATACTCAAAAGTATTTATTTATTATAAATTTTAATTATATAAAATAAACATTTATTATGTGTAATGTACAAATAAAAATACTAATTTTATATATAATTTGTCATAAGACATTAAATTTTTTATTCTATTTAATATGATATGCATAACATTAATTCTAACAAGTATGATTATTTTATATAATATCAATTTTTGTATGCATATGAATTTACTAAAATTAAATTATCAATTTTTGTTTGATAATCGATTGATTAGAAAATATCATTTATTTTTTAAAGTTTTTTTAAATACAAAAAGATTCTTAAAATAAGTTAATGTTTTGTTTTTTTCAGTAGTTACTTCTAATTTTTAAGATAAAGACTTTTTTACTATTCATTTCATCTAGTTTATTTAGCTTACAAGTTAATTTGATGAACATAAAAATGTTTAATGAATGAATTGTAGTGTTTAGCGTTTGAACTTATAGTTTATAATTATTTATTTATTTATTTATTATTATTATTATTATTATTATTATTATTTCTATCATGAATATTTTAATATTTTTTGAGGAAATCAATATTTTAATAAAAGTCCTCCTTTTCCCTCAATATTTGTTGTGGGTTATGATAGGTTTACTTTAATTTGTTTATTATTTTTGGAATAACATAATAAGATGTGATTAAAAGGATCCTAATTTTTTATTAATTTTTGTACTATGTTTACTTTTTTAATTTATTTTTTATTATTGCACTATTTATTTTAAGAAAAATAATTCATGTACTAATAGTATAAAAAGTTTTTACATTATCATCCAATCACAATACATGTGGTAAATTTGTTGACTTTTACAATAACTGCTTTAAAAGTCATACCTATCATATTTTTTATTGGTTGACAATCTAAAAAGCTTTTACACTATTAGTGAATAAAAATTAATCTCAAAAATTATTTAAATAGGTCATTTTATGTAATTTTATATGAATAAATAATATTGGTACTAACAATGTAAAAGCTTTTCTTATACCACCATTCAATCACAAACTATCATATATGGTAAATTTGTTGAAATTTTTAATAACTACTTTAAAAATCATTATTAATATACAGTATAGAAACTTTTATATTGACATTAAATATTTATTAAACTTATTTTATATTTACTAGTATTTTTAATCTGTGCATTGCACAGAATAAATACTTATTTTATATAACTAAAATTTATAATAAATAAATACTTCTAAATATATAAATTATAATTAAAATTTGTAATAAATAAATATTTTTGAACATATAGATTATAATTTAAATTTATAATAAACAATTATTATAATACAATGTTAATTTTTAATTTTTAATTATTTCTTTTAAAAAATATTGAAATTCAATTTAGAATTAAAGATATTGAAAATGATAGATTGAAAGAGATAAAAGGTTAAAAAAATTCTTAAAAACGTTCTCATTGAAGTATGACAATTAAAAACGCTCCAATTCAAGATAGTTATTCTCATTTAATATATAGAGTGAATTAGCTAGTACATTTAATATCTATTTTTATCAATGACTTCTAATTTAATAAAGGCTTAAATATGTTTTTGGTCCCTGTAATATACTGTTTTTTTGATTTTGGTCCTTATAAAAACATTTTTTGTAAATGGTCCTTGTAAAATTCTTTTTTTGATTTTGGTCCCTATTATTTTGTTTAGTCCTTGTAATATATTTATTTTTTTTGTTTTTGTCCTTATAATATGTAAACAATTTGCTTTTGGTCCTTGCCAATTTTTTTTCAACGGGAGTAATTCAAAATAAACAAAATATGATAGGGACTAAAACAAAAAAAAAGATATATTAAAGGGATTAGAACAAATAAAAGGACCAAAATATTTTATTTTTTTTAGCAGGACCATTTAAAAAATAATAATTTTACAGGGACTAAAAACAAAAAAGTGATATTTTATAAGGACAAAAAGTATATTTAAACCTTTAATAAATTAAGCTTTCAGTTAAAAATTCTCTTTAAACTTTTAATTAACTTATCAATTAGTTTTGTCAAATAAATCTAAGTTTTTTCAAAAACACTTACGATTATTAAATTACATGGAAATAAAATTCAAAACATTTTTAAAATTTTAAAACTTTTGAAGAGATTTTGAAAGAAAAAGTATTTATATTTTATTGTTTTTATTACTAGTATTTAATCCCGTGCATTGCATGGACCAAATGTAATATGTAAAATTTATTATTATGATTAATTATCATAAAAAATATGAGAAATTAACTACATCATATAATTAAAATAAATAAAATAAAATTTAATAACTTTGTTTATGAAAGAACAATTTTTCTAAGATAATAAATTTTGCCTAAAATAATTTGACTAAAACATTCATTTTTAATCAAAATTAATAATAAAAATGTTTTAAATATAAATGATAGTAAATATATAAGAATGATAGAGCACACGTAGAAAAATACCATAAAATACAATGTCGCTTAAATAGTATAATTAAAGTGAAGGTACCAAAAAAAAAAAAGAATTAACATTTTTACTTTAAAAAATAATCAACGTGAAAAGTTAAAAAAATATTTTTATTAATTTTAATTAAAATATTTTATAGTTTAATTAATTATAAATTAATGATAAGAGAAGAAGATTATAAAAGATAAGAGAAAAGAAAAGTAGAAAATTTTAGAGATAATAGAAAAGATTGTGGAGATAATGATAGGTTGTGACTAATTTTGAGTTAGAAGAAACATTATTGTTGAAAAAGAAGGAAAAGAATGAAAAGAGCATTGCAAAGAAAGTATTTAAATGAATATGAATGTGAGAGAGAGTGGAGAGAGTAAGTTCCTCCGGTAACAAATAGAAGTTCCAATTTAATATATAGGGTAGATATAAAATTTCAAATAATTAAATTATAATTTTAAAATAAAGATTTAATATTAAAAAACTCAATTCCTATATAATTATATAAATTTTATTTTTCCAATTAAAAATTAAGCTACCTTATTACACACGTAAATTTATGATAAGTAGAAAGATATTCAGTTTTAAACTATGTAGATTTGTAGATGATATCAAAATCTTTTTTCTTTATCAAAAACAATATTTTTTTTTCTCCTTCACTTTCAAATTTATCGTTATCCATGTAGAATATCTATATGTTAGTTACACAAAAGTCTGTCAACAAATTAACAGAACATCCGATAAACCTAATAATCTAGAACAGACAGAAGATATGGAAGAGCAAAGTATCAATGAATCTGGAACGACGTCAATGCCAAGAGAAATGGAAGGGAAAGATATCAATGACTGGCTTCCTATTACTAAATCCCGGAACGCAAAGTGGTGGTATTCTGCTTTTCACAATGTTACTGCTGTTGTTGGAGCTGGGGTGCTGGGTTTCCCTTACGCTATGTCTGAGCTAGGATGGTTTGTTCATCATGTTCCTCCCTTTTATTAATTCCTCAGCGTTTGTAAATAAATATATGTATGAAGAGTTTTTCTTGTGTCCCCAAAATCATATAGGGTAAAAACGTTAAATGTATTTTGTTGAAATATCAATGATAAGAAGAGAGAAATAATGAATGTTAATGTAGTGTTTGTACCGTAGCAGGTGTCCATATGTCTTTACTCGATCTATTAATAGTTTACTATATGGCCGCCATGCATGTTTCTTTGTTGTGGCAGGGGTCCAGGCGTTACAATATTGATCCTTTCATGGATTTGCACTCTCTACACCGCATGGCAAATGATTGAAATGCACGAGCCCGAACCAGGAAAGAGGTTTGACAGGTATCATGAATTGGGCCAGCATGCGTTTGGGGAAAAGCTTGGACTGTGGATTGTGGTGCCTCAGCAACTAATGGTTGAGGTTGGTGTTAATATAGTTTATACGGTCACGGGTGGGAATTCTCTAAAGAAGATTTATGAGACTCTTTGTGATGACTGTAAGCCCATTAGGAGAACTTACTTCATCATGATGTTTGCTTGTGTTCAATTCGTTCTCTCCCATCTCCCTAGTTTCAACTCCATCGCTGCTGTTTCTTTGGCCGCCGCTGTCATGTCCCTCAGGTAGGGTTATTAATGTCTTACGCAGTTATTGATCATCCGTGTCATGTGGTGCATGATTTAAGTGATTTTAAGTGTTCGTTTACTTTTATTCAAAAAGAAAAAAAAATCATCTGCTTGATAGAGAAAATATTTTTTGAATTTGATTTTTTTACACTTCGAATATCAATCTTTTTTTCTTTTTGAAGGATCTATGTTTGATTTGAAATTCTTGAACCAAATAAAAGCATGCCAGGATTTATTTGATGAAATTAAAATTAGTGATCAAATTGATGAGAAAAAAATGCTTTCCCCAAGAAAGAATTCAATTTATAGAGACTCCAAATTAATGTTTATATAATATATATATTCAAAATTTACAATTTATAATAAAAAATTAATGACACTTGATTACGTATCATATGAAAATAAATAGAGACTAAATACCTAATAATTTTTCATGTGTGTGTGTAAAACAACGTCTTTTTGTCAGAATATGATTGATTGAGTTTTGCAGAGGGACTATTTTTAAAGCGGTTTATGATGACCATATTGTACCATACACAATGTAACAATTTTTCTGGGAAGTAGACATGACTTCACCGTATAACAAATATCATTGCTCGTTGTGCAGCTACTCCACTATTGCCTGGATAGCTTCACTTCACAGGGGCATTCAACCAGGCGTGCAGTATAGTAGCAGATTTTCAACCGATGCAGGAAATGTATTTGGCTTCTTTAGCGCGTTGGGGTCTATAGCTTTTGGGTATGCAGGGCACAATGTAGTTTTGGAGATCCAAGCAACCATGCCTTCCACGCCTGAAAAGCCCTCCAAAATAGCCATGTGGAAGGGCATGGTTGTTGCTTATATCGTAGTGGCTCTGTGTTATTTTCCTGTTTCTATATTTGGTTACTGGGCTTTTGGAAACAATGTTGATGACAACATCCTTCTGTCCCTGGAGAAACCACGCTGGCTCATTGTAGCTGCTAATATGTTTGTTATTGTCCATGTAACTGGGAGTTATCAGGTACACTACATAACTTGCTCTCTCTCTCTCTCTCTCTCTCTCTCTCTCTCTTTTTGTGTGTGTGGTGTTAAAAATTATTTTGTGCTTTATCATCTAAATCTAATTAATTAATTTTCATGTTAGGTCTTTGCCGTTCCAGTGTTTGATATGTTAGAATCGTTCCTGGTAAAAAGGATGAAGTTCAAGCCAACTTGGTTCCTTCGATTCATAACTCGCAATATATATGTTTGTGAGTGTGCTTTCACCTCTCATACAAGTCCCATTTTCGTGTACTTATTAATTCCACGAATAAAGAGAATTTATCTAACCATTACAAGTTTCTTCATATGCAGCATTAACATTGTTCCTAGCGGTTACATTTCCTTTCTTTGGTGGGCTTCTCGGCTTCTTTGGAGGATTTGTCTTTGCTCCCACCACATACTTTGTAAGGAAAATATACACTTTACGATAATTTTTTATTGCCTACAAGCAAATGCTGATGATAATCTATTTCGCGATCGTTTGCAGCTCCCCTGCATAATGTGGCTTATTATCTACAAACCAAAGAGATTTAGCTTGTCTTGGTGGGCAAATTGCGTATGTAGACCAAAAATATTCTCCACAATTCTATATAATTTTGTTTGATATTATGCTTTTACTTTTTTACAAGAAATGAGTTTGATTTTTCTTCTTGTCTCAGATTTGCATCTTATGTGGAGTGTCATTGATGGTTTTAGCTCCTATTGGTGCATTGAGGCAGATCATACTAGAAGCTAAGGACTACAAATTTTACTCGTGACTTCTTTTGCACAAAGGAGGCTGCATGATTTTGCGATTTTTCTGTGACATTTGGTCATCTATTTCTTTTGGTCCTTATTTTATTCGATATTTTGTTCTGTAGCATTCGTTATTTCTTAAGTTCTACTTGCAGTAGTTAACGCAGAAGATTACATTTCTGTTATGATTTGCATCCAAGACATGATGGAACAGGCGTGACTTGGTTTACGCATTAGTGTTGAACAAACAAATGGTTCTATGTTTTATGCATAAATGTAGGTCGGTGAAATTTTGCATTTATTATTTATTTGATTGTGAATTCTTCAATGGCATCAATGTGCCATTCAAGTAGATCAACAGTGTTAATTTGGCACCAACAAGTGGTTGGTTTAAGCCTTTAAGTGGTGATGGGCTCATGTTTCTTAAGTAAGTGGTTAGGTATCCGAATCTTGACTCGTGTATGAAAAAAATATTCTTAAGAGAGGGTACCTCAACTTCAAGTGCTTTCATATCTCTCAAAGAAGATTAGTCTCAATGAACGAATATGAATATTCTTTGCAATCATATGTATATAAAAAAATATTAATTTGACAATTATTAATTATTTGATTAAGGATGTTAAAAAGCTTCTTTACAATGAAATAAACTCGTATTTTGAGAAATTAAATTTATCCGAAGGCTCAATTAAAATTATTTGATTATTAATGTTTTTGTAAAATTTATTATTTGATTAAGAATGTTAAGACGAAGCTTCTTTACAATGAACGACCAAAAATATTTTATATATTGAAATTTAAAAATAAATTTTACATATGTTTGAAATTAAATTCCTTTATTCAAACAAAATATTTTAAAAATAAAAAGAATTTAATTGAATCAATTAAAATTTTATTCATTTCAAATTCTTTAGAATTTTGGAATTATCTATCCAAACACTACCTAGAAGAATTTTGGCCTTCAGCATATTGTGGAGGCTTCCATTAATTTTTCCTTTTCTTTTTATATATATAATGGCAGCACTGATGTTAAAAGCTAAGATCTTATGCATACTAGCCAAACATTCCATCACTAGACCTATTCTAGTGGGTTTTTGATTAGTTTTTCCTCTTACAAACAAAATATGTTTTTAATCGCTATAAATATATTAAATTTGATTTTAGTCCTCTAACAAAATAAAAATAAAAAAATCACAGTTAATTGTATATTTGAAATGGAACAAAATAAAAATCAGTTCTATTCATTAAAATGGCAATGAGCACTTCCAAAAATGTAGTATTATTAAACAAAAGCCTAAAGATGGTATAATTGATTTTTTTTGAAAATTAAGATATATAAAAGAATTGAAGTTATTGATGGCATGCATGACAATACTAAAAAGCCAAGAGAATCATTCACGCAGTTTGCATTAGGAGTTAGTAGCATCAATATAATAGTAATTCATAAATAAATATTACAAAATTGAATTATTATTAAATGAAAATCACTTACTTTATAATTAATAATTAAATATTTAATTTATTCGTGAAAATAGACCCTTATGATAAATGATAAAGAAGAACGTCTATACAAAAGCATAGTCTTTTGGTCAAAAAAGGTCCATGTCGTTTTACAACACAAAGTAGAAATAGTCATTGATGCTATTTGTACATAAAGAAAAGTTTATGATATATATAAGGAGCTATGGGCAAACACATGGTCGTATAAGGTGAATTCATATATATCATAAACTAGTAAGCATTGTCATACGTCAGGTAGAGGCACAAACTTGATAAATTTTGCTGCAATCCACATGCTTTCTATGTGATATGGAATCATATTGATAGGTGCAGTGATACAACACAAACACACATTAGATTCCAATCTTATATGTTAAATATACAATCTAAACTAAATATCTTAAATGCTAAATAAACTATTCAATCCAACACAAAATATAAAATTCAAAGTCTTAAATTTAAAGTCTATTTTTTTTTAAAAATTTGATGTTAAAAGGCCGTGGATAGGCTTGTGAATCCACGGTTAACTCCGTTTGGTCTAATTTATTTTGGTCTGTGGCCCATACAGGCTACAAGTCAAACAAATAACTCATGGGCCTCAGTCCATATACCCAACTCTACATTATAACCATATCTTCCTTCATCCAAACCTCTCATTCGTCACAAGAGAGAAGGAAAATATTAAAGATAGTCAAATTTTGACAAAAAAAGAAATTAATTTTTTAGAGAAAAAAATTAAAAAAGAAGAGTTATATATATATATAGAATTTGTTAACGTACATATACTTGTTTTTTAGTTGGAGTATGAAAAAATGTTTATAATTCCCCCCCCCCCCCCCCCCCCCCGCGACCCGGGACCTACCCCCAACCTATAGTAGCTAGATTGGAAAATAAAATTAAACCTTGTTTATACATGGGCTTCTCAGGTATGAAATGAGCTACTTCAAAAATGTTCATTGCTCCAGTCCAGAATACTATTAATCTAGCATGGGCTACATAAGCCCCTAGTAGTTTGCCAGATAAATTGATAAGTCGAGCATGCATTCTTGGCCCACCAAGCGAAACTAATAGTTTCTTGGTCATGACCAGTTAAAGCTAAAGTTTCATTAAAGAACATTTTCATGTGGTAGAACCTCATCAAGGAGTATAAGGTTTTCATGAGGCTGATCTTAAGCTGTTAACAAACCACATAAGCATTTGTTAACGTACATATATTTGTTTTTAGTTGGAGTACGTTAGCAAGCTACATCGTTGGTGTATTTTAAGATATATTATAATTATAACTTGCTAACGTACTCCAACTAAAAAATAAGTATGTGTATGTTAGCAAATCTTATATATATATATATATATATATATATATATATATATATATATATATATAATATCATTTTAACCGTTAAATTTAATGTTCTTATTAATTAAATTAAGTATACAAATTTTCATATAATTTCAAAATTATTTAATGGTTCATCTCTTCACTTTATTCTAACGTACAATATGTGTGTGTGTGTGAGAGAGAGAGAGAGAGAGAGAGAGAATGATCAAATTACATTTGTAACACAGATTGTATGAAAACAAAATTCAAAACATTTTGAAACTTTTAAAACTTTTAAGAAGAGATTTTGGATGAAGAAGTATTTATATTTTATTATTATAAAATTTCAAATAATTAAATTATACTTTTTAAAATAAATTAATATTAAAAAACTCACTTCCTATATAATAATATAAATGATTTATATTTTATCAATTAAAGATTAACCTTATATTCAATTTTAAATGAGATAGATTTGTAGATGATTTTAAAATCTTTTTTCTCTTCTAATTTCGAATTCTTTGTTATCCATTTAGGATATTTATTATACGATAATTACAAAAAACTTCTATAAATTAACCGAAGAGCTTAATTATCTGAAACAACCAAAGGACAAGATAAAGAAGAAGAAAGTGTGAATGAAGTTGGAACAACCTCAATGGCAAAAGAAATCGATCAAAAAAATATCAATGACTGGCTTCCAATCACTAAATCTCGGAACGCAAAGTGGTGGTATTCTGCTTTTCACAATGTCGCTGCTATGGTTGGAGCTGGAGTGTTGGGTTTCCCCTACGCTATGTCTGAGCTTGGATGGTTTGTCATCATCTTCCTCCCTTTCAATAGTTCAGTGTATGTCCCTCATGCATGCATGTTACATCATCACCTTCTTAATTTGTTGTGTGTGACAGGGGTCCTGGCATTACAATATTGATCCTTTCATGGAATTGCACTTTCTTCACTGCATGGCAAATGATTGAAATGCACGAGCCTGAACCGGGAAAGAGGTTTGACAGGTATCATGAATTGGGCCAGCATGCGTTTGGGGAAAAGCTTGGACTGTGGATTGTGGTGCCTCAGCAACTGTTGGTGGAGGTTTCTATTAATATAATTTATATAATCACGGGTGGGAATTCTCTAATGAAGATTTATCAGACTCTTTGTGATGACTGTAAGCCCGTTAAGAGAACTTACTTCATCATGATGTTTGCTTGTGTTCAATTCGTTCTCTCCCATCTCCCTAGTTTCAACTCCATCTCTGGTGTTTCTTTGGCTGCCGCTGTTATGTCCCTCAGGTAGGGTTATTAATTTGTTACTCAGTTATTCATCATACCTGTCATCTGACGCATAAGATTTTAAGTGTTCCATTTTTCTATTCAAAAATAAAAATTATCTGCATAAAAGAGAAATATTTTTTGAATTTTATTTTTTAACACTTCTAAAATCAATCCTTGTTTTTTCTTTTTTTAAAAAGGATTGTTTTTTATTTGAAATTCTTGAACCAAATTATTAAGAGTAGTTAGTTTATTAGGAATATTACTGGGTTGTTATTAGTTTGTTAGAAGTATTTGTTAATTCTAATAAGCTCTATAATAGAGCTCATTATCAATTGTATCTTTTATTATTTTTGAATCAATACAATGAATTACTTTTATTGTTTTTCTCTCCTATTTTTTGAACTCTATGATGTGTGGCCATATCAACTAGGAGTGACTTGCATCACTTCTCAATTCTTTGATACAAATAAAAGCATGCAAGGATTTATTTGATGAAATTAAAGTTAGTGATTGAATTGATGAGAAAACAATGCTTTCCCGAACAAGGGATTAATTTAATTTACGTAGGAAGTGTGATAAGATACATAGATTCATATGCATAAAACTTTGAGTTTATTTCAAGTAAAAATGGGATTAAACAATTTTATCATAACTGATTGGTTCAATTAAAAAAAAATTATATCAATTATTTTTAAATACATAAAAAATTACATCAATCATCTACTATGAACTTGTTTAATCCCATTCTTAGTTAGAGTAAGTTAACAATCCCTTTTTGATTGATTGAGTTTGTAGAGGGAGTATTTTCAAAGCGGTTTACAGTGATCGTATTGTACCATACTCTATGTAACAAAATTTTCTATATATGAAGTAGATATGACATGATTTCACCGTGTAACAAATATCTTTGCTCGTTGTGTAGCTACTCCGCTATTGCCTGGATAGCTTCACTCCACAGGGGCATTGTACCAGGCGTGCAATATGGTGACAAGTTTTCAACCGATGCAGGAAATGTGTTAGGCTTCTTAAGTGGTTTGGGAACTATGGCTTTTGGGTATGCTGGGCACAATGTAGTTTTGGAGATCCAAGCAACCATACCTTCCACACCTGAAAAACCCTCCAAAATAGCCATGTGGAGGGGCTTTGTTGTTGCTTATATCATTGTGGCTCTGTGTTATTTTCCTATTGCTATTTGTGGTTACTGGGCTTTTGGAAACAGTGTTGATGACAACATCCTTTTGTCCCTTGAGAAACCACGCTGGCTCATTGTAGCTGCTAATATATTTGTTATTGTCCATGTAACTGGGAGTTATCAGGTACACTACATAACTTGCTCACTCTCTCTCTTTGTATGTGTGTGATATTAAAAATTATTTTGTGCTTTATCATCTAAATCTAATTAAATTTCATGTTAGGTCTTTGCCGTTCCAGTGTTTGATATGTTAGAATCGTTCCTGGTAAAAAGGATGAAGTTCAAGCCAACTTGGTTCCTTCGATTCATAACTCGCAATATATACGTTTGTGAGTGTGCTTTACCCTCTCATACAAGTCCCATTTTCGTGTAATTATTCATTCCACGTATAAAGGGAAATAATCTAACATTTGCAAGTTTCTTTATATGCAGCATTTACATTGTTCCTAGCGGTTACATTTCCTTTCTTTGGTGGGCTTCTCGGTTTCCTTGGGGGATTTGTCTTTGCTCCGACCTCGTACTTTGTAAGGAAAATATAGTCTATGATTATTTTTTATACCCAACAAGCAAATGCTTATGCTAATCTATTTCACGATCGTTTGCAGCTCCCCTGCATAATGTGGCTTATCATCTACAAACCAAAGAGGTTTAGCTTCTCTTGGTGGGCAAATTGGGTATGTAGACCAAAAATATTTTCCACAATCCTACATTCCTATATAACTGTTTTGTTAAATTAATAGTATGCTTTTGCTTTTTACTAGAAATGAGTTCGATTTTTATTGTCTCAGATTTGCATCGTATGTGGAGTGTTATTGATGGTGTTAGCTCCTATTGGCGGATTGAGACAGATCATACAAGAAGTTAAGGACTATAAATTTTACTCGTGACCCCTTTTGCACAAAGGAGGCTGCATGATTTCGCGATTTTTCCATGAAATTTGGTCATCTATTTCTTTTAGTCCTTGCTTGTTTATATTAGCTCTAGTTTCTTTGTTCTGTAGCATTGATCACTTATTAAGTTCTGCTTTAAGTAGTGCAAGATAATATTGTGCTATGACTTGCATCCAAGACATGATGGAATAGGTGTGATGAAGTTTGCATATTAATGTTGAACAAAAAAATAGTTCTCATTTTTATGCATAAAACAATAGATCGGTGGACTTTTGCGTTTATCATTAATTTGATTTTGAATTCTGCAATGGTATCAATGTGGCATACAACAATTAGATCAATAGTAATTTGGTGATTATTAATTATTTGATTAAGAAATGTTAAGAGCCAAGAGGCTTCTTTTCAATGAAAGAAAAACGCATCTGAAAGAGAAATTAAATTTATCCAAAGGCTGAAATTCTAGTTTTGCCCTATCGCAACCGGGGTCATGACAGAAACGGCGCAAAAATATATTTAATGGAGTTGCCACCAAGATTTTATTTGAAGGAAAAAAATATTGGAAAACCCTTAAAAATGAGTCTTTGAAATCAAAGATAGGTTTGGGAGTTGATTATGTGTAGGGAAGGTATTAGCACCCTACAACGCCCGTTAAAAATGGTACTTCTAATTAATTGCATAAAATTATGTAACTTTATAAATATTTATTTTACCCCAATAAGAAAACAATAAAAAATAAAATATTTTTGTGGATTTAAAAAAAAATTAAAGGAAAAAAAAGAAATTTAATTTTTGTTTTTTTTTTTAAAAAGAATTTTAGATTAAAATCTAAAAAGATATTTTAAATATTTTTTTCATATTTTTATCTTTATCTTTATGGTAAAGAAAGACTTGAATAGATATTTTTTATATTTGTATTCATGAAGGGAAAAAAAAGTTTAAAATTCAAAAGGACATTTTTGGAAAAGAATGTTTTTAAAACTGAAAATAATCTTTTTGTATTTTTTTTAAAAAAAGAATTTATCCTCGTACAAGGGTTCAAGCTAGCAATTGGTGAATCATCAAACTCTTATGATCCAAATAATGTTAAAGATAATGTATGCTATTCAATTAACATTATTGGTTGTTGTATATTTGGATAATTTTATTTTTTTGACCAAAAGAAAACAACTTTCACTTAAATTTATGCAAAAAGTTTATGATAGCAAATGACTATTCTATAAACTTTTATGATCTAGGTAACATTAAAGGTAAAATTCATCACTCAATTAATGTCAAATCATTTCATAAATTAAAATCATTATTTAAGACCGCAATCACTATAAATTGATTAAGCAACACAAAGTCTCTATTTTTAACATTTTTATTGAGTGTTTTAATTTACAAAGCAAAAAGAAATAATCAACATATATAAGGAGAACATGATACATGTCCTGACACAATCTAAAGTCACAAACTTTTAACGTCATTTTTATTTTTCCCTTTTTTACCTTTTTTTTTTAGAAACAAGCTAATGGAAAAAAAAAAAAAAAAAACAAACCAAAGGCCACCAACCTTTTAATCCAATATAAAAGAGTAAAATATCAATGTATCACCGACACACACTTTCACGATTTGATATTCATAAAACAAATTAAAAATAAAATAAAATAATATATATATATATATATGTTCCAAATAATCCTAATTACTAAAAACCATCCATTCTAAATATTCAAAATTTAAATATATAAGATTAAGGCATCGAAGTCATCATATCATATCATATTATATACAAACATTCACGAAACGAAAAGACGTACGTGACAAAAATAGAAATACAAACTTAACAAAAACAGGAAAACAAGGGGAAAAAAAAAACTAGCTCAAGGACTTGGTGCCAAAACACGAAGTAGAGAAACACAATTGCGAACTTGGTGAGACGTTATGGTCTCAGACGAAACGATGCAAGGGTTGGCTTAAAGTTGGCGGCGGCAAAACTTTAACAAGACACGATAGGATGGTCCGATTGAACGACACGGTAGTAGTGTGGCATGGCAGGGCTGTGTGAATGTTGTGCGGTGATGACCGGTAGAACGCGTGGTGGTGATTGGGGACAAAGGAGTTTTTGCAGTAATGAGGAAGGACGGTTGTTTTTTTCCGATCCCCTCTGTGAGTGTTCATTGCCTTTTCAATAGCAAAACTGGCTTATAATTGACTGTCCCCATGATTTCTTATTTTTTAGATACGTGGCTGTTAAAGATAATTGACTGCCCCCATGATTTCCTATATCTTTTTAAAAATATATTGGATAAAATTGGTTATTCACATGTCCTCGTACAAATCCAAATACAGTGAAAAGCAAAGAAAGGGTTGTTCACTGTGGGTTAACGATTAATAATTCGTTTGTTTCAAAATGTTTTACAAATGCAATTTAATAGTTATTGTTTAAAAGAAACTCCTTTATTCAACCGTGATACCAATCTATTCCTTTATACAAACACGGTAATCCAAGGATTGGGAAAAACTTATTGGGAGATTTTTATCCCTTTTGTAGTGGGTATTTTTATGTAGATCCTAGTAGTGTGTTTCGACGGGAAGTTTAGACAAAGAAATTCAATTTTTAAGTAGATTTAAAATATTTTATATCACATTATTAATTCGAATATCAAATTTAAAGAATTTTTAAAATGATGATAAGAATCTTTTTAATTAAAATGAAAGGAATTCAAAAATTACTTAAGGGTATGTTTGGATTAGTAGTAGATAATGGAACGGAATAGATCGGAATATAATATAGCAGAATGGTATAGAATGAAAAATATTAAAAATGTCATTATATTATTTGAATATTTTATAATGGAACAGAATAAAAATTCAATTTCATCTTTTGGAAAAAAGACAAAACAGGATGGATTATAACTTTTTAATTCCCACATTGCCCTTACTTTAAAAATATTTTATATTTTATTTATTTTATGTTCTTATGTATTATTTTATTAGAATCATAAAATTGAGTGAAAAGATACAGTAAAAAATGACTTCATAAAAGGCATGTGTCATGTTTTAATTTTTGATATTTTTAAAAGTAATATACTCCTATACTATAAATCAAAATCCTTAACATGTAGAATAAAGCTCCCACCCTCCCTACTCTTTTAATTAGAAATTTTCAATACTTTCTTCTTTTTTTGGGAGGTGCATTTCACATACTATACCTACAACTAACCAAAATATCTTTCTCAATCATCTTAAACTACATTTCTTTTATCTTTATCTGCACACTTAATTTTCTTAATCACTAAACCATTTCAATTTAAAGATAGCTTTATATTACATTTTAAATTATTTATTATAAATTCAAAATATAATTTATATATTTAAAAATATTTATTTATTATGAATTTTAATTATAATATAAGTTATTAATTTAAAAATACTTATTTATTATAAATTATAATTATATACAAATAAATATTTATCCAATGCAATACACATACAAATACTAGTCTTTTTAATATATCATAAAACATTAGACTATTTTTTTTCTTGTTATTATGTTATTGGTTATTGTCATTTTTATCAAATATTTGACGTTGAAGACAAAGAAGAGGGTGAGGCACGTGAGAACAATGTGAGACCTGTGAGAAGAGGGTGAGGCATAAAGTAGTCAAAGCAAACAAGGGATAGTGAGGCAAGAAGCAGGAACTATACAGGATAAATATAATAAGGTTAAGAAATTCAATATATAATAAAATGTTTGTGTTCCATCACATTCCCCCCATATTGGAAGGAAAAAAATGCTTGTGAATAATGAAATGGAATAGATCCCATTCCATCCTTTTTTTAATGAGTTTCATCCTAATTAAAAAAAAAACAATGGTATAGCTTCCTTTTTCATTCTCTCCTATTCCATCTCTTATCATTAATTCAAACATAACCTAAAATGAAAGAATTATTTGTGAAGAAATGGTATAATTAATCATTTAATTTTTTACAATTTTTTTTCATTTTCAAAATATTTTTTGAATTTTTATTTTTTTAAAATTGGGTAATATTTGTTTTTGTAAAATTTTTTGTTGAAATTGAAAAATAAAATTTTACATATGATTAAAACTGAATTAATTTATTCAAACAAAAAAGATCAAAATAGAAGAAATTGAATTACTTTATCCAAACAAAATATTTGAAAAATAAAAAGAATTTAATTAAATCAATTAAATTTCCATTCATTTAAAATTCTTTAAAATTTTGAAATTCTCCATCCAAATACTACCTAGGGGAAATTCTTGCTTTCTACATATTGTGGAGGCTTCCTTTAGTTTTTTTTTTCTCTTACAAACAATATATTTTTCTATTTCCTATAAATATATTAAATTTGATTATTCCTCTAACAAATTTCGATAGTTGTGATCTATGTAAGTTTTCAAAATTTTGAAAATGTTTATTATTACCTTTTGCTAATGGTGTGGTATGTATATAACCGTGTCACGCTATATATTATTTTAAAATGGTTACTGACTTGACATGACATGACATATTTATAAGTATGTCATGTTTTCACTAAGTAGTAATAAAAACTATTCTAAAAAAATTACAAATTTATGAGAAACACAACCCATCAAAAAAAAAAATTAGGATAAAAACTAAACTTAATCATATATATATATAAAGACCAAAAACATGTCTTATCTTTTTGTTGTTTTTCTTCTAATTTCACACAAAAGGATTTGTTTTTATTTTTAGCATTGTGTGTAACTTATCTTGTCATGCCATCCCCTTTCACTTTAGGATGTATTGAGGTAAATAATATTTAATGATAATTTTTTTAATAAAAACTTATATGACAGTTTTAGTAGTATATATGCAGTATAGGTTTTTTTTATTATTAAATTTTATTTCTAAACAAAAGTTTGTCAAATTGATTTCTATATAAATTATGATGATTTCAGATTTTATTTAATTTAGTTGCTTTTACTTAAGTTTTTTTTCCTCATAAAACTACATTTTACTCAACTTCACTTTTGAAGAGGAAGAAAAGACCGGACAAAGTTAAGGTGAACACTAGTTTAATCATATACTTGACCTTAAAGTTTGTTAAAATAAACTAAAAAGAATTTATGAAAATCACAAATCACTCTCGTAAACCGAAAAATTCTGTATAACTTTTTTTCCCAAATGTATCCTTAATAATATTTTGAGTTTATTTATTTGAGATTATTTAAAAAACATTTTTTTCTAAAAAGAATACATTTCAATTATTTTGATTTCTTTGAATAATATTTTTTTTAAATTACAAAAAAATCTATTTTCTACTTTAAAAAAAAAAAAGCTATTGTGAATAGTTTTTCAAAACAATCTATTATGGTATAAGAAAAGAAAGTAATTTGCTGGACATAAAACAGTTTTCTAAATATAATTATTTTTCCTAAATTTTAAAAATTATAAATATTGCCCATAATATTTCAGAAATGTTTTTAATCTTTTTATATATATTTTTTTTTAAATTACTTTTATATTATTACATCCAAACAACCTAAAATCAGTTTTAAAAATAAATATGTTTTATAATTTTTTTAATCAAACACAAAAAGGATTTTTCAGTCAACTTAAATTTTAGTTTACTCATGTTAACATGCACCAAGATATTTAGGGTGTGTTTGGTAGGAAGGAAAGAAATAAGTAAGAAATAGAGTGGATAGAAATAGAGAAGAGAGAAATAGGTCAATAGAAATAGGTGAGAAATATAATGAAAATAAATGTGTTTGGTTTAAGAGAAATAGGTAAAAAATATGAAGAAGAGAAATACAAAAATAAATAAAAATAAATTATAATCAACTATTATTACTAAATAGTTGACTGTTGTATTTGATTGTTTTTGATAGTCCATTATTTCATTTTATGGTAAATTATTGTTCTTCACAAAATGTTAAAAACAACCATAAAATGTCAATTTGTGATGGTTTTTAATCACTACAAAATGTTAAACCATCTTTCACTATTCATTTCCGTGCATTTTAGCGGAGAAATAAAAAGGTGTGGGTCTTTTATTTCTACTACACCAAACAACCTTACTTTTATATTTTCTACACATTTCTTTTCTTTCACTTCTATTTCTCGTCCATTTTGTTAAGATAAAAGACGAATTTATAACCCTCAAATATTTTGATAATAACAAACAAGTTAAAATTATATATGTCCTCACATAATCGTTTAATCATTCGTTCTCATGCAATCATCTGACATTTTTAAAATTGAATATCGTCTTATCTTCTGATTAGATAAACTTCGTAACTAACAAATCTTACAAACAATGACAACGTTCTAAAATGATCTGCACATCAATCAAAGCGTAAGCTACCTCGAAATGTATTATACCTATACACCTACTCTCAAGGAAAGTCAGTGAAAATGAAGGAATATGTGTGCGAATGTCAGAGCGAGAAAGCGGTCATGACAATTGCTAAAAGATTAAGTACAAGAATAGAAAAGATAAGGAAACTGCTTTATCTTATCATATGACAAGTTAGTGAAAGGCATTAAATGCTACATTTAATGCTCCAATGACTCTCTTCATCAGACGAAGGTCATCTTCTACAATACACTCAACATATTCTTTTTAGAAGCCTATAAATAGAAAAAGAGACCTCCTTCGAGCGCGGCATTGTGATCATAATTGTTATTGATATAATTGCTGCTGATTCTGAAAATTCATAACTGCTTTAAGAAAAGAAAACGCTCTTCTAAACTCTGTTTGTAAAATTCTTTTTGTACTTCATTGTATATTTGTCTGATAAGACGTTAAACCCAATGAGGTAAACTCACACGTAAATCTTTTTCTTAAAGAAATTAGTGGAAGCCTGAAAAGGCTTTGATTCAAAGAATAATTGGGTATTTGCTTGGAGAGGCAAGTGAAAGACTACTTGGGTTGAGCCTGAAGAGGCTTGTGGAAAGAATACTTGTAACTTATGAAAGTTAGTGGAACTTGATTGTTGTCAAGAACTGGACGTAGTCTCTGGAGTGAGACGAACCAGTATAATTTCTGTATGTTTTACGGTTTTGTCGTTCAGCTTTCGTCTGTCTTTTAAAACGTTTTTGAAAATCCTTTTGATCTTATTTCAGACAATACGTCGTTAACAAAAGAATTGCAAAAATTTGATATATCACAATTCAACCCCCCTTCTTGTGTTATCTTTGTGCTTTACAATTTGGTATCAGAGCTCAACCTCTAAGGGTTAAGCACCTTAACAAGTGTTAGAGGAAAAGATCTGCATGGCAAACCTTGAAGGACAGTTCATTCCTGAAGGACCCTATCTGTCAAGGCCTCCAACCTTCAATTGAGAAGATTATGCATATTGGAAGGACAGAATGGAAATGTATATCATGTTGTAATCAAGCTAGAAAACGAATACAATAAAGATGGCACAAAAGATGTTCGTCTTAGGAAAGCAGCAACTCTTCAAAGATATTATGAGATGTTTACCATGAAGGAGATAGGGACCATTAATGAAATGTTTGGAAGATTTCAAACAATTCTAAATGGACTTCAAAGTCTTGGTGTTGAGTTCTCTAAAACTTAGAACAATCTCAAGATCCTGGACAGTCTTCCCAAAGTATGGGAACCTAAAGCAATAGCCATAGCTAAAGTAAGGGATATGAAGACCTTAACTCTAGATGAGTTACTGGGAGCTCTAAGAGTACACGAAGTGCATCTCTTCAAAGAGACAAAGTCAAAAATAATGACTCAGTTGCTCTAAAGATTGGAGAATCAAGCAGAAGAGCAGACGAAAAAATTGAGACGAAAGGAAGAAACAAAGCGCTGAAGGTTCAATCCAAGGAATCCGAGAGCTCAGACGAAAGCTCTAGCTGCTCAACAGATGATGAGATCTCCCTCATCACCAGAAAATTCAAGAAGATGCTTAAGAAGAAAGATAGATTTAAGCATTCTTCTAGATAGAAGGACACTAGATACAGAAAGCATCCTCAAGAAGAGAACAATGAGATCATCTGCTTTGAGTGCAAAAAGCTTGGACATATTAAGGCTGAATGCCCCAAACTAAAGAAAGGACGGAGTTCAAAGAAAAGGTACAAGAAGAAAAACCTTCTAGCCACTTGGGAAGATCTGGACAATAGCAGTAGCAGCTCAGACAATGAAAAGGCTAATATATGTATCATGGCAGACACAGAGGAAGCAACATCTGAGGTAAACTATGAATATAATAACTTTTTGCATAAGTCTGATGATAGTGAATCTAAGTCTGATGATGAAGATATGTCATATGACACTCTTCTTGCTAACTCACACAAGATTGCTCTTGAGTATAAAAAATATAAAGAAAAATATCAAGAAGCTCTTTTAGAAAATGAGATACTCAAGAGAGATCTGATGAGAATGCAAAAGAGCTTAGTCTCAAATCCTAAAAAGGTAATGCTTCTTTTTGAAGTTGATAAACTAAAGAAAGAGGTCATTAGTTTGAAACATGATCTGACCAAATTTGTAGACGGATCTTCAAAACTTCAAATGATTTTAAAACATAGAAGATCTCCGTCTAACAAATCTGGGATTGGATTTGTAGAAGACAAAAGTGTTAAACCATCATCTTCTAAATCTTATTCAACCTTTTGTAACTTCTGTGGAAAATCTGGACATTCATTCCAAAGATGTCAACATAAAAGGAAACAGAGGTCAAATAGGACCTTTGGGACTAACATGAAAGGACCTAAAAGTATTTGGGTACCAAAATCTCAAATAATTCCTATTGTAGATATCCTTAATAAGACAAAGGAGGGATTCCTTCTGGTACCTAAACAGTGGATGCTCATGTCACATGAAGGGAGAAAGGTCTATGTTCCTAGACCACCAATCACATGAAAGAACAGTCTCATTTGATGGAAATGGAAAAGGAAAAATCATTGGTATAGGTAAAGTTGGTAAGCCTCCTCTTCCATCTATAGATAATGTCCTATGTGTTGATGGATTAAAATACAATCTACTTAGCATCAGTCAATTTTGTGACAGTGGATTTATTGTATCCTTCAACAAAGAATCATGCATAGTCAAAAGAAATGATGAATCTATTCTTTTTACTGCCAAAAGACATAATAATCTATATAAGATTGAGTTTGAAGATCTGAACAAACAAAATATTTGGCATAAAAAGCTCGGGCATATCAATTTGAAACATATTTCAAAGTTATATAAAAAGAGTTTAGTAAAAGGATTGGTTGAGATTTCTTGGAAAACTCATCTTCTTTGTAAAGCATGTCAGAAAGGGAAACAAATCAAAACCTCTTTCAAATCAAAAGATGTTGTTTCGACTTCCAGACCATTAGAATTATTGCATATGAATTTGTTTGGACCTACAAAAACTCTTAGTCTTGGTGGGAAAAAGTATGGTTTTGTCATTATTGATGACTATTCTAGATATACATGGGTTTATTTCCTAGCTCACAAACACGAGTCTTTTAATGTGTTTGAAATATTCTATAAGAGAGTTCAAAATGAAAAAGGTTTTTGTATTACTGCAATTAGAAGTGACCATGGAACTGAATTGGAAAATGCTGAGTTCAAATCCTTCTGTAAAAAGAATGGAATTTTCCACAACTTCTCATCGAGAACACCTCAACAAAACGAGGTAGTTGAAAGGAAAAATAGAACTCTACAAGAGATGGCAAGAACCATGCTCTGTAAAAATTTAGTCCCTAAGTACTTTTGGGCAGAAGTTGTAAATACAACATGTTATATTCAAAACAAAATATTGATCAGACCAATAATTAAAAAGACTCCTTATAAACTATGGAGAGGTAGAAAACCCAACATTTCATACTTTCACTCTTTTGGATGTGAATGTTATATTCTCAACACTAGAGATCAACTAGGAAAATTTGACTATAAGGTTGATAAAGGTGTTTTTCTTGGATATTCTGACACACCAAAAGCTTTTAGAATATTCAATTTTAGGACTTTTGTTGTAGAAGAACCTATCCATGTTAAATTTAATAATACACTAACCCCTAATAGAAGACTATCAGATTTGGAAGAAGATTTTACAGATTTACAGATAGAACCGTCTGATCAAATAAGAACAAATGAAGCAAAAGAATCAGAAGAAACTTCTCAACAACAGACCGATAATCAGACGAAAGGATTTCACAAGGACTGGAAGTTCGTTACCTACCATCCTCAAGATCAGATCATTGGAGAACGAATTGAATGAGTTAAAACAAGGTCATCACTAAAGAATCAAGCGTCTTGTGCCTTAGTTTCAGAGATTGAACTTAAAACGATAGAAGAAGCACTAACAGACGATGATTGGGTGATAGCAATGAAAGAAGAATGACATCAATTCACAAGAAATGATGTTTGGATTCTAGTTCCCAAACCAGAACATAAGAGCGTCATTGAAACAAGATGGGTATTCTGCAACAAGCTCGACGAAAATGGTAACGTAATCAGAAATAAAGCAAGGTTAGTGGCTTAAGGTTACAATTAACAATAAGGTATTGATTTCACTTAAACCTTTGCTCCTATTGCTAGATTAGAAGCAATTAGAATTTTGCTTGCCTTTGCCGCTCATAAAAACATTAAGCTTTTTCAAATGGATTTTTAAATAGATTCATTGAGGAAGAAGTCTATGTTAAACAACTTCCTGGGTTTGAGGATCCAAACTTCACAGACCATGTCTTTAAATTTAGAAAGGCTCTGTATGGTCTTAAACAAGCACCTCGTGCTTGGTATGACAGATTGAGCAGTTTTCTTATTGAAAATGGTTTTATAAGAGGCAAAGTAAATACAACTCTCTTTAGAAAGGAATCCAACAGAGATTTCATTATAGTTCAAATTTATGTAGACGATATAATCTTTGGAGCTACTAATGAAACTTTATGTAAGGATTTCTCACATTTGATTCAGAGTGAATTTGAGATGAACATGATGAGAGAATTAAAATTCTTCCTTAGCCTACAAGTTAAACAAGAAGAGAAGGGTATATACATTCATTAGCAAAAATACACAAAGGAATTGATTAAAAAGTATAAGATGAATGAGTCAAAACCTATGAGCACACCAATGCATCTGTCTGTCGGTATGACAAAGGACGAATCAAGTAAACCTGTAGACCAAACTGTCTATAGAGGTATGATTGGCTCACTTCTCTATTTAACTGCTAGTAGACCAGATATCATGCATAGCGTCTGTTTATGCGCTAGATTTCAATCTAATCCTAAAGAGTCTCATTTAAAAGCTGTTAAGAGGATTTTTAGATATCTTGTTGGTACACCTAACCTTAGTTTATTCTATGAGAAAAACCAAGATTTCAGGTTAGTAGGATACTGTGATGCAAATTATGCTGGTGACAAACTTGAAAGAAAAAGCACAAGTGGTGGATGTCACTTCATCGGACCATGTCTTATATCTTGGACTAGCAAGAAGCAAAACTCAATTGCATTATCAATTGCTAAAGTAGAATATGTGTCTGCTGCTACCTGCTGCTCGTAACTCCTATAGAACTCATGGCCACTCAGAAACAGCTTGTGCCCATGGAGAGATTTGCAGAAAGTGACTTCGTTGCAGGAAAATGGGTCGACTTACAAAAGCTTGAAGAAGAAGGATTCCCTTTGCAAATGTATACCAAAAATGTAGGATGGGTAGCTTTTGTGTAGAAAAAAACCTCCTGGTATCATGCATCGTACGCCTATTTCTGGGCCTCTGCATTTGAGGTAAACAAAACTATCACTGGAACAGTCGACAATCAAGCCATCATCATCTCTACCGACGCCATTGCAGCAACGTCTGGATGTAAAGAGGAGGGTGACCTCTTTACTGAAGACTGGGAAAAGGTCATCACCCCAGAAACTATCGACAAGGCATTGTATGGAAAGTCCAGGCCTCATACCAAGAACAAGGATGTTCTGAGGAGGTTTCTATACGCTTCAAACATGAAGCCTATATGCAAACTGATTCACAACATCTTGCTGCACATTATTCTACCAAGAAAAGGCTCAAAGGATAATGTAACCTCCAAGGACAAATTCTGCATATACAAGATGCTGACTGGTCAAAAGGTTAATCTGCCTGCATTAATCCTAGACAACTAGAGATCTTATCTCTCCAAGTCGAAGGAAGGTGCCCAAAGCAAGCAGAAGCATCCTATTCCCTACACCATGCTCTTCATCGAAATCATTCGTCTGACGGGAATAAAAGAATCTAGGTTGGAGAAGATGAAACAAGGTTTTGAGATCGATGTATCCATCATCAGGAAGATGAGGATTGCACATCTCTTCTCTGGATACGTTGCCAGACATCCAGAGTTAGCATTGATCAAGGAAGAACCACAAGAAGAAGTTGTTGGAACTGCGTTCAGAATGGGATCGTCTGCTGACCCCTCTGTTGGTACTGCGCCTACTCAACCTCCACCACAGATGAAACCCAAACAAACCAAACCCCAAAAACCTAAGTTACCAATCAAAAGACCTTCACAACTAGACCCTCAACCACAACAGACCAAACCCCAAACCCCATCGTCTCCACCTCACAAGAAACAAAAACCCTTAACCATTCGTCTAAGATATAAACCAACTCCCCAACCTGACTTAGATGATGACTATCCCATTAACACCCTTCTTCCCACTCCAAGCACAACCATTCCTGCCCCTCCATCAGAACAACCACCTCTACCACCTACATCTTCTGAACCCACTCCATCTATCCAACCATCTAAAAAGCCCTCAAAATCTAAAAAGATTCCAGTACCAAAAACAAAAGCTCAAGAAGAAAAGTAGCTCAAGAGAGCCCGAGCTGAATTAAAACGAGCTAAGAAAAAGAAGAAAGAAGAAGAAGAAAAGCTAGTTGAGGCAGAGCAAGAACAGATTGAGGAAGTAGTGCTTCAATCTGTGATTGAGCACTCGCTACAAACAGCCTCTGTAGAGCATAAAGAGTAAGAGCTATTGACTCTAGAAGACATTGCTGCTACCTCAAGAGGTAGATTACCTAGATCTCTTTTCTGGGAAGTTCCACAATCTAAATTGAAGTAGACTGTGCAACGTCTTGAAATTGATCTTAGGAAAGAATGCAAGAAACGCAAACGAGCAAAAGTTCTGTTAGGCAAGCAGGCAAAGCGCTTCAAAAGTGACCTCGGCTCATCATCTACACCTTCTATAACATCGTGTTTTTCTTAATGTATGATTAAGTGTTTTAATAACTAAAAAGTGGAAATTTGATATGTAATCTAGCTGATTAAAAGAAATAAATGAATTGTTGCTATATACGGTATGTTGTATATGATGATGGTTGTGAATTGTTGGTTTGAAATTCTAATTTGAATTACGAAAACTTGAAATATGTGCTTGAGTCAATTTGGATATGTTGTGAGAGTGATTTTGGACTTTTGAGAGAAAACAGTGAAATTAGACCAGTTTTGAGATAAAGGAAGTGGCTTGGTGAGCTTTAGGTCTCAGTTGGCCAAAAGTCCGTGTGAGAGCTTCGGGGAGGTTGGGTATATAAAGGAAGGGAGGAAGGAATCCCCTTCATTCTCTCATTTCTTTCTCTCTCTACGTTTTCTCTCTCTTCAATTCTCTCTCAATCTCTCTCTAGAAATTGTTGAGTTTGTAGGAGTATAAACAAGGTTTGAGCTTGATTTAGCAGTTGTGGTAAGGAAAGGAACGATCTTAGCTAGATTTAGGCTCAAGAACATCGGATTTTCAAGGAACCTAAATTTAGATTTAGGAACTTTTAGAGGTAAGGGAAGCTTACAAATCGGTTGTTTTGTGTTAATAACTATTGGTATCCTGATTTTGTTGGATTTGGGTGAAAATGGGTTTTGGGGAGAAATTTTGAGATTTGGATGAGAAATTGATGATTTTGTGATGAAATGTTGAATTGATTATATGATTTGATTTGTATTAACTTGGTTGAGGTGGATTGAGGTTGTTGGAATACTATTGATTTGAAAATGTATGTTATTTGGTTGAAAAGTTTGAATTTCTCTGTAGAAAATCGCGTTTTTTTTTTAAATCATCGAAGATAATCGATTATGGGAGTCACATAATCGATTATCTGGAGTTTCAGAAACTGTTTTCGTGATTTGCTTCAGAAATAATCGATTATGCAATTGGATAATCGATTATCTACTGTTCAGAAAAAAAAAATCTGGTTTTGCTTCGAGAATATTCGATTATGGCAACCCATAATCGATTATCTCTGTAAAATAAAAATAAAAAAATCTATTGCTACAGTACATAATTTGTTATTCCAGAACTGAATGTATTATTTCAGATTTTAAAGTTTTCATATCAAAATATGAAATTTTATGAATTTCAAGGTTTGTTAATCCTCCAAATGGTTTTCAAAGAAGGTTTTGACTTTGTAATTGTAGTTGATAGTTGGATTTGATTGTGAAGTGGAATGTTGCTTAGATAGGACCTCCACTTGATGTGTATGATATTATTGTATAAGGTTTCTCATGAGGTGGGCTGCTTGGATAGGGCCTTACTTGTTAACCATGCAAGAGGCCAAATTGGGCATGCATGGGGTTGATGGTGACTATTGGACCACAGGTGGTGCTGAGTAGGCCACGTGGTGTTATGTTCATACATATATATGATATGATGACTGTTGTGGTTGTGTTGATATGTTGATACAAATATATATAATATAATGATTGTTTGGCAGAGTTGGTTTTTGTGGTGATACATGCATTGACATGCATATGTTGTTGATTGAGGTTGTGTGGGCCTCAAGCCATGTGTGGGCAAGCATGTAAGGTGGATGGTGACTAGAGTTAGTACTCAGATAGGCCTCCAACCTAGTGCCTAGATAAGAAGTGGGGTCTTAAAGCTAGGCCTAGGGGATGAGTGGATGGGTAATTCTGTAAGGGGCTAAGGTAGTGCAGGCCTTGTGTCGCGGTAAGCCACCACCCACATACACTTATCCTGACAACCATAAGCTTATCCAACTGATCAGAGTTTTGGCAATCCCTGAATAGTGCTAGATGGCCATGGTAGGGGATAAGACTTGGCTGATCGCTTGAAATGTAGAAATCTCTTGAGAGTCGTGTCATCATGCATTGACATAGTTGTGACGGATTGGTAGTGATATGGAGTTCTGGATTGAGAACTCTTTGCCATGTAAATGAATGCTTTATATGTGTACATCTGTATGTAGACGTTGAGAACTTTGGATATATGATGAGGTGCCATATACTTGTGATGGAATATTGTGAATTGTTGATGATTTCTATAATCATATGTGATGTTGTGCGTGATATACTGTAATGTATGTCGACCCATTTATTTGATGATTTGATTTCCATATTGATGTGAATAATGATTTTGATTATGTTGGATTAAATATTATATGTTGATCTTTGTTTCGTAAGCTTACCCTTGCCTTGTATTGTTGTTGGTTGGATGTCTTGTTGCTGTTGTTGTGTTGCTGTGACTGTGATGATCACGTCATTTTGGCGTGGGAGCAGAGGGAGAGACGTCTACAGATCCAGCATCTCAGAGCTGATGTAGGAGGTCTTAGATGGAGACTTTTGGAGGCCCTTTTTGGGTAGAGCTTTCTATAAGCTCTTTTTGTTTCTTTTTGGATGTATTGTTTTGTATTATATTCTTTTGATGAGATTGTATAGAGTGACCAGCTATAGGGAGTGAGTTTTTGTATCCCTCTTCCCTGGTGATGTATATTTTGATATTGTTAATATAGGTTGGTGTTATCCCATTTGTTATGTATGTATGATGATTTGAGTTAAACAAATATGCATGTATGGCATTAGGAGAGATATGTGGATCTCTCAGTTGATGTGTATAACTTATATACAAATATGTTATGATTTTGATTTTATTCACCTGATAAGGTGTGTGTGATGTATGTTTAGTAGGATTGTTTAGTAGCGATGGTTGGGTTGTTACACCTTCAGACTCTGAATCTTCTGATTGATGATGCCAAAAGGGGAGAAAAATAGAAGACAAAGGGAAGTATAACGATATCAATCTTAGGGGGGGGTACTTTTTTAATATATATACAATGATGAATTATGCTTTGAATAATATCGTCTGGTTTTTTTCAGTTACTTCCTTATATATATTGCATCTGCTTAACTAAAGTACATTTTTAAAAAAAATGTTTTACAAGAACTATAATTGTTTGTCATCATCAAAAAGGGGGAGATTGTGAAGACAAAGGACAAATTTATAACCCTCAAATATTTTGATAATAACAAACAAGTTAAAATTATATATGTCATCACATAATCATCTAATCATTCGTTTGCATACAATGGTCTGACATTTTTAAAATTAAATATCGTCTTATCTTCTAATTAGATAAACTTCGTAACTAACAAATCTTACAGACGATGACAACGTTTTAAAATGATCTGCACATCAATCAAAGCGTAAGCTACCTTGAAGCGTATTATACCTATACACCTACTCTTAGAGGTGTCAAAGTGGGTTGAAACCCGGTGAGCCGGGGACGATGACAACTTTTTAAAATGATCTGCACATCAATCAAAGCGTAAACTACCTCGAAACGTATTATACCTATACACCTACTCTTAGAGGTGTCAAAATGGGTTGAAACCCGGTGAGCCAACCTGGCTCACCACTGGTTTAAGCTGAGCCAGGCTGAAAAAACACAATTTTTTACAATTCTGGCTCATTAGTAACCTGGCTCACTTAACCCATGGGCCAAACGAGTTTGAGCCGGGTTGACCCGTGACCCATTTTATTAAGTCTAAAAAACATAAAAAATTATAATGCTATTGAAATATTGAATGGCTTGATACTTAAATATTATAGTGTTTGTATTTGTACTTGAATTGTTGAATGCCTTGTGGAAAAATGTAACTTTTTCTAAGAAAAAGAAAGAGAAAAATATTTTTGATTTTTGATTTTATTTTATTTTTTATTTTTAAACAATTGGTGAGCCAACCCACTTAACCCACCAACCCGTAGTGGGTCGAGCTGGGTTGGGATTTTCTTGGCTCACCAGAAGGTGAGCCGGGTTGGGCTGGTCTGTTTTTTAACTTAACTCGTGGTGAGCCAACCCATGTGAGCCGAGTTGGCTCACTTTGACACCTCTAGAGTTAGAAATTCTTTATACAGTAAAATGAACTAAATCATCTCTTGAAAGTATGTGAAAACAAACTGGTAAATAAACAGTTCTGGCCTTCTAGAACTTTAAAATTTTACATAAATTTGGAATTGTATGACGATAAGTCACCATCTACAAAAAATAAGAATGAAGAAAAATTGTGTGTGCATGCTGTGAATATCAAAGTACTAACAACATATCCTGAAAGGGAAAACACATCAAAAGTATGCAGTAACACAAACCACTGGATGAAGAGCCAGATTCACTACTAGAGCTGCTTGAACTATTGTGTTTACTGGTTTTGTTGGTGCCACCATTCTCAATCTCTACAAGAAGGTAACTTGAAAGAGGAGGATCATTCCCACCAACAATGTACACGTCCTCTTCAACTGGTTCATTTTATGCATACATTAAAAATGAAAATTAAAGGATCAATATTACAGTCACTTATCAATTATCATCATCATATAACAATTGTATCAATAAGAAGCCAGGAAAATGACAAAACAATAACTAAAAGATACATTTACATGGTTGTACTGATAAATTGCTAAATCCAGACTCATTGGCAGGCTACTTGACGTCAAGCAAGCAAATAATTACAAGTCTATATGATATAATGGCCATAGATAGTTTTTAAACATGCAAATAAAAGTAGTTTAGCACACACACAGAGCATGATAAAGATACAGACCTCAATTTCACATGGTCCAGCTTTTGCCTGGGTTTTTTGCTTCTCTAGCATAAAATCATCAAGAAGCTTTCGCAATATAAATAATGTATCATCACTAAGGGCATCTATATCAATCTCAGTTTCATCATCATTTATTTGGCCAGCATTATGACTTTGCTCCTTCAAAAAATCAATAATGTTTTCAGGCAATTCTGCAAGTGATGCCTCCAATTCCATACTCAACTTTTGCTTCTCCTCATCAGTCATGATTCTTTTAATGGGCTCTGGCTTAACATTAGTGTCATTTGGCATTATTTTCTTTTTTTCCACAGGAGGAATTTGGTCTTCAATTTTAGTTTCAACACAAGTAGTGGGTTTTGAAGGCTCAGATGATACATCATTAATGGCAAGAATCTTCTTCTCTATAGGCTTCCATCTTGTTTAAAAATATTTGCTTAGTGTCTCTGTTGTAACGCCCGGCCGCTTGCAGGATCTGTGACTGTCCCCACAAACCAACACAAGACTTTTCAGCGTGCTTTGTCCTCACTCACACGCTTCCCGGGAAACTTCCCAGGAGGTCATCCATCCCTAAATTGCTCCAAGTCAAGCACGCTTAACTATAGAGTTCTTAAGTGATGGGCTACCGAAAAGTAGATGCATCTTGTTGGTATAGGTAGCACTTATTAATTCCTTTTAAGCTATCCTTAACTGTACAGTCCCATACCCGCACAACCTCTGGATCCCTCTTGTTCGGGTGTGTATTCGATTCATTCATGTACCCCTCCCGCTAGAAGCCTGCCAGGAGCCGCTCATTGTCTATGCCTCATCTCTTTTGCACTGGCGCTCACTCCTCGCCCTCGTCAACGCCCGGGATGTTACATGCCCACCAGCTTCCGCTTGGTTTGTCCTCGAACCACACCGTACTGGGAGAGAGACCCTGCTCTGATACCACTTTGTAACGCCCGGACGCTTGCAAGATCTGTGACTGTCCCCACAAACCAACACAAGACTTTTCAACGTGCTTTGTCCTCACTCACACGCTTCCCGGGAAACTTCCCAAGAGGTCACCCATCCCTAAATCGCTCCAAGTCAAGCACGCTTAACTATGGAGTTCTTAAGTGATGGGGTACCGAAAAGTAGATGCATCTTGTTAGTATAGGTAGCACTTATTAATTCCTTTTAAGCTATCCTCAACTGTACAGTCCCATACCCGCACAGCCTCTGGATCCCTCTCGTTCGGGTGCGTATTCGATTCATTCATGTACCCCTCCCGCTGGAAGCCTGCCAGGAGCCGTTCATTGTCCGTGCCTCATCTCTTTTGCACCGGCGATCACTCCCCGCCCTCGTCAACACCCGGGATGTTACATCTGTCATGACATGCACATCATTACCAAGTGGATTATAAGTCATTGCATTTGAGAAAGCCAACTGCACATCTGTAGCAAATTTCATAAGACTTGAATATTCACCTGAAATCAATCTACTCTTCACAGTACCCAAATCCATCGAGTGCTTGATGATAGTGAAATAATTTTGAATGTTCCATTTCACAACATCCACTAGTTTGTCGAAAAACCTACCAAATTGATGAGACATCATGCGATTAAGTAATGACTTGCACTACTTTATCAACGCAGCATATGAAGGAGCCACTAATGAATCATATTTCACAAATTCAAATCGCCTAGAAATATTTCTCTTTATTTTAGGACCATTGTGTTTTGGTGGTGGGCGTTTCTTACCATGTAGTGCTGATGATTCTAACGTGCTATGAAGCCTCTCCACTAGAGGCCTCTTTTCTACCTCACTGCAGCTCTTTATGTCACTATATAGAGATAATTCAATAGTGGTTGAATTCATACTAGCAATTTTCTTTTGAAGTTTCCTTACTTCTTCAAGTTCAGATTTTAACCTCAATTTCAAGTCCTTTCTCCCATAACGTGTCATTTTTGTAAAAGACCACAATTGAGATGGCACATCAAAACTTTCAAAACCTTGACATTTCCTCTTTGTGGCACACGAACCTTTTGACATTATAAGCTTATTATCAACCCTTCTTGAGCTACCAAGTCCTTTTGACTCACCCATAGTATCTACAACATGACAAAAATCTAGAACAAACTGGTAGCAAAAACCTTTGGAGTACTTTCGTGATTTCCCCATTAATGTGAAAGAGAGCACTTTCTAGATTCCTTTTGTCCAGTAAATTCTATAGGTACAGTTGGTGACATAAGATAAAATTGCAATATCTGCACATATCAATCGTGACAATGAATTCTGCTCCCACATAGCAATTTTTGAAAAACTCTGAATTCTCAGAAGTATAAATTAGGTCATATTCATTCTCCAAACTTCAATAAAAAAATAAGATGAAACCCAATGATGAAGCGCTTCTCTTATTATAAAACAACAGTAATTAAGCTCTTTGTTTCTATGCACTTTTTATATGCTGATGGCAAAATTGTTAAAACTTTAGGCTAGTTATACTCTTCTGTGCACTCCCGCAACAACAGTAATTTGATATTATTTGACAATTTAGACCAAATAATTAGGGTAGGAAATAGGAGAGATAAATAGCAAACACGAACTAAATGTCTGCGAGACTAAATAATGCATTAGTTCCTAGAACCCTATATGAATACCACAAGCTTCACAAAAACCCTAACACACTTGTTCACGCCCGAGAATGCACCCTTACTGTTCAAGATTAAGTAGAACTTGAAATTGGAAATTGTAGTGAAAATGACGATGAAGAGTATAAAAATTTGACAAAAAATTAAAGATAAAAAGTATAAAAAGTTTACATTAAAATTGTCCAAACTTGTTCATGAATTATGCAATTATAATTCCAAAAACTTGTTTCCAGAATGTAATTAAAAAAAATTGACTTCTAGGATTTCAATTCCAAAACTATGTAAAAGAAATTGACTTTTGGAAGTATTTTTTTTTACCTGGTTCTAGAATCTTTTCGAAATGAATAAACTAAAAACATGTATAAGGGCATTATTTGAATAAAAGTTTTACAAAAGATAAGGATGTATTTAGGGGGGGGGGGGGGGCAATGTGCATTCCTTGTAAATGCACTAAATTTCAAATTTTGCTGGGAATTTTATGAGTTGAACTTTTATGTGTTCTTTGGTAAGATTGTAGCCTTACTTGTCTATTTTCTAATACCACCGAAATCATGCAATTTAATGTGTATGCAAATTTTAGTGAATTTATTACTGCATCATGTTATGTTGAACCTAATAACTGCAGTGGTTGCGGGAAATGAGTGGTTTTGTCTCTCTGTGTGTAGATGTGATGTGATGATTAATTTTTTCATGAAAGTAGACTTATTGACAAATGCTACAAAAACTAGTTTGGTGGGAAAAAATGTAGATAGAATTTTTAAGAAATAATATAAGACAAGTGAGGTGAATGGATTATCAGTGAGAAGTGGTCTCGAAACTTTGTTTTGGGACAATGCCTTGGGGCACGAGATGTTGGAAAATTCGATGAAAATTTGGGTGAATCCCTTGATGTTTTAAGATGTGTCATCTCAAAGGGCTACCCTAATTCTAAGTTTCTAATTTCAAGAATTTATACCCCGAAGCTGACTAGTTTTAGTAGTTTTTGAAATCATTTATGTGTAGAGTCAAATTTGATACTCAAAGGTTTTGCAAAAAATTGGGAAAATTCATATCTTACTCTTTAAATATTAAGTGTTAAGAACTTTTAGTCTTTTCAATCAAGAAAAGTGCCTAACTACTTGTGAATAACTTCAAAAGTGCGTGACGAGTTCAAATTAAAGATCTTGTGAATATGGCTTCATGAAAAACCCAATGTTATTCACAAAAAGTGTCCCTTGGTTTTGTTTTCCTCCAAAGTGTATAGTGTCAAGATTTTTCATTAAGCTAGAATTATAAATCATCGAATTAGGACGTAAAGCGCTTTGAGGACAAGCATAAAGATGTAAAGAATTGTGAGAAGTGAAACCTGGTACTCCCTTCCACCATCCACCAATAATTCCAAGAGAAAATAGACATAAAAGCCACTTATGCATCATGATATGGTGATGCGGTATCGCAAGTGTACGATATCATCCTAGTAATAAATATCGTTCTCTCCACAGGGATTGTGTGTTTGGCTTCATAATTATCACAATTTAATATAAATTAAACAAAGAGAATTAAATTAGGAATTTAGGTTTTTAAAGTAAAAGTAAAAGAATTAAGAATTGGAGATTCAATTGAGCAAGCAAATAAAATTGATAATGATTAAGTAAGAGAAAACTTATAGGATCGAGGTTCACCGTGTAATGCTTACTAAATTAATTCATTTATCTTGTGCTCCTACTTGTTCTTCTTGAGGGTGAATTAACCTAAGGTACCCTCCATTCTCTTTCAAGATACGAAGGGGTGTTTAATCAAATTAGCCCCCTACTTTCGTGGTGGTTGTGTTTAATTAAACCCAATAAGCTCTTTGTCAATTCAATTAATCCCCAAAGGTTTCACCTACTTTCGTGGTTTAGACCTAAGTTTCTTTCCTATAGTTTCGGTATTTAAGTTTACCTTTCAGTACTTCCCTAAATTCCTAAGGTTATGTAAAACGTGGCCAATTCATTTCGCAATAAAGAAAATCAATAAAGAAGAAATCAAGAGAGGAACAAGAATCACACAAAGATAAAAGGAATCAATTCATTAAACATTCATAGGACTACATCCAATCCTAAAATAAGGATGACTACTCACACATAACCATAGAAAACGAACAAGTAGAAAAGAGAAACATTCAAATCAGTAAAGAGAAAGAGGCAAAGATCGTAATCCTAAGCTCTCGCTCTCCACGATCAATGTCAAGGTTCAAGATGCTTAAACTAATTCTAAAAGGTCTATTTAAAACCTTGGGCTAATGTGAGTTTAAGCCCAAACAAAATAAAAACTCAAAAATACTTAAAATAGGTCATAGGTGACAGGTCACAAGCAAAAGGGTTGTTAATGGGCTGCCCGTGATCCTTGCTGCCTTGACTCTGGTGCATCCAGAAATTGCTTCATGGGCTAAAAGGTTAATCACAGGCTTCTCGTGATCCTCGCCATTTAATTCTAATGTGTTCAACAGATTGGTTCACAGGCAACAGTGTGTTTCACGAGCTGCCCCTGGTCCTTATTGACTGTGAAGAAAAGATTCACTCTTCTTGGTTCTTTACTGCAACTCTTTTCAATTCAAGCTCCAACCAAACTTGACATCATCATCGAGACTCAACATAAGTGCTTTCCATTAATCCTTGCACATGCTCCATGCTCTAAATTAAAAGAAAATTTGCTCCTAAAACCAAAATATGACTAAAACTATGACAAGTCCAACAAAAAGGAAAAACAACTAAAATAATTAGAAATAAAACCAAAGAAGGCATAAATATGCAACATATCCTAATTATAATGTTGTGCAAACATGGTATAAAATGTTGGAACCAAAGACGTAGAAGCGTCTAAACCCTCAATGTTTTGAAGATAACAAGCTTATTAATGTTCAAAGTTTGTGCTTAAAGACTAACCCTATCATGGCTAAGAAGACCGTCCAGTAGACATGTTAAAGATCGTCCAGTTGACGTGTTAAAAACTGTCCAAAAGACTCACTAAAGAGAACCGTCCATTTGAACAAACTGAAGGCGACATCCGATGAATAAGCTCATACAAGCCTCAAAGATCATATATTCAAATGGCTAAGTTTTTATTTTGAACGTCAATTTGATTTATGCTAGTCTTCCTCGAAACTGACATATTACTACTTCTGTGATCTAACGTTCAATTTGTTTGAAACATTAAATAGCATCAACATCATTCCAATGCAAGAGCGCAGCAAAATTAGATAAAGTAAGTCAACTTATCAAGTTGCTAAGACGAATGAAGAATGTTCAGAAAAGCAGACCGCCAGCGCAGTCCTACACCTTCCTTTTTAGTGCAAGTCTAGAAGCTGCCGCGCCTGACCTCGCTGAAAAGATAGTCTGCACGCTTCTCATTGCATAACGAAGTCAAAGTCTTCTACAATGGATCTTTTCCCTGAAGACTATATATACATACACCAACGAAGAAGCAAAGTGTGAAGACGTTGAAAAAGAACAAGAACAAATAGACATTAGTAACATTCTGATAAAAGAGTCTAGTAGACGATAGCAAAAATCTTGTAAAGATTTTCAAAGCATTCTTGACCTTAATCTTTCAAATCCTTACTACGTGAGTTGATATCTATTGTATAATCACTTTTTGTGTTGTGAAAGCCTAGAGAGGCTTAGTGTGAAAGAATACTTGGGTTAAGCAATCTAGGGTGATTGCATTGTAAAGCCTGAAGAGGCCACGAACAATACTTGTAACCTAAGGTTGGTTAGTGTATACCTTCTCGGTGAAGGGACTGGACATAGCTTAGGTTGAGTGAACCAGTATAAAACTTTCTGTGTTCTTCTTCTCTCTATCCCTACGCTTGAAAACGTTTTCATACTGATCAACTTATTTCGAAAAAGTTTTTAAACGCACAATTTAACCCCTCCTTCTTGTGCGCTTTTTCTATTTCAGAAAATACGATGCATCATATGGCTCTCAAAGAGCGAGGGTTTACCTTATTTGGGAAAATAACACCTTAATGATGAAATGCCTCATGCCAAGGTGTATTGTCCTATAGGGACTGGTATATCCTATATAGAGGATGTGGATGAGATCTAGAAAACACCTATAGGGTGAAAATGTTTCACATGGAGTGTAAAATGCCTTGCACAGGGTGTTAGCACCATAAAAATGAGTAGACGGGTACCCCATGCATATACATGCACTAAAAGAAAGAGTAGTAACTGACTGGATAGGGAAGCATGCATTGCATACATTATAAGTGACTAACCCTTGCTTGACACCAATTATGGACGAATGATAGTTTCCTTAAAGTTTAATGCTGAGATTTTTATTCTACTTGATAGATGTGCTATATGCTATGCATAAGTTGCTTGGGAGTTATGATACAATGAGTCCACATATAAGTATATGTATGTTAATGTATACTTTGTACAAATGATTCATTTAGGTCAGGTTTTGAATGCCATGATTATTCTTAGTAAGTGAAATCGATATATGATCTATATAGGGATAAGTTGATTATTTTGCCACTGTTGTCAAATCTTCCTGCTATGAGATTGTGTGATAGCATGTTGTGTATGAGTTGTATGTATAAACCACCTATAAACTTTCTCGATGAATGATGTGGATGTTTGCCTGAATGAGTTGTGATATACAGTTTGCCTACAAAAATGTATGTTGTTTACTATCTTGCTTACTTGTTCTATGACTACAAAACTCACTCTTCTTTCTGTATGCTTTTCTTGTGGCCTTACTTGATATCAAGCAACAAATGGATGGGAGACGTCATATCTAGATTACTCTCAAGGAACTAGGATGTTGTACAGTGCACGAAGAGTAGAGAGATGATTTTAGTTACCAAAGAACATATAGTGGTAGGCTAGGTGTCCTGTATAGGGCCATAAGTAGTGATGATATACATTAGGCCTTGGAGGTTGAGTATGACGACTATCTGTCCATGCTTGTAGACAGTGGGACCTATCAATTTAAGTCCTAAACTCCATCCTCCCCATCGACATCTATGGTGTCAGGTCCTAGAGAAAGAGTGGGAGTTGTCCCTGCTACTGTGGCTATTGTTGCTATTGTTGTTGTACCAGTAGAATACCTTATTTGTGTTGGGCAGTGAGCTTCAGTAGCTTTGAGGCCTTAAGGGGCCAGGATGAGGATGACCGTGAAGATGTCCACACTCTCTTGCATTCCGACCTTTTCTTGGTCAGTTGAGGGCGCAGGACCTTCAAGAGCCCCTAGGACCTTGTGGAGTTGGAAGCTTAGGGGGCCTTTCGGCAAGGCAGTAATAGCAACGATAATGGAGAGGAAACCCCCGCCTACACTCCCCTAGATCATGAGGTTGATGAGCTCGAGTGCAGGGTGATAATCGCCCTTCCCACTAAGTGTAAGGGAACTATTGGTTGGATTAGACGGTCAAATATTTGATGGATGTTGTAGCCATATCAGGTTAGATCTTGCCTTGTATCGTTTGGTGTATTTATGTATATATGTATCACAGGTGTCTTCCCGATATGTTTTGCAGACTTTGATGTCCCTTTTCCTTAAAACTTTAATGTGTATATTTTACTGCACAAGCGTATACTGCCTGACTGATGGTTATGTGTGTATGTGTGTGTGTGTATACAACTTTATCATATGTATGTTTATTTTGAGATTCTATCTTATACATTCATAAATATCTATCAGGTGTCGATGGAGAAAAATATAAGAGGTTTTGAAGTAACGTCTTCATGCTAAGATTTATAAATTTTGTGTATATAGGCATATTCAAGTTTTACAAATTTTTTATTAGGTACTCGCGAAGTAGTGTGTGTGAGATTTCGAATATATGGACTTTATCACATTCTAAAAGTAATATGTAAAGGAAATTTTTAGAGTACTTATTTAAAATGCATGAAAGTCCTATTACTTTCCTTTATCAAATATTTAGAGCATTTTCTCGATATGATATTAAGGTTTTTAAATGAAAAGGGGAAATTTTTCCCATAGATTTCTATACTTTTTATATTCGAAAACCTTATTTTAATGAATTCACTACACGTAGTTAGCTAAAGTCCTAATCCTAGTGACGTGCCACACAAAATGAACATTTCTTGGGAAAAAAAAAGAATGAAATTTCCAACAAAATTTGTGATAATCATTTTGAAGATTACAAGAAACCCAAAATTGTGAGAAGGTAAGCAACGAGAGGGACCGAGATATGGAACAAAAAAGAAAGGAAAGAATATCAAATAATTACTATTATGCCACCGTGTTTTCATACTAGTCTATTTTCATTTTTAAAAAAATGTTGAAAATGGTAATTTTATTTTCAATTTTGGGCTTCTTTTTAAAGTATTTTCAAATAAAATGTTTTTAAATTTTGAAGTAACATATTTTCATATTTATTTTCTACTTTCTTTGAAAATGAAAAACAAAAGATAGTGAAAATCGAACAAGCCCTGTAATTTTTTCGTACTCAATTTTAACTCTTAATATTTGGAAAATTTGAAGAGGAGTAATTTTTTTATATAGACTAGATTAAATTATCTTTTATTTAATCACGTAAATAACCATTATTTATGCAATAATAATTTTGTTTATTTTTCTTCACTCCCCTTTCTTCCTTTATGAATCAAATAAAGTATTCTCCCATTCAATTGAAATCTGTTCTTTCTCTTTTCTTCTCTTTTATTGACATTTCTCTCCTCTCTCCTTTTCTTTTGAAGTAAACAATGTGTGAAAGTTGTTGTAATTGAATTAATGAGTCATATGCGTGACCTTATATTTAAACTTAACCCACAACATGTTATAGAAGTACCTCTTTCCTTATATTTAACATTCTAAATTAGGCAAAATTCTCTTTTTATTTAAAAAAAATTATGAAAAATAACCATACAAAAACATATGTAATTATTACAGTGAAACAAGTGTGTACAACCAGGGAATTTAAAAACTTCCATGAAGTGTATCTCATCCTAAACCATTAGCTATATCTCACCCCCCTACTTACTAATTCATGCATCAAAATTCGAGTGTTTTTTTTTTTCTCATTGTCAACCATCCATTTGAAGGATTTGTTTGAAGTCAACCTTTTTACAATTAGATTTTCATATACCTCAATCATGCAACCTCTTGGTTTCCACCACATGCCTTAATCATATATGAAAATGAATGAAAATGAACAATTTATTATACATGAATAGCACATACCTTAGGCGCAATTATACAAATTCTACAAACAAATCAAAATGTACATACAACTTTTACCTTAGTTCACATTATGTTGAGGTTAAGTCTCTCCTGTAATGAAATTTTAATCATAAAAAATTATCAATATGTAAATTTTAAGTATTTTGAACTTGTGTTATTAATAATTTGCTTCGAAAATTTGATTAAAGTACAAAACTTATTATCATACAATAAAACATGTCATCATGAAACATCATTTTGGAGTATGCATCTCTCCCCAAGGACACTAGCTAGGGTGGGAGACCTAATTCCTAATTAGGTCTCTCACCATGCGAAACCTTCCTTAGCCGTCAGATATAACTATTTTATAATCAATGGTCACAATGCAGGTTGATAAACCTGTACCGCAAGTTTTTCTAAAATTAGATTTCTATTGAAAAATAATTTCTAAGTGGATACAAATAACATTTTTAAAAATAAAATATATTACATGTTTATACCCTAGATACACGATTAACCCCATTCGATGAACTTTGGCCTTTCCCCCTCCAGGAAACAATACAAGCTTCTGATAGGTGTTAATAATCTTCATATGAGAGTTAATAATGACTCGATTAGGAACAGTTTGGTTAGCTTCCTTGTTTTGTGATTTTGTCATAGATGTTCACCCTTTACTAGCCATGCTGTTAGTGCACTTAGAACCATAAGTCTTGAGTACCCAATTTCTCTACAACCTTCACCCCGGTTTTGTTATTTCCTCCCTTCCCTATTATTAGATTTTTGTCTGTTCCATTTTGATTTGATTGATCGTTTTGTGTAAGATGACAGGGTAGCTATTATGTGACTAGGGAGGAGTTCGATATAAGTGTGGCAGGGTACCTGTTGATTCAAGATCCTTGAGAACTCATCATTCATGACAAGGTACCTATTGCTTTCAAAAATAGGCTAGTGTTCAACATTGTTGGTTTATTTGCTGTATGCTAACATTCTACCTACAAACCGAAGGAGTTTACAACATTAATAGCATTACATATACTTACATCATTGTAGGTACACAGAAGTAGATGATTCAGGACAACTTGCAGAGCGGCTTTGGAGAAAAGCATCCGGTGTTGATGCATTCACACAAATGGAGAAAAGAGCTTTTGGAATAGCTGATGACATGTAACTTGTTAGAACTTAGGTCAATGCAGAAGTTTGCTTCAAATTTTATGCAATGTTACTGACTTTTTGGGTTGGTCAATTGCAAACTTTGGTATGTTACACTTTAGTGTTATGTTTACAGGAATCTTTTTTGTTATTGTTTCCCCTTGATTTTAATGTTCAGATTTGTTGGTGACTTAATTTATAAAACTTAGAAGAGAAGATACTAATTGCTTTAACTATGATAATCTAAGGTTAATATGGTTGGTGCTTTGACTAATTACTGATATGTTTAAGGACTAGTTTTTACACCATGCATATTAGATATTTGATTGGTTCGTTTAATTACCTTGGATGTACTAGTTTCCTGTAATTTGTGATGTTGGAGAGCCTCCAAGTCCTCTGCAATAAATGGGAGTACTCACACCCCTACATTCATTATTTTCAATACATTAAATGACGCCACTTAATTTTAAAACTATTGAAAGTTTTTTATTACAATTGAAAATCCTTAGTTACTATAATGATAGTGTGAATGTTTTACAAGGACAACATGGTCACATTTAAATCACTGAAATATGGTATCAAGTTGATGAAATTGAAAAAGAATGTAATATGTGAAAATGACTGTATGCCAACATATGCTGGTTGTTACGTGACTGGACGGTTGAAATCACTTCTGTGATATGTTTTTGGAAGTTAGAATAAATTATTACAAAATTTTGAGTCATAGTGTTCACTGTAAAAATATTCCTGCTGGATTTGTTGTACACTAAAGTTTGCAATTCCTAAATGAGTTGTAATGAATTTCCTACATAAATCACTATAGGAATGGTCCCTTTTGCATTTCTTGAAGATATTCATAAAATATTTGTGAAGATGAATGACCGTGCTATTCTTTCAGCTGCCTATGCCATGAATGATGAGTTCTCAAGGATCTTGAACCAACAGATGGACTATTACTCCAATGACCCAAATGTTGACAGATTGAACCGTCTCAAAAGTGAAATGACTCAGGCAAGTTCAAAATGTACACATTTAGATTTATCTACACTTTGATCCCAACTTGCTTGCTTGTCTATAATTGATTCTCTTTTGGAGTTCTTGTGTGATTTTTTGATTCAAATGTTTCAAATTGACCCCTGTAGATTGTTCTTATAGAAACCTTTTGTCTTTGATTGTTATTCTGAAATTGAAAATGCCAATGAAGCCTAAGTGGTTGTAACTGAAAGCATAGTTATGATCCTTTTGATGATGTTTGTTTGATATTTCTAAGTCCATTTAATAATAAGACCTATGATCCTTCTATAGACAGAGTACTTTGTTCAAAGAACTCTGGAGTGCTCTAGGAGATTCAAGAGTAAATTTGAGGCTAATAGCTATAAGTGGTGTCTAATATTTAAGAGATGTAAGTAACTTTTCTATAAATACTCAACCTCTTGCATCTTGGCATTTGAATCAAGAATTTACCATTGAAATAATCCAGGTTAGCTTACCTAATGGTAGTGATTCAACGATATCCTCTATGAACACAATGTTCTCTGTTATAAGCCAAATTTTATTCCATCTTGTTTAATAAGGCTGTTTTTGTCTTCTATAAACTCAAGTTAGATGGTCCTTCTATGAACGTAGATATTAGGACAGGAGCAACCAATGAATCAATTACCTTTGCTATTCAATTGGCTAAAGCAAAAGAAAGACCTCCTGGTTTGTATTTATAACAATGCAATTTATAGTCCATTGAAAACCTTGAAGTTTTTCCCCATATTATTTAAGTTCAAAATAGTGTTTCCTGTTAAATTTTACGGAACATTATTGATTGACCTTTTAAGTTTAATACACCTTAATCATTGCCCTAGTGTTAGCAAGGCCCAGCTAATATATTGGGATAAAGTCTGAAACAATGTAATATAACTTGAAGATTGCTTCTCCTTCATATATTATCAATACACTAGTTGATAGAATCTTGTAATTACCTTTTACCAATCACAAACCTTTGTGAACACTTTGATGTTGCAAATTGCTATGTTGTCAAACCTATTAATGATCATTTGGCATAGTATAGTGTATTGGCCTAGACATTCTCAGTCTATAGCATGTTTGTTAAAGTAACATTTGTTGTATATGTCTCATAATGTATTGCCTAATTATTTAGAGTTGCTTTTCAAATTTTATGTAGGTTGATATTATGATGGCATTTGAGGAGGAATTTGGTATTAGTGTTGAAGAAGAAAGTGCCCAGATCATTAATAGATTAGCTTATTGACAACAAGACAGCTTAAACCAGGAAAAAGACATACATTGGCATTACTATTTTTGTCAATGGGAATTTTAATTTTATATTTGGTATTTCTATTTGATTGCTCTTTTTGTAAAGTCCCGTAGGACTGCTGTACTCTAGTTTTAATCATATAGAACTTGCGGTCTCTCTTTTTCTTTTCTTTTTTACTAATAAATGAAATATTGAATTTTTTTATTATTACACATTTCCTGTGTTCGCTACTTGAAAGCTTTATTGGAAGCAAATCAAATATAGTATTTTAAAAGGCTAAAATTCTATTTTGAAACTAAATAAGGAGAGTCATAAATAAGAAAAACCATCAACTTTTATAGTGTTTTTAATTTTAATTTAAATATATAAACCCTAAACTTATTAATATGTAAAAACAAAATTTAAAGAAAATTAAACATTTTAATCATTTAAGTATGAATCATAAAATATATTTTTATATTTTAAGTAAATTAATCAGTAAAAATACAATATAAGTTACTAAAATATTATCAATAATTTACCTTGAATGAAAAATATTTTAAAAATTGTCGTATTAATTATAAAATATATTATTATAAATTATGTATGACTTAATCTAATTAATATAAAATAATTGATATAAATATATTAAATATAATTTAATTTTATATTATCAATAATTAATGTTGAATGTAAAATATTATAATCATTTAAATATGAATTATTTTAAATTATAATTTACTAGTATAAAATCATTAAATTATAATTTGAATTAATATAATTTAGTATATGTTATCTTAACATGAATTAAAGTAATTAATACTATATATTTTAGATCATATTAATTTGTGTGAATTATATAAATATTTATAATAATCTTTGTTGAATATAAAATAATTTAATAATAATTTAGTGATAACCTATATTGTCATATTATTCATTTGAACCTAACCTTACAACCATATATTATACTTACATACTTACATTAAGTTAAGTTTTCGATAAAGACTTTTATCATACTTACGTTAAATTTAAATTAAAACTATTTATCCCTAAATCCAAGTGACACTTTGTTTAAGGCTACTAATCCAAAATTGACTCTTAACCAAACAATTATGAAGTCCAAGCCTACTGATCTATAATTGACCTTAAACTCATGTATTACCAAGTCTAAAACTACTAATCTAAAGTTGACCTCAAACCCATTTGACCCAACCCAATGAAGCCTAGTGATATAGTAACGCTTGACCCACACCCAACGAAGCTCAAGTAATTCAGTAGTGTTTGACCCAGGATCAATGAAGCCCAAGTACTTTAATGGTGTTCTACCAATATCCAATGAAGTTCAACTATTCCATTGTTGTTAAACCTAAGCTCATTGAAGCCCACGTGAATCAGTGATATTTGACCTAGTCTCAATAAGGCCCAAATGGTATAGTGGTATTTGATGTAGACCCAATAATAATTAAGTGGTGTTTAACCCAAATCCAATGAAGCCCAAGTGTTGTAATTAAGTTTTACCTCAGTCCAATGAAGCCTATATGTTTCATTTTCACATAAAAAAGTCATTCTCATCGTATACACCCTATATAATACACATACAACAAAAGTCTTTGGTTTTTAAACATATATATTATGTGAGTACATATATATTATGTCTTATATACATAATTTAAATTAGAATTATTTAAATAAAAATTATCTTTTATGTATATTATAAATATAAAAATAATAGTAAAATATAAATATTTTATATAATAATATTTTATCTAAGCTTTATATGTATATACATTATTATATTCCTCTCAAAATATAATACTATACTAACCATTTTTACAAACGAAAATAAGTAGGAATCAAAAGATGCTTTCAACGTTGCATGTAGGGACTTTTATTATGAGTTGTCATACACTTTTGATGATGTGGTGAGAGATAGATCATGTATCTTTTCATGTAGTGGGTTTCATGTGATCTAGTTTTTGTACCCAACCATGCACTACTTGTGTCGGGTTTGAACCATGTTAATTTAATAAATTCTTGTCATTTATATATATATATATATATATATATATATATATATATATATATATATATATATATATATATATATATATATATATAAGTTTATTGTACATTATTTAACTTATCTTAGGCTAGTCTAGGAGCATCTAATCACCCCTAGGCTTAAGCTTGTAAAATGGTATCTTAATTTTTTAGAGTAATTATTTCTAGTTTTGATTTTTTTTTTTTTGGATGTTACATATGTGAACTAGTGGTGTTTGATCCAACTCCAATGATGACTAAGTGATCTAATAATGTTTGACCCAACCTCAATGAAATGATGAGTTAGATTAAGATGAATGGTTTGACAACATTATCTCAATTATGGCAAGACTCACTGATACCATGGTGTAAGGTCAACTTTAAGTCAACTTTGTGTAAGGACTTTTATACTAAGTGGTATCAATTATTAGGATTAGCTTTGGGTCAGTATTCTTAGACTTAGTTATACCAGGATGTATGGTCAACTTTAGGTTAGTTGTCTTAAACTAATGATACATACTTGATTGCAGGTTAAGTCCACATGAATAGTCTCACAATATGTACTACATGATTGTAGGGTTAGGTTGGCATTATTATACTTGGTCATACAAAGGTGTAGGGTCAACTTTAGGTTAGTGGTTTAAATTGATGATATATACTTTCATGCAGGGTTAAGTCTAAATGAATAATTTCACGATAAGTACTACATGATTGTATGGTTAGGTTAAGATGAATAATCTAACAATATTATTGTACATGTGTTTAGCTAAGTTATGTGTAAGGACTTTTATAAGTTATGTTTATTATAAGAGAAATGCTAATAACACAATTTCTAATACACTTTTTTATTATTAATTAAAATATAATTAAAAATGTCGCATCTTTAAATACGATTATTTACTTTTCAATGTCCCGTGACGTTCGCCCATATACTTCTCTTAACATTTTTACTCCTATTCCTAACAGTCAATCTAACATGAGCAATTGTCATTACTCCTAACATTTTAACCTTTAAACACTGACTTTAAAATTATGAGTCCTAATATTTTAACCCTAAATTTATTAATCTTATATTATAATTTAAATTAGGTTTAATTACCTTTTTGATCCCTATAGTTGCACAAACTTTACCTTTTGGCCCCTATAGTTAAAAATAATCCGTTTTAGTCCATGTACATACACTTTCAATATTGGTTTGGTCCTCACCATCAAGTGTGTCTTAACTCCGTGAAATAAAACCGTCACAAAATGAAGATTGACGATGTAAAACCACCACAAATTGACATTTTTTAGCGTTTTTTATTTAATTTGTAGCTGTTTAAAAAGACAGGGACCAAACCAATATTGAAAGTGCATGTATAAAGATTAAAACGAATTATTTTTAACTATAAAGATCAAAAGGTAAAGTTTACACAACTATAGGAACTAAAAAAGTAATTAAACCTTTAAATTATTCATCATAAATTCAAAATACAATTTATTATAAAATTTAATTATAATATAATTTATATATTAAAATATTTATTTATTTTAAAATTCAATTATATGAAAATAAATATTTATTTTGTACATTAAACAAATAGAATACTAATTTAAATATAATTTTATATTTTTGTTAAGTAATATAATAATTATCATTATAATTAGACCCAAATCTAATCAATCATTCTTTTTTTTTTATTAGTGTTTAGAGGGCAAAAACATTTTTCTTAAACGTGAAATTTTCCAAATTATATATTCCTAAATTGTATTCCCCGGCCTACAAATATTGAAAATGTTTGCCCTTCCCTCCAATTATAGTAAGAGCCATTATTTACATTTTTAAACCCTAAAATTAGCGCGCCATAGTGTACCCGCCATCTTTACCTTAGGCTGTGCTTTGCCCGAAGTTGTTTCTCACTTTCTCTCCATCAACGCATCTGTCCTCCTCAACATATCTAGGAGATTGAGATATATTAAGGGAATTCCCAATGTCTGTAGATCGACTAGTCAGAGCAGGAGGACTAATTTCTTCAATAATGCAAACATTAGGGTCTTCCTCAGATCATAAGCCATGGCCTTCACTTCCACTCTCTCACCTGCAGGTAAGTAACTTCACCAATAGCAACTAACCAACTATTCTGGTTTTTTGTTCTTCCTCTTTAAAACCCTAACGCTTTATCGCTTTCGCTGTAAGTTCACCTCCGCAAACAGCAGCTGCAATCGCAGGCCTTAACCGCCGCCAGTGTAGCTCAAATTGCTTGATTTTCGACTCTGAATAGCCAGAGAACGTCTTCTTTCACTATGAAAGCGCGATTTGTAAGCTTCATGGTTAGGGCTTCTTCCAACGTCGAAGGAACTCGCTCACGCGCCACCGGTTCTTGCAGGGTCTATTGCCAGCCTCAGGCCAACGTGCCTCTGCCTAGGTTTGTTGCCAACTTTTTATTCTTATTTGACTTTGTTTATTCAAAACCCTTCTTGCTCAACGGTCCTCCTCACTTCCAACTCCACTTTCCTTCTCTGCCTCGCATTATCCTTTATCTTATCATCTTTAGGTTCTTGTTTGTAGCTCAACATCAGCAAAACCAAAACTAGGATTTTTGCGGTTTGCCATCTCACTGTCGCTGATATAAGTGTATATATCTGTCTCCTATTTATTTTTCAGTTTCTCTGCTTTCAAGTGCTTTTTTTAGTTCTCATATGGATTTAACATGATGGATCTGTTTCTGATTTTGAATCTGGTCTAGGACTTCAGCGTCGCAGAGGAGCGCTTCTTTGTTATTGTTGTTATAAACGCTCACTTAGGACTTCTTCTAGATTACTTCTTGGCATTGTTTATCACTTTATTCTATTTACACTTTTCCATAGGTCTCTTTTTCCAATGTAATTTGCATCTTTGCTAGGACTTTTTTAATCTGCTGTATAATAATTTTGTTTCTATTAAACGCTTTCTGGTTTTGCATTTTAATTCCTAGATATTTTACTATTTTGAAACAGGTTCACCAGAAGTCAGATATGATCCGTAAGAATGCTATGGAAAGTACATTAGCAGAATGTGATGTCTTAATTTTAGTGTGCGATCCTTTTGTGGTGAGCAGTTCTAACTTGTTCATTATTCTTTGTTGCTCTGAGAAATGACAATCTTCTTGTAATGTTATTCTAAACTTTATCTGGTTCTTTTCTTCTATTCTTTTACATGTTGTGAGAACTTGTATCTTGTCATGGAGTAGCTTAATGGAGGTGACCTATATTCATTATTAAGGAATTTAGGTTGCATAGATTATGAAGTTACACAGAGCTAGGGAAGCTTGTTCCAAGGTCTCTTTTCATCCAAGGTGTCCATAGCTTCCAGAACCTCATGATGTGCATTGGGATAACATGGCAATACCATATGTTTCACTCACAATAAGAGGCTTATAATTGCTGTAGCTTTCTTCTTTCTGACATTCTTTTTCATGATTCCCATAGCATTTGTACAGTCACTAGCTAACATTGAAGGCATTTAAAAAGCAACACCTTTCCTATAGTCTTTTATTGAAATGCACGTGTTATTTATTTTTTCAATGTCATCTTTTCCTTTTTTGCATTAATACATATTTATGTTTGATACCTTAAAGGTGTTGGTGGTAGAGACTAATCTTATCCTTCTCTTTTATTGCAGAAAATCATAAAGTCATTTATACAAGGTTTCCTTCCTAGGATTGCTTTGAAGATATTTCTCATATTTTTGCCAACAATATTGATGATAATGTCCAAGTTCGAAGGGTTTATATGCATGTCTGCTCTAGAAAGGAGAGCAGCCACAAGATATTACATCTTCCAATTCATTAATGTATTTCTTGGGAGCATAATTACTGGTACTGCATTCCAACAACTAGATAAATTTATTCCTTATAATGATATTATGTTTTTTTTTTACTTTAATGTTAAAAGTCTTTGAGTAATTTGGACATGTTTGTAGTTTGAAAGCATTTTTCTTCTTTTCCTTATTTCCTTCTTTTGTAGGTCAAAGAGTCTATCCATCAAAATATGAAGCAAACAGAGATTTGAGGCTCTATGAACCTGAAATTACATATTAATAACATATTTATAAGTGATATTTAAATTAAAATTAAAAACGCTATGAAAGTTGGTGGTTTTTCTTTAATTATAACTTCCTGTATTTAGGTTCAAAATAAAATTTTAATTTTTTAAAATATTATATTTTCTTTTGCACATAGTAAAGCTTTCAAGTAGTGAATATAGAAAGGCATAATTAAAAAAGATAAATCTTAATATTTCATTTATTAGTTAAAAAAAAGAAGACTAGTTTTACATGATTAAAACTAGATTATAACAGTCCTACAGGACTTTACCAAAGATCTAACATTTACTTGAAAAGCAATAAAATAGAAATACCAAATAGAAAATTAAAATGCCCTTTGACAAAAATAGCAACACCAATGTATATTTTTTTGTGTGGAAGTTGTCTTGTTTTCAACAAGCTTATCTATTAATGATTTGGCCACTTTCTTCTTCCACTCTAATAACAAGTTCTTTTTCTTATCACAATGTGAACCTGCATAAAATTTAAAATGCAACTCTAAATAATCAAGCAATACATTTTTTTTTTTTTGAAAAGCAAAATGAATTCGTTACAGATTGGAGAAGCCATAGCATAAGTCATGCTAGAGCCCTTGTAACACGGTTTGATACAAGCTACTTTAAGAGTTACTTCTAGAAAGAATAAATACAAGGAATGTTAATGTGCCAAAGTGACATGGCCTTTCCAAATTGACCCATCATCTCCCTGCCGCCAAAGGAAATTAGATCCAAGAGTGTTGGCAGCTTTACCAGGCAACGTGGCCCTTAGGGAACCACAACAAAGGCAGCACAGCTTGAAGGCTATTTAGCAAAGGCAATGGTACCCATATTGGAAGTAGCAAATGATAGAAACCTAAACTCATAGCTCGTGTAATCAAACTGTAACGGGGCTGAAGTAACAAGCTCAATGGAACTTCTCTAACCAGTGACTGCAGCGTCGATGAGCCTCCTAAGCAGTCCACATATCCAAAGTCCGGTTGCTGATCCTGTAAACATCAATGTATGTCCTTTATCAGATTCCATATGCCCTTCGACCAGCTACAGCAACATTCTTACCCTCCCACATCATGGCAATCAAGTGGCAAGCCGATACCACACCAAAACATAACCTGTCAATGAGATAGATACAGTATAGTAAATGCACCCCACCAAAAGTTCCTCAAACAGTATATCAGCTCGAGTCACAGCATCACAGCACCACATGTTTGAACAGCTAGCAAGTCAAATGTGTACCACCAAACATATTCAACAACTTAGTGATTTTTCACATTGTCCCCCTGCATTTAATCTTTACCAGCACTGCCTTCTCAGTCTGTATAGGCTGTTGTGCCCCCTACCATGAAGCAATACGTTATGAGACATATATGACAGATGTTACTCTAACCAACATGGCATAGACTCAAGAAACAGGACAACCAAGGGAAGAAATATAACTATTTTTCTCAAATAACTTGAGGCATTTCATGAAGGACACAATCATACACTAAATACATCCAACTTCTATCTATCATTAACATTGAACACAGTGCTCTCATGATAAATCCACTTACAACAGCAGTTCAAAGTGCAACCGGACACTAAAGCCAGATAAGCAGGATTTGTAAGGTTTATGAGCATTGCCTCCATAATGAAGCTACACACTTTAAAAAATACTAAACAGCAAGGGAAAAAACACATTGACAATAACTCAATATAGGAATAAAAGATGCCATAAATACTCATAGAAGTAGTTCAGACACATTTATAGTTACAAGCAAATCAAAATCCTTAAAAAAAAATGGTTTTCATCTGTATAGTTTCTTTTTATTTTTTATTTTTTATTCACTGCCCATGTCCTTGCATCACACATGTCTAATTGGAAATCAAATTCTTAAGTCACTAAAAAAGCCCAAAAAATATGGAAACATGAAACTCATCAACCCATATAATTCAAACTTACAATCAAATCACCATACAATGTCATGAAGATAGAGTATTTCACTAATCAGGGAAATCAACATTCTTAAAGGTAGACAAGTCATGAAAGAGGAACAAACAGAACATGGAAGAAAAGCAGGCTTCAAAAAACATGGAAGTGAGAGACTAACTATCTAAAAGGTCAAATAAATACTCCCCCCCAAAGTGTAAAGTTTTAAGTTCACAGCTTTAAAAAAAGGTAGCCTGCCTTATAAAATCAGCTCAAAATTTTGGAAAGGATAAGGAGATGGAGATATAAAATTCTAGATCTAGCTTGATGCTAATTCATTTCTCAAGCTCAAAGCTAAACAAGCATAAAACCGTTTGGAGATTAGTAAACAGACTGATTTCCTTTCACATTGGTAAAAACATGAAACTTTAATCACAAGCAAAAAAGCTAGAAATGTAATCAATAACAATGTGCAGAATGATAAGCACAGCACGTTATAACTTTCTACGTACACATATAAAATCAAAACTGGAAAGTTCCCGTTGAGACAGAGAACAATTTCCTCATTGCACCCTCTGGTTTTTAATAGATGTCAAGTTTAAGACATTACACATTATTTTATATCAAACAACGTAGAAGCTGCTGTTGCAAAAATATTAACAGAAAATAGGACTCAAGCATAAATGAAGACCTACCATGGATCAGCTGACTACTTGATTTGATCCAGGATTCTGGTTTAAATAATAAAGGGGAACCCCCAACAAATCCATCAATACCATACTCTCGTGGGAGGTAACTTTGGCATTTAGCTTTATCCAGGACAAGCACAAGCAACAAAATTCTCTTCAAAATTACATTCCCCAAATTCTCATAGTAACCCAACCTATACACACCTTCAACCATCTTGTTAAAAGAAAATTTTATGTACATAATGACAGCATATACAGAATGATAATACAATAGCACATTCAACTTCATAACAACTTACTTACATTAACTACCACTTCAGTGTTTGTATCTTTACTCTTCTTTTAACAATACAAATTTGCAATGCGCGCTGCACACAATGTTCTGCAATATATGCTTCTACAATACATTATGAACGAATCCATCACCTTAATTCACATTTGAACTATGTTACTCAATTTGTCGACCTACTTCTACCAAATTGAAGTCCACAATTTACTTCAACATTAAAATTAGGTTCGCAATAACCTCTCATCTTAAACCACCTTCATTCTTTCCATAAACCATGTGCATAAAATGGTATACACCAACTGGTATAATAAAAACCTTACTTCGATAATAGTATGCCTCTTATGGGGGGGAAGAAAAACGCTTTCGATGATTACCTGCTTAATGCAAGATGCCCAAAAGCACCAGCCTTGGCGATTTCTGAATGGACAACCTCCTCAACTGTGCAGTCAAGTTATCGTCCGTCAAGATGTGAGTTTCATTCGTACAATGTTACCACACTTACTTCGAACACCTCCCTAGTCACACAATAGGGACCCTATCATCTTACACAAAACGGTGAGTCAAATCAGAAAGGGGGAACAAAAATCTGACAATAGGGTGGGGAGGAAATGCCAAGATGGGGATGGAGGTTGTAGAGAAATTGGTACTCACGACTTAGGGTTCCAAGTGCACTTACATAGAAGTTAGCAAGGGGCGAACAACTACAACAAAACATCGGAGTTAGCAAGGGGCGAACAGCTACGACAAAACAAGGAAGCCGACCAAACTGTTCCCCAATCGAGTCGTTATTAACTCTCGTCGGAAGCTTGTGTCATCGCCGGGAGGGGAGAAAGGCCAAAGTTTATCGAAGGGGATTAATCAGGTATCCAGGGTATACCCGAGTAATATATTTTATTCTAAAAATGTTATTTGTATCCACCTGGAAATTATTTTTCAATAGAAATTTAATTTTAAAAAAACTTGTGGTACCGGTTTATCAACTTGAATCGTGACCGTTGATTATAAAATAATTATATCGGACGGCTAAGGTAGGTTTCCCACGGTGGGAGACCTAATCCTAGCCAGCGTCCTCCCCAAGAGACAAAGTAAATTATGCTTAAAAAATAATAATATTATATTATCTTCGATTTTGGTAACGAATCTAAGGGACTAGTAGATTTCGATTTCCTCACTTCTCCTCATTTTTTAAATAAAAAATAAATGTTTATTTTTAATCTTCGTTTTTTCATTTTTTTAATTTGTCTCACTAAACTTCTTTAAAATTACATTTTTATCTCCTAATATTATATGAGTTTTGAATTCTTTTTAATATAAGACAAGGATTTTTCTTCTCCTTGTGATTCCCATATTACCTCATTTAATAAAACGTATATGAAGCAATTGTACGATTATGTATACTCCGTATATTACCTCTGCATCACTAATTGTTTGATTCTACTTAACATTAATTCTGTATGTAAAAATACCGCTGCATCTAATGGATGTTGATAAATGCCATCTTAAAGCATTAGCAGTAATACAAAAAAGTTCTCATGTTTTACAGTTTATTACTACTTTAATTAACATGAAATAATTATTTATTTGACATCATATATAATTAATTTTATCATTCATTTATATATTTTTCACACACCTTAGAAATACTCCTTAAAATTAAGAGAAGTGTTAGTAACACGCTCTCTAACACACTCTTCCTAACACATATTCTATTATTAGTTAAAATTTATTGAAAATTACAAAATTATGAGAAATGGTCATTAAAAAATATGTAAGACCCACAAATTTTTATAATTTTTGAAAAATTTTAACCAATAAAAAAAATGTGTTTAAAATAGTGTGTCAGAAAATATATTATTAGCATTTTTCTGAAATTAAAAGAAGACAGATTCATAAAAGTTGTAAAAAAACATTTTTGTATGTTTTACAGGTCCAACAAGGCAAAACTCACCTATCATACCTCTTGTCTCTCTTTTACCCCTCGATGTAAAATAGCATTTAAGTATTTATTCATCTTTTTCCATTTTTTTAAATCAATTTGAAACGGCAAAGAAAAACCTGAATCAGATGCTGCAAAAGTAAAAGTTTACATGCTTCGCTCGGACCCAGAAACGTGGTGCAATCACCAGACGCCAGAGTTACAGAGGTTAATGGTATCCCAAGTGACATTCAATACGGTTGCGACCACGTACCTTTCCAATTTCCATCCCATCTCTAGGGCCATTTGCCCATTTGTCCCAGCTCCTGAGTCCCATCTCCCGCAACACATTTTACAGCTTGTTGTCCCACCTCCCAAATCCCATCTCCGCCCAACACATTTACAGCTTTCCATTTACATTTATGGCAGCAGATGATCAGTCAGACAACTATTTAAATTAAAAAGAAACAATAAAAACTCAAACGATTTCATCAATTAATTAAATGTTTATTACCATTTTCTCCTAAACTATATAATTAGTCTCTAGTTAGTAAACTTTATTCTATACCCATCATAATAAATACTGAATCATTCACGGTCTATTTAATATTTTTATTATGATATTAAAATCAACTAATGGTGTTATACTCATACACTAGGTCTTTTAGAGACAACACTTAAATCTAAGTTTCAAACTAGAAACTAGTAGACAAGAGACTTAACCATTTTAACTCACTCTTCCTAATACCTAACTTTAGTTATGAGAAAATGAAATTAGATATAAAATTCTTAGTCCTTAGCTATTCTAATCACCTAAGTTCACCTCTAATTTAGGACATTATCATCTATTTGCCTTATATCTAGTTGTCTAATACCTCTTGATACTTTTCCTCTCATTCTACCTCAACTAATACCTTACTTTAGTTCATAAAAAGCTATTAAAATTTATATGTGACAACTGCACTATACCTAATAAAATCAAGCCTTGAGACTCTAAATTCACCCAAATTATTCCATTTCACTTCCTACAACTTAGTGGTAAAATCATCAAAATATGCGACTAAAATTATGCAGGACAGCATATAAACAAAAACCGCAACAATGGAGCAGGGAGTGTAACACTCGTTCATATTAGATACAATTCATATTAATTTAATTATTATGTTTAAGTAAATAAAAAATACGTGTAAAATTTTTCCATTTTTAAAAGAAATTCCAAACTTGACAAAATTTAGAAATGGTAGTAAAAGATGAAAGATAAAACTGTATATACATATATATTATAAAACTATACATCATGGTTTGATAATACTGAAAACTAAAAAAATAAATCAAAAGATAGACACTATCTAACCCAATATGTACATCGAAAAGATCCTATACAAAGCAATGTTCATCTACCTTATCCCTTATACAAAAAGAAAAATACTATAGGTCTTCAGGTCCTCCCCCGTGGAAATGTTCTTTAACTCGTACTCAGCATCACGAGGCGTTAATGTCATCTTCAATAATCACGATCAATCATACATAGAAGAAAATAATGGAGTGAGGTGTTTTGTTCTAAAATCACTTTTACATATATGGTAAGAAATCTACCATAAAACAAAGATAAAACACAGCTGACAACAAAAGGGATCCTAAGGTTCATTCTAAGTTGTATCAAACTACCCTTAACTAAGTATGGATCCATACTTCTTATTAGTGAGTAATAGTTTTCAACAGAACCTGGGAAGTGACTGGGAGTACATATACCTCTCTCAACACCATCACATGGTACAGTCCTCGTCATCATTGAGGTACAAAATAACAATTTAAGATATCCATTTATAGAGGTATACTCTCAAACCAATCTTGGAATGCTGAGCAGTTGTTAGGGTTATCGAGTTTGGTCAGGCAAATATCCCAGCTCAAGGGAGCTACCCTGACCATTGGGACTTTCACCATTCGATGTCTACCCCCAAGACTTCCGCAAGTGGGTCCTTGCCTTTCATTCCTCAGCGTACCAAACTGTAGCTTCCCTAGCAAGGTGCCATGTCACTCGCTTTACATTACTCACTAACTATCAATTTCTAACTTCTTAAGCAAAGTTTTCCCTTGTCTCATTTAATTTGAGCACCAGTACAATCAACATTTCTGCCTTATTTTGCAGAAATTGTATAATACCAAAATTTTAATGGAATAACAATTTAGTAATCATAATTTAATTACTAAAATTTTGATAGAATAACAACTAAATAAATGCATTTTGATTTTCTAAATTTGAGCAGAGTAACAGCTTAGCAAGTAAAATTTAATAATTTAAATTTGAGCAAAGTAATAATTTAGTAATAATTTAATAATCTAAATTTGGGTAGAGTAACAACTTAGCAAAAATTAAAGTTTAACATTAAACAATAATAATAATAATAAAACTTAAGCTAAACGAGTTTAGGGGAAAACTCTTCCTACCAACATGCAAAGTGATAATAATTTAGAACTAATCCCACTCCCCCCATTACCTCTAAGATAGTTGATGAAGAGGATGGAATTGTTGGTGCAAAGCTTCTAGGAGGAAAATTTCTACTAGTTGAAAACTAGCAAAATTTTAACATAAAAACTAGATAAAAATATTTTAGAGAGAGAAAACTTTAGAAAGAGAAGCTCTCTAGCTTGGGAGAGGAAGAGGAGATGCTGAAAATTTGAAGGAGGAAGGAGCTATTTATAGAAGAAGAAGGGGTCTTAGGTGTCCACCAATGACATAAGCAATTATGCAATAAATCAAGTTTTAAATTTGTTTTTAATTTAAATTTAGGGACAAATATGCACACTTAGGGACACATACACCATTTAGGGTGTTGAATCACCTCTCCTAGGCTTGGGACGTGCTCCACCAGCTGTCCCAAGCTCCCATGTGCCAATTTTGATCTGTAGGTGAATTAACCAGTACCGATAAAAATGCCTAAACTTGAAAAATTAGCTTTTAATAACAAAAAAATGAAATTAAATGTAAAAATGGACAAATACATTATTTTTCATCAAAAATAAAATTTTAATAATTAATTTTAATTTTATTAATTTATTTCAAATTATATGTATTTATTTTGTATTTTTAAGCTAGAAAATTCATAGAAAATCCATTTTAATTCAATAAATACCAAAATTTTTATAAAAATTATAAAATTAAATATTTTACCCATAAATAAACTAAAATTACCATTTTCACCCTTTTTGGATGTCAAACCAATACTGGCTGACTTATGAGACACCTAGGGACATTTTGGTCATTTTACACAGGAATTCCAGAAAATTCCCAAATTTTTTTTTGAAATTATATTTTAATATATATGACACAATTCCAAACTCAAATTGACATTTTAATGTCAATTGAATCTTTTCCTCATGTCAGTCATTAATGTTTAGAAATAGGAACAAAATTGTCATTTTTTAATTTCTCCGGGCTCCAGCTCAGAAAAATTATTAAAAATCACGATTAAATAGCTCTCGAAATTTTGAGCAAAATGGTGGGAGTCAAAATTTTGAAATTCCTTTCCGATTTTTCAAAATTGCATTGTCAAATATTTAAAAAAATAGTGGAAGAATTAAAATAAGATTGTTATATTTTTCACTACTTTTCTTTCAAAATAAAGTTTTTATAATGAGAGATACTTAATATAAAATTTTCAAAATATTTTGAGGTCAAAAAGTCCCTGGTTGGTTCCTACAGTTAACCAGGGGTATTTTTGTCATTTTACAAAAATTATCTCAATAAATTCTAGAAAAATTTTTAAAATTATTATTAATTGTTCTAAATACATTGATGACTTAAAAATAATTTTTAAACATACAGAATAATTTAATATATAAAAGTAGGGGTGTTACAGGGAGGAGCAACTTGTGCAATGAAAATAAGCTTCGAAGTGGGCGAGTTTGAAGTGGTGAATCTGAGCGAATGCACACAAGGAGGGAAATGGCATAGTGAGTTTTTGAAATGGTGTAAGTAGTATTTTAGCTTCCAAGGGAAATGGCAGAATGACAGGTGAGGAGCAAGTTCGAAGAGCTTTCTAGCTTGAAGTAGAAGAAGTGGGTTTAAAAATACAACATTTTTAATTGGTTGGGGACTTAACCGATTTAAAAATACTTTTTAAATTAGTTAAACAAATAACTAATTTAAAAAGTATGTTTTTAAATTAGTTCACCTAGAACCGAGTTAAAAAGATTGTAAAAAAACTCAAAAGTGACACTGCATCAATATTTTTAAATTGGTTCACCAAGGTAAAAAATTTCAAAAAGTAACACCGCATAAATATTTTTAAATCGGTTCACCTAAGTTTAAAAAGTTGTAAAAATTTTCAAAAATAACACTGTCTATATTTTTAAATCGATTTACTTAGAATCAAGTTAAAATAGTTGTCAAGAATTTAAAATTGATACCACCTCCATCTTTTAAATCGGTTCAATAGATATCAAGTTAAAATTCTGTTGTAAAAAACGATTTTTGTAGTAGTATGTAAAATAGCCTTTAAGTACTTATTCATCCTTTTCCATTTTTTTAAATCAATTTGAAATGGCAAAGAAAAATCTGAATCAGATGCTGCAAAAGTAAAAGTTTACATGCTTCGCTCGGATGCAGAAACGTGGTGCAATCACCAGACGCCAGAGTTACATAACCCATCTCTAGGGTCATTTGCCCATTTGTCCGACATCCTCAGTCCCATCTCCCCCAACGCATTTTACAGCTTTTTGTCCCATCCCCCCCGAGTACATTTACAGCTTTCCGTTCACATTTATGGCACAGCAGATGATCATTCAGACAACTATTTAAATTAAAAAAAGAAACAATCAAAACTAAAACGATTTCATCAATTAATTAAATGTTTATTACCATGTTCTCCTAAACAATTTAATCAGTACCATTGCCAACCCTCTTGGGTGAAGCGGATCGAGTTCCCAAAGTTAACGAGCGACTACACTATATAAACCGTTATTAATTCTCCGTTTATAATTTAACGGATGAAGTAAAGAGATCGAAGCAGCAAACGATTAAATCCCGCATATATATATATATATATATATATATAAGCCAGTGTGTCAGATAACAGAAAATTTACTAACCAGATGGGTTACATGATAACAGTATAGCGAGATATTCATTAGCTCACTAGTCACTACAGTTCCAAGTTCAAACTCAAATCTGAAAACCATTTAAGGGAACAAAAGGCAAGCATTAATTTACAGTCAAGCAAGCTTGCCTCATTAGTTATATATATTCACAATTCTAAGCACTTAAAGAGAAGGGTCTGGGATCAAAAAAGCCAAAGGAATAGTTGTAGTTTTACGATGACCATGGACCGATGCCGTTTTGTGATACCTTTAAAAGATATATTACTAGTAACCCAATCTCAAGCTAAGGGCAGCTTTAATGTCTAATCTCCATGCAAACCCACCGGAGTCCATTCTACACACGTCGCAGGGCACCGTGAGCGTGCTCCTCTCCCTCCCACACGTGTACTGCACCACCCTCACCTTGCACGTGAACGACGCGTACGGAACCGCTGCATTCACTTTCATCACCAGCAACACTGGTCCCTGTCCCTCCCCCATCATCTCCCCGTACGCCTCGTTCGTCCACGTCACCCTCCCGTAACCGTCGGATATGAACCCGGGACACGTGTCCTTGCTCAGCCTCACCCTCCGTTCCTCGTCCGTACTCCCCAGCCACTCGCCCTCCAGCCACGTGTGCGTCACGCACTCCACCGTCACGCACGAACACCACCCTCCCATCATCGCACCGTGGGGTTCCACCTTCTCAAAGCTTCGATTCTCGAAACTCACCCACACCGGCGCGTTCTTATTCACGTTGTTTTTGTTGTTGTTGTTGTTGTTGTTGTTTCCTACTTCCTTTAGATCCCTCTCCGGAGAATCCTTCGGATCGGGAGTTTCCGGAAGCAAAGGAAGAGTCACCACCGGCGTTGTTCGCCTCTGCTTCTGTTCCGGCGAGGACGTGTTCTTCCTCCGGCGAGTCCTTCGTTTGTTGGTGTAGTTGTTATTATCTCTTATGTACTTTCTCTTGGTGGTTCTGCTTTTGAGGAAGGCATCACTGCACTCCGACGAAGAGCCGTCGGAAGCGGTGGCCCCGGCGACGGGTTTGGGAGCGATGGGGCGAAACCTGAGCATTATTTTGTCCACCGTGGACACGTGGGATGCACCGGGTACATACCTGGCTATGCAGCAGCCTCCTCTCGCATCCATTCCCTCTCTAAACTCACCGTTTTGCTTAATCTTGTCTTGTGGCAAAGTATAGTGTCGTAAAATGGAGACAGGGATATGAGGGGCTATGCACAAGAGTTGGTTTTATAGGAAGTGTGAAAGGGACACGTGTGAAGGAAACAACGAGTAGGAACAGTTAGGATGGGGGGGAGTGGGGAAGGGGATTGGTTGGGAGGGAAACGTGTCGCTGCGATGGGGGAGAGAGAGTGAGGGGGCAAATGGGAAAAGGAGGAGTGTGCCCAGTGGTAGCGGGAGAAAAGCGGCACGTAGACTGCGAGCTTCGTGCATTGTGAGTGAGAAACTTTGACCGTTGGATGGGTTCGGAGGAGGGAGGATTCGAGATTGTGGTGACCACCATGTGTGTGAAGGGTAATGGTAACGAGATTAGCGCCAGGTGGACGGCCCGATAACGACACGAATCTGGGTTGAATTTTCATGACGTGAGACTACGTTTTACCCAACTTCTTATTGCCCTATTTAAAGTAGCACCAAAAATAGGGCCAGACTCAGCTTATGGTAAATACTCCTTTTGGGGCTTATCACCCTACGCAAGCTGCTTTCGCAAACACTACTTCTCCCCAACATCCCTCAAGTGTAAAAATCAAAATAAAATAGATGTGCTACCTAACGTGTAAGCGTTCAAACAGTAGAGGATGATTCGTCACACACTCCGTGTATATCAAGTTAATAAATAATATGGAAAATTCAATTCTTAGCTATATGGGAAACTGATTTCAAACATAGAATGAATAAACAGTATACGAGATTTAAAAAGGATTTATAGATAGTTATACTGAGCGGCAGAACTGCTCAAATTTTTTTAAGACGGGCAAATACTATTTCGAAAATCCTCAGAAATTGGTTTGAAGATCGACCATATTTGGTTCATTAGAAAGTGTATTTTGTCTCTTTCTCTTGTATACTTCATCGTGGGCGAATACCTCATTAATAAGATTGTGTTCTCCCAAATATTTCTCAACTGTCAAGACACTTGGAAACTAATTAACAGCTTAACTGTTCATGAACCGAGCACGGTGATCGATGTTCAAAGGCAGTTCGACCTAAGAAGGTGGGACTAACTCGATCTAAAAGATTGACTCGAATTCGAAAAGGTACAAATATAAATATTAAACAATTAAAATATATTTCTAAAAATAATATATTAAACTTAATGTGCATTGATTGGATTCTGATATTTATAAAATGAGGAGTCAAATCTGAAATGAAATGAAATGAAAAGAAAATATAAAATGTTAAACTTAGAAGAATTTTATGTCATAAACAAAATGTAGCTAGTATTATTTAAACAAATGACTAGGCCATAAAAATATACTACTTATAATGATTAATATAATAATATCAAAAATAATAATTAATATTTTTTTTTCCTTTTGGGATATCCAATATTATCCCATTTATATATAAGCCGCCCTTGATTATGCTCCTTGTTTGTCTATTTACTACTCTCTGCTAAGGACATAATCATAATTTTTATAATAAAAAAAACTTAAGTACAGTTTCTTGAATGTTTTTAGTGTTATTCTTCAATCAAAATTAGAGATTTATCTCAATAATCTGCATGCATTAAATATCAATACAAATTATCAAGGTGAAATTTCAAATTTGATTAGGGAACAGTACTAAAAGCATCCAAAGAACAGTACCTAAGTTTTATCCTTTTTTAAATTACTCATAAACACTTTTTGTTAAAATTGAATTTCATTTAGATATATATTATTTATCTATACATATTACACAACAGTAGAGAAAAAAGAAAAATAAATAAATCTAGAGATATATTAGTATAAGTTATTTATCTATACATTCATCAAAAGTTAGTTTTATAACGTAGAAATATTATTTGTAATATGTTTTATTTTAATAATTTAAATTTAAAATAAAATATATCAATTTAAGACTCGTAGTGATTAAGGTATAAAATAAGATACTTAATATTTTCATTGATTTTATTATAATTATTACATAGGTTCTTCAAAAGAAAGTAATCACGTATGTATCTCATGACTCTACGAGAGTATATATATACTGATCTTTTAATAGTGACCTTCCAATTTTCACAATGGTGGGAGTGTTACTTGTAAAGACTCTGATACTCAAGTCAATATGAATCAAATTAAGTCACAAGGTGAGTAAAAGAATGAATGCATATACTTTGAGGTGACTAGGTTTAAGATCTTTTTTATAGTTTCCTTGCTCATTTAATGAGGAACTAAAATTATGTCATTTAGTTAGAAATAAGAATTGAAAATGAAAAAAATAATATTATAGGAGCTAAAATAAAAGAAAAAAGGTTTTGATACTTTTAAGGTCTTAAAACTTATTTAAACTAACAAATACTCATTCACAACAAATAAAAACTAAATATCACCCCACATTTATTTTTAGTGTGGATAGATTTGACAATATTCTACTCAAATTTGATTTTTTTTTTATAGAGAGACTTGCATAAAAATTTGTAAAAGCAATTCTAATGCAATTACTTATGTTGGTTCTTAAAGTTAAACAACTTGATAATGTCATCGGTGCAAATGAGTTTTTCTGAAAGTTGCTTAGATGACAAATGTTGTTTAACCATTAAAAAAACCAAATTTCCAATCAAAGTGGAAATTCTTCTATGAGTGGAGAGATAATATGAGACCTATTAAAAATAAGTTAAGAACTCAAGTTAATCTCTACTATTAAAGTGAGAATGAGTGAGTATTTTTAAATTTTATGTGTCAATATAAGACTTACTAAAAGAGAGTTAAGAATCTAAATTGCATTCTTGGTTAAAAATGCTCTAAGAAATGTATTTAAAATATTATGCTACTTTTTATTTATTTAGTTACTTCCTTCGGTACTTGAGTTGATTACATAGTATTTCAGCAGTGAGAACAAAATATAAAGTCATTATGATTGTTTAGAAAAAATAAATGGATAAGGATAAAACTTATACAGTTTTATAGATATTTTTGTTTCTGTTCTCTAATTAGAATTAGAGTTTTATCTCAAAAATATATGTTGACATTTAATGTAAACTTTTATTACATAATTACTAAAGTAAAACTTTTAATTCTAATTAAAAAAACTAAAAATACTTAAGAAATACATTTAAGTTTTGTCCTTTTAATAAGTCATTATAGACTCTTTAGGAGCTGCGTAAACATTATAAACTATATTTATACAAATTACGGAAGATTTTTGTGTAATTTAAACTAGTAGAAGATGATTTAATTTATTGAATTACAAAAAAGAAAAAATGAACAAACGTATTTTAAAAATTGTATATTTTTTTATTTCTTCCCTTCCATACGATTGGCCTGGTACAGAGAGCAACCTTGACAACATCTATTTGTATACAGAAAAAGAAAACCAAAAAAAAAATAAATTGATTGAAAAATGATTTAAAAGGGAGTGGTTTAAGGAGGTGGATTCAATGTAGTTTAGGAGGTGGATTCGACCAATCTACGACACACCGAGCCAATAGGAGAACTCCAACTCAAAGCGCTATTGATCAGATAACCATTGCCGCTCTTTGGACGCATTACTTCAGCATCTAGAATCACGCCACGTAACAACGTGCCCTCATTGCTCATTGGTCCCAGTGAAAGAAAATCCATAGACTATCGTGGCTATTAACTCTCGTCGTAGGATATAGTCCTTATTAGCCCTTGAAGTTGGAGTTCAATAATTCCGGCAACGGCTAAAGGATATAATGTGGTTGCTTTGTGGACCCCATTTGCATGCAACAACTTAGTACAAATGGAGCAATCACGGCCATTGGTTTTGTGTTAGCTTCTGATTGGATCCTACTTTTGCTGTACTACTAAATGACGTGGTGTCCATTGCTGGTGAAGCAGCCCTGTCAGTGTAACATAAGGTACGATTTGGTGGGAGTGGAAGATCTCATGGTCCGCTCATACGGTACCATTATTTAGAATATAAATTATATCGTGTTTGGTCATTCACATTTGGTGTGATTTTTTACATTTTGAAATGTAATTTTAAGAAGTTAATAATTGTAATGTTTATGTCTTAAATGTTATTTTATATTCTTCAACGAATTTCTAAACACGCTTTTGATTGCAGCGAGCTCCACTAACCACATGTTGTTTAGTTTAGCACTGTTCACAGAATAATGTTAATGATCAGGCCATGTTTGGGGGATCAGAAACCATCTTTAATTTTGTGGCGTGATTGTATTTGTACCTTCCACATGAACAAAGGCTGCTGTGAAAGTGATCTGAATCTACCGACCTATTACGTGGCTGTTTGGATAGATATCAAAATTCATATTGGATCACGGTGTGCTGGAGGTACATACGTGTGGGTACAAGATTACATTAGATTAATATTTTGTAATAAGAAAAATTAATTTTGAAAAAAGTAAAATTTTTAACTTTTTTATAAAATTAATTTTAGGTGTGAGATTTGCATAATAATTTGCCATTTTTCTTAATTTACATTTAAAAGTGTCATATCCAAACACAAATTAATTTTCTTAAAATCAATTCTATATAAAATATTTTTATCGAAATTTAAAATAAACAAACATGAAATTATCTTGATCAACAAATGCATGATTATCTTAAATAAGGGTGATCACGAGTCAACTTGGATTGGATCTAGGAAGATTATGAATCCAATCCAATAAAATATTGTTGGGTCAATTGGAGCTGTGTGAAATTTGTGGTGATTTTTAAGTGTCAATCCAATCCAAAGTCAAGTTAGATCACTAGATTTATCACTTCATTATCTTTTATTTAAAAAAAATACTTAAAAGATTTATATAATGGATAAAAAAAGGAAAAATGTGAGACTCACATAACATTTCTTTTCTATCCTAATACTCCCTGGAGAGAAATGCAAAATGTGTGGGTCTTTTGTTCTCATTACCCCCCAAAAAAAGGTGTGGATCTCATGATATGTGCATAAAATCAACATAATTTATGCTGGTATTGAGATGGGTTAAGCGTTTGTAGAAAACAATTACGCCACTTATTATCTATTTATAGTGAATTAATTATGCTTCATGGGCTAAAATTTGCATGTATTACCTAAAGCTGTATTGATTTTTTTAATGTCTAGCAGGAATTTATGGGATTTGGTGAAAATTGAGCAAGTAGGTTATTTAAAATTCTAATAAGAGAAAATAGTTTATGTACAGATAATATAAAGAGTTTTTACATTGTCATCTAATTATAAATTGATATGTATGATAAGTTGATTGACTTTTACAATAAACATCTTAAAAATCATATCTGCCATGATTTTTAATCGGTTGACAATATAAAATTTTATTATTTGATAAAGTGTTTGTTTTTTGGTGAACTAATTTTAAATTGGTTTTGAGCTAGTTTAGTGCAAAACCTATTTTAATTAATTGGTTTTGATAGCAGAACCGATTTGAACTGCTTTTTTTATTACATATTTGTTTTTTAAACCGGTATTTAAAACCAATTTAAACCATAATGAAACACAATAGTTAAATTCAAAATAATAATGATAAATTAAAGTTAAAATTATTTTTCTAAAAATATAAAATACAGAATTAAATAAAATAAATCTTAGCCCAACATTGAACACCCTTTCTTACATGAAGCTTAGCATGCTCTAGAATTAATATTGCCCATCACCACTGCCATTGATATATATATCGTTATTATAGATGTCGGTTTGCACTTTGAACTTTAGCTCACTCGTATCAAAGATAGGGGCGGAGCTAGGGGTGACTGAGGGATGTCATGGTCACCGCAAATTTTTTAATCTTTTTTTTTTATATTTTTGTATAGAAATATTTTATGGCATCCTAGAAGAAAAAAAAAACGAGAGGTTTGATCCTGGCCTTCGTTAAACTTAAATTATGCGTCTGCTCCTTATCAAAGACTTCTTAATCTTTTCTCTATATCAATTAGAATAGTTATTTTCAATGAGAATGTTTTTATGAGTTATTTTTAACAATAATTTTTTAGAAATTTTCTTTCAATGTAAGTATTTTTAAGAATTTTTCTTAACCTCTTATATCCTTCAATTTATTATTTTCATCTTTATTTTTAAATTAATTTTAATATTTTTTAAAAAAACTATCAACTATTTGCTATAAATCTAAACTATAATCTATATGTTTAAAAATATTTATTTATTACAAATTTTATTTAGAATATAATTTATATATTAAAAAATATTTATTTATTATAAATTTTAATTATATAAAATAAATATTTATCCGATGCATTATACATGCTAAAATACACTAGTGGTTTATAAACCAATTAAAATAAAGGCAATTTTCATGGAAATGGTGGAGCAATAAGAAAACATGTATTGTCACCGATCATGAGATGATTATCCATGTCATTCAACCACTTTTTCTTATTTACATTAGTACTACCAATATTTTATTGGAATTCTAAGTGAAGACATCATTGTAACATAGCTTACTGCCTTTAATTATAATTATAAATTTAATTTTATAATATTAGTTATAATTAGTGTATGGCAATAATTAATGTCTAAGCATTGTAATAATAATCATGTTAGGTATGTGATTGGATATAAATATTGATCATTATGGCTACTACTATAAAATTGATTTTTTTAAAATAGTATTTTAATTCGGTTTGAACTGAATCGAGTTAAAAGATGGACACAATGGTAATTTTAAATTTTTTTCAACTTTTTTAACTCGATTCATCCTAAATCGATTTAGAAACACACTTTTAAATTGGTTAATCTAGTAACCAATTTAAAAAATTGTTTTTTTAAATAAATTTTTAACTCAGTTCAAAGTAACTGATTTAAAAACACACTTTTAAATCGGTTACTAATTTAACCGATTTAAAAAGTTGTTTTTAAATCCATTATTCCACTAACCTATCTAAAATGTGATGTTTTAAACCTCTTCTTCAAGCTTTCATCTTTGGGATTTTCGAGCTCACTTCCATCCTACGCCAGTTTCTCTCCTTAAAGCTCCCTACGAGCTCCCTTCGAGCTGCTCAAAACTCCGTTTCTCTCCTCTCACGTACCCTACGAATTCCCTTTGAGATCCTCTAACACCATTTTCTCTCCTCAAAGCTCCCTACAAACTCCCTTCCAAGCTTACTTTGAAGCTCGAAGTCCCTACACCATTTCATGAACTCCGTACGCCATTTCCCTCCTTAAAGCTTGCCCATTCATTGTTGCACCCTCCTTGTTGCCCACGTGCATTCGCTCATTTTCCCACTTTGAAGCTTCTCGAATCTAATTCAAAGCTCAGGTACGAAGCTCCTTATTTATGTGCTTGTCATTGTTATAGTTTGCTAATGTGGAGGAGACATAAGTGCTGCTTCTTTTGGACCTGCAAGTACGATTCCCAACATCGGTGTTTACTAATGTGCCATGTTGTTTGTTGTTTCTCGTGTTCCAATGTGCAAGCAAGTTTTGATTAGGTGGAGGAATCGAAGTTCGTGTTTGAAGCAAAGACCATACAAAGAATGGAACTCCTTGTGTTGTTCACTCTCCAATGGAAAATGAACCCTGTCAATCCAATTTCTTTCTTTCAACACATTCTCACAAGGCTTCGTTTAAAGCATTGGGAGTTCCTGTGTAAGTGTGAATGTGTTATTCTCTCTATCATTGCGGGTAAGTAACATAATAATTTTAATAAATGAGATAGCTAGATATTAATAAGACAAGACATTCATATTAAATTAAGATTAACCAGGTTTGCAATTTTTTTTATTTTTTAGATTCAAGGTTTATTTGGATCCGCATGAAGATGTCTAGGAGTTATGTTATGGAGGTGAACTACTTTATGTTCTTAGTTTTAAGATTGCTGGCTGAACATTTGAAAATGAATGAGGCTGAGAGACTCCATACCTTCACTTTGTTATTTGGGTTTTGACTAATTTTTAACTCGGTTCTTTATATAATTTTTTAACTCAGTTATGTCAAAAACCGAGTTAAATTTAACTTGGTTCTCTGACATAATTGAGTTAATTAGAAAATTAGACTTTTTAACTCAGTTCAAAATTCATTTTAAAATTAACTTTTTTTTATACTGCCTGTATTTAAATCGGTTCAAAAATTACTTTTTACAATAATGGGCTACAACAATTTATTGATGTATTAATATTTTCAAAATACCTTTAATATATAAAAGGAGTTGTTGTTTAGTATTTAAGGATATTAATGAGTATTTAGATCTTTTAATTATTTTAAAAAAATATGAAATAATTTAAATTTCTAATATTATAAATATTTTTTACTATTTTTATTTTCTTAAACAATTAATTTTGTAAATTTTATACATAATGATATATAAGAAACTGTATCATTGGGCCCACATGTTGGCGCATCATTAAAGCGTCTATATTGGTACCTTCCATATTTTCAAGGAGACAAGATCTTTTAGTCTATTCACTTTGAATATGTACTAGAGTTAGGCATTCTCTCATCCACATCTATTAAATGTTTTCTAGTGCTATTTATATAAACTAAGAAGAATAAAAAATCATATATCAACAAAATAAAAAATAAAAAATCAGCCATGTAACTTGCTGTATTTAAACTCATTAATTTGAGCTTGTTTAAATTCATCCTCGGCCTAACATTTTTGAATAAAAACATACTTCCATGCTAAGTTGTTGTGATCGTTTGTTTGATTGATATTATCATGCTAACACACATTTTCTTTGTAGTTTGAAACTTCGTGATTAATTTCTGCTGAGTGAGAGCTAAGCTAGCTATTCTTTTACCTCTTTGACTCCGTGACTTCATTTTGTTTTGCTGCTTGTCCGACTCAGAATGATTTCCTTTTGGATTCAAATCAAAGAACGAACTTATATCATGACAATTAAGCCAGCCACTCGTTATGTGATTGTTGGTATAGAACTGTAGATTGAGATGGTAGATATCCATCCAATCAATTAATAAGCGCTATGTGTTATGTAGTCTATCAATGTGTCACGGATTGTTTAGCGATAAATGTAATTCCGGTGCTTTGAAAAAAATGAACATTTTGACAAGATACATAGGCAACGTTTGAGATGGATACAATAAAAGAGAATTAAATGAAATAAAATGATACAAAACAATTATTATTTTGAAGACTGTGTTTGGTAGTAACTAATTATAGAACGAAGCATGAATATGTGTTTTATTTTATATTTAATACTTATTAAACAAATTAGGACCGTGTTTTTAATTTATATATATATATATATATATATATTGTCTAATTTTTGATTAGGTATTTAATTTTTTAATATAGTATAATAATTTAAAAATAAAATATTAATATTTATTTTTCTTACATGCATAATATGATAATTTTAATATAATTCCCATTGAAGCCTTTGCTTCTTGTCTTATTGTGACTATCAATGAGTGAAAACCCATAAAGATTTATATGACATTTGAAAAGCTGTAAATATAATAATAAAGTGATTAATATGTTTCCCTGACAAGTTAGTCACCATTCTCTCAATTCCTTTTTTTTTTTTTCGAGAAGCAAACAAACTTTCATTGAAAAGAATAGACCATATAGTGCAGCACAAGATGTGCAATCACCACACTCTCTCAATTCTAATTCAAAGAAGTTTTATTATGTGATGTGATGTGTGTGGAGGAGGTAATTTATGGGGAATAACCAGAAACAATGTGCAGAAATATGATTGAAATTAGTTAATTTAAAACTTAATGGTATTTTTGCCAATGAAAAGTAATTAATAGAGTGGTACCACTTTGTTTAACTTTTTGTTTTGACAATCACTTTGTTTAACTTTTTGTTTAATTTAACAATCACTTTTTATGTTGAGTTGCATATTTTCGTTTAAAATATTAAATTTTCATATTATTTTTATATTATGCCGGTTTTTAATATATTGAAAAATTATAGTAAAATTAATATACTCTTATATTATAAATTAAAATACTTAATTTAGAGAGTAATACTTTCATTTTCCTTATCCTTTCTATCAGAAACTCTTAACATTTTCTCTCTTCCCTTCTTTTGGAGGTGTACTTCACACATGCATATTGTCCTCACAAATATGCAAAGTTTATTTCTTAATCATTTTAAACTATTTTTCTTTTATCTCTTTCTCTGAATTGAAATTTAATATATATTTTTTAAATTATCAATAATTAAAAATAACCTTAAATTATAATTTAAATTATTCATTGTAAATTTAAAATATAATTTACATAATTTATTCATTATAAATTTTAATTATAACATAATTTAATATTAAAAATGTGTAATGTAAATGCTAAAATACTAGTATTTTTTAATTTTTGTAAATTAAAAAAAAACAACAACAAAATAATATTTTTATAATTATTAATAAAAAGCATCGGCTGAAATTTAAAAAAAAAAAAAACTAAACACCGCCTTAAATTTTGACAATTTTGGCTATCGATTCAAGAGCACCAACTCTATCGACAATCTAGATTAAATAGAAGGAAATAGAAATATAATGGCATACATAAACATAACGCACGCATACCCCGCATGCGCCTTCAAAATTGGATTTTCCTACTCTCAGCTCTAGCTTCATGTTAAAGTCATCCGTCATTCGTCAAAGAGCGTCTCGTCTCTTTCAATAGTTGAAGGCGCCATTCACCAGTCTAACAATTAGTTAAATAAATTATACAAGATCTTTCTATATATATAACGCAAGTTGCATACTATTTATAAGATAAAGACATTGATTATGCCTGCACACATTTAAAGGAAACCAAATAAAAAAAATGACGCAGACAACATGCTTATTATCTACAGTGTTTTGCTTGCCATATTTAGATTCAAAGGAGAGTCTCCCTCCACAATTACAGCATCAGAAGCCAACCAGATTTGGACACATGAAAGCATCTAGAATCTCCGCAACACCCTTTGGAAATCAAGATATATAAATTGCATGAGGTATCCTATTCTTAATACGCTAAGATTTTATCTTATTATTATAATATTTCTGAATTATAATAATGTGCTACAGCTGGAAACTTTGTTGGATTTTTGCCACGTGTAGGTATGTGACAAGTATTGAAGAATTTCTCTTCATATGGTTTCGAGCTTCAGCATACATAGTAAGGATAGTGGTATATTATATGTGGATAGGCATGGGCCAACAGGAAATCTGGATTCTAGAAGTCCTCATGACAAGTGTCATGCAATAAAAGAAAAGTATAGGTACTTTCTTAGAATAATATATAACCTCTTAATTTGCCTAATTTGAAACTATATTTTATTTATATATGTATTGCAGCCGGTCAAAAAGCAAGAGAGACTGAGAGAGAGATCGTATTATAATCAGCCAAAAGAACAAAAAAAGGAAAAAGAAGAAGAAATTACGAAAGAAATGCATAAAGGAAGTGCAACAAAACTTAAAAATCGAGACTTATCATCTTGACTTAAGTAAGACTTAGGCGTGGTCTTACTTAAAGCCCATGTCACAAGTCACAACTCAACTATACCACATTAACTTGAGGTTGAATTCTACTGTTACTTTTCTATCACATTCCCAGTTTCACTGCTTAAATTTTGTTAAGATGAAAAATGAAGCCTCGTGTATATATTTATTTATTTGTTAAAAATATTAGTTAATGCCATAAACTCTTTTGACGCCGCACTTCTCTATAATTTCATTCATTCATTAGACGATTTTTTTCATCATCATGTTTCTAAAGATCCCATTTGCACTATTTAGCGCACCACAAGAGAAATGAACAAAAATGTTGTGATGAGTCTCATTCGTTCTTTTGCTTTTTGAAAGGCAAGAACGTGATAGGTGGCTGATGGTTGATGAGGCGTGATGGCTTGCTGGTTTTGCAACTGAGGAAATTTGGCGCGGGTTGACTAAGGATTGTCGGCTACAATTGCTGCGCGCGTGAGAGAGAGAGAGAGAGAGAGAGAGGAGCCTTTGTTTGAAGGGAAGTGTGGCGGTCGGGTGGAGGAGCTGGCTGAGGATTTTTTATTTTACACTACTTATTTGTTTTCTAAATAAGTATTTAGTGAAACAATAAAATGAATCAAAATTCTTTTATAAATTTTTAAATCATAGCGTGTATTTTTATTTTTTTTTAGAAACTTTTTTTTAATTTATTTTTTCATAAGTTAAGGTGTAAAAAATTATTTTAATTTATGATAAAAGTTTAATTTACTTTATCTCATTAATTCACTTTCTTTTCTTTTCTTTTATAAGTGATTGTTGAGAAATTTAACTAAATTGACTTTGTATGTAATTGTACATGGTAGAACAGCGTTGCAAATGGTTTGGTTTTGAAACTGCGTTTAATTGAAATCCGAATTCACTCCAGCACAAAGTTTTCTCCAGCTCTCTCCATTCTCTGTATCCCTCTCTGCTTTCTCCTTATTCTTCTATCATTTGTTTTCTTTTCTATTTTCTGTGCTGGAGAGGTAGGAGAGAATCCAAACACGTTTAATTGCGGTGAAGATCTGCTTAGAGGAATCAAATAATTTTTTAATTAAAAAATCATAAATTTTTTAAAAAAAAATTAAGAGAAAATTATCGCCAAAAACAAAGACTTTTTTGTTGAAATATTTTTAGTCAAAAAATCACTGAAAATGATAAGTAAATAAATCAAATGATTTATATCTTTGCTGAATATTAGAGACAACTTTAAGTTTTAACAACTTTAATTTTAAATGTGTTTTTTTATTTTTATTTTATTTAGCAATAATTGGTAGGGAAAAATGATATAGGAAGATATGATGTGAGAAGATTTTAATCCCATTATTTTACTGCTATCATGGCAAAAAGTCATCATAAAATTGTTCATTACATTGAATAGAAACCAAAATCAATGAAACAAGGGAGTTAGGTTTTAGTAGAAAGATTAATTAAAGTGTGATGGAGCATAATATTTTTTAAAGTTGAGCTATACAATGATAAGATTGGATTGAAACAAATCTGTCAGCCTAATTATAACATGATTAATATCTAGCTAAACAAACCACCGAAACCACACAAGTAAAACCAAGTGTCTGTTTAGGCGAGCATTTGTAAAATTGATTATGATTAAAATTAATTTTAAAGTGAAATGATTTATGTTTTGACTATTTTTATTCTAAAAGTTAATAGTACTAGCAGTAAAATCACATTAGTTGCTTTAACTCAAAATTAATTTTAGATACAGAATCAATTCTTTAACGTGAGACTAAACATGTTAATATTTATCTAAAATTACATTAGTTAATATTACAAGATGGTTTTGGATGATCTAATGTGAATCGTGTGCGATTGGATTCATGTTAGATCATCCAAAATCATGTTAAAATATTATTTAACATGATTTTAGATAAATATTCATATGTTTAGTTTCACATTAAAAAATTGATTAAAGTCATAATTGATTTTGAGTAAAAGCAATTTTAATTAGTTTTTGTGTTGAATAAAAAAAATTATAATAGTTTTATTATTAATTAACTTGCACAAAGATTTACGTTGAACGTCCTTTGGAAAGTGTAATTTGCCCAAAACAAACACCCATTGAGTCGCTAAGATAACTCCAAATTTGTGAATATTTACTTGAACTTGGTCTTCCAGTTGGAGGAGTCTTAAGCAATCAGAGTGAGGATTGGTGTCCGCTGCAGCCTCTTCTAGATACATTAGACAACTATTTAAGAATCAATTAAATATAAGTTGAGAAGTACCACAAAAATAGTTGTTATAATAACTTAAAAAAATTATATTACTTCTAACTAAATAGTTAATAATTGTATCTGAAAAAAAATTGATATAATTGTTCCAAACAAATGCTATTCTGAACCTGACGCAAGAGTGACAACATAAAGAAAAGACACAATGAAAGTGGTTCCGCGTGTCAAGAGAAATATGTAACGTGGCTCCAAATAAATACGTCAAGTTTCTTCATTTTAATATATATGAACAGAATTTTTTTTTACTATAAAAACATAAAAAAATTGCAATATAATATTTTATGATAGATCAAAATACTCCTTTTTTATTTTATTTTTTCTCTTTCTGCACTGCATGCTCCTCCAATAAAAGGACTTTGTCCCTCTCTTTGGGCTATAACTTCGGAGTTTTCGTATTACATTTGGGGGCTCCTATTCTCGCACCCTTTTTTACTATTTCACTTCTTTCTTAAAAACCTATAAAAGTATATTTCTACTCCTATCTCCTCTCCTCCCCTTCCACATTTAAAATCTTTCTCACCCCTCTCCTTCCCACTCTCGTCGACTCCATCCCTTTCACTACCCACACCCCACTGATTTCACTTCATCGTTGTTTCCTCGCCATGCCCCCCCCCCCGCCCTTCATCACTGGAGCAACTTGTATTTTGTCGGAATTTTATCAGAAAGCCACCTTTTCCTTCTCGTTCGCCTTCGTCATGACCTGTGAGTTGCTTCTTCTTTTTTTTTTTTATGTTTAAGATTTAACAAAATCACGATTCCCTTGTGTAGTAATACACAACGGAATGATTCTGGTAAGGTACAAAACAGAATTGCGATTCCATTTTGTATTCTTACCAGATACATAACAAAATCATGATTCTATTATATATTATGTAATTTTTAATTACTTAATTTATTTTAATTATTTATATGAATTAAATAATTTAAATTCTTTATTTTTTAAATAGTTTTTTTATTTTAATGAATTAAATAATTTAAGTTATTTTTTATTTGAATTATTTATATGAATTAAATAATTTAAGTTATTTCTTTTTAGATTAATTTTTTATTTGAATTATTTATATGAATTAAATAATAAAAATTATTTGTTTTTAAATTATTTTTTTATTTTAATTATTTATATGAATTAAATAACTTAAGTTATTTGTTTTTAAATTAATTTCTTGTTTTAATTATTTAAATGAGTTAAATAATTTAAATAATTTTTTTTAAGTTATTTTTTATTTTAATTGTTTATATGAATTAAATAATTTAAATAATTTGTTTTTAAAGTAATTTTTTATTTTAATTATTTATATGAATTAAAATTAAAATTATTTGTTTTTAATTATATTTTATCTTTTAATAATTTGTTAATTTTAACTAGTTTTTTTTTTAGAAAATTTCTAGCTAATAATATTGATTATATTTGATTATTAATTATTTACTAACTGTTAAATGATTATTACTATTTTAGGTTCATTATATCACGCATGAGGTTTGGTGCCTCTCGTCTTAGACCAAGCCCTCTGCCAGATGATGCACTAAGCACATCTAGGTGCCCATTGTCGATTGCATCTCTGTGGCAAGCTAGACAAGCTGTAGCAACTAGGGAGCAACATAAACAGCAGCAGCAACATAAGGAGGAGGTACATGATGTTGTACTTGAGCCAAAGCTGAGGTAAAGGCAAAGGTGCCTCAAGCTTATTTGGCTCATTGCATTGTTGGACCTTTATTTGGAAGAGGTATTGTAGACTTGTCACTGTTTAGATCCTATAAAGACCATGTTGCAAGACATATTGGGCTCAGACAACCCCTCCCCGAGATTAGGTTGATCAGCCAGGGGATAAGGTATTGTCGATGCCCACCCACCCGCAGGTGGTAGAACTCATGCAGAGTTCAGGTCTCGCGCCACTTGTAGAGGCATGATATGTTGTTGCCAACAAAGGCATCGTATGTGCCTTTGTTGAGCGGTGGCATAAGGACACCAGCTCCTTCTACCAACTAGTAGGGGAGATGACCATCACCCTAGATGATGTGTCATGTCTGCTGCACTTGCCTATTACAGGCAAGGTTTGCAAGCACGCCTATTACACTCAGGATGACGTCGTAGGGTTATTGATGAATGAGCTAAGTGCTATGCATAGTGACACATACGCTGTGACAGTGAAAGGAGCTCACGTGACGTTGTCCTGGTTGAGGGACACATACGACGCATGCGTCGTAGCTGGGGAGACGACATTCGTTGAGTGAGCATATCTGTTACATCTTGTCGGCTACACGATATTTGCCGACAAGAGCTTGATGCATGTCCAGGTTTGCTATTTGGACCTCTTCCACGAGCTTTAGTCCTGCGCAGGATATTCATGGGGTTTTGTTATGCTGGTGTACCTCTACGACTAGGTTAGCGTTGTTAGCCTCTAATCTGCTGCTTAATTTGGAAGATACATGAGCTTGCTAATGGTACAATTTTGTATTTAGGTTTTATTTGTTTAGGGTTTATTTTGCTTATGTAATTTCATTTATTAATTACTAATTATAGCCATGGATGTACGAGCACTTCCCCACCACTGTGGATAGAGACCTAACCATCCTTTACTCAGAGTAGCATCCTCACCTCTGTCGGTGGAAGGCCACGAGGGGCACAGGTCTTGCATTCAGGACTAGGCAAGCGCTGGACCTATTGCAGATGGGCGATGTTGTCTGGGTGCCATATGATGTACACAAGATCGTCCGACCGTTGCAAGCGATCTGGCTCTACTCAGGCTTCATCTGATGTGGTACCCATATGTACACCCATTTATCGGAGAGGGTCTAGAGGTAGTTTGGCTATATCCAAGGGATCCCTCGCCCTCCGCTTGTTGAGTACCCATCGTTTACCAATTAGTTTGATGACTAGAAGGGTTGGGAGGTGCACGTGGTGGACAAAGGAGTGGCAGCACCAGTTCCACTGACCTACGCCATGGTTACCTTGAGTGGTTCCACCAGGTTTCTCGTCCATATCTGATACCTTCGGTGGTGGGAGATCCTCAGCGAGGCCTTCTGCAAGTTCCTATGCTGCAATAGCTTGGGTAAGATCAGCCTATGACGAGGTGTTTGTCCAGTGACCTTCATTCATTTAAGGTAAGTATTCATATCTTTATAATGTGTTTTTACGATGCCAATCACACATTTTTTAGTAAAGTTTGCATTTCTGTTTTTGTAGGCACAGTGGGAGAGAGTTGCTAGCCTTATGGAGCGCATACTGCAACTGAGGGTGGTGTCTCAGGGCACAGACGGTGATAGGATGCTACGGAAGCCATTGGCTATTACTTAGTTAGGCATGGCCTCCAGCTACACTTATCAGAGGAGGAGGCGGAGGAGGACGACCATCTTTGATGATTGACTTTTTATTTTTTGTTTTTTTACTGTTAGATCTTTTTTTTTTAGTATTTTATACATTATGTACGGACCTTAGTGTATGTATTTTTGGATGTTATAGATGTTTTGGATTTTATATATTTTACACTTATTGAGTTGTTGGTATCACTATTACATTATTACAGTTATAGCATGCAATACAAATAAAAATAAACAAACAAAACGTAAACAATATTATTCGATAAAATAAAAGCACTTCTACATAGATTTGATATAAATACAAATAAGAGTAAACAAGGTGCATCGTCATGGTTCACTCAAACTAGCAGTTGCTTGGTCGTTAGAGCTAGTTGATGCCTTAAGTTCACGCAAGCACACGATGATCTTTTTGGCGATTCGTGGTTGACGCACACAGGCAAGGATCTCTTCAGGAGATTTGCCTAATGTAGTGTACAACTCAATCAACGCAAGCCAGAGGAAACTGGGCAAAGATAGACAACATCCTTGTCATCTATAATGTCCATAGACCTGTAGTGAACATAGCCATCCCCTAAAGATATAGGTTGACGGTAATAAATATCAAGTATTTTTTTGCTACCTCTGATCGCATCCTGAATTTTTTTCTTCAGAGCAGAAACTGTCATGTCCTCAATGACCCTAAGAAAAAAAAGACCATGAGGACATTAAAACAAGACCCCTTCAGATGTTGTTATCATCTAACCCTCTTAATACATCACAATAATGAAGTTGTCCATCTTCAAAGTACAAGAAGCAATATGGAATGAAGATGGCTATCAAGAAAGGCAATGGTTAGTGCTTCAAAGCACACATCTTTTTTATTCTAGTGCAGATATTATTCACGCGTTAGAGAATCATTAAAGGCTTTGTCATGTGCATCAGAAAAAGAAACGGTTGAGATTGCATTGACTAAATCAAGGGTCCAGATCACACTAATTCAAATGTGTCACCTATTCACGCGTTAGAAAATCATTCTAAGCAATGTCTTATGCGTCAGAAAAAGAAATGGTTTAGATTGCACCGAATGAATTGAGGGTTTGGATAGCATCGATTCAAACGCATGCCTTGTTCACACTTCAAAGAATCATTAAAAGCAATGTCATGTGCGTCAGTAAAAGAAACGGTTGAGATTGTACATAATAAATCAAGGGTCCAGATTACACTGATTCAAACGCGTGCCCTGCTCATGCATCAGTGAACAATTAAAAACTATCAATAAAAAAATAAATGAATTTAATAAATATAAACAATTAATTTCCAAATACATAACGAAAACACATTTTCGTTATGTATTTGGGATAGATATATAACGGAAACGTGTTTCTATAATGCATTTACATAACAGAAATGAGATTCCGTTGTACAAAATCACAACAGAAACGCATTTTCGTCAGGAGATATTTTTAGAATAAAAAAAATACAAGCAAAAGTTGGGGTGAAAATAACGAAAACTAGGGTGGGAATAATAGGCCCATTGCACTTTTTAAAGGCAATTGCTAAATACACTCTCCCTCTTTACTTTTTACACTCCCTTTTTCCTCTTAATTTAAATTTATTCTAAAAATATCCTTATCTTCTTCAACTCCTTTTATCTACCTAAATATCAGTCATGCACACCCCCTCCTCTCACACCAATCACACACACAACACACTCCCTCCTCTCACACCTATAATTTTTTTTTTGTTCATCATCTTACTTTTCACCACAATATTGTCTTCTTGCTAGCACATGACACCATGAAGCCCAGGTGCTCCTAATCCTTTTTCATTTCACACTTTAGATTTCCATAAACAAATTTGATGCCTTTTCATTCCGGAAATAAATTTCCGGAAGTGTAAAATTTCTGGAAATAAATGTATTAGGTTCCTCCTTCTCGGTCTCCTCAAGTTGTTGTCTCTTTCGTCCATTTTAATATCTTTCTATCAAGTAGGATTAGATGGTTGGAGTATTGTTCATCATTATCGTTAGGCTTTGGTTCATTGGTGAAATTCGGGTTTTCATGGAAGAAGAACTAGAAGATTATTCATCGTGATCGTTAGGTTCTGGTTTGATTTTGATTATATTCAAATTCATTGATTTTAGTTTGTTAGGGTGTAAATTGGGTAGGATATATTTGTTATCTGTGATCTAACTTGATGGAAGATTTTTTTCTGGCACTGATTGTGGTGTGTTGTACAAACTACAAAGCTAATTTTATAAAACAATACCATGTTCTGCTTTTTTAAAATTGTTTTGTTTCCATTTAATTTCTTAATTTTGCTTTATTTTTATTTGGGGAACTTTGTGTTTTTGGTTTTTCTATGAGGGTTTTAACATGTTGACAGATTTGAAGTCAATGGGTAAAGTAATTCAATGATTTGGTGTTGGTAGACCCTTTTTTTTTTTTCAGTGGATTCCTTTAACTTCATTGGGTATAAATCTGAAGTGTGAAATGAAAAAGTGTTGAGAACACCTAGGCATTCATGGTATCACATGGCAATGAGAAGACAATATTATGGTAAAAAGTAAGATGAACAAAAAAACAATTTTTTATAGGTGAGAGAGGAGGGAGTGTAGATAAAAGGAATTGAAGAAGATAAGGGTAGTTTTTGGAATAAATTTTAATAAAAGGAAAAGGGGGTGTAGAGAGTAAAGAGGGATAGTGTATTTAGCAATAGCCTTTTTTAATCAATAAGTTTCCACGTTACTGAATGCCCAAAAGAAATGAAATGGCTTTGGGCTTTGTTGGTCTATTTTATATGGGCTTGGTCAGCCCAAGATCTGCTCCTTTATTAGAAACTGGTCGATCAAATCATTTTCCAACGACTCAAAGTGATACTTAAAAAAGAATAAATTTTTCATAAAAATGGATATATAGAAAAGAATGGAAGTAATAAAAAAATTATTTATTAATTCTTTAACTAATACTTTTGAAACATCCTTTAACAATATCCATAAACTTATGTAAAAAAAATTAAAAATTACCCATAAACTAACGAGCAACGTATTATTATGATTCATAATGATTAAGGAATCAAAAAGAGGAAATTGTGAATAATTTCAATTTTACAACCAGCTAAGAGCTTTTGAGTTATTGTTTCTCGGCTTGATTAGCCAAAAATGAGACACGAGATAAAAGACATTTCACTTCTATTAGGAATTTCTCTTTTTTTGACTTTTTGTTTCTCGGCTAAAAACATTTCTATTAGGAAATTTTCTTTCTGTGGTAACACGAATTCACAAATCACAATGTTCAAATTTTTGTAGTGTGGAAATTGTTTTGTGCCTGCCGGATACCGACGAAATTTAGGATTACGAAAACAAAGAACAAGCCATAGAGTTAGAGTGCCAAATGCAGCCCACGGCACAGCATCGTAACTAACCACACCTCCCAAGGAGGGCACAAAATTTAATAACACCTCCGTCTTATCTTCAAATGTTATGGTCAATTGCTTGTCTGACTTGATCTTCTGACACGTACAATGACACAAAGCTAAATGGCTATCCATAAAGCTAAATTTAATTTCCCTATTTTCATTTTCAGGAAAATATTTTTTTTCCTTTTTTACACATAATTTAAAATTATAACATATAAATAAAAAATAATTAATTTTTTCATTTATATTAAAATTATACATAATTTCTGATTTCTCAATATGCTTGTTATTTCTCATATTTATTACTTTAACTCTTCATATATTATTAATTTTCTCTCTTTTTTAATAAGAATATACTTAAATAACTTGCAATTAATGTTATTTTGAAGTTTAAAAATGACATGAAAAAAAAATCTTCAAAAATGACAAAAAGCGGAGGTTAAAAGAATAGAAAACATAAACGGTGTTTAATGTATTTTTATTTTCATTTATGTATTTTTTATAATGATAAAAAATTTCACTTCATTTTTTATTTTAATATAAAAGGGACCTGTTTGATTATTGTTTCTTCTATTTCTTTTTAAAATTAAAACATAAAAAATCTATTTGGATGTGTAATTTTTGTCTGTGGGTTGTCTAGAAAATATGGTCTCTATAAATGTTATCGAGTATAAAATTAAGAACATGTTTTTGTTGCATTTATTTTCTTTGATTTGCTTTGTTAATTCTTTACCCCCAGTTTTAAAATGAGAATTTTATTTGCTTTGTACAATACTTTTACATAACTTTTTCTACAATTAAAAGAGATATAAAAAGATAAAAAAAATTATGATAATACGAGTAATGTGATAAAATGATTAAAATATATAAAGAATATATTATAAAAAGTATGTATATAAATATACAACTCTTTTGAAAATACTATTGTTATTGTAGATGTCAATACTTTTATTATTGTTCTCACGATCATTATTATTGTGTGCTCCAAACCTTCAAACATTATTTTCTAAAACAAAATTCATCAAATAATTTTTTAAAATACTGTTTATCATGTAAAACAATTTATAAAATAAGAATAGAATCAACCGGTCCTTGACTTGACCATTTTCTCTATGAGATCCTAAAAATAAAAACAACTTAACAACAAAGTAATAATTTTATGGTAATGAAAGATTATATTACCTAAAATTTAAAAAAAGAGAGAAAATTTTCACAAGCCTTGAACGTGTATATAATATATCTTAAAATAGAAAGATAAAAAAAAAGTGATAAATCTACATTTTATGTAGATTTATAAAACAAGTTCACATGGTTTTTGCATTAACTCATAGGAAATTTGTAAGAAAATAGACCATTAATAAAAGATTTCATGTGATGTATGTTTCTAAGTTTTTTATTTAAATTGCATGAATTACCTTAATTTTGTTAGATTTTGTGAAAGGAAGTTAAATGTGTAAAGAAAGAAATACAATCCACAGGCATAAGGCATAAAGAAGTATTGTACTTAAAGAAGACTAAAAGAAGCAGAAACCAAAGTGAGAATAGCAAAAGAGACCCACGACCACAAGAATGGATCAAAAAGGAGATTAGAAGTGCAAAATAGAGTACACGAAGTCGTATCCGCTCGGCGGGATACATAGGCCGCCCGGCGGACCTTACTTCAGTGACACCCCCCCGCGGGTGATCATGCCCGGTCCTAAAACAGTGGATATTTTTTGAAAAACCGCCCAGTGGATTTCCAACCATGCCGGGTAGGTCCGAGGTCTAAATACTAATTTTATTTTAATTCTCAATGATCCTGAGTTATGCAAGACAGACCGGATTAAGTCCTTCTTCTCTGAAATTCTGAAGATACATTACAAATAACAAAGAGCAAACCGAGGGGAGGGATGATCTCATCTTTATTCTATTTTTTCTCTTAGATTTAGACGAAAGAAAGACTCCTCTAAAGCTTCTGAGAATTCTCCCTACATCCTAGTGGACAGAGGCTAAAGACTAGTCTTTTTGTTAATGTTTACCTTTAGTTTCTAATGATATATATTGTAATGAGTTGCTTCTCTGTTGCTATGAGGAACTAATCCTTAAGTTAGGATTGTGATGTAGCCATACTTGAGATAACTAGAATCTCATTTTGATTGTTAATTTTATTCTCCTTTTTCTTTCAATTGAATTGCCTCAGTGTTTTTCATTATATTGTTTAGAATTGATTACTCATTGCAAGTCCTTGATTAGTTAATTAATCGGCGACTGTACTGTAAGTAATTAGTAGACCTCTAAGGTAATTGGGTTTAGACGTCGCATAATCAAACTACGAACTAAGCTTTCAATCGAATTCGTTTACCCTCTTTGTTTCTAATCTTTTTTTGGATTAAACCACTGCATGACCAATCAGGGTTTAATACAAGAAAGAGTTTTTACAACCCATGACCAAAGATTGTAAAAGAACTCGGTAGAGGGATATTGACAATTGAACTTAAAAATAAAATTACATTTTAACTTAGGGAAAGGAAATTGAAGGCATAGGTTATGATTCTTAACTCATTGAAATTCAATTTAATTTTAATTATTCTTTTTACAACTCCTGGCATTTTAATTATTTGAACTCCACCCATAAAACTTGAATAACCTAAACAACATACATATGAATTTTTTTGAAAGGTACTTTATATCAATCATTTGGCTACGATATCTAGACTTAAGTCCATTGTTACTACTACGATAAGGTACGTTTGCCCTTAAGCGTGTTTTAGACGCATCAAGAAGGAAAAAAAAAGATAAAATGATATAATGTAAAGCAAAATAATCATGGACACCAAAGGTTATTTAATACTTAGAGAAGAAAAGAGAAAAGAGAAAAATTAGATATAATAGCTAATATATGATGGGAAGAGAGTCAAAGAAAAATAATAAATATTAGTAGAGTGTTTGATATATAAAAATGTCTATATACCATGACTCTAACTCAAAAGGAAGAAAAGAAAAAAGAAAGTGTAAAAATTAAAAAAGTGAATCTATTTAAAAAAAGAAAAAGAAAAAAGTGGATGCAATAGATTCTGCAACCATCTAACCGTGCTACTTGTTCTATATAAAAAAGTATGTGTCAGGTAGATAAAAAGAAAAATAAAATAAAATCTGTAACCATCAACTGTACTTCTTGTTCTATATAAATTCTAACCAGTCTTCGCTCTCATGTCACGGTCTATTTTCATACGAGTAATATACTACGAGCATTGCAGGAAGAAAGAAAAGCGATGGGCCTCGGAACCTATGGCCATCCTACACCAGCAGCGAAAAAGATTGACTCTTACTATGATGTTCCAGAAGGAGTAGATATTCGGGGAAGATATGATGAAGAGTTTGCAAAAATCCTCACAAAAGATGCTTTGAAATTCCTTGCTGACCTGCAACGTGAGTTCAGGAGCCATATCAAGTACGCATTAGAGTGCAGAAGAGAAGCAAAGCGGAGGTACAATGAAGGGGCTCTACCGGGGTTTGATCCTGCCACCAGGTACATAAGAGAGCAGGAGTGGATGTGTGCACCTGTTCCACCAGCTGTTGCTGATAGGAAAGTGGAGATCACTGGCCCTGTGGAAAGAAAAATGATCATCAATGCTCTCAACTCTGGAGCTAAAGTCTTTATGGTTAGTACATGTACACTCTACAATTTTATGTTGTAATTTGACTAAAGTTGTTAATCAATAGTTGAGTTGAAATTGAGACATATATAAAAATAATATGTAAAATAGGTGTACACTTGCGTTTTTCTTTTGGCTTAATTGTATTTTTAATTTTGATCTCTCCGATTCTAATTGTGCTAATTGAATCTCTCAAGTTTTTTTTTCATTTACGATCAAGTTCTTCCATTCTGAATTCAACCAATATTTACTAAAAATGCAATTAAGCCTTTTCTTTTTTAATTATATAAGAGTTGATTGAATTTGGTTTATCCTGGAACCAAAGCACTGAAAGTTGTTGCTGTTTTTTGGTAATTTCCAAGGCTGATTTTGAAGATGCACTGTCACCCAGCTGGGAAAATCTTATGAGAGGCCAAGTGAACTTGAAGGATGCTGTGGCTGGGACCATAAGCTTCCATGACAAAGTCAGAAACAGGGTTTACAAACTCAATGATCAGACAGCAAAGCTTTTTGTGCGACCAAGAGGTTGGCACCTACCTGAGGCACATATTCTGATTGATGGTGAACCTGCAACTGGTTGCCTTGTTGATTTTGGCCTCTATTTCTACCACAATCACTCAACATTCCGGCGCACTCAAGGTGCTGGCTTTGGCCCTTTCTTTTATCTTCCCAAAATGGAGCATTCAAGGTAAGCGCTATGCCATGCAGTCATTACACGAGCCAAAGAACAAAGCTACTTTTGTAAGTAGTTTCACAAGTTTTAGTCTTTTATGGGATGCCAGAATTCGGTTTTGTAGTATAATATATGGAAGTAACAGCTGTTTATGTACTTTCAGTGTTATTTTCTAATTAAAATTAGAGTTTTATGTTGGTAGTCATTATAATAAAAGTTTGTATTAAAAATCAGTATAAGTATGCTACTAAGGTGTAATTTTAATTCTGATTGAAAAATAGTACTAAGAGCATTTAAGGAACTGAATCTAAGCTTTTTCCTATATTATGAAATTGTAATATAAGAATCTTGCATTAATGAGGTGAAATTCTAATTTTGATAGGAGAAAAATACTAAAAACACTTGAGTAATAAGTTCAATCCACTAGGATATCGTCATTATACACCAAAAATAAATAAATTTGTTTTATATAATGGAATTTTAATATAAGAACCTTGTGATTGATAGGGAAGCTAAGATATGGAACAACGTGTTTGAGAAGGCTGAGAAGGTAACAGGCATCGAAAGAGGAAGCATTAGGGCGACGGTTCTGATTGAAACACTTCCTGCGGTGTTTCAAATGGATGAAATTCTGAATGAGCTGAAGGAGCACTCGGTGGGTCTGAATTGTGGACGTTGGGATTACATTTTCAGTTATGTTAAGACCTTCCAGGCTCACCCAGATCGCCTGCTACCAGACAGGGTCCAGGTTGGCATGACCCAACACTTCATGAAGAGCTACTCCGATCTCCTCATCAGGACGTGCCATAGGCGCGGTGTGCATGCTATGGGAGGAATGGTATGTAATGGAACTACTTTGGGTTACTACTAGTACTAGGCTAGGCTTGCATATTTATTTCAAAGCAGTTTAACTTCTAGGTAAAAGGGTGTATAGATTATGAAAAATTATTACATGGACCATCATGTCTCAACTAATCTCCACATGATATATTGATATATAGTTGAGTGTTATTAACTCTTTTTCTTAAATTGAAAAATTCGACTATGTCACTTAGAAATTGGTAAAAAATGACACGTAATAGTTCAAAACTATCTAATAATGTCACATAAAAAATAGTGTATGTTTGATTTATGTATTATTTTTTGTTTTCACAAATAATTACTCTTTTTGTCTCAAATATAAACAAATATATATATATATGCATGTTGGTTTAAAATATAAGCAAATTTCAACTAATTTCATTCTATTTAATGAAACTATTTTCAAAATACCCTTCAGTTAATTGAGATTTTATTTTTAATAACTCTTTTATTCTTGATATCAAATTTTAAAGAAGGATAGTTTTAGAAAAATGTTTATTTTAAATATGATTAGTAAAATTAAATGATGTTAACTTTCTTAATTAGCATAATTTTTTTTCCTTATATTTGAAATTGGAAGGAGTACAAACTATGACACTCTATTTTTATTTTGTTTTTTTTTTTAAAGATTTATATAGAAAATGTGCCTGATAAAAAGTTCTAAGTTGTTCAACAGGCAGCACAGATTCCAATTAAAGATGACCCAGTGGCTAATGAGGCAGCAATGGAACTTGTAAGGAAGGACAAGCTTAGAGAAGTGAAGGCAGGGCACGATGGGACTTGGGCTGCACACCCTGTTCTCATTCCAGCCTGCATGGAGGTTTTCGACAACAACATGGCCAATGCTCCCAACCAGATAAAGACAATGAAACGCGAAGATGCTGCGTACTTAACCGAACAAGACCTCTTGCAGATATCAAGAGGAGCCCGCACCATGGAAGGTCTCCGATTAAACACGAGGGTGGGCATTCAGTACGTGGCAGCATGGCTCACTGGAACCGGTTCCGTGCCTCTCTACAACCTCATGGAAGATGCTGCCACTGCTGAGATTAGCAGGGTGCAGAACTGGCAGTGGCTCAAGTATGGAGTGGAACTCAATGGGGACGGGCTTGGAGTGAAAGTGAACAGAGAACTTTTTGGTAGGGCGGTTGAAGAAGAGATGGCTAGGATTGAAAAGGAAGTGGGGACAGAGAAGTTCAAGAAGGGAATGTACAAGGAGGCTTGCAAGATCTTCACTCGCCAATGCACGTCCCCAACACTTGATGATTTTCTCACTCTGGATGCCTATAATTACATAGTCGTGCATCACCCCAGGGAACCGTCAAGGCTTTGAACTAAGAAAGTGGTCCATTATGTTATTATGCCTAATAGTTGGGTCATTTGGATTCTGTCTTGTTTACCTATACCTAAGTCGTCCTTGACTTTTTACCACTTCATCGTTTTATGGAAGAGCCTGGGACATTCATAATTATGCGTGGAAGAAAAGAATAAAGTTCGTGATTGTAGCTATATATTTTGAATGATACAACTTATGCCTTATGTTTACTGGCAATGGAAACAATATTATACTACGAATTTGAAATTTATGATTTTGTCGCTAAAAAATAAAATTATGTCATTGATGTTCAAAAACTAATTATGATTTCAGTTACATACACTTGAGGGTTTGATACAATGATTTCTCGTCATGTACTGCAGGGCATCCTGAAGCTCTTTATCTTTAGTAACTGGGTACTACAAAAATATATATATATATAAATTAAGGGGGAGAAAAAAGATTGAGCAAATAATTGAGTATGACGTGTAGCATTCTGGAAGACAAAATATGCCTCGGCATATGTATGGGCCTATTGCCCGAATTTGCTATAAGATAGAGGCAGCAAATGCAGTACATTGCATTTTGGAATTATACTCTGTATAGCTTCGTGACCATAGCGTGGGTGGGGATACAATTATGATTGATGCCCATAAAAGCAAGTGGATGTCTAATCACATTTGACACAATTTGGGGCAACCTTGTAAGCAGCAACTGCGAGAGGCGGGGACCAAGGTTATACATGTATGCGAATTGCATGCTCATTCCTGGTTCATTGATGGTCGACCATACTCTAAATATCAGTGTGCTGTACTCCTTGAAAGTGATTGGTGATGTTAGCGCCATAATCATTATCTATTGAAAAATCTTTACATTTGAAAGGGCCTTCTATATCATTGAGTATTTCTAGAACTCATGGTTTTAAATAACAAGATCCTGCATTTCTAGAACTCATGGTTTAGTATTTTTGAACCCCAAAGCAGGTTCATTCGAAGAATGAATATGAGCTAGGTCATTGTGTTTAAGAATGAATATGAGCTATTCAGTTGAAGTATAGCAAGGACGCACCCTTGATGCAGCTTCTTATATTGCATTCTTCAAAACTAACATTAATCACCATCTATATAACAGTATCAGCCTTATATTGATATTTTATTAAATTGCAATCCATGAACCCTTCAGCAACAGCTTCCAAAGTAGACCATATATGACCAATTTCGTAGTAAAGATAACCTATATGTCCACAGAACTCTTTGCATCAAGATGAGAGAATTCTTGGAAAAAGGCCTTGAAATGCTCATATGAATGTTTCACTTCGTTAAGAGCACACATTTCTCTTATACTGTGCACTAACAACTGCGGTGACCCCACATCAAATGTACGAAATTACAAATACCCACACCACTCGCAAGGATGGCACCAATGGTTGTGCCACATGTCATTGCACACCACGAAGTCCTACATGGCTACATCAACATCTCTCGACATAATTTATTCTCTTACACCAGTACTCAAACAACTGCTATCCTTGAGTGCTATTTCTGATAATGCAACTTTCAATGGGTAATAATTTTGCCCCTTGAAATACTCTACAAATATTAAAATGGAGAATTGCTTTCTCCATCATCTATCTTCCTCTATAGGAACAATCTGTTCCGATCAAAGGAAGGAGGGGAAAAGGGATAAAAGAAAAGATAATTTTTTTTTCTCACTAAGCTGACCTGAGTGGAAAGGTTATGTTTTGATGCTATCTCTATGAATATGAAGGACGTGACTGCATTGGTGTTTCATAGCATTGATTTGCAATTTGTTTAATGACAAGTCCGTGTTTGTCTAGGCTGATGGTTTTCTTCAAGTTTGTCCTAACAAAAAATAACGTCTCAGTAAAGAGCAATAATTTTATTATATTGGAAAAAGTTAATCATAAAACACGTGAGAAGACATACCATGTAATTGGGGTGTAGCTGATGCACCATATGAGCAGAAACAAGGAAGCTTCTTTGTATTGCTTTCTCAAGCATCTAAAACAAAATCAGCACATAGAAAACTGATATTGAAAACATAGTTTGGTGTGGTTATTCCATATCAGTTTGTGAATGCTCCTATTATACATGCCGCTGTTAGAAATTTTTATTGCTGAGTGTTAGTCTTCCATTGATTTATTAAAACATTGGTTGAATGGTATCTTGATGAGTCCTATAATATTTATCTTGTAATCAATGAATATTGAACATCACATGGTGAGTGTGCTTGAATGGTGTAGCCTATAGTTGAATGGAACCATGGTGGGAAGGAACCACTGCAACTCTTCATGAAAAGTATGGTTTGAATAGACATGACTCTTGATGAAGAGACATGAATGAACCATTGTATCCTTACATGAAAGGGTAGGTCCCCTCTCCACTTTCTCTATAAATATGTATTAGGACATATAATAGTGACTTTTGAGACTTTTAGTCTATGTACTTACCCATAAAGTTTGAGAAAGAAGGGGAGGAAGATCCTATCCTATATAACTAATGATATTCTATGAGCATTCAAAGGCATTCAGGTGGATTGCAAGAACATTCAAGAATACTCAAGGGAACTTGAAGAACAATGACTTCAAGAGATAAGTACCATGAACCTTGTCTCATTATTTTGGTGTCCTAATTCATACAACTATGATCCCATTTATTATTCATGATGAGAGAACTAGGTAATCATGATGTATGAAAAATTTTAACAGCTACAGCCTACAAACTTGTAGATTGGTGAAGTAATGAATTAGGAGGGTTTAAGCAATCACAGAGCCCCAATCATTGTTAAACAGCTCCAACCTAATCTCTAGAATCATATATTCTCAACAGACAATTGACAACAATAAAGTTGTTCAGTTAGAACAAACAGTACTAAGAATCATCCTTGTAGTCCTCGAGCACAAAAAAGGAAACAGAAGATGGAAGAATTTTTACCTTGGGAGTCTGAGCTAAAGGAATTTGTAACCATAGATAAAGCATTCAGTATATGACAGGAAAGCCAGCCCCTTGTGCAGAATTAGATCCTCGTTCCCCGTGGTCAAACAAAACCCCCATATTGTTATGCCAGTCTCTTCCTCTGGAGTGCTGTCAGAGGATGTGGTGTCTATCAATGCCTGAATTATAAACCATCACTTGACATAGGATAATCAACATTTACTACAATTTTTTCAAAGAAAAACACTTTTACACACCATGCACAATCGACATTCTAATTTCCAAGTAGACCGTCACGAATCTTAGATTATATTCCAAATTTCAACTTTCGTCTACTTTCAAAGACATCCTTTTGTCAGTCAGAATTCAGAAACAAGCACCTGTTGGAATTTGAATCCGTGATAGCATCAATCCACACCTTTTTTCTGAAAGGAGAAGAGAAGACATCGGATCTTTAGTTGATTATTGAGACACAGGCTGAAGTACAAAACAAAAAGACAAAGCCAATAGTGAAGGTGAACAGAGAAAATAGTCAATTGGTCAGCGAGATGAAAAGTATCTGAGCACAAAAAATAAGGTGGCTTGGTGCCATAAAACCTCCAACCATTGTAGCAGGGCTATGGTAGATTAATTATTTAATTAATCTACTTTATAAATTAAAATTAATCAATTATTTAAGAATTATTATTTAATTATGAATATATTAATAATGGTCAATAGTTATTATTATAACACCTAATTAATTTGTGAATATTGTATTGGGCTTTTGTTTTGAATAATTCGTGATGGGTTAGGTTATTTAATGAGATGTTTCTGTTTTTAGACGATAGATTACTTAATTGTTATCCCATTAGATAGTTAATATGGTCTAATGAATCAATTGTGTAGAGAATAGTCTTCTCTCATTCTTATTATTGTTCTCTGCTTCATTTAGATTTCATGAATAACAAGATGGTTCAATCCTTAATACCAAGTACGCAAATTCAATGATTTAATTCTCTATCTATAATTGATTGAACATGTCATAATATGTATCTAGATGATCCTATGGAATTGAGGCTGTAAATTTTATTAATTGGTATTAGAGCCTAATTAGATACGTACTATTGACTGTTCTAGTTTGAGAATTAAATTGTATGCTCATATTATTAAAAGTCTAATTTATTAGATTGTTTTTCAACCAATTTGTAGAAGAAAAATTATGGATTAAATTAATGGGTATTTTGCGTGTCCTTTAGTGAATGTGGATCTCTTTTTTTTTCGTGTTTTCTTCTGAAATTCTTGAAAATAAATCGCTATTATTTTATGCTCTTAACTAAAATTGGTTGAGGGAGATATTTTGTTTTATGCACAAATCGTTTTTTTTTCTTCGAATCAAAAGCCTTATCTTTAGTTAATCTTTTACCAAATTGACTTGGGGCTTACCTTCTGTGGATCATTTAGATATAAAGCCCTAAAAAATAGTGCAATTTCATTGATTGAATTGAGAGAATTTCTATCTTCTTGTTGTTGCATTCTAGATAAAAAAAGAATTGTTTCGGGCTTCTTTATATTTAATTTTTTATTTTACCAAAACCCCTTAATTTTATCTACACATCTCGGTTTGCAACCCAGAATTAAGGATGGGTTTTGTAACTCTTATCATTATTTTATTTATTTAGATTATCATTTAAATGATTAAATTTGATATAATTAAATAGTTTGCCACGCGCATGACGTGAAATGATTAATGCTGAATATTGAATATTGTTAACGTATTAGTGATTTTGGGTTATTATTCATCATGCTGTATCAATTATTGGCCACGCACATTAAAATATTGAATTTTGGCCATATTGAATATTTTGGATACATTGATTAATTAATCCAAACGTTGCCAAATAGTAAAGAACAATTAATTTAAGCCCATTATTATTAAATGAGTCAAAATTCGATTATTTTGAATTTTTTGGGGCATTGCATAAATTCTTTTGGCATTTTTTTTATATAAATTTTGTAGTATATTGCTTTTTACTACTATACTCTGATCATTTAGATCCAAAAAATTTGTAATTTATTATTTTTATTTTGTGATATTTCTACAATAGATACCTTTTCTAACAATATATCTTAGTCTTTTTTTTTTTCTTTTTTGGATCTTAATATAGGATGAGCCTATATATTTTGGATTAAATTAATGAGAGAAGTGACTTATGCAATTTCGTGTTTTATGCCAATTGTGTATTTTATATTGCCTCATTATAAGTTTATTTTTTTTTAAATGTGTTCACTTGTGAAAATATTATTGAAATAATTTTGTTGGGTAATCCTTGAGGTAATTTGAAACTATATCATCTTTGTAATGTATGTTTTATGTTAATTTACATTTAGAGCCTATTTGAAATATAAATTTGTGTTATAATTGCAATTTAATATTGATTTGTGAATCATTTGAGATAACAATATATGAATTTTGCGAGATGTTCTCACTGGCTCTACATGTAAGGATGAACAACATACTCTTTGAGGTTAATATTGAAAGTTTTAACCCATTGGTTTATTATACAGTTGCATATATGGAGACTTTTGTTGATAATAAATTATTCTCCTATTATGGTTATTCCTTTTTTGAATATTGTTATTATATAAGAAGATATGATTATTTTTTTATAATATTATGACTGAATTTGTCATATTCTACGAAGCATAATTGCTAATAATTTGTATAATTGTGAGCTCTTCTATCGTAGGTATAATTATGCAAATTTTGTGAGTTAAATGATTTTTTTTAATTATAATTTATCTTATATCAATAATAATACACCTTACACTTTGTTAATTTGTATTATATTAATCATAGTTATACTGTATCGATGTATTATTATTAATATAATATATTGTTATACAATGTACTATTAATCTTGTGTTTATGTCAATTTATTTGCTTGAGTATGATATTGACATTTGTACATTGTAATATTATATTTCTTATTTATTATGGTTTGGGATCTTTAGGCAAGATCACAATAACTAAGAAATTATTTCTCTAAAGAGCATGTTTTGGCTATATTTATATGGAATCATTTAACTTTTAATTGGGCATATTTTATTTTATTTTATGCAATTCAATGTTATTCCAAAATTTGAATTTGCCTATGGCAATGCAAGTTTATTTAATGAAATTCTTTTATTGGAACGAATTGCTATTATCCTTGTATTATGTAAATGGACGTATCCTATCGGTATGACATTACTTAACATATCATTGTGTGATAGAGAAAAAATGTTGATTTTTTTTACATTTTTTAGTTGTTAATTTAATTATCTTTCTCTATCAAGTGGGAGAGTCTTGTATATTGAAAGTAATGCCTTATGAGTAAGACAACGTGAATTCAAAATTTCTCAATTAAATGCCCAATTAATTAAGCATGAGAAAATCAATATTATCATGTAAATAACTATTATTTAATAGTATGGTTTCTCATAACATACAACTATCTGTCATCACTTTACTATCATGTATTTTCGTTGCGTGTAACGTAATATTCTGCTCAAGTTCATGTGGCTATTTTCTAACACTTGAGTTTTGAGTGAGTTATTGAAAACTAGCTTGCAAGTAATCCCATATTTCATTTAAAATGTTAAGAATTTTGATCTTACTCATATGATGGTAAACATTTTAAATGGTCATCATATTTTACAATACAAAGGTTACCTTATATATAAAATTCTTTTAAGAATTTATATTTACGATGACTCAGGAGATCCTATGTTATTAAGTGTCAAGTAAACACTTATAATCTCCTTAATTCTATATGCAGAATATGTGGTTAACTATGAAATCCAAATATAGTTAAAACTTGCCATATTGGGTTTCATATTGTCATCATGTAACCACTTATCTTGATAATATTCTATTTTGTGTGGAAAATATGTAGTTAAATTTTGTAAAAGCTATGTAAGTGATAAATTTTATAACCACTTCTTTTAATAATTCTGCACTAGTCTATTTCACTAATTTATTAACATACTCTTAAGAGAGAAAGTTAGTGAGTCTTTAGACTCACATAGGATATCCTACATATTTAAGATCCCACAATTTTAAATATTATATCATTAGAGCATTTTAATATTAGTGGCTTCTAATGGTTTAGTGGGAGTGTGTATATATTTTTTTTATGTCTTGAGACTTATTAAACTTATATTGTCATATATTTTTATGTGCATTTTATGATTATATGACATACTCTAAAAGGACTTTGTTTAGTATAATTTGTATCTCAATAGACATCTTAAAGAGATGTCAAGGTAGTTTTGTTGGATATTGCATATTAATCCTTTTGGTATGCAATTATGTTGTGCTTCTCTTTTACCAAAAATTTCACATTTTGTTAGGTCATAAATCTATAAGTATTTTGCATGTATGATATCAATACTCCTATCGAGTATGATTTCTACGTTGTAAAAATATTTGTAAATTTTATGTATAGACTAATAATTACTAGTGTTTGCACACTTTGACATTCTAGTGGTCACATTAATCTAGAGTATTGTTTTATTTAAGCTAGGTGTCTATGTTGTCCAAGTAGGAAATTTTTAGATTTCCTAATTGTTTGTGGATTTGCATAGTCACTTATTTTGTGAAACTCAGATTAATTGAATGTCAAATATTATAGAGCATTTATTAATCTAGCTTATATGTAATTACTCTTGTTATTGGGCTATTGTGAGCACTTAAATACATGTGGATTATTTTTTGGCCTTCACAAATTTTCAGACTTAGATTGAGCATTATGTTAGTGATAACATACTTATAGAGCCACTGATCAAAGACTTAACTATTAGAGTTTATCAAATTGTTGTAACTCATATAGTTTGTTCAGTTTTGATGTTTTGGGTTAGTGGGAGTCTGAAAATATATTATCACGAGATATGTATAAAATAACATCGCTCCTTATTATCATATCTCTTACAGCATATTCAGATGCTTGGATCATTCCTTGGAATAGCATATTTCACTTAATTTAATTAATTATATTATGCTTTTCCTTATCCATCATTTTTTTTATGAGAAATATAAAGTTCTTAACATGTATGATATATGTCCTACTAAAATATTTCTGCATTGTTAAGAGTTTATATTTATTTGACTTTTAATTGGTGTATGCTTTGACCATAATTGATATTATAGTCTTAAAATCTTATACTTTTATAATTGACTAATGTTATCCAAGTGGGAGATTGTTAGATTAATTATTTAATTAATCTATTTTATGGATTAACATTAATCAATTATTTATGAATTATTATTTAATTGTTAATATATTAATTATGGTCAATATAACATATAATTAATTGATGGATATTGTATTGGGCTTTTGTTTTGAATAACCTGTGATGGGTTGGGTTATTCAATTAATGTCCAATGAGAGGTTTCTGCCCTCGTACAATGGATTACTTAACCGTTATCCCATTAGACGGTTAATTTAGTCTAATGAATCAATCGTGTAAAGGACAGTCGTCTCTCATTCTCATTCTTGTTCATTGCTTCATTTAGATCTCATGAATAACAAGATGGTTCAATCCTTAACACTAGGTACGCAAATTCTATGATTTAATTCTCTATCTATGATTGATTAAACATGTCATAATATGTGTCTAGATGATCCTATGGAATCGAGGCTGTAAAATTTTATTAGACTACCCTTCTCATGAAAAGTATTTAAGCAGAACACATAAAAAATTGAACAAAAACAAGACTAAATGGCTGATTTAATTGCATATTAGTTTATTTACTGTGTGGGATATGACAAAGGCATAATAGATTGAAACGTGTAACACTCATTTATATTAAATACAATTTGATTAATTTAGTTATGCGTGTAAAAAAATTTTGCTTTTATAATAGAGATTTTTCAAATTTAACATAATTTGAAAATGGTAGTAAAAGATGAAATATATATATATATATATATATATATATATATATTGTAATACTGTACATCATGATTTGATAATACATGATAGTTATACAATACAAAAAATCAAAAATACATCACAAGATAAACACTACCTAACCCAATATGTACATTAAAAAGGTCCTATACAAAGCAGTGTCAATCTACTTTATCTCTCATATAAACAGAAAAATACTATAGGTCGTCAGATCCTCGCCCGTTGACTCGTACTCAGCATCATGGGGCGTTAATGAAGTCTTTAATAATTACAATCAATCATACATAGAAGAAAATAATAGAGTGAGGTGTTTTGTTCTAAAGCCACTTTTACATATATGGTAGGAAGTCTACCATAAAACAAAGATAAAACATGGCTGACAATAGAAGAAGGGAGCCTAGGGTTCATTTTGAGTTGTATCAGACTACCCCTGACTAGGTATGGATCCATACTTTTCATTAGTGGGTAATAATTCTCAACAAAAGGAAGTGATTGGAGTACATATACCTCATCAACATCATCACATGGTACAGTTCTTATCATCATTGAGGAAAATAACAGTCAGGATATCCATTTATAGAGGTATACTCTCAAACCAATCCTGGAATGCTAAGCAATTATTGATGTTATCAAGCTTGGTTAGGCGAATATCCCAACTTGAGGGCGCTACCCTGGCCATTGGAACTTTCACCACTTGATGCCTACCTCCAAGACCTCTGCAAGTAGGTCCCTGCCTTTCATTCCTCAGCGTACCAAATTGTAGCTTCCTTAGCAAGGTGCAATGCCACAGCATGTCACTTGCTTTATATTACTCACTAATCTATCAATTTTCTACTTCTCAAACAGAGGTGTTCTTGGTCTCATTTAATTTGAACATCGGTACAATCAACATTTATGCCTTATATTGCAAAATTGACATGATAATAATTTAATAATTATCAAAAAATTTGCAATATAACTACTTACCAAAATTTTAGCAGAATAATGATTTAATAACTAAAATTTTAGCAGAATAACAATCTAATAACAATTTAATAATCATAATTTAATTTAGAAATAACAATTAAATTTATGCAAAGTAATTACTTAGTAAATGCATTTTAATTTCCTAAAATTGAGTAGATTAATAGCTTAACAATTATAGTTTAATAATTTAAATTTTAGCAGAGTAAACTTAGTAATTATAATTTAATAATCTAAATTTGGAAAGAATAACAACTTAACAAAAATTAAAGTTTGACATCAAACAATATAACAATAATAATAATAATAATAAAACTTAAGCCTAAACGGGTTTAGGAGAAACTCCTTCCTACCAACATGCAAGGTGACAATAATTTAGAATTAACCCTATTCCTCCCATTACTGAAGAGAATGGAATTGTTGATGCAAAGCTCCTAGGAAGAGAACTTTACTAGTTGTTGAAAACTAGTAAAATTTTAGCATACAAACAAAGTAAAAGAAATTTTTTTTCTGGAGAGAGAAACTCTCTAATATTTTGGCTAGCTTGAGAGAGGGAGAGGTGAGTGAAAATCTAAAAATTCTAGGGCCTATTTATAGAAGAAGGAGGGGGTTAGGTGTCCGTAAAGTTACATTATCTATTATGTATGCATTATGTTATAAATCTAATTTTTATTTATTTTTTATCTAATTTAGGGACATATACACCATTTAGGGTGGTGAATCACCTCTCTTAGGCTTGGGAACATGCTATATGAGTTGCCCTCAAGCTTCTTATCGTAAATTTTATTTGTAGGTGAATTAATCGATACCAATAAAATTGCCTAAACTAGACAATATTAAATAAGTAAGGACTCAAGGCTAAACCCTAATGTAACCCTATCCTTATAAGAAACTCCTTAGTCTTGCTTCTTGAAATTCTCATCCTAATAGTTACTCCATCATACATGTCTTATATAACTTGTTATGTTTGGATAAAAAGTTAAAAAAGTAATTTTGTGAATTTCAATGCACAATTTTGAATTCTAATTCACAAAATAAAGAAGGAATAAGGCCTCGTTTGAAAAAGCTTATGAACAAATTATTTGAACTTGTCTACTACCATAATTATGAGAGAACTTATAAAAATATCTTATGGGTAGTTCATAATATGTTTTGAGTTATTTTGATAAGTTGTCCATGATAGCTTATTGCTAAATGCGACACTTTTGAAAATGTAAGGTTCGGATCCTGATACTTCCAATATTGAGCATTTTTTTTTCTCTTGTTCCCGTTTCATTAAGCGTAATAGTTTTTTAATTTTTCGTTATTTCACTTTTATCTAGATACAGATTATGGTTTCATAACCCACATATTTTTTCTTTCGCTTTTATCTTGATGTGTGTGTGAGAGAGTGCGAGAGAGAGAGATATTTATAATTTTTTTAAATTTATGATTCTTAATTTTCTTTGTTTTTACAAATTAAAAATAAGCAAATGGCCACGGGTACTTTTTTTTTTAATATTTTTGTGATATATAATGCTATTTTAAATTATTTAGTTACTTTAAAAATATTTATTTTATTTTTAATCAAAATTTGATTCTTAATTTTTTTCAATTTATAAGATGAGATAATATTTTATAAGTGTTTATGTAAAAATGTATCTTAACGCTTTAACTATTTTATACGAGAATATTTTTAGTTGTCATTTTTGAACGAGAGCGTTTTTAACTATTATTTTTCAATGAGAGTTTTTTAGATATTTATTAACCTCTTATATTTTTTTAATCTATCACTTTTAATATCTTTAATTCTAAATTGAATTTTAATATTTTTTTAAAAATTATTAATAATTAGAATAACATTATATTACAATATAAATTATATATTATAAATTTAAAATATAATATAATTTATATAATATAGTTAAAAATATTTATTTGTTATAAATTATGTTATATAAAATAAATATTAATTCGTTAAAATACTAATAAGTTTAAATGGTCGACAATTAAGAAAAAAATCTCGCAAAACGCGTGAAATCCACCAACTAATTGATAGGATCGCCACCTCGCTTGAAAGCGACATTTATTTAAGTCGGTAAACCCCAATCGAATCACACAGCAAACGCGTCAACGAAGGCGGCTTCTCTCATCTCTGTCTTCTGCTTCAGCCTTTCTCCTTTCGGTTTCTGTGTCGCCGGTAAGGCCATTCGAGACCTCTGAACCCTATTGAGACGCAGCCACCGATTAGGGTTTCCATCCTTCTCTCATTCTTCCTGTTTCCTTTGCCTGATTGCTTTTGTGTTTGTTTTCTCTCTTTCATTTCTATTATTTCCCCCTCAATTTGATACGGTTCGCTGTTGATTGTATCGAGGAAGAAGTAAGAAAATTATAATTGATTTTGGTCGTTCTGTTTTCTGATTGATTAGGGTTGTGTGAATCATTGAGAAAAAACTTGAATCCTCGTTCTCTCTCTCTCTCTCTCTTTATATATATTTTGGGAGGGTTAGGGTTTTGAAATTTGGGAATTTTGAGGGTTTGGGTTTGAAATACATTTTTCTTCGATTATTAATTGCGTATTGAGAGGAATTGTGCTTGTGCTTGTCAATCACATGGCGGCAGGGCGAAAAAGTGTTTCGCTGAGAAGAGACTCTTACAAATATAGTTCCACCAAGGGGTTTGATCACTATAAAAATGGTGCTCTCGGCGTGGAAGTGGGTGGATCTCGCAACCATCACTTCGCCCGTTCCGGAGAGAATGGGTTTCATGGTATAAAAGAGGAGAGGGAGCAAGGTGAGATCTGTGTTGAACATGGGGAATATGAGCACGCCTCTGGTTTGCCACCGCCAGAGAAGAAGAGAAAGTTTTCTCCAATCATCTGGGACCTGGCTGAGAAGGAAGGAAGAATCTCATCAAAGAGTAGGATTTTGGAAATTGCTGCTCTGTCTCCCCCTCGTGCATCTCTACAGAGCAGTACTGGAGCCAATGGTGTTGATTGTGGGGATGTTATGGAGGAGTCTTCGCCAGATTCCTCTTATGTGTTGCCTCTGGATCATTTGCGAAACTATAAACAAGATGTGGAGGTAGAGAATGATGTGCAAGGATGGACCATCACAAAGTCAAGATGGGCTTGTGATGGTCCCTCACCAAGGGGTGCTGATGATAAATTCAAGCATGGCAAAGTGAGCTCCAGTCCTGAAATTGTTGAATTCCATGGCAGTGGATGTTCGGAGAGCACAGTCACTAGATCATCAGGAAGCAGTGGAAGAGATCATTATCTGGGTCCTTCTATTGATGACGCAGATTCTGAAAAGGATTTTGTTACGGACTCCATGGTCGATGTTGAGGAACAAAGTAATTTTAGTGATTCTCCCTCTGATTCTGATGAGAGTGGTGGATTGATGCATGTGCGGAGAAATATAAACATGCTTCAGAGTTGCAGAAGTGTGTGCGAGTTTGAGATGATTAAGAAAATAAATGAAGGAACTTATGGTGTTGTCTATAAAGCTAGGGATAAGAAGACTGGAGAAATAGTTGCATTGAAGAAGGTGAAGATGAACATCCAGAGGGATGGCTTTCCGTTGTCATCCTTGAGGGAAATAAACATTCTCTTGTCTTTTAATCATCCCTCCATTGTGAATGTTAAAGAAGTAGTTGTAGATGATTTTGATGGTACTTTTATGGTAATGGAGTACATGGAATATGACCTTAAGGGGCTGATGGAGGCAAAGAAGCAGCCCTTTAGCATAAGTGAAATTAAATCCTTAATACAGCAACTTCTTGAAGGTGTCAAGTATCTCCATGATAATTGGGTTATCCATAGGGACTTGAAGTCATCGAACATTCTGCTGAACCATGACGGGGAGCTTAAAATATGCGACTTTGGGTTGTCAAGGCAGTATGGAAGCCCGCTGAAGCCATATACTCCTGTTGTGGTTACACTATGGTACAGGTGAGTAGCATTATAATATTATTCAAGTTTCCATTTAAGTAATCTCTGTAGATATATCTGGCTTGTGATTTTTCAATTATATTGGTAAAGAAATGTATGTCACAAACTTATAAATGGTGTATTGGTTTGTGCAGAGCACCTGAACTTTTGTTGGGTGCTAAAGAATACTCAACAGCAATTGACATGTGGTCAGTGGGTTGCATAATGGGTGAATTTATTGCCAAGGAGCCTCTGTTCAGGGGTAAAAGTGAACTTGAACAACTTGATAAGGTTATTTTTACCAAAATCACTTAGATATTACTTTTCTCTTTACATTATCTATCTTATGTGATAACTCTGCTGTCCTAGTTAACACTTCTTTGTTTGTTGGACCGTCTGCAGATTTTTCGAACCCTGGGTACACCAGATGAGAAAATTTGGCCAGGATTATCCAAATTACCTCGGGTTAAAGCAAATTTTGTTAAGCAACCGTAAGCATGCCTTCTCTCTTTTCCTTCTTAATAAGAATTCTATGTTATGGGTGATAATGCTGTTACACTCTGTCAACTGCTTGACTATAAGTTATTGATATTTCAGGTATAATATGCTAAGGAAGAAGTTTCCAGCTGCTTCATTTACTGGTTTGCCAGTTCTATCTGAGCTGGGATTTGACTTGTTGAAGAACCTTCTAACTTATGACCCTGAAAAGGTATATACTATTCATGGAGTAAATTCTGATTGGTTTTCTGTGACATGAAACTTGCATAAACTTTTTTTTTAACTACTTGCAGAGGATAACTGCAGAAGCTGCTCTCCTTCATGATTGGTTCCGTGAAGCCCCACTTCCCAAATCTGATTTCAAGCCTATTTTTCCCTCTTGGCAGTGCTAGGACAGGTACTCTTGTTGGATGCATGAAATACCAAGAACAATGCTATTTTTACTGTCATTGTTTCCAACTGTCTTTCCCAGTTGATGATCATATACAAAGAATGATATGATTGCAAGGGACAGGGTAATGGACTTCATTAGGCTCTTGTTTTGTTATAAATTAGAAGCGGCAGATTGATGTATAGACCTGAGAAGGTATGGCATTGCAGCTGATTTGTTTTTTTTTCCCTCCTTTGCTGAAACTCAATCTATCCTCTTTTGCTGGTGAAAACAAATGTACATATATTTCAGGACATTTAGTAATAAATGATGAATTCTTGCTCTGGTATGTTCTTATCCTGTACCATCTATTTCCATTTTTTTGGTTATGGTTTGTTCTTATCCTTTTGGCTGTCCCATTCAATTGGGGGCTATCGAGTTTTGTTGTTCTTTTTTCTCCATATAAATTTTACACCAGGAAATGCTCCCAAAAACATTGGGTGCATTGATGCGCCAGCTGCCAAGCATTGGTAGCTGTTGGATATGTAGAAAAATAAATCAATTGCAAGGAATTTTCATTTTCAACATGGTCAACAGGTAATGATATCAAGTTTTTCAATTTGAAAGTTGGTCCGAAAAAAAAAATGATGTGAGCAAGATTTTTTATTTTGGGGGGTTTTTTTTTGGTGGGGGGGATGCCTTGCTTCCATGTTCTTACATGTCCCTTTACCAAAATATGGCTGTTAAATTAACAAGAGGTGGGGATATGAGTTTAGGCAGTGGATTGCATGCAGGAAAATGGGTTGCAAGGAAGAGGTTGAGCTATGGTGAAGCAGGGTTAGAAGCTTGTGGAGCTGCTGAGGTCAGAGCTAGGTGGTGAGAGAAGAGACAGGGTTTTTGGTGGGTGTATTTGTAATTTGACGAAAATTCAATTAAAGTAGCCTTGTAATCAAGGAGGAATTTGACCTGTTGGATAAATTTTTCCATAAACACTAAAATAAGAAAAAAAAATGAAATAAGTTTTTTCATAAGTTAATTTATGCATAAATTAAAATCAGTTTTTTGAAAAGTTAATGAGAGTTTTTATAAATTAACTTGTGTATAAATTAGTTTTAGTTTATAAAAGTTTTTCATTTTTTTTTCTGTATGTGTTCGGGAGAAGTTTATTCGAAGAGGGTTTATAGTCTTTTCTTTTTTTTCGGTATTGAAATTCCCCCGTGATGGTAATTTATATGCTTTAATTAGTGTGGTCTTTTTCAGGCTGGTGAAGAAATACTGGCGCGATGAAATTTTTTTTTGTTCGTCTGAATAAGACAATAGATATGTATAATTTGATTTGTGAGATATGCAAGATTTTAATTTGTGTATAAAACTAATAAGTCAGGATCTAGTAGAAATCTACCATCCAAGGATAACCTAAAACATACATCCAAGTATTAATTGAACCTTGCAAGTTGCAACAGCTCACGATGCCAGTGCTGAGCACTGCGTAGCCGATCAAGCTTTGTGTTTCAATTCAACTGAGGTGCACGAATCTATCTCTCTTTAGCTTCCAAGGGATGGTTGTCCTTGAAAGGTTTGAATTGACTATAAAATGTATAATATGCCTTTTAATTTTTAATTTAATTTGTAGCACGTTTTAAGGGGAGGTATTTCGACTGTTTCAGACTTTACTTAAATCTTCAAATTAGTTCTTGAGATTGTGCAGGATAGATATTTTAGTCCGAGATTTTGAAAATCTTATATCAGCGTGTCTTTGTAAAACGTTATTTATTTATTATTATTTGTGCAAATTAACTTTTAACATAAAATGATGGTAAAATAGATAATGTTTTGTAAAGTAAAAGATTAATTGAAGACTTTAAAAATTCTAGGAGTTATGATGTTTAATTTATATAATTTTGACGACTAATTTAAGATTTTATTTCTTTTTTATTGGTCAGTAAGATTTTATTTTATTTTATTTTTCTTTTAGAACAGCATAGTTAAAATAGGGGAATACTGAGAGAGCCCGTTTCAATTTTGCGTTCAATAGGGTAGACTGTCATCACAGTTGCTCGTCCCTTCTGAATGGTAACGAGCATTCAAGTTGCTACATTAGTCCGAGGACCTGCCACTTGAACATTGTATGGGGGAAGCTTATTAATCTGGGATCCGATGTTATACAAACTTTTACGTCATAGATATGGATAAAATAAAAAATAAAAGGAATGGTCTAGATTACGGATAAATAACGTAATATTGATGTGTTCGGATAAATAGAAATGAATAAATAAAAACAAATTTAACTGAAATTATTTTATTATTTTTATTAGCATTTATTCGTAATTTATGTTATAAATAATTATTTAAATTTTCTAAAAATAAAATAAAAAATGACCACCCCGCCTTCATGTGAATTGGGGAGGGGGGAGATTTTCTTTGAGAAATGTTAAGTACACATTTTCTCACACTTTTCTGAAAATATTCTTTTTTATTGGTTGAAATTTATTGAAAATTATAAAATTTTGTAGGTTTCACATCTTATTTAATAATTCTTTCTTATGATTTTATAGTTTTTAATAATTTTTAACCAATAGAAAAAGTGTATTGAAAGGAGTGCGTCGTGTGTTGTAAGTACTCTTCTTTCTTTTTGTTCAAAAACACAATAATAACATTCAGATCCATTAATTCAAGGCTGAAAAATAAGGAGAGGAAAGCCGAATAGCCAAGGGAGAAGGGGGTTTCTATTATGTTATGAAAAAAATTGTGGTTCACTGATTGTTACTAGCTCAAGTGGTTTGGTGCTTGAGCTCCTTAACTAAGGTCTAAAACTCGATTCTCAGCTTGGGCATGAAGTCATAATTAGAGGTACCACTTTATTTTCAGAGGGGCCAACCAGATGAGATGGGAAATTAGTTTGGTGCAAAAAATAATCTCCAAATATCCCCTGGTCTAACCAAAAATAAAATAAAACTGTGGTTCATTGTCAAAGACTCCTTTACATCATTTCCTATTCAGTGAAAAGGAACCAGTGTTTTTTTTTTTTTTTCTCAAAGTGGAAAGGAAAGTGTAAAAAGCTAAAAATAACAAGTTTCAGGGTACTATTCCGAATCTTCATGAGAAAGCAGGTATCCATAGATATTTTGAGATATTTAATAATTTAAAATTTAAAATATAAATTTAATTGTTACAAAAATTATAAATGAATTAAATTTAGTATCTTGTTACAACTGTCCATAATTTAAAATGCAGTTTATCAAGAAAAAAAATGCAAAATTAGAATCTCACAAATATCAATGGCAATTATATTTTATTTTACAGTATAATTACCTATTTTATTCTTAATGGTAGATGTGGTACTAATTTGTTCATTTAAAAAATATTTAAAACTTAGTGTTACGTAAAAAAATCAGCTGATCAAAGACTCGTTAATGGTGTTCAGTGTTCTTAATTCTTACCATTTTAACCGGGAAGATGATTTTGATATCAGTTTATATGATTTGAAGATATATTAATATCAATTTTCGAAAGAATAAATAGATGTAACCTGAATCTTACAAATTAACGTGTGGATGAACTTCTGTAATCTTAGTTTTGAATCACTTTAATTTTATAAAATCAATTTAAGTTAAAACTAAAAAAAACAATTTATATTTGAAAATTTTCAATTTTAGTATTAAAAATACAGTAGAAGTTATTATAATAATTTTACCCCCACGTAAAAACTACATTTTTTTTTGCTTCTAATCAAACATCTTTAGGAACAAAGTTGATTATGAGAAACAAAAACGAAGCAATTATATTTTTCAAAATCTCATTTCATACCCTCAAGCAAGATTGGGGAGCACAAATGCTTTCCCACAAACATGTTATAAGTAGCTCAAATTTTACCAACCAGTTTTAATGAAATCAATACCTTTAACTGGTACGAAAAAACCTGCAAATGTCGAGAGAGAATTCATGCATAAAAGTAAACATAACAAAAATTCAAATTCAATTGACTTTTTATTCATCAAAGTAGCTCTTCGAATCTGGGTTGGAGAACAGCCGGCATTTGCAGTAAAGCTGAAATGTAAGCGGATTTCAGAGTATATTAAAATACAAAATGGCAACGTAAGTTTTCCTATAGGAAAAAGAAAAAAAAAAAAAAAAGAACAATTGCAGTTCGAACCCGAGGATGCAAGGGTGAACTCTATTTAAGACAGCGCTTTCTCGACTTCGACTGTCACCTCTTTGGGAGGTTTCTCAGCATGAAGATTAGCAACAATACCCTTCTTCGAATAGTAATCAATAACCTGCATGTTCGATGCACAAATTTCATTCAAGACCATGAAATTACAAAGAAATTTTTCAAAAAAGACAGAAGTGAGAAAGACATTCCGCAAATAATTACCATAGAGAACTAGCATCAAAACACAATCGAAATGAGGCTAGAAATTTGCCCAAATGGTGAGAGATGAGAATTTAAATCAACTTTCAACCAAACCAAGCATAACCAAGAAGATTACATCAAGTTATTTTGCTGACAGTTACCGTATATCCAAAGTTTCAAATTTTACTTGTGTTTAGTTAAAAAATGAATTTAGATGATCCTCTCGTGTTGTTGAGTAACATAGTATGGACATGTTAGAAAGAGACAAATTTTTTTTTGAAACAAGGATCAATCATAATTGATTGTAGGACCTTCTAATTAAATTTAATAAAAATTGTCTTTCGCTCTCCAACATGACCGTATCATGTTACTCAACAACACAAGGGAATCCAAATTCGTCAAAAAAAGGATTCAGAATCATACCGGTTCAGTTTGCTTGTGAAATGCCTCCAGTCTTGACTTAAGAACAGCCGCAGTGTCATCCTTGCGCTGGATAAGTGGTTCACCAGTAACCTGAGGAAAACAAATTCGACAGTGTTAGTGCTTCCTTAACCTAACATAACAAAGCTTGAGGCATGGCCTAAGCTTTAAAATTGGGCAACCTCCACTTCCCCTAATCTTTTAATTCGTCCAAAATCACAAAATAAATAAAATAAATAAAAATTGTATAGACTATCAGTACTGCCAGCAGCAGTGCCCCAAAACCAAATTCATTTGCCAATAAAATATTTTAACAAAAAAGTGTGGCACCTCATTATATTTATTAAAAATGAACTAGGCTTTAACTCAAACCCAAATACTAGCTCAAGGGAAGAGGATACCCCAAGTCATATTAGGAGTATTTTGGCCATACTCTTAGCCAAGTGGGACATCTTAACATGCTTCTCTCACACCCAAGACTAGACAGGAGCTTTAAGTTTGTATGACTAGACATTTGCCAGTGGCCTAACATCAAGACTGAATAAGCTTTGATACCATATTAAAAAGGAATTGTGCCTAACTCATTCTCAAAAGCTACTTCTAGGGTGGAGAATTGCCCAAGTCTTATAAAAAGTGCCTGATCATATTTCTAGCCAATGATGGACATCTTAACAATATTCAAGTTTGAATGATATACTTAAAGCTTTTACAGAACTCCCATAAATGCTAAAGTGCCCATAAGCAGAACTCGTGTTTAGGTAGCTAACATTTTGCAGGGTTTGAATAAGATGCAGACTTACATCATCAACCCCAGGAACCTTGGGAGGGGCAAATTTTGTATGGTAGGTTCTGCCACTGGATGGGTGTATCCAGTGACCAGTAATTCGCTCTTCCAGGATTGCATCATCAATTGCGAAATTGAGCACCTTATCAACTTTAACTCCCTGTTTTTCCAGCATCTCATCAAGCTGCAAAGAAAGAAAAGGCAGGTTCAAAAGATGTAGATGAACAGCATGTAAAACAGTGATATAATCAAGTAATTTTTTTTTTATATATACACAAGCCCAATATTTCAGACAAAAGAAATTCACTTGGTAACTTAGATGTCAAACAATGTTACACCTTCTGTGCTTGGACCACAGTTCTTGGAAAACCATCAAGAATGAAACCTTTCTGACATGATGGTTTCTTCATTGCTTCATCTATAATGCCAACAACCAAGTCATCCGAAACAAGTTCTCCCTGAAAAATTGTAACATAATATAATATTAGCAATCTCACAAGAAAATACGCATAGTAAAACAGTAAATCCTCAGGTGAGATTCTATACCAAAAGGCCTTACCTTATCCATAGCTTCTTTAGCCTTGACACCAAGAGGGGTCTTAGCTGCTACAGCTGCTCTTAACATGTCACCAGTAGCTAAGTGGCATAAGCAGTACTCATCCTTTACGATTGGTGACTGGGTGCCTTTCCCAGATCCAGGTGGGCCTGCATTAACATTTTTTCAAGTTATACTCCACTCGGATTTCTGAATCTATTTCACATATATATTGGTAAATTCTTAAAGCATGGATCTTAAATGAGCTAACCATGCCAAATATGGAGAATAACCCTACCTCACTAACTCGTCAGTAGTTAGAACATTGGTATAAGACATATGGAAGCATATCAAATTAAAATAGTAGTCTCAGTGCAGTACAGAGGAACAATACAAATCAAAGAGCTACTCATCATTTACAACAGGAGGTATCACTTAACAAAACATTGGTTCAATTTGAAAGTTTATGGAAGACATGAAGTATAGTGTTTCACTGTTTATATTTTTCAAATGATAAATAAAAAGAGCAGCATAAAAAAAGGAGGATCCATTATGGATGAAACCTCCCTTTTATAACAGGATTATAGGAATACACATTAAATTCCTAACCCTTGTGAGTTGTGACATAAACAGGTTCAATTTGAAAGTTCAATGGGGCAACTCAATTTAGCACTTCACTTTTCTGTTTGGCAAATAGAAAGAGTAGCTGTCACAAAATGACTGGAATTGTATTAATAGGGGGAAAAAATGCTAACAATTATAAGATGCAACAAACTAAGAAAGCATAGGCTATGGTAGAGTACAATTTCAAATGATAATCAAGTGAGTATAAAGTCCTAGAGACAAAATCAACAGCACCTGATTGAAACCAAATCAAACAAAAAAAAAAAAAGGAAAGAAAAAACCACCACAGAGCTAGCATCTTTCCCCTGATAGTACACGGACAAATCTACAAACTAAAGTTACCATGAATGTAAAGATACACAGAATTTCTACAGGAAGTTGGAAACAGATTTAAACTAGTTTATTATCCAATCAAACAATAAGAATTTTTTGCCACAAATGTACAAGTCTCTATAGTCTAAAAGTAAAGCAGTAAAGCTACACAACTCAAGTCAGTTACGTTACATAGTCTGCAACAAAAATTATCAAGCGTAACAAGTTACAGATGACCAGGAAAAAATGAGAAATAACACACACACACACACAAACCTCTCTAAGGGATGAAAAAACCAATATAGAGAATCATATTTAAATGACAAGTATTAATCAGTTCAGAAGCCACAAACTAATGAAACACGTCATGCCTCGTGGGGTTCAAAACAAACACAGGACACCAAACCAGGCAATAACATCAAAGCATAAGACCAACAAGCACCTACTCCTAAAATCACCAATTCGAAAATCATATTCATCCACCAAAGACTGAAAATTAAAAGGAAGTAAAAAAAAAAAAAAAAGTTCACCAAAAAAACACAACAAAAATTCCATAAACCGAAAAGCAAATTCTCTCTCATTTTCTTCTCCAGTAACCGAAGAACTCATTACATCGTGCCAGAGTATCTCCATCCTCAACCACAGAACTAAAACCACTCAAATTTCTCAGCGTTTTCCCTATTACACGAGAATAAGCAAACACAACCGTGTAACTCGTGAAGGAATCCCTAAAAACCGCATCAACATTCGAACGCAACGAGTACGAAAGCATCGAACTATTTAACACAAGCATTCTCGAATTTTCGGATCTGAATTAGCAGCGAGTACATAAATTAAAACTTGACGACGATTTTTTTATTAAATAAAAAGATATATATATATATATATATATATATATAGAGAGAGAGAGAGAGAGAGAGAGAGAGAGAGAGATGGAGATACCAATGAGAATGAGACGCTTGTCAGGCTTGGAGGAGCACTTGAAGCGACGAAGGAGCTCAGTCATGAGATCCAGAGAGGGAACATCTTCCAAGCTAGTGTTCGCCATTGCTGTTTGAGGTTGTTGTGAGAAGAACAGAACCAGAATCTAGAATACGAGAACACCGTTCTCCAACGTTGCTTCTTCGGAGCCTCCCACGCACGCTTCAAACTTCTAACTCAACTCGCAGTCTTCCCTTCTCTTTCTTGCTTGCCCTTTCTTTCACTACAAGTGTTAGGTGAGTGTTTTTTTTTCTAATTATTTTTTGTTTTCATTTCAACCGTTTATTATTTTAATATTTTCTCTGGGTAGTTGCAGACGACGCTTTTAACTTTTTGAATTCCTTCATCTGTTTACGTGACTGCGATGGCCTAAGGTTCAGTTCAGATCGCCCACAGTTGGTAAACCAACTGCACACAATCATGGCCATTAAAATGTTTTGGTAATTTTATGAAAAAAAATTCAGAGCGTATGGACCGTTGGATGAGGCACACAGTGCAGTTCTATTTTAAATTGTAGGGGATCTGCACCCCAAGTTACCACTTATCAGTTGCCATCATCAACCAGCCAATCTAACTTTATGCTCCCTGTTATAAGATTTTTTTTAATTAAATTGAAAATGTTTCTTTTACCCAAAAAAAATTGTATGCTTTTAAGGATCGGTCAAGTGGAGTAAAAGAGATTATTTTTAAAGAATCTAGCATTTGTGTCACTCATCTCTTTGGGTGAAGTAAAGGTAATTTTATTTTTTTTTGTAAATGCTTTTTAAATTTGAAGACTTTTCTTATCTTTAAATGAAGTACTCTTCCTAAAATTTTGTTACATAAAATTATATGCTTTTTTATACAACAGACGAATGAAAAGTTGCTGGTTTAATTGTATTTGATTTATTTTTTTTTAATTTAGATTATATGTGATTTTTTAGTTGATGAAGTTTTTTATTTTAAAAATTAACTAAATTTAGTCATTTTGTAAAAATTATACTTAAAATTTTCAAATTATTATTTTTATCTAAATATTTTAGAGTTTATAATAAATTTGAGTTGGAAAATAATTTTAAAATTTTATAAGTAAGAAATTTAGTAAAATGTTAATGAAATTTGAAACATTTTACAATATAGGTTTAAAGAGAGTAATTTTTTAAATTTTGTTTTTATTTTGGGTGAAATTTAATGTTTTGGTTGATGAATTTTAATAAAAAAACAAATAATTAATTTCATTTATAAATAGTTTCACGGGTCAAATTTACTTAATTTTAAAATTGAGACATTAAAATAAAAAAACTACAACCACCTTCAGTCTAAAAGGAACCAAAAAAAATAAAATAAGCTTAAGTTATTTATTAATTGATAACATATTACTAGTTCAATAGCAAGATAAATTTTAGTTGTTCTCGGACATTTGAAGGGATATATATATATATATATATATGACATTTGAAGTTTTTGACTTTATGTCAGATTTTTACAGACAAAACCCTTGCAATGAGCGAAACTGTAAAAGTTCTTAATTAAATTGTTAATAGACATTTATCATTTTATTTATGATAAAATTAAAGGGTAACATTCTCAATCTTAGTTCAAAATAGAATTGATTAAAAACATTAAAACTTAGTCTAAGATGTTTTACAACACTGTCTCTAAGAATTTAGTTGCCTTTTTTTTTTTTTTTGTGAATTTGCCTTTGTTTTGTTTGAATTTATTTGCCTTTTGATACTGTGAAAAAAAAGTCTATGAAATAGGCTATATTTAGATAAACTTCTCAATAAATATTTTTAGGAGAAAAAAATAAAAAGATAAAATAAATTCAATTGCTCTTATAAGTTAAAATTACTTTATGTATAAGATAATTTGTAGAAGCCTCCTTTCTAAAACTTGATTTTAATTTGAGCATAAGCTAATTTTAACTTATAAAAGAAAAACTTAATTCATTTTAACTTCTTTTTTTTTTTTCTCTTATAAATACTTATTGAGAAATTTATTTAAATAAAACCTAGTGATGAACTTGAAAAAAAAAAAAGAACAACTTAAAATTCTAAATAAATAATATATACGTTGACAAGTAAAAAAAATTATAATATCATCTAATTATAAACTATATATATATATAGGGTCAAAATTCGTTGACACTTACACCTTTAATAACATTTTATAGAATATTAATTTAACGAATTCAACCATTAAATTATATGATATTATCTTCATGATCATATATATAAAATTGTACATCATTTGAACATTTCTAGATATGTTAGATATGTGGAGAAAAAAAACACCATATATGGTTAGTTAACTTGGTAGCACTTTTCTTGAGTCAATGAAGTAGATTTTTTGCGTCCCTCTGAACCATAACAAAGATTTATCTCGCAATGTTAGTTCAAGAACCCGCTACCTAAATTTAATGTTAGGATGAAGTTTATTATCTGGGTTGAAGTTCCTATGGTGTACAAACTTTTAATAACATTCAAGGCAGAAAAATAGGGGATTACGTATTGAGTATGACAAATTAATGGCATAGACGCAATCAGTCACTAATATAACGGTGATCGAGTGAACCATTGGTTGAAATTCCAACTGACCTTATGGTAAAATGATCCGCATGTAGCTTCTTCTTCTTCTTCTTTTCTGATATAGCATGTAGCTATTGTTAAAATGATAATAAAATCATCCGTCCATTTTGGGGGAAAATGGATAACCAATACCATAACTAATTGTTGCGGTGTTAAGATAGCTGCCACTATGAAAAATGGGCAAAAGGTCAATGAAAAACATGGTCTATTTTATTGGTTCCTTGTGTGGAAAGATAATGGTTGAGCTCTGACATTAAATGCAAAACGAATCTAGATTTAGACTATTGATGATATTCAATTATTTATACGCCTATAATTTTCTTTTAAAGTATATTACAGGTAGTTATAAAAAACAAAGAGTATATTACAGGTGCAGACCCAATTAAGCTTGTAGCTCTTTAGCCATACAACTATAATATTTGAATATAGCTAAAGTGTTCCGTGTCACAAAAACTTTATCAACTATCAAGCGAAGCTAAGCCTGGTGTTTTAATAATGTTTTTGAGAGAGGTCGACTAATTCAAAATTCCATAATGACACCACGATAACTAAGAAAAATTTATTTCAGGCATGAAATAATGAGATCAGGTAAGGGTCCAATTCCTCAACTAAAATAAGTTAGATATGATTTATCATCAATCTTTAGAACTGGTTTTAAATTACTAAAAGTAAAATAAAAACATTTATTACACTTTAATATTTTCAATATAATACTTTCTTTTTTAATAAAAACCTATTTTTAATTGCTTAAATTAACCCAGAATAATGTAATGAAACGGTTTAAAAACAAAGTAGATTAAAAACATGCGATAAAGGCTTTTCCAATACTGAAATCATGCGGAAACTTACTAGGACAAAATTTGTATGACAAGTCAACATAAGTCTGGACAAGTGCATCAACTAGTAAAGTTCAAAGCAAATAAAATTTAACATTGTCCAAAACTATAACATGACAAACTCGATTTCGACAGTTAAAGCTGCAATACATCATTGTTTACTCGGTATCCTTCTTTTTTGATTTCTTTTTCTTCTTCTTAGACTCATCAGCAGCCTCCAATGCTTCTCCATTATTATCCTTTTTATTCTTCTTCTTTTAACTGTTCCATCTTGCTCACTTGCGACCCCATTGGCACCATCATCTTCAGTCTGATAGTGAAGCTGCATCTCCTGTTCCAATTTCCTCTTTTCTTTCTTTTTCTTTTTCTCTGATTTATGATCCTCCACAGCATCATCATTTGTAACTTCTACAGCCATGTCATCGCCTTCATCAGCAGCTGCAGCTTTTTGTTTCTTCTTTTTGGCTTTCTTGCCTGAAACTTCAACAGGCGTTTCTGTTTCCATCTCTGTATCTGCAAGAATTAGTATATATCAGCATCCAGCCCAAGACATAAATTATTAGGAACTGTAACATATGCTTCTTAACCTTAAAACAAACTTAACTCTCTACCATATAGCCTCAGCAAAAGTTAAAAAAAAAAAAAAGTCATAGTAGCCAGACAGAGTTTTGAGATATAATCACAACCAAATTTATATCTTTCTAGTTTCAGGGAGAAGCAGAAAAGGGGGCAGTAGGTATCGCTGCATCCCTACCTTTGTTTTCAGCACTTTCAATAGCTGACTGCATGACATCTATGTTCTTACGAGGGGCAACTCCCTTGTCGTAAAAGTCAAGCCGTTCCTCAACTTGCTCACGGAGTTTCTCCCCAAAAACAGTAGTACCCCTTTCTGCATTGAAGTACGACAAAATAATGATAAAAGTGCTAAGTACAGCCATAAATATTGCTAAATTGAGTATTTAAGAAACAAACCAGAAAAGCAGTCAATCCGTGATGCAATTGAGCATTTGTTTGCAAGATAACGAGCCATTCGGCCCTTATTTTTGGCAGATGCCCGACCAATAAAAGAAGAGTGGAATATCAGACCATACTTGGGAGTGTTTCCTCTTGTTTTTAATGCTCTGAATAAAACAGGCAAAGACATTATAAATTAGCAGTGAGCGTACACAGGAATAGTAATGTCCGTATTTTAGCTGTTTTCCTGACAAAACACATAACCTACAACAATGGAAATGCCGAATTCTTGCAGTTTCACTTTCACAAACGAAGCCTTGTTAGTTTTAGTTTCTATGAACAAATTAGCACTTCAAACATTAAAAAACTTTGAAACAAGAGGTAGAGTTAAAACCTGAACAAAGCCTTCTCGGCACCAAGAATTTGAAGAGTTGACGAGGGGCACTTGGCTAAATTTGTGAGGCTACCAGCATGGGAAATCAAACGAGCACCAACAACTTCACCAATTAAAGAGGCCAAATTTGGTGCAATATCATTCATTTTAGCAACCAGGTAATCATACAGGTTTTTCCTGTACTCCGAGAGGTCCATTACCCTGTGTGCAAATTGCTGGACATTGATCAAGTCCACTGGGGACAAATCCTGTCCTGAAAAAATTAAGAGAAAGAAGATTTAGATAGAGAATGAAGTAAAAGTTAAACCCAAAAGGACGAGAATTCTACCCATGGAGGCCTTGGCAGCTTCCACAATCTCCTTTGCTTTATCCTCATCTCCAACTATGTCAGTTAAGTCTGGAATCTTGTCTTCAGACAACTTTGCCTTATCCTCAATAAATTTTGCAACTTTGGCATAAAGATAATTATCGTTAACAATTTTCACCAGCTCAGGAAAATGCCATGAATACCACTCTCTGCACATAATTGACCAGCCAATAGAGAAATGAATTCTTCAAGTTTATAAATTCTCTCAAAAGAAGCAAAAACATTTTGAACATAAAAATTCTAGAATTAATTGAGTATTTAATGTTGAAACATACTACCTGACTCTCATGGAGAACGAATTGATATCCTTATCAAGTGTATCAAGAAGGAAGATAGCTTGAATAACCATATTGTCAACTCGATTAACATTAAATTTCACCTTCGCTCTGCTGTAACTATGCCCCAGACCAAGTTGTGCCTTTTCCAAATCTCCAGACTGTGAAATGCAAGCAGGACAAAAAAATTATATAAATTAATTATAAAAATATATTTCAGTCAGACAGGAGGATCCTGCATGCAGAAACACAAAGAGAGGCCCGAGAAACCACTAACCTTGAGATCACTGACAAACCTATCAAAATGGAATCGCACACCACGAAGAAGTTCACTAACAAACTCATTACTTTGGCAAGGAATCTTAGTCACTTCAGATATCTGCGAACCAATCTTAGGATCGGACACACCCAAACTGAACTTGGACTTCTTACCTTCCTTCACTTTAGGCAAGTTAGTCTCCAAAACAGTCCTTAGCTCATCAGTTAATATGCCTGAACACCCAAAAAAAAAAAAAAATGAGCAACAAACAAAAGCAGATAAAAAGAATTCAAGTTCACAAGACACAACCAGGACTTAGGCCTTGTTTGAATAAACTTTTCCACGAGCACTTATAGGAGGAAAAAATAAGAAGGTAAAATATAAATTGAGCTTCTCCTATTCATTTTACCTTCTTATTTTCTTCTTCTCCTATAAGCGCTTATGAAGAAGTTTATCCAAACAACACCTTACTGACTGTTAATTTATATCACGCATATTAGCAAACACTCAACACGCAATAAAAAATAAAATAAACAAACGACATACCAGAAAGAAGCATCAACCAAAAGGAAGAAAAATAATGATTATATTAAAAAACTTGGAACCAATTGAATTGAATCCCTATACATAGCAACACACACCTTCAATAGAACCTAACAGAAATATAGATACTAAAGAAACACGCAAGCTTATCGTGGTAACATGGGAATGCACGCAGGGAATAACAGTGTGAGAGGTGAGAGGGTGGTTGGTTACCTTCGGAGACGGCGTTACACTGTTTGAGGGCATCGAGAGCGGAGGTGAAAGGATTGAAGGACCGAAGCTTAACGACTTTGCCGAACCTGTTCAGCTCCGAAACGGAGTTCCGAACCGCTTCCGTGTTCTGACCGATTTCGTCGAGGCCGTGAGCCTCGAACAGGGCGTAGCCGGAAGCGGATTCGTAGAGCAGGAACAGCGCCATTCGAGGAGACCCAAAGCAAAACCCTAAAACTCGGACTGAGCAAAAGAAAACAGCATTTGAAGATACCTGCTGCAGCCTACCGGGTACCGAGGTTTAGGGTTTAAGAAAGAACAAAATAATGTTGTTTCGTTTTGCAATGGGTCGGGTCGGAGTGAATAGAAGGACTGTGGGTCGGGTTGTCGGAATGTGAGGGAACTGTTAGCTAACAAAACGCAAAACAGCAGCTTTTGGTGATTAGTAGTTGGGCTGTAAATTTTGGACCTCGTACCCAAACTGAATTATATACGGGATTTTTGCTACTTACACTTGTTCCAAATGCTATTTACACTCCTCTTTTCTCTCTTTTTTTTTTAAGTAACTTGACTTAAATAACTTTTTTTTTCCTTTTCAAACTCTCACTCCCTTGCACCCTCCTCCTCTCTTTCACCACACTCCTTTCGTTTTTTCTCCACATCAATCTCTTTGTCTTTTCCATTTAGGCGCTCCCTTGTAAAATCCTCCACATGTGACTTGTTTTGCTCTCACCTGGTTCACGGTTAGCTCTGCCACTAATGTTGCGGAATGACCCATTCTTGTTTTGTTTAGGGCATTGTTCAAGAAAGGCCCCTTATCCAGGGATGGATCCAGAAGACTATTAAAGAGGGGGCAAATAAATAAATAATAAATATTAAATAAACATTAAACTATAATAATTAAATACATCATATTGTTATTTAAGTTGTGAATATTGTTTTTTTTTAACTTATTTTTTATCATCTTTATAATTAAAAATTATATTTCAATTATAATAATTGAAACATAAAGAATTAATCTCAAGAAATAACATATATAATTCTCAAAGAGTGAAAGGAGAGGGGGGCCAAGGCCCTTGCTTGCGCCCCCTCCCCCCCCCTGAATCTGTCCTTGCCCTTATCCAATAATGGTTTCTTGGACAATCTCAAGTACTTGCTTGTCCCTTATAAGTTGCAAGATATTGACAAAAAGAATATCATAGCTTTTCAATCTCTTCAAAACTTAATTGTAGTGTCAACCCTTTTGGCCACAATAGCCATTCTCGTGTGTGTGGGCCTCAGAGCAATCATAAGCAACACTTATAGTGTTAAAAAACCAATCAATGACACAATTTTCAAAGCACATAGGAAATTTATGATGGAACTGAAATATGCCATCCTCCTTGGCACATTCTTTTTCTTATTTGCACTCCACAAGATGTCAAGTCTATAGTAACTTCAAGAATATTTAACTAGATAGCTTTCAGGGATGGCAATCTTATTAACCACAATGGGAAACAAACTTTTCTATTAAGCACTCCCCCTTTTACTTTGGATCTTTGGACTTATGGTAACTTTCTTCTATTTGATGGCAATGGTACTTATAACACAAACTTGATTTTTTTGGATAGGAATAGCAATAACAGCATAAAGGATTTTATCCCAAATGGAATTTGAGACTAAAGCATTTAAGCCTAAATGGAAAAGATCAAGAGATAAGACTCCATTACCTCCTATTGTTTTGCAACGACACATATACTACCATGATGATGTTTGTTCATGAGAAATTTCATATTTAACTCACATACAACATTTCAACTCATTTTTCATAACTATGGGACAAAAGTATGTGGATATTACTATGGATTGATTGTGATGACATTTTCTCATTGTATTTCTTATAACAATTTCATTAATATGTACAATCATATGATTTCATTATTGGGGATTGATTAAATAGATGTTTTATTATTGTTATTAACATGATGCACATGCTGTGAAAATAACAGGGCATATTTGATATTGAAACTAATTGTGCATAAGTCAACAACATTCCAGAAACAAGTTTTCATAATTGTATTTTGTTATTCTAGAAACTTGTTTTCGAAACTCACTTCTAATTGTTGATTTTTCTAATAGTCATCCTCTTTCGAAATTTAGTTTCTAGAATAGCTAAACTTTATATATTCCAAAAACTAAATTTCGAAATGTAATTAATTTTACAACATTTCAAATTTAGTTTTTAGAATAATATAAAACTAAATTTATAAAACTAATTTCCAAATGTTTACATATTTTCAAATGTACATTCCAAAAATTAGTTTTTGAAAAATATATTTTTAATAAAAAAATACAAGAACACAAAAAAGTGTGCAAAGAAAAGAGAAGGTGCATATAGAATCTCCCTTATTGTTTTGGATTGGTTAAGCCCAACAACTATAAGCGTTGGACCAATCATCATTTTAGTCATCTCAAACAACTTTTATTTTATCTGACCAAAGAAAAAAAAGGAAAATCTTATTTTGAAAAATGAAGCCTTCAATAATTGACAAAGGGTCAGTAAGGGGTGGCAAAGCAGGCTAATCCCTCTAACCCACCTAAAGCAAGGCAAGGCAGGTTGACTCGCAGACGAAAAGTGTGTTGGACAATACAACCCACCTTGTTTAGAAGCGGGTTGGCGAGTTGACTCGCCAAAAAGATAGAAGGGCATGTTGGTGGGTTATAAAAATGGCAAGTTAGTAAGTTGACCCGCTAAAAAGAGCCCAAAAAATCAAAATAAAAATATTAAAAAATACTACTTCATGTTTTTTTAACTCACCACTCATTTTATTTTATATACATATACATATATCCCTTTCTTAATTAAATTAAATATAAATTTCTTTATATATATCTTAAATATTAGGGAGTTAGAGGTGAGTTAGGTGAGTCAACTCAGCCCTTCGTAATGGAAATGTCCTTCGCAGTTCCATCTACCATGACAACCTCCCCATGCCCTCCGTTGTGGCCATGTAGCAGACCAGAAAATAGACGATAAAGATGACAGTGACGACTGTCTCGATTATCAAAATGCTTGAGTTGAGGTTGTGTGAATGTTCTTTTGGCTGTTATGGCATTGTTACATGAAAATGGCAAAGACTCAGACTAGAAAGTGTGTGAGAGAGAAAGAGTTTGAGAGACAAAAAGTGGGGTAATGAATGTTTGGGCATAAATTTCACTCCATCAACATTCAACTCAATGAATTCAGTAACCCTCACCACTTTCCTGCATGCCTCCTCCCTCTCACCACACACAACAATAAGAACACTAAATCAATCTCTTTGCCATTATCATGCCGTGGCAGAGGGCATTGTGGAGGGCATTTCCATTGCTGAAGGCACCATTGAGGAGGACGAGAAACAGTGGTAAAGGTAGAAAACTAGAAAATAGACGATAAAGGTGATGACAACGATAGTCACGATTATCAAAATGCTCGAGGTTGTGTGAACTGTTGTTGGCGATAAAGGAATTGTTACATGAAAATGGCAGATTCTCAGACCGAAAAGTGCAAGAAAGAGAGTCTGAGAGAAAAAGAGTGGGGTAATGAATGTTTGGGCATGAAAATGGCAGAGATATTAATTTAGTGTTCTTATTGTTGTGTGTGGTGAGAGGAAGGGGGGATGTGTGGAAGGGTTGTGAGAGTTAATAAATTCATTAAGTTGAATGTTGATGGAGTGAAATTCTTACATGCACTCATAGTTGGTGAGTGTCAGGATGTAATTCTTGATGTTGTCAAGGCACGTAAATGAGAGAGTGTGAGTTTTACAAAGGATGTATTTCTTATCCACAAGATAGTAATCGCTGCTAGCACGAAGTAATGAGGGTAGGTTCTTTTCACATGAAACATTTTCTATGGAAGAGATTTTTCTTTTTCTTTTATTGTTCAATCAAAGTAATTTTAACTACTTGCATTACAAAAGAGAAATTTAAAGAAGCAAAAGTAGTCAAGCAGTTAACATAATTGCAATGAACCATTATTTTTCCTTGGAAAGCTTGGTTTGCCATTGGTTGACAACGTGACATCAGCTAGAAATTACAAGCTAATCATCAAGTTAAGGGGGTGTTTAACTTACCCTAAGTAAAAATGGGATTAAACAATCCTATCAAAGATGATTGGTGTAATTTTTTATACTATACCAACCATCTTTAAGGACATAAAAAATTACAACAATCATCTTTGATGGGATTGTTTAACCCCATTTTTACTCAGGGTAGGTTACACAACCCCTCAAGTTAAATGTATTGCCCCTCTATAACTAGTTACATATCACCATAATAGGAAAATTAAGAATGTGATGCTTTTGCTGGTTGTTGTTAAAGGAATACTCTTTTACTATCTTAGATCAAGAATCAGCAACTGTCGTGGCCCTTTCCTTAAATGTAAAAGCCTCAGTATTGTTTTTGATTTAATGTGCTAAGGAGTACCAACATGATTGGGTCCAATAGAAAGGACCAATCAATGAACCAAAGTTTAAATTTCCGTTAAGAGAAGTGCCACATTTAATATTTGACTGTTGGGAATAGAATTATTTCCAAAGAAGGATCCGTGTGTACAACCAAAAAGTATGCAAAGGAGTACCCTTTGTAGGCCACTAAAAGAACACATTTGGGTAATTTACACCATCAAATAATCAAATTGTCAAGTAGTATAAAAATTTACACAATCAAAAATTATCCTTAAAATAATTTTAAGGTAATCATTATAAACGCCAACAAATTTATCATACATAATGATTTGTGATTAAATAATTATGTAAAAACTCTACTCGCAATACAATTTAATTAAATTCTTAAATCTAAATATTTTGTATGTATGCTTAAACATAATTTGTCCCCTTTTTTCTATTTTTTTAATTACTATATCAATTGTTTCAAAAACTATTAAAAATGTTAGTAATACATTCTCTAATACATTTTTTTAACATACTCTTTATTATTAGTTGAAACTTTATTGAAAATTACAAAAAAATTGTCTTACTTCTTATTTAATGAATCACACTAATAATTTTTGTAATTTTCAATAAATTTTAACATATAGTAGAAAGTGTATTAGAAAATGTGTTATTACTCCCCTCATTCCTAAATGTTAGTTGTTTTAGGTTTTTACACACAAATTAAGAAACATTTGATTTATATATAGACTAAAATACCCTCATTTATTATTTTACAAACTTTTTTACTATTTCCAACTACTCCATTTATAACTTATTCCAATTTATAATTGCTTCTATGGCATCTAGTGATTAAGCCCTTTCATGAATAGTGTTCCTACAATGTAAATGCCACTTAGTAATATTAATACTCCACTATAAATACCTTGTGAAAATCAAAACCTATTTATCATCTTAATTACTCCACCATATACAAGGGTATAATTAAAAAAAATGTACAATTACATCTTGAAATTCTAAAACAACCAAAGTTTTGAAACAAAAATAAAATACTAAAAAATAAAGAATGTATGCAGACTGTTAAAAGTTTTTATACTATTATTTAATCAAAACCACTGTATATGAAAATTTTGTTAACTTTTACAATAATTACTTAAAAATAATTTATGTTTAGTTAACATTGTAAGATTTTTACATTGACAGGACATTGATATTAACCTCAATACTAAAACAACCAATAGCACTCCTCAACTATTACGAGACATGTAGCCTACGAGAGACAAGTAAAAGCATTAAGCCTCACTTTCCACTGTCGTATGTGGCCAAGATGCAAAATACATGGTTCTTTAATATCAACACGTGCCACTAACAAAAATAATGAAATTATTTATCATAAATAACAGAAAAAATGTACTTTGGTCTTTTTACATTGTATTAACCCTTCATTATCATTAAAATAGTGTTTCAATGTCAATCAATACCATCCAAATGACCCTAAAGTGTTGCCATTTGGTGGGTGGCTGCCTTTTGAGGAAGGGGATAAATCATCCCCTGACCCAGCATAGTCTCCCTCATTAACTTGTGTTAATGTAAAATGTCAATGCCTTTGATGCTGTCAATCTCCGCACGAAACTATGGATATTCAACGAAGGAGTTCAAGATTCAAGAATTATGCAACTGACGGATTACCTTCCCAGCAACCATGCTCAGACATATTACCAATCATAATGCAGAAAACTATTGCAAAATTTCTTGTCTGGTCCATCACTTTTATAATCATTTTGTTGCTAGTGCCTCGTTATCAGACAGAATCCTTTCCATGTCCTCAAGATACGGCCATTTTTTCTTGCTTTTCTTCTCATTCTTGACCTCCTGCTTTAAAAAAAAAAACAAAAAAATGTCAATTGTTTAAAATGTAGCTGTCTTATTTAATAGCATTATTCATTCATTACATAGTCGTAATAGTTATACACTTATATTATAGGCTATACACAACACGGCCCTTTCTATTTAAGGTACTCAGACGTTGTGTGTAATAATCCTCATTCTTTGTTGTAAACATTCTTTGGGATAGTATGAGTCAATGAGAATTCAGTAACAGATGTGGAGAGAACAAAGTTACTGGCAAAGATATAAATGTTCAAGACAAATCATGCATTCAATATTTATTATCAGAATAGAAAATAAACTATAAATTAATGTTGTACCCACATTGACATGCAAAAGCACAGAGGTGCAAGATTATGTTGATTTTTCAGAATAGGTTATCTGGACATACAGGAATGAGTATTGTGAAAAGTTAAACAAAATTTTATACTTGTTAAAAATGCCAGCAACAATAAGAAGAATTTTGTTCCCCTTTCCACACCATACGATGTAAAGGCTTCCTTAAACATAAACAACCAAGAACTATGGATGATTATTTCTAGGGATTGAATCATTTGCTTGATCAGATTAACATCAAGTCACTCAGATGAAGAAACAAACCTCATATTTCTGTAACAAAGATGTCCACAGAGATTTACACTGCCCAGGACTTCTGCTGATCCCATTAGCCAACAAATTCTGAGATATTTCTTCCCAGAGGGCCATCCTCCCCTTCACAACTTGAAATCTGTCATTCAGTTCCCCACGCATACCAATCAGCTTCTTAACTTCATCATGTTTCCATTTATTTCTCTTTGCCGATTTTGAAGATTTTGGTTCAGAATTTGATGTGTATACAGAATTGCATTCTTCAGTGTCTTGAGAACCATCATCCTTCAGCGGAGACAACTTCTCCTTTCGTGGAACATAACCATTGTTAGCTTTAATTGACTTCTCAACTGGAGAGGATTCAACAAATGGTTTCAAAAATTCATCTGAATCCTCCGTATCAGACAAGTCATCCTCAGCTCCACTTGAGATAGCGATGTCTTCAGTAGGTAGTAGACCACCTACATCAATGCGATCCCCATCAATTAATAGAACATAGGTAAGAAAAAAGATATAGGATATTAAAAAAATATGGCAGAAGAAATATGTCGGTTAAAGTAAAATTCACTAATATTTAGACCCAATATAGTAAAAAAGAAAAGGGAGACACATACTGATACAGCGCAAACCATTGAGGTTCATTGCATTTTGACATTGCTGGGATTAGTAGTTAAATGCCTATTGGAATTTGTGGCAATTAATGTTCAGATTCATGTACATAGCTATTCTTGTACTTAGAATATACCATGCATGTACTTGGGAACTAGAATCATCATTAATCTCCTTGTAAACACAAATTTGTAATTATTAACAAAGTGTACATAAATACTAAATCTACTGAGTAACTTGAGTTAATGTAGTTGAAATAACTGAATTTTTGGTTGTTTGATCAAGGGAAACTCAATGGAATTCATAATTGTCTCAATGTTTTTTTTTAATAGTCAAGAATTAAGACCATTCTAATGCCCCCTTTCACCATGCATAAACTGAACCGAAAATTAGGATAAGCACGAATATGAAAGCTTCTATAAATACGTATACTCTTAAGACATCAAAACTCATTGCCCATAGAAAATTCATTCTCATAATCTCTAAAACTTTCTTAAGTCGGTCTCAGAGCAGGCTCGGTCCCATGGCATCTCTGTTCTGCCTCTCAAAGGCTGGTCCGGCAGAACCTTCTAATCCCTAAAGTCATGAACTGTAACAGTCACCATCTCAGCCCAAAAAGTCCCTTCTTCTGGAGCACCCACTGCGTACTGTTGCCGGAAAACATTTCAAGGGTCATCTTCCAATCAGTCCCCAAACCCCACCACCAGAAAACCACCCACCCACTTCCCTCTAAGCATCAAAACACCACAACGCTTGTCCAAAACCGGTTGCCATCCCTTCCCTGTCATATCTAGGTGATCTGAATCTTGATCCACTGCTGTCTCTATCTCCTCTCCTATGAAGCACAGACTCTGATACGGACATCGGACACTAACACCCCAACACAACTAATGTCTAAAATATAGGAAACCAGGACACAGCATACACACACACAAAGAGAGACTCTAATGAAATGAAATATGAGTAACATAACAAAAAATCTAAATTGATGATATATTCACCTTTTTAAACCAACCTTCTATGTTTTTTCTATGATAACAAGCCTCAAAAAAAGGCGAGAGATTTTTTTTTTCAATATTTTATATTATACTTTAAGCTAACTTATCTAAAAGTTAAAAAATGAATGTTTTTTAATAATATAATAGTAGTGTGTGTCCATCCTTATGGAAGTGTCAACTTAAGTATCCAAGTTGTGTAGAGATGTCGGCTTAAGTGTCTAAGCCAACAAAAACTAATTTTTTTTAATTGGACACCTAATTAGAAATGTCAAACAAGTGTCAGTGTCAGAAACGTGTCCGACACTGTGACACTTCAAACAAGAGAGGTTTTCGAGCTTCATAGCTCCTCTCCCTTGTTCTTTGTTATTCTGTCCATAGCTACAACGTAAAACAACAAAATGGTGTTCAAAACAAGTCAACTCTCAATCTGACTCTAAATCAACAAATAGTTACTCATTTGGTGGTCCATATTTACCTATTTCTGAAACTCCAACAATTACCTCAGAGAAGTTAAATAGAAAGAATTTCTTACAATTTTGGGTTTGAGCCTAATTCAACTTTACAAAACCGGCTTGTAAGGTGAGGGTTGCTCACCACTTATATACACTATTTTGGCCATATTATTAGTCGATGTGAGATCTCCAACACCCACCTTCACGCCGAAGACTAGACATCTCAAGCGTAAAGTTTGCAAGACTGGACATTTACGGGTGGTCCAATAACTGCTTGATAGCGGGTGGCCCGATAGGCCCAACAATAATCGCTAGGATAGGCTCTAATACCATCTTACAATTTTGGGTTTAAGCCTGACTCAACTCCACAAAACCGGTTTGTAAGGTGAGATTTGCTCACCACTTATATATACTATTTTGGCCATATCACTAGTCAATGTGGAATTTCCAACAGAATTATTTTGCTTCGTTTGCATCTGTTGAGCTTTGGTTTCTTGGTCAGGATACCATGAACATTTGGAAAAACCTCTTCATGATATTCCAAAAGAAAATCACAATGAATGGCAAAGACTTGATTATCAACTTTGTGCCTTATTGTGGCAATTTGTTGATCCAACTATCCAAGTATCTTGATGAATTTTAGAGCCTTTAAAACGTGTCATACCTTTTAGAAGAAAGCTCAACGAGTTTTTGCCAACGACATTCAAAGGCTGTATGATTCAGCACAGAAGTTGGCTACACTTAAACAATCTGATCGTGGCATGGTTTCTTATGTCTCAAGAGCCCAATCTACAACTGAAGGAGTTAAAATTGTTTTCGATGCTAATAACTTAGAAAGGATAAAGGCCAAGCTTAATAATTTATACATGGTGCTGGTTCTTGGAGGAAGGCATCCAGATTTTGATCATATTCATGATCAAGTCTTAACTGACTAAGAGGCTCCTTCAATGGAGAACTTAATTACTCAACTGCTTTGAGCCCCTCCACCAAAACCTGGGACAAATTCAGCTAATCCTATAGAGACCTCTCCCATGATATCCATTAGTGGAGAACACAGAGGACAAGGAAATCGTGGAGGGCAAGGAAGGAGGAGTGGTCATCCTCAATGAACATAATGCAAAAAGAATGAGTCATACTCAAGAAACTTGTTATTCTCTTCATGGATTCCCAGGAAAATCTCCAAATGTCTCCAAAACTAAAATGCAATTCCCCAAAGCAGACTACCAAGAGTGTTGAAAGGGAGAAAATGAGAAAATATATTGAGTGAAGTCGTGTGTTTGAATTACACCACAGAGCTAGGTTTATATAGGCTTATTACAATAAATACATATAATTAAAGGAGATTTTGTTCCTCTAAATCAAATATGGGTTTCTTATAAACTAAATATGAGTTGCCTATAAATAGCTATATAATAAAAACAGAATATATGATTTTGATTTTCAACACTCCCCCTCAGGCTAAAACTTACTAAGCTTTTAGCTTGTTACACAAAAACAATATATTCTCCCTTAAATAAAACATATAAGAACATAAAAACTAATATCCACGAAAACAGTGGTTGGACCGAAAAACAATTGCCAGAAAAAAAACGATTCTTGATTAGATCAAACCCCAAGGTTGGCAACTACTTCACGGATAGAGATGAGGCTAGTGCATTTGGGACAAAAGGCCAATGTTAGTGTATCAGGGAAAAAGATGGGGCCAGTGCATCTAGGGCAAAGATGAGGCCAGTGCATCTAGGACAAAGACAGGGCCTGTGCATCTAGGACAAAGACAGGGCCTGTGCATCTCACAAAACATATCCCAAGAGAGCCAAACAACCATGTTGAGGTGGTGAACGGAGGCATTATGAATGAACAAAAAAATAGAAATCTACCCAAAATATTTAAACTTGAAAGAGAGGAAACCTTCATAAGTCATGAGAGTTGCCCGGGGTTGATCATTGAGCTAAACGAAGACTAGCACAAGGTGTCGCTGAAAAAGTTAGCGGTGGCTGATGAGAAAGTCAGCAAAAGAGTCATTGTCACTTGTCAACAAATCAGGCAACAAGCGGCGAGCCACCGGTGGGCGGCAGGCAGTAGGCCTCTCAAGCTGTAGATACCATGTTGAAAAAGAGAGATCAGAAAACAAGTTTACTAAACTGTGTGTTTGAAATAGACAGCAAAGTTCGTTTTATATAGACTTAATGCAATCAATACAAATAAATATAGGAGATTTTATTCCTATATACATGATATGATATGCCTATAAATCTAATTCTAATAAATTTGATTCTAATCAGATATGCCTATAATTACAAAGATCCTAATTACATAAGGAAACAAATCATAAAATATAAAAGAATAATAAATCCTAAGAGATCATCTAGGACACTCTCAAAATATTCTAAGATATAAAAATGATATCATGAGATATTCCTCAGATTTTCTAACACTCCCCCTCAAGCTGAAGCTTACTTAGCTTTAAGCTGTTACAATAAAACAATTCATTTCCCCACAAATAAAAAGTAAATAGAAAACATAAAAAATTGAGCTCCACCAAAAACAATAGTTTGAAAGACAACTCAAGGATGTTGAAGAAGCTAGGAAGTATTGCTAGAAAGATAGCTTAGCCAAATAGCTGGAATGACCATCAGTCTGAAAGAAATTTCTTGGCAAGCAAAGCAAGGTCTAACCTTCTTAAAACCACATTTGGAAGCTTCAAACCAATACTATTAGAGACCCAAAATATTTAAACTTCATAAGTAGTCGGACTTGTTCGGGGGTGATCAACGTCAGAAACAAAAGGGTAAAAACGTCCATAGGACATTACCTGAAAGGAGGCAAGCACAAGATTTGTCATTGGGAAAGTTGTCATTGGCGAGCGACGGTTGTCGGAAAAGTCATCATCAATTGCCAGAAGAGTCACCGACAATGAACAGCTATCGCCAGAAAGTCATCGAAAAAGTTGGCGGCAACGAATAGCGGCTGCAAGAAAATTTGTCAAATAAGTCGGTGGCGACTGCCAAAAAAAGTCATCAACAACAATCGAAAAAGCTTTCGAAAAAGGCATTGAAAGAGTGGGTGACTAATGATGACATGGGAGGGGAAAACTGAATTCATACACTGTTGCCAAAAAACTTGCCACAAAAATTTTCAAATGGCAACAAATAGGGAAGGAAACACGTTGAAAAATCGTGACATGACAGTAAGACATGGTGACAATCATGCTGGAAAGAAGAGACACAGCAGAAGAGGTGACTAATTGGGGTTCCATTTTAAATTTTTTTTTTGGAACCCAACGCAGAATAGTGACGAGATAATCACGGAGGATGGTACCACTTTGATACCATGTTGAAAGGGAGAAAATGAGAAAATATATTGAGTGAATTCGTGTGTTTGAATTACACCACAAAGCTAGGTTTATATAGGCTTATTACAATAAATGCATATAATTAAAGGAGATTTTGTTCCTCTAAATCAGATATAGGTTTCCTATAAACTAAATATGAGTTGCCTATAAACCGCTATATAATAAAAACAAAATATATGATTTTGAGTTTCAACAAAGAGTATCTTCAATTGAAAGCTATGGGGTCAACTATTGTTGCTGTTCATGACACCACAACTTGTATCTCTCAAACAAGCAATAATCAAAGTCCATGAGTAATTGATTCAGGTGCTTCTGACCACATTGCTAGTAATGGTTCCTTATTTGCTTCTATTTCTGTATCTAAATTTCCTGGTTTTATCACTCTACGATAGCTGATGGTTCTAAGGTAGCAGCCAACGGAGTTGGCCATGTCTCATCCACTCCTTGTTTATACCTGGTTGTCCTTTTAATGAATTTCTCTTGGTCAACTTACTCGCAGAAACGAGAATGTTAACATAGGTGCATGGCTACACAAGAAATAACAGGATACGAAATGATTGTATACGAGTAAATATTGGTGTGGCACTGATTAAGAAAAAGATGACAAAAAATCAATTAAGGAGGTTGGACATGTACAAAGAAGACCACTGGATGCACTAGTGAGGAGAGTAGATTATATGGTTTTTAGTCCTGTGAAAAGAGGAAGAGGGAGATCAAGAAAGATATTAAAGGAAGTTGTTAAAAGGGAACTCGTGGTGAATAGAATAATCTCTGAAGATTTGGTTTTTAACCAAGTCAAATAGCGTTGTATAATCCATGTAGCCAACCACACCTAATGGGATCAAACTTTTGTTGTTGTTGGTCAACTTACTCACAAGCTTAATTGTTTAGTAAATTTTTTGAGTTGATTCCTTTTATTATACAATATACAGGAAAGTGGCAAGGGTCGGATGATTAGCTTTGGGCATGAATCCCGTTGCCTTCTTTATTACCTCCAATCTACTCTTTCAACAATTTGCACCGCAACCACCTCATCAAACCTTCTACATGACAGATTGGGACATCCAATTTTGTCTAAATTAAAAACCATGGTTCCAACAAGTCTTGAAAAAATAAAGACACTCACTTGTGAGTCTTATCAACTAAGAGAACATGTTCGTTCTTCTCCTAGGCAGGCTGAAAGTCATGTTGATTCACCTATTTCTGTTATTCATTCAGATATATGGGGTCCAAGTTGGGTATCTTCTATGGGCTTTAAATATTTTGTCACTTTTATTGATGAATTCTCTCAATGTCCTTGGGTTTTCTTAATCAAAGAATGATTTGAAATATTGTGCATCTTCATTTCTTTTGTTAATGAAAATAAGACCCAATTTGGTAAAATCAATTTGAATCCTTAGAAGTGACAATGCAAAAGAATATTTTTCTTCTGCCTTTTCTTCTCAAGGAATTCTCCATCAATCCACTTGTCCTCATACTCCTCCGCAAAATGGCATAGCAAAAAGGAAAAATAGACACCTTGTTGAAACAGCTCAAACATTGCTACTTCATTGGGGTGATGCAATCTTAACTACTTGTTTTTTGATAAAACAAATCCCTTCTTCCTCTCTTGATAACAAAATCCCTGACATCATTTTGCTAAATAACAATAAAAACATCTCACTCATAAACTAATTTCCAGTCTCTTGTACATTTAAGCACGAGCAAAATTGAAGACATTTCTACTGCCAGTAGCTTATACAGACAGTAAACTAACAAAAATTATCAGTAAATGCATTTAATGCTACATTAATTCTCATCAATGAAAACCCATTTAGGTAACTAAATTGACTCAACAATATATTGATATGACAAGGAAACTGTTAGAGCAAATTAATTAGCAAGGTTTTCATGTGAAAACTTCCATAAGTTTCGCATACAAGAGACAATGTGAATGCAAGAACCTAGGAACACAAGCCAGTAACAAAGGCAAAAAGACATCAGCTGCAAGAACCCTTAGTCTTGGTGGGATATGCTCCCCTAGTCAGAAAGGCAACAATCATCTAGAGTGAGATCAGGATGTACCACTCCTCAACTCAGCAAAAAAGTTAGCAGACCCCCAATAAAAACTTGAGTCAATCTCTGTCAGTTAGTTAGTTGGAACAGTTAGTTAGAGAGGGAGAGATGATAGGGAATAAATAATAGACTGGAAGTAATAGTAATCAGTTTCTGACTTGGACTAAAGATTGGGAGGGAGAGCCCAGGATTGTTGAATACCTAGATATGGTACTACCCTACTAGTGAATTTAGTTCTCAGAATTCAATACAATTTGTCTTTCTCTCAACTTTAATAGTCCTCAATGTCAACATAATGTTGTCTCTTTTGTTTTGGTCCACATCATGATAACATCTCACCCACAATACTTTATAAGTATTTATTATTTATTTTATATTTATTACTCCCTCTAGTCCTATAAGGCACTTGTAACAAAATTACACAAACCAATAAAAATAGTTAAATTAGTTAGTTTTATTGGTTTTTAAAAAAAATATTGTAACGTACTAATTTTACCCTTGTTAATCATCATTAATTTGTTGTGAATAACATTAAGACATTAAAGTATGAAAGCATTATGCACCACTATCAAATAAAGGCACAAATACTCAAAGTCTTTAATAAAGGCAAATAATGAGAAAAAAAAATTAAATGCTTCATAGGAATTGTAAAACGTCTTATAAAAAAGATCGTTAATACCTTGTAGATAGTGCCTTATATCAAGAACTAGAGGAAGTATATTATATATAGGGTGAGTACTATAGTACTCATAAGTCATACCTACACTCATCCCCATTAATTTTTGCCGAAGAATACCCAAACCCGGACCCAGACTCATACCCATTTAGTGGGTAAATCTCCAACCCGTCATGGATAATTTATGCAGGTACCCCTTGGGTTCAAGATCAATTGCCATCCCTATCAGGAACTGCAGTGATTAGAAGACTTCAACAATCAATGATGCAGAACCCTTGACTTGCTATTGGGGTGAAGCAAACATCAACAGAATAGGTATTTCAAGTCTCATACCTTGCAATTAGATCCTCACATCCCACCATAACAGTGAGAAAGAATGATTTTTTTTTTTTATTATGGAATGAAACTAGGGAGAAACCCCTGGGAAGCACTACACCTCCCAAGGCCCAAAGGCCCCGATTCTCTCAAAATATGACCAGAGATCTCTCTCTCCAACTCCTCTCTTATTTATAGGCAACATGCCTCATTTCTTCAACCATCATAATTAATGTAACTAACTAATTAATGGGTCTCTATCACATTCTCAGTTAGTTGGAGAGGGAAATATGAGTAGATGACAGGGTATAAATAATAGGAGGGAAACAATAGTGATCAGCTTTGAGATTAGGGAGAGGCCAGGTCTTGTGAACGCCTGCAGTAGGAGGGAGAGCCCTGGTCTCTTGAATACCAGGAGAAGGAGATTCTGCATTCCTATTGTTCTGTCCTGTTTCTAAATCTCTGTTTTAGTATCCCTAATACATATTATTCAGAGATTGCTTGATCTATCAATAAACACTACATTCTTTACCTTAGTTCTGAATCTGATCCAGTTCTTTTAGAAAACTGATTCAAAAGAAGCATGCAAACATACAGTTAACATGACCTATTCATCTTTATATAAAATGCACAATTGCACATAAACAAACAAAAAGCATGCCAACCAGACCTCCACAATTCTATATGTATTCTTCAAATGTAAATTGATGTTACCTCTTATTTTCATTTTGGTTCTCTGATTTTCTTTCCCATGTCCATCCTCCACTTTTCTCAATGTTGATATCCCATCCACATGGAATTTTCCAGACAACCTTGTGTTTATCTCATTAGCAAGAACAGCTGCAGGATTTTCTATGGCAATGGCAATAACTTCAGGCCGTTTGCCACTGTACTTCCTTACCATTTTTCTCAACACCTCAGACACAATTCTTTCCATGTGAGCCAGTGGGACAGCTTACAGGGCAGCTTGAAAGAGCAGCATGAGCAGCTTTATGGAGGGCATCCAACAGCTTCCCCTTGTCAAGCCACAGGCATCTTGTGGTAATTCTTATTTTTCCTTTTAAGGTGTTTTCAACTGGACTGTCTAAATTTTGAGGGCGAAATATTTCCATGCTATAAAGAGATGAATATTAGCAGGCTATTAAACAAGTCATACTTGGCTTAGACTTAATTTAGGACTTGAAACATTTACCTAACCACTATGATGCCATCTAATGCAATTCTCAATCTTTCATCAATAAAGAGTTCGCTTGATGTACCAAATGCTTTCTCTCCATCACTATACATCAACTGCATGAAAAAGTGGGAGGGAATCTCAATGATAAGTTTCTAACAAAGAGACCACCAGAATACTTTGAGAGCCACCAACCTGCAAATTCTCTTTTCCAAGTGAAATGAAACCATTAGAGAGAACTCTTCTATTTCTCAAATGAGAAACACCAAGCATCTCTCCATTCTTAATAACCTGGTGCATAAATCTCATCAGTTGCTTCAACATTTTATGAAACAATTCATAGAATCATATGCCATGTTTATCTAAATCGTGTTAAAGGCTACTAGTCTCTCATGTATCACATAAGAACATTGGATGAGGAGGCAATTACTCACAGTTGTGTGCCAAATGCCAGTTGATTTTCCAAGTAATTCATGCTCCTTCAAGAACAAGAGTTCTCCATGTATGGGTAGAAAATGCTGTGGCTTCACAATTCTAAGTACTTCCTCCTGCAGAAATATATGTTGTCTTCAATAATATGCCATATCAAAGACAAAAACCATACACAGGGATTCATATCAAAAGACAAATATATAGTGAACTGAAAATGCATCATGACAAAGTAACTAGTTTGACTAGGCTTGATTATTCATGTGACATTTTGTTATCTCAATATCTAAATAACCAGGTAGAAAAAAGACGCAAAAGATTGAAAACTTTGAAATGCAACTATGTCCACATACTTTAAAAATCAAGGAAATTCTTTAAATACTTTTGATTTTTAGTACTAAAACAATGATTTGATGATGTTGCATATCTTGCTTATATTTAATAAACAAGGATGAGAACACGAAAAATTACCAATTCTCCACGATACCCATGACCAGATGTGTGTAGACATTCATTCTTCCCCATAATTATAGTTGATCCAATCTCTGATATGCGGTTTAGCATTTCCATAACACGAGACTCATTACCAGGGATAACCTAACATTGATATAAAAAGCAAAAGACAGATTTACAACACATTATTTTTAGCTAGAACTTTTCAGAATTATCTTATTTCTTAGCGCAGAAAAATTTTCAGAAACTCAAAAAGGTCATGCGGAGAAATCAGAAATTGTAACCAGAATGGATTGAAATTTGAAAGTAAAAACAGTAAACTGTAAGTTCATATACTAGTATTGGTTCATTAGCAAAAGGTTCATTTAGTGCATTGTGCATGTTTAGATTAGCACATTTTAAGGAAATAATCATTTTTCTTTGCTAGCTTCCTGAGATAGCTTTAAAAAGAATACAATTATGTCCCAGAATTTAAGCATTCCTAAACAAGCCTTTAGTTGTAGTAGACATGCTTTAGAAAAATGAAAAGGAAAATACCTAATGCAGTTATCATACCTTAGCTGAATACAAAACAACATCTTCCTTTGTCAGCTTGAAAGAATGACTACTTCCATAAGATGCAAGATTTAAGGCAGCACGTGGTTCTGCCTGACACAATAGCACATATTTGGTCAAATGCCACAAACTTGAGCAAGTCAATGGAACTAGACAGTCTTTAAAGGACCTTAAAAGTACTTACTTGAGAACCCGTTGTTACAATAAGCAAATCCTTTGGTGCATAAGCATCAATATCTTCCGCTTTTACCTTTGTAAAATTAGAAATAATTAAAAGCAGGTAACATATATGAGACTTACAGAAACTCTTACAAAAACAAGGATACACAGGTGTCATAAAATTTAGAAACACATACTAATAGTGACCAAAGGCAGAAACAGAAAAACAAATCCAACAAATAACTACTAAAATAAATATTGGCTCACATTTTGTCAAAGTCACAGCTAAATATTATCTTGAAATTTTAATAAATATATTAAGATAGAAATGTATCAAAGAATGATAAGCCCCAAAGAACAAGTGGGAATAAGTAACTGGATAATATTGATTTTCTTCCTTTAATTCAGGTAGCAGAGAGTAAATCTGTGTGAACTACAGTTTGATAATTCCATTGAAATGAAACAGAACGAAAATAAAAAAAATTTGAGGAAATGGATATGGAGCACTGCTCCTTACAGCACTGAATAAAAGAAACAAAAACTCAAAGAACCCTTTCCTGATGAAGAACCACTTCTTCAACCAGCCAGGCCACTGTGATCCTTACTCCAAAACTCCCCTCTCTCCTTCGTTTCCCCCCTCCAAATACACTTTCTCTCTCTCTTCCTTGTGCGATATTCCCACATCTTCCCTTCCAATCACTGTCTGCCACGTGTCCATCCTGTTATTTTCTCTCTCCTGCCTTTCTCTCCCTTCCTCAACTGATGCCAGTTGTTCCCTTCTTCCCTCATCTTCTAGTAGGCCTGGCCTCTCAAGCCCATTACACACTTCCTCACTTCTCACGCCCCCTTTTTTCCTTCTTCTTTTAAACACTTGCCTAGTGGGCTTATCAAAGAACCACTTAACCTAAAAGTTCAGGTTGGTAAGCAACGTACAACTAGGTTGCAGAGAATATAAAAACTAACTGCAGGTGTAGTAGGATAAAGGAAGGCCAACTAGGTCCAAGAGATGACAAAAAATAGTGGAAAAAAAAAAATGGAACCATATGAAACCTCTCAAAAACAATATGAAAATTCATAACTGGTTATTTGCCTACTTGCAAATTGCAATGAATTTCCTCTAACAACCTAATCGATAATACAATACCAGCTGATCAGCACTAGACTTCTCCAACCTCCAGTTTCCATCTGCCAATCACTTAAAACTTATCTTAACATTACTTTATGAAAAAATAAGGTATAGAAAACAAGTCCCATTATCAAATACAATGAATTAGGCAGAATGACAGAGAAAGTCTCCGAATGTTTATTACCAGAGTAGATGGATCAATTGGAGCCTTTCCATCCTTCCAAGCTGCATCTAAATATGTTCTTAACGACATGCCAACAAATACCTGATAGAATAGTCATGAAATTATAGTTCTAACACTTGTTTATCAATTAAAATATGAGCTTGGGAGAACGATGAACATACCAACTTTCTACCAGTTAAATCAGCAGCAGCTTTCACACTTCCAAGACGATGTATATTTGATGCAAACTGGGTCGTTATAACCCTTCCTTTAGCAGCTGAAATATTCCTCAATAATGCATCTGCCACAACAGATTCACTGATTGTCCTTCCAGGTGAGAGTACATTTGTTGAATCACTCATCATCTGAAAAGTAATGCCCAAAGCACTGTTTGCTTCTATCCTTTTTCAATATTGAAGAAAAAAGGAAAGGCTACATATATTGTCATAACCAGGCACACAGCAAACAAATAAGATATCAACACAGTATAGCATGCACATTCAACCTACAACAAATTGCAGACCTACATCCATGGCCAAAAATAAAGAGAAAACTCACTGTAATCAAAGAAGATTACAAGAAGTAGCCACTCAACAATGAAACCCTAATCACAATACAGTTACTTTGAATGAAGTGACTCCTTATTCGCCCAACCCCTCCACTTCCACATTTCCACCACAATATCTCCATGAAAAATCCTTGTCAAGTCAGGTCAAACATCGGACCCAAATTCAAATAAAATCCACTTACAGTATAGTTGAATTTAATAAAACAATTTAACTTCTGGTTGATGTAGCTCAACCGTTATCCTTGAAAAAATAAAAATGTCTAAGCAAGTTACTGAAAAGACTACAACATGAAACTTCAAAAGAGAAGAAAGGTGTTACCCTTTTGAGCACATCTATCTGCGTAAAACTAATCATGACAGCCATATTCACCATGAAAAGGACTATTTATGTAGCACAGAGAAACATCATAATAATTCAAAGATACAGGTGACTCACCAATGTGACTCCTTCTTTAGAGAGTTCCCCTAGAGCTTCACGATCAAAAACTTTACCATCTAATGGTGTTTCATCAATCTGTTGAATCTACTTGCTCAGCAACAGGAGATTCAATGCAGAAGAAAGGGACAATGCATTGAAAAATAAAGTAAAATACTAACCTTCCAATCCCCAGTGTGAAGAATAGTACCATCAGAACAGCGAAGCACTAGTCCACAGCAATCAGGAATAGAATGAGTCACTGTGATAGGCTCTATCTCAAATGGCCCAGCCACAAACTTCTTCCTTGTTCTAAATACTTTGAGTCGGGATGGAACAAAAATACCATGATCCTTCAAACGTTTCCTTATAAGCTGTTAAGAAGAAAAAAGTTTCACCTCTGAACTGCAATGAACAAAATAAGCAATGCAAAGAACAATCGAACTTTGGCAACTAAACTGTGCCACAATTTTTGTTACAATACAGTAACACAAAATAAAGAGTTCAATAACTAGTCAATCGACTTCAAATTCAAAATATGTTAAGACTAACATCTAACTCCTCTTACTTCTTGTGGAACACTATTGTTGATTCATATGACAAACCAAATGAAAAGCAGCATGTTACCAACAAAGTAATAAGACTATAAAAAACTTATTCTTACCTCCATTGTAAAGGATGATGCAAAAATTGGCGTATGAGAATCTAATGCTGGGATGACCTGATGGACCAAGTCAAAGTTAAAGCAAGAGCATATGTAAGGAAATGACAAAATACTATTTTAAAATAAATAAAAGAATAAATGAATAATGAATTAGATTAAATCTTAGAGAAAAAAATAGAGTACTAGAAAACATACGGTAAGATCAAAATACTTTTATATTAAAAAAATAACTCTTTAGATTCTAGAAGAAATAAAAACATGGAGAACTGAAGCAATCCTATTCCACAAAAGATTTGTACATATGACAGTTTTAAGTTTCTGTCAGTCTTACGAGCAAGGAAAACAGCCACACATAGCAAAAGAAAGTATATTCAACTATTATATTAGAGATATGTCAAGGCTAGTAAAAGAGTACACTACGAATAGTCAGTATAGGCATCCATGAGCCCTAGTTAGTCCTTAAACCTGCTACAAACTGAAAGCCACTAATTAGAGAACTAATTTATTTAATGGCGGTATGTCTTTCTTGAAGCCCATTGCATTAACTTTTAATTGTCATAGCAGCAAAGGCACTAGAATATTGATTCATTCATGAAACTGAGGGTGCTTCTTCAAGTTCAGTCTCAGTTTATTATGGCAGAATGCATCAAACACGGAGCATTATATCTCATTATAAATACACAGATATATTGGAATCTATCAAAGAGAACTAGTTGACAAAAGAGTATTTTTCAAGCCAGCAGTTCCTAGGAGAAGAAAGCATTACCCAAGGTAATGCACCAATATGATCTTCATGACCATGTGTTATAACAACTGCTTCAATTTTGTGTCTCCATTTGCTTATAAATGTTGTATCAGGTATGATCTTTTGGACTCCAAGCTCATCATAGCTGAAATATGCAATTCATGCATAAATCAAGGTCAGTTCATCTATAAAGAAAAAGAAATCAGAGCAAACAACAATTGTGAAGTGGGCCAGTGGCAATTTGATTATGACTTTAAAGAAATATTTAAAATTTTAAATGACTTTCATATAGTAAAGATTATCTGTTCTCAACTGTAGGATGCAATGCCAACTTTGTTTAGTATTTACATTTGGTTTAATTACCTTTTCAGTCTCTATAGTTACACAAACTTTACCTTTTGGTCTTTATAGTTAAAAATAATCTGTTTTCGTCCCTATATGCACTTTCGATATCGGTTTGGTCCCTACCGTTTTAAACCGCTACAAATTGAATAACAAACGTCAGAAAATGTCAATTTGTGACGGTTTTTCCGCCGCTAATTTTTATTTTGTGATTATTTTATTTCACAGAGTTAAGACACACTTGACAATAGGGACCAAACCGATATCGAAAGTATATGTATAGGGACTAAAACGGATTATTTTTAACTATAAGGACCAAAAGATAAAGTTTGCGCAACTATAAAGACCAAAAAGGTATTTAAACCTTTACATTTTAAAGTCTTTCATAAGAAAATGCCTTTACAATGGTTCAAACTTATTCAGTGGGCTAAGTATGTCTGATGAACACGCAGAAGAGGATGGGGTTGGAGTTTTAAGACATACTCTGGAAACATGACACCAGCATCAACGAGGATATAGCGATCGTAGTTGCCAACAAGCATGCAATTCATCCCAATTTCACCCAACCCACCAATAGGAAGAACTCTGAGGGGTGGCCCATCCCGTCCTTCATAAAATTCCTCCATCTTGCGTTGAACAGAGTCTTCCATGCTTTTCTTAGGACCTTCTATTCTTCTTGATCTTTTCCGCAGTACTTTAGGTCCATCCATATCTACAGAAAACAAGAAGTATAAACAGAACTACTCTAAAGAATAAATAACCAAGCATAAGAATAAAATTACAGGTGAAACAAAAAAAAAAAAAAGCACAAGACTAAAAAAATTGCCTTCTACGTGGAAGGAAGAGGAATGAAACAAAATTATGATTAAAGCCACATCCATATTCTGTAGGGAGTGATGCCTGCAGTAGAATTCGCTCTTCATGCAAGGGGCATGGACTCACTCAACTCAAAGACTCAAATCGAATTCCTAACCCAAACAAAACCCCTTTCAAAGGTGCTAATATCAGACTTTGGTGTCTTCGAAGCTCTCATTTCATACATTAGAAATCCTAGTTAAAAACTATCTGAGGACCACGAATGTAATTATAAATATGAAATATCCCGCCGCAAACGGTAAAAACCTTAATTGAAAAAAACACTCAACAGAACCGCATCCATTTAATCCAAGTTTGTTCGAAAAGAAAAAGAAATGGATTACCTGGGAGGGAAGAGGAGGAGAGAGAGCAAGTAATGGAACGGCGCGTAGGGTAAGGGCGGTGCCGGCAACAGAAAGTGTGAGGACAGAGGGAGAGAGAAGCACAAGTGGCCATTCTTTTGAGAATATGGTGAGAGAAGAGAAAGTGCAACTTTGATAGCTTAAAACCCTAATAATGTTCAGAGGCGTTGGTGGGGTTTGCAGGAGCTGCTGCTGCCCTTTCTCTAACTTGAGGTGGAAGCGGGAAAGAGATGGTCACTCTACTTGGATGTCTACGGAAATATCTTTCTTATCACTATGGTTTTTTCCCCAGCTTGGCGACACCAGATCGAATGTGTCTAGCAGCAGAATATTTAAGAACCACACGTGTGGCAAAATAATATGTTCTCTGTTTTTAACCAAATTGCACCTGTTTTTTAAATCCAATAATCATCCAAAAACCCTTCTTCCCAATAATTTTGTTTTCCCATTGCATTTCATTGTGTTTGGTTTCGTGACAAATGGAGGGAAAGAAAAGAAGTAAAATAATAAATAATTTTTTATTGTTTGATTTGTAAAAATGAAAATAAAGTCTGACTTTAATATAAGTTGGCAAAAAAAAGTAAAATGTATATGCTTTTTAGATTAAAAAAAACATAGTTTTGAAAATTGGACTGGCTCGATCAGTTTGACTAGTCTGATTGGAAACTAATTTAGTAATCGGTCTATTAACTCTAAAAAATCAGACCACTTCGAAACTGGTAAGAACCGGTAAAAAAAAGGTGTACAAAACCAGTTTGAATGGGTATTTTTTCTTTATTTTTATTTTTCTTTATTTTTATTTTTATTTTTAAATTTTAATCTAAAACATTTTTAAAATAAATAAAAACACATTTAATAAGGATTACAAATAGGCATAAATTATTTTATCAATTATTATTAATTTTTTCTTATAAAATATATAATTTAGTCATTTATATTAATTTACAATTTTTTATATCTTGATTTCTTATATTTTTATATTATATTAATTTGTCATTTTTTTATTTTAGATGTAAAATTGTTATTATTCATAGACATTGTTGTATTTTATTAAAATTTAAACTTAAGTATTATGATATATTTGATTTGAACTTTTATTAGTACTTTGAATGTTAAGAACCTACAAAATGATGTTTTGTTTTAATTTTAATGTTATAAAGTTATGATATTATATGTGATTAATATTATTTTATGTATTATTTAATTGTTATTATTATTTTATTAATACTAGTTTGAACACGTCAATCACAATTGAACCATTTAACATTGAATTAGTATCTTGCCTGGTTCAATGACCTGATTTTAAAAAACCTTAAAAAAATATACAAAATTGTTTTTTTATTTAATTTGTCAATTTGTTAGTAGCATTTTGTAATGGGTAGAAGAAATAGAGGAAGGGGAAGAGGTGGGAAGAAGGAAAATATGGAGGATTAGAGGTGGGGGAGGTGTGGGTTGTGGAGGAAAAGGTGGGAGAGGAAAAAAATTGCAAAAGGTTGGGGGAGAGGGGCCGGTGCGGTGCATAAGAATGGGTAAGGAGAGGTTGGTTTTAGGTTTTTTTTTTTTTAAAAACTTTTTTACCGTGACGATCACACCCCCGTGAAGGGGATCTCGCCCTCGTGACGCGTGCACAAGGGGGCTAGTGTGAAAAGAGGGGCCCACTGGTGAAGGCCTCCTTTGAATGCGCTTCTGTCACACCCCTGTGACGGAGGTCATGCCCCCATGATCTTTTAGGTAGGTGAAGGGCTAGCTTTTCCGATGCTGGTCACACCCCCATGACATTGGTCATGGCACCGTGATCAAATTTACTTTTTTTTTTTTAGAACAACCTACAATTAAAAACTTAGTGGGAAGTTAATGAAAAATTAGCAAGAAAATCAAAAACATTGTAAACATACAAAAAAATTTGAAGTGAAAAAACAAGGAAATGAATTTGGGTTGTCTCAAAGAAGCGCTCGTTTAACGTCATGAGCTTAACACTTGTTAGAATCAATCTCCTATAGCTGGGTGAGGGTAGAAAAGTGTCACCCCCTCTCAATTAGCTTCCTTGCCAAGTCATACTTGAACTCTTATTCTTCCTTGTACCTCCGTCATTTAAACTTCCAATGTCTCCCAACTTACGTTGGTGAGTGGGAATGTAAGGCTCCCTCTTTGGCATACATGCTTCCTTGGGACTTTTCTTTGTAGGATGTCTTGCATGTTGCTCCCTCGTTAAGCATGGTTCCAGTGGATCTTTAACGGGGCATCTAATTACCTCCTATTTCACCATTTGATCCAATGGGTCAATCCTACACACATAATTCTCAACAATAGAGAGATTCTTAGCAAAACAAATCAAATCCAATGGTATTCTCTCCTACAATCAAGGAAAGTTTACCCTTCTTTACACTTATATTAACATTATCTAGTAGCTAAGAAGGGTCTACCTAAGATACTAGGAATGTTGGCATCCTCTTCCATCCCTAATACCACAAAATCACATGGAAAAAATAAATCTCCTACCTTAACAGGAACATTCTCTACAATTTGCACTAGGTGTTTAACGAATTGATCTGCCAATTGCAATAACTTATTGGTGGGTTGTAGCTCCCCAATACAAAGCTTTTTATAAACAGATAAGGGCATCAAACTAACACTAGCCCCCAAATCACACAAGGTTTTTTTGAACCTAGTGCTACCAATCAGATATGGTATGGAAAAACTACTAAATCCTTGAGCTTATGAGGTAAAGTACTCTGGATAAGGGTCATAATTTCATGCTCATTAATTCTCCTCCTATTGGCCAAAATATACTTAAGAAACTTTGCATAAGTAGGCATTTGTTACAAAGCATCTACAAAAGGAATATTGACATACAATTGTTTAACTATATCTAAAAATTTTCCAAACAGTTTGTCTAATTTAGCTTTGGCCAACCTTTGAGAGAATGGGATAGATGGTTAATAAGGCATTGAGGGTGCCTTTTTATACATTTCCTTTTTTTCTACAACACCCTTATCTTTTTCTTTTTCAACCATGGGTGGTGATTCAGCCTCTATTTCTACCTCATCGTCTCCCTCATTTTGTTGGTTAGACATAAGATTGTCTAACTCTTCCCACTCCTCAGAATCACCGCATTATAATGCTCAATAGGTTTTGTTTTAGGTGTGCTAGGAAACTTACCTGGGGAATGACTAGAGGTAGCAAGGAATTGGGCAGTATAAGAGATCTGGCTTTGTAGCCTTTTATTGTAAGGTGTCATCTCATCCATTCGAGCAATTAGTTCCTTGATGGAACTACTTACTGCCTCATTTGTTTGGTTTTGATTTGTCACAAAGTCCGCTACTAGGTTCTCTAATCTTGACATTGATTGTTGGAACCCTTGACTACCTTGCCTATTATTGAAATTAAAGGGCTACAGGAAGTTTCATTGTTGACTACCCCCTTGTCCTCCTTGACTCTGGTTGTTCCGGTAAGATAAATTAGGATGAATTCTCCACCCTAAATTATATGTATTAGAGTAAGGGTCCAACCTTTCTTTTTGTGGGTAGTCATAGAAATTATGTGTGGTAGCCTCATTTTCCATTTGCTTCTCTAGATCATCAGGAATTCTTGCTTAACAATCTATGTTCATATGTCTCTGTACACCACAAATCTCGAAAGAGATGTTAGTAGCACCCACTACATTACCTTCTTCCAATTTATTAAATTTTTGGCTTAAGGCATCAAATTTAGCCATAAGAAGGTCAATGTTATTTACTTCATACTTACCTGGGGCAACTCTCTGTGAGGTGTTGCCTTACTTGCTTACCCAATGGCGTTAATTTACTGTCATCGACTTAATGATGCTTAGTCCCTCATTGAGGGGCTTATCCATGAAAGCTCCACTTGTCACAGTGTGCAGTGTCATTCTACTTGGGTAGTTTAGTCCATTATGAAAGAAATGGATTATGAGCTCTTTTTTGAACCTGTGATAAGGACATACAGGCAATAATCCTAAGAACCTCATGTTTCAACAAAAGTCTCACTATCGTCTTGGTGAAAGTTAGTGACTTGCTTTCTTTCTTACCTCATTTGTCTTCGATGGTGGATAATACTTGTCGAGGAAGGCTTTCTTGAATAGGCCCCAAGTAGTGACAACATTCCTAGGAATAGTCCTCATCCATGCCTTTGTCTTGCCTGTAAGAGTGATAAGGAATACGCGTAGGTGAAGCGCATCAACTGAGATACTGTGAAAATTTTGGGTCTCACAGATTTTCAAGAACACTTCAAAGTGCTCCATGGGGTCTTCTGAAGGCAACCCATTGAATTGATTTTACTTCAGCATACTTAGCAAAGTGAGTTGTATTACAAAACTAGTTTTTGTTCAATAGCTCGGCAGGCTATCCCAACGGGCAACCCAGGGATTGTTGAAGCAAAAAAGTCCTTCAAAGGTCTAGCTACTTGCTTTTTTGCCATGGCTTTTGTCCCTTCTGGAACAAAAACCACTCTTCGCTTATGTTTTTGTTGCCTTCTCCTTCTATGGAAAGTTCTTTTTATCTCAATGTTTGCTTCAATAGGTTTCTCGAGACAGATAGATCTTTGTATACATAGAAAAACACATGCAAAAGAGTACAGTCAATGAATTCTAAAAAAGAAATAATAAAAGAAAAAAAAGATATTAAGGGGGGGAAATTGTCAAATTCTAATGAAAAAGCAAAAATAACCAAGCCAAGGGACGCAGTCCCTAGTAACGGCGCCAAAAACTTGATGCGATCCCACAAGTGTATTAGGTCGTCCAGTAATAAAATTATCATTCTTTCCTTAGGGACTGTGTTTTTGGTTTAGCAATTACTACTATTTAGTTAAAATTAAACAAAAAGAATATAATTGGGAAATTTAGATTTTGAATAATTTTAAAGGAATGTAATTCAAAATTGAATAAAGCAAGTAATTAAAATCGAGGATAGAGCAATAATAGAAAACTTCCAAGATTGGGGGTTCGCACAGTGATTCACTATTGGATTAATTGTCTTGCCTAGTGTTCTAATTAGTTCCCTTTGAAGGTGAATTAACCTAAGGTAATATTGTCCCTTTCACGACACAAAGATATGTCTAATTGAATTGACCCTACTTTCATGGTAGGTATGTTCAATTAAACCCATTAAGTTTTTTGTTAATTCATTGAATCCTAGAAGGATTAGACCTACTGTTGTGGTTCAAAGCCTGAGTCCTTTTCCTATAGGTCCAATGATTAGGTTGACCTTTCAGTTCTTCCCTAGGCGGCTAAGGTTATAAAAACGGTGATCAAACGCTTCCCATAGATAAAATAATAGAGAAAGAATCAAGAAAAGAACAAAATAGAGCATATAGGCAATTCAATTAAAATATTCAATGGATATCAAAGGCTATGTCCCAATTTTCGAACAAAGGGTTTTACTTAAACATAGTCATGGTAGAATCCCCAAAAACAAAATAAGAAAGATGAAGAAGACATTAAAGTGGAAAATAAATCGTAGGAAAGGCTAGACAATCCTTGATCCTTGTCCCTTTCATTTAAAGTAAGTTAAGGACACCTAAACCTAAACTAATAAAGGTATTCAGAGGGGAAAGCTAATAATAGTTCAAGCCTAATTACAAAACAAAAGATGAAATTTGCAAAATAGAAATCTGGAAGCGCTCACAACCTCGTGATAGTCATCATAAGGCTATGATCTTCGTTCACATCTTCCTGGGAGCGCTTGTCATGCTCTTATGATGTGGGTTATAGGGTCGTGATCCTCGCGCACCTCTTCTATGCAGCTCCTGGTCATAGGGGCATAATCAAAATCACACCCCCCATGTTTTTCTCTGTTAGACTTAGCAAATTTTCTCTTTTTTTAGTTCTTTTGCTAGACTATTTTCTTGTTGGAACTTTCCCGCTTCAACCTTCTAACTAAATAGTGGTATAAAGAGAACAACACTTGAAATGAAAACAAGGGAGGCAAGCAAAAAGTCTTACAAGTGGAAAAATAACATGAAATCGAATGATATTTAATCAAAAGTTAGGAAAGAATGCATGCAACCCTAGCTAAAATGTCATGAAAAGTGGTGTGAAATGTAGTACATCATATAGCCATTTTTTTACTATTTTGTTATATCGCTTAACAAAAATGATATTATCATCATTAACCATAATAAAAACATTGTTTTTGATTCCCATTCTTCTCTCGTTTTATTATGCATGTACAATTTATTCTTCTCTTGTTTTGTCATCGTTAATGACAAGCAAGATGGTGGTTGACATGCTTAAGGAGGACAATGGTAAAAATTTGAAATCTTGCATAAGTTTTTTTTTTTCATTTTTCAAGGTTAGCAAAAGGTTTTTATTTGTGAATCTTGAATTAATTTAACATTTTTATTTTGTCCAACTTAATATGATGAAGGGACTAGTGAAAAGTTCACATTTGGAATGGACATTTTGGCAATTTTGGAGTTTGTTGAATTTTTGTAAAATTAAAGATAAAGATAGGAAGAAAAGTTTTTCACCTTATTTGAACTTATCTTATGACATAAACATATATATATGTGTTTGGGTTAGCTATGAAAATAACATATGATATGTCCATAAGTTGTTTTTAGCTTGTTTTGATAAGTTCTCAAAGATAACTTATAAAAATAATTCACAACTTATATGAAAACAATTTAACCTTATTTCCTCTTTAATTATAGAGCAACATATACATTAGTGTTATTATGGACTGAGCTTGAGGCCCAATCTGCATAATGGGTTACCTTGGACAAAACACTACACCAGTCTAACTCGCAAGTGTTGACTAAGGCCAACACCCCTCAAAATACACTTGTGAATAATGTATTGTACCTCTATCCAAAATAAAGTTACCCTATCACTACACTAAGACAAAGTAATATTGCCATAAAATTTAATAAAGGTGACAATAAAATTATAATTCTTAATGGGTGAGTGAAAGTAAGGAGAGATAAGAGAATACATGTGAAATTTACCCTATATTTAATTTAATTTCTCTTTTATTATTGTTGTTAGTGATTAAGAAGGGATTATTCCACTAGATGAGTACAAATTATATTGACATATGCACAATGGCCAGTCTTTACATTATAGTTGATATTAAGTGAGAATATTAGATTGTTACCTCTAGTTAAAGAGATCTGTTAAGAAGCCTACCAGTGACAAATTGAAATTTTGTATTGAAAGAAAGATATATTCCGTAGTAATTATGGAATGATATCAACTCTAATGAGATTGATTGTAATCATATCATTGTTATTAGACTTGAGGTCCCCAAAGTAGTTACATTGTTTAATAAGGTGCGAATTTTGTAATTGAGGTCAAGGAGACCTTGAGGGTGTCATCCCACATATTGACAAAGTGTCGTGACTCTAGGTCGTGGTCAAGGCAAATTGCACATTAACGTTCTTGACGAATAACTACAAGTTATCCATTATTAGTGTAGTGTACTGACACATACTTGAGATCATCTAAAAATGGTCAATGAATCTTATGCATGTACTTGATATCACTTAAAAATAGTTAGCAAATCTAAAGCATGTACCTAAAATCACCTGAAAATAGTTAGTGAATCTTATAAGTATTGATTTACATGCAGAGGTCGACAGAGTATGAGCACTTGATCTTGCTACTTTGTCATTAGAAAGTTCTCCATGGAGATAGGTTAATGGTTATGTATTCATCCATTGCATCTAATCATGAGTTGACATTCATATATTCATCACATACGGGTGACGAAGCAAAGGACGTGCCATTTGCTTTATGGAATGTAGTATGGGACATATTACACATTAAGGGTTGCAAGGTATCTCCTAGGATATATCTTTCGCCATTCGGATGTTATGCCTATCTCTCTGGTTGGTTGTGTGTTGCATCATCCATATGAATCATATGTTCAAAAGTTAATGTTGTATCTGTATTTCTTATGTTGATTGGTTGATCCTAAATTGATTATTTCGGTTATGAGTATATACTAAATTAGGACCCTTTGTGTGTTATGTTACCACATAATATATGAGGTAAATACTTACCTCCTTGTTTGTTTGTTAGTGTTTTTCCTATTTCTTTTTATTTGTTGTTTTTTGTGTGCTTCCCCCACCCTATTAGATGGGAGCAATTGACATTAGAGTGGCATAATAAAAGCGTGGCAGGATCTCTCCAAGTTATGTTTTGTAGTGAATCTCTGCTAGTCTATTCCCTTCTAAGTAGAATTTATTCCTTATTAACCATGGCCAGCTTTCGGAAATTTGCAATATTGTATTTTAAACCTTTATACATCTATTATTCATAATGTAAGTTAGAAAAAAAAATCACTCTGTCAAATGTAGGACAAATGTCACGTAAGTATTATTTACTATTATTAATATTATACTTATATAATTATGGGATGTTATAAGGGAAACTGTTACGGACGAGGCTTGAGGCCAAAATCGCATAATGGGCTACCTTAGTTAAAACACTACATTAACCCAAGTTGTAAGTGTTGACTGATGTCAACACTCAAACATAAGATCCTTAAAATACACGTATGAACAATGAATCATAACTTTGCTAAGTTACCATGTTGCTACATCAAGATAAGGTACTATTGTATCTAAGAGACCTTAGGCCTCGTGCTAAGGAACTTAACCTATCTTAGACCCCTACAAATATAACCAATGTCATTATAGTAGGTAACCATTTATTATATATTGTCATTTTGGTGAACTCACAATTGACTTAAACATCAAAGCGCATTTTGGAGTGTTAAAACTAAGAGTTGGATCCAAGAGGGGGGTGAATTGGATCTTTCAAAAATTTCAAGAATCCCTAATTTCCTTTCAATAGTGAATAACTAAATTTTTCAAAAAATTTGAATCTTATTAATTTGGTTATATGAATGAAATAGAATCGGATTAATTTATCTTGAACTTTTCTATGCAGAGAGCCTCTTGATTTTAAATGCAAGTGATCAATATTTAATATGCTAGCAAGAAAGTAGAGGAAAGAAAAAGAGGAAACAAGATTTATACTAGTTCGATCACCACCATTGTGATTTACATCCAGTTTCCAATCAAACTGATTGGTGTTATCACTAAGTAATTCAAATGTTTACAAACACTATATATAAACACAAGAATTACAATCAAACAAACTACATAATCAAGTTTCTTTAACCTTATTAAGAAAAAACTTGAATCCTTTCTTGTGGAACCCTACCACAAGGAAAATATGAGAGACACCCTCTCAAGAACGAAACTCAAATTAAAAGAAGGTTAGATATCACTTTGGTTTATGATAGATGGAAAACAATGAAGAACCAATCAAACTTTACCCAAAAAAGACTTTTCTTTATCCTCAAGGTTGATGCATCATGAGCTCTTTGATTTTTGACCCAAATTTTGTAATGAAGAAGAAAAGTAATATGAATTCTCTTTAGAAAAGCTCTCACTCAAATTTAGAAAAATGAAGTTGTGTAAAAAGACTCACTAAGGTTCACATTATATAGAGAGCTCACTGGAATAACTAGTTATATTGACTTGTAATCAGTTATTTTGTTATTAGAAATTTGGAAATAGGAGTTGTAATGGATTTAACTAGTTATTTTCATTTGTAACTAGTTAAAACAACACGTTTGCATTTTTCTCTTTGTTGGAATAACTAGTTACATAGCTTTGTAACTAGTTATTTTCGCATAGGAAAAAAACAGCTTTATATTATGTAACTGGTTACAGAATTATGTAACTAGTTATAGCAAAAACAACTGATTACATAATGTTGTAACTAGTTAAAATAGAAAATATGTAATTGATTACATATCGTTGTAACTAGTTAAAACAGTGTAAATTTCCACTATTTATGCGAATTCAAACAAGTTTATCCGATTACAAAACTAATTTAATCGATTAAATGGTTCTTAAACATATGATTGAATTGTTCTAAAGCTTTAATATATAGCTTTCACTTCCTATCAATTTAAAACTGTATTTTATCCAATTATTCCTCTTTAAACTTAATTTTAGACGTACAAAAAACATGTTACCACTTTGTTAAATCTTAAACTTTGAGCTCATCACCATTAAACCATCAAGGATAAAGATAAATCATGCAAGACATACAACCACACACATATACATAAACACACATTACAACTTTGCACTCATCAAGAGGCTAAATCATCAAAACTATATTTAATTTCCTTAGGGGCAAGAGTAATCTTCTTCTTGCTTCTTCATGGAGGTACCCACCCCTACTCACTATGTCTCAGCCATGTCAGAGAAATACATTAATATTAGATTAGCTTAGACTCTAGTCCATGTGGAGAATGCTTCAATCAACATTAGTAGAAGGCTGATCAAAACAAACCGCCAAAAAAGCCCTTAATCAAGTAACTGTTGCTATTTCTACCCACCATAAAATGAACCGCCACAAAATGTCAAATACATAATCTGTTACCATTTATTTTTGTGCAGATTAGCAAAGAAATAAAAAGGTGTAGGACCCACACCTTTTTATTTCTTTCCTATCTATTTCCACTATACCAAACACATCCCATTTCCCATTTTTCATCTATTTCCTCTCTTTTTTCCCTATTTCCACCCCCCCCCCCCCCCCCAATTTCTCCTATATTAAACACACTTAGTTTTACCTTTCTGCATTTAGGGGTTGTGATTAAATTCCAAAAATTGCTAAACAATTTTTTTGCAGATTAATAAGATAAAAAAAAGTATTCTAAAAATTTCTAGAAGGCCATAAAAATGGGATGATTATCATTTTCTTTCTTTCTTTCTTCTTTAATATTCATCCAAAAATTTGTTGAAGAATGAATAATAAAGTCCCATAATTTTCAAGGGGACAGAAGCTCACTTCACCATTCGTGCTATATTTTTTCCCTTACATTTTTTCATCATTATAAGTATCAATTATCCTCATTCAAGCACACTCATACCACTTTATCTTCTCTCCACATAACACACACATACACCTTTTCTCCCACCCTCTATCATTTTTTTTTTGTTTTACATTCACACAACACTCAAAAACACACCCTTACCCACATCACACACATAACCCTCAAACTCACACTTTCACTTAGACTCATATTTTCTCTCTATTCATTCAAACACACATACACACACACACACACACACACACACACACACACTCATAGCATAATATAGATAACACCCACATAATCATCCATAATCTTGATCAATCACTACAATCAATGACAATGACCCATTTTGACCCATCTTGAATACCAACTCAACACCACCTTTAATGACACCAACCACCACTCCTTGCTTACCATGATACAATTGTTTGCAAAAGATCAAATGGGCAATAATTGAGCCAATATCAACACAAGCACAACAAACCATAACCTATTACAAAAACTCCACCTATGCACTAAGACTTAACACATAGCACAATGCATCAGGGTGAACCATCACTATCAACCCCTAACGTAGTGCCATTTTGTAGCTAACTAGGGTCCATGACCACCACACACTATACTAACTAGCCATAGCACCACCAAAGCAAACTCGTGCACCATGCAACTTGTTAAGGATCAGTCCCTATCTCACACTATTTCAAACCCCAAATAAATCCAACACATTAAATATGGACCACACACTTACCAACCTTGTGTCAATACACTAAAATAATAAGACCAAAAAGAAATGTTTACTTGTGTAGTACTATACTTAAACAAAAAGATAAAAAAGATGTTAACACGAAGTACACTAAATAACCACAAAATTCTTATCGAAAATAAACCATCTAATGTCTACATGCATTTAATACAAACCAAAACATTCATATTTTCTACAATGTTTTAGTTTGTAACGTTTATCTTTCAATATATTATTTATATGAGACTTTAATAAAGAACCAAGTCAGAGTATAAGAACACCCACTGCATTTATTGCAAACATTATTTCACGTATTTCTCTAACTTATATTGTATTATCTTTCTGCACCACTTATGGAGTCAAAAGAATAAAGGTGTAACTATCACTACTCTTCCTTCGAGAAAACTTACATAGCATTAAAAGTTTTTATTTTTTATTCATTAAATAGCTGGGTCCTATGGAACCAAAGAAGTTTGGTTAAGAAAGAATAATTGAATTTTGAGCTCAAAAAAACATACCATAATATTTTTCTATAATGTTATCATCATTATACTCAAAACTATATATTGGTTTAACGAAAAAAATTTATCTATATATTCAAAATTAGACATAGCTCTTAAGTGATCAAAAGGTAAATAAGGATTACCTTATATGATCTTTTAAACCTTTATCTCTTCAAAATTACATGTTTAACTAACAAAGGGTTGATGTATACTTTTTGAGATCATAACTTCAATTTTGAATTAGGACAAACACTCTTTAAAGTTTAATAAAATTACACATGATATTAATTTTTTTTATACATTATTTTGACCTCCTTCAATTCATTTAGCTGTATAAATAAAATAGAGGAAATTCATGCTAAGAAAAACAACATATAATGTGCCCTTATATATATTAAGGGAGATTTGCATATATATAGCAAAGGAAAAATGTCATATAAAAGTTTGTTAAATCTGAAGTGGTATGAATGAAATTTGCGCTAAATATTATTTTTATTTCACGGACAAGACAGTTCTTTCAATAAAGGGAAATAATTAAATACTTATAATTAATTAGGAGAGAAATTAAAAAATATTAACAATGAGAAATATTATAATTATAACTCTAATAATTAAAATTTTAAAAATTATTAATGAGGTATTTTTTTCATACTCTATACATATAATTATCAAATTTAAAATTATAAAAAATTACAATTTTAGTGAATGTAATCTTAGTAAAGAAATATATATCTAATCGTGAATGCTGTTTATTAATTATAAATTTCATATTATTAAATTATTTATTATGATGCATTCAATTATTTAAAAAGACATTAAAGCTATAATCTTTAATATTTCGGTTATTGAATTTTAAATTTAAAAAAAGTATGAGTTTAATAATAATAAAATATATATATTGATTATAAACTATAGTTATTATTTTTAAAACTTTATATTTTTAAGTTATTTAATATGATTTTTATTAATAGTTTAATAATATATAATTAGTAAGAAAAGATATTAAAAAAAATATTAAGCAGCAGAAATATTTAAAAAATTAGTTTTAAAAATATTAAATTGTAACTTATAATACTTCATATAATTATTAAGTTTTAAAAAGATAAAAATATCACTTAAATAATAGTACAATATAATTTTAGTGATTATAATCTCTGTAAAGAAACAAATTTAATTGAAATCTCTCTTTATTATTTTTAATATTTATATTATTAAATATTTATTATGATGCATTTAATTATTTTAAAAAATTGAGCTATAATATTTAATATTTAACATAATTATTGACTTTTAAATTTATAAAAATTTAACTTAACAAGGAAAACTATAAACTTTCTAAAGAAAAAAAAATTCCAATCTCATTAATTTTAAAAATTTATATTATTAAATTATGTATTGTGATGTCTGTTAATTATTTTGACAACGTATAACATTAACTAGAAGAGAGATTAAAAATATTAATGATGAGAAATATTTTCGTTATTAACTTTAATTAGTAATTTAAAAAATATTAAAACTATGACTTTAAATCACATTTTTCTTAAATTTAAAATTATAAAAAATATTATGTAAATAATAAAATATAATTCCAATTAGTAAAGAATTATATTTAATTATAAACTCTCCTTTATTAATTTCACAATTTATATTATTAAATTTTTTATTATATTGAATTTAATTATTTTAAGAAATTATTAACTCTATAGTTTTTAATATTTTGTAAAACTATATTGAGTTTTAAAATTATAGAAAAATATCACTTTAATAATAATAAAGTATGATTTCTAGTGAATATAATTTCAGCAAAGAAAATTTTTTAACAATGAACTCCACATATTAATTTTAAAAATTTACATTGCTAAATTATTTATTTGGATGTCTGATAGTTGTTTTAAAAACATGATTTTCAATCAAAATTATATCATTAAAATTTACAAGTAAAGAAAGTAAAACATTATATTTTATGTAAATACTATTAAATATTAATTATAAATGTTTTTAATGTTAAAATAATATTTAATTTTTTTGTACATTTAATTGATATTTATTATATATTAAAAGTGATGACTTTTAATTAATAGTATAAACTATATATTTATAATAATAAATAATATTTTTAAAAATAATCATTAAAAATAATTAAATTAACTCTCTTCATTATTGATATTACATTTCAATCTTTTTCTTATTAATGTTTCACTACGTTACTTCTTTCTCTTAATTAATATAATAATCTTTTTTTTAGTTACTACGAGAAATTATTATAATTCTGATTATTTTTTATATAATATGTAATTCTATATCATTAGTTTTTTTATTAATTAAAATTTTTAATCATATGTTACATGAAAGTTAATTGAGATAATGGACATGAAATAGTCTGGAATAAGGTAATAATTTCTCGAATTATATATTATACCAAGCATGAGACACGCACTTCTCAAATCCAACTCAGTCTACATTTCATTGACTATGTAACAAGCTACGTGTCTTCAAGTATATGCAACAGCTGAGCTAAGCCGCCTCTACAGCATGACATGAGCCACACATGCAAAAGCATTGCCCAAATATGTGCCAAGTGAGAAGTTTTGCCGCACCAAAACTCGTTATAAAAATCACTCATCATCACTTCTCAACCGTCTTTGTCGTTTTCATTCTCACCTGACATGCATCATTCAATTCAATCTTTACAAATTAAAAGAAGAAGAAATAAATAAATAAATAAAAGGGCTCTCTCTCATCTCATTCTCATATGTGTTCAGCAAGCATTCAACATGCAGCCGAGACAGAGAAAGACATCGACGGTGGTGGGAGAAAGAGAAGCAATGGTGGCATGCAGCGACAAAAGCATGAAAATCGGGGCGACGATGTGGGACTTGGAAACGGGAGAAAAACTGCTTCACATACCAACCTGTGCCTCGCCACCTTTTGGCTTCTTGTGCTTGAGAAATCGCTTCCTTGTGGCATCTCAATTAAACAAACACGGGTCTGTGGGTGACGGAGCCATTGTAGTTTGGCTCTTCAACAAGGTAACGTTTTCTCACTCCTCAAACTCCTATCCCAACATGCTTTTATTTGTTTTTAATTTGATTTTTTTTAAATATATATTCTAAAACATTGTCCAAACAAACTGCATCTTTTCCTTTCCTTTCTCGTTGGCTCGATCACCTTAGGGTCCTCGTTGGCGTGTACTTCATGCTCGAGGAACTAATTGATAACTATACATGCTTTATTTGTTCATCCAAAGTTTTGAAAACTATGCGATTGCCATTTTAATGTGCACAATAAGTGGTATTGAATTGAGGAAACAGGATCGAGATTCTTGCATTTTAGGAGTAAATCACATGGTTATTGACAGATTTGTTAAAAAATAAAATCAACTCTTTAAAATTTGTTAAAATACAAGCAAGTGAATTAACAAATTATGGATTTGTTAAAGAATTTAAGCTTAATTTTACTTTTAGTTCTCCTCCTATTATTATTAGGTTATGTGATTTATTTGGATTGGACACTAGACCAATTCACCGTTTTTTGGTTGGATCGACTATTCACCTATTTTGATCTGATTTTCAGTACAATGCAAAAATCTTGCACATATAATGAGGCGTTGATAGCGTGCATATAAAGTTCATTTAATGTCATTTGTATTTAAAAAAGGATTAGTCTTTGATAATTGATTTTTTTGGTCAATTACTAGGAAATCGGTTTCTATTTTGGTTGGTAAAATATGTTCAACACTTTTGTAAAACAGAAAAATCTTTATGTTTGATTTTTAAATTGGTTAAATAAGTGATCAAGGATTTCTAGTCTCTAAATTGCAAATTTCTAGGAATAGTCTTGTTTTAACATATTTACCAAGCATTGCCATGTACTTGATGTAATGTTCTAATAGTTGTAATGGAGTAGCAGAAAAAAACATAGGATAATATAATTGTTATTGATTCTCAAATCAAAAAATGACATGTGAATACTTTTTCTCTAGCAACATATTCTAAATGGAGGCTATTTAATTTTAGGAAAGAAAACCGTCATACATGAGAGACAATCATGTTTTAGTTGGGGAGGATAAAGGTATCTCTTTGAGTATTTAATGCAGCTGTATACCTAGGGCTCGAACTTTAGACCATTGGTTAAACTAGAATAACCCTACGCCAGTTAATCCACTTGCTCGATGGTTTCTCCATCACAGTTTAAGAATTGATTCAAATTTCAAAAAATTAAATATGAAATAAATGTACCATAATCAATGTTATTTCTATACATGCGCATGCAAAGTCAGCTTTAGTTAATACATGATAGAAATTTTTGAAACGTATCATTTTTTTTAGTATTATTGAATTTTCTAAGCTTGTTTATGTTTTTAAGACACATCATGAAAATCTTGAGTTTCATTGCGTTATTAAAATCATCTGATTGTGAAAAATAAAATTCATTATCTCTATTCATATTCATATGACCCTTTTAACCACTTCACATGAATTGAGAAATTTAGTTTGTGATAATAAATTTGTCAACAAGTTGTATACAATCATATAAATACATAGGATAAAACTTAAATTAAGTTTCTTATATAATTGTTATTGACTTCTTAAATCAAATAATGACATGTGAATACTTTTTTTCTAGCAACATTTTCTTAATGGAGGCTATTTAATTTTGAAAAAAAAAACTTCATACATGACCCTAATTTAAATTTGGTTGGACTTTAAAATCTTGAATCTTTTCCATCACAATATAAGGATTGATTCGAATTTCAAAAGATTAAATATGAAATAAACACACCATAGTTAATGTTATTCCTTTATAGGCACATGCATAGTCAACTGTAATTAATACAGGATAGAAACTTTTAAAACGTATCATATTTTTTTAGCAGTGTTGAATTTTCTAAACTTCTATGTGTTTTTGAGACACTTCATGAAAATCTTGAGTTTCATTGCGTTATTAAAATCATCTGATTGTGAAAAATAAAAATTATTATCTCTAGTTGTATACATAGAACCCTTTTAACCACTTAATAAGAATTAAGAAATTTAGTTAGTGATACTAAATTTGTAAGCAATTTGTATATGATAACATAAATACATAGGATAAAACTTAAATTAAGTTTCTTATATAATTGTTATTGAATTCTTGATTCAAATAATGACATGTGAATACTTTTTTTCTAGTAACATTTCTTAATGGAGGCTAATTAATTTTGAAGAAAAAAAATTCATACATGACCCTAATTTAAACCTGATTGGACTTCAAAATCTTGAATCTTTTCCATCACAGTTTTAAGATTGTTTTAAATTTCAAAAGATTAAATATGAAAAAAAGGCACCATAATTAATGTATTCCTGCATAGGTGCATGTAAAGTCAATTCTAATTAATACAGGATATAAATTTTTGAAATGTATCATATATTTTTTAGTATTATTGATTTTTTTAAAACTTTTTTGTGTTTTTAATTAAGACACTTCATGAAGATAATGAGTTTCATTGCATTGTCAAAATCATCTAATTACGAAAATTATAAATTATTATCTCTGGTTGTATACATAGGACCCTTTTAACCACTTTATAGGAATTGAGAAATTTAGTCAGTGATACTAAATTTGTCAACAATTTGTATACGACCAAATAAATACATAGGACAAAAATTAAGTTTCTTATATAATTGTTATTGACTTCTTAACTCAAACAATGACATTTGAATACTTTTTTTTCTAGCAACATATTCTAAATGGAGGCTTGTTAAATTTGGAAAATAAATTCATACATGACCCTAACTTAAACCTAGTTGGACTTCAAAATCTTGAATCTTTTCCATCACAGTTTAAGGATTCATTCGAATTTCAAAAGATTAAATATGAAATAAACGCACCATAATTAAGTTTATTCCTACACAGGCGCTTACATAGTCAACTCTAATTAATATAGGATAGAAAATTTTGAAATATATCATTTTTTAGTGTTATGGAATTTTCTAAACTTGTTTGTGGTTTTAAGACACATCATGAAAATAATGAGTTTCATTGCATTATCAAAATCATCTAATTATGAAAATTAAAAATCATTATCTTTGGTCGTATACATAGGACCAATGTTTTTAAAACTGAACCGGTCATTAAACTGGTCAAGGCATTGATTCAAGGTTCAATGGTTCAACCGGGGTTGAACCGTGGTCGAACCGGTATTAATAAAATAATAATAATAATAATTAAATAATACATAAAAAATTAAAAAAAATAATATCATAACTTTATAATATTAAAAACTAAAAATGAAATATAATTTTATAGGTTCTTAACATATACAATACCTAAAAAAGTTCAAATTAAATATGTCATAATACTTAAGGCTAAGTTTTAATAATACACATCAATATTTATTAATAAAAACAAGTTTATATTTAAAATGAAAAAGAAAATGACAAATATTTTAGGTTGATTTTCTTTTTTTTTAAAGAAAAATCATCAAAATAATATTTTATTAGATATTTTTTATTGAACCACTACGAATCGGTTTTTATCGATTTTTGACCGGTTCACTGGTTCATAGACCGATTTTTTACCTGGTCAATTTTATGATTTAATTGGACCAAACATAGGACCAGTTCACCGGTTTTTCGGTTGAACCGGTCGGTCCGGTCCAGTTTTTGCAACTATGCATAGGACCCTTTTAACCATTTCATAAGAATTGAGGAATTTAGTTTGTGATACTAAATTTGTCAACAATTTGTATAATTTTTCTTGAATTACCCCTAAACTATTGGAATTCTATTATTTTAATTGTTTTTCAACAAATTAACTAATGTATCTCTACTCAAGAGTATGTTTGAAAAAAAAATAATGCAGTGAACTATTTAGAGGGGTCTTATAAAAAGGATCAAAACCGTAAAGACAAGAAACAAAACACAAAAAAATGGATTGAATTGTGTTTTGTAAATCTTTTCACAAAATTTTCTTAAAAAGCAAAACTGTTTAAGCATAGTTGTAGCAAAACATAAGGTTTACATGGAAGTAGGATGAAATTTCGTCCTATAAAGCGTTCAACGAAAGTAAACCTAGTTTTATAAAAACTTTTTATGAGAAATTGAAAACATTCTGATCATAATATCAACTTGTCTTCTTTTAAAGGTTAGTATAAACACAATTTAAGACAGATAGGGTTAGGAGAAGATCACAATTCATAGTATTTATCCTCATTCATTCACCAAGGCTACATTTAACTTTAGCCAATATTTTTTACTATATTAACAATTGTTTATAAGGAAAAACTTATTTCCTCACACATTTGTCTGTTTATACACAATCCTAAGTTTTTTTTTTTTTGTAGAAACCAAATGTATTCTCCATTAGCGGCTAAGAGTGGCAACTTAAAAAATTAAAATGACATTTAGGTCGAAGTTTCAAACAATACATAATAGTGTCTATTAATAATAACAAGTTTACACCTAGAACCAAAAAGAAAATGACAAATACTTTAGATTGGTTTTTCATTTAAAAAAAAATTCAAAATGATGTTGCATTAAACATTTTTCATTAATTTGTTGTGAACTGATTTTGGCCTTTTTTTTACTAGTTTTTACCGATTTTCTATTTTTTGACCGATGTTTCTCAAGGTCGATTATGTGGTTTATTTGGACTGGACACTATACAAGTTCATCGATTTTTCCGTCAGACTAGTCGGTCTGGTATAGTTTTCAAAACATAGATAAATATAGAGAATATTGCTTGAATGATTAAGTATTAAATGATGTGGACGTTAACTTCTTCATAGCAAATTGGTACGAGTGGTGTCTATTTATAAACTATTGAAATTGAGACGTTGGAGGGAAACTTGATTTAGCAGAGGAATCTATAATTTGAATGTTGATGTTTATTAAATACAACATTTAATGTCTTTCCCTTTGTTCTTGATGTTCTGACTTGGAGGTGTGTTTTGTCCCATGACTTTTTATACTTTGGTTACACAGTAGGTAAAAGTTTCAATTCCAACGATTGATGCTTTGACATTCTTGAAAATACATTTTGTTCTTATCCACTTTTATTTCAAACACGCACTAGTGATCGATGTCTTCAATGTTTTGTCTCTTATGAGCTTGTTAAAAGACACTTTAAAGCTTGTGAAACTGCTTGCTTGGCTTCTGATTCTTCAAACTTGTATGATGAAACTATTGTGATTTCAACCACAATTCTTAGCACTAATGAACAGGAACATAGGAAAATATATCAAATTATTTTCACTCAACTAAGACTGAAACTTGTATTGCTTGATGAAAAGGATGCCTAGCCAACTCTTGTCTGTCTTTTTTTGGAAATGCATATATGTTGCAAATACATATATTTTCAATCTTACAAAAATACAAGGAAACTTGTCTTCTTACCATTGCCTGGGAGTTTTTTTGCTGAATATGCTAGTTAATTGTTCCCTAACTTGAAGTTTGCAATGTACCAAAAAAAAAAATGGTCCTTGTGTGGTATGTCTCAATGGCATAAGGTACATGCTTAGGGAAATGGATCCTATCATGTTAAACTTTGACATTTATCTCACGTCATAAGCTTTCAAAAATCTTGATAAGACTCCACTTCAATATTTATGAAGAAAGAGAGTGAGACATAAAATTTTCATATGACAAGGTCATGTGAAATTTTGTCAAGAGAGGATCCTTTCTCATATGTTTAGAAGCTTCATGCCTTTGGCCGGGTGTCAACATGGAAGGGTTATTTTCCTCAACATCTAGGTTTGAGCCTAGACCCCTTATCTCTGCTTTAATAGTTACAAAGAAAAAAGGTAAATGGTTAGGATTCAATGGTCTTGCTGTTGTATAATGACCAAATATACCACTGGATAACTGGATATGGCTTATTAACAAATATTACCCTATGTAGAATAAGGGAATTATTGGCAAAAAGCAGTGGTGCTTACTACTTTCAAGTTTCATGTCATGATTACCATGGCAAATCAATAATTTCATGGAAGTATCTTATTATCCTACATTTTAAAAAGTTATAATTATTTTTATGCCAAAAATTCCATTTTTACTTTTATGTTACTGTTTTCACTTTTCAGCCTCAACAGCCACTTTTGAATTACACAGTGGAGGTTGTAGGACCACTTTCTTGTACAAATGATGGCATATACCTTGTGGGAGGAGCTTTGTCTGGAAATGCTTATCTCTGGGATGTATGTATGACCACCTTAAAAACCTATGTCCTCAATTAGTAACTTTCGGTTCATCAATATGTTTTTATTCATATCATCATATGCATATTGCCCATATATTAATTTTGACTTCAATTGATTGAACTTTGCCAACTTTTGGTCATAACATTCATTAGTATGAGCTTTCATGTGAGATTTAGATGAATACCTGTTTTTGGTAAAATTTTGACATGTTTACTGTGAATTGTAGGTGACCAATGGAAAATTGTTGAAGACTTGGAGGGCTCATTATAAATCTTTAAACTGCATGCTATTTTCAGATGACAATTCTCTTCTTTTTTCTAGTTCAGATGATGGTATGATCTGTGTTTGGTCCATGATTAGGTAAAAGGCTAACTTTGCTTTTCCTGGACAACTTTACCTTCACAAGTATATGTAATAGAACAAATATTAAACACCTTTAAATTGATGCATTTGTTTTATTTGATTTGATGGAAGTCTGTTAGATGTAGAAGAAATGAGAAGCTCGCCACCTTCATTACATTGTTTGTTAGGGCACATGTCATCCATAACAGGTCTTTTAACTACACCCAACAGTTTCTTCTCAATTTTAGTGTCAAGCTCCCTTGATGGCACATGCAAGGTGATGAAATTGTGCATTAAAATTCTTACTCCTACAAACTGTAAGATTTTCATGAGATTGCTTTATAGATGAGATTTTTCGTGTATTATAGGTTTGGGATTTTATCTCAGGAAGGCTTATGCAAACTCAATTTTATCCTTTTGCAATAACTTCCATCGCCATTCACCAAAAAGAAAGGCTTTTGTTTTGCGGAACAGAAAAAGGAACAATAATCGTCAACAAGCTAGATATTGGTCAGGAAGAAGGTCCTTTCATTGTCACTGTAGGCCAACCACTTGAATTGAAAGGACACAAGTAATATATAGTGCTTAGAGCTTCTCATTTTGCATTATTTATTGAGGATATAATTTCATCACAACATATATGATTAGAAGCTGTGTATAAAGTAAAAAAAAAGTACTTATTTTTTGAACTTTTTGTGAGTTATCATTTGATAATTATTTCCCAAACATGTAAATTTCAAGATTCTAAAGCTACTTCTATTCATACAAAATTAGATGTAGGTGTTGGAATGTTTCAAATGCCTTGTTATAAAACCAATCCATTTAGTATTAGAGGGCAATCTCCTTTGAGTGATAAAGTTTTGGTCGTAAGATTCCAACCTAAATTTGAGTTATGTTCACACAATGAGGTTGAATATAATCAACTTAAATTTTTGTCAACTATGTAGTGGAGCCATTACTGCTTTGACCTCCTCTCAGGCAGGCCTAATATCTGCATCTGAAGATTGCACGATCTGCCTCTGGGATATCTTCAGTTGGGAAATCATTCGAAGGTTTAGTCTTCAAAAAGGTAATATAACTTGTCCAGTTATGTTTTTGTACTTACCTCTTTTATGGCAGAGGAAGTTGATAGTCATTTAAGCATGTATAAAATATTTCTTGGGGCAAAATGCAATCTCAAAGATCATCTAATATGCATTTACACAAATGCCAGTTTGTAAAAGCTCTTAATAATGTTGATCAATGTTTTAGAACAAAGTTACAAATGTACACATTAAGTTGTTGATTTTATTAACTGTAGGGAAAGTAACTAATCTTGTGGTAGTTTCACGGTCCTCTTTGCTCCCTACATCAAACCACAGGAGAGTCTCAAATCAATATTATGTTTCTCCACTTGACAAGTATCCTCAGCTGATCAACTCATTCAAAGGAACTACCACTCTCCTTTCCTTATGTCGACACCCCAGAGGAAACCAAACCTGCATTAATTTGAGAAGTACTGGTTTATTGAGACAGAGGAATTCTAGTTCACAGGTTTTTCCTCTTTCCCTACATAGCCTTCATTTCTTAACACAAACAGTATAATAATTTTATATGATGCATTCCAGTGTAACCTACATGTAGCATTATGGTATTGCAACTTACACATGAATAACTATTACTTGATCCCTCATAATTCACCCCACCCTCTAAATCCCAAGAAAACTAGAATATTTGTATAGTTAGAGATATAGGAAACTCAAACAGGAGATTATTATAAATTGTTGTAATGTGTTTTGGCTTTATATGCATGTTCTCAGCAATTGCCAAGGTGTTGTTTTTCATTGTTATTTCTTTTGGGCAGAAAGCAGATGTGCCTATGGCCATGGCCGTACAAATGAAAGTGGAAACAAATATAGAGAGTTGTGTATGGGCGATAAATATGGCAAAGCATGTCATGGTGATAAACAGGCAGTTGCAATCACAACTATTGGACTTGATACAACACAGATTGTCTTGTCCAAACAACAACAACTTGCAGAAAACTAGTAGAAAAAAGCTCACAATTCAGAATTTGGTACAGGAAGAGGAAAATCAGAAACCTTAGCTAAATATTTTTTAAAGAGTCATTTGTATTTTTCCTTATATCGCATATGAACTTAAGGTCTTCATCTCCAAAATCAAATAACTAGACCTTTGCTTCGGGTTGTTTATGTTCCAAATGTGTGGTAACAAATTATTAAATGAATAATATAAGTCAACATAAACAACATTAAAGAGTGCTTTTGAATTTTATTATATTACCACATATCTTGGTTGGTTATTGTTATTATATTTTTAATTCTTATAAGTGATATTTATTTTAAATTTTATTATATATTAATTTTATGATACTATTCCAATTTCGTAGATGTAGGAAAGAATTTAATAATCTACCTTATCCACCTTATATATTAAATGAAAATAGCTATCTTGAACGAGAGCGTTTTTAGTTGCTATTCTTCAACAGAACGTTTTTAGCTGTCATTCTTCAATGGGAGCATTTTGAGGAATTTTTAACCTCTTATGTCTTTCTTTTTATCATTTTCAATATCTTTAGTTTTAAATTAAATTTCAATATATTTTTTTAAAAAACTTTATCAATAATTAAGAATTAACATTATATTACAATAATTTTTTATTATAAATTTTAATTATAATATAATTTATATATTAAGAAGTATTTATTTATTATAAATTTAAATTATATAAAATAAATATTTATTATGTGCAATTATATATATTTTAAATTAAAAAATTATAAAATGAAATTAAAATGAATGTTGCGTGTAAAAAAATGTGTTACTTTTTTAATTTTTATTTTTTACTGTTTGTGTTGTGTTTTGATCCATTTTTTATATCTGTTTTCGTTTGAAAGGTGAAAATGGGACCTCTTGGAGAGCTAGAGACAACTCCCAGCACAAACGCTGGATGCTAATTGTCAAACATTGCAGTGCATGTTTGGATTTTACATGGAAGAGTTCAAAAGTATTTTTATTCTAAAAGCAATAATTTTTTTCTTCATTTGTGTATTAAATTTCACAAGTTTACATTGGAATTTGTAAAAATATTTTTCAAACTTTAACCCAAAGATAACCGTACTCTAAAGCAAAATGATGACTGGCTGAATCTAACGGTAACAACTGGTAGTTATCATCTAAGAACTCATTTAGTGATCAGGATATGATAAGATAGGATAACTCTCAATTAGAGCTGGATATACGGGCCACCCTGCCTGTTTAGGCCCAGCTCGCAAAAGTCTACAAAATAAATGGGCTGGGCTAGGCCCGCTTGAAAGATAAACGGTCCTGAATTTTGAGGCTCGCATCCGGCCAGCATAGCCCGTGGGCTAACGGGCCAATTCGTGGCCCGTGAAATAAATTACAAAAATAATTTTATAAAAATGCAAAAAAAACAATAAAAATAAAAATAAAAATAAATGACAAATACACCAAAAAATAAAAACAAATCAATTTCAAAGTCTAATATGCTAAAAAACCATCTAAACCAAAGATCTTACATGTTAAATAAACCATCCAACACAAAATATGAAATATAAAGTCTTAGATTCAAAGTATCAAGCATAAAATAAACTATCCATAAAAGCCCTTGGATAGGCCTGTAAGCCCGTAGATAAATTTGCTTAAATTGTAGTTTAAACGGTTCGGGCTTAAAAGTTTGCACTCTTAAATGGACCATATTTTTAGGGTTGTAGCTTGCACAAGCTGCGGGCTACATGGGTGGCCCGCGGGCCTTGGCCCATATGCCCAGCTCTGCTCTCAATCCTATTGTAATTTATTGTTTGTTGTGTCAATAGGATATAATAATGTTATTCTATTATGTTGCTCTAGTATATTTCTTATCTCGATGGAGGAGTTGAGTTAGGAAACAACATGATAGGATAAGCTCTCTCTCCCCCTCTCTTTATAATATATGTATATATATATATATATATATATATATATATATATATACATATATATATTATAATATATTTTTTACAATATAACAAAATGTATATAATAAATATAATATATTGTAATATATATTAATTTATATATATATATAATAATAATAATTATTTTGACAAGTAAATTTAAGGTATACTATTAATTAAAATATTAAAAATTAAAACTATTCAAATATTTTTTAAAATAAAATTATTTAATAATTATTATAATTTTAAAAATCATATATAATTCTTTTGATAATTTTAAGAAAATAAACTACATGAATAAAAAATATATTGTATAGTTTAGTTAAAATTGTATTTTTCTGTAGAAATTAAAAAATTAAATTAAAAGTTACTTTTAGAAAATTATATGTAATTTTACGAAATAGTAATTTTGTCATTTGAATATAATTTATATTTTATCCTATCGTTATCTGGTTTATCTTCTAGTATGCACCAAACATTATATAAAATTATAGTTTATTCTGCTCTCATACTATCCTGTTTTTATCCTACTCTCATATCATATCATATCTTATTCTATCTTGACCACCAAACAAGTCATAAAGATACAATTTTTTTAAACTGTATTTTATTTTATAATTTAATATATTTTATTTTCTATTCTCTGTATATATTCTCTATTCTTTATTTTTAAATGGCGGGTTGGAGTGGTATGGATGAGGTCATAGGTTCTAACCTCAATGCAATCATTATGCCAAAAAAATAATTAAAAAATAGAATAGTTGTTTTGAATAAGAATGTTTTTAAAAGTTATTCTTCAATGAACGTATTTTTAGACATTTTTTTTAACCTCTTATGCTTTTCAATCTATCCTTTTTATCTTTATTAGTATTTTAATTGTATAATGCATAAAATAAATATTTATTTTATATAATTAAAATTTATAATAAATAAAAACTTTTAAATATATAAATTATATTACAATTAAAATTCATATTAAATAAATATTTTTGAACACATAAATTATATTTTAGATTTATGATAAACAAGTTATATTATGATATAAGGTTATTTTTAATTCTTGATAATTTTTTAAAAAATATTAAAATTCAATTTTAAAAATTTCTTTATATATAAATTAGAATAACTAACCTAACTAATCCTTCTCCTACTAGGTCAACTCATTTTAGGGGAAAAGTTGTACCTCTAGTCATGACTTCATTTCCAAACTAGGGATTGAACCCTAGTCCTTAGTTAAGGGAAATAAGTACCGAACCGCTTGTGCCAATAACCTTCAGTGTCATTTTTTTGTTTTTTTTAATTCATAAAAACACAATAATTTATTTAGTTGTAGTAATTAAGGTGATTATAACAAGTATATATTTTGATTTAATTAATCAATTAAATCACTAAATCTTAAATAGATTTGATTTCATAGGCTAAATTACACTTTTGATCCTTTTATAATTCTCAATTCGTGATTTTGATCACTATATTTTTAATTTCGTGATTTTAGTCCTCCAATTTTTAAAAATTTACAATTTTGGTCCCCTTATTTTATTTCACAATTTTAGTCCTCCAATTTGTAAAAATCTACAATTTTAGTCCCTCTATTTTTAATTATGTGATTTTAGTCCCCTAATTTTTAAAAATCTATAGTTTTGCTCCAACCGTTATATGTTCATTTGTTGTCCATTAGTACCTTGACATTAACTATCATGTGGCATTAAATGGAATACGTAGCAGATAATATTTAACAAACTAATGCCACGTCATAGTTAATGTTGAAACATTAATGGTCAACAAGTGAACATTTAATAGTTGGATCAAAATTGCAAATTTTTAAAAACTAGGGGACTAAATTTGCAAAATTAAAAATAGGGGACCAAAACTGTAAATTTTTAAAAATTGGAAGATTAAAGTTACAGAATTAAAAATAGGAGAACCAAAATTATGAATTTTTAAAAATTAAAGGACTAAAATCGTAGAATTAAAAATATGAAGACCAAAAGTGCAATTTAGCCTTTTATATAATATGGTAATCAATTTATTAAATAAATAATTATAGTAATTAAGGTGATTGTAGTGAGTATATATTCTTATTTGAAATAATTAATTAAGGCAATTATGATAAACAAGAACATATATAATATTTTAATTAAGTTAATAAAGATTATTTTTAAATTAAAGTAATGAGATTATTTTAAATTAATTAGAATAATTATATCACACACGCGCGCGCGCACACACACACACATATATATAGATATATATATATTGGTCATAATTATTATATGATGAATTATCTCACAAATCAAAATCAATGAATACTGAGAATTTATTATCTCACCAATCAACATCTCTTTATATTATTTTAGTATGCCTTTTAAATTTTTGAATCTTGTAAATAATCATCATATTAATTCTTTTCTTCCAAAATTATTTTAATATCAATTTGATTATTAAATAACAAATCAATTAATGAATAATATTTTGACTTGAATCAAATCAAATTCTAATTAAAATATGTGTGTGTTTGGTTAGTAAAAAATCAAATCTATTAATGAATAATATTTTGACTTAAATCAAATCAAATTATAACGTGTGTGTCTGATAAAAAAGAAAATGAGACATAACCATTTGGTTTAATGTGTGTCTATTAAAAATGAAAGGGAGATATGACCATGTGGTTTGTACTCAATGGATTCAAATTAATGCTTAAAATCAAATTAATTTATATTTAGAATTATAATCAAAATATAAAACATATACAAATAAACTAATAAATTAATAAATTTAAAATAATAAATAAAATATAAGTAAATTATCTAAATTTTTATAAAAATATATTTATTATTTTCAATCAAATACAAATTTATCAATGTAAATCATGTCACATCTCAACATGAAATTAATTATTTTTATTATTTTTTAAATTTAAATTTCAAAATTTTATAATCATCACATTGTTAGTCACCGTTTTGCTTCAGGGTGTAATTGGCAATTGGCATCCAGCGATTGCGCTCGGCAGCTGTCTCTAACTCTCCAAGAGCTCCCCTTTTCACTTTCCAAACGAAAACAGAAATAGAAAATGGATCGAAACATAAACAGTAAAAAATAAAAAATAAAAAATAAATTTATTAATTTTTACAATAATTATCTTAAAAATTATATTAATGAAATTTTTTGATTCATTGTAAAACTTTTTACACTCACACGGCACATAAAAAGCACGAAATTAGAATAAAAATAGATTTTAACTTAAAATAAATAACATGAAATTAATGTAAAAAAACAATGTAAAGGACTTAGGAAACGTCAAAATTACAATAATGACTGGCATAAAGCCGTGACTTCAAACCCTTGACGCCGCTCTTTCTCCTGCAATAAACATATGAACACGCTCACACTCACTCACTGTACTTGTGTCCCTGTCAGTTGTGTAACAATGGCTCAGTTGAAAGCATCTCCTGCGTGTTCATCCCCCGTCACTACTCCTTCCCTACATACAACAACAGGTGTCCTTTTTTGTAATTTTGCTTCTATTTCGAATTCCAATTTCTGCATCACTCTCTTGCATAAAAGCATCTCCTGCGTGTTCATCCCCCGTCACTACTCCTTCCCTACACACAACAACAGGTGTCCTTTTTGGTGATTTTGCTTCTATTTCGAATTCCAATTTCTGCATCACTCTCTTGCATAAAATGTTTATGTTTTGAACGATGATAAAAATTGAAAAACTCCAAGTTTTAAATGCTAACAAATCTCGGTTAGAGAAACTCTCCCTTAATTCACTTTCATTGACGTTGTAAGGTTTTCTCGAGTTTAGACTTTAGAGGATTTGAAGCACCCGCACAAAGGGAAATCATTGTGTATGCTTAACAGTTTTTTTTTTTCTTTCACTTGATCTCTATTTGCAGGGCACCTTCTGTATCATCAGTTCTGGAAGCCAAAGCCTTCGTCATTCAAAGAGGTGATATTTAAAAGCTTAAACTTTAATCTTTACAAACACACACGTGTCCTTACTTTGAGCATTTTTTATTTTTGGGATCTGTGTTTTGGAGGGTGCTATGTTGGCCTTATTTTGGTATTTTGGATTTCTGTGCTGTTTGTAGTTGGGGCTAAGAACAAGCGTTGGTGCCAATAAACTTCAAGGTGAGATTATTTTGTCTCAACTTCAGCCCCATTTCCCACCCATTGGAAACTTTACCTGGATGGCATTACCTTTATTCACTTGATTTATAAACTCAACTTACAAGAGCTTTTCATCTTGGGTTAATTATAAGATCTCTATTGATCTTTGAACTAAACTGACACAATGGGGGTAATAACAGCAATAGACCAATAAGTTTATGAAGGGGTAATTTGTGGCTTCTTAGAGTGTGTTTGGATGTAGAAATTTAAATGAGTAATTCAATTTTTGTAATGAATTTAAAATGATAGAATATTTAGAAAGAATTTGAAATTTTAATATTTTTATCAAGTATTTTGATTAATTTAAACAATAGAATTTGAAATTCGACTAAAAAATAAAGAATTTAAAATTCTGACCTTCCCTTTCGCTAATTACTACGCTCTGCTTGTTCTTTATCTCTCGCTGGTATGAACCAGGTTTGTCTCCCTTACTCTCTCATCTGTGTGCATTTCATCTCTATCGGATATAGGGTTTGTTGCTTCAATTTGTGTTTTATTTTTGATTTCATTGATTTGTGTTTTGATTTCGATTGCATTGATTTTGATTTCTTGGTATGCTCATTGATTTTGCTTCAATTTGTGTTTAGATTTTGATTTCATTGGTTAAATTCCTATTAACGGGAATTATCAGAAATGCTATTGACTACCACTTCAGAGTGCAACAAATTTTGGGGAAAGGGAGATGTCTTGTCCTTCACAGAACTCTCCTTTCAAAAAATGAGCTTGTAGTTGAAAGAAACTAATTGCTTGCTTTACAGCATTTCAGTTGTCTTTTTGACTTTCCTTGTCCTTTTTCTGTACTCCCCTCTCATTTAAAGCCAAGAGAATGGCCATCAGACCATAAGCATTTTTCCCTCATTAAAAAGTTCTTGATGTGTTATAAGAGTAAATGTAAAATAGAATAAAACAAATAAAAAGGAAAGGTCTACATTCTTGATTGTAACTCCAAACAATATTTCACTACAAAAAATAAAATGAAATGAAATTCAAAACCAGTAGTCAGAGTAATCAAGTACTCATTCTCCAAGAACAGCTCCCCATATGTAATTCCATCAGAATATTTTATCTTTTTGAAGTGATCAACCCCATCACAAAATTTATGAAACTTTAGAAAGTTATTTAATGGGTGATAGAGATTGAGTGAAGAAAAAGAAAATTAACCAACATACCTGCAGTAACATGAGGATACGCTCAAGGCCATAAGTAATTTCTACAGATACAGGTGATAACTGATGACTTCCAGCCTGGAGGGAGAAAGAGATGAGAACATGAAAGTAAATGGCATATCTTTTTTTTTCAGCAAAAGAGCATCATTCCAAAGGTTGCATGATAAAAAATGACAGTAAATAGAAAAATCTGTTTTCTTCCCCTTTTTTGATAGAAAAAGTCCGTATGTCTGTTAAGCAGGATATGTCTTCTCTCTAATAAATTTTCTTCTCCATTAAAAAATAATAATATCCAAGCAACAAAACCTACCTGCTGAAAGTAGGTGAATTGAGTAACCTCCATCCCATCCATCCAGATTTCCCAGCCCAAAACCCCAAGCACCAAGAACCTATATACATTTTCAATTAACATATGGATGAGATTACAATTCTATAAGATTTAAAAGACAAAAAAAGAAAAAAGGTTTAAATTGCATTTCAGTAAGCAGCATTAAAAGATTTATAAACCAAAACAATAAATATTACCGGACTTTCCCAGTTGTTGCTTCAATTTGTGTTTTGTTTTTGATTTTGTTGATTTGTGTTTGATTTCATTGATTTTGATTTCATGGTATGCTCATTGATTTTACTTCAATTTGTGTTTCGATTTTGATTTCATTGGTTAAATTCCTATTAACTGAAATTATCAGAAATGCTTTTGACTACCACTTCAAAGTGAAACAAATTTTGGGGAAAGGGAGATGTGAATGTGATTGATTATCAGATTAGAATCCAATATACTTGGTAAGTGCAATCACTTAGTAGTCAGTAACAGTATATTGAGAAGAAAAAAAAGAAGAAAAAAACAGAATTGGTGGGACAATAGGGATACTAGTTGTAACTATGTGGTAGTGATGTTTAGTTAGCAATCCTTAGCTGTTAGTATATCTGTTTGGACATTATTGAAAGGTGGTGCATCAATGGAGAGGAACTACTATAGTAGGCTAGTTGCCGCTAGTAGCCACTTGGATTTTGCTTGGGAAGGCAGGAAAAACAGAGGGATCTCAAGTGCTGGAATAGGTAATCTACTGTTGTCGGGCAAAAGAAGATGAGCATGATTGTGTAGCATTCACTTGTAAGTTGAAATTGTTCTGGAATAGGTAAGAGATTCAAATGCTGGATCAATCTACTGTTTTATTATGTTCTGTAGCGGGTAAATATTGTTACTTGTTGCCTTAATTAATTTGAGAATCTATGCTTTTAAATTTGGTAAATATTTATTGAAAGATGCTGTATGAACATGCATCATGTGTAAGTTTTGGTCCTCACAAGCTAAGCTGATGTAGAAACAAGAGAAAAACAATGTGATGATGGTACTGTTGAGCTTTTCTTTCCAGTCTCCCCTGTTGGCATGCGATGAACTTGTAGTTCTTTGCCAAATCCCTTACCACTATCAATGGCTAACATTGGCCCAGCTAAACTTTGGGTTAGATTCCATATGGCAATGACTTACTAGATGGGATTGGGATCAGCTTGTAGAATACTAAAGTGGCATTTGACGCCATCCAAAAGCATTCATTCACATATACTAGATAACCTTTTTGACTGAGGAGCTACTTTTATATCAGTCAAGAAAAATGATTTTTTTTTTTTTAACAGTTTCAGTATATACTTCAAAGAGGCAGCATTTGCCTTTTATGCAGACAAGTTTAAGTAGACACTTACATGTTGATGAGCTACCTTCACTCCTTCCCAATTCTACCAAGACCCTTTCTCAATTAGCATTCAAGTGGAAAATTTTGGCATGGGAAAACAAGTTTTATTGAATGCTTTTGTCAGCTCAGGATCTTTGCTTTATTACCTTTTTTTTCTTTTTTCCTGTTTCTGCTTTGTAATGACAATAATTCTGTGGATTCCTGGCACTAGTGAGTATTTTAGTAGATAGTTGACTTCAGTTGGTCTTATCTTCATCATTGTGCACACATTATTGGATTTGCATACTTCTCTGATTGGCGGGCTGCTATGATTTTGCATACTTTTCAGTTTCTTTTGGGGACTAATTTTCTGATTTTGTAATGTAATGATTTGTCAGATCTAAATTTCCACTTACGTAATGCTGCTTGTATAGTGCTTGTGTTTCTAGCTGCCTTAGATGGATAGCTGTCTTAATATTTTTGCAGAAGTTATCTAATATTAAAGTAATTTTTGAATTATTAAATATTTAAAAATTGGCTAATGTTTATTTATGGTAAAGTTTAATATTGAAATTTTAATTTTTTAAATATATATTTAAAAAAGAAATTTTGCATATGGTGGAAATTGAATTGCTCTATCCAAACTAAGAATTTGATATACAAGAAATTTGAATTGCATTATCTAAACAAAGTATTTAGGAAATGAAGGAAATTTAATTGAAAGAAATTCAAATTTCCTGAAATCTTAAAATTCCTCATCCAAACACAACCTTAGAATAAGGATGGTTTGTGTTGAAAATACATAAGTTCATTTGAGGCACCTTGTGTTCACTGCTTGATATATTGATTTGGAGCTATTTGATATTTTAGTGTTTGTAATGATATTAAAAATCTCGACATGCAGTTATTAAAGCAGCTGCACACAGTGAAACAGAGGTAGTTTCTGAAACTAAGAAGGGTGGTGGCCTACGTGGAAAATTGAATAAGGTGGTGCTGGCTTACAGTGGTGGCTTAGACACCTCAGTTATTGTTCCATGGTTGAGGTATAGATGTGTGCCCCCCCCAAAACAACCTTTTTTTTTTCCTACTTGTTATAGAAATCCATTGCAAGTTTGCAATATAGGGTATTTCCTTTCCCTTAGCATATATTTTGAAATCTGAATGATAAATACTCAGGGACTTAGAGATAATTTTTTTTTTTTTTTTAAATTACTGATTTCTCTTTAGAAATTAATGTTTAAATTTTTATTAGAATGTGTAAATAGAGATCAGAGACAATTTTGAGATTGTATAAATGATCTGATGGGTTTTAAACTAAAAATTGTTGTAGTTTTGTGGTAAAGCATGGGAGCTAAAATTGGTGATTCTTATTTTTAAGAATTTGGGATGTAAACTGTATATTGAGCAGTGAATATTCATGTCAATTTTACCTCTTAATTGTGTAATTGTATTCTTATTATAATATTTTATTTGATGATTTTGGTGTTGCAGAGAGAATTATGGTTGTGAAGTTGTTTGCTTCACTGCTGATGTTGGCCAAGTATGTTGTGAGTTTTAGAATTCATTTTCTGTAATCAACATTGCTGTGTAAATTATGTTGTTGGAAAAGGTGTTTAAGATTTTAAACTTTTGACTAGGGGAATTACTTTATCCAATTGCTTGTTTAAATGCCACATGTCATAACAAAACTAAATCTTATAGGGTATAAAAGAATTGGAAGGTTTAGAAGCGAAAGCCAAAGCCAGTGGGGCTTGTCAATTAGTGGTAAAAGACTTGAGGGAGGAATTTGTTAAAGATTATGTATTTCCTTGCCTGCGTGCTGGTGCAGTTTACGAGAGGAAGTATTTGCTTGGGACCTCAATGGTCCGCCCCGTAATTGCGAAGGTGCTTCTGCTTGAAGTTTGATATATTCATCTTCCTTGTAAAGCCATTTCTTCTGTTAGCTCTTAATGCAATGTTCATTTTTTGTTTTTTTTTATATTGAAGAAGAATCATAATGACAATGATAGAACGCACTTACACCTCCCCCCCCCCAATATAAACATATATTTATCGATGCCTACTGGCTGATTGATAGGCCATGGTCGATGTTGCCAAAGAAGTTGGAGCCGATGCTGTTTCCCATGGGTGTACAGGGAAAGGAAATGATCAGGCATGTCTTACTATTAGGCTCACAACACTAAATCATGTCAATTATTTTATGCTGACACATTTTTATATAAACTTTTAGGTTCGATTTGAGCTTACTTTCTTTGCTCTGAACCCCAAGCTCAATGTTGTGGCTCCATGGAGGGAGTGGGATATTACTGGGAGAGAAGATGCTATTGAGTATGCTAAAAAGCATAATATTCCTGTTCCTGTGACAAAGACATCCATATATAGCAGGGATAGGAATCTTTGGCACCTAAGCCATGAGGTATGTTTTGCAGTTATATTCAATATAGCTCTAGTTATAGTGTTGAAGTTAGCTATGTCTAATGATTTGTCATTTTCTTTTGGCCTAAGTAGTCACTGAATTTAAGGTCAAAAGTTTGATGATCTTTCAAAGTAATGGATGTAGATTTTCTTATGTTACATTATGGGTGTGTTTGGTAAAGAGGAAAGAAATAGAGAGAAAAGAAGGGAAGAGAAGAGAAGAGAAATAGGTGAGAAATAGAGTGAAAATTAAGGTTGTTTGGTTAAAGAGAAATGGAGAGAAAGTTAATTTTTTGAGATTATTTTTATTTTAACTATTATTATTATTATTCATTTTTATTATTAATATTATTTTATTATTATTTTTATTATTATTATTAATATTTATTTTATTATTAATATTATATTTATTTATTTTTTATTATTATTATATAAAAGAGAAGTGAGGCCTGGGGGGAGGGGGTGGAAATCGATTTGGAGGGGGAGGGGGGGGCTTGGGTGGGGGAAACAGGTATTTAATAAGAAAAGCGAGGGAGGGGGCGAAAACCAATTTGCCTTTATTGCAAATCGATTTTCAATTAATAAAAGCAGGGGAGGATGCAAAATCGATTTCACTGTTTGTATAAATCGATTTACACAGCTATTTATATGAAGAAAGGACATAGTGCACAATAATTTCGTCTCATTTCTTCGCTTAATTGCAAAGAAATTTTTCAAAAATTTCGCTACGTTTCTTCGATACCAAACAAAGGGACTACAGTGACTTTGTTGCTTTTCTTTGCTCTTCGACTCTTTTTTTGTTGTACCAAACGAAGCGTACATGACCATTAGAGGGGGGGGGGGGGGGGGGATGGGATAGAGAACAAAGCACTATTTCCTACCATGATAGTCATGTAACATGAGAAGATCCAATTTTGGAGGCAAGTGGTTTACTGTGGTAGTGTTTGTATATAATGGAATGAAATGTCCTATTTTGTTCTTGGTTCTATCCTTTTTAGTGGTGTTAAAGATATGATTTGATTTACTGTAAATAGAGTAACTAGGAAACTTTAAAGATTTGATTTTATTCACTTGTAAATAGGGTAACTATTATATAGCTGATTCTTAGGGATCTTGATTACGGTTCCTTATTTTTTGTAACTCTTATGATTATAAATAAATCTGCTAGTGTATGGGTTAAAACACAGAGTTTCTGTAACATGGTATCAAGAGTTTAGGTTTCTTTTTTCTCTTTGTCGCAGCATTCCCCCTTGTTTGGTTCGCGTGAATAGTACCACGAACAGCTGCATAGCTTTGTTGGCCAGTGTCGCGCCCTTCTTTCTTTGGCGCGACCACCCCACCGGTGTCGCCACCCTCTAGTGACCACCGCGCTCCCAGCTGCACCGCTGTTCAACGCTGCACACATCCCCCTGCGCGTGTGTCTCACACGCTGCCGCTCTCCTGCGCGTGCGTGTCACACGCCTTCCCTCGATCGATGCGTGACGCTTTTTTGGCGACACCCACTGGCTGGCGACCCCCCTGCCATCTTCCCCTACCTTCGACGCCTTTGTCTGGCCCTGTTTGGCTCTTTTTTTCATGGCCTTTCCTCGTTCCTCTTCTGCTTTTGCCTCTGCAGTGACTTTTACCACTGTTTCGCTGATCCCTTGTGAAAAATTAACTGGAATAACCAATTACAGCACTTGGGCTGCCGTTGTCCAGTTGTAGTTCCATGGTCAAGGCCATGCCGACCACTTGACCACTAAAGCCACGGATATTCCCGAAAAGGATCGCGCTCGTTGACAACAAATTGATGCCTCTTTATGCAGTGTCCTTTGGTTCTCTATTGCTCCCAACCTTCAACCTCAATACCAGGCATTCCCTACCTGTTATGAGGTTTGGACCAAAGCCAGGAAAGTCTACTCCAATGATGTCTATCGTCTCTACAGTGTGGTGACCGCTATGATATCCACCAAACTTGAGAATATGGACATGTAGACGTATCTTGGTAAGCTTGATCATTTGATTGTTGATTTTAATAATCTAATGCCCTTCACTAGTGATGCAGAGACCTTTTTACGGCAGTGTAATCAGTTCTTCATGGTTTTCGCCCTCGCTAGTCTCCCACCTGATCTTGACTCGGTGTGTAATCAAATCCTCTTCGACCCTACTGTTCTTACCTATGACATGATTAGTGAATAACTGTTGCATCTCTCCACTCTGCAAGCTTTTGGGCATCCATCTGCCCTCTCTGTTGATTCCTCTGCCCTTGTCTCCCACTCTTCTCACCGTGGTGGATGTGGTGGGGACCGTGGTGGCAAAAGTCATCCTTGTTGCACTTATTGTTACCGCTTTGGCCACATTGAAGTAGACTGTCGCACCAAAGTCCGGGAATAATCGAAATCAACTAATGTGGCTCAAGCTGCCGGACCTGCTCCATTTGCAGATGTTACTATTTCTGCCGCTGAGTATCATGATTTCCTCCAGCTCTGGGCAGTCCAATAACTTGCCTCGCTTGTTACTGTCGTGGCTCAGTTTGGTAATCCTATTGCTTTTGTCTCTCAATCCTCCTCCCTTGGCCCATGGATCCTTGACTCTAGTGCCTCAAATCATATGACTGGTAACCAATATCTTTTCTCTCAATTGTTTTTTTCGGACACCTTGCCGTTTGTTACTCTCGCAGACGGCTCTCACATTAAAGTTCGTAGCACTGGTCAAACCCACCAACTCCTTACTCTTTCTTTAAATTCTGTTCTGTTTGTTCCTAGTTATCCTTTCAATTTAATTTCAATTAGCAAGCTCACCCGCTCACTTGATTTCTCTATCCTATTTGTTAATAATTCTGTCTTTGTTCAGGATCGACGTACCAGACGGACGATTGGAGCAGGACATGAGTCTAGGGGATTGTATCAACTTTCACCACCAGTTGCTTGTGTCTCCACGACCTCTTCAGAACTTGCTCATCAGCACCTTGGTCATCCTAGTTTAGAAAAATTACGCTTTTTGGTTCTTACTCTCTCTTCTCTTAAGTCCTTAGAGTGTGAGTCATGTCAGTTAGGAAAACATGTTCGTCATTCTTATAGTCCTTGGGTCAATAAAAGTGCCGCGTCACCTTTTACTTTGCTTCACTCTGATATTTGGGGTCCTAGTCGAGTTTGTTCAACTTTAGGATATTATTATTTTGTCACTTTTATTGATTATTTTTCCCGTTGTACTTGGGTTTTCTTAATAAAAAATCGTTCTGATGTTTTTCATGTATTTCAAGGATTCTTGCATGAAATTCAAAATCAATTTGGAGTGTCCATTAAAATTTTACGCACTGATAATACCAGATAATATTTGTCTTCCCAGTTTTAGTCCTTTCTAACCTCGGAGGAAATTATTCATCAAACATCTTGTGTTCACACACCACAACAAAGTGGTGTTGCTAAACGAAAAAATCGTCACCTGGTTGACATTGCTCGTACCTTCCTCCTTCACTATCATGTTCCTCTCCGCTTTTGGGGTGATGCACTTCTTACCTGCCTGTTATTTGATCAACCGCATGCCTTTGTCTGTCCTCAACAATCAGACTTCGTACTCCATTCTGTACCCTAAACAGGACCTCTACCCTGTTCTTCCTCATGTCTTCGGTTGCACTTATTTTGTCTGTGATCTCATTCCAGGTAAACATAAACTCTCTGCTAAGTTCCTTAAATGTGTTTTTCTGAGTTACTTTCGCCTCCAGAAAGGATATTGTTGTTTTTGCCCTCAACTTCAATGGTATCTTGTTTCTACTGATGTCACTTTCTTTAAGTCTACTCCATTCTTCTCTATACCCACCACCAGCGCTACTCCTCTGGATGCTCCACCTGTTCCAACCTCGGCTGTTATCTTTACTCCACCACCACTGATTACCTATCAGCCCACGTCTTCCCCCAGTGGCCCCACCTACTGATCTGCCAGCATCATCTCCTGCTCTAAACGCCCTTCCACCGTCTCCTGCACATGAGCTTCCCATTGTCCTGTGTAAAGTTATTCGGTCCTTTCACAGTCCTCACCCATTATATGCTTGTACTCTTCATTATAACTGCTAATCTCCTTCTTATTTCTCTTTTATCTTCTCTTTGGATTCTATGTCTATTCCTAAGTTTATAGGAGAAGCCATGACTGATCCTCGTTGGCAGTAGGCGATGTTGGACGAAATGGATGCTTTGGAAGCAAGTGGAACATGGGAGCTTGTTCCCTTGCCTCCCGACAAGACTACTGTTGGTTGTCGCTGGGTTTATACAGTGAAGGTTGGACCAGATGGCACTATTGATCGATTCAAAGCTCGCTTGGTGGCTAAGGCCTATACTCAAATCTTTGGCCGCGACTATGGGGACACCTTTTCCCTTGTGGCCAAGATTACTTCTGTTTGACTGTTCATTTCTATGGCTGCCATCTGCCATTAGCCGCTTCACCAGCTGGATATTAAAAATGCCTTCTTGCATGGTGAGTTGCAGGAAGAGGTTTACATGGACCAGTCTCCTAGTTTTACTGTTTCTGGTGGATCTCACCTTGTTTGTCGCCTTCACTGTTCTCTCTATGGCCTGAAGCAGTCTCCCCGTGCTTGGTTTGCCGGTTTAGCTCTGCCCTGCTTTAGTTTGACATGACTCGCTGCGAGGCAGACCACTTTGTTTTTTCCCTTCACTCTCCGTCTGGCTTGTGCATTTATTTAGTGGTCTATGTTGATGACATTGTCATTATTGGTGATGACTCTGACGGTATCCGCCGGGTCAAATCTCACCTTTAGCATTAGTTTCAGACAAATGATCTAGGTCCGCTCAAATATTTTTTAGGTATTGAGGTTGCTCAATCCACTTTTGGCATTGTCATTGCCCAGAGGAAATATGCTCTGGATATTCTCACTGAGATTGGTATGCTTGACTATTGCCCCAATGACACTCCTATGGACCCTAACGCCAAGCTTCTTCCAGGTCAGGGGAAGCCACTTGCAGACCTAGGAAGATATTGCAGACTTGTTGGTTGACTCAACTACCTCACTGTCACTAGGCCAGACATCACATTTGCAGTGAGTGTGGTAAGTCAGTTCCGCAACGCTCCTTGTGATGGTCATTGGGATGCTGTCATGCGCATACTTAGATATATCAAGAATGCACTAGGTCGCAGACTCTTATATGAAGACAAAGACAGTACCAATGTCTTACTTTGATGCTGATTGGGCAGGATCTCCATCAGACCGGAGGCTTACCTCTGGCTATTGTGTTCTCATTGGAGAGAATTTAATTTCATGGAGAAGCAAGAAGCAGAATATCGTTGCTAGATTCAGCGCCGAAGCTGAATACCGAGCCATGGCAGCAGTTGCATGCGAAATTACATGGCTTAGGCAACTTCTCCAACAGTTACAGTTTGGAGATATTTAGGACATTAAGCTTATCTACGACAATCAAGCTGTTCTCCACATTGCATCTAATCTGGTCTTCCATGAACGGACCAAACACATAGAGATAGATTGGCATTTCAGAGAGAAAGTGCTCTTAGGAGAAATCACCACTGATTTTGTCAACTCCAGTGACCAACTAACAGATATTTTTACTAAATCTCTCAAGGGGTCCTGTGTTGATTATATTTGTAACAAGCTTGGCGCATATGACATATATGCTCCAGCTTGAGGGGGAGTGTTAAAGATATTATTTGATTCACTGTAAATAGAGTAATTAGGAAACTCTTAGAGGTCTGATTTTATTCACTGTAAATAGGGTAACTATTGTATAGCTGATTCTTGGGGATCTTGATTACATTTCCTTATTTTTTGCAACTCTATGATTATAAATAAATCTGCTAGTGTGTGGGTTAAAACACACACAGTTTCTGTAACAAGTGGAATCAAAATGCACCATTTTTTAACCTCATGCCCAATTATGTTCTATTTTGGAAATGCACCAAACATAGAATAGAACCCGTATGTTATGTTCCACCCTGTTTTAACATGTTTACCAAGCAATACCTAACATGTCTACTAAACACTACCTATATGTTGATAACTGAAGTGTGTCATGTTGGCATCGGAAATCAAGACTCTATTCCTATTTCTTCTAGACTATCTCTAATAATCCATGGCTGACCATTTAACTCAATTTATTGTATGTAAGTGCTCCCACAAGCATATTGCAAGACTAGATATTACACTCATATACCATTTATGAATACTTTTTCTATGTTCTTTTTTCTTGAATTGATCCTCATTTTGTCTTCTAGAATACAAGCATCATCACTTCAGTTGACAAAATTAATAATCAACTTAGTCCCTCAATAATTTAAAGTGTCATCATTTAAAGTTTCATGGAGTCCAATAATTTTTTAAAAGTCTCTAGAACATGTGAATCATCACATTGAATGCACATCAATTCAATTCTATATTGCGAGAAGTTGCTACACTTTATCTTGATCTAGAGTTATGCTCTATTACGGTAACTCCAAAAACTATTTGGAAATGACATGTTGCTGTTTTCTGATATATGCAATCTGTGACATTGAAGGGAGATATTTTGGAAGACCCAGCTAATGAGCCTAAAAAGGACATGTACATGATGTCTGTAGACCCTGAGGATGCTCCTGATCAAGCAGAGTAAGCTTGTTTCTTGTGATTTCACTTTATATATAGCCTCCAGGTTTCTGTTATACTTTTAAAGATGTTGTACTTTACATTTTTGAAAGAACGCATTATGTGTTGCAGATATGTGGAAATTGGGATAGAGTCAGGCCTTCCTGTTTCGGTCAATGGGAAGAGGCTTTCCCCAGTATCTCTACTCGGCGAGCTCAATGAGATTGGTGGAAGGCATGGAATTGGCCGGGTCGACATGGTTGAGAATAGGCTTGTAGGCGTGAAGAGCCGTGGAGTTTATGAAACTCCTGGTGGAACCATCCTGTTTGCTGCAGCACGCGAGTTGGAGTTTTTGACACTTGATCGAGAAACAATACAAATCAAAGATTCATTGGCCCTTAAATATGCTGAGTTAGTATATGCTGGCAGATGGTTTGATCCGCTTCGGGAGTCCATGGATGCTTTTATGCAGAAGATCACGGAGACCACAACAGGTTCTGTGACTTTGAAATTGTACAAAGGTTCTGTCACCGTAACCAGTCGAAAGAGTCCCTTTAGCCTGTACAGGCAAGACATTTCATCATTTGAGAATGGGCAGATGTATGATCAAGCTGATGCTGCTGGGTTCATTCGGCTTTATGGTCTTCCAATGAGGGTCCGAGCAATGCTTGAGCAGGGCATCTAAGTGTTAATTTCATTTCAACTTGTACTTGATTTCATTGTCCATTTGCTTGTTTGGAAAAGTTGAAGTTAGAGAGTACTGTGGATTGCTAGTAGATCCCTCAAATCATAATAAATAAGTAATATTTAATTTTCACCCTGAATTCAAATCTGATATTAAACAAATCTTTGTTTGTCCTGACTATTATTGTTATTAGTAGTATTAGTGCTAGTGCTTGTTTGGTACCTTGTCTAATATTTGCTTCAGTGGATCAAACCACGTCAAATAGCAAAAATAAACCTAGAAGCTATATATACCAGCTTCTCTTCAAAGTGGATCCAAGTAGATGTGATGAGAAAATAAACATGCAATTAGTAGCGACAATAGTACTATAGAAGGAAAAATAAAAATAAAAATCCTATTTATTTAGTCCCAGGTGCACGAACATGAGATTGGATCCCTCTTGCAGTTTGGGATAGCAAATTGTAGGAAGTCAGTTATCCCTTGATTGGTTCTTCTCTTAGCTAAGTATTTTTAATGATGACCTACGAAGTACTGATTCCGACACTGACACGGATATCAGAACACAGCTTATGTTTGAAATATAAGATATAGAGATACCGTGTGTATATATATGTGTGGGTGTGTGTGACAAAAATTTAAATTGAAAATTAAGATTGATATATTCACCTTCTAAAAACAAAATTGTTAAGCATTGGAGACAAAAAATAGGTTTCATGTAAAAACATGTCTGTGTTCGATATAGAAAAGGGTTCTGTGCTTCATAATATTTTAATGATTTCAATTTTTAAATAATTATTTATTATTTATATAAGTTGACCTTTTAAAAAAAAATTATTCTTTTTATGATAGTGTTTGAGAGGTGTCTAGACAAGAGTAACTTGTGTCTGAGCTGAAAATTTTTCTTATCACATTTTTCTCTCTCTTTTCTTCTTATATCTCTCTTTATTATACAATTTTTCTATAAACAAAATTGTGTAATAATTTCTCTTTACTTAGGGTTTTGCATATTGCACCTTCGATAACATTTTACTTTATGGACAAAAATGCTCCCTATATTGACCAACAGTAACACCTTCGATAACATTTTGCAAATTTTATGGACAAAAATGTCCATTAACATGGACTAAAATGGGAGTACGTATATATTCATTTATTAAGATGTCAATTTGGTAAAGTGTTGCGTTATATACCCAAATTATTGGTTGTATAATTAATTTTTGTTAATAAGTGAATGATAGTTACAGAAAATTTAAATACAATTAATGTAAAAATTATTAAAAGATTAATTACATATCCCACATAACACATCCATGAAAAAGGGTGAGGAACGTTAAATGTGCCTTAATTCTAGACTGAAAATTAGTTTCATAACTAATTCAAATAACTGAAACTTGCGAGAATATCTCAGTATCTCACCAAAAAGTCAAAGCTTTAATTACAATAATTATTATAATAAACCTATGATAAATGGACAAAGTATGATTGAATCTTTCTCCATCGCACGTCAAATGTGTTTTACTTTAGGGTACAATAATTGTACTCCAAGAGGTCCCCATTTCAACGGGAACAGATAGAGAACATGGATCAAAACTCAAATAGTAAAATCTAAAGATAAAAAAAATGACATAAATATTTCTTTTTACACGTAACATTTGTTTTAATCTAGTTTTGTATTTAAAAAAAAAAAAACAAAACTAGATTAAAACAAATGTTACATGTAAAAAGAAAAATACAAATATATAATCATTATTTTAAAAAAATTGTATTTTTTTAAAATTTAAAATACATATAATGATTATTAAATTCGTTCCTGCATTTTGTACCCAAAAATAAAAATAAAAAATCATTCCTGCATTAAGAGCATTTCCAATCTAACATTTATCTTTTTTACTTTTTATATATCGTGATTGGGTTCCACAATTACACATTTCACAAATAATTTCACATCCTTACATTTTATCAACATTAATTGTAACTAACTTATTATTATTATTATTATTTCATAAAAAGTACACTACTAGGCCCATAACAAAAATTTAACACCCTTGTTTATACAAGCACCTAATGTTTCACATATTCTTATTAAGCTACCCTTCTAATGATCAATTCTTGTTTAACACTGATGCTTCTTAAATACACTGTCCACAAGCATACCTATTGAAGATGCTCTAAGAATTAAAAATATAATAACAATAATCAACTATGAAAAGTTAAGTTGAAAATGACTGTACTTGCACATTCATACAAAATAAATTAATTTTTATACAAAATTAAAGAAAAAAAAATGCATGCACTAACAATGTAAATAACTTTTATATTGTCATCTAATCAGAAATTAGCATATATGATAAATTTGTTGACTTTTATAATAATTACTTTAAAAATCATACGAATGATGATTTATGATTAGTTGATGGGATAAAAACTTTTACACTAATTGTGCATTTGATAGAAGATTTTTTTTTTCGTCTGAGAATTATAATTCCTAGAAATCATGAATCCTAAGAATCAATCATGATTCGTGGGAATGATTAAAATCTATTTGGTAGATCATAAATATTCTTGAGAATATTTATATATCTTTCTTGGGAATCAAAGATTTTCATGTTTAATTTTAATAAAACTTTTTTAGAAACTTTAATTATTTATCATACTAAACGAGTTAATACGGATAACATGATATTTTTATCACATTAAAACTTCTCTTCTAATTCGGGAAAGTTAGATTTCCACCTCATGAAAACAATTTTGTAAAAAATATAGGTAAAAAAATTCCTAAAAAACAATGTTTACTAGAAATGTTATTTTTTTAAATAATAAACTAAACATAAAAAATAAACATTCTCAACTTTCTCGAAAACTATTTTTTTTTTCTTGTATCAAACACCCCCTAACAATAAAGTACATGCTTATTAAACTCAATGAAACTAAAAAATGACGATATAAAAAACATTTTAACTTAAAATTTTAAGACTAAATTAACGTAAATTTAAAATTAATGGACATAAAAAGTAATAAAAATTACGTTAATGAAATGACTGCGATAAAGGTGTGACTTGAAACCCTTCCTTAAAAGGCGCCGCGCTGACATATATTGCACTCTCACTCGCTGTACTTGTGGTTGTGTAACAATGGCTCAGTTGAGAGAATCTCCTGCGTGTTCATCCCCTGTCACTGTCCCTTCCCTTCATCCAGCAGGTGCCCTTTTTTGTGAATTTATTTCTTTTCCGAATTGCGAATTTGTTACTTGACATGCAGTTATTAAAGCAGCTGCACGCAATGATACAGAGGTGGTTTCTGAAACCACCAAGGGTGGTAGCCTACGTGGAAAATTGAATAAAGTCGTGCTTGCTTACAGTGGTGGCTTAGACACATCAGTCATTGTTCCATGGCTAAGGTATAAATGTTGCCCCCTTTTTTTCTTTTTTTCCCATTTTTCTACTAGAATTACTGTTTTCTCTTTAGAAAAAAAAATGATTAAAATTTCATTAGAATGTGTAAAAAGAGATCACAGACCATCTTGAGATTGTATAGATGATCTGATGGGCTTTTAACTAAAAAATGTAGTAGTTTTGTGGTAAACCATGGAAGCTAAAATTGGTGATTCTTATCCCTGTCAATTTACCAGTTATTTTGTATTCTTATTATAATATTTTATTTAATGATTTTGGTGTTGCAGGGAGAATTACGGCTGTGAAGTCGTTTGCTTCACTGCTGATGTTGGCCAAGTATGTTAATTTTTTGAATTCATTTTCTGTAATCAACATTGTTGTGTAAATTATGTTGTTGGAAAAGGTGTTTAAGATTTTAAACTTCTGACTAGGGGAATTACTTTATCCAATTGCTTGTTTAAATGCCACATGTCATAACAAAACTAAATCTTATAGGGTATAAAAGAATTGGAAGGTTTAGAAGCGAAAGCCAAAGCCAGTGGGGCTTGTCAATTAGTGGTAAAAGACTTGAGGGAGGAATTTGTTAAAGATTATGTATTTCCTTGCCTGCGTGCTGGTGCAGTTTACGAGAGGAAGTATTTGCTTGGGACCTCAATGGTCCGCCCCGTAATTGCGAAGGTGCTTCTGCTTGAAGTTTGATATATTCATCTTCCTTGTAAAGCCATTTCTTCTGTTAGCTCTTAATGCAATGTTCATTTTTTGTTTTTTTTATATTGAAGAAGAATCATAATGACAATGATAGAACGCACTTACACCTCCCCCCCCCCCAATATAAACATATATTTATCGATGCCTACTGGCTGATTGATAGGCCATGGTCGATGTTGCCAAAGAAGTTGGAGCCGATGCTGTTTCCCATGGGTGTACAGGGAAAGGAAATGATCAGGCATGTCTTACTATTAGGCTCACAACACTAAATCATGTCAATTATTTTATGCTGACACATTTTTATATAAACTTTTAGGTTCGATTTGAGCTTACTTTCTTTGCTCTGAACCCCAAGCTCAATGTTGTGGCTCCATGGAGGGAGTGGGATATTACTGGGAGAGAAGATGCTATTGAGTATGCTAAAAAGCATAATATTCCTGTTCCTGTGACAAAGACATCCATATATAGCAGGGATAGGAATCTTTGGCACCTAAGCCATGAGGTATGTTTTGCAGTTATATTCAATATAGCTCTAGTTATAGTGTTGAAGTTAGCTATGTCTAATGATTTGTCATTTTCTTTTGGCCTAAGTAGTCCCTGAATTTAAGGTCAAAAGTTTGATGATCTTTCAAAGTAATGGATGTAGATTTTCTTATGTTACATTACATGACCATTAGGGGGGGCGATAGAGAACAAAGTGCTATTTCCTACCATGATAGTCATCTAACATGTGAAGATCCAACTTTGGAGGCGAGTGGTTTACTATGGTAGTGTTTATTGTGTGGAAAAAATGGAATGAAATGACCTGTTCTGTTCTTGGTTCTACCCTTTTTGGTGGAATCAAAATGCACCATTTTTTAACCTCATGCCCCCTATTATGTTCTATTTTGGAAATGCACCAAACATAGAACAGAACCCATATGTTATGTTCCACCCTGTTTTAACATGTCTACCAAACAATAACATGTCTACTAAACACTACCCATATGTTGATAACTGAAGTGTGTCATGTTGGCATCTGGAATCAAGACTCTATTCTTATTTCTCTTAGATTATCTAATAGTTCATGGCTCACTATTAAACTTAACTTATTGTATGTACTATGTAAGTGCTCCCAGAAGCATATTCATTCTAGGACTAGAAATTACAGTCATTGGCTATTTATGAATACATTTTCTATGCACTTTTTTCATGAATAAACCCTCATTTTGTCTTCCAGAATACAAGCAACATCACTTTGGTCCACAAAAGATTTTAATAATCAACTTATTTCCTTAGTAATTTAGGGTGTCAGCATTTAGGTCCTTTTGTCATTATTTAAAGTTTCAAGGAATCTGATAATTTTTTGAAAGTCTCTATAACAAGTGAATCATCACATTGAATGCACATCATTTCAATTCTGTATTGCGAGAAGTTGCTACACTTTATCTTGATCTAGAGTTATGCTCTATTACTGTAACTCCAAAAACTATTTGGGAATGACATGTTGCTGTTTTCTGATATATGCAATCTGTGACATTGAAGGGAGATTTTTTGGAAGACCCAGCTAATGAGCCTAAAAAGGACATGTACATGATGTCTGTAGACCCTGAGGATGCTCCTGATGAAGCAGAGTAAGCTTGTTTCTTGTGATTTCATTTTATATATAGCCTCCAGGTTTCTGTTATACTTTTAAAGATGTTGTACTTTACATTTTTGAAAGAACGCATTATGTGTTGCAGATATGTGGAAATTGGGATAGAGTCGGGCCTTCCTGTTTCAGTCAATGAGAGGAGGCTTTCACCAGCATCTCTACTTGGCGAGCTCAATGAGATTGGTGGAAGGCATGGAATTGGCCGGATCGACATGGTTGAGAATCGGCTTGTAGGTATGAAGAGCCGTGGAGTTTATGAAACTCCTGGTGGAACCATCCTGTTTGCTGCAGCACGCGAGTTGGAGTTTTTGACACTTGATCGAGAAACAATACAAGTCAAAGATTCATTGGCCCTTAAATATGCTGAGTTAGTATATGCTGGCAGATGGTTTGATCCGCTTCGGGAGTCCATGGATGCCTTTATGCATAAGATCACAGAGACCACAACAGGTTCTGTGACTTTGAAATTGTACAAAGGTTCTGTCACCGTAACCAGTCGAAAGAGTCCCTTTAGCCTGTACAGGCAAGACATTTCATCATTTGAGAATGGGAAGATATATGATCAAGCTGATGCTGCTGGGTTCATCCGGCTTTATGGTCTTCCAGTGAGGGTCCGAGCAATGCTTGAGCAGGGCATCTAAGTGTTAATTTCATTTCAACTTGTACTTGATTTCATTGTCCATTTGCTTGTTTAGAAAAAATGGACTGAAGCTAGAGAATACTATGGATTGTTAGTAGATCATTCGAACTCCAATAAAATGAGTAGTATTTAATATTCACCCTGAATTCAAATTCAGATATTAAAAAAATCTTGTTTCCTGTTGGCACAAAAGAGTTTTTGGAAATCAGAAACGTAAATGGCTTTCGTTCATTACAAGCAAAAGTATGGTTTCTGATACATATATTTTTACAAAACAGAACAACAAGTTTCTATCTAGCAGGTATAGGCAACCTGCCCTACACAATTATAGACACTTAAAACACTCTAAAAAGTATGGGTCATCATACTTTAGTCTGAAAGTACTCTAACTACTACATAAAACATAAAATAAATTACATGTCACAAAATATTGGTGTACATCAGAAATTTCAACAGCATTAACACTCCTTGAAATTTTTGATGGACACTCGAAGTAGTTCTCTAAGTCTTTCAAATCTTGCTCTTGGAAGAGCTTTAGTCAGTATATTAGCAACTTGAAGATCAGAACAACAATGGATTAGCTTGATCTCACTATTCTTGACAGTCTCACGAACAACATGAAATTTCACTTGAATATGTTTAGTCTTTCCATGTTGAACTAGATTTTTTGCAATGGCAATTGCTGATTTGCTATCACAAAAAATCTCTGTGGCTTCCAGTTGTTCTACTCCCAAATCAAATAAAATTTTCTTCAACCAAATGGCTTGGTTTGCTGCTGTAGCTGCTGCTACATATTCCGCCTTAGCAGTGGATTGAGCTACAATTTCTTGCTTCCTCGAGTTCCAAGAGAACATGCCAGAACCTAAAGAAAAAACATAACCAGTAGTGCTCTTCATGTCATCAAGGTTTCCAGCTCAATCACTATCAACATAGCCTATCAAACTTCCTTTTTCACTTGGCTTGTACCATATTCCAAATTGAGTAGTGCCCTTCAAGTATCTAAGCACCCTCTTTGCTACTGCAAAATGTGTCTCACTTGGACTCTGCATAAATCTTGAGAGTAAACTAACTGCATACATAAGATCCGGTTTGGATGAAGTGAGATAAAGTAGACTTCCAATAAAACTTCTATAAAGAGAAGCATCAATTTTTTCAGCTCTATCTTTCTTGGAGAGTTTCAAATTCTGCACCAAAGGAATAGGGACAGATTTGCAGCTTTCCATTTTGAATTTCTTCAAAACTTTATGAGCATACTTTTCTTGATTCAGAAAAATTCCATCTTCAGATTGATGCACTTCCAAGCCTAGAAAGTAATTCATTTCTCCTAAGCTTGACATTTGAAATTGATTTTGCATCTCCTCCATAAGCTGCTGCACTTCTTGTTGATTATTGCTTGTCACTAGCAAATCATCAACATACAAAGAAACAATTAAAGAGCCACCATCCAGCAACCTTTTCACATAAAGAGTTGCATCATTTTCACTCTTGCTGAAGCCTTGACTGCAAAAGTAGTTATCAATTCTGCTATACCAAGCTCTAGGAGCCTGTTTTAGCCCATACAAAGCTTTATGAAGCTTATACACCTTGTCTTCACTCCTCTTCACAGCAAAACCTTCAGGTTGAGCTACATAAATTTCTTCAGTAAGGTTGCCATTCAAGAATGCAGATTTGACATCGAAATGCCAGATTTTCCATTTCATTTGAGCTGCCAAAGCTATAAGAATGCGAATAGTGTCCATTCTTGCTACCGAAGCAAAAGTTTCTGTGTAGTCAATCCCAAGTTGTTGAACATAACCTTTAACAATAAGTCGAGCCTTGTATTTGTTGATGGATCCATTGGGATTCAATTTTACCTTATAGACCCATTTAACTCCAACAACTTCTTGTCTTTTGGTCTGTCTACCAGCTGCCATGTCTTGTTATCTTCAATGGTGGTCATCTCTTTCTTCATAGCTTGGTTCCACTCTTCAACCTTACCAGCTTTTTTAAAGCTGGTAGGTTCAAGTACAGCAACATTACATCTATGATAAATTTCTGAAAGAGGTTTAGTGCCTCTTATAGCAAAATCATCATCAACCTCTTCTTCTTGGTCTTCATTTGTGCTCTCTAAAGAAGGCAAAACTGAATGTCTTTCCATTTGAGAAGTCTCCCAATTTCAATAAGCATCTTCATCCACCTTTACATCTTTACTAACAAAAACTTTTCTTGAATCAATTCCATAGACCTTATAGCCCTTAGATTTTGAGTTATAGCCTATTAAAATTCCTTTTTTAGCCTTTTCATCCAATTTGCTTATTTTCACATCTGGTACATGAGTGTAGCAAGGTGAACCAAACACCTTTAGATGTCTAATAGATGGTTTAATGCCTCCCCAAGTCTTAATAGGTGTCATTCCTTGTACTGCCCTTGTAGGAAGTCTATTTTGGAGGTACACTGTAGTGTTTACAGCCTTTACCCAAAAGGACTTTGGCAATTTCTTCTCAAATATCATGCATCTAGTTGTCTCAAGGACTGATCTATTTTTTCTCTCTGCAACTCCATTTTGTTGGGGTAAATAACTCACTGTAAGTTGGTGCTCAACTCCCAAATCATCACAAAACACATTAAATTCTACAGAAGTATACTTTTTCCCATTGTCAGTTCTAAGTTTCTTCAAAAAACAACCACTTTGAACTTCAACCAGGCTTTACATTTCTTAAAAACAAAAAAAACTTTAGATTTCTGCTTAAGGAAGTAAACCCAAGTCATTCTTGTAAAATCATCTATAAAGAGAATAAAATATTTGTTGCCATTCAATGAAGTAGTTTTCATAGGTCCACAAACATCAGGGTGAACTAACTCAAGCTTTTCACTTGCTCTACATGTAGCTGAATTTGGAAAAGGCAATCTATGTTGCTTACCAAGTTGACAGCTTTCACATACTTTTGAACATACTTGAATGTTAGGCAAATCTTTGACCAACTTTTGTTTTTGAGCAAACTGAATGGATATCAAATTACAGTGACCAAACCTCTGGTGCCATAGCTTAGAATCAAGTTCAGTCTTGCTAATTTTGCACTCATGTTCAGAAATTAAATCCCAATTAATAGGAAAACTTCTTTTTCTCATCTCTATTTCAAATAATTCATGACCATCAACATCAGTGACTATACAACTTCCTTCTTTAAATAATAAGCAATAACCATTTTGCATCATTTGACCCACACTCAACAGGTTTTGATCAAGTTCAGGCACTAAAAGAACATTAGAAATACATTTGATACCTATTGCAGTATGAATTCCCACAGTTCCTTTACTAATGATGGCAAGTTTGTCTCCATTTCCAATCTTTATTGATCCTTCAGCTGGTTTCAGCTCTGAAAATTTTTTGGTTTACTTGTCATGTGTTGAGTGTAGCCACTATCAATAAACCAAGTGTTTTCATCCTTTGAACTCCTTATATTCTTGGCCATGAACAGTAACTCTTCATCATCTTCAGTTTCAGTGACATTTGCCTTTTGAGGGGTTTGATTTTGTTGGTTTTGTTGCTATTGTTTCAGCTTGCAAAACCTCTCTATATGACCAATTTGATTGCAGTATCTGCATTTGATTAGTGGTGGTGTCTTCCCTTTGTACTAGCAATCACTCTCCTAATGACTAGTTCTTTTACAAATTCCACACTTTGGAAATTTTTCCTTCTTCTTTGAATCTTTTCCAGAATGCTCTCCAACAAACTTCTTTTCTCCTTTCATTGTTGGACCCTTTCCTTTATGCCTCACTTGTAAGGCTGATTCTATTGCTTCCTCTTGTCTAAGAAGTCTTCTTTGTTCTTGAGCTTGAAGAGCATTTATAAGCTCTGTCAAGCTTATCTTGGAGAGATCCTTAGATTCTTCAAGTGAAGAAATCTTGGATTCAAACCTTTCAGGTAGAACCACCAAGACCTTTTCAACAATTCTGTTGTTTGGAAAATTTCCCCCCATCAATCTGATTTGATTTACAACTTTCATCAGCTTGGTCATGAAGTCCTTTATGTTTTCAGCCTCATTCATCTTCAAGGTTTCAAACTCTTTTTTGAGGTTAAGAACCTTCATTTGCTTGGTCCTCTCATTTCCAAAGAACTCCTCCTTAAGCTTCTCCCAAACTTCCTTTGCTGTATCTAAATTTGAGATTCTCATAAAAATATCATTATCCACAGCTGAATGCAAGATGGTAAGAGCCTTGGCTCTTTTGGCAACTTGCTCACTATGAAATCTCATCTGAGTAACAGTGGGATTTTCTTCCAAGGGAGGTGGCTCAACACTAGTTTCCACCACTTTCCAAAGATCATAAGCTCTCAGCTGAGCCCTCATCTTCACAGCCTAAATTTCATAATTCTTTCCTGTAAATACAGGAGGTGTAGTGAAATATTGTTGGAAGCCATCAAGAAGGTTGGGTATTAAGAAAACAGGTTGAGTTTTCTTGGTTTTCTTCTACTTTGTTTCTGGTTTTCTTTCTTTTCTTGGGTTCTCTCACAGGTCCCTTAAGATCAAAAAAGCTCTTGATACCAATTGTTGGCACAAAAGAGTTTTTGGAAATCAGAAACGTAAATGGCTTTCATTCATCACAGCAAAAGTATGGTTTCTGATACATATATTTTTACAAAACAGAATAGCAAGTTTCTATCTAGCAGGTATAGGCAACTTGCCCTACACAATTACAGACACTTAAAACACTCCAAAAAGTATGGGTCATTGTACTTTAGTCTGAAAGTACTCCAACTACTACATAAAACATAAAATAAACTACATGTCACAAAATGCTAGTGTACATCAGAAATTTCAGCAGTATTAACACCTGACTATTATTATTAGTAATAGTGGAAGTAGTATAGAAGGAAAAAAGAAAAAGATCTTTCCTATTTTAGTTCCATATGTACAAGCATAAGATTGGACTCCTCATGCAGTTTGGCACCGCAAATTGTAGGAAGTCAGATAACACTTGACTGGTTCTTCTCTTTTGAGCTAAAATTTGCAAGCCACTTTCTGAGTATTCCTAATGATGACAATATCTTAATCTATTTATGATTCTTATCCACCATTTAAAGTATTTTGTTTTCAATACCAATACTAATGATGCTTGTGCTTCCAATATTACGTTAGAGGTAGACAAATTCAATCCAATGTGGTATTTTCTCCTGCAGTTTCCTCACACGCTTTCTGTTTTCTTCATGATCCCAAGTTTTGAAGTGCTCCCCTAGTGGTTTCAGTTTCGGTTTAGTTGGTAACCTTGTATCAATAGTTATCTTCTTGAGTTCAACTGCATGCTCAAGTATGTACAAAACTAATTCAACTTCACTTGCTGCTCCACAAAACCCAACCAATTCCAACTCCTTGAGACTGCACTGACATTCCATTGAAAATTTGCGTTCTGTTCTAAAAGTGGGTTTGGTATTTAGTATCTGCAACATGCAAAAAGGCAGATTCAGATCTACAAATATCCTAGCTTTTCAACACATGTTTGATGCACAATACAAGGAGTCACAGGGATCTAGATTCCTTGCAGTTGCTTTTCAGTGCATTCACCTATCAATAACTCAGAACTGTCGGATGAAGATCAGATGTCTCTTATTTAATCTTGGTAATTGGACTTAAAACAAACATTTGAGATCTAAGTCGTTTGATCTTCATCCAATGGTTGTAACTTACCAATGCACTGATTATGTGAACGCATGTGGGAAAGGCGAGACTACACAGAATCCGGTTCAGACTCACAACACATATATTCGAGTATTTTTTAGAGCAACAAGGCAAAAGGATATTCACCTTGAGTGTGAACCTCCATAGTGAAGGTGATACCTTTAATAGCATTGCACAAGCACCAAGTGTGATGCCATCATCAACACAGGCAATCAACTCCAAATGCTTGAGATTTTTTAACTTGGGAAGTTGACTTAGCCAGTAAATCTGAAAATAAGACAGTAAAAATGAGATCACTCTTGTTAATAAGGAGTAAGGATAGCAACCTAAAGAAAGGAAGGGTAAAAAAAAGGCTACCACTTCAGGTTCGTTTTGTGTAATATCCAATTTAAGCACTTTTATTTGTGGGAGAAAGCTTTCTCTAGTGAACTCCACAAAGGATCCTCCAAATGTTGCTTCCACGAGACTTGGAACGCTCTTAAATTCTGTGTCCAGATAGGATCCATAGTATTTGAATGACACTAAATTCTCAGCAAAAATGTCAAGTTTTATCAGCTCCCAACATCTTACCAATTCCAGACATTTCAGCCTGAGTGATGGACCTGAAACCTTCATAGTTTTTGGAACTCCTGAGTTAACCAAGCTCAAAGTTTCAAGTAATGGGCAGCAACACAGTAAATACTCTAGCATCTCCTTGGTCACAGTAATGAATTTCAGACACAAAACATACAAGGAATTAAAACTTGCGAGTTTAAACAGGTGCAATGGAAGAACATATTCAAATGTATGCCCAAAATACAGCTCAAGCTTTTGAACCTTCTTTTGAATGGCAAAGTGAACCCACTTATCAACATCACACCCAGTACCCACATGAAACCAAAATTTCAATCCTTGTAGAGTTGAACTCTTGAGTGAACTCAACAATTCATTGATCCAATTTGTATATGTTTGCCTTTCAGCATCGTACATGATCTCCATTGCCATCTGCAATTGCCTTCCTGCAGCCCTGTTAATGTCTCTTTCCATGTCTTTCATAATAGGCGAACCATAAAATTCTAAGGTCCCAGAAAAAAGGTCCATAGATATCTCCATTTTCTTGAGAGGATGCTGGTCCTAGCAGCATCAGTTATTGGCAATTTAGATAAAATGGCTACAGGGATTCCATCTGGTAATTGGTTGATAAGATCTTCATAATCGTCCTCATTGTTAGCTTTTGCTCTTTTCTGTTTATAATCCCTGCTGCCTGCATCTTGCATGATCATTCCTGGCCTAAATTTTACCAAAATTCATGGATAATCAAGATAAGGAATAGGGAAATTGAATAATTAACATTGCAAAAGAATGTTCCTGGTTCAATAAAAATAATGGGAAAGGAAGAAAAATCAGGGAGCAAATACACAAAAAGAATTTATTAATCTCCAAGGAAAAGAAAAATTCATTGAATATTCATCAACTGTAGGAAGAACTTTGATGGTGATAATTAAATGACACCTCTTATTTTTGTCAAAATGTCATTAAACTACACAATACACATCCTATGTAAAACCACAAATGATGCAAATATAATATTGTAGCAAGGCTTTTGAATATTTGTTTTTGAAAATTAAATAAATCTAATCATGACTAACAATTACTAAAGATGTAAGGAGTATGCTGAATAAGTAAGAAACGAGAACAGATACTTCTTTATGATCTACTATCTTCTCTTGTGACTTGTGAATGAGATGGATATTATGGTTATGATTGGTTTTTCAGGCGAATGTTAGTGATCTTAGTGACCAGGAACCCGTTTCAAGTCCTTGTTTTGTGATCCACATAGAAAACCCTTTTACTTTGTAAAGATCCGGAGTATGCTCCGTTGGTGAAGGATCTCAATTCAAATTACCTTTTTTCTTTTCTTCGGGGGGTCATTGAATATACTTGGTTTGCTTAGAATAACACGATTCTATTGTTAGCATAATGGAAGGTAGGAATGGGCTTTGCAAATTTGCATTGCTTAATGTTAAACACTACTCTCTGAGGTAAAATAATCTGACGCCACATCCAGATCACTTGCTTTTTTTTTTAATTCATCCAGATCACTTGCTTTCTCTTATATAATGACATTTTCTAATTTTATTAAAAAATTGAAAGAGCTCTTTCTTACAAGAATAATATTTGTCGCGTGTAAATTCTACTTTTTATAGATCAAAATCAAATACTCTTTTACATTCTCTATTTTGATTTCTACTTCTTTAAACTCTAGTTTCTTTCTGAAAAAAATCTTACACACAAGAAATACTTATTAGTATTGTTTAAGACTTATTTTCGGTTATTTCCCTAACTTTAAAACCTGAAATTTAAAGAAACAGTAGAAAGAAAAATTTTAGTGGTACATCACACAATCGATATAAATTTTTATTTTAATTACAAGCGACAAATATATACGAACTCATTTTATCCTGTATCAAAAAATATAATTGAAAATGACAATTTTGTGGATATTGAATAAATCACCGGGAATGAGTACGAGTGGGAAGAAAAATTATAGAACCAGGATTTCGGGCTTAGTGCTGTTTTCAGTTTCCACTACCTGTCAATTTTCATATTTAGATGGCGTCGGCTTGTTCAACTGTACAAGGGAAAGAAAAAGTGAGAGTGAAAAACGCTACATTGCCAATTCCCAAAATTGGGTTGAGGTTTGGGCATCATCCAAGCCCATACATACATGGGGGCAATAGTGTTAGATTTTTATTTTGCAAATAGAAGGCTCGCATTAGCAAGTCAATAAGCAAGCTATTGACTTATTATAAAAGGTACGTATTCTTTTACAGTTATCAATTTTGATCTAATGGTTTTTTTAGTTTTATTTTAAAAAAAAATAATAATAAAAAATCTATACATACTAGTCACTAGGTGTTAGTAAGGTTGACGAATATACTCCAAAAGGATTGAAAATATTTCTCCTTTCATGAGCACGAATCATATGACGTTATGCACGTTATTTCTAAGTTGTCGTCCTAATAAGGCACTGGGAATAGGTTGGTGAAAATTTTGAAATAATTTAGATAAATAGGTTGGAAGGATGGCGTCGGAGTGAAGGACTCAGTAGTCAGTCCCAAGTTCCAAGCTTCCAGAAAGGAAGGATCACCGAGTAAAACTGGAAAACCGGGTAAATTTGTAAATTGCAAGTAGGGATTGCAGTATGCAAGCATGGATAAAGTATTATAATATTTGGTTTTATACTTATATTTCAAAATAATATCCATATTTGTATTCATATTTTTGTGGGTAATAATTTTGATATTTTATCTTTTTCGTTGGATATTTATATATTCATTTTCGAATCTATTACTTATATTTTAGTTAATTTGAATATAGTTTCTCATTATATATTTCTTTAATAAACTAAAAAACATGAATTTTATTATAACATTAATATTAATTATGAAAAACTAATAAAAATAGTTTTTTTTGGTAGAGACATTAGGTATCTTCTATGAGAAGCAATTCTGTTTGAGTCGGATAGAACCATTATGGGCGGTAAAACTCTTTCTCCAAATATTTAACGCATTTACATATCCAAACCTCGAATTTGAGACCACTTAAGCTTGAACAATAATAAAAATAGCTTTGATTAACAGTAAAGAATTTAATTAAAATATATTAATAGTATAAAAACTTTTATACTGATATTCAATTATATGTTTGTTAACTTTTGTACTAATTATCTTAAAAGTTATATTTATGATCATTTTTAATTGGTTAATAATATAAAAATATTTATTTTGATAGTGCATGAAAATTAAATTCAAAAGTAAAATAAATAACTTAATTGAAAAAAAAATGAAAGATAATCCATTTTGTAATTATAAACATTTCAGATAGATTTGTAAATAATAATTTATTTAAAAAATTTAAATTCTAATTATAAAATGTGCTAAATATATTATGTGAGTATAAATAAAGTTGGGTTAGTAATATCTATATCCACATTTATACTCACAAAATTTTATAAATAATTACACATATCTGAATTAGACTCATTTAATTAATAAATATCTAATTAATTTTTATGCATACACATTAAATTTAGACCAGATTCCCATCCCTATTTGCAAGTTGTAGAAAACTTGCTTTATAGTTTGGATGCTTAAAATTAACCCTTCTAGTTGAAAGTGACGGTTAAGTCAAGTCATCCTGAAAATTTTCAGGATTTTTTTTTGTGTACAATGCTCGTATTGAGGTTAAAACCTATGATTTTATGTATATTACCTCACCTGCCACCACTAGGTCAACCCTAGAGGGTTAAAAAAAATTTAGGATTCAAAGTAAATATCACACCTAAAGTCTAGGTTATAATTTATTTCTATTGCATCAATTGTCATTGAATAAATTTTAAATTAATTTATTATTTAATAAATTCAATTATATTAAATATTTAAGGTTTAATTATACTTTTTGTCCCCCAAAGTTTTAAAATCTTGCAAATTTTGACCCCAATTTTTTTTTCGCAAATTTTGCCTCTCAATTTACAAAATATTACTAATTTTGCTCTCAAGTAGAAAAACTGTCGCAAAATTGTCTTAATTGTGGTGGTTTAAATGAAAAACAGTCACTAAATGTTTTAATTGTGACTGTTTTTCTATGTTAGGATAAAATTTGCAAGAATTTGTAAATTAGTGGCAAAATTTGAGAAAAAAATTTTTGGCAGACAAAATTTACGAGATTGTAAAACTTTTGAGATAAAAAGTGTAATTAAGTCTTTAAACTACATTATTATAAAAAATAAATCTACGCTAAAAGTTTAATTTATTGAATAATATATATATATATATATATATATATATTATTAATAGTATAAAGTTTTTATATTAATAATATATTAAAATTAAATTCACGTTGAAAGAGGAGAAACGATGAAATTTGAGTAAAATGGTTTTTGAAATTAGCAAGTGACCTCATAGAATTATGCAAAGAATCTTCGTAGGCAACGTTTTGAAACTAATACGTAGGTCAAAAGATTTTTTTTTTTTTCAAGTGACGACTTTTTTTTTTTTTTTTCAAGGGACGACTTTAGAATTCGCATTCTTGACCTTCTAGTTAAAATTTACCTAAAATCGTAATTCACTTCTATCATAACTTACTATCAATTATTAGTATTGTAGAATTATAATTAATTATTAGTAAAAAATTACCGATTAAATTTTAATATTTTTATAATTGACTATATGTATGCATACATTTTAACAAATTTTTCGTTATATATAATTTTGTAATTAACATTATCATTTTATACCTTATCCCCTAAAATGCATTTCACAATTCTCAGAAAAATAATGTTATTTGCAAACGAGTAAAGTCATTCTATCTTGTTAGGAAATGTCTCAAGAAAGAATTAAAAAAATGTAATATTTAATAAATTTCTTAAATATTTAATGTGTTAAGTTATATATATATATATATATATATATTCAATGTTAGATAACATATCTAAAAAGGTCCAAATAATGTAAAATTTGATATATATGATCATAAAGATAATATCACATAAATCAACAGTTTGATTTGTTAAATTTATATTTTACAAAAAGTTATTGAAGATATAATTTAAATAATTTTGACACCTAGTGTCAACAAATCCTATTTTCTCTCTCTCTCTCTCTCTCTCTCTATATATATATATATATAATATTATTTTTTAAAACACTTATTAACGAAATTTATGTATAAAAATATTATACAAATTTCACATATTTTATTGTAAAAAAAAAAAAATTAACCTAAGAGTATTTGTTTATAGAAAATGAACTGTGATTCCTAATGATTTTGTTATGAAATTTAAACTCTAAAGTGAGTATTTAACCACTATTACTTGGTGAAAAATATAATAAAAAATTGTATTTTTACTATCGATAAAAATGTGTATTTTTATTATTAAAAAAAGAGCTATTTGAAGTAAAAATTTGTATCATGAAACTTATTAAATAATACTACATTATTAAATAATAAGATTATTTATTTTTATTGAAACCGTTAATATAAATTAAATTCTAATTTCATAAATGCACTCCTACAGTCTTACTTTGCATTTGGTTGTCCTGTACATCCTCTAAATGCTAAATTGTTTTGAGGAGCGTGTTCTCACTGCTCACGTCACGATGATCACATATTTCTAACCACGTCATTTAAATGGAGTCACCTCTATAATTTGGTGAATTCTAAGCAAGCGGCAAAAAAAAAAGCCCTTTAATTTTGAAATTAAAATAATTGTTAAATATATTGTTAAAATAAATATATGACTGAAATAAAATATAGTTATTTTTCATTTCAGTCGCCCATCTCAGTCGTTTATTTATTGTAAGAAAATATATAATAGTTACTTTTAACCTTATATGGGTGTTGACCTTTTTTAGCTCCTCACCTTATAACTTATCCTATAATTTTCAATTCTTAATTTTAAACTAATTATATTTTTTTACAATTTTAAATATTTTTGTTTTCAATTTGTATTCTTTAAATTTTACCTAAATTAATTTATTTCTTTTTTAATATTTTATTTTCATTATTATCTGAATTTTAAAAAATATCTATAAGTATATTACATAGTACATATTCACAGGTTATTAAAAAAAATTCTTTTTTATATTATATAATGAGTGCGTATAAATTAAGGTGATAAAAATAAAAAAAAAGGTTTTCGTAAAAATAATACTGTATAAAAATAAAAGTTATTCAACATTTTTTTAAATAGTTAACAGTTTTAACTAAAATGTAGTGTATGGGATGAAAGTAAGAAAGGAATAATAATAAAAAAGAAAAGAAAAAATAAAAATAATACATGTGATAAGTTATATATATATATATATAGTTTAATGGTCATGCACTGTTAGTGTAAAAAGTTTTATATTGTCATTCAATCAGAAATTAACATTAATATGACTTTTAAAGTATTTATTATAAAAGTTAACAAACTTATAATAAATGGTAATTTGTGATTAGATGACAATGTAAAACTACTTTATACTGTTAGTGTATGACCATTAAACTATATATATATATATAGGGGTAGGATCTGTTGATACCAGGTGTAAGAGTTAGTCAAATTACACATTTAATAACTTTTTGTATAATGCAAATTTAACCAATCTAACCGTTGAATTTGATGTTTTTATTAATTAGATTAAGTATACAAAATTTCGTATAATTCTAAAATTATTTAATAGTTCATTAAATCACTTTATTTTAACGTACAATATGATATTAAAATATATGTAAATATTCAATATTAGATAACATATTTAGAAAAGTCCAAATAATGTGAAATTTGATATACATAATCATAAAGATAATATCATCAAATTCAACCGTTGGATTGGTTAAATTTCTATTATATAAAAAGTTATTGAAGGTGTAATTTGACTAACTTTTATACCTGGTGTCAACGGATCCTACCCCATATATATATATATATATATATATATATATTCTTTAGCTTACCTACTTGCTGTATATTCTTTAAAAAATAATAAGAATAACAAGGTCAATAATCCATTATAAATGTTGAGATATGATATATGTACAATAATACTTTTTGTGTTTATCTTTCTCTATTATTTTAAGATATAATAAATAATGTGCAGAAAAAAAATTCACACAAAAAAGTGTTATTTTACAATTGTTATATAAATTATTATACTAATAATAATTCTCATAAATGTATGACACCGCTTTGGCACGGATAAGCATCGAGAAGGCAGCGTGGCACCGTGTGAGTGGGCTGGCACCGAGACACCGACACGTCTTGGATGCTCATTGGGTGACCATGCCAATTGCCAACATGCAAATACAAAAAATAAAAAATAAAAGGATAAAATAATATTCACGAGTCCTTTTTTTCTTCTTTTTTTTTTTCGGTGAATTATTCACTAGTCCTTTGACCGTTACTCTTGCTTGTTATAGGGTGTTTGAACTTTGAAGTCCTCGCCTTTAATTCCTGGGGCCGCGTTATCCATTTCTTCTTTGTCTTCGTCCAATTGAACGTTTGAACTCCAACGTACCTATGGCGTGACGTTAGTGGCGTTCTCTTCTTCCTCGAACACTCACCGCAACTTGCATGCATAGTTAATTAACGCGCCACTCACACGAAACCATAACTCATATAAACCCCCCAAGACCACCCAATGTTTCACCAACGGGAATATTAATTCTGCACACATAACATACAGCTCCTATTTGTTTCGTCGTTGTAATAATTAAATAAAGCACGTGTTTATTTGTTGCAAGTAGAAACTCCCCTTTCGGTTGTCTTGTTAAATGAGGAGGGATGAAGAATTCGAGCGTGTCCTTAGGTTCTTTGACGAGGATGGGGATGGGAAGATTTCACCCTGTGAGCTAAGAAACCGTTTGGGGATGATGGGTGGGGAGGTTCTGTTGAAAGAAGCAGAAATGGCCATTGAGGCGTTGGATTCGGACGGTGATGGGTTGCTGTGTTTGGAAGATTTGGTGAAGCTGATGGAGGCAGGGGGAGAGGAAGAGAAGTTGAAGGACTTGAGGGAAGCCTTTGATATGTACGACACGGAGGGGTGTGGGTTCATAACCCCAAAGGCCTTGAAGAGGATGCTCAAAAAGTTGGGGGAATCCAAGTCCACTGAGGAGTGCAAAGCCATGATAAGTCGGTTTGATTTGAACGGGGATGGCATGCTTAGCTTTGAAGAATTCAGAGTCATGATGAAGTGAAGTGATGCTACCTGTACATTGATCCTGGCACTAGCTAGCTCATGTGTCTATAGTTTAGTTTGGTTTGGTGGGTTTGATTGATTGATTGCTTGACTTGTTTGTACATTATGCCCAATTCCTTTTATTCTTTTGTTAATTGATGCAAATCACGGATTTGTAAATCGCTTTCGTAATAAGGGAATGGGGAATAACATGTTGGTTAAAAGAAAAACATCAAATATTAGCACATTTCCTGTAGCAAGGCCAGCAATTGCGAGATCCTTCACCCATCATTTTCCAAGTTAAAACCAGAATCGTGTCTGAAAGGCATCAGATTCTAATATTGTGTTCTTTACTTAAATTTTTTTTGTCTCGTGGAAAAAGCAAAGTGCAAGAATTACTTATCTCGCTCTGTCTACGGATTATATTTTCGTATACAATTCTTTAAAAAGAAAAGTAGGAATCAACTTAATGACTTTGTAACAAATAAATTATCGAATCATCATTTTGTTTCTTTATTTTTATTTTGGATGCGACTTTTTGTTAGGGAAAAAAACTTGGAGAAACCTTTTTTTTTTTGTTACCATGATATTGGTGTAGAGTATTTACTAACTTTTTGTTGATGACTAATTTTCGCTAAGAAACCTGGTTGACCACCTTTAATAGAGTATTCGCTCCCAATTACATTTTTTTTCACTCATAAGACTCGAATTTGAGACCTTACTTAAGAGATCTGAGCTCAGTTCCACTCAGACCAACGACATGTTGGTACCATGTTAATGTTATGGCGTTGTAAAGAAGATAACCGCTCTTATTATTCACTTAATTAATACGGTCCATAAATTATCTACACCTAGTGAGAAATCCATTATTCCATTGAGAGATCCTAGTGTATGTAGGTGAATTGAGAATTTTTGCTTCATATTTTTACGCATAAATAAGCATTAGGTTCATGTATTTTATTTTTTTTTCTTTAGTTCTTATTCTCTCTCTCTTTTTAAGTTTTACGTCTCTTATTTTATTTTCAGTCAGCAATATTGGTCATTGTTGTTAATTTGTGTTTGTCAAGTGCCCATGTGACCAACAAAGTGCCAAATTAGTGAATGCCATGCAGGACTTATTAAACATGTCTTTTAAGGTGTGTTGCATCCATGGATATCCAATAAAATTAAACATAATTAAAAAATTATTGGAAAAGCCCCCTTTTATCGAAATTAATACGTCTCACCCTAGGGTTCACACTTTGGAGAAATGACTTGGATGCACAAACATTTGATTAAGGCTAGTGTGTTCATTTTTGTAGACGACCACTGCGATGAATCACATTAGCAAATTTCAGGCTTTGTCTTTTGGTTCATTGTATATGTGTGGTGGTATATATTGCGAATAGAGTTGCATAGGTAAGCCTTTATTGTTATGTGCAAATTGGTTATTTGTTCTATTTGATGAATTTAAAGCTTGTGTGGGGATCAACTTATGTGTTGTATCTAACATAAGGATTTATTTATTAGGTTTTGTTGTTGTATGTGGGTTATGGATTTGATTTGTTTTTCATTAGGGTTAAAATAACGTGTGTGGGTGTGGGGTTTGATTAATTTATGTAGTAGTTATTATCAGGTTATAATTACTTAATTAAGTGTTGACTTCTATGTATATTATCATAGGGATGAGTTTTAAGTTAGTCATTCATTGTAGGGGTTTTTTTTTACCAAGGGCCATAATGCATTTTTCCATGGATAGTGTTGTTGAAGTCCCTAATATTGATATAGATAGATGGTCTTTTATTGAAGCTTGAGACATCATGAAAGAGGTTGAGATTGAGTCTGATTTCAAGCTATGGTGAACCTATATGGGGTAGGATTCCTAGATAAGCTTAGGTCTTTATCATTGGATGAGCATGCCATTGAGTTAAGTAATTATGTAATTAAGAAAAAGGGTGTGACTCATGTTTTTGTAGAGGTTGTGGCTGATGGAAAGCAACTTAATTAATGAGTAGGGTACAACTACTATTAGCGAGTAGGGTACAAGCATTATTAACTTGGGTACAAGCCAAGGTGAGATAAGGGTTGTTGGAGGTGTTGGGATTGTCATTATGGTTGAAAGGGTGCAAAGGGTTAAAGAAGTGAAAGGGATTAAAGGTGATGATGATGACAGTGATGAAAGTATCAAGGGAGTGCACTTCAATTATAGTGAAGAGGAGAGGACTGTGGGATTGGATGATGGTTTTGGTGCATAGGGTGGTAGTGAAGTTGGAAATAAGGTTAGGAAGTCAGTGACTCCATACATGTCATTTGTATCAACAACTAACAAAGTTCGTAGGATAAAAATTTGAGCAAGAAGAAATAAATTGCCAAATTTGGATGAGAATGAAAAGAGTAGTAACATGGAGAAAAATTTACCCCGCTAATTGATGACATAAATAACATGGAAGTTGAGTACTTAAGTGAGGAGTTAGATAATGTTAATTATGATAGTGATTCTGATGTTGGTGGTAGAACAAAATATCCCAAATTTAAGAAAGAAAATATAAGTAAAGATTTTGAATTTAAGGCGAGGATGGAGTTTTCCTCCTTGGTTGAGTTCAAAGAAGCTATATTGGAGTTTGTTGTGTCAAATGGGGAAAAGTTAAAATTTGTGAATATGATTTTGTTATATGTAGACTCAAATGCAAAGGAAATTGTGAGTATAATATTTTTGCAAGCAAAGTTGGGAAAAGTCATACCTATAATGAAAACACTAGTAGAAAATCACAATTGTAGCGAAGTGTTTCACAACAAAAATGTTGGGTGTAAATGAGTGGTAAAGGTGATGATAGACAAACTGAAATCAAAACACAAATTAAGGTTGGATGACATTATTGATGACATAAGGAGAACTTATACAATTGATATTATTATGAATAATGCATGGAAGGCAAGGCAAATTGCACACGAAATAATGGATGAGGATGTTGTGAAACAATATACCCTTTTGTGGAGGTATAATGTTGAGTTGAGGAAGGCATATACTAGAAAAACATGTAAGATAGATTTGGACAAACCAAGTCCTTATGTGCTACCATAGTTTGGTAGTTACTATATTTGTTTGGATGGTTGTAAAAAGGGATTTTTGGTTAGGTATGGGACATTTATAAGAGTTAATGGGTGTCATTTGAAATCAAAATATGGTGGACAGTTACTTATTGCAGTTGCAGGGACCTAAATGGCCAATGCTTCTCATTGGCATTTGTTGTGGTGGAAAGTGAAACCAAATAGAGTTGGAAATGGCACCTGGAATTGCTTTCAGAGGACGTTAGAAATGTTTCAAGTAATAAGTGGGGTGTTCATGTCTAATCAACACAAGGTATGGAACTTTTCCTTTCTACTAAAATGATACTTGTAATACATTTAATTATATATTTTGCTTACTTACATTACAATGGTAGGGGTTAATATAGGTCTTTAATGAAATACTAGAAGGTGTTGAGCATCGCTTATGTTTAAGGCATTTGTATGCCAAATTTAAAAAGAAATTTAGAGGTGAAACCCTAATAAGGGATCTGATGATGGTTATTGATAAGGCCACATATATTGAAGGTTAGAGAGAGAAAGTGGATGAATTGAAGAAAATTGATAGCAAAGCTTATGAGTGGCCGGTTGTTATGCCCGTTAAGGCATAGTGCAAACATGCATTTTCATTTTATTCTTGTTGTTAATGATTAACCTGTCAGAGGCATAAAATAGCACTATTTTAGTGGTTAGGGATATAAACCTATTTTAACAATGTTAGCATGGATTGGGATTTACTTGATGGATAGGTTTGTTGTCTTATGTGAAAAATTAGCAAATTGTAGAGGACATGTGATGGCTAAGCCTTTAAGAAGATTGAATATAGAAATAGAAAAGAGTGGTAGTTGGTTCCTAACTTGGGTACGGGAACTAAAGGTTGAAGTGACTCATAGTTTATTCATTGATAGATTTGTTGTAGACTAAACTAGAGAAGTTGTTCATGTAATTTCTAGGAACTACTTGGGATCACATGTAGACATGTTGCGACAATATATTACAAGGGTGAGAAGCCTAACTCATATGTACACCAATACGATAATGTTGTCAGATAATAAGAAAGGAAAGAAGAGATAACAATGATGATAAGCAAAAAGAAAATGGAAGAGAGATATATTTGAACGAGTGAAAAGGTTGGGGGGGGGGGGGGGGGGGCGGGGGAGAGGAGAAAATGGTATTTAAGTAGAGTTATTAACAAAAAGGAAAAAAAAAGTAAAAAGGAAAGAAGGAGTACAATTAACAATTATCTCAATTTAATTGTGAGCTAGTAGAGTTTTTTAGCCCAATCTATCCCTATGTGGGTTGTGACAAAATGGACTAAGCCATAAACCTACTTTAAAAAAATAATAATCAATTCTTATTTGTTAATAATATAAATGATATGACCCCATTTAGAAGAGTCTATTTGGATTTATCTTATGACATAAACACTAGTGTAAGTGTTTGAGAGATATTATGAAAATGACTTATGATATGTTTATAAGTCATTTTAGTTTGTTTCAACAAGTTCTCAAAGATATCTTATGAAAACAACTTAAAATTTATATAAAAGCAGTATAATCTTATTTTTCCTTCAATTATAAAAACAACTTATACATAACTACTTATATACTTATTTAATAACACTTTAATTAAATTATTTATCCAAAAGAATTGATAATCTCTCTCTCTCTTGATATTTCCACAATCTCTATCTATATCTATTTATCATCTCTCTATATAAAGAGTAAACTAAACTAATTATAAAAATGTCATTCATAACATATATGAAAAAAAATTGGTGTCATCCACAACAGGTATTTTTGTATATATATTGAACCATTTAATTCAACTTGTAATATTGAAGAATCTCCACTTTTGACATGTGACTGTATCTGGGAATAAAACCCTCATTTATTGAATAAAAAGATATTGTAAGAAAAAAAAATGTACAGGTACAAACAAGAGAGATACCTTAACCTAGAGCCACTCTTAAATTTTTATTTTTTTTCGCTTTAAGCTTTACTTTCTATCAAAATGTCGAGGAGAATCCGGTTCAACTATAAATATCTCTTTTCTGGTGATTTTTTCGGTGAATGTTCAGTTATAAATATCTGAAAAATATGTTACACCCCAAAAATTTGCTTGCATGTGACGCACGACACGAACATGTGTAGCTGCGTATTTTTTTTTAATATGGCTTTAATGATTTAATGATTAATATTTGTTTTTTAATTCTCACATATTTTTTTCTTATTTAATATATTTCCTACAAAACACATGAATTAATTATACTTTTGGTGCTCATACTTTAACATCTAAATTTTATTCAATAATTAATAGAAATGTAATAAGTAGTAAAGGAAAAACATATAAAATATTTGAATAAAAATGAAAAACAAAATGTATAAAATGCACGAAAACATTTTTTAGTTTTATTTAAACATTTTATATATTTTTTCTTTGCAAATTTATACAAACCAATTATATATATAATACTTTTGTTATATTTCTATTAATTATTGAATGAAATTTTGGGGTAAGAGACTTAATTCCAAAATTAAAAATTATAAGAACTAAATTCAAGCAATTATAATTAGAGGGACTAAAATTGTACATAAATTAAAGTACATGAAACAACCCAAATTTAGTTTATGTTAATAGCATGTACCAAGATATTCAGACAAAAAAAGCTACTATATATTAATTAAATTAATTAATTAATAATGTTACTTGAGTAAATTAATTTTATTAAAAATTAAGAGATAATTTAAATTTCTATATCTTCCCTCTTCTCTTACTTCACCTCAAGTTTCTCTCTCGTTTATTTCTTGTTATAATGTTTGCCTCTCGTTAAATGAAATAAATATTAAATGTCTATTTATATTTTTAAGATATTAATTTTTAAATTATTTTATTAACTATTAAAATGCTATGAAAATATTTAAGAGGACATAACATTAGCTAAAAATAAATTACAAAAAAATTGCTTTCCTTTTTTAGTTATCTTGCAGGATTTCCTTAAAATTCAGATTAATAAATTTCAAAACAATTTTAGATATTTTTTTCTTGTTTTTATTTCAATTTGAAAGAAATATTAAAATTAAAATACTAATACTATCACTCTCCATTTTAAATATTTTTCATGCTATTTTTTAATAAATACATATCATTATATACAAAAACATAAACTTTCTGTAAATTCTTATAAAACTTAAGATTATAACAGTTTAAATACGTTTTAAGTTTTAATGTTTTTTAATTTTAATTGTAGTTTCTATACTTTAAATGTTACGAGTTTTTATAATTTAAAAATTATTAAGTATTAATTTTTATTATAAGGAAACATGAAGACAATGATTGATTCCTAGCGATTTTAAACTATAAAGATTCGATACCCAAACTTTAAATACAGAAATTAAAACTAAATTTAAGAAAACCAATAAGGATTAAAATGTTAAATGTATTTAAATGAAATGTGATTGTCCTGAGATCTATAGGAGAAATATCACCTATAAAAAACAAGAAAATAAAATAAAATGCGGTGGGTTGTGAGTTGAGATGTGACCGGTGATAGAGCCCGCAAACGCATACGTATATAAGAGCGTTAGAAGGAGAAAGCCAGAAAGCAGAGGCGCAGGGAGTGACAGAAACGAAACGAAGGCAAAAACATTACAACGGCAATGCATATGGTAAAAGAGGTTCTCTCCGGTGCGCACCTCTCCGGTTGGCATCCTTCCACGACGTCGTCTTCTTCTCCAACACCCTCACATCACCCGTTCGTCATCGGTAACTATATTATATTATATACACACAACAACCATTCATCTTTTTTTCTTCTTACATTATTTACCATTTTTATTTCAATCCGTTTGGTTCCATGGAAAATCAAAAAGAATGCTCCATTTTCTAGGAAACCAAATAGCATTTTTTTTTTTCAATTTTCTTGTTGCTCTGAATCCCTTATAGAATGAACATCTCGCTTTATCATACGTATATTCATAACTGCTTCGGTTCACTCCTTTTCTTGCTCTTTGCATTCTCTCACGGATGGATTTGATCTTACGGCTGGAAAAGAAACTCGAAACATTAATCACAATAATTTTCCTGCATTTTCTCGTCGGAGAGAAATCTAATGGCACGTGTTGTTTATGTGTGTTTCGATTCGATTTGCGTTCTCTACGTGGATCAGGTGTCTCTGGAGGCACGGCATCGGGGAAAACAACAGTGTGTGACTTGATCATTCAGCAACTGCAAGATCACAGAGTTGTGCTCGTCAGTCAGGTCTCTGCGATTCTCTATTTGTAATCTTGTGGCGGCATTGGATTTGGATCATAGGGAATCATGAACGGAATCATAGAATTTCTTCTTTGTAATTGCAACTGAGTTAATTGCATTATGCTTAATCTAAAAGAATACAAATGAATTCATTAGTTAACAGTAACTTGAGTAATGATCTGTTATTGTTGTAGGATTCATTCTACCGCGGTTTGACAAATGATGAGTTGAAGCGCGTTTATGAGTATAATTTTGATCATCCCAGTACGGTAGCTAGAGCCTTAATTGAGATTATTAAATAAATATTTTAAGATTCTAACCATGTGTGTTATGGTTTTGGTAGATGCGTTTGATACAGAGCAACTCGTAGAAACTCTCAGTAAGCTCAAATCTGGACAGTCGGTTCAGGTTCCAATATATGATTTTAAGCTTCATCAGAGATCTTCTGACAGATCCCGACAGGTTCCTTTCTACTGACACCTTAAGCTAATAAAGTGAGGTGTTAATATCATTTGTTCTCAGATTTGTAGCTCAGATTGAATCTTTTCTTTTATGCCAGTAACGAGATAATCTGCAGTCACAGAGCTCCTAGAGAGCCAACGGTCGATATCATACCCTTGATATACTTACCTGTGTATCTGTCTAAGCATGCCTGAAATTGTATTTGTTTTATTCAGAAGAAGAAAGGGTATAATTTTCTAATTCGTACCATTGGTCTGTTGAATAATTTTTCGCAAAATTTAATGCCCTTTCTTCTCTATTGGACCTGAGTTGCTAGATGTTTTCAGACAATTATGATTGGAGGTGCAATATTCGTATAAAATGAAAATTTAGGCAGATGATTATTATTATTATTGTTATTATGTAGCAGGTCAATGCATCAGAAGTAATAATTATGGAGGGCATATTGGTTTTTCATGAACAACGCGTCCGCAACATGATGAATATGAAGATATTTGTTGATGCAGGTCTATTGCTCTTCCATTTTATTTATCGTTTCAAGCTTTTTTCCCATCTATTACATGTTAGATACGTTCAAATGTACTAAGTTTTGTTTATCATGAGGAAAAAAGCAAGTTTAGAGTCAAGCGGAAAATGGTACATACTGTACTTAGCTCGGTCTAGCACTCTAGCATATATCTTTAAGCTATGCCTTGTTCGGTCTGAAATCTATTAGGTGAGACGTGAAATCCATGGAATACAACAATCAAACCCCGTACAGAAAGGGTTGCACTGTTGCAGTCGCTTCTGTTCTGAGTTATCAGCAAACCTATCGACCTTCGTTTTGGAAGATTCTACTGTCCGAGCTGAACTCTGATGCTGAGAGGACAACAAACGTTTAATTGAATTCTCCTCCCACGTTGTGTTTACTCATTTACCGACATAGAACTTGATTTTTGCACATATAGGTGTAGTGGTCCAGCCTTTCAAGTTTTAACATTATTTTCACTTAATAAAAAGTAGGCTAGACAAGGCTTTTGATAATCTGAGGTAATATAAATTGCTGTGTTATAGTTTCCTGAACATCATGAATCTCTCTCTGGATCTGTACATCCTATCCGATTATCTGTCTTCATGTGTATAAGAAAGGGAGTTGTTAAGGACAAACCAACATGTTACTCTTCTAACCGTCATTCATATTGGAAGAGTACCCTACATAACTATGATGAGCGGCATTGGAAATCTTGTGATTTAGTACAGTGAGGAGAGTTAGCTCAATGTTCTGCTTGTCCAATGTTTTGAGATGACTGTCCAATATTGCTCAATCTTTATCCTCTCTAGCAGATTCTCTTCATCAGTAAATATTTTGAGATGATAAATGGCGACAATTGTCTGAGAAAATGATTTTTCTATTGAAAATGTCGGTGGGTTTAATATTTTCTTGTCGTCATACTGATATTGCATTGCATGTTATGTAGACCCAGATATAAGGCTTGCCCGCAGAATAAGACGTGATACTGTTGAGAGGGGTAGAGACGTACACTCTGTACTGGAACAGGCAAGACTTATTATCCTTACATATATTAACTTATTCATATCGATTCGATATCTTAAAATTGGTAAGATGATAAAATAAAAAAGATTTTTTTATTTAGATCGACAACAAAGAAATAATGCTCCCAATGCCCATTCTGAAAAATAATTGTGTGGGATGAAACCGTTGCCCGATACAATGATTCAGTCCCATACTCCCATTAATTGTAAAGGACGTATCACGTATGCTTTGAATCAAAATCGAATTATCTTATAGTATGCAACCTACGAATGCCTGAAACTCTTGGATTATGGCGTTGTCTTTCTTTTTCAAATAGTTTTTCTTTTTCTCAAAAAGGAAAAAAAAAATCTTTCTTTTGTTTGGGCATAAAGATAATATTTTGCTGTCTTGTGTTGGGGTCCTATATCTGTACTTAAGGATGACAGAGGGCTAGAAAACAATGTGCTAATAGTAATAGTTGTTGGAGGGCAGTAACTTTGAACTTAACAGATTGAATCTCATTGGCGGCATGCTACTGTCATAGCCTGCATGAAACACTTAGTTTGCCTTTACTCTGAATTTGGTTCGACTTTGTTTAACGCTAATTTCTGATTGTCGACCAGTACGTGAAATTTGGTGGCTGATATGGAAAATCTTTATTGCATTGTCAGTATGCAAAATTTGTTAAGCCTGCCTTCGATGATTTTATTCTTCCGTCCAAAAAATATGCTGACATCATCATACCTCGCGGGGGAGAGAATCGTGTAGCAATTGACTTGATTGTTCAACATATCCGCACTAAGCTTGGCCAACATAACCTCTGCAAGATATATCCAAATTTGAATGTTATACAGTCTACTTTCCAGGTGATTTTCATCTTGCTTCATCTTCCCCTTTAAAATTTTCTGTTTGCTTCTTTCCCCCAAGGAAATATTTCTTATGCTAATTTATTTCTAATTTTGAAGCTTTCTTACAGACTAGAGGCATGCACACGCTTATTCGTGACAGGGACATATCAAAGCATGATTTTGTTTTTTATTCAGATCGGCTAATTCGTTTGGTAGGTAATGGCTTTGAGCTTTATACAGGATTTACAGCCCCTCTTAACAACTAATCTTAGTATCACCGACTTCACAGGTAGTGGAACATGGTCTTGGTTACTTGCCGTTTACAGAGAAACAAGTTATCACACCTACAGGTCTGTCTAAAGAAGAGGAAAAACCGTTCCATTGTTTGAATCTGCCAGCAAGTGTTTCATTTATTCTTGTTTTAGCATAACATGATAGAGCGTATATGTAGTTAACTGAATAAACTTTGTTTGAATAATGCTGAAAACTGCTAAGCTTTGCTACCATCCTCAACTCAACATTTTCATGCTGTTTATAAATACACGCAGACTCCGCAAATTTTCTTGTTCTTCCATTTCAGGCTCAATTTATACTGGAGTTGATTTTTGCAAGAAATTGTGCGGTGTATCCATTATTCGAAGGTAACTTTCCTTGTTAAAAAGGCTTGCTGTCACTATAATTCTTTAGACTAGTTGTCCATACTCCATTGTTGTTCATTTTTAAGACTCTGGTTGTATCAAATGTTCTTAATCTTATAATAAAATTGGGAAACAAACTCGTTAGCATTTGTTTTTTCAAGATACTATTGTCCAGTATTAAGTTTTAATTGCAAATCCAACTTAGTTTGATCTGATAAAAAATTTATTCGGTCTGAAACCAATTTCATATGGGATATATATCATTCAATATTTAACTCCTAATCTGAAGTGTGGAATGCGTGTTTATGTGATTTCTTAGGAGTTTGATGCTGGATTGTTTATATATTCTTATTAATTCAGCCATTTTATTTAAAAAATGGCAGTAATTTTGCAACTCTATGAAAGTCGGTTTCCTTTATAATGTTTCAGTGGCGAAAGCATGGAAAATGCTTTGCGTGCTTGCTGTAAAGGAATAAAGATCGGAAAAATTCTCATTCACCGTGAAGGTGGTGAAACCCAGGTATTAATTTTCCCTTTTGACTCTGCCTATTCTTTCTTGAATTTGCTAGATTTGTGTAAAATGATAGAAGATACAACTCTGTACATGTAGTTATTACAATGTTTTCCACTCCAGCTTATTTATGAGAAGCTTCCTAAAGATATTTCAGAGAGACATGTTCTTCTCATGGACCCAGTACTTGGTACAGGTGAGTTATTATCTTTCTGCATGCATCATCTTCGTTCTTCGTTTGTACATCAAACTTCGTAATGCTCACAAATTATTTATTTATTTAAATTTCCAAAATTTCACTATAGGATTTATTAGTAATCTCTTATTGTGGAACACTGTTGTACAACTAATTACTCCGAGATACTTGGTGCATAATAATACATTACAGCAAAGATTGGAGGATATTGGCATCTTCCAGACCAGATCACAAACAAAATTATAGTTTCACATTAGACCATTGTTAGCATACGAACTTCGGTCCACCAAATTCTTCATTTACCTTTTTTTTGTTCATTTATGCATTTACCTTTTTCTTTTTGTTCATTTATGCATGACACCGCCACTTCTTTCGGCTGGCAATAAGCACCTTAATGATTATCCAGGTAACACTGCCAGCCAAGCAATCGAGCTTCTTATAAAGAAGGGAGTTCCAGAGTCCCGGATAATATTCCTTAACCTCATTTCTGTAAGTTATATTCAATTGAATACTAGTAAGATCCTTTGTTTGATGAATACTAGTACAATAAATTTCAATAATCATTTCAGGCTCCTGAGGGAATACACTGTGTATGTAAACGTTTTCCGCATCTGAAAATTGTCACATCGGAGATTGAAGAAGGATTAAATGACCAGTTCCGTGTCATACCAGGGTTAGGAGAATTTGGTGACCGCTACTTTGGGACGGACGATTCTTAGTTTGAAAGCAAAAAAAAAAAAAGGATTACAAGGGGGAAAAACAGGAACAGATGTTGGAATTTATTACTATGAATAATATTGATCTGACTAGTAAACACGCATATAATCATGAGCAACTACACACCAAGGAAGGAGAAGTTTGGCTTTATTGTCCAATTAGAACTTGATCAGGGTCGGCTTCATGATATTGAAATTATAATGTTTGAGACGCGAACACAAAAAAAATGTGTAGTCTTTTATCTTTGCGTCGTCGTATACTGCCGGGCGAAGAAAGGATATATAATGATATATACTGCTGTCTGAAAACAAACTTTACTCAAACTTCAAATATCACGAATTCACGATTTGGTTCTCTGCTGCCTGAAACTAAACTCGCCGTTTTAATTTTACCATTTCCTTGATCTGACAGGAGGAATCGTTATATATTCTGGGTATACAATTAACATATCAAAATTCGCGTGAAACGCAATTTATTCTGGCACTTGGTAAATTACGTTACGGGCTGTAACGGAAAAGCAAACAAACATTCAGGTTATTTACGATTATATTTCAATCTGCCAGACCATCAAAAAAAAGTTGGCCGTAAGTTTACACAAGCAATTTAAACGAATGATGATAAGAAACATGCCACGAAGAAGAATATCACATATCTTCTTGTTAACTAATGTAAAACTTTTCTAAAATATTTCTTTGCTAATGTAATTTATTTTTCTTATGTTAGTTGCTAATGTTTTACATAATGGGTATGTTTGGTCTGTTTTTGGAAAAATTGTACACCTAATGTAGTAGGTACATGTCTTTTTTGCTGACAACAAGAATGAATATGATGTATGGTTCTTATTTTCTGTTGTATTTCACTAAAATATGAATGGAAGTATGGAGAATAGTGCAGTATTATAGCAGATACGAAATTGCTCTGTTTTCTCCTTTCCTCTCTTCTTTTTTCACACTTTTTTCATGGTCTTATGGTTTTAGATTGTCTTCATTCAATAGTGGTATCTAGAGCAGTGTTCTTATAGGCTGTGGGTTTGAAAAAAATTGAGAGGAGAGATTAAACACTTGTGAGTGGGGAGTGATCAAATGGCTTTAGGGAGCAATGTTGTCTTTGCTGTTCCTCAATTTTCTGGAGAAAATTATCACATATGGGTTGTCAAAATGAGATCATGTTTGAAGTCTTTTCACTTATGCGAGTATGTAGATCAAGACAAGCAAGTTCCACCATTGATAGCTAATCCAACCACAGCTCAAATCAAGCAACATGAGGAGGAGACTTTGAAGAAGGAGAAAGCTGTTTCATGTCTGCACTTAGCTTTGACAGATGACGTGTTTACATGCATTATGCATCTAGAAACAGCCAAGCAAATATGGGATGAACTGAATGAAAGGTATGCAGGTGATGAAAGGGTAAGGTCCATCAAGCTATTGACTCTCAAAAGAGAGTTTGAAATGCTGAAAATGAAAGAAAATGAGTCTATCAAGTAGTACACTTCAAAGTTGTCCCACTTGGTAAACCAAATGAGGCTGTATGGTGAGGTTGTGCAAGACTACAAGGTAGTAGAAAAGATGCTGATCAGCCTACCCAAAAAATTTGAAGCCAAAGTTGCTGCCATTGAAGAATCATGTGATCTGAAGAAGCTAACTATTTCTGAGATGATTAGTAAATTGCAAGCTCAAGAACAAATATTTTCTATGAGAATGGATGATTTAACTGAAAATGAATTTCAAGCTAAACACAAGGGAAAGCAATCTAGTTAGAAGAATTAAAAGAAGCAGAATTATAAAAAAAAAGGTGATCAAAAGGGAAAAAGAAAGATGGATGGGAGTTCAACTAAGTCTACAACAAAGAACAATTTTCCCCCTTGTTCTACATGCAAAAGAACAAACACTTGTCAAAAGATTGTTGGTATAAGGGGAAGCCTCAAATTCAATGTCACAATTGCAAACAATGGGGACATAAAGAGAAGTACTGCAGATTTAAGTAGAACCAATCTCAACCACAACTTGCACATCAAGTTAATTTCACTGATGAGCAATCTCAGGTTGAAGATCACTTGTTTATGGCTACTCAAACATGTAGTTCAAGTTCAAAGGATGTATTGTATGTAGATAATGGGTGCACAAACCACATGGCATGGCAAGGGACTCAAGTCTCTTCACTTCTTTGGATAAGGCTGTTCAAACCAAAGTCAAGCTTGGAAATGGAGATATTGTACTGGCTAAAGGGAGAGGTACAGTTTCTATTTACACTAGCAAAGGTGCTAAATTTATTCATGATGTTTTGCTAATTCCTGACTTGGATCAAAATTTGTTAAGTGTTGCTCAATTAATGAAAAAAGGATATTCACTTTCCTTTAAAAATAATGGCTGTATCATACTGGATTCTAATGATTTAGAAGTTGTTAAGGTTGAAATGTGTGATAACAGTTTTCCAATCAGTTTGAATCAAGTGAATCATTCAGCATTTGTTTCCAAACATGATGATTCTGCATTATGACACAAAAGATATGGCCACTTTAATATGGGTGCATTGAAATTTCTGCAAACTCATGATATGGTGAGAGACATGCCTGTGATAAGTTGTATTGATGATTTATGTGATGCTTGTCAATTGGGGAAAATGCATAGAAAGTCTTTTTCATCAGCAAATGTCACACGGGCAAATAATAAATTAGAGCTTGTTCACACTGACTTATGTGGTCCTATGAGTGTACCTTCTCTAAGCCAGAACAATTATTTCATCTTGTTTATTGATGATTTGACTAGAATGACATGGGTGTATTTTTTTATCAAGCAAAGCTCAAACTTTTGATGTCTTTACAAAGTTTAGAGCTATGGTGGAGTCTCAAAGTGGCTGCATGATTAAAATGTAGAGATTGGATAACGGGAAAGAGTATATCTCCAACGAATTTAACATGTTCTGTGAAGATATGGAGATTACTCATCAATTGACAGTCAGTTATACCCTGAGCAAAATGAAGTTTCTGAGAGAAAAAACAGAACAGTTATGGAGATGGCAAGATGTTTAATTATAGAAAAAAGGCTACCAAAAAGCTTTTGGGTTGAAGCTATTTTTACAGCAGTGTATCTCTTGAATAGGTTGTTAATAAGAACTGTTCAAGAGAAAACACCAATTGAAGCTTGGTTAAGAATGAAGCCCTTTGCCAAACACTTGAAGATTTTTGGATCAGTATGTTATATTCATGTTGCAATAGCTAAAAGACCCAAATTGGATGACAAAGCTGAAATGGGGATTTTCTTAGGTTATGCTGCAAGCACGAAAGGTTATAAAGTGTACAATATGAAGTCAAAACAGATTGTGGTCAGTAGGGATATTCAAGTTGATGAGAATGCATATTGGGATTGGGAAAATAATCAAGTTCAAAGAAGCATGAAGTCAGAACAGTTGACAACCATTTCCAATGCATCTAATGACTAGAAGCAAGTTACAAATGATGATGAAAATCAGATTACTGAATCTGATTCTCCAATGCTAAAAACCAAGTCTTTGGTTGAAATTTATGAAAATGCAGTTTTGTGGTGAATGAGCCTTCTTGTTTTAAAGAGGCTTCAATGTAAATAGAATGGAATGATACAATGAAGAGGAGTTGGCTATGATTAACAAAAATGGTACTTGGGAACTCACTTTAAGGCCCAAAGACAAGAATGTGATTGGTGTCAAATGGGTTTATAGAACAAATTAAATCCTGATGCTTCCATTCATAAGCACAAAGCTAGACTTGTTGTAAAGGGGTATTCTCAAATGGCTAGAGTTAATTATGGTGATACATTTGCACCGGTTGCTAGGCATAAAACAATTAGATTAATTGTATTGGAACCAAAGACGTTGAAGTGTCTAGATCCTCAAATTTTGAAGATAACAAACTTATTAAAGTTTAAGTCTCTTGTTTTTAAACTAATGGATTTACAGCGTCCAATCTTAAATGAGCGTCCAATAAACTCTTTTGTGATGACCATCCAGGAGTAAAGTTTCATTTATGGACACAATGCTCTTAAACTTTAGACAACCTTTAGACGCGTCCAGATGCAAGATCCTAAACAACTAAAGTTTTCTCTCGTTTAATCTCTACAACTAATGCCTTACCTTTTAAAGATCTAACGTTAAAATATTTCAAGCATTAAATGGTAGTCAGAAACTTTCTAGTACAAAAGCGCAGCAAGACAGAAAAAGCAAGTCAACTCCTTGAGCTGTCAAACCAAATGAAGGATGTTTAGAAAAGCAAAACTCCCGCATAGAGCCACTCTTTCCGTTTTAGTACAGTTCAAAAGCTGTTTTTTTCCTGATATGTCTGAAAGCTTGATACGCGTACCTTTTTGAAGAGTTAAGTCAAATCCTCTTCAACGGCTCTTTTCCACTAAAAACTATATATATATATATATATATATATATATATATATATATATATATATATATATATATATATATCAAGATAGAAGAAGAAGAAATATAGAGAGGTGAACAACGACGAATCAAGCACGAACATAAAAACGCTCATTGTTTTTCTTACACGTCCACTGGACGATAGTTTATAAGTCTTTGATACTTTATGATATTGTGCTTAATCTTCTATATCCTCACTGTGTGAGTTGAATCCATTTGTAAAACAACTTTTTGTTGTGAAAGCTTGGAGAGGCTTAGTGAACAAAGAATACTTGGGTTGGTAAAGCAATATGGGGTGATTGCATTGTAAAGCCTGAAGAGGTCGTGAAGAATACTTGTAACCAAGGTTGGTTAGTGGATACCTTCTAAGTGAAGGGACTAGAAGTAGCTCAAGGTTAAGTGAACCAGTATAAATTATGTGTGTGCTTGTCTTCTTTATCCTTTAGCTCAAAATTGTTTTCGAACTTGGTTTATGTTAAAAAAAGTTTTTAAATGCACAATTCAATCCCCCTTTCTTGTGCGTCACATGTTATTTCAAATTGTTGCTCTATCAGCTCAATATGGATGGAAAATCTTTCACTTGGATGTAAAATCAGCTTTTTAAATAGAGTTTTGCGGGAAGAAATTTATGTTGAATAGCTTGGTGGCTTTATTGTTGTAGGTCATGAAGACAAAGCTGAAACAGGCTCTAAGAGCTTGGTACAGCATAATTGATTCACACTTCCTACAAAATGATTTCAGGAGGAGCCAAAATAAGCCTGCTCTTTATGTGAAAGATTGTGGCAATGGGAAGAAAATTGTAGTTTCACTTTATGTTGATGATTTGCTGGTTACAGGTGATGATACTGATGAAATTGACAAATTTAAAAAGAGCATGCTGCAGGTTTTTGAAATGACAGATCTTGGAATGATGATGTATTTTTTGGGAATGGAAGTACATTAGCTTGATGATGGTATATTTCTCTCACAGAGAAAGTATGGCAATGATTTGCTGAAAAAATTTAAATTGGAGAGTTGTAATCTAGTTTCAACTCCTCTTGCTGCAAATGAAAAACTCTCAAAGGATGATGTGATGCAAAGGCAAATGTAACTTAGTAGAGAAGTTTAGTTGGCTGCCTTTTTTACTTGACAACAACTAGACCAGATTTAATGTTCTCTGCTAGTTTGCTTTCAAGGTTCATGTATTCACCAAGTTTAACACATTTTGGTGTAGGCAAAAGTGATGGAAAGCTTGAAGGCTTTGTTGATAGTGATTGGGCTAGTTCTATTGATGACTCTAAGAGCACAACTAGGTATGTTTTTTCACTTGGCAATGGAGTGTTTTCATAGAACTCTAAAAAGCAAGATGTAGTTGCTCAATCTTCAGCTGAAGCAAAGTATATTGTTGCAGTTGTTGCTTCAAATCAAGCTATTTGGATTAGAAAGGTATTGACTGATTTGAATCAAATGCAAGAACCTACTATGCTATGGTGTGACAACAATTCAGCCATTTATATTGCCAAAAATCCAATTCAACATGGGAGAACCAAGCATATCAATGTCAAATTTCATGCTATAAGGGAAGCTGAGAAGAATGGAGATGTTCAATTGATGTATTGCAGGTCTGAGGAGCAATTGGCAGACATACTCATTGAGGCGCTTCCAAGTGCTAAGTTCAATGAGCTAAGAAACAAGCTGGGAGTCTTTAAGAAAAGTTTTAAGGAGAAGTGTTAACTAATGTAAAACTTTTCTAAAATACTTCTTTGCTGATGTAATTTACTTTTCTTATGTTAGTTGCTAATGTTCTGCATAGTGGGTATGTTTGGTCTGTTTTTGGGAAAATTGTACACCTAATGTAGTAGGTACATGTCCTTTTTGTTGACAACAAGTATGGGTATGATGTATGGCTTTATTTTTTGTTGTATTTTACTAAAATATGAATGAAAGTATGCAGAATAGTGCAGTATTACAACACATATGAAATTGCTCTGTTTTCTCCTTTCCTCTCATCTTTTTTCATACTTTTTTCATGGTTATGGTTTTGTCTTATGGTTTTATGGTTTTAGATTGTCTTCATTCAACACTTCTATTGTAGTGATAACAAAACCTTAAAGATAACAACAGTTACAAGCAAGATTTTTTATTTTCGCTACCATTTAAGAACCATGATAACCTGTGATTATTGTGTAAAACCAACAAATTTGTATATTATGATTTCATAATTAAGTTACAAAAGAAATTATTGACCAAGGAAGAAAGCAATCTACAAGCTGCTTTGACTCCACAGTTACAAACTCTGATCCCATTCAGGACGGTTTTTACTTTTAACTTCTAAGTTTTGAAATTTTTAAAAATCAAACTAAGTTTCAGTTTTCAGTTTCAGTTTTTTTTCATGCAAATTAGAAACGAAGAAATTTTTTTAAAAGGTTGTTCCAAGTTAGAAATGAAAAAAACAAGTCAAGCCACTCCATCCTACTCCACCCCCACTATGAATATTGTTGTTTTTTTATATAATTAATGTTAAGTCAAAAAGTTGGATTCCTAACCTCCCATGAAAATCTTTTTGTGGGAAACAAAAATAAAAAAGGTCTTGGAAAACAATATTTTTTGGAATTTTTTTTTTAAAATTACAATATTCCCAACCAATTGCTTATCTTTGGTTTTGGGTGTGATTTTGCAGTACTGCTTGTTAGTGAATGTAGTTGGGTTTGAGACTTTGAGTATTTTGGATTGTAAATATGCGATCTAGTGAAGTACTTGATCACTAAAAGACACACAGTGGACCGCAAGCTGTGAGGTTACTTCAACTTTGATATGGATCAGGTAAAGCTAGTCTTCAGGGATTTTCATTCTATTACCGAATAATGTAGACCCACTTAGATTTTGGTTTAAGCTAGTTAGAATTTTTGCAATATAAATTGGTGAAAGAACATGCTTTAATATATCAATAAACTGCAACCTTAAGGGGTTGGTCGAGTGAAGTAAAACAGAGTCTCACATCTGACAGGTCATAGGTTCGAACCTCCATTTGTCTCCTTGGAGTGAGGTGTGTAAGTGCTCTTTGAGTCTGGAAGCTTTTCCTGCCTTGGACTAAGGCATCATCCCCTCTCCCTAAAATTTCGACAACATGTGAGAGGACAATCATGGTGGTGGCAATGATAACAACAACAATTAAATGTGACATTGATGGTACGTAAGTCTTTTGAAAAGAAAAAATAAGGAAAAATATTTACAACTAAAAACCAAAAGTATATATATATATATTGAGTTGAAAACCAATTTAACTATATTTTATCCAAATACTTTTCATTTTTAAATTTTCATTTGAAACTTACAACCACTCTAAACATGCTCTGAAGTGAACCTTTTTTGTTGTCATTACTTGCATAAACAAATAATTACAAAAATATTATATTATTCTCACTTTTAAAGATTTATGCATCAAACCTTAAAACATTAAAAAATTGTTTCTATTATAAAAATTGGTTAGTACATAAAAATGGTTAGTTCTTAATTATTTATATCTTGATTTTAAATAAATATCCTATCATAATCATAGAAATTTTCATGTCGATTGAGGTTAATGCATGCATGATGTTATTGTTGTTCTTTGCACCTTTGTTCTCATTGGCTGAAAAGGTATGTATAATCCCTAGTTACATGGATAGGGCTTTTTAACCACAATAGTAAAAAAAAAAAAGAACTATTTACTAAAATAATAATAATAAAATACAATTTACCAATATGGGTTATTTGAGATGAAGGAAGGAAAGTATTTTCACAGGAGGCGCCAACTCAGTTGGCGCTTCGTGATCAAAATAAATTTTTTTTTACTACAATAGGAGGCGCCAACTCAGTTGGCACCTTGCATTCAATTTCTTTTTTATCTACAAATGTTGGCGCCTTGTGTTCAAATTTATATATATATATATATATATATATATATATATATATATATATATATATATATATATATATATATATATATATATATATATATTAACAGGAGGTGCTAACTCAGTTGGCACCTCGTGTTCAAATTTTTTTTTTACTATAACAGTCAATTGGCGCCTCACGTTAGTTTTTTTTTTTTTTTAGTATAGCATGATGTGTTGTACCATTCCAAATTGATGCATAACACGGTCAAGGTGGTGATACTCTATAATATTAAAATTTATTAATGGGACTACAACTCTCCACATTGTAATTCCTTCCATGCAGATGTTTGGCAAGCCACCAAACCATGCAGAGTGTGGCTCCCATACAATTTGTAAAAATAAGTTATGCATTAGATATAACACAACAATATATAAATTAAAATTGTGTTATGAAAATGAACTCACATCATTTTTCTTCATGTTGCCAAATTTCTCTTTATAAGTTGAGAGATGAAATTTACGATATGTAAATTCTTTTAGTTGACCACCGATTCATCTGTTTGTCAACACATATATCAAACAAATATTACAAAGAGTGTTTTATCTATTTATAATTTCACGTAATTGAACGCGAGGTGTCAACTATTATATATTTAAAAAAAAAATTGAACGCGAGGCGCCAACTATTAATATATATATATATATAAAAATTTTGAACACAAGGCACCAACTGTTATATATATATATAAATTGAACATGAGGCGCCAACTTGTGTTGTAAGAAAAAAAAAAATTAAACGCGAGGTACTAACTGAGTTGACACCTCCTGTTGTAGTAAAAAAAAATTATTTTGAACATGAGGCGCTAACTGAGTTGGTACTTCCTGTTAAAATATTTTCACCCTCTTTTTTGAAACAACCCATATTAGTAAATTTATTATTATTATTATTTTAGTAAATAGGTTTTCTTTTTTACTATTGTGGTTAAAAAGCCTACATGGATATATGCTTATATACTAAGCTCTAAGCAGGCTGTTTCATGGTTTCAATTTAACTGCAGGCCTTCGCATATCTTCTAATGTCAGCATCATCATCAGCTGCCACTACAGCCCATTATGGGACAAACAGTGCTTCGGCTGCAGACAAGTACGAGGAAATGGCGAATGCATCTGTTGCTTTATCCTTCGTTGTGTTTGTGGTCTTTGACTCTTCCTCTATTGTTTCTGCTTTCAGTTTTTTTGTAGATTCAACTAATTTATATATATTATGTTATCATGTATCCAAGTACACAAATTAATTGCATGTATGAACAAGATTCGTTTTTCATGAGATGTGGACCATGACGGTTTAGGAGTACCTAATAATTTTTCCTGCTTTCACGCTTAAAAAGAAAAAGGAAATTTTACTAGAATGTTTCAATTTTAAATAGTGTACAAATAGGAATACACAAATTACTCCTAAGCTGGTCAACAACATACTATATTGCATATTGTGTAGCCAGAACAGAAACCATACGGGTAATTATAAGCTTATAACACAAGTAATAACCACATCTCTAGGAGATTTATTACAACAGAGACACTCAAATAGGAAATAGTAAAAGTAGAACTTAAGAACAGAGAAATTGGCATACATGCATATTATGGGATGGGATGTATGACTACTTTCCCAGTTGCTCTATCGGTCTTGAGGTAGGAAAATGCTTCCACTGTGTGAGAAAATGGAAAGGGGCTCTTGGGATCTAATATTGGCTTCACCTTCCCACTCTCCAAGTAAGGTCTTAGTTTCTCCAACAAAGCTCCATCAGAAGTGAACAAGAAAGGGATATGCTGGTGGAGTTCCAGGTGGCAGTATTGTCACAACTTTACCCCCTTCTTTAACAGCCTTCAATGCCCTTTCATTTTGCCCTGTGTTTAGAATCAGATTTAACAGTTTCAACAATATATTGTGTTTATACATTAATACACCACATCAAACTTCTCTGGCAATTCTTCAAAATTCTCCTTTATGTAATCAATAGGCAAGTCTGCTCCTAAGTTCCTCAACAATTCCAATTTACCAGTACTAGCAGTAGCTGCTATCTTAGATGCCCCAAACACGTGCTTGGCGATCTATTTCATCAAACATATACAACAAATCGTTAGCTTTTCATTAAAGTATAAAATATTGTGAGCAAAGAAAAAAATGTGTCATATAGAAATATAGGAGAGGCAGATCAACTTCATGCTATATATTCAAACCTGAATAACAAGTGATCCAACTCCACCGGCACCTCCCAGAACAAGTATAGATTTGCCAGCAGAGAACTGAACAGTTTTCAAGTCCTTGATAAGCAGTGATGATTGCCAAAGGGAGGCCAGCAGCTTCAACAAAACTCAAATTGGAGGGTTTGTGAGCCAATACTTTTTCTTCAACAGCAGTGTATTCAGCCAAAGAGCCAATAGTCTTTGGATGGTCCAAAGTAATCTCATTGATATCGCCATAAACTTCATCTCCAACCTCAAATTTCTTCACTTGATTTCCCACTCTGACCACAACACCAGCAACATCGTACCCTGGTGCAGTCTTCTCAGCACCACACAAAAAATTGAACAACACATTGAAATGAGATTAAAAGAAAAACAAAATGTTGGGCTAGCATAATATATGCTCAGATGGAAAAGTTTGGGAAAATACAAAGAGTTAAGAAAATGTTACGGGTAAAGGAGAGTCAATGTCCTTGAAATGACCAAGAGCCCTCTTATAATCTACGGGGTTAATGGCCGCAGCCACAACCTTGATGAGCACTTGGTCTTCTTTGAGGTGTGGTGTAGGTACAATAGGATCAAACTTGAGAACATCTTCTATGTTCCCATATTCAGAGTAGATCCAAGCTTTTATGTGAGATGGAATGCTAGGAGTGCTTGCCATGATCGTGGGGATTGGATGAATAAGTTCCTTGGAATAAGAGTGTTAATTTGGAGAGAAAGAGATAAAGGGTAAGAGGACAGGTATATATTAGACTTCAGAGTTGAACTGAATGATGAGGTGGGTGATGAAGCAGAGTAAATGTGTATTTATAGAATGCAAATTGTGTGTTATTGCATTGCATGCTTTCTATTTTTGGAATTGGGGGCGCATAAAGCATTCTTTTTTGGATGGATTTTTTTTGTTTTTTGTCACTTTACTCTTTCTAACTAAATGAATAATGGCTCGTCATGCTAATTCCTTGTCTTGTTTCCTAGATTTTAGGACAAAATTAGCATGCATGTAGACGATTTTCCCGGAAAATTCGTGATGTTTTGCCCATCTTCTTTGACCGATGTCCTTTGTTGTCATGAAATTCTTATAATAAAATAGTGTAAGAAAAGAAAAGGAATAATGAAGTGCTTGTATAGTGTTATGTAAGGTATGACGCATGAAGAGAGGCGGAGTCGATCTTGAGGTCTGCATGGTCTGATGGTATTCAAATCCGCTTTATATCCATTGCTCGTCTCTCTCGTAAAATAGGAAAACATTGTTACGTCAATATCATAACGGAGAAAATAAAAAAGTTATCTATTTTAATTTTAAGGCATACATTTTTAAGATGTGTATTTATAGAAAAATAAAAATAAGTGAGATAGAAATAATTGTATACAAATATCATAGAGAATATCAATTTTTTTTTTTTGTTTAAACAATGAAGTTACATAAAATACTGATTAAGCTAAAAATTATACTTCTCTTTCTTGTTGTATCTTTTTAATTAATACTAGTTTAATATACTTGTAAATCTACAGGTTAATAAAAATAAGTGTAATAAATAAAGTACATAGATAATAAATAAACAAATGATAATAACTTTTAAAAGTTTATATTATTATAAAATTTCTGTTTATCATTAAAATCATTTTTATTCATTTGATTAAGGGCTATATATTATTCTTAAAATAATCAGTTTAATGTAAAGAAATATATACTGTTCTATAAAGTGACTTATTATTTGGCAATTTTTCCTGTTTCTTAAAATTCATTTTTATGTGATAGATAAGAGACTAATCCCTCAAAATGGTAAAATATTATTTTATTTTTTATGGTTACATTAAATATAAATTTATAATATAAGTAGAAAGGAATTCAAGATAAAACAGAATTTACTAGCATAATGCGACCGGCTAGAGACCGTTGATAAAACACTCAGCTACCAGGCTAAGTGTTCATAAGTTAATATATCTTCGTACGCAGATGACGCGAAAGGTGAACCGAAGAGAAAGAGGTGATGGTGGAAAAGAATAGGGAAGAGAGGTCAGGAGGTAATATAAGTTATTTTAATTCAATCTGAATCTCAGTTGTTCAATATTTAATCTTAACATGTATAAATAAAATTGTCATTTAATTTCTCAATGTAACAAACGGTTTTCACCACTAGATACACATATATTTGAATAATACAGTGAACATTCAATTAGATATTATCCTTGATTTCGTTATATGTAAGTGACAAATTTTTTAAATCTTATATTTACCCGAAAATAAGACGATATTCTGCACCACACATTTTTTCGCCACAGTTGGTGACCAAGGTTATTTGGCATAGAATTCCAAAACTAATCCAGTTTATTTTCTCCTTCAAATTATATATACAAAGGGCACTAGAAGCAATACACGAGAATTCAACGGGAAAAAAAGGTAACCAAATTTATTTATTCTTTTTGATATAAGGTAACCAAAATTTTAAGAGAGTAATAACAAATAAATTATAAATCTATAAAGTGGGGTCCGTGCAGAGAAATTATTAAGTAGTCTAAGATTACCAAGTGTTCATGGTCCCAATTAATGTATATATAACAGATTTAAATTTTAAAATTCACGAAAAAAAATTAATTAATAACACTTGATTACATATTTTATAAATATTAATGAAAATCATTGTGGTCCATGGTCTAAAACCACCTAATAATTTTTCATCCGGATGGATGATGGACCCCCAATCATGCATTGCAATGTGTAACCCCTTACATCACACAGTTAAGCCATGCATGCCCTTCATTATTCCCCATCTTTTTCACATACTGTTTTATTTGAAATTCAAGTCAAAGAAGACGTACGAGCATAACATCACGAACTCTACTGCAACATCATCTACATGCATGCATGCTAATTGTGGCATGAAATCTAGAAAACCAACTAAAAAGTCCATTTATACACTTATTTCAGGAAATAGCAATCATGCACACAATGCAGGACACAGCTAGGTTCTATAAATAGCCATTAATTACTCTGCATCATCACCCCACACCACACTCATCGTTCAGTTCAACTCTGAAGTCTCATATATACCTGTCATCTTACGTACCCTTTATCTCTTTCTCTCCAAATTAACACTCTTATTGCAAGGAACTTTTTCATATCCAATCCCCACAATCATGGCAAGCACTCCTAGCATTCCATCTCACATAAAAGCTTGGATCTACTCTGAATATGGGAACATAGAAGAGGTTCTCCAGTTTGCTCCTAATGTACCAACACCACACCTCAAGGAAGACCAAGTGCTCATCAAGGTTGTGGCTGCGGCCATTAATCCTGTAGATTATAAGAGGGCTCTTGGCCATTTCAAGGACATTGACTCTCCCTTACCCGTAACATTTTCTTAACTCTTTGTCTTAATTTCCGACGACAAACTTTTCCATCTGAGCATATATTATGCTAGCCCAACATTTTGTTTTTCTTTTGATCTCATTTCACTATTGTGTTGCTCCATTTTTTTATTTTTTTTATTTTTTTTTGTCGTGGTGAGAAGACTGCACCAGGGTACGATGTTGCTGGTGTGGTGGTCAAAGTGGGAAATCAAGTGAAGAAATTTGAGGTTGGTGATGAAGTTTATGGTGATATCAATGAGATTACTTTGGACCATCCAAAGACTATTGGCTCTTTGGCTGAATATACTGCTGTTGAAGAAAAAGTATTAGCCCACAAACCCTCCAATTTGAGTTTTGTTGAAGCTGCTAGCCTCCCTTTGGCAATCATAACTGCTTATCAAGGACTTGAAACTGTTGAGTTCTCTATTGGCGAATCTATTCTTGTTCTCGGAGGTGCTGGTGGAGTTGGATCCCTTGTTATTCAGGTTTGAATATCAAGCAAAAAATGTTAATCTCATTGTATCACCCTTCCTCTCTCTGAGTTGACGTTGCTTTCTTCAATTCACATTAATTAATTCTCTATCACCCTTGATCTTCCTCTCCTACATTTCTATTTGACACATTATTTTTTCTTTGCACACAATATATATACTATTACGACTGGAAAGCTAACATGTTGTATATGTACGTCCGTGTTTGATGAGATAGATCGCCAAGCACGTGTTTGGTGCATCTAAGACAGCAGCTACTGCTAGTACTGGCAAACTGGAATTGTTGAGGAACTTAGGAGCGGACTTGCCTATTGATTACATAAAGGAGAGTTTTGAAGAATTGCCAGAGAAGTTTGAGGTGGTGTACGATGCAGTAGGTCAGTTATTTGGATTCATCCTGTGTTCATACGCTTTAGCTTTACATGATGTTTTTAATGTGTGAACATAATATTGTTGAACAATTAATGTCTCAAGCACTGTTGATTCCAAACACGCACACAGGGCAAAGTGAAAAGGCATTGAAGGCTGTTAAAGAAGGGGGTAAAGTTGTGACAATATTACCACCTGGAACTCCACCAGCTATCCCCTTCTTGCTGACTTGTGATGGAGCTTTGTTGGAGAAACTAAGACCTTACTTGGAGAGTGGGAAGGTGAAGCCAATACTGGATCCGAATAGCCCCTTTCCATTTTCTCACACAGTGGAAACATTTTCCTACCTCAAGACTACTAGAGCAACTGGGAAAGTAGTCATACATCCCATCCCATCCCATAACATCCATACCAATTTCTCTGGCTTTAGTTCTGCTGCTTTGGCTATTTCCTATTCGAGTGTCTGTGTTGTAATAAATCTCTTAGTGATGTGGTTGTTACTTGTTAAAAAATTATCATTAGACTTTGAACCTGTGTAGTGTCCGTGCAAGTGTTATTCTGTTTTTATAAGATTAATGATATAGAGATTATGCGGTATAATATTGTCTTTTGTTTACTCTATTTATACACTTACATGCAAATATTAAATCATGTATATAAATTTAAATAAACATTATACAAATATAATAAGAAATAAATAATACAATGATTTATGCAATTATTAAATTTTAAAAGACTAGAATTAATTTTTATTATATTTTATTCAAGAAACGAATGTAAACAAAAAGTATTAAATATTTGTTAATGAATGTAAAACGTAAAAACAATTCGTATAACGTAGCGATAAATGTTGCCTCTTTATTGTATATTGTTTTGTGTATTTTTTTGTAGGGTAAACTATGTTTTTGGTTTCTCATTTTTTTTATGAAGTTTATTTTTAATCCTTCAACAATTGTTTGACCAGTCTTAGTCCCTCAAAATTTGTCCGTCATTAATTTTAGTTTTTTTGTCAAGTATCATTGTTAAGCGATTATATGACATTCACGTTAGTAGTCACGTGACTTGCTACATGGACTACTAGTCTAATGTGACAAAAACATATTAGAATGTTGTTGGTTTAAGACATTTACAGACAACTTTAAGGCACTACAAGTTTTCTGGCGATTGAAAATCGACTACCAAAAATGTATTGACTGAGGGAAAAACATACCACTTATCATAAAAACCTCAAAGAATAAGGAACAACAACCCCCAATTTGGGAGTCTCCATGATCAATCCCTTTCAATTCTTCTCACTACACATTGAGGAAAACAATTCAAATTTTCAATTTTAAATCTTTAGAATGTTGTTTAGATTTAAAGATATTATCTTTATTTGAGGGATTTGTTTCCTCTTTTAATATTAGGATGCAAAGTCTATAAGTAAAGGTTATTGAGATGAGAAAAACCACTTGGCCTGAAGAAGGGATCATCACCCTAAGTGAGAGAAGGGTCGTGTGAAGGGATATTTCTCAAGTTTGTGTTAGAAAACTTGTAGTGGGGTGAATATTTGAGATGATGAATATTAATTGAGATGTTCCTGTAAAAGTAGGCAAGAGATGCTGAATCACGTTAAATTTGTGTTATTTCGCTATTTCTATTTTGTGGTGTTATTTGAGTGTGTCTTATATCCTTTTATCTTCATTATTATGCATGAAAGGGTTTGTTTGTCTAACAATGGTATCAAAGCTAATGATTCATGCGGCCTACTGACCTATCAGATGAGTATCAAAGCTGATGGTAGATCTTTGTGGGATTTTTGTCTTGAAAGTCTTCTTAGAGATATGGAAGTCAAGCAACTTGTCTCACTAACTAATGGCGGTGCAAATCCTTATGTCGAAAGTTTTCTTGGCAATGTGTAAGTCAAGTGGCATGGCTTGGTAACTAACTACAGTACAAGTACAAAAAATGTCACCATCCAGTACTCAAGAAGCAAAGGTGAGGGGAACACACCAAAACTTGGGAAGTGGAAGCGTGACTAAAGATTATGACAAGCATCTGTGACAGTGGGAGTTGAAAAGGAAGTTTAAAAATTTTAATTGAAGGGGAATTGTTGGATAAACTCAAATTTTCAATTTTGAATCTATAGGATGTTGTTTAGATTTAAATATATTATCTTTATTTTAGGGATTCATTTTCTCTTTTAATATTAGGATGTCAAGTCTATAAATAGAGGTTCTTGAGATGAAAAGATCCATTCAGTCTAAAGAGGAGGGGTCACCACTCTAAGTGAAAGGGGGTCATGTGAAGGGAGGTTTCTCAAGTTTGTCCAGAATACTTATAGTGAGGTGAATAATTGAGATAATGAATATTAATTGAGATGTTTCCATGGAGGTAGACAAGAGGTGTTGAACCATGTTAAATTTGTGTTCTTTCGTTATTTTTATTTTTGTGGTATAATCATTAGTGTGTGTCTCGTATTCTTTTATCCTCATTATTGTGCGTGAAAGGGTTTGTTTCTCTAACAATGATATTAAAGCTAACGGTTCATGCGACCTACTAACTTGTCAGACAAGTATTGAAGCTGATGGTGGATTTATGTAGGATCTTTATTTCAAAAGTCTTTTTGGTGATACAGAAGTCAAGCGGCGTGTCTCACTAACTAACAGCAGTGCAAATGTTTATGTCAAAAGTTTTCTTAGTAATGTGAAAGTTAAGTAGTGTGTTGTGATAGCTAACAATAATACAAGTAGCTATACAAGAAGTGCCACCATCCAATACTCACTAAACAAAGGCGAAAAACACAACAAAGTTAGAGAAGCGAAAGTATGACCGAAGATGATTATGACAAGCATCCATAACGGTAGCTAGGAGTTACGGAGGATGTTTGGAAATTTTAATTAAGGGAGAATTATTGGGAAAACAATTCAAATTTCCAATTTAAAATCTTTAGGATGTTGTTTAGATTTAAAGATATTATCTTTATTTTAGGGATTTGTTTTCTATTTTAAGATTAAGATGTCAGGTCTATAAATAGAGGTTCTTGAGATGAGAAGAACCAATTGACTTGAAGAGGGGGTCACCACCCTAAGTGAGAGGGGGTCATGTGAAGGGAGGTTTTTTAAGTTTGTTCAGAAAACTTGTAATGAAGTGAATATTTGAGATGATGAATATTAATTGATATGTTCCCATAGACGTATGCAAGAAGTGTCGAACCATGATAAATTTGTATTCTTTTGCTATTTCTATTTTGTGGTTAGTTTGTATAGTGTCTCATATCCTTTTATTCTCATTGTTGTGTGTGAAGGAGTTTGTTTCCCTAACACACACACACCCCAAAACCCATTCAACTTTAACACTTCATTATCCGCATGATTCATCTAACTCCAGCAAAAACTCTCATAGTCATCACTTTATCAGTGATAGGGGACCTTCAAATGGTGGTGGCTAGCCACTCTCACTCTTCATTTAATGATGGGGACATTAAGGTTGTTAAGGGGGAGCCAAAGACGATGATGATAGTGATGGATGTCGAAAAGATTAACAAAGGGACACATGGGGTGCCAAGAAAAAGGGATAAATGGTACATTGTTTTGTTAGGACTAAGGATGTTGAAGATAGTTTAAATCACATAAGAAATAAAGGAGTTTAAATTAGGTAAGAAATAAAAAAATTTAAACTTAAATCAGTATACAAGCGAATTCAACAAATCCTCTGAACTAGTTGATCTTCTCTTGGTACTCCACCAGTGAGGACCAAATTCACACCCCAACGAAGTCCATGTCATCAACGTAGTCACAATTGTTAAGCTTGATGAGTTCATGGTTGAGGGAAGAGGTTGTTGTTGAGCTTTGAACGGAGCGTGTCAAAGGGAATGAAGGTTTGTAACTCAGAAATATAGGATTCAAAATTGAATTTCGGGTAGAGGAATGATGTATGTTTGAGCCATAGAGAATGGGTGTCTAGTGGATTCGAGAAGAGGTCAATGGTGGATCTTAGTGGTGCAGGGATCAGACTGCCATTTTAATGAGTAACCCACTATTTTGAACACTCTCTATCATTGTATTATTGGTTAAATTGGTTAAATTTCTTTGAAAATTACTATCTCTTATGCAAGTATTCTTTGTTCTAAAAAATTTCTTTCCTAAGATTTCTCTACTTCCTTCCTTATCTCTTTATTTAAACTTCTTCTTCGCTTCCCTAATTCTTTTATCACTTTCCTAATTTAAACTAATATGTTTCTCTTATTTATGATTTCATGGGATTTTGTTTGATTTATTGAGTATAAACTATTCTTATCTCTTTTAAACTTTCATACTAATTAAAAATTTAAATTTCTTTATTTCTTACCTAATTTAAATTCATTTATCATGATTTAAACTACCATGTCCCTCTTATATTTGATTACTTAAAAATTACTTTGTACACTAAAAGATCTCATCCAAAATATAGACATTTCTTTAAATAATTTACCTTGTTTAGTTTACACGAAGAAAATAAATTTAAACAATTTTAATTCTTTCATAAAAAATTAAATAAGAGAAAGTTCAAAAATTAGAATAAAAGGAAAAAAATGAATAATTTATATAAATATATTTGAGTGCTAATACTTAATAATCTCACACACCATGCTAATATATTTTTATTTTTATGAAGAATTTTTAATTAATTAATACCCATATATTTCTCAAATAAATTCAATTTTATGGTTTACATTTATTTTGCTCAAAATTAAATGTTAATTGATTTTTAAGTAATTATTAATTCATGTAGGAGATTGTATATTATGTGTGTTTGAGTATATGAAAAGATGTCAAAAAAAATAAAAGGTTTTATTAAAAAATAAAGTATTTATTATATTAAAATAAAAAGTATCTCAATACTTTTTTTAGGTACTTTTAAAAAAATTAAAAGGACACGTTTAATGTATTTATATCGCGTTTAATGTATGAGAAAATAGGTTATACACTGACAATGTAAAGCAGTTTTTCATTGTCATCCCATTATAAACTATCATGTATAGTAAGTTTGTTGATTTTTACAATAACTATTTTAAAAGTCATATCAACAATAATTTGTAATTGGTTTACAATGTAAAAACAGTACAAATAAAAATGTTCTTTTATAAAATTACTTCTTTTGTTCTTTCTTATAAGTCATTTTAAAAAAATTATTATGTTTTTATATAAGTCACCACTATTATGAGAGAAGGATAAAAGAGATAATTAAGGTAAGAGGAGAAATTAATGGAACTAATGAATTTTAAGTAAAGGTAATTTTAAAAGGTTCACATAATTGTTAATAAATTATAGAATATCAACCAATTTTAACACACTTTCTTAATCTATATAAATTCAAAAAAAAAAATGAGTTATAAAAGTGAGTAAATGAAGTATGGAAATACGTATTGTTATTTATTAACATTTAGACTTTAGTTAAAGAAATAAAAACTAAAAAAATATTAAGAAATAAAACATTTATTGTATTGAAAATAGAAAAATTATTTAATAAATATTTTTAAACAATTAGAAATATTTAATAAAATATCTTTAATATTTGTTAATCAATATCCTTACAATACTTATATTATCAGTTATGATTAATTACTAAACAATTCTCATAAACACACAATATTTAGTGAATAATAATAGGGATTTATTTTTTTAAGAAAAGCTTCTTGGAGACAAGTAATTCATATCTCTTTTCAAATTTTAAATGGCATATAACAATTTTATATTTCTTTCGGTTGGCTATAAAAACATAGTAGTAAAAGTTTCTCGATTGGCTACAAAAATATGATAGTGAAAATTTCATCACATCTTTCACTTTCGATAATCATTCTTTTTGCACTTGTTGACACTTTGGTTTGGGTTAAGTTTGTTTTAATGATTCCGTTTTCTTTTTTAATTAATGATGAGATTGCAATTTGAATGCTGAAGTGTTGTTCCTTTTTTAATATTTTTTTTCTTGGATCTTTGCAAAGAATTCATTGTGGTTCATCACTTTCTGGCAGAGTTTTCTCCGTTGTGAAAATGAAGGTATTCATTTTTTTTTCTTACTCTCTTGATACTTTTTTTTTCTTTTTATTTTTTTCAAGATGTTGAATTCAAAATTGTTGTTTTTGCCTCTACCTGTTAGGTTTAGTGTTTGGATTGGAAGACTTGCATGTTTGATTAATAAATTTTGAGGAAATAATGATTTCTTTTAAACTTCTTGAAAAAATTTTAAAAAGAAAAGCAATTATTTAAAGAGTTGAAACAATTTTTTTCCTAAATGTGGCCTTTTATGAGAAATCACATTTAAATTAAATTTTAGATGCAGAGATATATGCACGTAAAAAGTACATTACAAACTCTTCATAAGCTTATCAATTAATAAACCTCTTTTGTCCATCATATCTCTTCACAAGTTTATCATTTGTCTATTTGGTTTCTTGTACATGAACCTACTGCATGCATTTAAATTTGCTGAAATTTTCGCATAATTTAGTTTAAAAGCAATTAAGGAAATCTTGATTCACATGTGGATGTCACACCTCTAAGAAGAACTCTTGGTTCAAATCTTGACTAAATTAATCAAAATGAATATCTTCCTGCACTAGCTTCATCCACTAAAGCTTTGAAAAGTGTCAAGATAGAGAAAGATTCTTAAATTTTAATTATGTTGGTATATTAAGACATATTTAACGTTCTTTCACAAACAAAATTATTAAATTTTATCGTGGCCACTTAATATTTATTTAAGTTAATTATATGATATAAATGATTATATGCATCTTTTATGATAATTAATTATAATCATAAAATTTATATTTTAGACTAAATTGGTGCAGGGCTAAAATGTTGGTTTTTAATTAATTTACACATTCATTATGAAAGTGGAAATGCAAAAACAACTAATATGCATTTAGTGCGGAGTAGAAATGAAAAGGTGTAAAATAGGAAATTTTATAACTATTTTATGAGAAATGAGAAAATTTATTGCATTTCTTGGTTCGTGCCTAGAAACCCTAAAAAAGACACTCAAAAAGGAATCGATGTAGTACAAAATTGTGAATGAGATTCATTAATGTTTTGTTTGGTTTAAGGAAGAAAGAAAAAAAGAAAAGAAAAAGAGTGAAAGGTAAGATGACTTTGTAAGTTATTTGGTATAAAAGAAAATTAAAGAAAAAAAAAGTTAAAACTTTGTTTTCCTTTTGTTTGATTGTGTAAAAAGTGAAAGGAATATATATATATATATATATATATATATTCTTAAAATGAGAAATGAGAACAATTAATAGTAGTCATTGGATTACAATTAAAAACAAAGAACGACTGAGACTAAAACTTAATTGTCCTCTTATGAGACTACCAAGTCGCCGCCTCCACAATTGTCGTTACTACAACCATCGTCATCGTCGCCACCACGACCGATGTCGTCACCACCCTTGCAGCTGCCACCACCACCGCTAGAGTTATCACCGCCACCATCACTACTACTAGTACCACCACTGACACCACTACCACAGTCGTTGTCGTCACTATAGTGGTGGTGGCGGCAACGACATGGCTTTCTTAGGTGAGAATGAGAATAATTAATCTCAACCATTAAATTAAAATGGAAGGATTAGATTAAAATACTTAAAAATTCAACTTTAAACATCATGTAACCGTCAAATCTCTAAAAGATTCACCAAACAAAAATCAAATCTCTAAAAGATCTCAATTATCACGCCACTTTTTTTCAAGATTGTCATTAACCTATCACCATCAGCGGTGGCTATGATGGCAACGATCATAATGGTGGTGACAACAGTAGTCGTGGTGGTAATGGCAACAGTGGTCATAGCAGTGGTAGTGATGTGTTAACACTATGACCATTGCCATCATTATTATCATTGTCATTGACCATGGTGGTGGTGGTGGCGACAAGGATAGTGATGGCGGCAACGGTCTTGGTGGTGGCATTAGCAATGATGGCGACGATGGTGGTGGATGCGGCAGTGGTCATGGTGGTGGTGGTTGCGGCAGTGGCAGTCATGACAGTGGTGGTTGTGGTAGTCATGGTGGTGATAGTAATAGGTTAACGACAATCGTGAAAAAGAGTGACATGATAATTGAAATATTTTAGGACATGATAATCAATATCTTTTAAAGATTTAATTTTTGTTTGGTTAATCTTTTTGAGATTTGATAGCTACATGAGATTTTTATTATATGTGTGTGTGTATTAAAATGACATAAATACCTCTAATAGAAAAAAGTATACAAAAACAAGACTATTTTAGTATTTCAAATTAACCAAAATTTTCTCTCCTTTTCTTCTCAAATTAGAGAGAAAACAAAATATATAGGTCCCACATAAATTTTATTCTTTCTTTCCATGTTATTAAAAAACCAAACAAAGAACCATTTTTAATCTTTTCCATTCCTCTCATTTTTTTCCTTCTCTTTTCATTTCTTCCAAACTGACGATAAATAAGAATTGCAGTCTACAAAAAATTTTGTAATTTCTGATCAATTTCAATAAATAGTAAAGAGTGTGTTAATAGGTTCCAACATGTCATTAGTTTGAATGACATTGGGCTAGGATCCTTAAGCAAGGTCTTGGGTTCAAGTCTTATGGATGAAAAAAAGGTAATTAAGAAGGGAGACCCTACTAAAAGCAACCAGCCAGGTTCTCCAGTGAATATTAGTTACTGACAAAATACTCCACACCGATAACATAATTATCAAAAAAGAGTGCGTTAATACGTTGATAGCATTTCTCTTTATTGGTTGAGGATACGAGTGTTTTTATGAGTGGATTCTAGGGTGGGAGAGGGTCCAAAGTCTTCCATCGTGGGAAATCATTTTTTAACCCTTGGATACATTAGTTTTTAAATGAATAGCTGATATTTTTTCTTTTTTTCTTTTTCCTTTTTCTCTCCCTCTTTCCCAATTTGTCCGTTTCTCTCTTTACTAATCTTCCTCCAACCCCCCCAAGGTCACCCACTCTTTTCCTCTCCACTTTTGACACCGAGCTCTGCCTTTGTTCGCCAAATTGTCATCTTCTTATTGTCGTCGCCTCCCTCTTCCTCTAGGTCCTCCACTATTCCGCCACTGCATCTCCTTTGCTGTCCATGCGCTCCCACCACTAAACTAAAAACACCCACATATGAAGACAGATCCATCAACACAGATGAAAACGACCAATTCCTCAAACCACTTTGTTGTTGGTCCTAGCTTCTCTTTTCCTCTACATTTGTTGTTTTTGAACTCTTCGTTGCCGTTTGCAAGGTTCGTCATAGAGTGCGTCTTGGAGGTTCAAAAAGATTCCTTCGAAGTCTGTCAGTGGAGATAATCAAATATTGTGCTTTTCTAGGGTTTTTGTGATTCACCCACGATTTTGATGCCTACTACGGTACTTGAACAAAGTCTTAGCTAGCCTATAGATATTGAGAGTGGTGAGTGGTTCAATTCCATGGCTACTTGCCGGTGGGTGTCGCGGGAGAGATGAGGGGGGGGGAGGGGCGCAAAGAGTAATATATCTCACGGACATAAGTTGTTTTCCACAATGGAAGACTTTCCTGCCTCTCCGCCTTGTTCATGTAGCGACTTGGAATCAACAACTGCAAGTGCTCACCCTGCACATAAGCCTACCGTGGTGTCCCTCTTCTCTAATCTCCAAGTCCATAGAAATTTTACATTTTATACCTTTTTCGATTATTGAATTGAATAAATATATATATAAATAAATAAATAATATAACTTAAAACATTATGGGAACTGAAAAGGTGGAAAATCGTAGAATAGATACCATCAGCATATATTAGAAGGTAAAGAGTGAAGATTATGTATATCAAATTCCGCTTAAAACTTAATTTATGCGGGCATTTGGTGAATTACATTACAGGCTGTAACCGGAAGCAATCCAACAGTATATTTCGATCATCACTATGGAGTTTACAACAGTATATTTCGATCTGCCAGACCATAAAAAAAAAAAAAAAAAAAAAAAATTGGCCGCAAGTTTGCACAAGCAATTTAAAAGAATGGCGATAAGAAACATGGCACAAGGAATATCACACATCTGCTATCGCAGTGACAGCAGAGAACCTTAAACATAACAGTTACGAGCAAAATATTTTTTTTCCCTTTTAAGATCCATGATAACCTGTGATTATTGTGTAGAGCTATATTATGGATTTCATAATTAAGTTACAAAAAGAAATTCTTGACCCAGGAAGAAAACAATCTACAAGCCGCATCAACTCCATAGGAGCAAACTGTCAGGGATTAATTGTGTTTTGCCTATCTGCAGGAGCTACACATTGCCATAATGAACGGTAGGATGCAATATTGACTGCTTCAACCCCCAGTGCAGAGAGGTTACGGGCATACTCCTGGTGACAATTTGCGACAGGAAGGTTACGTAAATGAAAGCAATAAGAGGAAGCTTATGTGCATCAAAGCAGTCAGGTTGCTGGACACTGACTCAAAAACTCATTCAGACAGAAGCCATGAAAGTTATGAGTTGTATATGCAAGAATGAGAAAGATCACACTGGCAATGGAAATAATAAGTATCGTGCCAACCTGAATATCAAGGAACAACTGCATACAGATTTTATCAGTGTCAGAAACATTATTATCAGAGATATCTGAACTTGCTCCAGCTCGTCTTTGTGCACTCTGCCTAATTTTCTGGAGCGAAGACTCTGTCTTTCTTGCCTGCTCATGATAAAAGTTTATTAAAACAATTTCTAACACAGATTCCAAGAGATAAAAAAATTCCATCAATGCAATTTGGATTTGGACACTTACCACGCTAACAAGGTCAGCAGCTAATTCATAATAACGGTCAGTAATCTCAGTTGCAGCACAAAGGAGTATTTCATTCCTAGTTTCACTGGCCAAATATCTTGTAGCTCTCTCCCCATCCAAAAAGCCTGGGATGTATTGGCATGCCATGAATATACATTAATACTTTTAGGTATAATATATGCACTCCAATTGAAAATTAAAACAAAATATTTCTTACAAATTACACATAACCCAAGCTCATGAATCAAAATTGCCAACCACCATATCAAATTAGACCAAATTTGCGTGAATGTCATTTCACTAGTTTCAGACAACCGGAACCAGTAATGACTAAAAGTGACTTGCATTCCACAATGAAATGTTTGAAGGACATAATGTCAAAGACACTAAATTTTGAAGCTTGCCCAATGATAATGCTATCAGACTCAGCATTCTACCAATATTGATTCAACTCCTATAAAGTGAGATGTGTAAAGCAAGAAAGTAAAGATATATCCACTGTTGATTGGAATTGAAATACATTGAAAACTTAACATACTTTAAATTAAAGGTGAAAGTGAATTACACATCTTCTCACTTTACAGAATCCAAATCTGTTGGAAATATATTAGAAATAAACCATGAAAAGAAAGAAGCGAGGTGAAAATAAAATTAACCATAATACTTGATACTGCATACCTTAAGGGGACGTAATACCCCTGAAACATATGGTGAATGCCTCACAGGTAGAGGTTTATTAGTCATCCTATAGGTTGCTGTTATCCCCTTCATTTGTCTCAAGTCCTAAATTATTTTTGCACAAGAGAAAGAAATGAATGAATTGAAAAGGAAGGGGAGAAAAAAAAAAAAAAAAAGTTCTAGAAGATTGCAAATATATATAGTGATATACACCCCCATATCTGAATAATGCAACCAATTTAAAGAATAAACCTGATAGACTATAACCTACCTCAACTGACTTCTCCACCAGTGACTCCACCACTGCTTTAATTACTAAAGGTTCTAAAGATTTTAATGATTGCCCACCCAGTAAAATGCTCTGCCTTACTGATTCCAGAACATCAGGGGAGCATGAAGACAAAAGCTGAAGCACATGTTGTAGGTAATCACCTTGAACATGCTCCTCCAAATATCTTATATCATGAACAACCTACAAATGATTGAACATCTGTTATATTTCAGGTAAAGTACAACCAATATCTTCATTTTGCATATCTAGCAAACAATCAAAGTAATACAAATGTTATTTCGTTATGGTCACAGTATTTTTTTATTTTATTTTTTTTTACCAATTCCTTACATGGAACTTCCAAAAAGTCTGGTAGAAGGCTAGAGCAAAATTTTGGGCATATGTAGGTATACAGTATTTGAAGCAGCAAATCCAAGTTTTACTTCAACATACAGAATGTGGGTTAAATGAATGCATGATGCATACAAAAATAAAGTGAAGGCATGATGCTACAAAAATAAAGTGAAGGCATGATGCATACAAAAATGAAGTCATCTATGACAGCTGAAACAGCCCATTCACACCCAGAGCTAGTGCTTGTGTTATGGTTTTTGCGAGCAGTCAGTCCGGATGACAGCCAATTTGAGTATCTGTAAGTTCAAAGAAAAGTTAGCTTTTGTTCTGTCAGCACCAAAAAAACTACACAAATTCTTAACATCCCAGCTTAAACTGACCTAGAAAGAAGCTGCAAGGATAGCCGAAGGAATCTGTCAGAACAAGAAAGGACAAGAACATCTTCTCTCCAGCATGATCTCAAACTCTCCAACAGGGTAACACTTTGCTTTAATGTTAAACCTTGATAATTTGCTTCACCAGCATCTGAATTTTGAACAGGGACAAGACTGGATGTTGTAAGCACAGAATCGAGAGAACCTGCTATTTCCTGAAACCTGAGGCAATTGCAGATATGATTTCCATGTCAGAGAGCAATACAAGTATTCTAGTTATGACCATTTTAAAGCAGCATAAGCACCTCAAAGAGAAATATACTCCAATGTTCCATTGCTTCATGAATTCAGTATAAATTGCTTCAGATCGAAATTTAGCAACAGCAGATCTGGATGGACAGTAGCCTTGCATGAAATTAAATGATATAATATTAGTGAATGTGTACTCTTAAAGACATGTATCAATAATAAAATTAGCAAATGTACTATCAAATCATATATTAAATCAACAAAGTTCTTTGAAACTTGAAGCCCATGTTTTCTTTGTTCACTTTCATTTCTCAAGATGAAAAGACATATAAGGGAGATATGACTACTACCTTCTAGATAAGCCAAGAAATCTAAGCTTGATTTGTAATTTTTCAAGAACTCTGTTGGTCTTCCGGGAGAAAATGCACCTGGTTTTCCCTTCTGAACCGCAGAGAGAACCTCTTTAAGGATTGAATTGGCTAAGAAGTCAAAGACATGCAAACCTGAATTTTCTGCACCGAAGACCAAGCTTCAGATATGTAAATATAGCAGTCTTAAATTTCAGTCTTTTTGATACGTAAGTATGACATTTTTCAACAAAACCACAGCATGACCACAGATGGTCTAGCTAACAATACATGTAGATGATTACAAAGTTTTAACTTTTAAAGACCAAGAAGGACAAAGGAATGCCTTAGCATGGATTGACAGGGTCCAAGAAATCATTGCAGTTATGAGAGAGTAAGGCTCATATGGATAACTGTCAAAATGTAATGACCAAAAAGGTCCAATTTGTTCTTGGAAAGTAGAGTAGCAAGAAAAAAGTCAGACAACATACCAGCTGAAGAAATTTCCAATAAAAATTGACAGTCTTTATCAATGCACTCCTTAATTAGTTGATAATCATTTTCAAGACCATCCCCAGATGACCCAGCAACCACAGCCGACGATCCATGTCGGATGATCTTCTGTATCAACGGAGCCACAACAGTAATTCGAAAAATTTCTTCTGCATTCTTAGTGTTATCTATAGCAGCATATGCACGTAAGCAATTATAAATTGCAGTTGCATCCCGGTGCTCCAAACCATTAACAAAGCAATGTCCCAAGCTTGCATCTACTGTTAGGCTTGCATTTTGAATCCTCTTCTCCATATTCTCAATAAAAGGAAGGTTCTGTACTGGCATAATAGAGAAAAAGAGATGAGCACAGAATGTACCAAGGCCTTAAACAAAAGATCAATTTTACAATGAATCACAAAACTCTAAACCACTAGAAGACAAAGAAAGTTAAAATGAATAAATACATTAACATCCATATAACTTCCACAAAACTTCAAGGAACATATCTATCTATCTATCTTTATAAAATGAATAAAAACATCAATCTTTCTATCTATCTATCTATCTATCTTTTTATCTATCCACATAAATTTGACAAACTCAAAAGGCCACTAATTAACTGCAGGACCCAATAACTTGAATCTTAAACCAAATTTTATTTCCAAAAAATCACTTTGCAAACTTAAATTACCTTGACTACACACAATTTAAGTACCCATCACACAAACCTCAAGTCAAATCCTCAAAAAACAGATTGCTTATTTCCAATAATTAATTAAATTCTAGAATACTGTATCAGTGACAAGAAACAGTTTTCCTGAACATAAATGCTTCCTTTCTAGACTTCTCTACTCTTAAACAACTCCAATTATAACAAATGAAAATGCACAGTAAACATTAACAGTAAAAAGTGAATTTCTGATGCCTGGTTATATACCAAAATTAAATGCATAATAAAATTATTTAATCCAAGGAGTCACAATTACAAAACTATGAATTACCTGCTCAACACGGCACTATATATATATATATATATGTAACTTAAAGGTTCCCTTTTTGTTCTTTCAGAATGTTAATTAGCAGTGTGTATACATCAACAATGAGAAATAACAACCAACACACCCATAAAATGATATATCCTTGGCTTCTTACCAACCTTCTGCATCCAATTCCAACTCCATTTTCTACTAAACTATACTGCCAAATGATTTACAATTTTTTTCTGGAAATTGTTAGTACAAGTATCAACACACACATACACAGAACAAACAATAAAAGTGAAAAAAAAAAAAAATAAAACAAACCTTTGCATGTGTAACATAGAACTTTAGTCGGTTCATCTCACTGGCAATTCTTTCCAGCAGCATGCTTTGAGTCTCTCTGATACTTGTCTCATCCTCAACATGCTGCACAGAAACTCCATTGCTCAGGGAATTCCTCTCTGACAAATTTACATCTCCATTAGACCAATCGGTGGGTACACTAGGAAGCTCTTTTATTAGTTTCTCAACCTGCAATCACAGATTTACCGCAGAAAATAGCAAATGAATTTTCAACGAATGCCTTCTGTCTCAACCCCAACATTTCGAATATCAATGCAAGAATCAATCGAAAAAAACACATCTTACCGAATGCAATGTCCCTATGAAGAAAAAAAAATACCCAGTTCTAGAAACCTCCGTTAACATAAACAACAACCCACCTAAACCTAACAATGAAATTGACACTAGAGACCCCCACTCAAACTAAACAAGTAAAGAAAGATAGCATAATCTATTAATTTTCCTACTAAAGCAAATACAACACATTATAGTTAACAGCAAGGTTTTAAATTGTGGTCACAGTTGCGGTGTCGGTGACATCCTTGATTTTTCAAAAAAAAAACGCCGACAATGCGGCTGAAGTGGCCACAATTGCAGTCGCACGTTGCGGCCCAAATCGCAGAAGCAAACCGTTTTTTAAGAAGCTTGGTTAACAGTGAGATCACACGAGGTTCATTCTGAAAAAATTTCACCAAAAACAGAAGAATTGCCATTGGGATCTTGCTCACATCAAAGATCCTCAATGCCATTCCACTACATCTAACCAATAATTAGAGACACAAGTAAGGTGCTACCTTAGAAACGACGTGAAACGTATCGAGGAGAAGCTCCAAAGTCTCTCTAGCGGAGGCTGCCTCGGATCTCTGCTTCAAGCGGTTCTTTATGGCGACAAGCGAAACTTGGACGGATCCTCTGAACTGCTCGATCTTCTCCCGGAGCTCCACGAGCGGGGCCCGCATGCGCACCACTACGGCGTCCACGTCGACAAGCTTGGTGCTGAGGTTGACGAAATCGGCGTAGTCGCGGTTGATGAGGTCGATGAGTTCGTGGTTGAGGGAGGAGAGGTAGTTGTTGAGCTCCGAACGGAGCGTGTCGAAGGGGACGAAGGTTCGCAGCTCCGAAATGTAGGATTCGGAATCGAAGTCCGGGGAGAGGAACGACGCCGGTTTGAACCACAGCGGGTGGGCGTCGAGCGGATCCGAGAAGAGGTCCGTGGCGGATCTTGGTGGCGCCGGGATTGGATCCGCCATTTTGATTCGCTTGGGTTTGTCTGTTTCGTTGATGAGAAAATTTTAGAGACTGGCTGAGGAAATGGATTTGGCTATGGTTGGGACTTGGAATCAGCAACTGCAACTGCTCGCACTGCACCTAAGCCTACCGGAGTGTTCCTCTTCTGTCTCCAATCTCCAAGTCCATGGGCAATTTTACATTTTATACTTTTTCCGGTTTTTGAATTAAATAAAGAGACAATACTTCTGCATCTCCGTGAATTTTGAGGTTTTTTAAATAGGTTTCTAAATTATAAAAATTTATAATTGAGTTTTTAATTTTTTTAGTTTTTGTAATCAGGTATTTGAGATTAATGGTCTATTTACAAACCGTTAAAATAAGTTAGGAACTTAATTACAAAAATAAGAAAAGATTAGGAACCTAGTTAAAAAAACTAAAAATTATTTAATATGAAAATTTTGTATGTTAAAACTTTTTTTATTTTGTAATGTAAGGAATAATATTTTCAAAAATAATTACATATAGAAAAACAAAAAAAAAGTTATAACCTATTCTAAAAACTAGAGTTGTCAAAATTGGTCAAGTTAGGACAGGTTAGGCTGGGCTCTTTATTTTGAGGCCTGAAAAGAACAAGGCCAATTTGGTCTGGCTTGATTGGCTAAACAGGTCAGGCCGAGCTACAAAAATGTTGGCCCAAAAGTTATTGAGCTTATTTGACCTAATATTTTTTTAATTTTTTCTTATAAAAATATATAAATTTATGCATAAAAAATAAAATGGGCTAATTTGGCCTAGCCTATCAGGCTAAATAGGAAAAAAAAATCCGTAGCCTATATGAAAATCAACCTAGTCTGCCCTACTTTTCAAACTTTGGCTTGCATGGTCAATCTAGGCTGAGCGACCCATTTTGACAACTCTACTAAAAACACAGATTCATGCTTGAACGTCAATTAATCTTTCTTATATAAGTTGCTATTGTTGAAACCAAAGACGTAGAAGCGTCTAAACCCTCAATGTTTTGAAGATAACAACTTATTAATGTTCAAATTTGCGAGTATAGACTAACCTTGTCATAGCTAAGAAGAAGACTCGCCAAAAAGGACTGTCTAGTTAACATGTTAAGGACCGTCCAGTAGACGTGTTAAAGACCGTCCAGTAGATATGTTAAAGACCGTCCAGAAGACTCACCAAAGAGGACCGTCCAGTTGAACAAAACTGAAGGCGACCATTCAGTTGACCTGTTAAGGACCGTTCAGTAGACGTGTTAAAGACCGTCCAATAGATATGTTAAAAACCGTCCAAAAGACTCACCAAAGAGGACCGTCTAGTTGAACAAAACTGAAGGCGACCAGTCCGTTGAATAAACTCATACAAGCCTCCAAGATCCTATATTCAAACAGCTAAGTTTTTAGTTTGGACATCAATTTGATTTATGCTAAGTCTTCCTCGAAATTGACATATTACTACTTATGTGAACTAACGTTCAAATTTGTTTGAAGCATTAAATAGCATCAACATCATTTCAGTGCAAAAGCGTAGCAAAATAGATAAAGCAAGTTAACTTATCAAGCTGCCAAGACAAATGAAGAATGTTCAGAAGAGCAGACCGCCAGCGCAGTCTTGCACCTTCCTTTTTAGTGCAAATCTAAAAGCTGTCATGCCTGACCTTTCTGAAAGGATAGTTTGCACGTTTTTCATTGCATAACAAAGTCAAAGTCTTCTACAACAGATCTTTTCCCTGAAGACTATATATACATGCACCTACGAAGAAGCTTAGAAGAGAAGTGAAAAGAAAAAGGCGAAGTTTGTGAAATAGAACAAGAACATAAAGACTTTTGTAATACTCTGATAGAAGCGTCCAGTGGACGATAACAAAAATCTTGTAAAGATCCTCAAAGTGATCTTGAGCTTAATCTTTCAAATCCTCACTACGTGAGTTGTTTTTTTCTTTAAATACTTGTTGTGTTGTGAAAGCCTGCAGAGGCTTAGTGTAAAAGAATACTTGGGTTAAGCAATCTAGGGTGATTGCGTTGTAAAGCCTGAAGAGGCCGTGAACAATACTTGTAACCTAAGGTTGGTTAGTGGATACCTTCAAGGTGAAGGGATTGGATGTAGCTCAAGTTGAGTGAACCAATATAAAACTTTCTATGTTTGCTTTTCTCTATCCTTACGCTTGAAAACGTTTTTCAGACTGATCTACTTGTTTCGAAAAAGTTTTTAAACGCACAATTCAACCCCCCCTTCTTGTGCGCTCTTTCTTATTTCAATTAGTATCAAAGCTCGGCCTCTTGGGGTTGAGCATCTAACACTGTAGGGATAAAAACGATCCTGATCACTCATGGAGAACGAAGGACAAGCCGTTAACAGACCGCCTCTTTTCAAAGGTCAGAACTACGATTACTGGAAGCAAAGAATGATAGCATTCTTTGATGCATGTCACATAGACATGTGGGATGTAGTAGAAACTGGCGACTACCTACCCCTTGACCATGATGGAGTAGAACTCTCAAGAAGTCAATGGACAAAATCTCACAAACAGAGATATCTTATAAACTCAAAGGCTAGAAATGCTATGATGTATGCCTTATCTGAATCTGAATATGAAAAGGTACACAGTCTAAGAAGTGCTAAGAAAATGTGGGACACCCTCGCTCTTGCATACGAGGGCACCTCACAAGTAAAGAGGTCTAAATTGAGCTTACTCATAAGACAATATGAACTCTTTACTATGGAAGAAAATGAAACTATCGAACTTATGTTTGGTAGATTTCAAACCATAATAAACGACCTGAGGTCCTTAGGTAAAACCTATGATAATTATGATCACATTGACAAAATCTTGAGAAGTTTTCCTAGGCAATGGAGACTGCACGTTACAACCTTAAGAGCTTCCAAGGATCTAATAGCACTCTCAATAGAAGAGTTACTTAGAACTCTTAAAGTCCACGAACTGGAGCTGAAGCAAGATGAAGGACAGAAGAAGAAGTCCATCGCTCTAAGCATCCAGCGTCCATCCAGAGGATCAATGTCCAAGGCACTAACCGTGGAAGAATCCTCTGAGGAAGAATCTGAGAAGGATGACTCTGATGAGGATGAGATATCCTTCATCTCAAGGAAAATACAGGCTATGTAGAGGAAGAAAAGAGGATCAAGAGCCAAAAACTTCACAAAGAAGTTTAACAAAACTCCAAAAGAAAAAAGTCATTCAGTATGCTATGAATGTAAGAAGCCTGGACATTTCAAAACTGAATGTCCCAGTCTACAAAAAGACAAAAAGAGGACATTCTTAAGAAAAAGGGTCTCATGGCTACCTGGGAAGACATGGACCTATCTTCATCAGATGAAGAAGGAGAAGAAGAAGTCAACCTGTGTCTCATGGCAGGAACCAGCTCTAATAGCTCAGACAATGAGCAAGACGAAGAGGTAAACTTCGATAACTTAATCTCTTTACAAGAAGCTTATAATGACTTGCTTGCTAACTCCTCAACTCTTTCAGTAGGATATAGAGAACTGAAAAAGAAATTTTCAAAAATAACAAAAGAATTCAATTTGCTCAACGAAAGCATAAAAAGGTTTTCAAAGAAAATGAGGTTTTGAAAACTAAAAATATTTCAGAAGAGACATCTTCTCATGAAGTCTTAGAACTTCAAAAAGAAGTTACTCATCTAAAAGAAAGTTTGTCTAAATTTGTCAGTGGAACTAAAAATCTAGATAAAATCCTATCGTATAGAAGAAGTCCTCATGACAAATCTGGACTTGGTTATGTTAAAGAAGAAAACTACAAACCTGGTAAAAATATAACCTTTTGTAAAATATGTGGAAAGAATAGGCATGAATCAACACAATGTAGATATCGTCCAACAAAGAAGGTGTCCAATGCCTTCAGAACTAACCGAAAAGGACCCAAGTCCATTTGGGTACCTAAGTCTATAATAATACCTATTGCAGATTTACTTGACAACCGAAAGAAGACCCCATTCATGGTACCTGGACAGTGGTTGCTCACGACACATGACAAGAGAAAGGTGTATGTTCCAAAGCTTGCAACTCAAGAATGGTGGGTGGGTCACCTTTGGAGGAAACTAGAAGGGAAAGATCACAGGTATAGGAACAATCAGTAAGCATTCCTTCCCTTCTATTGAAAATGTTTTATATGTTGAAGGTCTCAGACATAATCTACTGAGCATAAGTCAATTATGTGATAGTGGACACAATGTCTCCTTTGACAAAGACAAATGTACTGTCAAAAATCTAGATGGATCCATATTATTCTCCGCTAAAAGGCAAAACAATCTTTATAAGATTGATCTAGTTGACCTCACAAATCAAAATGTATCATGTCTAGTATCCATCAAGGAAAATCAATGGACTTGGCACAAGAAGCTTGAACATGCAAGCTTGAGATTAATCTCAAAGCTAAATAAGCACAACCTCGTAAGAGGACTTCCAAATCTTGCTTACAAGTCTGATGTTCTCTGTGATGCATGTCAAAAAGGGAAACAAATAAAAAGCTCTTTTGAATCAAAAAATATTATTTCCACAACTAGACCTCTTAAGCTATTACATATTGACTTGTTTGGTCCAACTAGAACAGCCTCCCTGAGCGAAAAACAATATGGACTAGTCGTAGTGGAAGACTACTCTAGATGGACATGGGTTATGTTCTTAAAACACAAGGATGAGTCTTATAAAATCTTTTCTATTTTTTGCAAAAGGATACAAAATAAAAAAGGTGTTTGTATAGCTGCAATTAGAAGTGATCACGGAGGGGAGTTTGAAAACGAAAGTTTTCAAGGGTTTTGTGAGGAGAACGGAATTCTCCACAACTTCTTTGTACCACGAACACCACAACAAAATGGTGTGGTAGAGAAAAAGAACAGGTTGTTGCAAGAAATGGCTAGAACCATGCTAAACGAAAACTCCACTCCTAAGCACTTTTGGGCTGAAGCCGTAAACACTGCATGTTATTTACAAAATAGAATTTATATAAGACCTTTTCTGAAAAAGACTCCCTATGAATTGTGAGAAATGACGAAAACCCAACATATTATACCTCCATCCCTTTGGATGTCAATGTTTCATTCTAAACACTAAGGACAACCTTGGTAAGTTTGATTCAAAGTGTGATGATGGAATACTGTTAGGTTATTCTGAAACATCCAAGGCTTATAGAGTTTACAACTCTAGAACCTTAGCAGTTGAAGAAGCCATCCACGTTAAGTTCAATGACAAAAAGCCTGATAATGAAATATCAGAGCTAGACGATTCATTTGCAGATATGAAGCTGGACGATGCTAGACCTTCAGCGTCCAGAGATCAGATGAACAATCCAAAAGCAGAAGAAAAAAAACCAATTGGACACTCTTGGCAAATGAAGACCTATCATCTAGAAAATCAAATTCTTGGAAACGTTCAAGATCATGTTAAGACAAGATCGACCTTCAAGGAGCAAGCTCTAACTGCTTTGATTTCTCAACTGGAACCAAAGACAGTGGACAAAGCTCTCCTGGACGATGGTTGGATTAGCGCCATGAAGGACGAACTTAGTCAATTCGAAAAGAATGATGCCTAGATGCTAGTTCCTGCACCCAAGGACAAGTCTATCATTGGAACAAAGTGGGTATTTCGCAACAAGCTTGATCAAGCTAGCAATGTGGTAAGAAATAAAGCAAGACTTGTAGCTTAAGGCTACTCTCAACAAGAAGGTCTAAACTTTACCAAAACTTTTGCACCAATAGCTAGATTAGAAGCCATTCACATCTTACTTTCATTTGCTGCTCATAGCAATATGAAGCTCTATCAAATGGATGTAAAAAGTGCATTCTTAAATGGCATAATAAACGAGGAAGTCTATGTGAAACAACCTCCTGGTTTTGAGTGTGATACTTTTTCCAAACATGTTTTCAAACTTAAAAAGGCTTTGTATGGACTTAAACAAGCCCCAAGAGCTTGGTATGAAAAGCTAAGTTCTTTTCTTTTAGAAAATGGTTTCTCTAGAGGAAAAGTAGATACCACTCTCTTTTGCAAAGACGTCAAATCACATTTTATTATTGCACAAATATATGTAGACAACATTATATTTGGTGCTACTAATGACGCTTTATGCAAGGATTTTTCTAAGATTATGACAGCAGAATTCGGGATAAGTATGATGGGAAAACTAAAATTCTTCCTGGGATTGCAAGTAAAACAGACTGGAAATGGCATATTCATACATCAGACAAAGTATGTCAACGAACTTCTCCAAAAGTATAAGATGGACGATGCAAAAGAAATGAGTACACCTATGCATCCATCATCAATACTTAGCCTAGGACGACACTTTTAAAAAGGTAGATCAATCTACATACTGAGGTATGATTGGATCCCTTTTATATCTCATAGCGTCCAAACCTAACATTATGTTCAGTGTATGTCTATGTGCTCGCTTTCAATCTGATCCTAGAGAAACTCATCTAACAGCAGTTAAGAGAATCTTTAGATACTTAAAAAGAACCATTAATCTTGGTTTATGTTTTAAGTCAAACAAAGAATACAGATTAGTTGGTTTTTGCAATGCTGACTATGCGGGAGATAGAGTAGAACGCAAAAGCACCAGCGGAGGATGTCACCTCATTGGTGGGAATCTAGTCTCTTGGACGAGCAAAAGACAAGGGACGATTGCCCTGTCCACAGCGGAAGCAAAGTATGTCTCAGCTGCGTCTTGTTGCTCACAACTCTTATAGATCAAGCATCAGTTAGAAGACTACAGTATCTACGAGAGTAACATTCCTATCTTCTGTGATAACACTGCCGCTATAAATCTGTCAAAAAATCCTATCTTGCATTCTAGGGCAAAGCACATTGAAATAAAACATCATTTTATAAGAGATTATGTTCAGAAGGGAGTTGTCGATATTCAGTTTATTAACACTGAAAATCAACTGGCAGATATATTTACAAAATCCCTTCCTGAAGATAAACTCATCCATATTCGAGATCTTCTAGGTATGGAATTTATAAGTGAATAGTTTTATTCAACATGCCTTGATCGTCAAAGGTTCTATAGCGTCCAATGTTTTCATAGCGTCCAATACTTCATCGTCTACTTGCATATATTTTCGCATTCCATAACGGCCTTTATTTGTGTGTGCATCCTTATCCGTACTTAATCATGTTTTCTCTGAAAATGATTTGAAATAAATGCTTTCTTTTTGGTCTGAGTCACTCATGCGCCATATAACCAACATCGAGAAATGTAAGCACCTAACCCAGCATTTATTACACATCACCTCTCTCTTCGAAAGTGAAAGAACCGCCAAAAGCAAAACTCTTCGGTTTCTTCATATACACTTAAACCTAAACCAAACACTGACCTCTTCTCAAACCCACCTGAACTCCCTCAACTTCTCAAACCCTAACATTCCTTCAAGCTCTCAGATATGGCAACTGAAAAGGCTGGTCCTGCTGCAAAAGTCGTGGCTCATGTGGAAAGCCTAAACAAGGTTGTTGTTCTCATCAAAAGCCACTTCGATATCCAAGCTCTCGACAACATGGGGGTGAATGTAAAGGATAACTTGCTCAGATGTGGAATTCTCAACTACTTCCACCTGAATGAAATCATATACCCAGAACTCATTTGATAGTTCTGGAACTTTTCCGTTTTCTCAAAGACGAACATCATTGGAACCGTTTTGGGAGTCAAGGTCACACTGGACCTAGGCTTTGTCACCCAGGCCATTGGCTGTGAGCGGGCTGGGTCCTGCATCAAAAACGGCTGGGAAGACAGCTTTGCAGGACATGACGCAGTTGATGCTGCACTAATGGGTCCCGAAGGACAAAGCCCAGTCGAGTACAGCAAACTGACGAAAGAAGGGAAGATATTCCAGCAATTTCTAAACAAGGGAATTTTTCACAAGGCTGGATCTAAGGACAGCGTTACCTTCCTGCACTGGTTCACGTTGTTCCACATGATCACTAGTCAACAGTTCAACTTGCCACACCTCATCCTGAGCAACATCTTCAAGACCATGAGAGGACGCAAAAAATGCAACCAGATCACCTATGCCACTCTTTTTATCAGAATCTTCTAGCAACAGCAAGTATTTCATGCTTTCTTTGCTCTTTCTCTTGGAGAGCAAAACCAGATTCAAATTCTGGGTGGTGGCCATAGATTCACACAACTGCCGTTTGGACGCAACAATGTTGCACAGATGAAGGTTGGGTTTGTGCTGAAGCCTTTGGAGACCACGTCCAAACTCATGGACGTCAAAGAAGAAGCTGTTGAGATGGCACCTCTACAAATAGTAGTGCCAATTGTCCAGCATACTGCACCTATAAACGACGAGGTACTGTTTGAAAATCCAATTGCTGCCAGACCGTTCACCAAAAGGAGGTCATCCAAGGCACAAGCGACCAGAGCTACAAAGTCCAAGACCCAATGACCTTCAGCTCCGCCTGCTCCACTTGTAGCTGCTCCTATTGCTGCATCTGCTCCTTCTCTTACACCAACCATAATCCCTGCTAAGAGACGGTTGATCGTCGCCTCTGATGACGAAGACAATGAGCCAATTGGTAAGCTTGTCAAGAAGCAAAAAGCTGCCATGGTTGCTATTCCTACTCAACCACAATCACAACCATCTACCTCACCCAAACGACCAGCAAACACACTGCCAGGGGAAGCACAGTCTAAGAAACGTAAGCTTTCCTCTCCTGCTGCTGCTGATGAACCTAAAAATGATTTTATCAAATCTATCCTCATTGAACCATATAAACCTCTTACCCAACCACAAACCGAAACACAAGCCACACCTGAACCAGAAATGTTGCTGCCTAGTGATGAAGGTTATACCTGCACCATTCTTACCCCCGGTATCTCAAAATCTTAGCTCTCCATTAAACCTCCTAAATCACCTCCCTCCTCAACCATCATCCCCTTCCCTACCTCTTTCTCAGAAACCTTGGCGCAAACCAAACAGAAATGGCCTCTACTTTTTGTTGAAGGCAATTCTCAAAACCTCCTAGACGACAATGCCATCATTCTGCGTCCAGAGCTCCCCGAACCAAACTTCGGTTTTGACTACTCTCCAATCAATATGGAGAAGTATATGGACGACTACGTCCATCAACCTTCGGAAGAATATCTGGCACTACCTCCTGGAGCCATTGAACACTTGCCGCTCAAGTGGTTTATCAGATGGAAGTATCCTAGAGTTGTACAAGCTTGGTGCATAAATGCTCATCCTCCTAGAGTACTTCAACACAGAGTCCTTCTAGTTGAAGACACCAAGAAAGCTCTACAACAAAGAAGACCAGAGGACGAGGGGATCATTCATCTACGGCCTGCAGATTTGCAGTTTCGGCCTATAGATCCGGAAGAAGATGGATTCTTTCCATCTGCCTTTGAGCATATGTTCTGCAACACTCTCAAAGGTTTAGCGTTCTTGAAGTATTAGCTGTTCATTCCTCCATCCCAACATATCCGACCTTCCACATCCATTTGCATCCAACCCAACCGCGTCTATCCAAGACTGCCAATTATAGATGAAAACCGTAAGAAGGAGAAAATTCTTACCAAGGCACCATCTTTGCCTTTACCATCCCGAGTTGCATTTCAACAACATCTAACCTATTCCCGTGAATGGTTTTTAGGTCAGCGTCTTCATACAGACATGGACAAGACCGATACTGAACGCTTCTGGCATCAACATATGTTCCTATGCGAACAAGAAGCGTCCAACAATGGCATTTCAACAAACGATAAGGCTGATATCCCCACTACAATGAACTGTGAATTCACACAGCATCTAGCTTGTGTCTTTCATTTTTTGGACACTTCAGCTGTCTTTGTTCATCCACCAGATGGGTGTCCATTCCTTAGTACAGAAACTTCTATCCTATACACTTTGATTGGTGCCCTTACTCACATCAGCAACTTCCAACCACCCTACCTTGGGACTCCTCCTCGTCCTTACCAACTTGTTGTGCCAAACCTAAAGTTTCTGGAAGCACCTCCTCCCCCTTCTGAAGTTCTTCCACCTTCTCAACCATCATCACCTACACCTCCACCATCGCCTACTCTTAACTCCCAAACCTCCGCCAGCCTCCCTATCTCTACTTCCGCCCCTTCATCCATCCCATCTGTTGACCCCGCTGTTCAACAATATGTTGCCACCCAACTTCAACCTATTTTCATTCTTCTTCACCAAATTCTCCAGAACCAACAAGCCCTCAGCCATCCTTCTCAACCTTCTCCTCCTCCGTTGTCGCCACCGTGACTGTGATGACGACTCCCTTTTTCCTATTGTCTTTTTTTTGCTAATGACAAAGGGGGAGAAAGCATTATGTTTTATGTTTTTGTTTTTCCTTTTTGCCTTTATCACATTTTTTTTGCATATGTTCTTGTCAAATTTATGATCTGAACAACTAAATACATAGTTGATCTGCTTTACTTCGAGTATTGCTCTACTTATATTAAATCCTATATCTGTTATATATAATATGCTTGATACTTGGTATGATATTTGATATGGATTCAAGCTGATATCCTGTGTCTCAAGTATACAAAACTTGGTATATCCGACTCAAGGGGAGCATAGTAAGTCTTTCGAAAACTCCTTTATGCGCTTCTTTATTCTCTAGCAAAAACTTAAAAATTAATAAGGTTTGTCATCATCAAAAAGGGGGAGATTGTTGGAACCAAAGACGTAGAAGCGTCTAAACCCTCAATGTTTTGAATATAACAAGCTTATTAATGTTCAAATTTGCGTGTATAGACTAACCCTGTCACAGCTAAGAAGAAGACTCGCCAAAAAGGACTGTCCAGTTGACATGTTAAGGACCGTCCAGTAGACGTGTTAAAGACCGTCCAATAGATATGTTAAAGACCGTCCAAAAGACTCACCAAAGAGGACCGTCCAGTTGAACAAAACTGAAGGCGACCATCCAGTTGACATGTTAAGGATCGTCTAGTAAACGTGTTAAAGACCGTCTAGTTGATATGTTAAAGACCGTCCAAAAGACTCGCCAAAGAAGACCGTCCAGTTGAACAAAACTGAAGGCGACCGTCCGTTGAATAAACTCATACAAGCCTCCAAGATCATATATTCAAACGGCTAAATTTTTAGTTTGAACGTCAATTTGATTTATGCTAAGTCTTCCTCGAAACTGACATATTACTACTTATGTGAACTAACGTTCAAATTTGTTTGAAGCATTAAATAGCATCAACATCATTTCAGTGCAAAAGCACAGCAGAATAGATAAAACAAGTCAACTTATCAAGCTACCATGACAAATGAAGAATGTTCAGAAGAGCAGATCGCCAGCACAATCTTGCACCTTCCTTTTTAGTGCAAATCTAAAAGCTGCCATGCTTGACCTCTCTGAAAGGATAATTTGCACGCTTTTCATTGCATAACGAAGTCAAAGTCTTCTACAACGGATCTTTTCCCTGAAGACTATATATACATGCACCTACGAAGAAGCTTAGAAGAGAAGTGAAAAGAAAAAGGTGAAGTCTGTGAAAAAGAACAAGAACATAAAGACTTTTGTAATACTCTGATAGAAGCATCTAGTGGACGATAACAAAAATCTTGTAAAGATCCTCAAAGTGATCTTGAGCTTAATCTTTCAAATCCTCACTACGTGAGTTGTTTTTTTCTTTAAATACTTGTTATGTTGTGAAAGCCTGGACAAGCTTAGTGTAAAAGAATACTTGGGTTAAACAATCTAGGGTGATTGCGTTGTAAAGCCTGAAGAGGCCGTGAACAATACTTGTAACCTAAGGTTGGTTAGTGGATACCTTCAGGGTAAAGGGACTAGACGTAGCTCAGGTTGAGTGAAACAATATAAAACTTTCTGTGTTTTCTTCTCTCTATCCCTACACTTGAAAATGTTTTTCAAACTGATCTACTTGGTTTGAAAAAGTTTTTAAACGCACAATTCAACCCCTCCTTCTTGTGTACTTTTTCTTATTTCAGCTATATATATATATATATATATATATATGTGTGTGTGTGTGTGTGTGTGTGTGTGTGTGTGTGTGTGTGTTATTGTATAGGGTGACTCAGTAGTGCTTTTAAATTTTAGGACAAAGAGAAACCCTAAAAGCATATTGACAAGTCCTTGAACTCTTTGAGTTTTTTTAAATAGGTTCCTAAATTATAAAATTTGTAATTAAGTCCTTAATCTTTTCCAATTTTTATAATTAGGTCCTTGGGGTTTACAAACCGTTAACTTTGACAAAATATTATTTATTCCCTCCCAATTACAAAAATTGGAAAAAATTAGGGACTTAATTATCAATTGTTATAGTTTAGGAACCTATTTTAAAAATCCAAAAAGTTTAGGGACCCATAGATGTATTATCCCTTAAATAAATATAGTGTTTTAGGTCTATGCTTAAAATTAGTTTTAGTCTTTAGTTTTATTTCTCATATTTTTAAAATACGATGAATTTCATTCCTAATCTTATATATTTCTTTTGTTTGGTGAAGGAGAAATAGGGTAAAGAAAAAAGAAATAAGTAAAAAATATAAAGTGAGTGTGTTTGGCAAAGGAGAAATGAGAGAATAAAAAAATAAAAAAGTGTGGACCTACTAGTTATTTTCATTTTATTTCTTATTTGCATTCACTTATTTATTTCTTTCTTATTTTTTCTCTATTTCTTTTAAACTAAACACATATATTTCTACTCTATTTCTCACCTATTTCTATTTACGTTCCCTATTTTCGATTCATCCACCTTATTTCTCATATATTTCTTTTCTTCCTATCAAATGGGCCCTTCATTTTAACTTGATCATGGACAAAATTTACCACATTTTCAAAAATATAAGAATTAAAATCATCCTTTTTAAAATATAGAAATTAAAATTAATTTTGACTGAATTTTGAAGGACTTAAAATATATTTACCCACAAATATATATATATATATATATATATATATATATATAAAGAAAAAATAATATGACTTAACATTTTGGAAACTAGGAAGGTTGAAAAATGTGGAATAGATACCTTAAGCATATATTGAAAAGTAAAGAGATGGAAAGTAAAGAGAAATGTACTAATGAAATTATATGTTTATTTTGAATAAAAGCACTCTCTATACGAATTATTGTAAAAATAAAAAATGAAAAAAAAACATTATAAAAAAAGGTTGAAAGAAGTGAAATGAAATAAAATAAGTTTTTTATTTTATATTATTTTATATTTTTTAATTTAAAAGGTATTACATGAAGTCATATTAATAAAATCATGATAAAAGAAGATGTTCTTTTTCTCTTTCCTCAAGAGGTGTTATGTTTTTAAATTTTTTTTTAAATGATTGAGAATTTGATTGATGCATGATTTTACGATAACGCTTATACTTGGCAAAGAGACAACCTTGAGGAGAGGCTTGATAGATTAATTTGTAATATAGAGGCTCAACTTTCTTAAGGTTGTTATTCACGTAGCTCCTATGAAAAAGTAAGCCACTATCTAATCTTAGTGAAGTTCAATTGTGCCAAGAATTCTAGCCAATAGATATGACTTTTCACATTCTTGCATAATGGCTTACTCATGAATCTTTCACCCTGATGCCAAGAAACACTTAGAATCACTCATTTGATTAGAACCTAAAAATTTAAGAGCTAGAATAGCTTTGGAACAAAGAGGAGGTTGAAAACAATTTTATCACTAAAAGAAGATTTCTCCATAGATTTAATGGCATCTCCAAGCACTTATCCAGTGGCACCAATAGATTCCTGTAGAACCTTCAAGCCATGTTGTGGGCAGAATATGAAGAAATTCTCTATCGAAAAGATCTTCGTAAGTTCTAGAAATCTAAGTGCAAGAGGCTAAGATATGATGATAGGAATACTAAGTATTTTCATGATGTCACAGCTATTCTTAGAAGAAAAAACCCATATGATTTCCCTTCAGAATGGGGAAAGGCAGTGGGTTAGTTCACAATGAGTTGAAGAAGCTTGTTACTAACTATTTCTCTAATCTCTTCACAAGTAATGATACCTTTATTTTCTACTCATCTTAAGAGTTGCTTCCCTAGTCCTAATGACTCCGAAATTAATATCTTTCATAGAAAAATTACTAAAGAGGAAATCAAGAAAGCATTTTTTATATGGATGGTTTTAAAGGTCCTGACATTGATTACTTCTGAGCAATTTTCTATAAGAATAATTAGAGTTTAGTTGGCCCAACCCTTTCAAAAATGATCAAAGAAATCTTTAAGGATTCTAACGAAGTGGCAAAAGTGAATGAGAACCTTGTTTCTCTTATTCTGAATGGGACAAACTTGTTACAAAAATTGTAATTTGAGGACCAAAGAAAGCTTTTATAAATACATCTACTAAGAACATCACTAATGCAAGAATTCAATTTTAGTTCTTAACTCTCTTTTATTAGATCTCTTATTGTCACATAAAATTTAAAAACACCCACTAATTTTTATTCTAATGATAGAACTCAACTTGAATTTGTAAATCCTATTTTATCTTTCTACTCAAACAAGAACTCTCGTTTAACTTAAAAAATTATTTTTTAATAATTAAGCAATCTTAGTTGTAGTTGCTTACATAAACAACTTTTATAAGAACTTTATAAAAATCCATTAACTCCAATGATATTTTCAAATTGCTTAACTTTAAAAACCAACTTAAACAACTCCATTAAAGTTGCTCTATCTTATGTTTAGAATTGACAGCTTTTTCTCTCTCAGTAACTATAACTCTTTACATTATTACCAATTAATTGTAAAAGATAAAATACAAATTTTTGGTAAAACTCCGAAATTGACGATAAAACTCCTTAATGGTTAGCATTACCAATTGACTTTTATATTTTTCTAATCATACCCATAATTTAAAATAATCAACACAAGCACTTGCACCTCGTTATGTGCTAGGCATTCGCATTAACGTTATCCAACCCTAATGTGAATCTTGGCGTAGATTCACACACAAGATTGTTTTACCTAGGAGTGTAATGGGTCGAGTTGCGTTAGATTAAGTTTGGCTAAACTTGTTACCAAATTCGATCAAAATAGTATAAATTGGGTTGGGTTGGGTTAGGTTCATGCTTCTATTTTTTTTGTCAGATCCAAACCAAATCAACTTAATCATTAAAGGGTTGGATTGGGTCAGTTAATCAAGTCCATGTATTTAAAATTTTATTAAATTTTTTAAAATTTGTATTTTTTTTTTCTTACAAATTTTGACACATAAAAATATTGTATTTAGTTTTAAACTTTGTTTATCATCATTCTTGTTTTTAAAATTAATATAAAGCCTACAAGAAACTTAAACGAAAGTCGAGAGAAAAAAACATGCATAGAATATGTAGTGATCCAAAATTAACAGGACTTCACAACTTCACAGGTATATGAGGTATCTCTACTTTTGTCTTATTTAGTATTAGTAATTCACTAATTAATAATTATTAATATATAAATATAAAAAAAATAAATTAAATAAATTGTCACTTCAACGAGTCGAGTTCACAAGTACATGGATCCATAAATTAAAACCCTGTTATCTGACCCGTACTTAAACAGGTTTGAGCAGAAACGCTAAAAAAAACAAACCAAAGTAATTTGATCGGTTCGGGTCAACGGGTTACTCGTACCCGTAAACACCTCTAGTTTTACCCCCATATTCCACATTACAAGCAGTAGTTTCGGTACCAAGTTCGATACACACTTGTGAAATAAGAGACTATCCAACCGCCAAGTGAATTTTGGAGTAGATAAATGTGTGGGCTTAAAAATTTTATACAACTGGACGAGTGTTATCAATAGCAGATGGTGGCATATGGCAAAAAGCCAAAATTCCACCATATAAACACCATTGCAGCCTATGGTGCCGCCATAGTGGGCCTCCCTTCACAAACTGCCTATGGCAGTTGGCAAAAAATCCACCATGCCATTCCGCCATAGTGGCCATGGCTCCGCCATTTAACAACACTAGTACTCGTGTAATTAACATTAGCGATCAAATCTCCAAACTGTCAACATCATGGGCCGTGAAACTTCTTGGTTGGATATAATTCATTTACAAAACATTATAAAAAGCATTCAATAAAAAAGATGTATCCTGAACACTTTTAAACATTTCATAATTGCATAATTCAAATAAAAATCTCCATCAATAGCCAGCATCCCGTAGGAATCAATTAAAGAGGGCTCTAACATGTATGATATACGTACATAAAAGTCATAAAACAGATAAGAGAAAGGATGTAAATGCTTATTATTCCATCAGATTTCGATAGAGAAGAGACAACAAATATATGCACAGGATCACCTGACTATTTTATCTTTTCATCTAATAGGACTTTTATAACTTGAAAAAATAAAATAAAAATACGTTCTTTTGGGATGAGGAACAAAACAAAAGCAGCAGAACCGGTCAAAATTCTGGAAGGCTCCACTACTTTTAAAACCCATCATCCCAAATGTACTAAAATTAAGTTTTTAAATAAAAACCTATATTTCATTTTACAAACGAAATGGCTCAACAGTAAATCCTTGGAAGCCAGAGAAATTGGCAAAACTAAAAATGTGCAGGCTACAGGAGATGGAGGCAGCAATGGGGGGAAAACATGTCAGCAAAAGAAAAACTCTCACATGAAATAGCTGAGTGCTTTCTTTATTCTTGAACCCCCTTCTCCATATAGTTCATTCCATTGTAAAAGCTCAGTCATATTTACTGATTCAGAAGAAACACTTGCACATACCTGCTTCAATATAATGGACAAAGTAATATATTACTAAAAAAGAAAAGTGGGAGAGCTCAAAGGATGGTGGTGGGCTTTGCTTAAATGAAATTTCATTTCATACCTGTTGATGGGCATATTTAAAGTCTTGCATGTTTAAAGATCTGATGTCCCCACTGCTGCATAATGCTGGAGCTGGTTGACCTTCTGCTAGAGCAGCAGCACGTTCCTGTCATGCATCAAACACATTAAGTAGGCATTAGCTCCTTTTAATCATAAACCCATATTTTTTGTAAGGACACTATAATTACCCTTCATTAAAAGTACTGACTGACTAACAACTTAATCAGAAATGAGTTCAAAGTCCAAGATCATCAAGAAATAGCGAATTCCCCAGGTCTATTATTGCATTGTCTCAACTAAGGTCATAACTTTAGAGCATAATTTTCACCACATGCAAATAGCATGTAGACTTTACGGAATGATTCATGCATTCAACCCAACTGTAACTTTTACCATCAAAAGCAGTGACAAAGCCATAGAAATACCAAGCAAAACACTAACATACAGAAAGAAGAGTCATACCTTTTTTTCCTTGTCTAAGATCTCTTTAATAGGCCGGTGTGCTGCAGTTACACACAAATTCTGCAATACAAGAGCAAGCATCAAATATTGACTAATAGTAACACTAATTTCAAAAGAATAGGGTAACAGGAAAAAGAACACCAGCAACCTTAAGATCACTTCCGGAATATCCATCGGTTATACTTGCGACTGCATCCAAATCAACATCAGGAGACAATTCCTCTTTTGCCAGTAGAACTTTCAATATCTTTGCTCTATTAGGAGCATCTGGCAAATTTACCATCAACCTGCAGAAAACAAATATTATAAAAACTTAACATATCCCCCGGTTTGACCAAACAATGGGAAGGGAGATTGAAGCCAGTTGAATAAGGTATTCACCTTCTTGGCATCCGCCTTATGACAGCCTCGTCTAGGTCAAAAGGTCTGTTAGTGGCTGCCAGCACAAGAACTCGCTCAGTATCCTTCGTACGTAAGCCATCCCAATTCACCATGAATTCATTTTTCATCTTTCGCATGGCCTCATGCTCCCCTGGGTTTTCCCTTCGACCCAACATGCTGTCAACCTGAAACAACGCTAGTAAAGTTATATCCAATGAATCAATACAAAACAATGCCCTTTAGTTAAAAGGCTTACCTCATCAACAAATATAACACTAGGAGAAATTTTACTCGCCAAAGAGAAAACAGCTTTCACGTATTTCTCACCCTCACCAAACCACTGAAGCAAAAAGGGGTAAGAACATGAGTTGACATGCACAACAAACTGATAAAGGTGAGATTAAAATACACTTAGAGAGGGACAAATTTAACCTTAGATGTAATACTTGACATAGAAATGTTGATGAAGTTTGCACCAGCTTCAGTAGCAATTGCCTTTGCGAGCATTGTTTTACCTGTTCCAGGGGGACCAAATAATAGGATACCTTTGCATGGCTGCACAAAAGGTAATTCAGAGTTGAGATAACAGAATGGATAATATTTTGATAAAGAACCAGTTAGGTGGTCACTAAAATTATGTTAAATTTATTAATTGTTGTATACCACAAAGAAATATTTTAATGATTATGGAAATAAAGCCCCAAATTTTCTCCAAAAACCAGTTTCTGAAAACCAATTGCCTATCACAGATGCTTTTAGCTTTTACAGTTTTATGGAAAATTTCAAACAACAAATGAGTTGCATATCCTGTAGAGTGCAGAGGCCAATATCAGATATAAATGCACAAATCCCACATGTCAAGTAGGTCAAGCAAACATAATTAAAACCTGGTCAGCTGACTCCACTTCCATCTTTTCCCTCTTATAGAGTGAGGACAGAGGAAGGGCACTAAAAGATTAAAGCACATTAAAAGCATCACAAAATCAATCGATCAATCCAATCAAAAACTCAACTAACAAGAGTATGCAATGAAATTGAAAAGAACAATACTAAAAGGATCTATCTTACAAATAGTCAACTGACATAAAGAGCAGAAGCCAAAAACCTGTTAAACAATAAAACAAATTTCAATCTGTAAAGGAAGCGAACCTTGGTTAATTGCCCCTTGCAAAACAGCTCAGGCCTCTGTAAAGGAAGCATCACCAACTCCTTCAATGTATCCTTGACATTTTCAAGAGCTCCAATATCATCAAAAGTAACATCAATGTCACTAGGTGGAATAACATCAGCCAAAAGCCTCTTTTCAAATTCATTTTCTGTTACAACATCCTGAGCAAGCAACATGATTTAGAATACAGTGTTTATGAACTCTCCCAAAAGAATAACTTGAAGGAGCAAGGCTGGAATGAACATCTAAGTCGCAAAAGAGCATAACAACCACCTTAAGTGATTTCTTCAGGCTCTTAGACTCGTTCTGGATAGACTGCAAGATCCCAATTCCATACTGAATGCTGGAGGAATACCATATAACATCACCATTGTAAATTTCAATTAAGTACATATAGTATTTCAAATAACAAGCAGTGCAAGCTAGCAATTACCTCTCACACGACAGTATAAGTTTCAAATCAGGCTTAGCATCCAAATTCTGCATGAGGTGGTGGCTTAAAGCCCAACCAATTATTTTCTCTGCATCTGCAATGTAGCAAACATGATATAGGAGAGAGATTCTAGAGAAATCCTGAAGCACTTAATAATAGATCGTACTTTCATTTGTAAGTGTCTGATCCTTAATGCATAAGGTCTCAAGTCCTTCACTTTCCATTCCACAACGTCCCAAAACCTATAAATAAAATTAGCTAGACTGTAATTACAGTAAATTTAAAACACCACAACTACAACTGTAAACAATCAACATTTACGTCACTACACAGTTCAACATCTGTGTCAAGTAACCCTATTATGCACCATTATCCAAACAAAATAATTGACCTATGATTTAAGGGATTTGGACTTTCAACTGAATCTGAATTCGTAAAAAATGAACCTCTGGAAATTAGTAGGGTTAGAAATTTATTGGAGGACTTACATCAAAACAGACCAAATATATCAAGGGTCTAATTCTCCTTTCTAGATAAGCAAAAAATTAGAATCAAATGAAGGTCAGAAGGGATTCTAACTCACTTCTCAATTTCTTAATTTTATACAAAAATGAAAGTTAGAAGTAAAATGTCAGGCTTGAATTGAAACTTTGAACAGGCAAATTATACAAAATGGAGAGATGAGTCAATGACAGAGACTAGATAAAGCCCTTAGAAAAAATAAAATCCCCAGACTCACCCAAACGTCCTTCCACAACTGATACAAGAACACCATCTTCCAAACCTTAAAAAGTGGTGTTCTAAAGGACATACATGCAAGGGAAACAAACTTCAATGGGGCAAGCATAACTTGCATTGACTGTTCAACCAGTATCCCATCCATTAATATATAGATCATACTCTGAATTAATTAGATCGACAATGAAATAATCTATGAAGGAAAGTACTATATGGCCTCCAACACTATCTTTTACACAAAATATGCAGATTTTACAATAAAAATGCCTTTCAATTACACTGAATAAATTAAATTTACAGGCAAACAGCAAGGCACTCACTGTGCGCAAGTGATGTAAATTTCCTTTGATTTTGAGAGTCTCAACATCTCGATCCAGTTGCTGCTTCCATGATGCTAGAAGAGCCTCATCCTAGGACAGGAAATATATTATGAATACTGTACAAGGAAAACAAAATTCATGATAAACATTCCACTGTATATACCTGTGGCATGTGAATTGTAATTTTATTTGGGAAAAGCTTAGTCAAAGTTCTATTTGGTTTCTGGACTTCCTTCCCCCTTTCATGCAATCGTCCAAAACTATCCTGAAAAGATTAAAGGGACATAACATTTATCTCACTCAGAAAGCTTGAAAGAAATATTATTAGGTTGCATGTAAGAAGATATGCAAAGTACAAACATATGTCAGCAATTCCTGTTTCTCTCTTTCAAATATAAGTAATAAAAGTGCAAAGGATTTAGTCATTACTGGGAAAGCCAAGTCAAGAAGGGCAGTCTGATTGCTACCAAATTTTGTAAAAAGCAAACCACCAGGATGTGACTGCAGGGAAAAATAGTTATATATCAATAAAATAATCATTTATGGAGAAATTTAGACCAGTGACGAGAAGTAAATTCAATCAATCAAATACATAGAATATCCAAATTGTATCTTATTTCACTACAACATACATCATTCACAATTAATACAAAGCAAAATGATATAGAAAGCCCAACACTACTAGAAAACAGTTCTTTGGAGACTGATTAATTTATTCTTTCAACAAAAGTTCATGCAAATAAACCAAATGATATCATAAAAGATTTCCAGGGTATCTTGCAAATTGCAATAGACTGTTGAGCTTCAAAGCTTCTAATTCTAATGCCTTTATGTGCACGGTAACAAAAGAGTTATCTATAGTTGTCAATTGCACCAAAGTGTTGTAGCGGATCACACCGCTGAGAGGCTCCTGGGTGATACAGAACTTAAATAGTGTTGCAGTTTAGAATAGCAGCCATGATAATGCTAGAAATTGCAGTATTTCGTGGCTGGAGCTAGCACAAAGACTTTATTGGGTGCATCTCAAAACTTCATAATAGTGGTCATCCTTCCTATCTGTTGTAGCATTTTTGGGGTCAGCCACTCCACACCACTGTCTATAATTGACTACTATGGAGTTATCATGTTTTAGAAAAGATTAAATCAATATGTAAGTCCCTATAATTTAAGTCCCTATATTTTCAAACTTGTAAACGCATACCTAGAGCTTCAATGACTTGTACTTTATTCCATATGATTAGATCACTCAGTGTTACTGTTATGACATACTAGATTCAAAGACCTAATTAAAATTTTGTGAAACTATATGAGCCCAATTTCAAACTTTTTGGGTCCCTGAAGTCCAAAAATATTCTGAATAGGTCACAATAGAAAAGTTGGTCTGGAGCTATTTACAAACTTTAAAAGCAGAGACCTAATTGAAAATCCCAATATAGGGCCCTACAGACTCCAGATTAATTTAACCAAAAAACCTTACCTTCTCCTTGCGACTGTCATTTTGAGTGTGTGAACCTATTACGACCACATTGGCCGGAAGATTTTCAAGCTTACTTTTAAATGAATATGAATCTCCATTTCCTACAATAGACTTCTCAGCATCTTTCATGAACAAAATGAATGGCGCACTTCTGCTCTCACTAAAAACAACCTGAAACAAAATCAAGTATAAAATCTAATTGTAAGATTGAACCCAAAATGATTATAGGAAATACTTAGACTACAGGAAAGGGTAAATGGCAACCTCAAACAACGAATGAATAAGTAATTTGTCCAGTTCTTCTACAGCACTGCTTTCCAAACGAAGATCAGTGACTGGAAACAGAAAAATAGTAAGATACAGGACTACATAAAATATAAATATCAATCAAATACAATAATATAGAATATCTAAAAATATAAAAGTTGTGTTAGAGAAGTAACACATTACCATTGCAGAAAAATCCTTGACCTCCCTCACAGGCCCCACCAAGATCAACTCCATCAGGTATTGGTTTATCAAATCTCACACCAATTTTAGACAAGGGATTATCTTCAAATAGTAAGACAACCTTCCCCCGACTTCCATTTGACGGTCCCCTATACATGAAATTGCTAATCAAAATTATAATAAAAAAATAAAAAAACACTAACATTTGAGCATAGTTACAGCCCCAGACAACAATGCAGAGCAGCTGGCCCCAAAAATGCTATAGTGTGACAACAAATAGAAGGATGGCCACTATACCAAAGAAATAGTTATATTTTTACTAAAATAATCTGGTTCATAGACCAGACTTGAAGAAGAATATATCACCACATGGTTTATCCATAACAAGAAGTTTCATCCTTCAAAACACAAGCAACAATCTGCTACCTTAACTTCCTCCTTTAGGTCTGTCACACCACATATATAAAACACTAGAACTGTCTCACACCATAAAACATAACTGCCTAATATGGAATTAACACAAACATAACTGCCTAATTAACATAAACATAGTTGCCTAAGAAGAGAACTTGGCCTATCAACTATATATGTATAAATGTCCAAAAATAAAATTATCCAAAAGTAAAGGCATATTCATGATTAAAAAGTCATATTCTTAATTAAAAAAAAAAAAAAAAGAACAATAGGGGGTCGAACAGCAGAGCAGAGAGTGAATAAAAAAGGAGTAAGACCTACAATCTGTGACAGAAGTGTGAACAGGAGAACAGCAGACAGGTTAGAGATGGTGTCATTGAGATTGAGTAGAAGGGGCACTAGAGACCAGAGGGTGCCAGATAAAGCCAGGAGTGGCCAGAGGTACCACAGGAAATCAGAGAGCTAGAGCTCTGAAGTTGGACTTGGACCAGATGAACAGAGGCATGGTTCAAACCTGAATAATGGTTGGAAATGAACAAAGGAGGGTTTTTGATTTTCTGATTCTGAATATGTCAAGGAAATGACGAAAATACCAAAGAGTTAGGGTTGGAAAAATCAGAAAATATGAGGGCAAAATGGGGCTTTGCCTTCCATAATGTAATAAGGGCAGGAATAGAAGCAATTTTGGCTGTGAATCACAACACAACAGGTACAATATAAAAACACTGAGATTAGAGATCTGTAGCGGCCTCTAGCCGCAATGCACTGAGACGGAGCTAGTATGTCGTTACAATACCCAGTTGATAACTATGGTTTGGAGTTGGTGAAAATGAACAAATGGTTGAGAGAAATGGAAATTAGGGATGAAAGTTACATTAAGGGTCCATTTGTTTTGCTAAATTTTATGGGGTTGGACAGCACAAAAACATTTGTCCTGTATTTGTTTAAAATAATGGTCAGAGGACAGCACAAAATAAGGGGAACAGGAGTAGATAAAAGTCTAAAATTTTGTTACTCAACAAACCATGGAACATTTTGTCCCAAGAACAAAATACTTAAAAGACAAAAATACCCCACCATCGTCATTGCCATCATCACCACTCGTCACTACCACCACTGTCATCAATGCCGCCGCCACCACCATTGTGGCTACCTTCACCACCACCACCATTGTCGCTGCCACCACCATCACCATTGTCGTCGCTGCCACCACCACTGTCGCCATCGCCACCACCGCCACCGCTGTCATTGTTGTCACCACAACCACCGGCCCCCCAACGCCACCGTAGTTGCCACTCTCACTGCCACCACCATTGGCGTATTAAGATAATTAATATTAAAAAGGGTGTTAGAAAAACTACTGTGTATCTGTAATACAGTTTTTATAAAAGTTGTTTTTGTTGTATCTATTTGATATATAGGTGTCCTAGGTTGCTAACTTTCCCTCTTTGTATGTATTTTTGTTCAAACCTCTGTTTTTATATGATTTATATATATAGATCTGTTGAGTGGAACTCACTCAAGCAATTGTACACAAATATCTTCATTTCAAGTTGGTATCAGAGCAGAACAATCTCACTATTGTTTCAAGACAAGTCATCGCCGACAACCGCTTCTCGTCGCCATCCGCCACCGTCCATTGTCAAGTCACCAGCGACATAGTGGATCTGGTGCGTCTCCCTGTGCACAGCCCAACCCCAAAAGTTTCGAAGTCAAAAACCTCATCACGTGTCCTCATGCGCGACTTCTGTTTGCGATTCTGACAGGCATGTGCACCTTATGCGTTGCCCTCCAATCGTCGAATCACACCGCTGTCGTTCTGTTCATCGGCTCTTTCTATCCCTTTTCCAAGCATGACCTTCCACATTCCCTCTATTTGGAAAGTAGATCCACATCTTTCTCTCTTTTAGGTCTTCTTCTTCTTCTGCCACAACATTATGACCACCCTTGGTCCAGTTTTCTCCATCTTCGGTACTCCTACCATAACCATAGAGGAACTTAATGGCAAAAATTATTTGTCTTGGTCTGCCTCTATTAAACTCTAGTTTCTTGGTCAAGGCTACCATGACTACTTGTAAAAGGACATCGTGAAGTCTCATCAGACAACAGAGAACAATGGAAGAAGCTAGATTTTCAGCTTTGTGCTCTGTTGTGGTAGTCTGTGGAACCCAACATATTGAGAACTCTTAGAACATTCCAAACCTCTAACTCTTTTTGGAAAAAGGCTCAGAGTATCTTTGCAAATGACATTCAATGTCTCTATGATTCTGCTCAAAAGTTGGCTTCTCTCATGCAAACTAATCATGACATGATCTCCTTTGTTGCTCATCCCCAATTTGTTGTTGAAGAACTAAATGTTCTTGGAAGTTGAATCATTGGAAGAAATTAAAAAGAGACAGGACAAGTTGTATATGGTGATGGTTCTTCGTGCTATGAATCCAGACTTTGACCATGTTCGTGATCAAATTCTGACCAGTGAAGATGGAGAAATTGCTAACATGACTTCTTCGTGTTCCTACTCCTAAGAGTGGAAATCCTCTTGAGCCTACTGAATCTTCAACAATGGTTTCCACTCATGGAAGAGTAGGTCGTGGCAATCGAGGAGGATGTGGTGGTAGAGGTGACCGTCCTTAATGCTCTTATTACAAGAGAATAGGTCATACTCAAGAGACTTGCTATTCTCTGGAATGGTTTTCCTAACAAGGCAGCAAATGTCTCTAAATCTAAGAAAGTTGAGCCTAAATTTTCTGATGAAGAATATCACGAATCTCTGAGATTAAAATCCAGCAACCAAGCTCAAGCATCTTGAACCCCTAATATTTCAACAGCTTGCATTTCTCAATCTGTGGACAGTCAAGGTCCATGAATAATTGATTTAGGTGCTTCTAATCACATCTCTGGTAATGATTCTTTATTCACCTCTTTGTCTTCCCCAAAATTTCCTCAATTGATTACCACGGCAAATGGTTTTAAGGTTACTTCCAAGGGAGTTGGTCAAGTCTCTCTGTCTCCTTCCTTAAACTTGAGTCTGTCCTTTTTATTCCAAATAGTCCTTTCAATCTTATTTCCTTAAGTCAATTAACCAAATCATTAAATTGTTCTATAATATTTGATGCTAATTCTTTTGCTATACAGGAACGTGGTACTAGTCGACTGATTGACGTAGGACATGAATCCAAAGGACTTTATTATCTTAAAACCAGCTCTTCTGTGTCTTGTTTTTGTAGCCCCATCTCCAAAACTTCTACATGATCGATTAGGTCATCCAAACTTGTCAAAATTGAAGAAAATGGTTCCAGGACTTAGCAAACTTCAGATATTAGAGTGAGTCATGTCAATTAGGGAAACATGATAGGTCAAAGCAAACTAAAACAAAATGTAACTCTACTTTTTGTACCATTCATTCAAATATTTGGGGTCCAAGCCGTGTCACATCTTTTAGGTTCAAATATTTTGTTACATTTATTGATGAATATTCTCGATGTACTTGGGTATATTTAATAAAAGATCGATCAGAACTTTTGCCCATTTTTATGTCCTTTTTCAATGAGATCAAGAATCAATTTGGAAAGACAATTAAGATTCTCCAACGCGATAATGCCAAAGAATATTTTTCTTCTAATCTCTCCTCTTTTTTATCCTCACAGGGCATCTTACATCAGTCCAAGTGTCCACATACACCACAGCAAAATGATAAAGCAAAAAGGAAAAAAGACATTTAGTCGAAACAACACGCACCTTATTACTTAATGCAAATGTTCCAATTCATTTTTGGAGTGATGCTATTCTCACTACCTGCTTTCTAATAAATAGAATGCCTTCTTCATATCACTTGACAATAAAATTACTCATTCAATTCTTTTTCCAAGTGAACCCTTATATCATGTTTCTCCCCGTATTTTTGGTTGTACCTGTTTTGTCCATAATGTGTCTCCAGGTCTGGATAAGCTCTTAACAAAAGCCATCAAATGCGTTTTTCTTGGATACTCTTGTCTTCAGAAAGGGTACAAGTGTTATTCTCCAGACACTAGACGATATTATAAGTCTACTAATGTTACTTTCTTTAAGGAGACTTCTTTCTCTTATTCCATGCAAGACTTCAATTTCATTCAACAGGTTTTACCTGTTCCTTTCCTTGATTTGTCACTATCTCCTACCCATGAGACTTTTACTCAAGAAGTAAATCAGTCTCATTGTCCAATCAATAGTCCACTTGAAACATCTCTAACTCCTCTCATCATATACCAGCGCAGGACACAAAGAACTGGTCCAACATTACATGAAGAGCCATCTAATTCATGTCCTTCCCCATCAGTCGCTCTTACAATTAATCCAAATGATGAGAACTCTAGTTGGCCTATTGCTCTTAGGTATTCGATCAACTCGAAATCCCCTTCCTATTTATAAATTTCTAAGTTATCATTACTTGTCTCCTTCATATTTCTCTTTTGTTTCCTCATTGTCTAATGTTACTATTCCCAAAAACATCTGCGAAGCACTTGATCATCCTGGATAGCGACAAGCCATGATTGTTGAAATGCAAACTCTTGAAAATAGTGGCACGTGGGATTTGGTTCCTCTTCCCCCTGGGAAGAAGAAAGTTGGGCATGGATGGGTCTATGCCATTAAAGTCAATCCTAATGGTGAGGTTGATCACCTTAAGGCCAAATTAGTGGGCAAGGGATACACTCAGATATATGGTCTTATTTACAATGACACTTTTTCTCCTATAGCCATGATTACTATAAATCGCCTTTTCCTTGCTATGGCTACTATCTGTCATTGGCCTCTCCATCAACTAGATATTAAAAATGTCTTTCTTCATGGTGAATTGGATGAGGAAATTTATATGGAGCAACCTCTTGGTTTTGTTGCTCAGGGGGAGTCTGATCTAGTTTGCAAACTTCGTCACTCTCTTTATGGACTCGAACAATCTCCACGAGCTTGGTTTGGGAAATTTAGTCATATTGTGCAGAGTTTTGGATTGAAATACAATGAAGCAAATCATTCAATCTTTTATTGTCACATTTCTACTGGAAAGTGTGTTTACTTAGTTGTCGATGTTGATGACATAGTTATCACAGGGAATGATGCTAGTAAAATTTCCCAGCTGAAAGAGCACTTGTTCAGCCACTTTCAAACTAAAGATCTTGGCAGTTTAAAATACTTCCTTGGTATTGAGGTGGCTCAATCAAAGGAAGGCGTTTTTATCTCTCAAAGAAAGTATGCTTTAGACATTCTGAAGGAAACAGGCATGACTGAATGCAGACCCATTGATAGTCCTATAGATCCAAATCAAAAGCTAATGGCCGATCAAGGTGAACCTTTCTCAGATCCAAAGAGATATAGGAGACTAGTGGAGAAACTAATTTACCTCACAATTATTAGACCTAACATCTCTTTTGCAATTGGAGTTGTTAGTCAATTCATGCAAGATCCTTATACTGATCACTAGAATGCGATTCGCATTCTAGATACATCAAAAAGGCTCCAGGACAAGGACCGTTGTATGAAGATAAGGGAAATACCCAAATTGTTGGGTATAGTGATGCTAACTGGGCAGGATCTCCTATAGACAGGCACTTTACCACTAGATACTATGTATCCATTGGAGGAAATATTATTTCTTGGAAGAGCAAGAAACAGAATGTAGTTGTCCGATCCAGTGCAGAAGCAGAGTATAGAGCTATGGCTTCAGTCACTTGTGAACTTATATGGGTTAAACAACTTCTCCAAGAGCTAAAGTTTTGTGAAATTCAGCAAATGAAGTTGTATTGTGATAATCAGGCAGCTCTTCACATTGCCTCTAATCCAGTGTTCCATGAGAAAACAAAACATATAGAAATTGATTGCCATTTTGTTCGAAAGAAGTTGCCAGCCAAAGAAATTAGTATTGAATTTATTAGCTTCAATGATCAACTTACAGATATTTTGACTAAGTCCTTAAGAGGACCCCAGATTTAGTTTATATGTTCCAAGCTTGGTGCATACAATTTGTATGCTCCAACTTGAGGGGAAGTGTTACAAAAACTACTATGTATCTGTAGTACAGCTTTAGCTGTTTTTGTTGTATCTATTTGATATATAGGTGTCCTAGGTTGCTAACTTTTCCCTCTTTGTATGTACTTTTGTTCAGACCTCTATTTTTATATGATTTATATATATAGATCTGCTAAGTGGAACTCACTCAAGCAATTTTACACAAAGATCTTCATATCAAGTAAGGGTATTGCACTAAATCTCACACTATTTTACTTGTGCTGTCCATTGTCTACCAAATAATGTACAGGATGAAAAGTTGTCATGTAACTTAAGTATTTGTCTTGTGTTATTCTCCCTATGTTGTATCTTAGTGCATATTAAATGCACCCTAAATGGTTTAGGAAACAACAGAGAATATGGAGGAATGAAATAGAAAAGAATAATTGACTTACATTTTGTTATAGAGAGAAATTGAAGTGAACAAAAAATAATGAAGTTGATTATGAAATTCCGAGTACACAATCTTAGAACGTCATTTTAAGAAAAATTAGCAAATAATGAATATACAATATTGTTTTTCTTCCACTTTCTTGGTCCTCATTTCATTTGTAGAAGGTCCAAATAGGATAAGATAAAGTTAATTTCTAATACCTCATTTTCATCACACCAATTTTATTTCCCCTCATTTTTTTCCCATCAAAGGTCATGGGTTCAAATCCGAAAAGCAGCCTTTCCACTTACAAGGGTAAGGCTACATACATCTACCCTTCTCAAATCTTGTTAACTAGGGTTTCGTGCACTGATTTGCCCATTTTTTACTTCTTTCCTACCACATTTTAGCCCAAACAAAAGGGTTGAAATTGCAACCTAGAATGCAAAGAACGAGAGAGAGAGAGAATTATACATAGAAAGAATAAAAATATATGAGCTAGGCAGTTATCAGCTTGAAGCACCATTCCTAACTTAACAACCAAAGGATGGATAGTAGTTCTAATCTTTTACCCCAGTGCAATCACCATGAAGTTTTTCTCCTCTCCCCATTGCTGTCCAAATCTCCCCATAGTGGTACAATCATTTCATTTTCAATTAAATAGAAATTGACCTATCATAATCATGAGTAGGAGTGGCAAAACAATCCATTTATCCATCATCTATCCAATCCATCTACAAGTAAATCTATTCAATTTATCCATTACACAAAAAAAAATAATAGATTGAATCCAATCCATCCATTTAATTTTATGGATGGTTAGTGATCCATCTACTATTTTTTCAAAATCCATTGGATTACATTAAATAAAAAAATAAAATCCATTGAAAAAAAAAAAAAAGTCATGTCTAATCAATTTTTTTTTTCAAAATAATTTGTTTTTTGGTCTTATAATCATATTTCCATTAAAAAAATAGAGTACCCATTAAAAAAATAAAAAATTTCTAATCAGGATTAAAAAATAATTTCTTAAACCTAAATGTTTATGATATAGCTAGTTGGTGATTCAAATCTGCATCCTAGCCAGTAGGCGAATTGCTAAAAAATTACATTTAAATTTTGTCGATTTTCCTTACACAAAATTAGAGTTATTGAAATATGTTTTTATTTTGAATTATGGTAAAAAAATTTCAAGTTTCTACGTTTTGAAGATTCTTGGTAATTGTTTTCCATTTTTCTTTGAACATAATTTTTGTGGTAACTTGGAAGAATATTATTTTAACATGACAGAATTGGAGAGAGAGGGAGAGTGGGAGAGAGGAGAGAGAGATTAGAGAAAGAGAAGAGAGGGAAAGGAGAGAGAAGGGGAGAGAATAATTTAAAAATAAAAATTATTTAATTTTTAAAATATATTATTTTTGTAGATGGATTGGATATCCATCCATCAAAATATTATTAATAGATATAGATTGGATTGGATTTTATTAGATAGATCATGGAGAGATTGGATTTTTTAAATGAATTTTTAATAGATCAAAATGGATTAATGGATTATTTTTATCCAATCCATTATAATTCGATTAAGAATTTATCTGCTCCATCCGTTTGCCACTCCTAATCATGAGTGATCAGGGTAACGTGCAGTTACACCTTGATTTTGGCATATAAAGGTCCATTCATAACACTACTTTGTCATACATAAAAAGTTGGACCTGCATAGGTATTCATGATAACTTGGGCTCTATAGTTCATCTGACATTTAAAATTTAAAATAAAGTACAAAACAATGTGTATGAATGGGAAAAACAAATCAATTCAGAAAAGTTTTCTACAAATCCATACCTTGAAGATGTCTGATATATGCTACAAGAAGATGAACAGCTAAATTTCACCCTATCACCTGCATGATTATATACAGAAAATACAATCAGCTTCAAATGAAAGTACAAAGCACATGCACCAACACAAAACGATGGTGCATATATTTATAATTTAAAAATTAAGATTCATAATATCATAATCATAAATAGATACAAGTTTCAAGATTTATAATACCTTGATATATGTCATACGTACCAAAATGAAAAAGTTGGAGCAAATGAAATTGATATATGGCAAAAGCACCTGTCTCATTTCCTTTTTTATTATTAAAATTTGCTTAAAAGTTAAAAAATGATTCAACCACTGTGATATTTATTTATTTTACAAATTTTAAATTTGCCGAGACCTGGCTACATTTTGGCTGAAAAAATCAACTTTTAAATTGAGCACACGTTATATACATGTCCAACACATGAACACAGCACCAAAAGCCATGCTTTATGTAAAACCAAAGCAAAGAGGAAGAAATGTAGAGGAGCACACACCTAATTTGAACAAGCAACTTTTAGCTGTCCCAGAGGTGGATGGCATGTTATCATTTTCCAACTTAGGTTGAGACTCAAAGTCATATGATGTAGGTGCATTTGAAGAGTTAGGTGTCTCTGTTTCACTAGCTAATGGATCCATGCTCCTAGCCATGTCTGTGGCTGGAGAACTTTGTTTAGTGCAGCTGAAGGATTTTTCAGCATTAAATCCATCCTTGAGTAGCTCAGCTTCCTTGGAAGATAAACCCTATCATAACAAAGCAAACAAAGATTCTTGTCAGAGTTTTCAGTAAAAAAATACTTCAAAGAAGTCAGTCATAAAGGAAGCCTTGTCTTACACCCAAAAGCAAATGACTATCAAATATGAGCAACTTAGCTCCAAAGTATTTTGCAAGTGCTTTTGCCAACATCTCCTGATATATTTCAGACCCTGCAACCAGTAAAATTTGGCAATTAAGGGAACAATTACTTAAAGAAAAAGACAGAGAGCAGTAATATAATACTCACATACCTGCAGGTCCTGAGAGAAGAATACGAGGGTTTATGGTTGTAAGATCTGCAGTAAACTTTTCATGTTCTTTATGCCTGAGGTGCATAAAGCAAGCAGCCACCAGGACATTTTTTGTATTCTCACTACAAAAAGACATGAATACAAACATAAATACAGTACAAATTAATAATCCACCAAATAAAAGAGTACAAGAATAACTTCAAGCACAACACGTGAAAGACCCAATCAAGTCACACAAATAAAGAATAGTCATAATCATTTAAAATTTAAAAATAAAAAAACACAGGAACCTCAGTAAATAATTTAAATTAAATGTTAAATGTTATGTCCTGGGTTCCTAACATAAAATATATAGATATTTCAAGAAAGTAACATGAGAAGTCAAAGCTAATGATAAATTTAGAACCATCATTTATAAAAGCACCACCGAACACATGGGATAAATTCAAATATTAAAAAGAAAGGTTGCCACAAGAAATGTATTTATAGGAACTTTTATGCAACATTGCAATAGATACAAAATAGAAGAAAAGTATACCTCAAATAGTAGGGGAAGTTGTCAAAAGAAACATCAATTTCTTTTCCATCCAGTATTGCAGCATGAACGTCTTCTTTGAACACTGCACAGCGCACAGATGGACCTAAAGTCGATGCAGCCTGCATATCCAGCAACCCATTTCTTTCTTCCAATACCTGTTTACAGATACTTTTGCTCAATTTCAGTTTACAACTAGGTTGAGCTAAGATCCTGAAGAAAGGCCTTAGGAAATCATTCACCCCAGAGAGTTTTACATGGCCTGCCTCTGCACCAGCATCTGGATTGCAATCGATTGTTGAATTTTTGTCACTTGTTCGAACATCAGCTACTTTATCACTCCGCACATTTGGAACTGATTCTGAGCCATCAGGTTCAATTTCTGTACAATCATGAAGAACAGAATGACTAGAGACATCGGTACCCTGGTGAGGTTTACTGGAGGTCTGAGATGGAGATTTCCGTCTTTTAAGGTCCTGTCTGATGTTAGAAAGAGAAGCCAAAATAGAGGCCCCAGCCACAGCTGAAGGGTCTCCACTTCTCCTTTCAAGTGGCAGAAATTTCCCAACACCACTTTGAACTTCTGCACCCCTAACTGCAACCTCAGTATTTAGTTGTTGGAAAATCTAAGTTGAAAGGTAATTAAGAAAAATCACCAATGTAAATGTAAGTTTAAAAATAAAACACCTTGAGAAAAATGAAGCAATTGATACTTGATAAATTCTATAACTGATACTTCTCATTTAAAAAAAAAAAAAATCACATTCAACTGAACAAATGAAAAGGATACATAAGAATGATTTCCAAGCACACCAAAAACCACTTCATCACCCGAGTTAAGCACACAGCTGGTATTCTTCTTGACATGCGTCCCATTTACTAGCACAGATCCTTTGCTACCCGTACTTTCTAGCACAGCTACAGCACTTCCCTCGCGCTGATCATTTGCAGAAACAACAGTAATCAAACTGCACGTACATGTCCTAAGGTATTCACCTCAAATAACTAAAAAAAATAAAAGACCGGAAAAAACCATCCAAGCACACGATTCCAGAAAAGTATTTATAGTGATTACTGCACACGAAAAGTTTGTATAGTAGAAACCGGGTAAAATGATCCAGTGACATGTGCATACTCAGGAGCATAACAAAGAGCCTAACCACACGCACAGTCTAATCAATGATCCAGAACTTCATTGAGTAAACTTATATAGTCTTCAGATGTACCTGCGTATGTTTGATCTTGCATAAATTTCCACTTATAGTTTGATCCTTCAGTGGAAAGTTGCAACTTCTACTAGAACCAATCGTGAAATTGGGTGTGCAAACAGCAACATTAGGATTCTGCAGCAGTAACACAAATTCCAAGTTAAAAAGTTTCGAACTGAACAAAAACACCACGTGCTTCACGTGGAGTCAACACTCAAAAGTGTGAACAGTGACTACTACAATCGTCACTTTTCTGATTCACTTCACTCTAATGAACACGAATTTACCTGTGCAGACTGTGACAAGAACCTGCACCACAGCCCTCCCTCGATATTCGGATTCTGTTTCTGATGTATACTCCACGACAACGACGGACCTTCAGAGTAAAACGACGGAAAAATTATAAAAAAATTGTTGAAACCAAACTCATAACACAAGCAGAGACTCTGAAACTAAAAAAAAAAAAAAATGAAAAACCGAACAAATTTGAAAAAAAAAAATCAGTGAGTGCTAACATGAGGCATCAGCAATCGGTGCCGTCACAGGCACAGCCGGCATAGCGTCACCCTTGCCGGAGCTCACTCCATCGGCGGCACCCGCTCCGGCGATCTGAGCATCGCCGGAGCCACATTCTCCGGGATCAGGCACGGGCTCCGGAGTACATAAATCCTTGGAATTCTCCGCCGGCGGCACCGGTTTCTCCGACGAACCGCCATTATCGACCTGAAAAAATGGGAACAAATCGCAAGGCCTCAATCGCAGAAAGCGACGCTAAGTAACGGCTCCGACACCGGAAATCTCCGAAACCGAAGCGTTAGGATTAAAGTGAATCGAAAATAAGAAGGGAAAGGGAAGGGGAAGAAGAACCTTTTGACGCTTCGGCGAAGGAGGTTTATCTTCCGAGGAGGAAGATCTTTTGGTATTGCTGGCAGAGAGAGATCCACTGCGTCTCGTCGAAACCATACTTTGTTTTTCTTCTCTCTTCGGCTTCTTCCTTCTTTCTCCTCTGTTTTCAAGAGAGGGGATATCAATGATTTTACGTTTTCTTCTTTTTCATGGGAGTTAAATAATGAACTTTTTTTTATTTATTATTTATTACTCACTTTTTTAAATTGTGCCTACCACGCAATACCATGTGCGTAAGTTAGTATTTTGGCCTTTGATGGTTGCGCAGTGTAGCCAGGTACGTATAGGTATCTATCATTACAATACGCTTTTTTTTTTAGAAATACTAAATAGTACGAAATTAATTCGACAAAAATTATGATCTCCGTCAAACTTTTATTTTTCTTTTTTATTGTTGATGTGTTTGATAGAGGAAAATAAAAAAAAATAGAGAAAAAGAGAGAAAATAAAAGAGAGATGGCAAAGAATTCAACTAGAGACTCATTTTTCTTTTATTGTTCAATTTATTATTTAAATAATTATGTGCAACTACATTTTTTAAGAATTTAATAGTCATGTATTGTTAATATAAAAAGTTTAATTGGAAATTAGCATTAATATTACTTTTAAAATATTTATTATAAAAGTCACCAAATTTACAATAAATAGTTGTTTGTTATTGGATGACAGTGTGATTATTAAACTTTTTTTTAATACAATTCGTGCTGTAATTTTTCATACTAGTATTTGTTTGGTAGTTGAATTTTCTTTTCTGAAGTGAATTCTGAGTCGTCTGACTCTGACTCTTTCTCGTATTCATTGCGCGAATTTTTGGCACACTAGTCTGATGGTCTCACCGGTGAAGCAAATCAATGCCTACTTACCGATTGTATGCTAACTTTTTTCTTTTCTTTTTTGAGAAGGAGCCTAATCCTAATCATGTTTATCAACAAATAATTAATTATTAATCTCATAATTACATATAAAAGAATTCACACCAACAAAAAATCAAAACACATAAAAAATTTGCTGGGCACAGTTTAATTTAAAGTTTTGTAACTATAAATATTCACGTTCGAGCATTTGTATTGCTAGCTTATAAAGATAAGTAATTATTTCCTTAAAATAAATTAAACTAATTACCTTATTAGGATAATAAAATATTAAATTATAATTTGTGAAAGAGAAATGTTATAAACACACTCTTTGATATATTTTTTCTAATAAGAAAATAGACTATGTAGTGATAATGTAAAGTAGTTTTATACTGTTATTTAATCACAACCCAACGTGTATGATAAGTTTGTTGACCTTGTTAATAACTATTCTAAAGTCACACTAAAACTGATTTTCGATTTATTGACAATGTAAAAGTTAAACTCTTTTCTAATACATATTTTATTATTAGTTAAAATGTATTGAAAACTACAAAATCAGAAAAAATAAAAGTCACATTAAACAAAAAGTGAGACATACAAAAATTATAATTTTCAATAAATTTCAATCAATAATAGAGAGTGTGTTCAAAAAAATATGTTAAAAAATTTGTTGCTTGCATTTCTCTTTGTGCAAAAGCTTATTACTTATATTTTTTGTTCAAATCATGATTTTGAAGTTTACAAGGGAAGAACCCTAACATATTGGTCAAGTGGAGTAAGATAAAATGTTGTATCTGACAAATTGTAAGTTCAAACCACTACTCGTCTCTTTGGGGTGAGGTAAATGTAAGTACCTTTGTAAGTACTCTTTGAGCCCGAAAACTTTTCTTGCCTTGGACAAGAATGTCATCCCCTCCCCTAGATTTCATGTATTAAAAAAAAAGTTTACAAAGGGAAATCCAAACACATTTTTTACCTTGTCGAAAATTCAAAATTATTTAAATTAATAGTTTTCCCTTGCGTCAAATTATTAAAGTGTGGTTTGTATTAAATTATAAATTACAAATAATAAATATAGATCATTAATTTTAATGTTGATTTAATGCAGTCTATATTTATATTTAAAAACATACAACGATATCGTAAGATTATTTCAACTAAACTAGTGGTATCAAGTTCGAGTCTTGAATATGCAATTGTATTAAATAGTAGAGCAAGATTAGCTCCAGAGTGGAGGATACTTGTGATATCTACAAAAAAAATGTGTTTTAAAAAAAATTAATTATCAAATAATTTATTGGAAAAATGTTCTTTATGAAATAAAAAATAGATTGTATACCAAAAAAATATAGATTGATATTTTGAATTTCATAATCATATAATTCAATTTGGTGTATTTTAATATAAATTTATATTTATAGTTTACTACATGAAATTTGAGTAAATTGAGAATAAAATATAATTTTAGTTTACATATTAATTAATTTTTAAATATTAAATTAATAATTTAACTCATTATATGTTGTATTTTGGATTTTTTATTATTTCTTAAGTTAACATTTTAATATAAATAATATTAATATTTAATAATAAAAGTGTTGTTAGTTACTCCTTTCTTATTTATAAATAATAATTAATATTAATGTTAATATTTAGTAATCAATATCTGTAATTACTCTCAAGTCAATTTTATCAATATATGTAACTATGAATACATAGATATAGATATGGCTACAGTGTTTTTATATTATATTGTAATTGTAATTATAAAATATATTAACAAATCATTAAAATATTTAACAATTATAATAATGTATAAAAATTTTAACTATTTTAATTTCATATAAATATATTGTTATTTATATCAAATACTTTGTGCTAATTATGAAGTAAATTTTTTTGGTACAAATTATGCAGTAAATTTAAACTCTTAACCTATTTATATTTGAAAAATAATTAAAATGTTGACTGCATTTGTTGACTTTTTCAAATAATTAATAAAATCAATCCGTTTCATGATTGTAGAAGTGTGCTGATAACGTGGGTAGACTCGATACGGAATCGTCTTTTTAGTTGACGAATTTGGTTATCTTTGAAAACTATCTGGATCTTTTGTCAAAGACTGGAAAACATATAACATTAAAAAATGTTACCATATCATTATCCCGCATGGTGGCTAAAGTTTGTGATGCTTTAAGCAGACATTGCATGTTTTTTAGTTTCACACGGTGATAGAATTACGGATTCCTGTACCCGTTCACTATAACGACTTTGACACCCAATCTCTCTGTTTCTATAAATCTAAGTTGACAGCGGAATAAATTTTATTATTTTTTATATAGTTATGTTCAATTCTATTCTGTGACATGTATCTTTTAAATTTATAAATCAAATTTCTACTTTTAATTAATTATTTAATTATAAAAAATTATTTCCCTTGATATTATTTCCAGATTTTATATCTTTGCTTTTGTTAGCCGACTATTAGGGTGTATGCTTTTATAGAGGATTTTAGTCTTGGGGCTGTGTTGCTCCTTTTGCGCACCCAAAAAAATGTTTGTTATTATTTTTTTAGATTTTTTTTTTTCAAAATTAGCTTTTTAAGCTTTGTCCATTTCAAAATCAAAAAAATTTTATCAATTGATCGCATATTATATCTTTTTAATTTCAAGAGTATCCTCAAACTTGAAAGATATGATTAGATGCTAAAATGGGACTTCTTTTCAATAATTTTTCGTCACGCACATAAATCTTGAGATCGAACCTAAAATTATTACGATATAATAAGTGATTCGAACTCCTTTCACAGTTTCACTTAACCTAATACATGTTAGTACATGTGTTATAATTATTAAGATATAATACTTTCATAGTTAATGTTATTTAATAAACAAATAAACTATTAATTGATGTTAATTTGTAAGTCAAAATAAAATAAAATCTTTTTTGTCACCGTATTATAAGTGTAAAGTATTCATTGGTTTTAATAATGACTAATATTTGTCAAGAAATTTGGCTACCTTTAATGAGGTATCCCTTCTCAATTACATTTTTTCCATCCACAAGACTCAAACCTAACAAACTTTGCTTAAGAAATCTAAGTCTACTTTCACTCAAACCAAATAATATTGGTAAAATTAATATGAGGATATTAGTAACTTATTCTTTAATACGCTCTTTTTAACACCTATGGATTATTTTTTTTTAGAAATTACAAAATTATGAATAAGATTCGTCAAATAAGAAGTAAGTCCTAAACAATATTCTAATTATTGTGTGATAATTATTAAGACATAAAACTTTGATAGTTGATGTTATTTAATAATCAAATAAACAACTAGTTGATGTTAATTTATAATTCAAAATAAAACTAAACTAATGTGAGAATGTTGATAGCATACTCTTTAATACATTTTTTTTAAACACAATCCCTAACATTGATTAATTTTTTATTACAAAGGTTAAATTAATTAGTAGGTCCTTCAACTATTTGAAAATTTTTAATTAGGTGTCCAAATTAAAAAAATTATAATTGGGTCCTTGTTCTTGTAAAATTTTGGTAATTAAGTCCTTAAGGTCTTTAAAATCACCACAAATTGTGATTTTCTAGCGGTTTCAAGTTGCCATAAACTGATATCAATGACCCAATTAAAAAAAATTTACAAGATCAATGACCCAATTATAAATTTTTTTAGTTTAGGGACTTAATTAAAAAATTTCCAATAGTTTAAGGAGTTACCAATTAATTTAACCTATTATAAACTATGAAATTGTGAATGGATACTCATTAAATAAGGAGCAAGCCCTACACAATATTGCAATTCCCATTCAATTCCAGCTAATAATAAAGAATGTGTTTACAATATTATATTAAATAGTATGTTACTAACATACTAATCTATTAAAGAGAGTGAATAAACCATAATCTTTGAATGTTCTCAGTGTTGTCGTCATAAACTATGACTCCTCTTTAACCTTTAGTAAAAGCAATTAGATTCCATTCAATCACAAATCCAATTTTTGTTTAACATTTTACTAATTGTATAGACAATTATAATCTTTTTACTCTCTAAAATTTAATTTGAAGTGTGGAGATTTTTTTTTCCTTTTTAAATCATACTTGCAATAAGGTACTACTAAGCATTAAACACTTATATTACTCATCATTTGCATTTTTTTTTTGTTACTATGTCATTGGTATGAAGTATCCATCGACTTTGCTGATGACTAATTTTCACCCAAAAACCTAGTTTAAGTGAGACCTCTCATTTCAACCACTTTTTACAAGACTCGAACTTGAGACCTTATTTAAAGAATCTGAACACAATTCTACTCGGCTCGTCATTTGCGTATTGCACAAGCAAATTACTTATTCAACAAAAGTGACAGTCTCATTAAATGATCTTAGTTTTGTATCAATGTTAGAGAAGTTTATTGAATATTTTTTTATGAGTAGTTACATCACCATGTAGAAAGTTTTTTTTAAATATTTTTTTGGGAGGAAGGAAACTTTTAATCAAAAGTTCTTTCAAGAAAGTAGGGGTGTCAAAATAGGTCAACCAACCCACCCAATCAAACTCGCCCTCAACCAGCTAAAAAAAATAGGTTGGGTTGGTTGGGTTGACCTGCCAACCCACTACAGAAAATTATAGATTGTTTAATTTTTTTTGCCTTAAATTTTTTACAAATTTTATGATCAAATATAAAATTAAAAAAGAAAAAAATGTTGCAAAACTAGTAAATAAAAAAAAAACTACTTAATACTTAAGAGATGATCAATTCATCATAAACTTTAAATAACAATTTTTATTTGTCCTAAATTATAATGATCACAAAAATTTGCTTTTTGTCTTGGGACTTCACATATGACATATTTTAATAAAAAGAAGTTATAATCTCAAGTATTAAATGAGCTATAATACAATCTCAACTCAAAGGCTCAAGCTAAAAAAAAAAAAGCCAACCCAATGGGCCAACCCATCATTTTGCCCGTTGGGTTGGCGAGTTGAACGGGGTTGGGTTATGTGGGTTAGAGGACTAAACTGTATAACTCAACCCAACCCATTTTATCGGGTTATGCGGGTTAACCAGCCGAGTTGAACCCGTTTTGACACTAAAAAGTCTTATGTTGATTTGTGGAGATGGTTATCAATCCTAAAAGTGGTTAGGCATTACAAAATGATATCAGAGCAAGACATCTCCTAGTATAAAGTGGTTGGAGGACGAATCAGGCAAAAATAGGTTGGCACGTAACATTCTAGGCACTAACAAGGATAGAGAGTGATCACCGATGCATAAAAAGATGAGGCATAAATAAAGAACAACTTTTGACAGACTTCCACTGGAATGGATGCATGAATAAATTAAATACACAACGAAATGAGAGGAATCCAAAGACTATGTAGGTATGAGATTGTACAATTGAGGATAGATTAAAGGAATTGATTACTACTGCCTATATCAACAAGACGCATATACTTTTTGGTAACCCATCACTTAAGAACTCCATAATTAAGTATGCTTAACTTAGAATAATTATGTGATGAGTGACCTCTTGAGAAGTTTTTTACGAAGCATGTAAGTAAGGATAAAATAATATTTTTTACATGTAATGTGCATATTACTTGTGTATAAATTTGTTTTATTATTTTGTTGCTTTAGTTTCATATTTTGTTTTGTAGCATTTCACTCTTTATCTTCAGGTTTCAATTTGTTTTTCTACTAATTATGTTAATAATATTGTTTATATTTCATACATTTTAATTTTTATTAGAGTAAATTACATTCGTACCCCCTCAAATTTTTTAAAAATACGCTCAATACCCCTCTATTTTGGCGTACTACAATAAATCCCTTAAAAGTGTGTGAAATGTAACACTAACCCCCGGCCGTTGGATGCAATCCAAAACATTTACAAAAAGTGAGCATATGTTGCTCACATGACCTTTAATGAATTTTTTTTCTTCCAAAAATACCCTTACCTTCATCCTTTAAACTTCATAGTTAAGGTTAGCAAGGTTCATATACACATTCAAGGTTTTATGCAACATGATTAAACTAGAAAGTAGTTGGGTATATAGTAGTTAGGGTCTATAAGATTTATTTGCAAAATTCAAACATGCTTTTGAAGGGTATATGGTATAAGAGAAATGCAGTAAAAGAGCTAACAATATCTTAGCATTAAATACCAAGATAATGAAACTACTGACGCAAAATTCTTGAAAATTATTGGAAATACTAGATTTGATTCAAGGAAATCAACAACCATAATTTCAACTATTGCACCTTGTGTTAGGAGAAGAGAAGAAGGTGTCTTTAAAGAAGTTGTCATTCGCAGTATGGTATGACATTGTTTGGAAGAGATAGAGAATAGAGAGAGAAAGGTAAGGAAGCTAAATTTAAAAGATGAAGGTGGGGGTATTTTTAAAAGAAAAATTCATTAAAGGTCATGTGAACAGCACATGCTCATTTTTTTGTAAATATTTTGGATGACATCCAATGGCCAAGGAAGTCGGTGTTACATTTAACACACTTTTAAGGGAGTTTATTGTTGTGAGTCAAAATGGAGGGGTATCGGTGTAATTTCAAAAAATTGAGGGGGTACAAGTGTAATTTAATCTTTTTATTACGCTACTCATTAAAGTTTTGTTGAACTTCTATATTTTGATACTTCAACAGGTAATATAACAATCACGAGAACAACAACAGAAAAGACGGAGGCAAAACTATAGAAGAGGAGAATAAGCATGGAGCAAAGACAACAAAAGTTATCTTGAAGGCCGACAAATTGTCAAAAATGAAAAAAAAAAAAAGGAAAACAAACAGAGACATCATGTAGTACAAGTCTACCAAATAATATATCTATTTTTAGAAGCATTGAGATGTCAAATAATACACCAATCTTACCATTTATCAAGTAGAATGACATTCACATTTGTACGATAAATGGCTCGGACAACAAATTATCAACAATTTAATACAAGTAACAAAATATATAAATATCAATTTTACATGTTTGTTACCTTTATGTGTACTCTATAATTATAGTTATAAATGTTAATTGTTGAAAATTTCATGTCATATTTAGTTATATTTTTATATTCATTAAGTTAGGTAACAAAAATATTTACAAGTATATTGAATTCCATATGCCCTTTTTATATTTATTAAGTATACACTTTATTTTTGGGTTTATTTGTTAATCTCTTTTTTTCTACTAAAAATGAATATCAAAATTTTGCATCAACAAGCTTTAAAGAAACCTATTCCAATGAAGCAAAATCAAGTATTAAGCATATTAAAGACATTACACATGGTTAGTTATAAAAAATATATTTTTCAATAAAGTTTATATCCATTATTTTCTTTATTAATATCTCTATACAAACACACTTGATTGTTTTCTTTGTTCAAATAATAATATTTTTTTCTACATAAACATACATATCATAATTTTGCATCAACAAGATTTTAAGGAACAAATGACAATGAAGCAAGACAACGTAATACGCATATTAATGATAGTGTTCATGGTTAGTACAAAACTTTTATCACAATCTATCCTATAATCATACATCTACATTCACTTAGTCATTTTATAACCGTGTATCATTTTCCAATTAGAAATTGATATTCAAAACAATACAAATTTTATGAAAACATTAATATCAATGTGCATACCATAGACACAAATAATGAAGGTACAATGATTAACTTTCAACCTGACCTATATTATTTTCTTTATTATTACCTTACCATTTAAATGTTTATAACACATTAGTCAGCCTATATAGTTGGAAATATATTGACAAACCTTCTCTAATATCAACAAAGTATGAGGTGTCACTTATTATAACATAATACAAGCATAAAGTTAGGTATGATGTCATTGTTTATCTGTTTTGTGTTTTTTCTAAATAATTAATTTTTCTTCTTCAATTTGAAATATTATTAAATTAATAAATAGTTAGTGCATATCGGTAGAAATATAGTAAAAAAAATTTGTGAGTGATATGTAAAATAAAAACTTTGTTACTGTTGTTCAAAATTATATGAATTATAACTTTTTTTAATGAGCATAGTTGTCATGTCAATTCCCACAAACACAAAATTGTGCTTGAAATTTTTGAAATACCACAAAAATGATCAAATTTCAATTGTCTTCTCCAAATACACGTAGACATTGTCATGCATGATTACATTTACCATGAATCACATGATATATGTTGTTTTGGTGGAAAGGTATCATTTTCAGTAGTTAATGCTCCTTAAGAGTTATTTGAAAAAAATTGGACTCTATATCTAAAGAAAGACATTTTAGGCAACATATGAGAAGTTACAACCATGTACTTTCATTCACTTCACTTGATGTTCATCTTGATAAAAATGTTGTCACAATCAAACGTGGTATATATGGTATTGTATTCAAGGTGCAATATATCATAAAATAGGAAAATTTTATCCAAATGAGGGTTTTAGCAAGGTTGTTAAAGTTGAGATTTTACTTCGGATCAATATAGGGTTGCAAACTCGTAATATGGGATTGTAACTTGGATTGTAAGATCCTACATCCCTACCTAAAATACTAATATATAATTTATATGCATATAAAACTACACAGATAAAGAAAATAACCTATAAATCACAACCTTAAAAACCTCATAATCATAATAATAAGTTATAACTCATAAGTTCATAACAACATAATATCCAAATCCAAATAATCACACTCAAATATAAACAAAACAAACACAACTCAATGAAATGTTCTTAAGTCATAACATGACATATAACATAAATTCATATGAAATTCAAATCATTCCAAGTTTCCAACTTTAATCATTTAGGAGAGCATTCAACTCCTATTGACAATCATCACTTATTATCTTTATTTTTATTAACATTGGCATTTGCCACTTCCGCTCCCGCTCCAACTCCGCCTAGCTTCATTCTCATTAATAAGAGAAACATTCAAATTATCTGCAAGTGCACTACCAGCACCACTACTTTTAGCATCTTGTCTCACTTAAAGTATGTCTTCATTTGGAGCATCCAAATTTGAATTTTTATCATCATTCTCCCCTACAATCCAATCATCATTTGAAGAAAGATCTTCTATGGCATAGGTCTTTGCCTTCCTAGCATCCTTCTTCTTCTTCAATCTTGAATTAGCAATCACATATACCACATTATTCATGGTTTTTTGCATTAAACGATTCCTTCTTTTGGTGTGGACCTGAATAGTTATAAAATCAATGCTTAAATATGTTTTTAAGTCCCTATAAAATAAGTGAGTTTTGATTTTAGTGCTTATAAAATTTTTTCTTTGATTTTCATCATCAAAAAAACTAAAATCATTGTTTTTAGTTCCTATTATTTTGTGACACTCGTTAACTACTTATATGTTTAATAGAAGGTCAAGTAATCATCCTAGGTGGCACTCACTAGTGTCTATAGTACCATGTTAGCATGTGATACATATAAAAATTCTTTTAGATCTTTAAAATAAATGTTATTTATCTACCTTAAGATTAATATTAGGGACCAAAAATAGTTATTTTAGATTTAAGAGGGATGAAAATTAAAGCAAAATGTTTTATAGGGACCAAAACTAAAATTACCTTATTTTATAGGGAGAAAAAATAGTGATATCAAATTTTAGAGGGATAAAAAACAAAGAATTTTGTTTAAAGGAACCAAAATCAAAACTCACTCATTTTATAGGGACTAAAAACATAATTAAGCATCAAATCAATTATCATATAAAAGATAGTTAGGTTAGGTACTACATAATTTTAAGAATGAAATACATTTTCTTTTGTAAATTTGAATTCTTACCATTTCAAAGATGTAACACCCCTTATTTTTTTGCCTATTAAATTATTTTCTTAATTATCCTGTATTTATTTTTGAAGAAACGGATGAAAATATCAAAAACTTAATCCATATGGTTATGCTCATATTAGTGAGTAGTACTTGATTTAAATTTTTAATAATTTTTGAAAACGGAATCTAGAAAAGGATAAAATGACTATTTTGCCCTAAATGAACTAGATAATTGAGAAAATAGATAAAAATAGTTAGAAGTGTCTAAACTTTATTTTTAAGTCATTTATGTGCTTAGAATAATTAATAATAATTTTAGAAATTTTTCAGAAATTTATTACTACAATTTTTGTAAATAACAAAATACTCCTAGTTAACTATGAGAGTAGACTAGAGACTTTTTAACTTCAAAGTATTTTAAAATTTTATATTAGGTATATTTTAATTATAAAAACTTTATTTTGAAAGAAAAATAGTAAACAATATAACACTCTTATTTTAGTTTTTCAACTATTTTTCTAATATTTGATTAGTTTATTCTGAAAAATTAGGAGGAAATTTCAAAATTTTGATTCCCACCATTATGCTTAAAATTTTAAGAGCTATCTAATCATGATTTTTAATAATTTTTTTGAGCCAGAGCCTAAAAAAATTTGAAAATAACGATTTTGTCCCTATTTTTCAACATTAAGAACTGACATAAGAAAAAGATTAAATTAACATTAAAATATCAATTTGAGCTTCAAATTATGTCATATGTATTAAAATATAATTTTAAAAAATTTTTGAGGATTTTTTGAAATTTTTGTGTAAAATGACCAAAATGTCCTGAAGTGTCCGATAAGCCAGCCAGTATTGGTTTGACATCCGAAAATGGTAATTTCAATTTATTTATAGGTAAAATATTTAATTTTAGAATTTTCATAAAAATTAAAATGGATTTATTATGAAATTTTTAGCTTAAAAATACAAAATAAATAGATAAAATTTGAAATAAATTAATAAAAATTAAAATTAATTATTAGAAACTTATTTTTGATGGAAAATAATGTAATTGTTTAGTTTTACATTAAATTGCATTATTTTTATATTAAAAGCTAATTTTTCAAATTTAGGCAATTTTATTGGTACAGGCTAATCAATTACAGTTAGAATTTATATTGGGAAGCTTTAGGATAGCTCACCCAGCACGTTTTCAACCTATAATGGGGTGATTCATCACGTAAAATTGATATGTATCCCTAGTTTTTCAAATTTGTCCCTTAATTGAATTAAAAATAAATCAAAAACCTTATTTATGACATAATGACTTATGTCACTTAGGGGACACCTATGCTCTCATCTTCTCCTATAAATACCCATGTATTTTGGACATTCTTCACACATCTTCCACTCTCTCAAGCTAGCTAAATTCTTAGAGAGTTTCTCTTTCTAAAAAAAATTTCTTTTACTTTGTTTTTATGCTAAAATTTTACTAGTTTTCCAACAACTAGTAAAATTCTATTCCTAGGAGCTTTACATCAACAATTTCATCCTTTTCATCAACCACCTTAGAAGTAATGGGAGAAGTAGGGTTGGTTCTAAGTTATTGTCACTTTGCATGTTGGTAGGAAGGGTTTTTCCATAAACACATTTAGACTTAAGTTTTTTTATTATTATTGTTGTTATATTATTTGATGTTAAATTTTAATTTTTCTAAGTTGTTATTGTTGGAACCAAAGACGTATGAAGCGTCTAGTCCCTCAAAATTTTGAAGATAACAAACTTATTAAAGTTTAAGTTTCTGTTGCAAAAAATGTCTTACAATGTCCAAAACCATGGCATCCAACGCACTAGTATTAAACGAACGTCCAATTGACTCGTAGATAACGACAATCCAGAAGTAAGTTTCTCTCTTAACAAGCTAAGTATTTTAAGGCTGAGATCCATATACAATGTTTGTCCAAGCATAAGTCTTAAATTGTCTGAGCTTTTAAAATATCTCTAGACTATACGCTTTTCATAAGCGTTGTTTGTATTTTACGCCTTATCTATTTTAAGACATCTAACGTTCAAATGTCTAAGCTTTAAATGAAAGACAAATGCATTTTAGTGCATAAGCGCAATGTTACAGAAAAAGAAAGTCAACTTATCAAACTGCCAAGCTAAAAGAAGAATGATCAGAAAAACAACCTCTAACACAGTCCTGCACCTTCCGTTTTAGGGCAAGATCTAAAGTCACTTTTTTGACTTCTCTGAAAGGTCGTTTTATGTGCCCCTTCTTGAAGATTGAAGTTTCTTTAATAGATTTTTTCTTCTGAAGACTATATATATCAAGAAAGAAGAACGAAGAAAACAAGAGACTCACAGATAATAACAACGATCAATTGCCTTCTTACGTCTACTGGACGATCTTTGAATATTTTCTAAAGTAATTTTGTATTGTGCTTAAACTTTTATATTCTCACATTGTGAGTCATATTCCTTGTAAAACAACTATTTTTCTGTTGTGAAAGCCTGGAGAGCTGTGAGAAGAATACTTAAGTGGTTAAGTAATTTAGGTTGATTGCTGCGTAAAGCCTGAAGAGGCTGTGAAGAATATTTAGTGTATAACCTAAGGTTGGTTAGTGAATACCTTCTGGGTGAAGGGACTGAAGGTAGTTCAAGTTGAGTGAACCAGTATAAAATCTTATGTACTTGTTCTTTCCCTTATCCTTTCGTTTAAACTATTTTTTGAACTCCACTTTGATTAAGCAAAAAGTCTTTCAAAATGCACAATTCAACCCCCCTTCTTGTGCAATTTTTGCTCTTTCAATTGATATCAGAGCTCGGCCTCTTAGGGTTGAGCATCTAAAAGTGTATGAATAACAAGATCCTGAGCATTCATGGATAACGAAGGACAAGTTGTAAACAGACCACCGCTCTTTAAAGGTCAAAACTATGCCTATTGGAACAAAGAATGATAGCATTCTTTGACGCATGCCACATTGACATGTGGGATGTGGTGGAAACTAGTGACTATCTGCCTTGGACCAAAACGAAACTAAGCTACCTAGAGGTCAGTGGACAGAGGCCCACAAACAAAGGTACCTACTTAACTCTAAAGCTCGAAATGCTATTATGTGTACATTATCTGAATCCAAATATGAAAAAGTGCACAGCTTAAGAAGTGCTAAAAAGATGTGGGATACTCTTGCTCTTGCTTACAAGGGTACCTCGCAAGTAAAAAAGTTTAAACTAAGTTTACTTGTAAGACAATATGAACTATTTACTATGGAAGAAAATGAAACTATTGAACCTATGTTTGGTAGATTTCAAACTATTGTAAATAACCTAAGATCCCTAGGCAAAACTTATGATAACTATGACCATATTGATAAAATCTTAAGAAGTTTGCCTAGATAGTGGAAACCACAGGTTACATCGTTGAGAGCGTCCAAGGACTTAACGACACTCTCCATGGAAGAGCTACTTGAAACTCTTAAAGTTCATGAGTTGGAGCTAAAATAGGACGAAGGACAAAAAAGAAATTCCATCGCCTTAAGCGTCTAGTGTCCAACAAAGGGATCATCGTCCAAAGCCCTAAATGTGGAAGAATCCTCTGAGGAAGCGTCTGAAGAAGATGACTCTAATGAGGACGAGATATCTTTTATAATACAGCATGAAGAGGTCAGAGCTAGAAACTTCACAAAGAAGTTTAGCAAGGAGCCCAAGGAGAAGAGTCCTCAAGTCTGCTTCGAATGTAAGAAGCCTGCACACTTCAAAGTTGAATGCTCAAGCCTGCAAAAGGAGAAAAAGAAAAGCTTCTTCAAAAAAAAAAAAAAAGGACTTATGGCTACTTGGGAGGATATGGACCTATCCTCGTCGAAGAAAGAAGGAGAGGAAGAAGCTAATCTATGTCTTATAGCGGAGACCAGTTCAGAAAGCTCAGGGGATGAGCAAGACGAAGAGGTAAATTTCAATGACATATTTTCCCTTCAAGAAGCATATAATGAATTGTTCTCTAATTCTTCAACTCTCTCAATAGGTAACAAAGCTTTGAAAAAGAAGTTTTCCAAAATGACAAAAGAATTCAATTTACTTAAAAAAATTATGAAAATATTTTGAGAGAGAATGAAAAATTAAAGACAAAGGATGTTCTAGAAGTGATACCTCCTAATGAAGCCTTAGAACTTCAGAAGGAAGTAAACCACCTAAAGGAAAGTCTATCCAAATTTGGCAATGAGACTGAAAATTTAAATAAAATTTTGTCTTATAGACGAAGTCCACATGACAAGTTTGACTTGGCTTTGTTAAAAAGGAAGTCTCTAGAACAGCTAAAGTTATCACTCATTGCAAATATTGTGGAAAAACCAGTCATGAATCATCACGATGTATTCATCGTCCATTCACGAAGGCATCCAATGCCTTCAAAACTAACAATAAAGGACCTAAGTCCATTTGGCTACCTAAGTTTATGATTATTCCTATTGCCGATTTGCTTGACAATAGAAAAGAAACTCCAATCATGATACCTGGACAGTGAGTATTCACGACACATGATAGGAGAAAAGTCTATGTTCCAAAGCCTCCAACCAAAGAATGGTGGATGGGTCACCTTTAGAGGAAATCAAAAGGGTAAAATTATAGGGAATAGGTAAAATCAGTAAACACCTTTTTCCTTCTATTGATAATGTTTTATATGTTGAAGGACTTAAACACAATTTAGTGAGCATAAGTCAATTCTATGACAGTGGACACAGTGTCTCTTTGACAAAGATGAATGTACAGTCAGAAATTTGGATTAATCTATATTATTTTCAGCTTAGAGGCAAAACAATCTATATAAGATTGATCTAAATGACCTTACAAATCAAAATGTGTCATGTCTAGTATCCATCAACGAGAATCAATGGATTTGGCACAAGAAACTTGGACATGCAAGCTTGAGGTTAATCTCGAAGCTAAACAAGCATAACCTTGTACGAGGACTTCTAAATCTAGTATACAAATCAAATGTTCTCTATGATACATGTCAAAAAGGGAAACAAGTGAAAAGCTCTTTTAACTCAAAAAATATTGTTTCCACTACTAAACCACTTGAACTTCTACATCTTGATTTGTTTGGACCTACTAGAACAGCCTCCCTTAGTGGAAAATGAGATGGGTTAATTGTAGTAGATGATTATACTAGATGGACATGGGTTATGTTCCTAAAACACAAGGATGAGTCTCATAAAGTCTTTTTTACATTTTGCAAAAGAATTCAAAACAAAGAAGGTGTTTGCATAGCCTTAATCAGAAGTGATCATGGATAAGAGTTAAAAAAAAAAGTTTTCAAGGGTTCTGTGAGGAGAACGGAATTCTCCACAACTTCTCTGTACCATCTACACCTCAACAAAATGGTGCGGTAGAGAGAAAGAATAGGTCATTATAAAAAATGGCTAGAACCATGCTTAATGATAACTCCACTCCTAAACACTTCTGGGTTGAACCTGTAAACACGATATGTTATTTACAAAACAAAATATATATTAGACCTATTTTGAAAAAGACTCCTTTGAATTGCAGAAAGGAAAAAAACCCAACATATCATATCTTTACCCCTTTGGATGTTAATGTTTCATTCTAAACACTAAGGACAATCTTGGAAAGTTTGATTCTAAGTGTGATGATGGAATATTACTAGGCTATTCTAAAACGTCTAAGGCATATAGAGTTTACAACTCTAGAACCTTAACGGTTAAAGAAGCCATTCGTGTAAAGTTTAATGACAATAAGCCCAATGCCTAATCTCCGCATTAGGAGTTCATTAAAAAGGTAAGAAGGAATGACCGGATGTAAAGAGATGTCCTTGAGACTAGTGAAATTAGATAAAAGGTAAAAAAGTCAGACTAGCAATGTGGGATAGAAGGACTAATTGACTTTTATTTAGCCATAAAGAACTATCAGAGCTAGACAAATCTTTTGCAGATATAAAGTTGGACGATACCAAACAACCAGCGTCCAGAATCTAGTTGGACGATCTAAAGGAAGAACAAAAAGAAGCATGTGGATGACAATGGCATATGAAGACTTGCCATCCAGAAGATCAAATTCTTAGAAGCGTACGTGATCATGTCAGAACAAGATCAACCTTCAAGGAGCAAGCTTAAATTGCATTGATTTCCTAGATGAAACCAAAGATAGTAGACGAAGCTCTTTTAGACGAAGGTTAGATTAAAGCTATGAAGGAAGAACTAAGTCAGTTTAAACGAAATGACGTATGGATGTTAGTTCCTCTACCTAAAGACAAATTTATTATAGGAACAAAATGGGTGTTTCGTAAAAAGCTAGACGAGGCAGGTAAAATGGTAAGAAACAAAGCTAGAATTGTAGCTCGAAGGGTATACTCAACAAGAAGGAATAGACTTTACTGAAACTTTTGCATCGGTAGCAAGGTTAAAAGCCATTCACATTTTACTTTTATTTGTTGCTCATAGTAATATGAAGCTTTATCAAATGGATGTAAAAAGTGCATTTCTTAATGACATAATAAATGAAGAAGTTTATGTGAAACAACCAGCTGGTTTTAAGTGTGACACTTTTCGTAAACATGTTTTCAAATTAAAAAGGCCTTGTATGGACTCAAGCAAGCACCTAAAGCTTGGTATGAAAAGTTAAGTTCTTTTCTTTTAGAAATGGTTTTACAAGAAAAGTAGACACTGCTCTATTTTGCAAAAACGTCCATTCACACTTCATTATTGCACAAAGATATATGGACGATATCATATTTGGTGCTACTAATGACTCTCTGTGCAAGGATTTTTCCAAATTATGACAACCAAATTTGAAATAAGTATGATGGGAGAATTGAAATTCTTCTTGGGATACAAGTGAAACAGACTAACAACGGCATATACATACATTAAACGAAGTATGCATAAAAGCTACTTTAGAAGTACAAGATGTACAATGCCAAAGAAATGAGCACACTAATGCATCCATCTTTAGTGCTTAGACCAGACGACACATCCAAAAAGGTAGACGAAACCACATACAGAGGTATGATTGGATCTCTATTATATCTTATAGCGTCCAGACCTGATATTATGTTTAGTGTATGTCTCTGTGCTCGTTTTCAGTCTGATCCCAGAGAAATTCATCTCACAACAGTAAAAAGAATTCTTAGATACTTAAAAGGAACAACTAATCTTGGTCTATGCTATAAGTTGAATAGAGTATACAAGTTAGTTGGATTCTGTGATGCTGATTATGCTGGAGACAGAATAGAACGAAAGAGCACCAGTGGAGGATGTTACCTCATTGGTAGAAATCTTGTCTCTTGGACGAGCAAAAGATAAGGACAATTGCCCTATCCACAGCATAAGCATAATACATCTCAGTAGTATCTTGTTGTTCACAAATTCTGTGGATCAAACATCAATTAGAGGATTATAGAATCTACGAGAGTAAAATTCTCATCCTATGTGATAATACTGCTGCCATAAAGTTATCTAAAAATCCTATATTGCATTCTAAAGCAAAGCACATAGAAATAAAACATCACTTTATAAGAGATTATGTTCAGAAATAGGTTATTGATATTCAGTTCATTAACACTAAAAATCAATTAGCAGACATTTTTATAAAACCATTTCCTGAAGATAAACTCATCCATATTCGAGATCGTCTTGGTATGAAATTTATAAAGGAATAAATTTATTTCATGAGCCTAGACCGTTCAATGACTTATAGCGTCCATTATCATTACATCATCTATCATGCATGCGTCCATTAGCTTTACGGTTCGCATTCCATAACGGTTCATATTTATGTGCATAAATATCTTCATCCATACATAATCATGTTTTTACTGATAATGATTTGAAAGAAATGCTTTATTCTATGTTTGAGTCACTTATGTGCCATAAATTGCCCTCGTAAGATGTGTGCGCCTGAACCAGCATTTAATGTGCTTTATCTTTCTTCAAAATTCAAAAACTGCCAAAACCAAAAACTCTTTAGTTACTTCCTATACACTTAATGGCCCTGCAAACCAAACACTCTTACCTTACTTTTGCCATCTGTGAAACTCTCTCTCTTCATCTCCCCAAAGCTCTCGAACCCTAACCCTCAAACCTTCAAAAATGGTGATGGAGAAATCTGATGGTGCCATGAAAGTTATAGCTCATGTTGAAAGTCTAGACAACGGTATTATTTTGATTGAGAGCCGCTTCGACATATAAGCCCTTGACAACATGGGTGTCAAGGTGAAGGACAACCTGATGCGCTGTGGAATCTTAAACTACTTTCACCTGAATGAGATTATCTACCTAGAGCTTATTAGATGCTTCTAGAAATCTATAGAGTTCACCAAAACCAGTGTGGTTGGCACTATTTTAGGAGTAAAGGTCACTCTAGACTTAGGGAGCGTCACACAAGCTATTGGATGTGAGCATGCCATCAAGAATGGCTGGGAAGCCAGTTTTGGCAGACATGAAACTGTGGACGTAGCCTTAATGGGACCAGAGGCTGAAGGAGTTATTGAATACAACAAGCTAATCAAAGAAGGGGAAGGTGTACCAGCAGTTCCTGAACAAGGCAATATTGCACAAAGTTGGGTCTAAGGATAGCGTAACCTTCCTACATTAGTTCATTTTGTTCCACATGATCACAAGACAACAGTTCAACCTCCCTCACCTCATACTTAGCAACATTTTTAGGACTATGAAGGGACAAAGAGAGTTTAACTAGATCACCTATGCTGCTTTGTTGAATAGAGTGTTCTAGATGAAGCAAGTTTACCATACCTTCTTTGCTCTATTTGTTGGAGAGCATACTAAAATCAGGATGCAGGGTGGTGGCCACAAGTTCACTTACTTGCCCTTCGGTCGTAACAACGTCACTTTGATAAGAGCTAGGTTTGTACTGACGCATTTGGAAAAGTCTGACAAGATGGTGGACGTTAAGGAAGAACTTGTTGAGGAAGCACCTCAACCTACTAAACAGTGAGCTGTCCAACCAATTGAGGCGATGAACGACGAAGCTCTATTCATCCATCCTATAATTGTTGCCAGACCATCCACAAGGAGGCAACCATCCAAAGCGAGGTTGTCCAGAGCAACATGATCTAAGACGCAGCAACCTCTAGCTCTATCTGCTCTTCTAGTTGCTGCCCTTCCTCTACTTGCACCTGCTCCTACTGCTACTACACCTGCACCTACACCCGCTCCTACCAAGAGAAGACTCTAGCTGGTAATGGAATCTGATGATGAAGACAATGAGCTCATCGAAGTTCTTCTGAAGAAATAGAAGACTGCCATAGTCATAGTTTCTCCCCAACTTGAAGCCTTAGCCGTCCAGCCCACTTCTTCTCTCAAACGTCCAGCTAAAGCTCACCAAACACATCCCACAACAAAGAAAAGTAAGGTATCTGCCCTGTTGTTGGTATTATTTCTGAAGATGATTTTGTTGAATCTATAATCATTGAGCCAACTGAACAACCCATCTTGTCACAAACACAAAACCCCCTTGACTAAACACAAGCCTAACCACAAGCATAAACACTAACCGTACCTGAACTAGACATGTTACTACATGGTGATGATGGTTATACTTGCACCATTCCCACTCCCGGCATCACCAAACTATACCTTTCCATCAAGTCCCCCCATGCAACCTTCATCCTCTTTTCTCATTACACTAGACATATCCTCCGCCTGACCAGAAGACTTGGAGAAAACCAAGAAGCAACGACCCTTGCTGTTTATTAAAGGAAATAAACAAAACTTGGTGGACGACAATGCAATCATCCTACGTCCAAAATCTCTTGACTATTCACCAGTTTTCTTTGAGTGATACATAGAAAAGTACGTCTGTTAACCATCCGAAGCATACTTGGCTCTGCCTCCAGGAGTTATTGAACACTTGCCGCTCAAGCGGTTCATCAAAAAGAGGTATCCCAAACTTGTGCGAGCTTGGTGCTTGAATGCACACCCTTCTGGAGTACTTCAACATAAAGTACCTCCAGTTGAGAAGATTGAGCAAGCTATGCAAAAACGACATGGTTAAGCGCTAGAAAAGACTGTCCACATCAGACCAGCTGATTTAAAGTTCAGGCCGTTGGACCCCAAGAAGCTGGGTTCTTCCCATCACCCTTCGATCAAATGTTTTACAACTCTGTGAAGAGCTCTGCAAATTTGAAACATCAGCTGTTCATCCTTCCAACTCAACATGTTTCACCATATACAACTGTATTCATCCAACCAAACTGCATCTGCCCAAGGCTGCCAATCTTGAATGTGAATAGCAAAAAGACGAAGTTGTTGACCAAGACACCTTTCTTGCCCCTACCGTCCTGAGTAGAGCTTCAACAGCATCCAAGCATTACTCCAGACTGGTACAGGGCTAACCATCTAACGTAAGAGATGGACGAGGAGGATGTTGAACGCTTCTGGCACCAACACATGTTCTCCTGTGAGCAAGAAGCGTCCGGCAATGGACTCTCGATGGATGACAAGGCAGAAATTCCAACAACGAAGAACTGTGAGTACACGCAGCGTCCAGCTCGTGTGTTTCATTTTTCTGATACATCTATTGCTTTCGTTCGTCCAACCAACATACACCCAATCATTGGCACAAAAATGTTCATCTTCTATGCCATTATTGCTGCTCTCACACATCCATAAACCTTCAAGCTGCGATCACTTTGGGTATCACCACGTCTCCACCAGCTCACCATTCCCACTTTGAAGTTTTTGGAAGCACCCCTTCCACCCATTGAAGTTCACCCACCAACTCCTTCTCAACCACCCTCACCAACACCTCCACCGCCTCCAACTCCCAGTATACAAGCCTATGCAAGCCTTCTTATAACCACCATTGCCCCTCCACCCGTTTCAATTATTGACCCCGCCATCCAACAATACGTCACCAACCAACTTTAACCCATTATGACACTTCTCCAACAAATTCTCTAGAATCAATAAGAACTTCTTAGAACTCTGCAATCATCTCCATTTCCACCTCCACCTCCCTCAGCACCAAAGTGACCATCATGCTGTTTGTTTTTTTGTTCTTTTCTTTGTTTTTTTTTTTTATAATGACAAAGGGGGAAAAATAAAGTATAAAGCTTAAGTTGCTTAGTCTGCTCTTAAAGTTCTTTTTGTGTTATTGTTGTAATGCTAACTTGCTCTGATGCTAAAACTTGCTCTGATGCTAGCTTTTATACGTTACATGCATTCATGCATTTTTAGTTGTATTCTGCCTAGATGTTTACTTGAACTATTTTTTCCATATGTTTTGAAAGTATAGACTCAATGGGAGTATAATAGATGTATTGCATAATCCTTTTGATATATATATGATTGCAAAACTTAAAAATTAATAAGGTTTGTCATTATCAAAGAGAGGGAGATTGTTGGAACCAAAGACGTATAAAGCGTCTAGTCCCTCAAAATTTTGAAGATAACAAACTTATTACAGTTTAAGTTTTTGCTACAAAAAATGTTTCACAGCGTCCAAAACCGTGGCATCCAATGCGCGAGTATTAAACGAGCGTCCAATTGACTCGTAGATAAGGACTGTCCAAAAGGAAGTCTTTCTCTTAACAAGCTAAGTATTTTAAGGCCGAGACCTATATACAATGTTCGTCCAAGCATAAGTCTTAAATCGTCTAAGCTGTTAAAATCTGTCTAGACTATACGCTTTTCATAAGTGTTGTTCGTATTTTATGTCTTATCTATTTTAAGACATCTAACGTTCAAATGTCTAAGCTTAAATGAAAGACAAATGCATTTTAGTGCATAGGCGCAATGTTACAGAAAAAGAAAGTCAACTTTATCAAACTGCTAAGCCAAAAGAAGAAGGATCAGAAAAACAACCCTCCAACACAGTCCTGCACCTTCTGTTTTAGTGCAAGATCTAAAGTCACTTTTCTGACTTCTCTGAAAGGTCGTTTTATGCCCCCATTCTTGAAGATTGAAGTTTCTTTAATGGCTTTTTTCTTCTGAAGACTATATATATCAAGAAAGAAGAACAAAGAAAAACAAGAGACTCACGGATAACAACAGCCATCAATTGCCTTCTTACTTATACTAGATGATCTTTGAATATATTCTAAAGTAATTTTGTATTGTGCTTAAACTTTTATATTCTTACATTGTGAGTCGTATTCCTTGTAAAACAACTGTTTTTCTGTTGTGAAAGGCTAGGAGAGGCTTAGTAAGAAAGAATACTTGAGTGGTTAAGTAATCTAGGTTGATTGCTGCAAAAAGCCTAAAGAGGCTGTGAAGAATACTTGGTATATAGCCTAAGGTTGGTTAGTGAATACCTTCTAGGGTGAAGGGACTGGACGTAGCTCAAGTTGAGTGAACCAATATAAAATCTTTGTGTACTTGTTCTTTCCCTTATCCTTTCGTTTTAACTGTTTTTTGAACTCCTCTTTGATTAGGCGAAAAAGTTTTTCAAAACGCATAATTCAATCCCCTTTTTTCTACAATTTTTGCTCTTTTAGTTACTCTGCCTAAATTTAGATTATTAAATTATAATTGCTAAGTTATTACTCTACTCAAATTTAAATTATTAAATCATAATTACTAAGTTGTTACTCTACTCAATTTTAGAAAATTAAAATACACTTGCTAAGCTGTTATTCTGCTTAAATTTAGAAAATTAAAATGTATTTATTTAGTTGTTATTTTGCCAAAATTTTAGTAATTAAATTATAATTACTATGTTGTTATTCTATTTTGGTTTTACACAATTTATGTAATATAAGGCAAAAATGTTAATTGTACTGGTACTCAAATTAGTTGAGACCAGAGAAACCTCTATTTGAGAAGTTAGAAAGTGATAAATTAGTGAGTAATGTAAAGCAAGTGACATGTAGTAGCATGACACAATGCTAGGGAAACTACAGTTTGGTATATTGTGAGATAAAAGGCAGGACCCATGGTTAGGTCTAAAGGTATGGTATCGAGTGGTGAGTGTCCTCTCATGCTGTTGAGCCGGGACAATCACTTAACCAACTTGATAACCTTGACAACTACTCAGCATCACTAAGATTGGTGAGAGTATACCTCTATAAATGGATATCTAAATTGTTATTTTATTCTTTAATGATGACAAGGACTGTACCATATGATGATGTTGAGAGAGATATATGTACTCCCAGTCACTTCTAGGTTTTGTTAAAACTATTACCCACTAATAAAAAGTATGGATCCATATCGGGTTAAGGATAGTATAACATAGAATAAACTTTAGGTTCCCTTTTTATTGTCAAGTGTGTTTTATCTATATTTTATGATAGAATTCCTACCACACATGTAAAAGTAATTTTAGAACAAATCACCTCACTCTATTACTTTTTCTTTTATACATGATTGATCGCAGTTAATGAAGATCTAGCTGTTGATGAAGACCTATAGGACTGGTTTAATAGTTTGTTATTTTATGGGATAGGGTAAACAGACATTGCTTTGACTATGATCTTTTTGATGTACTGGAAATAAGTAGTAATTATTTTTATGAATATTTTGATCTCCTTATATTTCAGTAATTTTTCTGATTATGAAATCATGATGGACAATTCTACGATGAATACATATAGCTTTTATTTTTTTTTACTACCATTTTAAATTCTGTTAAATTTACAAATTTTCTATTATTAAAAGCAAAGAAAAATTTTACTCGCATTTTTAAATAAGTAAATAAGTATGGGTTATGTTCAATGTGAATAGGTGTCACAAAAGGCACTCCAATACACTTGCAGCCGGATGAACTACATGTCAAACTCAAAAGCTGAATTGTAAATATTTGAAATTCTAAATGTCCATCACCGTAAGAATCCTACCAATCTGTTGGAGTTTTGGTTTGAAGTGCATGTTGAGCTATTAGATGACTAAAATGCTCCCTTTTTCATTAAAATCTTCAAGTTTCAGTTAATTTTTCCTATTATCTCATGTTACCCACAATCCTTATCATGCAATCAATGAAACCTCTCTTAACTCTCCAATCAACTTTAAAATCAGAACTATAATATAGAATGGGGTTAAGGTAATAGCCTATAACATGCAATGGTCTATGTAGTTGACTATCTTATTTGTGATCAATAATTCTCCAAAGGAGAATGTAGCTATAAATGAAAAGAAAATGAATTAGTTTCCACATAAAAAGCATGTTTGTGATAGCTTAAAATTATTTATTTCAGCTTTTTTTTTTTCTAAAAATAAGCTGTTTGAGAAATAATTAGTATGTTTAGGACATCAGCTAAAATTTGTAAAAAGGTTTTTTTACGAGAAATAAGTTGTTTTTATGCATCTACAAGTTTGAAGCTTATGATTATTTTTCAACATCTTTTTTTCTCCTAAAAAACATTATTCCCAAATTACCCCCAAACATCTCAACAACTTTTTTTAATCCTTTTCAGCTTTTCTTCCAACAGTTTCACACCTTTTTTTTGTAATTTGTTATGTAAAAACTGATTTTTTTGTTGTATCTAACTGAAATTGATTATTTTAAAATCACTTTTCTACAAACTTACCCAAACAAAAATTGATTCCAATTATAATATAACAATAATCGATTATTGAAATAATCTAATTTTTGCAGCTGCCCCAAACACACTAAAAGTCTACAAATTATAAAATGAAACTAATGGAAGACAATTATTTGCTCTCAACCCCTCTAAAGGCATTTTGTATATTCTTTTTAGCTCATTCTATTTCTTTACAAATGAACCCCAAAGTTGACTTATAATCTAAATCTACCAAGTGTAGCACTTTAACTAGGGGAAAAGTACCACTCACTGTAATTAAAAACATTTTTTCGAAAATTCCTTATCTGTAACCAAATTCTCCACTAGCTTACCATTCTTATTCTTTGCTAATTGACTAGAAGTCCATTTTTCGGATGTGAACATTCTAGTTAATGGATCCTTATTCTCATTCAAGCATCCCAAAGTCAAGTAAGAAATAGCAAAACGAGTCAAACCAGGTCTAATCAAATCTCCCCTTTTAGAAAATTTATGCAATAATGCAATAAAACTTGTTCTACCACAAATGTAAGATGTAATCTTCTTAGCACTTGCAATTGTCTCTTTATGAAGTGGTATCTTCTCAAAATCCTCCAGCATCAAGTCAATGCAATGAGCTGCACAAGGTGTCTAATACAACTTATTCCTTTTTTGCATCAACATTTCCCCAACTGTCTTGAAATTTGGTACATTGTTTGTGGTAATTTGGACAACATTTTCTTCCTAACTTCCTCAACGACATCATTCAGCATCTTGAAAATTTTGTCGACTATCTTGTATATGTTAAATGCATCAACAACTTCAAAAAAAATATTTCCAAGCAGACTATTTATCAGAAAGTTCAATATAGTCCTCCTATCAATCCGTCCACCTGTCATTATTGTGCATCCAAATTTCTTTCAATAAACTCTGTGATCCTCAAAAGAAAGGTGAATCTTTCAACATCATACTTCAAGTATTTCACCTTAATCTCATGGTAAGATGGTGGGTTAAATCTTGAACCATGTTAGAAAACTAACTTAAGCATCTTCTTATACTCTTCACTGATAGCCACATTAAAAGGGATAACATTATTATAGAAAAATATACCAATGTCCTGGCATGCTTCCTCCTCACCTTCTTCTTCAACATCTTGTTGATTGTGATTTAAGAACTTGCATTTCTCTTGAAAAGATTTTGATTACCAGTACTGGCACCATTACTTGTCTTTTCTAACAAAGATAGAGTTACAACCCTACTACCTACTTCCTTAATGTCACTTGATTTTTTTAGGAGGTTTTGTTGCAGTGATGAAATAATGGCCAATGTTTCTTTTTGAACATCTCCAAGGACAACTTTGCAAGCTCCAACATTTTTAGCTACTCCTGCCAAATGGTGCTTTAAAGAGTAAACCTTCCTGTGAACACCTTCTAACAATAGTTACATTGGACCTTTCTTGCATCCCTATCAACAGAAACACAATGTTTTCATGCCACATCAGCCCTCATTCCAACTGCATTTCTTTGTTTTTTAGATGGAGGTCCACTTGTGCCACTCCCTTCACCTCTTGTGCCTCCAGGTATTGACATTTTTCTTCATTTCATAAAACTGAAAACAAACCAAATATTGATTAATAAATTAGCATAGAATAAATATTTCAATGCAGCAATTAGAAATCACACACATAGAATGCGATTGATCGGTAACATAAATAATTATTTATTTTGATATATTTTGATTAGAGATGTATATTTTGACCTACTTACACAACTAGAAGTATCCAAAAACAAATATCACACCACTGGACATCCAAACTACATGTCTAAGATATCATGTGAAGCACTAATCTTACTCATAAAGTATCAATAGTCACAACAAATCAAATATCAAACAATGAACAAACACTGATCTTAAAATGATTAAAAGATGATATTAAAATATCAAATTAAAATTACAACTCAGAACAATTAATAACTTCACAATTCAAAATAGTTAATAACTTCATCACCTATTTTTATGGAAATGCTAGCTTCAAATTCAATCTTCTTCATCAATAAATCAATATCATTACTAAATAATTATGCAAGAACACAAAGGCTCTTCATAAGAAGAATAAACATATATGATATCTGCTTTAAATATAATAACTTCACAATTCATAACAATTAATAATTTCATCACCTGCTTTTTATGGAAATGCCAACTTCAAATTCAATATTCTTTGTTAATAAATCAACATCATTACTAAATAATTGTGCAGGAAGGCTTTATATAAGAAGAATAAACATATATGATCTCTGCTTTAAATAGAAGCATCCAAAAACAAATATCACACTATTTCAATTTCTGATCCATATGTTTCAAAAGCTTGATCACATATCAAACAATCATTAAAGTGAATCTCAAGAGACATAACAACTTTAAGTTGTTGATCTACAAAAAAAAAATGTAAGTCATGAGATAAAGTTATTTGATTTCTCTGATTTGTCATGTAAACATGTAAGATCAATTTCATGGCCTATCTCAAATTAATTATATAAATTAACTAAGTTTTGATCATGGAGCTCAAGCAAACAGTTGCTGAAAGTCTAGAACAATTTATGCATTGTTAACAAAGAAATCCCCATTGCCACAGTTATGAATCTTGATCATTTTAAAGCTATTCCCTAAGGGTACTTGAAAGTATGCATGATAACTAACACAAATTTGTGCTTTATATTTGACAATCAAGGTTGATTTTGCACGATAACAAAAAGCAATTTGTGCACACCTTGAAGTATAACTAACAACAATTTTTTATTTTGCCAGTTGAAACATTATAATTCATAATATTATAACTTTATTTAGGTAAACCACTCTCAATTATGTGGGATGAAAGCACTATTTTAATTAATCATCAAGTGGATGGTAGCAATTAAGTGTGACACAACAAAAGTAATTTGAATGCTTAAATGCTTTAGTTTTAATTTGAAATCTGAAATTAAATTTTGAGATGAGGGAAGAAGAAATAGAAAGGAAGGAAATAGTGAGATACCAACTTACCATGAATATAAGATCACTCTTTGAATTCTCAAGCTCAAATGCTCTATTGTGCTTGTCCTCTTTTATTCATAACATAGAGTTATGACTGACGTTGATGTCTGGTGGTTATAGATTGATGATGGCACAATGGTGTTCCACAGCTGCAAAGGATGAGCGATTACAAGGGTTACGACTTGAGAGAATTTGGGAAAGAATGGAAGACTAAAATTGCATCTCTAAAGAGAGGATTATAGCTTTCAAAACTGGGTTAGTGGAATTTGACCCATTTTTTCTCACATGAAGTTCAACACAGGAATGATTGTGATCTTACAGCGATCTTGCACCCCGACAATCATGATCACAAGCTAGCTTGGAGAGGTTGCCTAGGATCGTAAAATAGTGTGATCCTACAAGTATGATTGCGATTTTAACAATAGTGGGTTTCAGGACACATTTCTTGTAATTGTACTTCTATGACATAATACGAGCTAGAAAACAAGATGCTGAAAAATAATCAACTTCATCAAATCATAGTTCATAAGTTTCAACAAATACTCCATCGATGCAATCCTTTTGTGCATGTATTTAGACAACTTATACTAAGTTTAGTTGTTCATGAATGTAGCCTACTCATTAAAGAGTGTCCTGTTAATCAGTCATAATGTCATCTTCCAATTATTTCACAAGTCGCAGTAATTATTGGCAATAAAGGCACCAAATCAATGGTGTAACGACCCAACTGTCGCTACTAAACATACACCATATACTCCTTATTAGGTGAATAAAATCATAGCATATCAGTATATAAGTCATACACCTCGATTGAGAGATCCATCTATCCCTCCTGTCATCATCATATGCCACTATATAACATATCATATATATACCATATCATGCATACACAACTATGGGATAACATTAGCCCATATTAAAGATATCAAAATATACAACATTGGGGAAACGGGATACAAAACTCACTCCCTATAGCTGGTCAATCTATACAATCCCATCAAAAGAATAACTATACAAAACAACACTTCCAAAACAAAAGGGGTTGCCTCACAAGTAACTCCACCATCATCTCTGAGCAGCCGGGTCCATTGAAGCCTCGCCGTCTGCTCCCACACCACAGGACGTGATCATCACAGCACATCAGTGCAACAGCAACAACAGGACAACCTACAACAACAAAACACGGCAAGGGTAAGCTTACTAAAACAAGGGCATAACATATAATTATGGAGATCATCAACAATTCAAAACATCCAGTCACGAGTAATCACCAATAACTCACAACATTCAATTACCAGTATATAGTACCTCATCATACATTTAGAGTCCTCAACATCTATATACAAAAATATTCATACAGAAGGGTTCTCAACTTAGGACTCCACATTTCATCACAATCACCACAATTATGTCAATGCATGATGACACAACTCTCGAGAGATTTATAACATATCGAGCAATCAACCAAGTCTCACCCCCTACTGTGGCCTATCTAAGCATCATTTAGGGATTGCCAAACTCTGATCTGTAGATAAGCTTAGTGGTTTGTTAAGATGAGTGTATGTGGGTGGTGGCTTACCACAACACAAGGCCTACATCGCCTTGGCCTCTTGCAGAGTTGCTCATCCACTCATTCCCAAAGGCTCATTGTTAGCTGCCCCACGTCTTATCCAACACTAGGTTGGAAGCCTATCTAAGTACCAACTCTAGTCACCATCCAACTTACGTGCCTACCCACACCCCAGCATGAGGTCTATCGTCAGCTACCTCAACCGCTAACTATGCATGAATGCATGTACTACACACCATCAACTACTCAACCACAACCAATAAACATACGACATATATATATATATATATATATATATGTATATATATATATATATAAATATAACTAGTGGCAAAGAGGTCCATCGTTAGCTACCTCACATTACCACTTAACATCCATCAACACCATATTGGCCCCAAACCGGCCTCAATCATAATCAACAGGTAAGGCCCTATCTAAGCAGCCCACCTCATAAGGAACAATATCATACATCACAAGCGAAGGTCCTATCTAAGCAACCTTCCACTCAACTACCACTTTCCAACAATTTATCACACAACTCTACAACGATAATAAAGAAGACCAAGAATCCAGTTTAGAATTTTAACAACATGTAGACGTCCTATCTAAGCAACCTTCCACTTCAACAACATATCCAACAATCCAAAAGTGGTTGAAATAATCAACCTCACAAACCATTAACAACCTCACTCATGGTCATTCATTATATAATGACACAAACAACAATCAAGTATACAATATGAATTGGCCTTTCTTGTGGAGTTTTAACATTTTTCCAAAGTTCCCAATTATCACACCAAACATTAAACCAATAGCATTCAATCCCACCTTAATGTTTCTTAAAATTTTAACTTTAATGGTCTATACATGGCATCCCAAAATTGACACCAAGCATCTCAAAAACAAGGAAGGATCAGGGATTTTGTCACCTAGTGTCATTGGACTGTCGCCCGGTGCCAATATCACAGAGAAGGTCTACAATTTTGTCGTTCGAGGTCACTTTTTGTCGCCCAGCAACAAAATTTGTTGCTATAGGCAAAATTTTCGTCGCTAAACTAAAATTCTGTTGCTAATTGATAGCATTTCAGATAGCATTTTGTCAGCTGTCACCCGGCGACATAAACTGATGCCCGACGCCGAATCGCGATTTCTACACTTGCACGGGAGACGACCCACTGCTGTTCTTAACAAAATCAATCCATCCCAAGCACCACAAAACAGTCCTAGACACTTTAACTACATTCTTAACCGATTACATTTTGATTTCTCCCACCAATTATCCACAAATTTTGAAAAACCCCTTTTCAAAACCCGTTTTGTCAAGAATGCACCCCAACTCAGGCACAACCAGATTTGGAACGAATCCAAGGTAAGATTCACACAAAATCATGCTCACACATCACAAATATATAAGTGTAAGCTTCCCTTACCTTTTGGAGCTTCCGAATCCGCGCTTGGGAAAGGAAAAAACATGAGAAAACCCAACTCTTGAGCCAAACCTTCAAAGCAACCACCTCTCCTGACCAAAAGGATAGAAAGGCTACGAATTTTGCCTCTATGTAGTGGGTTTGAGAGAATTTTGAGAGAGTGAGAGAAGAGAGACACGAGAGACGAGAGAATGAGAGAAGGAGGGGATGGGAAAAAATGAGAGAAATGAGAAGGGGAGGGGGTTTTATATTTTGAAACCCTTCCTGGCCTTACAAGGCCTCAGGCCCACCAAAGCTCAGGGTTCGTCTATTCACTCTCCAAAACTCACAACAGGTCTAACTTAACTGTTTTTCTCTCACAACCCAAACCAATATTAACAACACTCTCAATTTGGCTCAAGCACATTGGTCTCAATTCCCTAAACTCAGATAGGAATTCCAAGTTTACAAAATGCAATTAACACCACACAACAACAATTAACAACAATCCATTCATTTATTTGTTTTAAACACCATAATCACATATTAATTTTCACTTTTAGTTATTAAACCACTAAATCATGCATTAAGAAAAACACGGCGTCACAAATGGCATGTGAGTGAGATATCAAATTGGTTAGCTATGATTGAAATCTAATGAAAATCCAAGAAATGGTAAGATATTATGATCTCCTATAATATTCTTTATTGATACATTTTGAAACATACGATTGGAACCTCAACACCAAAAATCATAATCAACAAAACATCTTATGTCAAGAATATTAAATTTACATGTTTCAGGTACATAATATTTTATTTTTACAATATTGTAACAATATATTTGTCAAAACTATAATATGGAGTACTAAGTGATAGTTTGATTGATTATAGACTCATCCCAATAATTAATTTACATTATTACAAGCTAGTCAACTTTTATAATAATATGTTATTAGCAACTATGCAGATATTGAATTAGGGAGGTTAAGGTGGATTCAAACTCACTAAAATAATATTTGTGCTAAAGTGTATCAAGGCTTACAAGATGCTTTGCATGTAGAAGAAACTACTATAGGTAATTATTATAATATATATGAATGTCATAATATAATATGAATTATATCTATCAACACCAACACATTCAATTTGTCATTGTAGAAAATGTTGGACAAAAAACAATATTGCCATAATCATTTATTGGTAGTCCTGAGACTTGACACAACGTTATGAATATGGTATGACTATTGTGCTTAATGATGGTAAACTCGATATTTTTCTTACAATGACATGTAATCCTTATTAAAGTAATATATTATCTGAACTTAGCACTTTTTAAACACTATAAAAACATCTTGACCTGCTAATAAAAGTGTTTTGAGAAAAATTTGAGCAATTATAGGATAATGTTATTAATAAAAAGGTCATTGAAAAGGTTAAAAGTTACATGTATGTGACAAAATTTCAGAAATAAAGACTACCATATGTACATATGCTACTGATTTTAGAAAGTCATGACAAATTACAAGACCTAAAAGAGTATAATAGCATGGTGAGGGCAAAAATACCAAAAATTGTAAAGAATCATAGTTGCATGAGGTCATACTGTAGTACATGATCGATGGACATTGCAGAACACATAATCCAAAATCCCCGTGTATGAAGAACAGTTAGTGCAAAAAAGGTGTTCTAAATAGTCCCTAAAAGTGACATGCTAAGATAATGACTTATATCCATAGTATAGAAGACAGTTTGACCAACCAATATTTATAAATATAATCATTGATAACAGATGGGTGGTTCTTTATTACCATTAGTTGCAGTTGAAGTATAACTGCCATATAAATGTTGAAGTATGTAGTAGCATCAAGAGTATTAAATGTTTGTATAAATATGTCTACAAAGGCCTAGATTGAACAGCAATGGAGGTTTACAAAGGATCAAATGTAAATGAGGTTCATTAATGTATTGATGCAAGATGAATTTGTGTTTCGAAAGTTTTGTGAAAAATATTTAGATTTACCCTGTATCAATTATATCCATATGTTGAAAGATTACAAATCTACTTACCAAATCGTCATTAACTGCAATTCTATAAGCATAAAAGAGTTAGTGATTTACTAAACGATGATCATAACTACAAAAGAGTGATGCCACAATTCTTTGCTCCAAATCGTAAAGATCCACAATTTAGGGGTTATTTATACAAAGAAATTCCAAGGTACTGTTGTTGGCACATGGGATATGGAACCGAAGAAGGTTAAAAAATAATATTATTGGTAGGATCTATACAATATCTCCTTTAGAAGGAGAAAATTTCTACTTATGTGTTTTGTTATCTCATTTAAGAGGTCTAGCCAATTAGGAATATCTACGTTCGCCCAATGACACATGCTTTTCCACATTCAAGAAAGCAATTGAGTATTAGGGCTTTTTAGAAAGTGACAATAGTATTTGCGAATGGTTAGTTGAAGCATCAAGTCTACAAATGTCTTATGTTTTAAGGAGGTTATTTGTCACTATATTACTTTTTTATAAACCAACTAATGTTAAATGCTTTGGGATAAGTTTTACACCTATATGAAAGAAGATTATCTTTCGTAAACACTATCGTGGAATCAAGCTTGACTAATATGTTATTGAGGGATTTGAATGACCTTTTGATTCAGCATGAAAACAAATCACAAATTATGATTTGCTAGCATTAACGTGGAAGGCAACTAAAAATACTTCAATACTAAGGGTTATACAAGAAGAACTATCAGTCCAAGTACCTAATAAAGATATGGAATATGTACAGAAGTTAAATAATGACCAATTAGTTGCTTTCAATACCTTTGTGGATGTTATCCTCCGTAAACAAAGTCAAGTTTTTTGTGGATGGGCCAAGAGGAATAGGTAAAAACATTTATTTATCGTATTTGCAAATTTGAGAAGTAAGGGTCAAATTATCCTAAGAATTGCCTTATTTGGTATAGTTGTGACACTACTACATAGTGGTTAGAGTATACATTCTTGATTTAAGATATTTATCAATGTAAGGCAGGGTTGTTTTACTCAATAAGTAAACAATCTTATCTTGCCAAGCTAATTAGAAAAACAACAATCATTTAGGATGAAGCACACATGATAAAATATATGCCTTAAAAGCATTACACTGGTCATTAAAGGATATTTTAGAATGTAATGCTCCATTCAAGGAAAAAAGTTGTGATATTGGGAGGGATTTTTTACTAAGTACTTCCTATTATTTAAAAAGGTACTAAGACACAAATGATGTCTATATATACTACTAACTCTCATTCATGAATGTTCAATACAAAAGCTTATACAAAAACATTTTTCCAATTAGAATCTTATACCTGAGATGTATCTTATATGGTAGAAAGAGCTATACTTACACCAAAAAATAAGGATGTTAAAAAACTTAATGATATAGTTATCAGTCATTTCTCAAGAAAAAAACACAATTTGTTATCATTTGACAAGGTTGAAGGGGACACACACAACTTATATCAACATGAATACTTACACTGCATTGTTTAAGGTGGTTTGCCACTACATATTCTAAAGGTTAAAAAGGTGCACCATTGATGTTGTTATAAAACATAGACCCTAAATTTGGCCTATGTAATAAGATAATGGTACTTGTGGATTTTTCATGAATAAGTTGGATGTTGAAACCCTAGCAGGCCACCATGCTAGAAGAAGAGCTTTCTTGCCCAAAATTAAACATAAGATAAAAGAGAATGCATGACTTCCCTTTGTGCTTATTAGGAACCAATTTCCTATAAAACTAAGTTTTGCAACTACCATAAATAAGTCACAGGGACAAACCATACCTAATGTTGAAATTTATCTTCCAAGACATGTTTTTAGCCATGGTTAATTATATGTTGCTTTGTTAAGAGGAGTTTCTCAAGTATCTATGAAAATCCCTATCAAAGAAGGAAAACATGAAGGAGAAGATGGAAACTTCACGAAAAATGTTGTTTTCAAAGAAATTTATTATCTCAAATTTAGGTATTGCCCCCTTTCATTCATGTATATACATTTACCTTATTATTTGACTAAATTAGGTATCATCTGACTAAACAAAAACTAAACTTTATTTTATATATTTTATATTTAAAGGAAAATTAAGATTTAAGGAGATCTTGCAATTATATGAAAAGTTAAAAAGAAAGTATTTGAACATGTATTTTGACAAAAAAAGAAGAAGTGGTAAGATATCTATTTATTTTTACTTTGTTTTTTTATTTTTAATAAAATTACTTATATTTTCTAGGAGGGTGAATTTTAAAAGCTATGCAATATTTAGAAGGATGAATATTCACTCACAATAATTTGCCCAATTGACAACAAGGTTAAATCAAAATTTATGGTAACATCTTCATATTATGTCATGTCAATCCACTCAATTTTATTTTTTTTATTTCAAGTTCATCATGTAAAAATTTATTCTTTTGAGTGAGGTTCCACAATAATAGTGGATAAACTTAGCTTTAGAAAATGATAAAAAAAGAATTATTGTCTCAAAAGATCGATAGATAATATGATGAGATTGCTTTAAAATATTTTATCTATGCGAATTTAATTGATGCAAAATGTAATAGTTTTAATAAAACACAAATATATCATAAAAGTAGTTGTAACATTTTCCTATTTTATATCATGACAATGAGAAGGGGCAGGCGTGGGTAGTAGCCTCTTATCACCCCGCTCGTATCGCAAGAGTATCTGTTAAGCAAGTATCCATGAATTTTATATAGATGTGCAAGTATTAACGGTATCTGTAGATATTTGTTAAAATGTGAAATTTTAAACAAAAAAATAAAAAATAAAATAAATTAAAATAATAAATATTTTCAAAACATATATTTATACCAAAAAATAATTTTGTAACATATATTTATACTAAACGTAAATAATTTTAAAATACATTTATATTAAACATAAATTAAAGCAATTTACTTTATATATAACTAAGAGTATTTAAGTAATTCCAAAGTGTAGGTACCCGCGAGTACGAATATCTTACTACTTGCCCTCAACCTGTTAATAAGCAAGTACCTATTAAACTATTCATATTCAATTTGTAGTGTTTTTTCCTGCAGGTATTCACTAGTATGGGTTTTTTTTGTCATCTTTGATTCTAACTCATTTTTTTCCTCAATATTAGGAGACTTGAAAATGTAATATCAAGTGGCACCTATCATATTAACAACTTTCATGCAAAACAAAATATTTGCATTCTTGAGGTTGTAATTAATTCTTTAATTAACTATTATATTATATAAAATAATAAATATGTCATATTTATACACAACATTGTGTAAGTCATTTTGTAGTTTTCCAAACCCCAAAAAATTATGGATGATGTGTTCTATAAAGAATTGAGAAGAATTCTCGAAAGCTAAACAATGATGCAATTTTATTATTTCATCGGTATGCTTTCTTATATGTTAACTAAAAATAATGACAAATTCAACATTTTTTGATAAACGACAGGGAAGTTGAAAATCATAACCACTATTTGATCTCCTAATTAAGGAAGGTTTTACAATTACAAAACAATGATAATTATAAACAAATCATATCTTTCTTTGACCTTTATGTTTACGCTTATGTATAGTGTGATATTTTTAACATATTTTTTATGTCTGTGAATGTAATAATCAAAGTTCTTTATACTATTAGAGTACAATTATGTCTAATGCACAAAGAATAATATATTGAATTATCATATTATCATTAAAATTAGAGACATAAGAAGTAAAAAAAATTCATAAAAATAAATATGTATTTAGAAAAAAAAATTATACACGTTAATGTATAATAAGAAAAATTGTTATAATATACTAAATTTAGTGCAACAAAAATAGGAACATGCCAATGCCTATGTTTTCGCTAATGTTGATAACAGTAAAATAAAAAAATTGGCAAATATGAGATGAGAACAAAAATGAAAATTTTCTCTATCTTATCTTATTTATTGTTAATTCAACTTATTCTTTAGAATAATTTTTGAACTAATGATAATATAATTTTTTTTTTTATATCATCTTATCCTAGTTCAGAAATTATTTTAAGGAAAAAGTTGAGATAACAAACTTATTTTATCTTATCAACTCACTAAACAATCAATTAAAATCAAATATAATTATTTTATCTTCTTTAACTTGACCACTAGACGATTTTAATCTCACCATTACAACTATTCAACTTTAATTTCCTATTAATAATTTTTTTTAATATTGTGGCAAGTTAATATTCGAACCAATCTATGTTGCCCCTTGTATATCACATTGGTACTAACATTAATATGAATGGAATTAAATTTAAGTGTAGTATATATAATACTTTTTCTAATATTCTTTAATTAAAATTAAAGTTCTAGTTCGGTCTAGTTACGGGATGTAAATAGCCTGAGTTGAATCAGGTTTACGTTTATTTAAGACCTAACCTAATTAAATTTAATTGTGTTGGTTTGGGTTTGAGCTTTTTTTTGCAGTAACCCAACCTAACTCAACTTGATTATAAATCAGGTTGGGTAATCAGGTTGTATAAAAAATCTAAAAATTTGAAAAAATTTAGAAAAAATATAAAAAATAGGAAAAATAAAATACATAATTAGTTGATTTGTTATTCAAATTAACTTAAAATTAGCTAAATTGAATTTTTGGTCTTCCTATTTTTTTCAATCCATAATTTTAGTCCCCTTAGTTTTTTTAGAGACATTTAGTCCCCTATTTTTAAAAATTTACAATTTTGGTCTCTTGGTCAAATTTCTTGCGTTAACAGTTAGTAATTTAACGTTGATTCTGACATATCAATACTTAAATGACATGTTAAAGCCAGAGTCAACATTGACACATCAGAGTCAACGTTAAATCACTAACGATCAATGCAAGAAATTTAACAAAGGGACCAAAATTGCATATTTTTAAAAATAGAGGGACTAAATGTCTCTAAAAAATATAAGGGAGACCAAAATTGCAATTTTTTAAAAATAAGACGACTAAACGTCTCTAAAAAAAAAGTAAGGGGACAAAAATTGCTAATTGAGAAAAATAGGGAGACCAAAATATAATTTAGTCATTAAAATTTGAATAACTTAAGTGAAATGAGTTAAAAATGTGTCAAGTAGTATAATATTTTTTATTAATTAAATAAGAGGTCGAGTTCATTGGATTTGAAATGCCTCAACTCGAAACTCAACACAATTTTAATTGGATTTGTTGAAATGAATCAAACTCAACTCAACCTGATGACTCAACCCAAATCGCAAAAATATAATTGAATTGGGTTAGATTCGCAGATGGGTTGGACCAGCTTACACCCCTATGGTCAATTAACACAAATAAAATTTCAATCTAACTTAAAAAACAACACTAAAAATATTCATGACAATTTTTGTAAGTTTTTTTTTTTTGACAAGTGAAATAACATACTCGTTTTAAAAAAATATATATTATTATAAAAAGAGTTATACTAACTAGTACCTATAATATTTTTTTATTAAAAACGTATTAAAATCACAATACATTAATAATATTTTTAATATTTTTTTAATTTCTTAACTATTAAAAAAGAAAACACTGTTTAACATTTTTGTTACGGAAATACCATGATCAAGATTGAATTGCAAAGTGCGCGTAACGGGATCCGTCGTCAAAGCAAGAGTCCACAAACATTACATTACAATTACAAGGTCCACCGGCCTTCCCTGTGTTGGTCCACATATATATAGAGCAGTGGGAGTGCGAGAGAAAGTTACTGGGTGTTGTTGGCGTGGCTTCAGTTTTCAAGTGTGACACTTCGAAGAACAAAAAAGAGCCCAAGTCCTCCATTCGATTGCGAAAGGTTCATTCAATGGTAATGGATGCACCGAATCCTTCTTCTTCCGGAGCTTCTCCGTTCCTCGTCAATCTTCCCTCTCGAGGCCTCTTCTCTTCCACCGTCGTCCCTTCCAATCCGGTTCTGCAATTTCCCTCTCTCTCTTCGCCTTTTCTGATTTGCGATTTTGAACCTACCTACATTCAGTGCGATGCTTTCGATCTGTGTGCTTCTAAAACGTTCTCCCTTCTTTTATGCAAGCGCTGGCGAAACTGAGTGATTTGTTGTTTTAGGTTTTTGTGTTAATCATGTGGATGGTTTTGTGTTCGTCTCTTTTTCTTGCTTGTAGTTTATGGAATTTTAAGATCGCTTTGCTTGTTTAGTAGGGCAAAATACTGGGACAGATTGAAAGGGTTGAGGTTTATTTTAAGTGATTATTGTGAAATTTAATCCAAGCTTGCTAATTTTAAAATTTGTGATGTATGTTTTTAGATTCACCTATCAAGTGTCTAAATTACTGGTTTACCACGAATACAATTCGAGTTTCTATTAGATAGTTTAAGGGTTTTTATTTTCGTTTTTGTTTATGCATTTGCTCTATCCTGGCTTCTTTGTTGAGTAAGTAGGCAATAATGTCTGATATATGGCAGAATAGCTAGTGATTCTTTAACCCTGCTTTCTTTTATGCTGTGAATGTCATAGTATTTTTTATTCTTTTTCATTTTGTCATAGAAAATTATTTTCCCTACAATTGCTGGACTTGGGAGACCTCCTGCTGTAAAATTATCTTTTAATATTTTTACGAGGTTGTTAGTTATATGAGAGACATTTTGTTTGAATTTGACCTTCTGATTGTGCAGGGTGGGATGCGGGTCTATGTATGCGACCATGATACCTCACCACCAGGTCTTCTCTTTCTTTACCTTATAGTATTTCAACATGATATTGCAACTTGTAAAGCATATTGTAACAGCTTCAAATATTACCCTGCCCCCAAGCAGTGACTTTGGGGAAGAAACAAACAAAATCTTTTATCCTTGTAGAAACTTTCTCTTCCCTAGAAATACCTGTAAGCTGTATAATTATTAGTATGGTGTACAATTTAGTCACAAGTTTCCTTGTCACCACTGTAGTTATAAGAATGGGTCTTTTCTATCTGTATGGGACATTTTACTTGGCCATATCAAATGGTGTTCATTTCCACATAATTTAATCAGAGGCATTTTCATTGACTGCAACTTTATCATCAAATAGTCTATGCATGTGTCTCATTTCTCTTCGAAAATGTACGTAACATTTTTCACGTCAAATGTTTAAAAAGACACGAAAGCTACTCCTATCTGCATCGAGAAGACATGCATCAATCTTGAATGAACGTGCTCCCAAACACACTATATATGTGAAATTGTGAACGTGTGAGTTCATTATGTATTTTGGCATGTTAGAGTTTAGTATATTTATTGCTGCTTAATTATTCTTTGATTTTCTAGTGTTAATTTAGAGAATTCTTACACTGTAAAATTTATGTTTGAAAAATGTTCTGTCAACTTTTTGAAGCATGCTTAGACCTTTATCATCTTTGTTTCCCTAACTTAAAAAGATTCATGATTCGTTTTCTAAATAGATCATGTAATTGAATTTCCATTCCTCTGTTGTACTTCATGGAAATTATGGACTCATTTGATATTGATGGATAAATGTTCCTGCCATCCTTTTGGTCATAATGCCATAATATATACTCATCCTATAGATTTTAGCTATCTCTTTATTGGTTTTTTAAATTGATAATTGTTGTAAAATAGACATTTTGACTCCCTTGTTTATGCAGAAGGTCAACATATTAAGACAAACCAACAAAACATACTGATTAGATCACTCACCCTTAAGAAACAAAGGGGTGATTCCACCTCAAAGGATGGATCTGATGGTTCAAGAAAGAGGTATGATTCCCACCTTTTGTGAAAGAGTGATATTTCAAGTGTACAATATTATCCATGTACAAAATTCCCAATCAATTTTTTGGCATTTTCTTTCTTTTGGTGAAAACTTATGAGATAATTTTCTCTTACAGCTTGGTAACTTGTGAATTAGTGATGGCATCTGTCTCTCATTCTTTAATGTCTATATTTTTATTTTGGTCCATTGTTATTGAACACTATCTCCTCAAACTCTTTATCAGGACTGCTGAAAAGGTTTTGGATAGAGCTTCAGCCAAGAAAACAAATAATCAAATAAACTCCCGACAAGGTGGGTTCATATGATCTTTATAATGTGTTAGCATTGGGTGAAATCTGAAATATATTTAAAGATTTTTGTCGTAAATTTCCTACACCCCTATATGCATACATGTTTTTGCTGATGACAAGAATTTTTTCTTGAGATTACTAGTTCAATTTCCTAATTCTCAAGTGGGTCCATAATTGCTCATATACATGTCTCAACCTCATTTTAAATACATTAATAAACATTTTCCTGTCCTTTTTTTTTTTGTAAATATGAATGGGAGAGGTAACAAATTCATGTTTGGTAATATGTATTGAGTTGTATAAGATATGTATATGTATTTATTAGTAGTTTATAAAAAGGTGAAAGAGAACACAGGAATGTGAGGATGTTCAGAAATGATTGTATACGGTCATTTGATAACTTACTTTTAAGTTCCATGTCCTCAAAGTGCACACTGCATCCCAAACTCTAGGAATGTTTTGACTGATATGAACCAAATCATGTTCGGTACAGTGTATTAATAAGCTGTGTTCTTGAAAGGAATTGTAATTATCAGTGGTTTAGTAAAAACTAAAAATAGAACCATGGTATGGTCATCGGTGCTGTGTATGTACTTGAAAATTCAAATTTAAAATTTTCTTGGGAAAAACCTCTAATTCCTTAACCTTGTTTTTGAAGAATATAGAAGTCAGATGTCTGCTTGCTGACTTGATACTTTGAGCTTAACCTTTCAGATATACATATATCTTAGTGTTTCCATGCACATCTTATTCTTTTCCTGTAGTACATGTTTTGCATCCTAGAGATAACTGTTTTTGGTATAGAAATTCTTATCAAAGTGGAGTTTTCATGTTTGATTGATTCAGATAATTAAAATACACTAGTTGAATCTACTGTGAGGCAAGAACAACTGCATTCAATATTAAAAACCTGTATAAGGCCAATGAACTTCTAGCTTGCTTAGCATGGTATGATTTTTCTAGACTTTGATCTGGTGATGATATTGGAGGTTCAATGCTCTAGCAGGCTACCTATCCTCCTCTCTTTACGTGTGCTTGCACCTCTATATACAACCCCCTTTCCCCTATCCACACACACAAAAGGAGACTAATAAAGATAATATAAACAAGATAAGTTGAGTTGCCTCTTGAGCTTAACTCTGGTGATTTTGAACTTGTGATAGATAAGGATTTGAGTTGAGGTCATATGTTCAAGCCATAACAACGGTTCCTAATTTTGGAAGAGACTTAGTAGGCTGGACTTGTTTGATTCCACTATATATCAATTGTCTTATTATGATTTTTAATCACGCAGAGGGATCAAACAGTCAAACAACTGCTAGGGACTTCCACAACCTGACCGTAGAGAGGCTTCGTGCTCTTTTGAAAGCTAAAGGTCTTTCAACCAAAGGAAAGAAGGCAAGTATTCCTACAATTTTAACATACATGCATACAGAAGTTGCATTGAGACAGCATACATAATTATACATACAGGCATTTGGAAGAGACCATTCACTAGTTCGCTTGATTGTATTTTGTTTACTGGTGGCTCACATATGTCACAATGTAATGGTTGTCAACTGGTATATTATGATCCATGATTGATTATTGTCAAAGTGCTTACTTTCTCACGATATCTTTATTTGTATTTTTTGGGTGTTTGCTGTACTAATACGAGAAATAAAATCTGCAGGAGGAGCTTATTACACGTCTAAAAGATGCAACTGGTTAAGCGTAGGTTGGTGGAAGGAAATACTCTGCCCATTAAGCATCCAATGTAAGAGTAGTTAGTGTTAAATGTAAGTTAGGATCTGGAGCTAATATATATAAACCTAGTGCAAATTACAGTTACAGATGAATATTATCGTTCTGGTGCTACTGTTTGATGAGTATCAGCATTAAGTATTTTTTTTCTTTTTGGTGCGTGTATTGTAGAGGTCAATTACACAATTGGTTCATCAATGGAGGCTTTCAAGTTACATTTGCGATCCCCAGTTGCATCTTTTCCTTTTCTATCCCATCTCTTGTTAAGTTAGACACGTAAATAGGTTCTATGGTGACCTTTAGTATCTTTATTGTCTTGCATTATTAATCATTGTATTGAGATTTGTTGAACAATCATCAAGCGGTCAGTACTAACATCAATTGGGCTATTGCATTTTGAACGCATGCTTACACGCATTTAAAGGGTTTTCGCTGAGGCCGAAACTGATGGAATAGATTCTCGTGTAAGATTTTCAAATGACCAGGTCATATGAAAACTGTGTCTATCTCCTTGATAAACATTCAACCTTGAATAAGTCTTATCAAAATTTATGTCTATAAAGAGACAGCCAGAGTTTTCATATTACAATTTTGTGGATTTTAACAAATTTCAACTATTAATGATGTAATTAAAAGTGTGTTAACATTCTTTTGAAAGAGAAAATCTATAAGAAAATTGTGTCTGTCTCCTTGATAAACATTAAACAAGTTTTATAAAGGTTTATGATTGACTATAAAGAAATAACCACAATTATTGTATAATAATTTCTTAATTTTTAATAAATTTCTATAATAATTCTATTGAAAAAGCGTGGTGGCTGGTGGGAAGTGTTATCACTCCTTGGAAAGAGAAAATCTATCAAAAAAGGATCCATTTTCATACTGTATTAAGAGCATCCAAATTTTAATTTATTATAATTCTATTGATAGAAAGAAACTGTTGGTATTATTTTTTAAATACGCCTCATAATTTAGATTAATTCAAGATTGTAATCTTACAGGAAAAAAAGGATTTTTTATGATAAACAAAGTTAACAGATTTTTTTTTAAATAATTTGTCTTTCTATTTTATTCTAACAATTGATTAATTTAAATACAAAATTATTATAAATAGTTTTATACTCTTCTATAATTTTACTATTAAAAATTATTTTGAACAATTCAAACAAATTTGGTTCTCTTAAAATTACTTTTCACACAACATATTCCAACAAAAAACTTATTTTATAATATATATATATATATATATATATATAGGAGAGGAATCAAATTACATCAGTGTAACTTACACCAACTATAACTTGATATATAATGTGATTTTTATCGATCAAACCATTGAATTATAATTACATATTATCAAGATTGTTTATATCAAATTTTTTCAAAATTGAATAACAATAAGATAGTAATCAAACAATTCATAGTTTAGTATATTTTGAAAAAAATATATTACGTCCATTTTGATCGATATGAATAATGTATCAAATAATTTTCGATTAATATAAAATTTATTACATATGATCTATGTTGAAGGAACTTTTAATTTAACAGTGAATTTTTAGATACAATTATCCAATTAAAAGTTATTGAGTGGTATAATAGTTGATGTAAATTATACCGGTGTAATTTGATTCCCCCCCTCCCTCTCTCTCTCTATACATATATATATATATATATATATATATATTCCATTCATATATTTCAAAATTAATGTAATATATATTTTTAAATTTACAAAAATATCAATAATTTGATTATCTTTTTATTTTTTCAATTTTACTAAAATTTGATACATACAATTAAAGTAATACATAATTATAATTCAATGATAATCCAATCCATACACACAAAAATTGAATCGACAAAACTCACATTCTAGGTATAGTTATTGGTGACACACTAGGTTGTCATTATTTTTCGAGTAGGAAAATTGCAATGTGAAAGCTCCAGAAGGCTGTGCATCACACACACAATCTCTAAAAGTATTATAATCCAAATACACACCTAAGTTGTCATTATTTTTCGAGTGGGAAAATTGTTGGCATATTTACATGAATCCGCAGTTATATATTACATACAGAAGTAAAATATGACATCTACCAGTTTGGAATGGGAAAAGAAATGGAAGAACTGACAAAAGTAGCTGAAGAGATGAGGTGGAAAATTATCTTCTTTGTTTGGATGCCAAAGACAAAAATTAAAGGAAAAGGATAAAATTAAACATTTAATATTATTCTTACACAACTAATCAAATTTTCATTATTAATTGAAAATACTAATCATTTTCATATGTTTGACATCGTGCACTATATTTTTTGATATAATTAAAAGGAGCAACTATATGCACAGGGTTCTTATCCTGTAGGGTCTAGAGAAGATCAATGTATCCATTCACGGATTGAATTTGAATTCATGACCTTTCAAGTCACAAATATAAATAAGGGGAAAGAAGGGGGGTGTTGAAGATTTGAAATGTATTAACATGCACAACTCCTTTATTATGTCTTAATGTAAGTCTAGAACCACAAGATCTTAGTTTTAATATGACAGAAAGTATTTGAAACAAAACAAAGTAGTAAAAAATTTGATGAGAAAAAATATCAATTTTATAATAGCTTAAGGTATATGTTATTCAAGAAACTGAACACTAAAGATGGAAAAAAAAAGTACATGCAAATACTTGTGGGTAAAACCCACTATGGATAATAAATGAATAGTTAAATAAATATTCGTTTATTAATAAGGTAGGGATGAGTAGTAAGGTATCTGTACCTGCAAGTATCCACATTTTAAAATTATTTAAATATCTTTAATTATATATAAATTAAATTACTTTAATTTATTTTTAATATAAATATATATATATATATATATATATTTCAAAATTATTTGTTTTTAGTATAAATATATGTTACAAAATTATATTTTTAATATAAATATATGTCTCAAAAATATTTTAGTTTTATTTTATTTTTATTTTTAATTTAAAATTTTAATAAATATCCACGATATCCTATAAATACTCGCAAATATATATAAAATTTGTGAATATCTGCTTAATGGGTACCCATATAAATACATTGGTGCTTCACATGTTAGTAAGATGGAGATGGCATCAGATGATGTCATTTATAGTGGAGATGAGATCACCTACAGTGGGGATCACTTGCAAACCATAAGAGTTTCAAAACTAGAGTAGAAAACATATTTGGTAAAAGCGTTTTCAAGTGATACTTATAGGGAAATGGAGGTGGTATAAGTGGATGGATGATGGAGTTATCTTGACAGTCTTTTGTTGCTTGCATGCTACCTTCTATACACAAAGGGATTGTCTTTGTGTGTGTAAGGAGGAAATCTCTTGACTTGCAATGCAGGATCTGCTTCTGGGAAGTGTGGGTTGCGATTTCTGACATCCAAGTTGGCATCCGGCTTGACGACGTGAGGGTAACGCAGTTGTTACAGTACCAAGCTGCGGGTTTAGCGTCAGCCTTTGTGTATTGGGCTAAGACTCTGGGCCTTTATTATTCAGAATAGTATATATGTAATTTAACAAGTATTTAATTAAAATATTTTTTTCTCTCTCTTTACCCCCAAAATGGAGGGAGAATAAACTTTGGGTTTAAAGGAATAACTCTTCTTCAAGTTACCTCCAATTCCCTTCCTTACTCGCGTCTTTAAGGGGGTGTTTGGTAGAGATGAAGGAAATAAAAGGAGAGGAAGGGAAGAGGTAAGAAAAGAAGAGAAAAGAAATATGTGATAAATAAAGTGGAAGTTAAAATTATTTAGTTGAAGAAAAATAGAGAAGAAATAAAGTGAAACTTAACTTTTTGAGATTCTTATTATTTTAATTATTATTATTATTATTATTATTATTATTATTTTTATTATGATTATTATTATGATTATTTTTTTATTTTTATTTTTAATAATAATAATAATAATATAAAGGGACGGGGACCAATTATAAAAAAAAAGGGATGTGGACCAAATCAATTTAGTGAAATAATAAATCAATTTTGTTTCAACAACGGATGTACATGAATAACATGTATAACATGCAACAAAATTGATTTTGTTGCTTAAAAAATTGATTTTGTTGCATCTGAGTCACGATTTCCGCACATTTCTTTGTTCTTTTGTGCAAAAAATGTTTTTTATGGATCCCACCAATTTTTTTGCTTTATTTCTTCACACTTCCATCCTATCAAACAATCCACTTTCACTCTCTTCCTCCCTCTCTCCCTCTATTTCCACCATACAAAAGAAGGGTAAGTCTTAAAAAAGCATCCGCGCGACTAAAGATGCATTTACACAAAAATACCTTAAAGCCCATATCAAAATACAAAGAACAATTCATTTATCATACACACAACAGCGACGCATAGCACCAGACCGACCCGCAACTTTCCCCTTTACTAGAGCAATAATGGTTTTGCCGCTCAGTGGGCACAACCATACCGGACTCCATACTAACAGTATCCATCAGTTTCGATTTAAATGATGGAGGAAGAAAACTGGCATAAAGAGCGTTCAGTTTTCACAGTTTATACTGTTCTTGGAAATGCCCCCGAGAGAACAAAACACATTCATTTATACTTTCTTACTGGCGAGTGACAAATTGACCATTCCAGCACGTTTACAGAAGCATTTATCCCAACAGACATCTCAATAAACATGGCTACGTGAGACATTCAAATTATTAACTCATCAATATCCGAGTCATGAATTTGTTTAGAGAATCAAACTACCAGATAGAGCCAAGAAGAACGTACAGTCTGATCGCCCAGAGAAGAACCAATCAATAATTATATATTTAATTAAATACAGTAAAATGTAGCTTCTTGAATTGCGGAGACATTTGTCTAATCCTTGCATTCTGCATGACTGGAAAAAAGGACAAGGTAATGTAGAATTCTAATCCTTGCATTCTAACTCTAATCCATAACACTTAAATATACCATTGTGAAGACATTGATGCTACAGAAGTTGTTAGCTCATTGCCCTCGGCTCATTTTACCAAACTGGAATGGGCGAGAAGAGTAGATGAGAACCAATAGATACAGATACGGTTGAGGGACTCCAAAAATGAGCCAGGGACGATCAGAATTCTTGAGTCGATATACTCTGTTAGTACTCTACTCCAAAAAAAAAAATGACGGATGGAATAGAAATTTTAGCAATGATGGGACAAGACCTTAAAGTGATATCAGAAAACTAACCACCTCCACCATCCAAAAAAAAAAGAAGAAAAAAAAACTATTTCATAATTTAGTCTCAGATGCTTCCAGGAACATCACTTCGAGCATTTTTCCGGGTCAGGTAGCGAACAACAGCATCCTCAACCCTGGAAATATTAACAAAAGAACACAAACCAATTAGAAACAGCTTTTGAAATCTCTAATATATCTGAAGGCCTACATTACATCAAATGAATAAAATACAAGACATCTTTGTCATATCTTCCAGTTTTACTCTTCATTGTTGCTTGGTCATTACGAACACCCAAAGGAGCAGGGTTCCTCAGTGGTGCATTTAGATAACCTTTGAAAAAAATGTGCTTGTATGATTTATTTTCCCCTAGAAGTTACTCTTCTAACTTTCGAGAATAAACACTAAAGGCCTGTTTTGTTTTAAAAACTGTTTTTTAAAGCAATTCCACACTACTCATCAATCAATTTCTCATCTAAAATATATTGAAGTGTTTTAAAAACCCAAAAAATAGAAACAGATGGGAGATGTTTTCCTTAGAAAACATCTTTCTTAAAAAATACACAAACAAATGAATCCTAAATCTCCAGTCCTATACAATTACATCTAGATTAAATCCTAAATCCCCAAATCAGACTTAAACAGTATGTAGTCTCTGCATAATGTATGCATCATTTGAGAGCACAAACAGAACTCTGTAGAAGCCCTAAAATGGTACTACAAAATGGAAAAGGCTCCTCTGAAATGAGTTTGTATTTAAAGTAAGCAAGTAAGAATGTATTTACTTTTAAATGTACTTTAAATGAAACAAAGGGCCTATTCACCCTTGCGCATTTTGGAGGAGCCTGGTCCATTTCCTATTAGTAACAGTTACCATCTAAGAAGCATGACACTTAGCCTGAAATGTAAAGTGCTGCATCGCATCTAAAATTAGTGCCAGACACAGACACAGACACAGCTTTTTTAAACTGCCTGTTTCAAAGGTTGCCACTCTGTTCAACTCTCAATTTTAGCAAATAAATACCAACATTAAGGTCATAGCCAACTGAGATGTAAAACGGATATTATTCCCGCATGCCTCACAACACAAAAGAAAATAGGTAACTAGCATAAGGCTTACCACGGTTGATTGTAGAATGCAGAACGTCGTTCATTTTCAGCACTATGGCTCACATCTCCAGCAACAAGCTTCAGATCCTTGCTCTGAGAAGCTATCAAAGCATTAATAAACTCTGCTGGGGACTGACTAAAGCCGAGAAAGAATGCCCGCCTCCTATGATGTTCATGAATCTTCTTTATGGAATCACAGATCAGTTCATCAAAAGCATCAATCTCTTTGTGCCTCAGAGTGCTTGCCACGAATGCAGACATTTCCTTCTCTAGCGGAAGAGGCACATCAACCTGCACATCATAACATGTAGTTCCGGACGGGCAATTTCCAGAAAGCTTGATTTTATGCTCCAAGTGTACAGGCTGCGGTGGTGACAAATGTTGTGATATCTTCTGCGAAGCCACTGAGAATTTCATCTTCTCCTCCCCAAACACCCTTTGGAGAGAAGCATCACACATGAAGAACGAAGGGTCGTTCGGGCTCTGCAGCTTCTTAGCCTTCACATAGTGCCAAAGAGCAGCTATGATCCTAGCGCGCGAGTCAAACTCAATCCCTAAAACTTTAGACAGTTGTGCTGAAACCACAAACTTGTCAGGCGAATAATTCAACATCATCCTAACCACAGTAGTGAATTCCTTATCCCCTTTCCTCTTCACCTCAAAACCATCGCGCTGCACAGACGAACGAGCACAATCCCACACGACAACATGGTTATCCGGATAGAAACCCTGATCCAAGTATATAGTAATCTTCTTGAAGAAAGCCGAGAATTTTGGGTTTTCCTTCGGTGAAATTCCATCCGCCACAGCATCCTTACCATCTTCCAACACCCTTCCGGTTATCCTAAGCACCCAAGAAGGCTCGTCCCCCTTATTCTTCGCAGATTCCATTTTCGCCTCATTCGAAAAAGTATTATACACATAAATTCTAAGCGTTTTCCTAACGCAGGTAGGGTTTCTAACAGCCTCCTGCACCTCAATTTTCTTCCTAACCAAAACAGAATCTACGTGAGCCTCGAGTTCAAGCAACTTAGCATAAATAGCAGACTCGGGCACAAGCTTGGCCACCTTTTCGGGAATTAGCTTCTCGGGGAAGCTTCTCTTTTTCCGAGGCGGCGCCACGGTAAGTTCCATGGTCTTGAACGCAGAGGATTGGCTGGCGCTGGAGGAACCGGAAGGGACGTGAAGGGGGTTTCTGAGTTGAACGCTTGGCAGGTGCGGGTGCTGCCACGTTGGCGTTGGTGTTGGCATTGTTGTGCACCTGTGGGTGAGGCTGTGGTTGCGGTTGTTGTTGTTGTGCGACCACGTGGGTTTGGGGTTGCGAGAGCTGAAAGTGGCCGTGGAAGTGAGACGCGCCACCACCTTGCGGTTGAGGCTGCGTCTGGGAGAGGAGGTGGGGTGGTGGGTGGTTCATGGGGACGGAGGGTGCTCCGGGATTGGTGAAAAACGATGGCGTTGCAGCATTCTTGGTTGGATTGTTGTTGTTGTTGTTGTTCATCGTTGTAAAATCTAATAAATCGCTTCTTGGGTTGTGGTAAGCGAAGAATTAGTGTTGGATCTAGGAGAATGAAGTGTTTGGGAGAGCACGAAAACCCTAATTAGATGGAAAAGAGCACGGAAAATGTTCTTACTGTTTAGCCTTCGGGAATTGAATGAACGAGTTGGTTAATGGTTTTGCTGCTATTGCTGCTTATCGCCTCTTCTCCCTTGTTATCTTATGTCAAACTTTGCGCCCTTCCGCTTCTCAAATTTCTCAAAACGCGTAACATTCGGTTCTTCACTCCCAAGTCCCAACCATCTCAATCTCATGGTTTCTTTGTAGCCTTTTATTTTCCAACAAAAAAATAATGTAGTCTTTTATTTTAGATGAACTGAAACTTTTTTTAAAAAAAATTATGAGGTTGATTATTTTGTCCATTGAGTAAATTTGACTCATTTATTTTAATTTAAACTATAAGAAATAATCATTTTCCTTTTTATTTTACAGATTTTCCAAAAAATTAGAAAAACAATGTTATTTTTCAAAATAATCTGAATTAAAGACGCATATATTTAGTGTATGATTGAATTCTTGTTGAATTATTAACTAGGCTAGTGACCGAGGGTTTGAATAGTTTGCATAATGTTTTATGTTGAAATATTGTTGTCGTTATTATATATACAAAAAAAATTATGTTGAATTATCCAAAAGTATGTTGAAATACTATAATATGATTTTAGGTAAATATTTACACTTTTGTTCTCACATTGGATAATTGATTTTGAGTTAAAGTAATTTTAGATACATTTTGTGTTGGATAAAAGAATTTATACTAAATTTTATTACTAACCTACTTTTAAAATAAAAAACTCAAAACACAAATTAATTCACTTCAAAATGAATTTTAAGTAAGATCAATTTCATTTAAAAATAATTTTGCAAGTGCTAATCCCAAACACACTTTTTAAAAACGTGCCATCTTAAAAAATATATTTAAGAATATCTAGAATTTACTATAAACTATGTTACCTCCTAAGAGTGGTAATGATATATATATATAGGGTCAGGATCCGTTAATACCATGTGTCAAAGTTTTAAATTATACCTTTAATAACTTTTTGTAAAATGAAAATTTAATCAATTCAACCGTTGAATTTGATGTTCTTATTAATTAAATTAAGTATACAAAATTTCACACAATTCTAAAATTATTTAGTAGTTCATCGCATTATTTTATTTTAATGTAACGTATGATATAATATTAAAATATATGTAAATATTCAATGTTAGATAACATATCTAGCAAAGTCCAAATGATGTGAAATTTGATATACATGTTCATGAAGATAATATCACACAATTTAACGGTTGGATTGGTTAAATTTGCGTTCTACAAAAAGTTATTGAAGGTATAATTTGACTAACTTTGACACCTGGTGTCAACGGATCCTGACCCATATATATATATATATATATATATATATATATATATATGAGTGGAGATTAAGTTACTCTACTTAATAACTCTTAGTATATATTAAATTTTAACGATCTAACTGTAACGCCTGGCCGCTTTTCAGGATCAATGATTGTCCCCACAAACCAACACAAGACTTTTCAGTGTATTTTGTCCTCACTTACACGCTTCCTAGGAAACTTTCTAGGAGGTCACCCATCCCATAATTGCTCCAAGTCAAGCACGCTTAACTGTGGAGTTCTTAAGTGATAGGCTACCGAAAAGTAGATACATCTTGTTGGTATAAGTAGCACTTATTAATTCCTTTAAGCTATCCTCAACTGTACAATTCCATACCTGCACAGCCTCCAGATCCCTCTCATTCCAGTGTGTATTCAATTCATTCATATATCCATCCCGCTAGAAGCCTACCAGGAGCCGCTCATTGTCTGTACCTGATCTCTTTTGCACCGGTGATCACTCCACGCTCTCTTTAGCGCTTGGGATGTTACATGTCCACCAATTTTCGCTTGGTTCGTCCTCGAACCACACCGTACTGGGAGAGAGGCCCTGCTCTGATACCACTTTGTAACACCTGGCTGCTTTCAGGATCGGTGACTGTTCAAATGATGTGGCAAAGCATAAGATGAATTTTCTAGGAATTGAGGTTCAAGAGTCAAGGTATGACAAAGTGAGTTAATGTCTAAGAAAAGTAACTCACCCTAAGTCAAGATAAATGGTTGGAAAAGCATTATGAAATTTTAAAGAAACACTCATGGCTGAAGAATCAACCATAGAACGAAAAATGATCAAGACAATTTTAATAAAGAAAGAATCAATTATGAAGGTTAAGGAAGGAATACATACTCAAAAGCTTTAAAATTGAATGATAATATTTAAGAATGACTAGATTGATAAGATCTCGACGAAATTATCACTGTGATTAACAAGGGAACATCGATATATCTTCGTGCTTTATTAAGGAATACAAATCATATAAAAGTTTTATAAGTTTGGAATCATTGAAGAATGACCAGGTTACATTATCAAGGACAAGTGAATTCAAATAATCCTCGTTTTTATCAATGAATTATACAAGATGGTTTTCAAAGTAAGAGAACAATCATAAAAGGGGTAATCGAATCAATTGAAAACAAATTTATCAGGTAAAAAATAAATAGATATAAAATAATAAATAGGATGTTGTCATTTCAAGGAACGAGGTCTTTTATAACATAAAGGACAATAAACATTAAAGTTTTGGTAAAGACAACAAGGTTCTACGTACATCATTACTATGAAGTAAAAGAATGATTTCATCCTAAGGAAAAACTACCTACAAGTTACTAGTTACTTCTTAATTCATCTGAATAGAATCTTTGATCATAAGGGTCTCCCATCTTAAGGATAATTATTAGCTTTGTCATTTGGAAGGGTCCATTTCCTTGAATGAGGTCGTTAGATTGAATGGTTTTAGTTTCACTTAAGGTAAAACCTCTGCTTATTGTCTTGCATATCTCCACCAATGTTCAACTTCTGCAAATAGCATAAAGGTAGCATAAGTTACCTTATGTGCATCAGTGCATGCCATAGCTATGAAGATTTTCTCAATCTCTACAATCTAGTTCTAAGCGCTGTCTAGATCACATCTGCTTTTAAAGGTGGATGGGTTATTCTTGCGAAAAGCTGCAAGTCTTTGGTTTTCTACAGGCTCATTAGCTCGTCCTTGGTTCATATTTTCAAGAACAGCAGCCATTCTTTCGAGTATTTGTTGAGTAGTATCTTATCGTGGTCTTCCAGCCATTGTCTAAAAAGAGAACACTGTCTAGTTCAATGCCTTAAATAAAACCATAGGTTAGGTGAGTAAAAGTAATATGTGAAATAGTACACTAGATAGATTCCCAAGGTAGAGAGGTGAGTCACAATGGACACTCTTAAGTACCAAGTCTTTTCTAGCCAAAACCTGTCTAGACATGCACTAATCACTTCTACCAAACTCACAATTAACACTAGGTCTACTCTTAGCAAAGTCTTCGACTGAGTGTGTAACCCACTCTTCATAGTTCTTCTATTGTGAGTTGTTTCGGACGTCCAATTTTATCTTGAGTAGTATTACATAATCTAAACGTATCTTATATTTCTGTTTCTCAACAGAGGATATAAGAACAAAAAATTCATCTTTCATTCCTGTTTTATCAACAACAAATGAAAGAACACACAGTGTAAAGGAGATCAAGGCCATACCCTAGGTTTTGACAGGAAAGAACTACTCTGATACCATTAAATGTGACGCTTGGCTGCTTTTCAGGATCAATGACTGTTCCCACAAACCAACACAAGACTTTTCAGTGTGCTTTGTCCTTACTCACACGCGTTTTAAGAAACTTCCCAAGAGGTCACCCATCCCAAAATTGCTCCAAGTTAAGCATGCTTAACTGTGGAGTTCTTAAGTGATAGGTTACCGAAAAGTAGATGCATCTTGTTCGTATAGGTACCACTTATTAATTCCTTTAAGTTATCCTCAACTGTACAGTCCATACCTACACAGTCTCTGAATCCCTCTCATTCCAGTGTGTATTCGATTCATTCATGTATCCCTCCCATCGGAAGCCTGCTAGGAGTCGCTCATTGTTTATGCCTGATCTCTTTTGCATCGACGATCACTCGTCAGTGCTCGGGATTTACACTAACCATTGAATTAAAGAATTTTATTGAGTAGATCAAGTCTACAAATTTTTATAAAGTTTGAAAACTATTTGGTATTTTACTAAATAAATTCAAATTAATGTATAATATACTTTTTAAATTATAAGTAAATGTTAACTATAAGATTAACTAGCTAGAAGTATCCGATTTACTTAAAATTTGGTGTGCATGATCATTGGCATAATATTAAAACATTTAATTTTTTGATTGTTAAAATTTAATATAGATCATAAGTTATTGAATGAAGTAACTTTACCAAAAATTACTTTTGGAATAACTTGATCCTACCTAATAAAAATATATAGGAAGTAATAAATATAAAAGGTAACCACGTCTATATTATTGTAATTAAATAGTTACAAATATAAAAAATTCATTTTTATAATTTTAGTTTAATATTTTTATTACAAATAAAATTTAAAAAAACTATAATATCATACCATTCAAATATTATATTTATTATATTTTTCAGTGGCACATGTAATAATTATTAATTATTTTTCAACCCTATTGTTTTATTTATTTAATATATAAAATAATGTAACTTAGTTTATTTAATATATAAAAGACCCTTTAAGTTGTATACTATGTATAATTATTTATTTTTTTGTTGATTATTTGAAGAAAATAAAAAAAAGTGAAAACATCATGTACAACAAATATTTTTAGTAATGTATTTATTTACATAAGTACTCATATGTCAAATAATATACCAAAATTACAGTGATGCATATTTGCCAAGTAGGTTGAGATTGGCATATGTACAACAGTTTGCCCAATTAACAGCTTATCAACAATTTAGTTAAGTAACGAAAATTTTTAACATCTTTAGTAATAATCTCTAAGTATCAATTTTATATCTTTCTTATTTTCACATGGATGCTATTTAATAATAAACGTTAATTGCTAAAAATTTTACACGATATTTAGATATATTTTCGTATTCATTATATCAATATTTACATTTATATTAAATGTAACTCAATGTTAACACCTGTTTAATTTTTTTAATTAATTTCATTTACCCTTATTTAATTATTTTATCTAGAAAAATTCTCAATAATTAATGTGTATATTATATTGGATAAAAATATTATTGTAAAAAAGAGAGATTTGTCATTTTCTTTATTAACATCTTTATACACACATACTTGAATATTTTTCATTTATTTATTAATCTTTTTTCCTACTTAAACTTGAAAATCATAATTTTGCATCATCAAGTTTTTCGAGAAATCCATGACAATAAAGCAAGACCAATGTATTAAACTTGAATACATTTTTGCTTCTCAAAACCTTCGTTAAAGCCTTACAATCCAATCTTCTTGGTCTTCCAACACTCCTCTTGATTCAAGTTCTCATTTTTCTTCATCTCCATTAACCAAGGTGTGTTTCTCTCTCTCTCTCTCTCTTTTTCCTTGTTGGGCTAACGAAAATTGTTCTACCAAACTCTCCATCTAATTTCCTTTTTCTCTTCCTTTTCACAGTTTAAAATGGAAGCTTTGTTGGTGGGTTTTGAGTTTTGGGCATCATTCTTAAGAAGCTTTGGAAAAGGACTCAAGACTCAAGTTTTGGGTAAGGGAAGCTTTAAGACACAAGTATACGAGGCTTGTGGGCTATTTTGTGTTGATAATTTATTGTTGAAATTATTGGTGAACTCTTTTTGAAGAATTTGGCCTCCTTGAATGTTGTTTTTTGTAAAAACTTATTGCATAAATGACAAAGTGTGAATCTTTAATGCTCTTGCCCTACTTTGCTATACGAAAATGTCTATTGTTTTTATATGTTGTTGGCTAGAATATTGCTAGGATATCTGTGCATATATGATGTTCTTTGGTGGATTCTTGGTTTGGTTTGGGTTTTTGATGATTTGGATGTATAAAGCCTTAGACTTTGACCCTCTATAAGCATTAATGGACAAAAATGAAAACTATGAGACGAGACCATAATTTTGTGCCTCTAGATAGTGAATATAAAATTATAAAATTCTAAGTTTAGTGTTAAAATGAATTAAGAACCTTAATCCAACTCATAGAAATTTTAGCTTAAGTTTTGATTAAGAAATTTTCACAAAAATGTGGGCTTTAGTGAGAACAATGGATAAAATAAATTATTTAATCTTAATACTGTAAGGTTAACTTTATCCCTTGATTAAAAGTCATTAATAATAAATTAGTGAGCTTAGGAAAATTTTTTATTGAAAAGATCTTAATTTGAATTAGTTTTGAGATTTAATTGAAATTTGGTTAACCAAGGGAAAAAAATTATAATTTTGCCTATATTAAATTAAAATCATATTCAAAATAATTAGATTTAGTCAAAATAAGATTATTAAGGTTATATTTGAAGAGGAAACAAATTTTGGACTTAAAATAAGTTAATTACAGGTAAATTAGTCAAAATAAAAAACCTAGGGACAAAATAGAAATTTCACACCTAAAAATCTTAGAAATTTTAAAAGGTGTAATATTCTAGAATGTTCATACATTATAATTTTTGGTAAAAGAATAAAGTCAAAATATCTTGTAAATCTCTTAGAATTGATTTTTGGAGTTAAGAAAATAGTGTTAGAAAAAATAAGTTATTTAATTAATTTCAAAATTTAAAAATTAAATTAATTCTAAAATTTACAGAGAATATACTTTAAAAATAATATTTATTCAATAAATATTCATTAAGATATTTTCAAGTGGAACCTTAATCAAATTTATTGTAAAACTTTATAATATATGTATTATGTGTAACGTTAAATAAATCACTAATGCAAAATATTTAGAAAATGACATAAGAACTGTAATAACACTTGTACAAACCTTAATTTAGAAGTTTTAAGAATGTTTAAGGCCGTGTACAGTGCCACACGAATGTGGTGGTGGTATTGGGACCTGTAGTGGCCTATTTGTTGTATCTTGGAGTTGTAGAGCTCAAATGTTGCGTTGTTTGAGTTAATATCCAAAAAAGGTTGAAGAATAAAAGTATGACAATGCTCCCTAAGACTTTAATTAAAGAGATTATAGTGATTAGATTTAAGTGGAGAACCATATGATTATGGTAATACATTTGTTTGTGACCCTTTGTGGTCTTTGTGTTGATAGTCATAGAGTCTGAACACATGTTGAATCAAGTTGATCTCCACTTAGGGGATTCAAAAGTGTTAATTCAAATATTATGTGAGTATGTGCTTTATTGTTGTCTTACATATATAAAAATGTGTCAAGTTTTTGGAAATGAACACACCCTATTATTTGATGGGTGAGAGAAGACTAATAAAGGTTGTTGAGTCAAACCTAAAGGATATGTGAATATGTAAATTGAGGGTTGGGTTTATGCATCCCCGTGTTGTGGTAGCGACTATCCTTATACAAATATCTTGACAAAGCCACAATTGCTTCCACTGATCAAAGTTTGGTGTATTAGCCGAATGTTAGGCACGTGTCGTGCTTTTGGACCAAGAAGGTATTGTTGATGTTATTTTCACCATATTAGGAGACATATTTGGCTAATCATTCAAAGTAAAAAGTAATCTCCATGGAGTAGAGTCAGTCTCATGCATAAGTACTCGTTCACGTGTATTAAATATTATGTGACTGCTCATCTGTTGATATATGTCTTCCCAATACATGTGTTGCCATTGTTTGTTTTTACTTGTTTGTATTTGATTGGATGTGAGTGGTGTGTTGTTCACAGGTACTCCTACAATCTTTATGTCGTTATGCTTACCCTTTCTTTCTACCTATGGTTAGCGATGATCATGACATTCATGTCACAAGAGTAGATGGCAAGTCAGGAATAACACATATAGACACTGTATATTAAGTTTGTAGAGGATATCATAAGGGAGCATGACGATAACAATTTGACTTTAATGGTCAAAGTATCCACTACACAGGTAATGTAAGATTCATTTACTTCTCTATTGATCTCCCTATATTTTTTTTGTGCACCTGACAGTAGAGTTGAGTATGCTGATTGAGCGCATGTGGAGAGCTCCACACTATACTCTAAGAGATAGAGCTGTTACTTCTTCGACTCGAGGTCCACATCACTAGTTAGCAATGAACATATCCAACTCTGAGAAAGATCCTTTAGAAGCCCTTGAATTTTAGTGATTATGATAGTGGGTCAACTTAAAGAATGTAGGACTTTTCTCTTGAAGTTATATTTTGATGTATTTTGATTAGACCTCCTCAGCTCATGGTGTATTTTGCTATCATCTTTACTTGCTTTATCTTTTAGGATTTATGTTGTATTTGATTTCAAATTATAGATTGTAGCACCTTTAGGTGCAATACATCTTATATTTTTCGTTACTTGATGTCATTATTCAGTAATTATCTTGTTGTACTTCTTTTGTAGTTGATTATTATTACATTTGATTTCATTTCATATCGAAAAGTGAAAAAAAATTAATTGTGTTTTCACAAATAAATTAAGTAACTTTTCTTTAAAATGAACTCATTTCACAATTAGGGTTAGTTAGTCTAATGTGACATCACGGGGTGTTATAAGTATAATACTTTTATCATAATTTATCATATAATCATAGATTTTCATTTAGTTCCTCATATTAAGCGCGTTTTATTTTGCAACAAATAAAATCCAAAACAAAACAAATTTTATGGAAGCCAAAATACTGAATGCTCATATCATGGCCACAACTAATGTTGCATCATGTTATAATCAAAGTATGATTACTAACTTTTAAATTTTGCCATAGTGTGTGTGAATTAAATTACATCAATGTAACTTATACTAACTATTATACTGTTAATGACTTTATATAAAATGTAGTTTTTATCAATCTAAATGTTGAATTATAATTATATATTTTCTTAATTGTTTGTGTTAGATTTTATTAAAATTGAATAATAATAAGAAAATAATAAAAAATGATTCATATTTTTATATATTTTAAAAATATATATTACATTAATTTTATCATATATAAATAATATATTAAATAATTTTAAATTAATATAACATTTTGTAAATATGTTTCATCTAAAAAGAACTTTCAAGCTAACGGTAGATTTTGGAAAAAAAATTATCTATTTAAATTTATTTTAATTGTTATGAATGTATATATAATCTAAAACTTTCCTTAAATTCAACCTAGTTAATTCAGATCACATTAATTACAAATTTTTGTCAAACACAATTTAATTCAATTCAAATTCAACCAATTAATTGGAAAAAAAAAAAAAAGAACGCAACCCAACTTAACTTCTGCGCATGCGAGCATATTCTCATTTTTACAACTAATAAAAGCAAAGGGCGTAGAATTAAGTTAATAATAATAAAAAAAAGGGTTATATATGTTTTAGGTCTTCTAAAAATATGATAGAATTATTTTTAGTATCTAAAAAAAAAATCCTGAATAAAGTTATTAAAATATTAAAAATAGTTTAATGGTCATACACTGTCAATGTAAAAAGTTTTACACTGTCAACCAATAAAAAATTACTATTGATATGACTTCTAAGTATTTATTATAAAAGTCAACAAACTTACAATAAATGATAGTTTGTGATTGAATGATAGTATAAAACTACTTTACACCGTCAGTGTATGACCATTAAACTTTAATAAAAATACCATAATTAGATCTCTGTATTAAACTTTGTTTAACTTTTCTATTAAATGATAGTCACATTAATATCATAGTCACCATTAATTTGTTGATGAAACTGTCTATTTCAACTGTTATGTCTGGTCAGATTAGTAACATACTTTTTACATAAAATTATTACATGTTTTATCCTAAACCACTTTTTTTTTTTAACTTTAAAACAAAAATAATTATATAGTTTTTATTAAAAATTATTACTGGACATTTTATGTAATGAAATACTTTACTTGAAAACTAATGTGATTATTGTTTAACAGAAAAATTAAACAAAGTTTAAAATAGAAATTTAATTAAGATATTTTTAATATTTAAGAGACTTTATTTAATTCTTTTAAAATTAAAATTAATTCTGTCATGTTTTTTGAAAAAAAAAAAATGTAACCCTTAAAACAAAAAAGTGTCGTATTAACCCATTAAAAAAGAGGAGTAATGGAAAAAGTGGTCAAACGAAAGGAGAGAGGTGGTCTTCCAATCTTTTCTCTCCTCTACCTTTATCATTTTTCTAAATTCATATTTGATTAGAAAAATTAAAAACTATCATGTCAATGTCCAATTCAAATAAGGATATTATTTCTATCTCATATAATAATTTGACACATCATCTCCACGTCACATCACAGTTGGTGAAGTCACATCAATAAATTTTGTAATCAGTTAGGATACAACGTAACCTCACAAAGGGTTGAATTATAATAGTAATTCTAAAGGCGTGTTTGGAGTAACGTTAGAGCTTGTAAAAACCACGTCCACTAATTACAAACGCAATTTTCTAAAAGCATGTTTAGACAATTGTTAAGAAGGAAGGAATCACGTGTAGGATGTAAAAATTATAGCTATTAACTTCTAAACATCACATTTGAGATAAGAATAATCAAATCTGAAATGTGAAACTAAACACACTATAAGTAAGTATTTGATATACAGTCAGATGCATTAAGAAATTAAAAAACATTATAGATATGATCTTTTATCTTATAATTTTATCAATTATGCAAATAAAAAAGACTCATATATTTATGAATATAGATCCTTATTTCAGGCAAATAAAAATCAAGTGATTTCTCCTAATTACAACATGCATAAATTTAAAAAAGAATTATTACATATAATAGATAATATTTTTTTTATCAAGAATTATATAGTAGAGGATGCTATTATAGATATGAAAACAAAATCTGGATAGAAAGTATTTCAATTGGAAGGAAATCAATATAAAAATACTAACTCGCTCCATATCGAATCCAGAATTTTGGTTCTTTTCAAAACTTATGATATTTTATAATGCATATAGATATGTGCATTGTGAGAAAAAAATCAAAATAAATTCTATTAAATACGCAAAAGTTTGTCTTTTTTAAGTTAAATGTAAAACCAAACACACATTAAATTTTTTGATTAGTTAGTTGAAATAGCATTTTAAATCAAATTTATTCTTAAAAGTGTTTTTGATGAAAAAATAAAAAAAAATGTAACTTTATATTGTATGGAGAATTTTCTATTAAATTTTAGTATAAATTTACTTTTAAAAAAAATCAAATATAAAATATTTCATATTAAATTTAATACTCCCTCCAGTCCTTTATATAAGCAATAAATGAGAGTAATTTTTTTGGTCTTAATTATAAGAAACAAATACCCATTTTTAAATATATTATTTGTTCAATTCCCTTTATGCCCTTAATTTATTAAGAAGTTTATTTACAAAACACCTACCAATTCCCCATATAAGTGAATGCATCAACCTTGTTTTTTAGCAATTTTGGTGAAAAATCATGATTTCCAGCAATTTTTTCATTTGGTTTAAATTAAATTTTGCATCAGTTCTTTAGTTACGAACAATAACATTAAATATAATCAACACTTAAGGTTTATGTTTGGTTTAAAGTTACAGATGTACTTTTACGAATTTTAATGCAAATCCAATGCATAAAATGAGAAGAAAAGATTTGTTACTTTGAGAGTAAAAGTACTTCTGAGTTCTTTTAATTTTAAACCAAACGTGCACTAAATCATGTCATTTCATAGGTATTTTTGAAACAAAATTTAGATTTATATATTCATTAATTAAAATTAACTAACCTAACTACTTTTATTGGTTTTGATAATTTAATTATTTGTTGCTTATATAAAAGACCATTAATTAAAATTAATTTTATAAAATTAAGATTATTTAAAATCAAACTTACATGCCTCACACAAACACAATATTAGTCTCATACCTTTAGATTTCTCTAAACAAATATTCTTTTTCATTTTTCTACTGAAACTTTTATTTAATGTGTCTCATTAAAGTTCTATAAAAAATAAATTAAATAATCAACTTGTACACGTTAATTTTGGAGAAGAATTTAAAAAAGAAATTTTTTATAAAAATTGAAGTATATAAATTTATTTTAACTCATGAGAGAAATTTAATTTATTTTATATTCTTATAAATATTTATTATTTATTAAAAAATTTGTTCAATCACGGTCTAATAATTTGTATTGAAAATAATAAAAATTTTAAAGGACTCCATTTTTCCAGCTAAAGCTAATTGCTTCTATAAGTAACTACAACAAAATTAAAGTTTCACATAGTATTAGTTTTTTTTTTTTATCACAAAACCGAGGTAAGCAACCCTGTATGAAACAGCGTTAAATTTGCTCTAAGTGTACATCTGATTTATTGAGCTTTGCTTCGTACGAGTACCAAAAAAGGGGAAAAAAAATGACAATACATTCAACTAATATTGGATTTAAATTAACTGCCAGTTCTACTCCTCTAAAGTCCAAACACACTGACATAGAGGTTTATGTAAATGAGGCGTAAAAAGTAAACATAAAACCAGTCAATCATGATCATTTATTAAAAAAAAAAACATTCCAATCAATCATCATTGTCTTTTAGAATTAACAAATGTTTCAGCCTTAAGATTTAGGCACGATTTGATTACCAATAATTAATCAGTAGCACGCATTGTCAATAGTCAATACTCAAGCCTATGAGCGCGCAAAGCACTCGCCGGCTCACATTAGCGCGGCACACCCTTGTGGCCCATAGTAAAAACCGGATGAGGAAGTGTCTCAATAAATAATGCAAATTTGGATAAGCATAGCGAATAGTGAGGGGAACATAACCATCAATGTTGACCACTAGTGTGCATCGCACACAATATGAATCATCATCGCGTCCGTGCATTCTTAACAGGTCAACGGTCAAGGTTAAAGTATAGAAATCCGACGGTGGATGCCCCAGGTGTAGGGAAGTTAACTTGTCACGTGTTAGTAGATTCCATGATCCTATTTTTCAGTTAATTATTATGGGAATGTGTTGGAAAATAGAAATCTTATAAGCTTGTCAGCATTGCAGTTACAAAGAAAGAGAGAGAGAAAAAGAATACTGGCAATGGCAACAATGGGAGAGAGTCCACGGAGCCCAGAAGCGAAGTTGGGGATGCGAGTGGGGGATCTTTGGGACGTTCAGGAGCCACAGCTAAGTCCTACTGAGAAGCTCAACGCTTGTTTTGAAAGCATCCCTGTCTCTGCGTTTCCTTTGGCTCCTTCAAACCAAGGTGTGTGTCACAGTCACTAGTGATTCGTAATGATCACGCCAAGGATGATTGAATTACCAAGAAAAATGTTATTTTGATTCTGCCCAGATGAAAATTGACACAGTGTTTGATGACACCAGAGATAAATATATTTTGGCTGAGAAAGCTGTCTGATCAATTGTTGGCCGATGATCATTTTTTTTTTCGTCTTATGTGTGTTATGGCATGTGCCCTTTATTGTTTGTTTCCTTCGGTTTAGTTCTCAACGTGTGAATTTTTTATTTTGTTTAGAAATTGAGATCAAATCAGACGCCACCCTTGCTGAAGCTGTTGAGACACTGGCACGACACAACGTTTTTAGCGCACCTGTGGTGAATGTTGACGCTCCTGAAGATGCTAGTTGGATTGACAGATACATCGGAATAGTTGAGTTTGCTGGAATTGTTGTATGGATTTTGCATCAGGTTAGACATATATGTTACATATCAATTCAATTACTCATACTCGGGCAGTGATCCCCTCCACCGCCCTATCAGAAAAAAGAAAAAAAAGAGGGTGTGGAGGAGCACACATATGAATCTGAAACTTACGATCACTTTTTGTATTTTCTGCTTTATTTAATTCAAAATATGTCGAATTGACTCTACTACTATTATTATGTGTGGTATGAATGGACCAATTGGTGTGTGATCAGTGGTGGTTTTTTTTTTTTCCTTTTTTTGTTGGTAGAATGATGATTTGAGTGTTACTATGCATGCTGGTGTTTTCAATAATATCAAAGACCATTTGAAAGGGTAAATAATTAAAAAGGAGTAATTACGCTGACCTCTTTGAGGTTAGGGATAATTACATTTATGCTGTTATTTATTGAAAAGTTACAATTACCTTCCTTATACCTCTATTGCTTTGTTATTTTCTTGAGGGTACCATTGTGTATGGTTTGTGTACAAAAATAAGGAAGGTATGTATAATTTTTTAAAAATCACGGGTGTCAACGTTTAAGAATAATACATAAAGAGAAGTAGATGTAATTATTAATCAAGAAGAGAATAAGTGTACTTAATGCTAAACTTAAAGGGATGTTAGTTAATTATCTCTTAAAAATGATATTATATACCTGGTGCTGGTGGTTGAAGTCATTTTCTTTGATGCCTTATTTTCACACTAAACCAATGTCACGATATTCTTGACAGTCTGAACCCACATCTCCTAGGAGTCCATCTACTCCATCCAGTGCAAGGGCTATTGCAGCTGCAGCTAATGGAGTGACTTTTGCTCTAGAACTTGAAGCCTTAGGCCTCGGATCTGCTGCCACAACTTCAGGAAACTTTTTTGAGGACCTGACTTCTTCTGAACTTTATAAGAACACCAAGGTTGTATATCTGCCTTTGCAATGTAAAACCTAAAAGAGTTTTTCTTTTAAACGGGTCTTGTTCTAGCTATTTACTTAGTTTGATTACTCTTATTTATTTCACTACCTAACTTTTTAGCAAACAGGTTGGTGATATTTCAGGGACATTCCGCTGGGCCCATTTCTGGCTTTAGAGAGATCAAATTCATTTCTAACCATGCTCTTGCTGCTTTCTAAGTACAAGATGAAGAGTGTTCCTGTGTTGGATTTAGGCTCTGGTAGAATTGATAACATTATTACACAATCTGCTGTGATTCATATGCTGGCAGAATGTGCTGGACTTCAGTGGTTCGAAAGTTGGGGGACCAAGAAACTATCTGAAGTTGGTCTTCCCCTGGTGACACGAAATCATATCATCAAGGTGTGGTCCTATCTTAAGTTGGAGTTCTGCATCAACTGATTGGAACTGGCTTATGTTAGCATCAAACCTTAATTAACAGTTAGGCCACACCATATCACAATAAACCTACCACAATATCAAATAGGATTAGTATAATGCTATGCTATACTGTACAAAGAAAATTATCATACGGTGCATTATACCAACATAATCCTTCTTACAATATGCTATGCCAATAGTAACTATAATCCATTAATCTTCTAACCCTCACAAATGCCTCCTTACCTGCATATATTGCATCGGCATAATTTAATGCATTTCCTGAACTATGCTTGAGATGATACAATTTAAGCTCTTCACTGCATTGAACCATGTCAGGTATGAAGTCTCCATAATTTTAGTGCATTCAGACTGAAAGGCTAAAAGCTATCCTACAAATCTTAAATTTGCATACATACATGACAAATGCTTAGAACTTGGATAAGTAAATTATTTCATTTTTCCTTTTCAAGTAAGCTTGTTGATCTTGATGAACTTCACAATGGACCATTTCTTTGTTTTCAGGTTTATGAGGATGAGCCAGTCCTTCAAGCATTTAAACTAATGAGGAAAAAGAGGGTTGGTGGGGTGCCTGTAATTGAAAGAGATAGCAAAAGGGCAGTTGGTAATATAAGCTTGCGAGATGTTCAATTCTTGCTAACCGCACCAGAAATCTATCATGATTATAGGTATGTCATCACATTGAATCTGACAGAACGAGCTTGTTTAGACTGCATTGCCCATATCTTCTTTGTTTTGTTCTATCTGTTCTATTACTTACATACTGGATATTCACGCCATAACAGAGCTATTACAGTAAAGGACTTCCTGACTGCCGTTAGAAGCTACTTGGAGAAGAATAAAAATGCACTCCCAATGTTAAGTGAATTTATTACGTGCAAAGAGGACTGTACAATCAAAGAATTGATTCAACTGCTTGATCAAGAGAAGATTCATAGGGTCTATGTGGTGGACGAGGATGGGGATCTGCAAGGACTAATCACACTAAGAGATATCATCTCAAGGCTAGTACATGAGCCCCGTGGCTATTTTGGTGATTTCTTTGATGGTGTTCTCCCGCTGCCTGCAAACACCAGAGTTTAACAGGCAAGGAGTCAAGGGAGAATAACATGCCGGTGCATCAGGGTTTTTTTTTTTAATAAATTTTTTAAGTAAAAAAGGGCAAAAAAAAATATACAAATAGATCTATGTGCTTCTCTTCAGGGTTGAAGACGAGTACTTGGGTCTTTGTATATCGCGTAGGCAGTTTGCAAGTTACTTTTTTTTTTTAACGGTTCGCAAGTTACTTGCATCCGTTCTAAAAAGTGTTAGAGTGAGATTATGTGTGCTGTAAATTCTGGTGTAAGTGTAAGTAACCATAAGTTTTGTTAACTTTTGAAATGTATTTTCCTTTCACTTTGGCCTGTGTTTCCTTTACTATGATTTAGAATAATATTTGGTCCGCCAAACATAGCACCACTCATTTTAATAAGGTGGCAGAGTGCTTATACAGGAAACGTAGACGAGGTCATCGACCAAGAGCTTGTAGAAGTAGAACTGCAGTTTACTGGTGACTGAGAAAACGTACAATTTCTAACCAATCATATGAAAACAGACCCTTTCTTCTCGAGGGTTGATTTGGAGCGTCTGTGACTCATGATTTCTTACCAGGTAATCCAAGCGATTGGAACTTCTTGTTTTATATCCGTCGTATTTGACGTATTGAAGTTGAGAAAAACACAGAGAATGTTGACGCATGAGAACAAGGAAATTAGGAAAACAAGGAAAACCATGTTGCGGAAAATTGCATCGAAAGTCGACACTATCCCTCCGTATCCTTTTTACATTAGTCTCTTGAGTGAATGGTACAACTTAAAAAGCAGTAAAATATAAAACTATAACTGTCAATTAAAAAATTAAGGATACATGTATATGATACTATACTATTAAAATCTTAACCGTATAGTTGTTATTTTGTCTCCAAAATGCACCATTTAATTTAAAGAAAAATGTTAACTAGAAGCTTAAAGATACTAATTAAGAAATAAAATTAATTTTTTTATAACAGTATTGTATTTAATATTACTAATTTATTTTACTATAGTTTTAAATAATTTTTTTTAATTTTTTGGTTCTTTATTCATAAGTGTGGACAAGATTGTAGATTAAAATAGTCAAATCCAACTCTCTTTTTCTCCCGTTACCAATAGACTAGGTCCGAATGATACTGCACCAATGACGCGGAAAATGATGAAAAACTGAACAGGCGTGCTTTTAACGTTTCATCGTGATAGGTTAAACAAATTAGGACATAACTCGTGTTGCTGCTAAGTGTGACTAGCTAGCTAGGATGCGGACAGGTAGATAAGGTGTCACCATATTATGCCTTCGCAGGTGTCACCGTGTAAAATTTCTGACTCAAACCATTAGTCCAACAGAACAGAAACAGGACGTTTCTTCCCTAACAGAAAACATGATAGAGTATTTCAATTTAATTGACAGTTCACACATCAAAGAATACTATTACCGAAGCCATTTATCTTGATTTTCCTGATTGAAAATGCAGATTCAATGAGCATTCAACAATCCCTACCTGGTAAAACCGCAGGCAAACATGACAAGACTTTCAGTAAGTAAATATCCACAAACTTACTACACACAGGAGAGAATTCCACATGAGAAAACGAGTTCTTATAATCCAATCCACAACTGCCATATCAAGAAAGATGAAGAATCATATAAACAATAACGAAGAACAACATTCACAATGACAAGACAATTATCTAGTTTCAGCAAGTCTGATGCAATAACATGAAGTATCAATTCAGGCAAATGACTGACTAAAGAGTATACTTTTGAGAGAGTTCATTTCAGGAGAAAAAAAAGTAATCAACGTATAACCCCTGATGAGTTTAGATGTTGCCAAGGTAAACCTTGAGGCAAAGGCAAAGGCAAAGTAGCATATCCACATGGCCAGAGCTACTAATTAAGATTTTAATGAAGGCAGTCCAAGCTGTTGCATAAAAAGGTGCACAAACGCAGCATCTGAAAGTGCTGTTAGGTGTTGAAAGATGGTGAGATAAAAAACGTACGAAGAAAGAATACCATTGTACTAATCACTAATGCATAACTTCCAACAACCAATCTTCTTGGATTGACAACATTCTGATAAATACTGACACCTATCTTATATTTCCTCACTTGGATTATCTACCACTACCAGGTAAGAAAATCAATGTCCTTTGAGTATAAAGAAAGCTGACAATTATGCAAACTGCAGATATGTAAATACACAGGATCTGAATTTATGATAGCTAATGAGTGTACTGTTTCAACAAGTATAAACAACAGAGATAACCTGTATGAGACATTATATACAAAAGATATTACAGTATTCGCAGAAAAAAAAAAAAAATCTTTTTTGGTTGTCGGGGAAGGGGCTCCGGAGAAGAGTTGAATTTCACAAAATCCCATTCTAACATTAACACCTGTAAAATAAACACCTATCCAAGTAAAAATACACATGACACAGGAAACCATTTTCAAGTAATCCTCATAAAATGAGTTCACCTGCTACAAGCATCTTATGATATACTATGTACTTTTCCTCCTTATGTGATGCAAAACAGCTGGGGATCCTTCAAATAAATCTAATAGATAGGTCTCTAGATCCTCTGGTGTATACTTAATGTATTTCCCCGCATGCCTTCCTTCTAACTGGCTCCTAAACCTCCCCACAAAGGAGCGGTATGCAGGAATCACCTTCTCTGATATAGATATCCGCATCTCCTCCCGAAGCTGATCATCCGGTACCTTCCAAGCTGTCTGGACCCTGTAAATTTCTTCAAAACAAGCATTGAAACTCTTGAACCTCTCCTTCAAAGCCATCTTCGACGCATTACTAGAGCTCCCTCCAATCCCTTCATCCTTCAAACAGGACAAGGCCTTGCTCCAAGAGGCTCTGAGATAGCCCGTGGCGTACTGGCGTATCTGACCACGCCGCTTCCGAATCCAATCGTCTCCCAAGACCTTCCCAAGATCCGAGTCCTTCACTTTACGCACGAGGTAATACAGGTTGTTCATCAAAAACACCTGCTGCATTGCACTGTCTTCATAAAGCCTCGACTTCTCCACAAGATTATACTCAAGCTCAGACATGAGCAACAGAATCCGCTGTCCCAAGGGGGACATGGCCTCCAACCGGGAACCGTCACCACCGAGATCATTCTTAAATCGATAGAGATCCTCCTCACTAATCTCCAGAAGCGAATCCATAGGGTCACCATAATCAACAAGCAACTTGAGGTAATTCATGACATATCGAGGCAAGGGATGAACATCCCCAGTTATGACCGGCTTCTTGGAAGTCTCATTCCTAATACAATTCTCAAACTCAGCAAACGTCCCTTTGGCAGCCTCACCAAGCCCACTCAGCACTCCATTGGCCTCACCAATCACAAACTCATCACTCACCATGACCTGCAAATCAGGTAAAGCATCCCTCAAAGCCTCGTACATATCCAATATCCTAAACAACTTCTCCGGCGACCGCTTACAAATCGCAATAGCCTCGCCAAAATTCAGCAACCGCATCACACACCCCTTAGCAGTCTCATTGAAACAAATCTCCTTCAAATCCTCCAAATCCCCAAACAAACTATCACACAGCCTCTTCTCCCCACTCAACAAAACCCCTACAACAACCTTAACAGCCTGAACCCAATTCTTCATCTTCTCATCCAAACTCTTCCACTCAACCTTCTGAACCTCTTCAATACTCAACCTCTCGACACCGAGAATAACCAAACATTCATCCAAAGCGTCACGACGGACGCTGCTATAAACCTGAAGACACTCTCTCTCGTAACCAGACCTCAACATGCGGTCGATGATTTCTCTGAGGTCCTGAACCGCTTCGGGACGCACCAAATCGACGAACAAATCGTCGCCGAGGCTCGCGCCGCGCTCGTGGAAGCGGCTCGAGCCGCGATCGCCGACTTCGCCGAAGCTCCCTAGGGTATCGTCGATTGCGCCGTCGTGCGAGCCGAAGGAAAGCGAAACCCTCCTGGTCGAGCCACAGCGGCTCACGGCGTCGAGAGGGATGGTGTTGCAAATCAGCACGTGGCGCAGCTCGTCCTCAAGCCGCGACATCGCGAGCTGAATCGCGTTCTCGGCGCGGTCGACGATGATCTGACCAGTGCGACCGGCGGCGGCGGACGGCGGCGCGATCGACAACTGCTCCATCCAGTGGATGATCTCGTCGACGGCGGAGAAGTACTCCGCGGGGTTGTTCGGAGGGTTGAAGAGCGAGGTGGACTGGCGCGAAGGCTCGCCGGAGAGGGAGGCATCGGCGAGGATGACTTTCTCGGCAGACTCGAAGCGGTCGAGGTCTTCGTCGGAGGAGGACTTGGAATCGTCGCCGTTGATGAGGTCGGAGATGCCGGAGAGGCGGTTGTCGAAGGTGGAGAAGATCAGGAGCATGTCTTCGCGATCCTCTTTCGCGGCTCTCAGACTCTTCACGATCTGCTGAGCGGTCGCGAGGACGCGGTCATCTCCGCCGGCGCCGCCGCCGCCAAGACTGGTGGTGGTGGTGGTGGCCATGCTTTCCTCCACCGAAACGGTTTTAGGGTTTTTTTTTTTTTATGAGATTGGTAGTTTGTTTTGTTGGTGCGAAAACAGAGAAGGGGTGAAGTGAAGGGTTTGGCGTTAGGGAAATGTTGGAGTGCGAAGCGAAAGGGAAAGAGAAAAGGGAAAAGAAGATATGCTGGTGAGCATTATTCTCGGATATGTCACAATTTTGTTGATTTTTATTTTTAAATTTTGGTGTTGTTGGGGATTGTTTGGGAAGAGAGAATATTGGGGAAGAAAGAGAGAGTGTTGGCCGGCTTAGTTGGAGTTTGGACAGTGAGGCCTTGCTAATCACGCAGTGGACTTTAATACGGGGCTTGAAAGATTTTACTTCCCCATACGATGACGTGCCTTATGGTCTCGGTTCGTTTTTTACGGCCACGAATCACAATGCGTTGGATGTTAGAAAATCTAAATTCTCGAGTAAAGGTTTTAAACGTTTAAGGTTTTAGAATTGAGATTATTTTATGTTCAGTGAAAAGATTTTTACACTATTATTTAATTGAAATTTGTTACTGTTCTGGTACAACAAATTTTTTTTTACATCGCTTAAAAATTGAGATTAATGGTTGTTTATAAACACATTTCTCCTTTAATTCATTGAGACCTTTTAAGAACAAAATCGTGAAGTCCATGAATGTCAAATGAGACAATACCTTAGATGCAGTGATCCTAACAATACTAGGAGATTCGAGATTAGAACAAAAAATATTTTGAACATAATTTTTTAAACAATAATTAAAGTAAATTATACTTTTTTCTCTTGAAAAATACAAGTATTACACTAACATTTCTTCTCATATTAAAATATACACTTTTCATTTAGCTTAACAGTGAAAGAAAACTACACTCTCTTCTTTCAAGAGATGTGAATACTATATTGTTCTCTACTCTTATATTAAAATATACATTTTAGTTTATTTAACTTAACATCAATAAAGAATATTTTTAAAAAATATTTTTTAATTAAAATATATGTTAAAATATTTTTAATTTACAAAGTTATTGTTAGTAGTATATAAAAAAGTAGAAAAGACATTCAATAAAGAAAGAATTTATGATTGAAAATATACTATAAAAATCAAATAATTTGGTAATGTATAGTTTTGTAAAAAAAAAAAATGCACCAATATATTAAGAAATAATTTTTTGGTCAAAATTATTCATTAATATAAATTATTATATATTTTTTTATAAAATATAAAAATGGTGAAAAGTGTGGTGTATTTTTATCTATTAAAAGAGAAAATCGTATATTTAAAAATAAGGAAAAAAAGTGTAGTATTTAAATCTCTTAAGATATAGGAGTGTAAAGAATATTTTAGTCATAAAATTATTTTTAACCAAAAAATTAAAATTAGAGTAAAGTCTAATATATGTGCATTTGTCAAGGTAGAAAAATGTATATTTTAATACAAGTATGAACAGTGGCATAATACTTACATTTATCATAGAATGGTAATGTAAAAGATATATTGATAATAGTTTTTTTTTAACAAAAATTAACAAAACTCTAATGGAAAATTTTTAAAAATGGAGTAGAATGTCACATACTTTAATCTGTTAGGGAATGAGAGTATATATTTTAACATAAGAAGAGATGATAGTGTAATACTCGCATCTCTTGTAAGGAGAGAGTATAATTTACTCTAATTATTATAAAAGTCAACATTTTTTTAATATATGACGATTTATTAATTTAAATTAAATCCTTTAAATTTTACTATATTTGGTTAAGGAACAATATAAACGAAAGGAAAAAAATACATATAATAATATATTTTTTAATTTAGTAAAAAAAAAGATAAAACAGGCTATGCACTGATAGTGTAAAATAATTTATATTGTCATCCAATCACAAACCACCATTTATTATAAGTTTGTTGATTTTTATAATAAATACCTTAAAAGTCATATTAACGATGATTTCTGATTAGTTGACAGTATAAAACTTTTTACACTGATAGTGCGTGACCATTACACTCAAAAACAAAATTTAACTTTGAGAATTAAAATCTTGAATTTCCTTTTTCTTCATCTTTTTAATTCAAAATTAAAATTTTTTTTCTTTCCTTATTTTCTCTCCATTTAAATAAATAGAAGGTTAAGAAATTTTTGTTAGAACCAAAATATTCTCCTGTTAGTACATATTTGGAACAATATAATTTGGTTTATATAATTTTTCTTGAAAGTTTTAATATTAGTCATTAATTTGATTTCGAAATCTTTTTCATTCAAGTTGCATTTGTTGGCTAATATTTTAATTAATTAATGATTTACAAATATTCTATTATATTTAATATTAATTGAAGAAATCTAAATAATGATTGATGAAATTATGGAAAGTAAAAGTCTCTTTATTTGAATAACTAATTAAGAAATAATTCAATATTAATTTAATTTAATTTAATGTAATGTAAAAAATTGTGACACAAGTCATAACATTAAAACACACACACACACATGGGTTTATAAGAAGAGAAAGTATGGTATTTCAAGCAAAATTGTTTTCAGTAGAAAATACTTGTGGTCTATATTGAAAAAAAAAGAGAAAGTATGGTGTGGTTTCATAACATTTAACAATAAGGTCTCAAATTTAATACATAGGTGTATATTTAATCGGAATTGATTTGATTTTAATCTTTCTATCTTTTTTATTAATGAATTTTACCTACATTTGTATAAGGGAAAGAAACTAAAGTTATCAAAACAAAATCAATTTAAGAGTTGTTTTTTTACAATGAGTTTTAAACATTATAATTTCTACACATACACTCACAAAAAAAAATAGAAAAATATTTTGATATCATATAAATTCAATTCAAACTATTTCAAATATAACAATTTGCACATGATTGAATATGAATCACTTGAAGAAATTATTGCGTAGACAAAATTTTACAAAACTTGTATAAACTATGCTAGTTAGTAATTAAAAAGCTACTCAACAATTATAAACTAACATATCACATTTTTTCAGGTATAAAGTTATATCATCATTTTAATATATAAATAGTACCATAGTACTTTTATTTAACATAGTTTATTTAACTTATAAAAGTTACATCTTACAACTTAATTACAAGAGGGAAGGGGGAGAGTTAAGGAATGGAAAATGGAAAATGAACGATAAGCACCATAAAAATCAAACTCATATACTATAATTTATATTTTACAATTTGATTAATTGACCTAACTTGAGGAATTATTGTCATTTAAATTACATTTCCTATGCTATGATTAAAATAGTATGCATTCAATGATGAAGGTTTTTTTTTTTACTCCTACCTAGAACAGCTAAAAAATTGTTTTTAGAAATTTACAAAATATAAACACTTGTATAATAAATCATTATTTCATGAAAATGAACACTTTTAGAGAGTATTTAACTTAATTTTTTGGGATTTTTCACTCTTTAAAAAATAAATAAGATCAAATATACTTTTAAAAAACTCTTTAAAATAATTGTTTTTAAATAAATGAAAAGTGTCCAAAAAATTAATTTTCTACTTAAAAAAGAAAAGCTATATTTCTTTTTTATCAAACACTACTTAACATATTTGGAAAGGATTATTTATAGGGAATAATTTTTAAGAATAAAAGCTTTTTCTTTTTCAAAAATCTCATGTTTGAGAAAATAATCAGTGATTAAAATGTTGTTCTCTATGAGATTAAAAAAACTTTTTATTACAAGCAAAAGTTGTAGAGTTTATGATTAAAATGTATCATATTATTTTTTTAGCAAACTTTTGCTTTTCATTTTATCTACAATAATTAATTATTTAAATATAAAGTCAGCTACTATAAACAACTATAATAATAGGATAAATTATCTTAAAATTACTTTTCACCTAATACATACAAATATAAATCTTATTTGTAAAATTGATTATAACAATATTTAATTATAGATATAATTGATTAATAAAATACATTTTTTCCATGGTTATCTAAACAGACACTAATATTTATATATTATTATCTAGTAATAACATGAGTAATAATAAAATTTAATGCTTATCCCAACATGCATACTGGCCTATATATATTTTTAGTGTCCCTTCTGGTTAGTGTGGTTGGCTGTATTTAGTGAATGACAGTTTATTTGGACTTGCATGTATTGTTTTCGGCAATATTTTTGCACTCTAATTTTTATATTACTTTTATATGAAAAAAGAATTTTAATGAGGTTTTTTTAACAGAAAAGGATAGGTGTGAGAGTTGTGTAAAAATTAAGAAATGTGAGAAATATTTTTGTATTGTTTTAATCTTAAGAAAAAGAAATTTAATTATATTTTTTTTAGCAAAAAATAATGGGTGAACGGAAGAGAATAATTGAGCAATTCTGACTGGAAGTTCTGTTAGGTAAACAGTCCCGTTCCTGTTAACTGGGCTCCCCTTACTTAATATACTTTAATTGGAGTTATTTAACTTTAATATTTATATTTACACTTATATAATTTATTACGTATTACTTTAAGCTTGTAATTTTAAAGGAATAGTTACCATACATATTTTGACAGTGTTTTTATTTTTATGCATATAATGTATGGAGTATTTTGACCATTGCTTAAGCAAATTCAAACTCATCACTACTCGAACTAACTACTTGTTGGTATATATTTTGACAATGTTAATAAATACTAATAATAGACATACACGTGCAAACATATGCATGATGTATCTAATGAAAGAGTTTTTACATATACTCATATAAAAGATGTATTTAGGGAGAAAGTCCTTTTATGTAAGAATAAAGAAAATAAATATTGACTATCTATCTATGATTGTGTTGCATGAGCTTAATTTACTCTCCTTACTCTCGTATATAAATGACTCTTTCACTACATATATCTCTTATATATCTTTATCATATAATTATACATAAATGATCAATATTTAATATCATCTAACTACTTATTTTTTTCTTACTCTCGCGTTAAATAAGTCCTTTCAAGATATACATCCCACATACTCATATATATATATGGCTTAAATATGTTTTTAATCCCTACAATATAATTTTTTTTGTTTTGGTCCTTGTAAAATCATTTTTTTTAAAATGGTCCTTGTAAAATTTCTTTTTTTGATTTTGGTCCCTATTATTTTGTTTTAGGCCTTGTAATATATTTATTTTTTTGGTTTTTGTCCTTGTAATATGTAAATAATTTGCTTTTAGTCCTCATCAAATTTTTTTCAAAAAGACTAATTCAAAATGAACAAAATTGTATAGGGACTAAAACAAAAAAATGGATATATCAAAAGGATAGGACAAAATAAAAGGACCAAAAAAAAAAAATTTACAACGACCATTTAAAAAAAAATAAAATTACAGGGACCAAAACCAAAACAGTGATATTTTATAGGGATCAAAAACATATTTAAACCTATATATATTTATATATTTACATGCTTTTTAAAAAAATGTTTTTTATTATTTGGTGAATTTTATTTAAATTACACTACTTAAATTGAGAGTTTGTTGTTGATAATCTAATTTTATTATTTGGAAAAAGAGTATTCAACCTTCCTAAACTTTATCTATTTTGCAAATAGATATCTTAAACATTAGTTTAATTCCAATTGATCCTTAAACTTTACTCCATTTGAAAATAAATATCTTAAACTTTAATTTTTTTCTCAATTAAGCCTTAAACTTTACCTCTTTTGGCTCATACACACCTAAATTTCAATTTCACCTCAACTAATCCTTAAAATTTACCACTTTTATAAATAGTCTCTTATATTAAATTGGGGTTAAATTATTAACAAAAATTAAATCTCAACTGTTTATATACATTAATCTCAATCATTTATTGGTTTTATTTTTATAAATCACTTTTCAAAACATTAAAACATAAAAAATTAAAATTTTAAAAAAATCAAATAAAAATTTTATTGTTGTTTTTTTCCCCTTTTTATTTATTCTAAATTCATATTTTATTATGTTTTAATATATGAAAAAAATGAGTTGTAACAAAAAAAATTAACGAATAATTAACATTTAAGATAAATAAATCATAGTTTTCTTTTCGATTAGTATTTTAACTCTAACTTGATAGAGAAAATATTAAATAAACTATCAATTTAGTTCCTCAAGTATTGCCTTTTCTCCTATATAGTTCTTAAAGTAATAAAATTATATAAGTAATCCTTTAAGTATTGAATATCCATCAATTTAGTCCTTAAGTTAATATTTTTAACTAACGTTGAAGGACTAATTTGCTGAATTTTTCAATACTTGGAGGACTATTTATTATGATTTTTAATACTTGAAGGACTACTTATATAATTTTATTACTTTAACGACCACTTAGGAGAGAGAGTAATACTTTGGGGATGAAATTGAGGGTTTACTCAAAAATATTTGTTAAAAGGATAAATTTTAAGGAACAATTAAATTGAAATTAAAGTTCAAGGTATCTATTTGCAAAAAAGTAAAGTTTAAAAATTAATTAGAATATAATTAAAGTTCATAAGGCCTAACATCGAGGGTGGCCAAAAGCCCTTTTGATTTTTTGCTAGTTGGCTCACAAATGCATCCTTTGAAGAGGCAGTCCAAAAAGCTTGGAATGGTAAGAATGATTGGAGTGGTGCAATTAAGACCTTTTACGAGGAAGCCCTATAGTGGAATCAATAATGATATGGGAAACTTTTCCATACTTATAGCTAGATTGGAGGGCATTAATAAATAGTTTACCATGGGGAGAAAAGGTATTTGGAGAAGGTCCAACAACAACTTTGGGGGGGAGTATAATGATATTTTTTTCTCATAAGGAGCTTTTTTTGAGGTAGAAGGCTCGTTTGGATTAGATAGTCTTCGAGGATCGAAATACTAAATTCTATTATACCACTATTGTTATTAGGAGAAAGCGAAATTAGATTGAATCCCTTTTGGATGATAATGGGGTTCGTATTATAAACTTGGATGAGCTAAGGGAGATGGTGGTTAATCACTTTCAAATTTTATACAAGGATGATGCGGTTGGCACTAAATGGCCTTTTGGTAAAAAAAATTCGTTACTCGAGGAAAGTGCCCTTTTGGAAGTCTAAAAGGAGTTCACAAATGAGGAGAACAAGGAGGCTATCTTTAGCATGGGTTGGTTGAAAGCATCGAGCTTTGATGGTCTGCATCCTATCTTCTTCCAGTTTAATTGGCATATTGTTGGGAGATTGATTTGTGATATGGTCAAGGCTTTGTTATCATGACCCTCGGAAGGTTAATGAAGTAAATGAGACTCTGTTGGTGCTTATTCCTAAGGTGGATGCCCAGTAGAATATGAACCAATTCCAACCTATAAGCCTCTGCAAAGTGGTTTATAGAGTAGTTACTAAAATCATTGCGCCTAGGCTGAAGAAGTATATGCCTCTTCTACTGCCCCGAACTAGTGTAGTTTTGTTTCGGGTGGCCATAGTTCGGATAACATTGTTATTGCTCAAGAGATATTACACATTATAAGGAGGAAGATAGGAAAGAAGGGGTTGGTTGGCATTAAAATCAACCTTGACAAGACTTATGATTGTGTTAGTGGGATTTCCTTATTGACGCTCTTTTGGAGGTGGGGTTTAGTGAGCAGTATTGTTAGCTTATTTCGCTTATGTATCTTTTGTTTCAATGAACATCTTATTTAATGGTTCTAAAACGAAGACGTTTACCCCTACCCGAGGCATTTGACAGGGAGACCCTCTATCTTTGTTTTTATTTGTCTTTTGCATCGAGAGATCATTGCATATTATCAAGCTGGAAGTGGAGCGGAATTATTGGGTCTTAGTGACTCTTAGTAAGTAGGCCCCTAATCTCATACTTATTCTTTGTTGATGATTTGCTTTTTTTTTAAGAAGCATCTGTTGCGTAAATGGACACTATGATAAGGTGCATTGAGATCTTTTGTGAGTCCTTGGGCCAGAAGGTTTCTATTCAAAAGAGCAAAATGTTTGTGTCTAAAAATGTGGAATATTCACATGCTCAAAGCCTGAGTTCTAGAAATGGTTTTCAGCTTACATCAGACCTTGGGAAGTATATTGGTGTTCCTTTTTTGCATAGGAGGAAAAGAAGGACTCTTATTCTTTTCTCTTACAGAGGACACAACGAAGACTGGAAAACTAGAGGGCTTCTTCTCTTTCCTTTGTTGGGCGCACTACTTTAGCTTAATTGGTGGTTGCAGCTTTACCCACTTACATTATGCAGGTAGTGCTTTTTCTTAAAAATATATATGATGAGCTTCAATGGATGAACCGTGATTTTATTTTAGGATCCAACAGAGAGGTGAGAAAATTTCATGGGGGCGATGTGGGTGATTATTTGCTACCCCAAGTAAAAGGTGGTTTTGGACCACGAAACTTGCATCATTTTAACAAAGCCCTAGTTATGAAGCTTGGGTGGGGACTAATTCAGAACCCAAAGGTGCTGTGGGTTCAAGTTTTACGTCATAAGTATAATTGTTCTATTGATGGTTTCTTGTAGGTCATTAAGTGTGATAATTGTTTTGAAGCTTGGAAAGCCATCTCATTAACTTGGAAGTATATCTTGGAAGGGGGTGCTGGTTAATTAGAGATGGTAGGAAAGCTAGTTTTTAGGAGGACAGGCGGCTGGGCTTTGGGCATATTCTTGCAGTGCTTGATATTTAACCTCTTCCCTTAGGCTTCGCCAACTAACTAGTGTGTGAGTTTGTAAACTCTAGTGGGTAGTGGGTGGGCTCGAAATTTGTTGGTATTGTTCCCTCGTGGGCTTTGGCAAAGGTGTTGAGTAGTACCCCACTTCGTCAAGAACTTGGAAAAAGGATATATTCATTTGGTCAGGAACCTTAGACTGGTCTTTTTTCTACTAAGTAAGCTTACCAGTTGGTGGTTAGGCAGTAGGGTAGGATTATTGATCACTTTTGGAAGTTTCTTTGGAGATGTAGTGGTCATTAGAGGGATACATCGTTCATATGGAAGATCCTTCATCAAGGACTTCCAATGAAGGATATCCTTGTCAGAAGGCACTTGGCGACTTCCCCAATGTGTCTACTATGCTCGCACTTTGTTGAAATTACGTCTCACATTTTTTTGGATTATGTGTATGTTTGTTGTGTTTGGGAGACCCTTAACGATAGGATGAATTCTTCCTTTTTTAAGGGGTTTGTAGAAGCTTGGATCAGGACAAACATTATGTCTAGGAGTTGTCCTGGTAGTGGGGTGCCTTGGTCTCTAACTTTTGGCTCAACCTTGGCTCGAATTTGGCACCATAGAAACTTGCTTATTTTTTAGGGAAGAGCTTTTTTTGGCATGGATGTTGTCACGGCTGCTAATCAAAGAGCATGGGAGATCTAGTCCAAGAGGAAGCTTGGTGAAAGGAATGTGGCCTGGTCGCTGGCTAGTCGAGATAACCATTGGTGGAATATGCCTCCTATGGGTTAAGTGGCTTGTAATATTGATGGCTCTTTTAGACAAAGGATCGAGTAGGCTATGTGTGCTAGTGTTTTCAAATGCTTGCAGGGCGTGTGGCTTCATGGTTTTGTGAAGACGCTTGGGTGTGTTTCAGCATGTATGGCAGAGTTTTAGGGAATCCTCACAACTTTGGAAATGACATAAAACCTAGTTATTATAAGGTTGTGGATCCAATGTGATGCTTAAGAGGTAATGGATCTCATATCCATAGGTTGTAGTTCAAATCATTTTGTACTAATATGCTACAACAGATTTCTCACTGGCAGAGCTATCCGTGGGAGCTTATTATCTTGCATGTTTGAAGAGAGAATAATGTCCTTACTGATTGGCTTGTGAACCAAACCTATTCCTTTCCCTTAGGTTTTTCTCCATAGTCAACTCCCCTTGAGGGTTCTAGATACTTGCTTTGTTAGGGTGTTTCGAATACTATTGTTGGTAATTTACCAAATAGGTAGTTGTTATTAGGCGTGAGCCATCTTGAGAAGCAAAAAAAAAAAAGAAGGTTTAAATGCTTTTTTCCCTTATCATTATAATCAGAACATACTATCAATATAAATATTTATTTTATATAATTAATTAGTTATAAATTGACATATTATTAAAAGTTGTCAACTTTATAATAATTACTTTAAAATTTATATTTAATTAATTAATAATATAAAAGTTTTTTACACTAAAAATATATTAAACTTAAACTTTTTTAACGCTATATGTTATTAAATAAGAATTCATGCCAATTTTACTAATTAGGGGGGATATTGATTTAAAAATAATACAAAAAGGAAAAATTTGTTTTTGTCCTTCTAAATATTCGAAAATCTAGTTTTCATCCCTCTAATTTTTTTTAATCTTTTTTTATTCCCCATAATTTTGAAACATGATAACTTAAGTCCATGACCTTAACTCCGTTAGTAACTGTTAGTAATGTCATTGACATGGCCAACATTATTCTAGGTTAGATACTTGATGGTTAACGACTTAAATGACACATGTTTTGTTTTTATTGGGTGTGTTTGTGATGGATAGTGTAAATGGGGTGTAATGTCGTTTCATTAACCAATGGAAGGAATTATCATCGTTTGGGTGTGGGACTTAATGGTTCAAAAACTATTTAGAGTTGAAGAGTCATTGTCATCATAACTCTCTTGTTCATAGAGAGATTGATGTGAAGGAACCCTACCTTTTAAGCGAGCAAAATTGACGGGCGAAGCGAAGGACGTGAGACTGAAGGTCGTCCTTGTTGTAGGAGTTTCAAAGTAGACCAATGTGTCGAAGTGGTCAATAGAAGCAAGGTCATATGAGAGCCACCATCTCTAACATTGCCCAAGACATAACCACTACACCCATCAATAATTACACGTTTCTTCTTTCAGCAAGCAATTTTTTTTGCAATTTGGTCATCTTTCTTCGAGCCTCATCCACTGGTTGCTCTAATTGTTGCTCATTCCTTTGAATTATACCTTGACTTGCAACTTGGGTTTGCATCCTCACTTGCATCTTTAAGGTTGAGATTAACATTAGCCTACTGAAAAAAGTTGCAATTGTTTTGTCTTTGCAAGAACAAACGAACCAAATGTTTCTTCAGCAAAGACGTCGATAACCCATTATTCAAAAAAATAAAAATAAAAATGGAAACATGCTTGGTGAGCAACAAAACTTACATGCCAATTTAAACATCTTAAAAATTGTCTACTCGGGTTCCTCTGGCTATTGGACGACGGCAACAACATGATTTCTCCACAACCAAATACTATACCACTCCTCCTTAACAAAGACGCAGATGACCTCCCAACTCCCACTCTCCTACTTGGTTGCGAAGACAAACTTCCATCCATTGCAAAGATGAAGATGCAACAACACAACTCCTGCAAAAAACAAAGCAACCAATACTCAGTAAGAACAAAATAAGATTAGGGTTTCCAATTTAAGGGAAAAAAAAGGAGTTAGAAAACCTTGAACACGTGGCCAGACCCACTTAAAAGATGTAAGCATCTGACACAAAAGAACGTTGGCCATGTGAGCAATGTTCTAATGGAGTTAGGTTCATGGACGTAAGTTATCATGCTTCAAAATTATGGGGACTAAAAAAAGATGAAAAATTTTAGGGGCAAAAATCAAATTTTCGAATATTTAGAGGGACTAAAAACATATTTTTTCCTATAAAAGAAGAGTAATGTTAAATAATATATTATTAGTATTTTTTATCTATTTTTTAATGTAAAAAAGTTTACTACTTTCTCCATTTCAAAATAATTATTACATTCTCGCTTTGCTTTAGAAGACTTATCAAACTTTTTTTTTTTTTTAAATTATCTTTGTCTTTTCACATTTTTCAAAGAAATAAAATAGAAACAATTTATTATAATAAGATTATAAAAGAATTTAATATTTATTTTCTAAGAAATTAATAATATTTAACAAGATATATTCTTAAAGTCACATTTCGATAAAAAAGAAGAAGCATAATTAAATACCTATTCAATTATAATTTTATTGCAAAGCTTATTAAAATAGATTAGAGATTGTTTATGAAAAGGTCATAAGTTATTTTTTTATAAATCAAAAACCTATTTAAGCACTTAAGTACTGGTTGAGCTTTTTATATTTCTTTTACTTAAAAATAGAAACTCCTCTTATTAAAATTTTATGTTTGTTTTTTAAATAACCATGTATCTCTCTCTCTCTCTCTCTCTCTCTCTCTCTCTCTCTCTATATATATATATATATATATATATATATATATATATATATATATATATATATCAAGTGGGAATATATTTTTCATGTGAAAGTGTAAAAAATAAACATTGATATTTAAATCTTATTATGAATAGTCAAAATTAAAATATGTAAATTGTGTAATCTTTTAAGAAGTTTAATAATTTTAACTAATATATAATTTTGATAATTCGTATGTATTGTATAAACAAAATTTACTCTTCATACTCTCATATAAAAACAATACGTTCACCTTAATAAATGTCAAGGCCATACATTATTTCACTTTTTTTTTTCCTTCTAGTTTTGGGGTTATTTTAAGTTTTCCATATACTTACCTTTCATTCTAGACATATATTAAAACAAAGTTACAAGTGTTAGTTAATATCTTAAAAATACTAATTAATCAATTAAAATTTAAAAAATATTATCAATATTTTTTTACCATAATTTTTAATATATCTTTGATATAATTTTTAATAAAACTTTCATTATTAATTCTTTAATTAATATTTTTGCAATACTTAAAAAGAAAAAACAAACACTTTAATTTTAATAAAAGTTACAAATAAAGCGTAACATTTGGTCTTCGAATCGATCCGAATTTAGAAACTTCTAAATCATATTCTGAAATTCGAAGTGGGAAACCACAATTGGTACGCCTGATATTTTTAGAACCTAGTTGATTCCGTCAAACAGACGAACCACTGAATTCATTGAAACATGCGAGATCTGGAGTTTTAATTATATGTACAGAGTTGACCACTGATTGATTGATTGAATGCTCTTTGATCTCTTTTTATTAATCAACAAACTCTTTTTATTAATCAACTAACTTGTTGGTCAATGGTCTATTTCAATCTTATCCTTCCCATATGTTGAACTTTTTTTTTTCTTTCTTTTTTTAATTTCTGGTAGAATCATTTGTTGAACTTTCATATTGATTTTTAATCAATCGATAAATAGTTTCACGCTAGGAAGTGATGGTCATTGGTCAATATAGTAAATAACAAAACTGGTTTTTTTAAATTCGTGAATATATAATTTTAATTAAAAATATTTATTCTTATATTATAGATTTAAATCTCGATTCTTAAACAAAATCATTTTTAAGAATTATTATTTTTTATAAGTTGTATAATTTTTTTATCATGAATATTTAATTTTAATTTTAATTTATACTTTTTATTCTTTTAAAATACTATTACTTACTTTTTATTTTAATTAAATTTAAATCTTATTAAACTAGAGATATCTTTATAGACTAAATTTTAACATTATTACAATATTGACTAATCCTAATTTGAATTTGATTTTAAATTTTAAATTTTGACATACATTATTAATAAATATAATGTGTTTTAATTTAAATAATTTATATCTATAATTTTTTCTTTAATTTTAAAAGTTATATCTCTTTGATTTATTCTTATTTAATATAATAAATTATTCATTATTAATAATAAAAATATTTACTATTCTCTTTAATTTATTTTTGTTTATAAATGTTATTTAAATTTAAAAATAACCTTACAATGCATGAAAGCTTCCTAGTTAATATATGTTTCATAATATTAAGTAATTCATTCATGTTGATTATAAAGTATTTATTATATTTTTAAAAATAATGAAAAATTAAGCAACTATATAAATTCTAATCCATATAATATATATTCATTTTTAGGGTTCGATTAATTTATTATTTTGAATTTTTATGATTTTATTCATTCACATTTTACGTCGTTGAGCGCACTTTAATAAATATAATTTGTTATGATAAATTTTTTTATGAAAAATAAGACCAATGCTTAACGAATAAGAGTTATACAAAATAAAATATAAATCGATATAAATATATAGATTAATATTTAATAATTAAAAAAATAAACTAAAATATAATGGTTTATATAAAAATGGTTGTAAAAATTATAACGATTAGACTTTGTTAAAGTTTACAATTTTATAGTATTTGTCATCGGCCCCATAACAAATTTTATGTTATGTGTTTTTAGGAAAATATTATCATGTTAGTATTGTATATTTATTTTAATAATAATATCAACGTTTTGGAAATTAATATTTGATTATGATTTTATATTTATTTATAATTTGTCTAAGATGTTATATTGAAAAAAATATATTTAGTTAGAATTTTTCTATGATTTTTATTAATTTTAAGTTATAAATACCATTTAGCAGCCCTGTGTTATTTGACTTTTTTGTCTTCTAATCTAACCATAATATTGCAACTTTCTTTTCTTTAGAAAGCATATTAAATCCTAGCCAAAAGAATATTATGGCTTAGAGGGGGACTGTAGCACTCTAGTCTTTATAATTTTACACCAAATTAGTTTGAAAGCTTAATTTCAATTTCTATTACGTGCTATGTTTTTCACTTTGACTTTTGTGTTTATCATAAATATCAATGACCTCACTTAAAATGGATATGGATTAGGAAATATTTTCCACCCGAGTACTAGTAGTGTATTCAAATACAACCATTGATATAACAGAAAATGAAGGATCAAATTTAAGATTTTTTAAACTTTGTGAAATTATTAAGAGGTATTTAAAAAATATGTACAGAAGGCTCCTTATTCTCACTCTCCCTTTCGTACTCTTTAGACCAAGCTATTCCTACCTGTACGTGTGGCTTATATCTATCTCATTTTCTTCTTTCATCATTTCCTCTCTAACGCTCCATGAAAAATGCAAGAAAACCATAAAGCCCATATCTCAATATCAAAATTTTCAAGTTGAGCCCACCAACCACAAACCTGATCTTGTGGGTTAAACCCAAAACTCACCATGATGGTGGTGGTTGTCACATATCTTGGGGGACTCGCAGTGATAATGGATCTTGGGATTGTAGGTAAAAATTAAAAGAAATTAGGAAGAAAATTTGTAGCATGAGGCATGTGATAATATATTGTCAAATTTATTTACCTCATTTAATATACTTTTAATAATGCAAAAAATTTCAAGATACAACAGACTCTTCTGAGATAACTTTTTTTAGAAATATATTTTTTGTCTAACCCAATCACAAAAAAAGTAAAGAGAAGAAAAAAAAATGGTGAAAGGAGAGATAGAAAAAGTGTGTGATTAATTATGTGGGGAAGAGAAGTAAACATATAATGGAATTAATGGTATCTTATATCTCTATATATAATGTGTAAAACTATTTGCTTACTTTCACTCTCTCCACTTTCCCTTACATTTATTTTCATTTGAATACTCTCTTTTGATGAATAAGTAAACTTCACTCCCCTAAAATGCATCTGGTATATCTTCTTATGCTTTTATATTAATTGAACAGTTTAACAAGTTATAATTGAATATCATAAACCAATTTTAAATATATATATATATATATATATATATATATATATTTATTTATTTATTGTTGAAATTCGAATACACTTCAAATATGCATCTGATATATCCTCTTATACTTTTAACATCAACTAAACGATTTAACAAGCTATAACTAAACATCAGAAACCAATTTCGAATATTATATATATATATAGGGTCAAGATTTGTAAACACTAGGTGTTAAAGTTAGTCAAATTATATCTTCAATAACTTTTTATAGAATGCAAATTTAATCAATCAAACCATTGAATTTTGTGATATTATCTTCATGAACATATATATATATATATATATATATATATATAGGGTGGGGATCAAGTTACTCCAAGAATAACTGTTGGTAGAATTATACCACTCAATAACTCTTAATATGTATTAAATTTCAATGATCCTACCATTGAATTAAAAGATTATATGACAATGATCATGCATACCAAATTTCAGGTAAATCGGATATTTGTAGCTAGTTAACCTTATTATCGACATTTATTTATAATTTAGAATAGTATATTGTACTTTAATTTGAATCTATTTAATGAAATATCAAATAGTTTTCAAATTTTATAAAAATTTGTAGGCTTAATCTACTCATTATAATCTTTTAATTCAACGGTTAAATTGTTAAAATTTAATATATACTAAGAGTTATTAAGTAGAGTAACTCTACCAAGAGTTACTCTTGGAGTAACTTGATCCCCACTCATATATATATATATATATATATATATATATATATCAAATTTCACATTATTTAGATTTTGCTAGATATGTTATCTAATATCGAATATTTGCATATATTTTACTATCATATTGTATATTAAAATAAAATGATGTGATGAACTATTACATAATTTTGAAATTGTATGAAATTTTGTATACTTAATCTAATTAATAAGAACATCAAATTCAATTGTTGCATTGGTTAAATTTGCATTCTACAAAAAATTATTGTAGGTGTAATTTGACTAACTTTGACACCTGGTGTCAACGGATCCTGACCCATATATATATGGGTCAGGATCCGTTGACACCAGGTGTCAAAGTTAGTCAAATTACACATTCAATAACTTTTTGTAGAATGTAAATTTAACCAATCCAATTGTTAAATTGTGTGATATTATCTTCATGATTATGTATATCAAATTTCACATTGTTTAGACTTTTTTAGATATGTTATCTAACATTGAGTATTTACATATATTTTAATATTATATTGTACGTTAAAATAAAGTGATGTGATAAACTATTCAATAATTTTGGAATTGTACAAAATTTTGTATACTTAATCTAATTAATAAGAACATCAAATTCAACGGTTGGATTAGTTAAATTTGCATTCTACAAAAAGTTATTGAAGGTGTAATTTGATTAACTTTGACACCTGGTGTCAACGAATCCTAACCCATATATATATATATATATATATATATATATTATCTTCAGAATTCAAATATGCTCCTAATATGCATATAATATCCCTTTGAGAGCGTTTTTAGAGATTTTTCTTAACCTCTTATATCTTTCAATTTATTATTTTTAATATCTTTAGTTTAAACTTGAATTTCAATTTTTTTTTTAAAAAACTTGTCAATAATTAAAAATAATATTGTATCACAATATAAAATATTTATTATAAATCTAAAATATAATTTATATGTTCTAAAAAATTATCTATTATAAATTTTAATTACAATATAATTTATATATTTAGAAGTATTTATTCATTAAAAATTTTAGTTATATAAAATAAACATTTATTTTGTGTAATATATAGGCTAAAATACTAGTTAGATAAAATTTGACTTAGTAAGAGAAGTAAATAAGTCAAAAACTTAACCCACAAAAGTATTTAAATAAAGTAAATTTCAAAATTAAAAGGCTAGCATTCAAACAAACAAAAAAGTTTGTTTGAGTAAACTAAAAAATATTTGATAAATAAACTTATTTTAAGAGCTTATAATATTTTTCAGATACTGCTTGAAATAATGTTTAAGCTGGTAACTAATCATTATTTTTCTATTTTTACTCTTAATGTTTTAATAAAATTTCTTATTCACTATCTCCTTTAATATTATACTTATTTTTATGAAATTCATCCTTTAATATTATATTATTTATTTTAATCATTTTATTATATTTAATAAAATATTTTATCTTTAAACAAAAATGATAAAAATTTAAAATTAACTAAAAAAATTAAAATTATATAAAAAATATTTTTTATCGAAAAAATTAAAATCAAAATTATGTAAAAATCATATAAATATGTCTTAGAGTATGTTTGGTAGCCACTAACTTATTTTCATAAGCTATTTTAATTAATACCTTATAAGCTATTAGCCTTTTTTCCCTCCTTATTTTTATCCTTACTAATTTACTTGAAATCTTTTTTACCATTTTTTCCAATTTAGAAACTCTTTTTGCCTACCCTATCACTTTCAAACGCTCTGTCGTTCATGTTTTTCGCTTCCGCACACACAGTGACAATGTACATCCTTAACGACACCCACAATTGACTCATCAATCATTGTCATTACACCACCCTTTGACGTGCTCTTTAACTCGTGTTGTACAATTTTAGGTTAGAAATCCTTTGAATCATGTAAATTTTGGAATCATATGATGACCCAATGATTTATCGATACAAAATAAGCATTTTAGCTTTGTCATTTACAATTTATTATTTCTGATTTATCAATACATACTCAATGCGATTTCTTTGGAGTGAGAATTTGGTTAACAATTTGACTGACAATGTTCTTTTTGTTAAAATAATATTGTTAAAAAGTTTATTCACATACTTAAAAAAATGTAATTTTAAACAATATAAATTTATTTAATCAAATTATAATTTTTTGGTTAAAATTAAGGAAACATATCACAATCAAATATTTCTAATTCAATAAGTTAATTTAATAACTTTCAATTAAAAATTAGTTTTTCAGATTTCAACTATTTTATTAACTATCTTTGTCAAACATAGCCAAACACCAACTTGAAAAACCTACATACCCATCTAATTTTGTACATAACCAATTCCAAAATTTGATTTTAATAAGATTCAAGGTACTCATCAAAATAAGAACCAATTCTCGTTAAGTCCTTATGCACAATTTACATTTTGCCACACTCGTTCCAAAACTTGTAAATTTCATGAGTTTGCTTTTTGGGTTAGGTTGGCTAAAACTTCAGTATCCGCATCAGTACCGGTATTTCCAGCATACCTCACTTTATTGATATCAAAACTCCTTCATTTGACACAAATGAGGAAGCTCTATATAGGCAGAGTATCTAGTCCATCATAAATTCTCAATTTTTTTTTCCTTTAGTATGGAAAATTCCTCGCAGTAAAAGAAGTGTGGCATTCTTTTAAAAAGTTTATCATAATTGTTTCTCTTCTGATATATGTTATTTCCTTCTGTGCAATTGTAATTTTGCTGCTATTTGCACTTAAAAGTTATACTCCATTATGGCATTTCTCATTCCCCTATGATAGTCCCGAGTTCACGGTCATAAGTTTATGATCTATCAGCTATATTAGTGGTATGAAGAATAATTCAGCCCAAAAAAAATAAATGAATGCCCAAATTAATACAATACTATTAAGTAGTACATAAACAGTGGGGGTTATATACTACTTAATAGTAGTGTATTAATTTTGTTTGTATTATTGCAGTTATGTAGTCTAACATGTACGATAAGAATTGTCCAGGCCATGCTTACTCCTTGCATAAAGTGTAACTAATAACTTTTACTTGAGAGTACTTATAAATTGTAAATGTTTAAGCCATAAGAAAATGTTATGGCTAGATTTTTTTTTAAGAAAGAAAAGACAAGAAAAGAAAAGCCATCAGAACGTGCATGTGTGTAAAGAAGCAGTTCAAGTTGCTAAAGTGGTTGCTTCACAGCCATCATGCACACAGGCTAAGACATCTTTGTAATCCCTTGAAATGGTAAAAGAATCGTAGACCTTTCCATCACTGCTTTTCTTGTATTCAAACAAGAGAGATGAATGGTTGAATGCTGTCAACTTGACAAACCCAAAGTCGTAGTCTCTGTAGAGACTCCACTTAGGGGTTACTTGGCTGAAATTTGACAAGTGCCTTCCTGCCCCTCCTGCAACAACATGAATTGTTCCTTTCACGACGCCAGAATAGTGAGATCTTTCATCATTCACACATTGATTCTGTATACGGATTTTGTTCATAAAAAAATTAGCATTAGCATGGAAGTTATTAAAAGCTCACCACTGTAACAGTAGGAATAGTAAGCTATACAAAATGAATGAAGCAACCATCCATAGATCATTTCATTTCAATAATTTAGATAAGGATAAAAAGCACACCATGAAATGCATACAATGAGGAAAACAAATCATGGACTTCCCAACTGTGCAAGTTGGTTCGAATTTAAATAAAGACATGGCATATTAGGCTACTATCCTTACCTGATAAATGGGGCATGTCCTTTCGTAGTTATGGACATGGCCATAAAATGCAATATCTACTTTATATCTCTGCCAAAGTCTCTGCAAACTTTCCCTTCCCATGGGCTCTTCAAATGAGCCCTCCAGCCCATACCAAAAATCCGAGGAATATCCGAGCACACGATGAGCAGCAAATATCAACCAGGGTTGTTTCTGTCTGTCTACTGTTGCAAGGCAATGCTCAATGAATTTGTATTGTTCTGATCCTTCTCTCCAATCATGTTCAGTGTCAGCTATGCAGAAGCGAAACATGCCATAATCCGTTGCATACCTGGATATTCAGAATTTCATTTATTATATATCAAATATGAAAAATACATTACTATATATCACTAGAATTAGACTCACATTTTTGTGTATAACTCGTAACTATTCACGTTAGAATACTAAGAGTAAAACATTTATGTCACGAGTCATTTTATAAAAACCTCTCTCACTGAGTTTAAATTAATTCAACTTGACCACCTTTGTAAAAAAAGACATACTAATGTAAAATTTAATTAAATTTAATGGTGATATGTGCAACATCATTCTTATAACTATTTACAAAGTTCAAATTTGGTGTGTTTGGATTAGCTTATATTGTGTTCAAAATGGCTTTATAATCAATATAGTACTAACAGAGCTCTTGATTAAAAAAAAAAAAGAATTTTCCTTAAAATTTGATGTAATCTAAACATGCACATAATTAAATGGACAAATTAAAATTTTTAATGAAACTGAGTGTACCAAAAGTTTGCTCTGTTTTCAGCTGGAACAAAAAACATGTTCTGTGCCAAAACTCCACATTCGCCACCTGAATCTGTAGTGTTATAAAAGGATCCCGTGTTGGGCCAATCACGTTCATGATTACCACTGCAGGATTATTAGACAATTCTCGTTCAATACATAAGTAATACATGAATCTAATTTACGTGCCAACAGAAGGTGTGGACAATAGGACAAACCTGGCAATCATATATGGCACTGTTGATGCAATTGGTTCCACTTGAGCTGTGAATTGGTCCCACTGCGAGAGGTATCCGTTTGCATAAGTTATATCTCCTATGTGGAAAACAATGTCAATATTTTCTAAATCCTTGATGAGCTGGTCAGTAGTGTTAAGTGAACCAGGTTGGAAGTCACTATACTCATTTGAACCATCACGCTCAGCCTGAAACAAATTGAAAGAAAAATAAATGCTTTTATCAATAATCATGCTCAACAGCCATCTTGCAATTTTATCATTTTTAACCCGACCATTTAGCCACCTCATGAGCCAGAAATTTAAATGGATTGCAAATTTTCAATTCTATGATTACAGTACTGAGCATAATTGACTTCCATTGAGTCCTCCAAGGACCCCCCACCAAACAAGAAAAAAAAAGGAAATTTAAAAAGAAAAAAAGATAAAAAACAAGAGTTTTTCTTTTTGGGTGTTATATGTATAGAGTGAAACATGAGAAATCAAGCCACCGAAGTTACTTGCATAAAATGTCAATAAAATGATGACATCTGTGTTAAGTAGCATTGAAAGAAAAGCTTAAATTGATCAATCAATTGCAGGGTAAATTAAAAAAAATAAATAATAATGTGATAAGCATCTAAGCACTTGGGGAACCCACTCTTAAAAAGGGAGAACTAAGTCACTTAAATACTCCATCGAGTATCCCATACTACTCAATGTGGGACTTAGGCACCCCATAATATCCAAGTCCCTATCATAATGCTTCATCAGCAGACGGGTCAGTAAAAGAAACAATTGTAACCAAATGGAGACATCTGAGAAAAACAAGAAGCAGCATATGACTATCTAACCTACATAATTCCAATTCCAGTCTAACAAATCCAATATTGATGATATCGTCATTTAATAGTTTATGATCTTCAAGATTATAGTAAAGAGATATTAAATACATTTTTAGACTAGAGTGATCAAATAAATAGAGAAGTTAAAAAGGTTGAGTTATTTTTCTTGGTAAATCCGTCAGTGGTAAAGATTCTTACTTTGTTCATACATAAATATGCCTAAAGATTGCACTTGGTTTGAGCGTACTAGGTTCCTCCTCCCAAAGAAAGTTTCAGACAATCTTCTTTCTTTATATAAATTTTATTTTGAAACAATTTATATTACCTTCCCCATGTCACCAAATATGATAACGCGTTGCAGTGAGTCCTGTCCAGGATAAGGTGATGACTTGAATGCATATTTCTTGCTCCAAATATATGAACCATTAGACAATAGATGCCCCAGTCGATAGGTATACCTGAAAAATATATTCTTTACAAAAGTATAGAACAAACTTTGCCAGTTCCTCATTGTGTTATAAACAGAAATTGATATCTGAATGCATACACTGAATTTGGCCAAAGATTTTTGAGAAAACTTGTGTGTATGAAACCAGGGTCACGCCAACCAACAGTTCGTGCAGGTGAACCTGCAAGTGAGAGTAACAAAAGAACCACATTATGCAGCACAACTATAGAAAAGCCTACTCCCAATTTGTATTGAAAGGAGATCCCTTTTCAAAAGAATTAAAAAGCAGCAATCTGTATGCAAGAGTTTCCAACATATTGCCAAGACAAAATTAACATTGCAAAATTTACTTCCAGCTACACAAGGAAGCAATAGTTTGCAATGAAAATTGTATAGAAAACATGAGAAACAAGGTTTGATGGCAATTTAAACACGAAAAGCATTACTAGTTATGGACTTCTGCTTACCGAAAGCTACTTCTATTAAAACATAGATTTTCAGTTATACCCTCCCACCCTCAATTTCATAAGATGCCACTCTAGTATAATTTTCAGGAAAAGAAGTTTGTTCTCCTTGGTATATTTTGATGACACATTATGGGGAACATTATAGAAGGGGCTTTAGGGAGAAGGGAAGTTGTAAATAAACCAAGTGATTTCAGTTTCAAAGAAATCAACGCTTATGATGACTCCTAGCCAGGGTTCATTTAATTTACAGAATGCTACGCAGAATTCAATTTAGCATTCAGGTCCTCTGAAAAATATTAACTGAATCAAACCATGAATGCAATAAAAACCCAATGTGGTGTCATGGCATTACGACCAAATAAACCATACATACCACACATGCTGTCACGACCAAATGTCAATGTTCCGGCAGGAGATTGCACTTGCGTTTTACCCTTTGGACCCCACTCAACAAATGGTGTAGCTTTGTTTATGTCATATCCACTAGTCCAGGTAACTGTCATCTGCATAAGACAAGCCAAATCATCCTGAAATCACTTCTGTAGTCCTAATAGCGATTCCAGAGTATTCAAGAAACAAATAGCATCAATTCCTATTTCCATAGTATAATGTTAAACTTATAAAGTCTAGTGATATCTTTTCAGAACGCTATCATAATTGGAGGGTTGTGCTCAAAATCTATTAACTCTATAGATCATGTGCCTTAGGATACTTGTTAACTTGATGCTTCATATATAGGAACTGCATCACTGAAGCAAAGCAATAATAGGAGTAATGAATACTATTACTTGGGTGAGCATAATATCAAGGACTTTAAAGCATGAAGATAAACTTACTTCATCCCAAGACTTCCCCTGAGCAAGGCGTGGATATAGAGGCACCTTAGGATTGACAAATGATATAAAATTGGAAACTGCCACAAGCTTAGGCTGCAGTGCTCAATCAGATGACTATTAGTCAGCACACATCATATACATACTCTGAATGAAGATAGGCTGCTTTGGTATGAAGTGCATTAGTGTAATATATTGGCTGTGTTAAAAGGCAATGCTACATCTAGGGTGATCAATTAACATGAGCATGATTTAGTTACAATGAGGAGATAATAAATATAAAAACAGCTGAAAGAGCCTGGAAGCACATTTAATAGTCCGCCTGAAAATAGTGCAAAGGAGAAATCTGAACGTTGATTGATCAACTGGAACTTCAAAGAAGCTTTTCCTTTCTTCGTATAGTGTGAGTTGGAGTAATTCAAAAACTTGTACTGGTACAAAGTTTCAAACAAATCACATGAGTAATGCATCACTTAGAAAATTAATCAAACCTGCATTTTGATTCAATCAGAGATTTATGAAACATACCTTAATTGGGGCCGAGCATATGTACGGAGTCTGATCTTTTGGATCATTCACAGGTGGACATGTTGATGAACTGCCATTGAAAAAGAAGACTCTCATTTAGTTCTTTTAGCAACAATTAGATGCCCAGGCTTTAGAATTAAATAACTAGATTTCAAAATTTCAGTTATTGAGGATCAGTGCTTGGTACAGTGTTGAGCTCTAATAACTTCTATGCAATATATTCAATATAAGTTCATCATGAGAAAGAGATGTGTAGTTATTACTTGAACTTTGCAGGAGAGAAAACTCCAACCCAATCATCTGTAGATGGGTCAGGGTAATCAATATCTACTGTCACCCATTGGGTATCCTCACCCTGAAATCATACACATCAAAGCACAAATGAGTCAACTAATAAACACCACAGAAATTAAATGGTTGGAAATTTTAAATTCAACCAAACTATGGAGACTAACCATTCATTCGCAGAAAACAAATCCAACCATTTAATTTGTATTAACTATGGCATGGTCCCACATAGAGTGGAGAATCTAGTAGATTACAAAACACGGTAACACTAACACTTAGCCTTTGCTAAATAGCAAAGTATAAGGAACATGTTATGTTATGTTATGTTACCTTTGTGCCGAGAAGAGAAGGGGTGGCTGTGATGGAAGCGCTACTGTGGAGTGAAACAACAGCCTTGTGGATGGCAATCTTGGAGAGTGGTTGCTCCCCAAAACCATGAATGTGAGCAAAGCCATAAACGATGTTCAAGTGGACCAAACACGCCACTACCAGAACCAGATTCATGTTGATGCGCTCTTCTACCTTCATCTTCATATGCATTTCTTTCGTCAAGTTCACAAGAGGTTGAATAGATAAGCTATCTATATGCTGTTTGGATACCCAGAATCATTCCATTTTGACTTTCTTCCCGTTTGTGTTTTCCCCTCAACTATCACATGCTTCGGCAATACAAAGAATAAGAAATACTAATGCAGAGTATAGTCTATGCGGAGGGAAGACCTGAAGAGATGACGTAGAGTAAACATGAATTTTTTCCAACAATCAGCCTTTCAAGTCAACAAATTATTCCAAGTTACATGTTGTTTTCTTAATATCATGCCTCCCCACCCCGCCCTCCCCCCTTTCAATTATAACGAGGACCTGACTTAGAAGAAAGAATAAATTATAGCTCTTGATATTTTTTAGATTAAACATGATAAATAATTAATTTTATTACACGATGTTTTTTTTCTATTTTTATACTAATTTTTTTAATTATTTAAAAAATATTATACTGATATTTTTTTTACATTATGCTAATCTTTTTAATTATTTGAAAAATATTATATCGTGTATTTTTATAAAAGAAATTGTTATAAACATTAAAAATTTAAAAAATTTATGTACAATCTGAAAAAACTTCAAGAATGTCAGTGTAATTTATTAAAGAAAAAAAATTAAGAAAATACATTTTGATGGAACCTCATTTGCGCTAAGTTGCCTTTTTTGCATCTCCTTTTCTTTTTTCTATTCACACTCTCTATTTCTTTTTTAATTTTTATTTCGATAATATCTTTATATACGAGTTTAGTTTCATTATTCTAAAATTTAAATTTTAGAAATCTATTTATATATTTTGAAATTAAAGTTTTAAAAGTTTCTTTATTATACATTTTGAAATTAAACTTTTGAAAATATATTTATATATTTCGAAAGTCTATTTATGATACATTCCAGAATTAAATTTCCAGAAATTTATTTGTATATTTTAGAATTAAACTTCTGAAAAGTTATTTGTTACACATTCTGAAAATAAAATTTTGGAAATAAATTTATAGACCTTCATAAATTTATTCTGATTAATGAATATACATAATCAAAATAAAAATTGAGCATTTGAATTATATTTTAAGTCACTCATGAAATATGAATAGAATTTTCATAATATCGTTTGAATTTTTTAACATTATTTATATCTAGAAAATAATATTCACATTTTCTTAATGGATTTAAGAATTTCAATTTTTTTATCATCGTAACTATATCACATTAACTTTCTTGTAAAATGAATTACGACATTTATTTAAAATAATCAGATAGAACCATAATGGATATTCTATTAATTTTGTATTAAAAATAAAATTAAGATTTTATAATAAATATATCATCTTGTTAGTCAATTTTATTATTTTTATATTAAAAATTATCTTCATAATCCGAAGTAAAGTTTTAAAGATTTTAATTTTATGAAACAATTCTCAAAAAAAAAAAAGGGCCAAATGGCAAATGAAAAGTGTAACGCTCGAAAATCTCATTGAATGAATGTAAGAGTGTCAAAATAAAAACAGTGGGGGGCATGTCATTAATTGACAGTGACATTAGCAAGTAGCTACAAGCTGAAACTAATTCTAATTAAAGCAAGCTAACTAATTCTTGAATCTAGAAAGCTGAACCAATGAGATCAAGGAGGTTTGGCTTGGAGCGTAAATAATGAGCAAATATTGGTCTCGGAGCTATAGCCTAGGTGAACAAATCTACTACTTGAGCATGGGTAGAAATAGAAGAGGAATAGGCCTTGTCGGAACTTCTCACGAGCACTAGGTGACAATTTAGTTTAAAGTGTTTGCTTCATGCATTGAAACTTGAATTATTGGCAATATAAATAGCAAAACGATTTGTCGCATTAGCGGATGATGGGGCCAGTAGAAGAAATTTGAAAATCCTGTAACTAGCCCCACCAGCTCTGTTAGCCGACGCACGATAATTAGCCTCAAAGGAGGACCGATTAATCATACATTGCTTCTTGCTCTTTCATGAGATGAGAGCATTGCCGAGGAAGAAACAAAAACCAATCACAGAGCAATGACTATCCACACAGCTTGTCCAATCCAAGTCACTAAAGTCACAACGAACTTCAATTATAATGTTACGAGATGCAATAGTTGTCATTTTACGGGGTTTATTTGAACATAAAAAATATGTTAAAAAATAAATTTTTTATTATTTTATAAATAATTTATTGTACATAATATTTTTCAGATAATATATGTATTTTTGTTAAGATTAATAATATTAATTGTCAACTTTTTTAATGAAATTATGATTGAAAAAAATAAAATATATTAAATATTATAATTAATCGAAATAATTTATCAAGCACTTCATTGTAAACTACATTTTTAATGTATTTTGCATATTTTTCATTTTGTGCAACATTAAGAAACACAACTCTTTTAGTGATGTAATGGTTGATATTACAATATATAATCAATTATACATAATAAAATAGAGAAAATGTCATTAGTTATTTTTACTAATATCGTTTAACCTTTAGTATTTGTCTAAAAAAAACCCTTCAGTATTATTTTGTCAATCTTCCATGTATGTTAAGAATTAATTATTGATTTCAACAATATTGTCATTTATAAAATGAGTAATCATTACACTTTTTTTTTATATTTTTTATTTTATATATATTATTTAAATTTGAATATGTATCTTAAGTAAATCACTCATTGAATCGGGTTAAACAAATATTAATTTGGTATTTTTGTTTATGTTAAAATATTCCGTCCTTCTTACAATGTTAGTATTTTTTTTTATCTCCAATTTGTATAAATTATTTGCTAAATTCATGTGTTAAATAATTTACTTTACTTACATTAGTGTCAATAACTCTCAATTTTTTAATACTTACTTATTGCTTGGTTAACACCTATTACTAATAATGTTTTTGAATGACCTATCAAGGACTTCAAATGTAACACCTAGCTTTCTTTTCTTTTTATTAAATAACTTGATTGAATCATTTATAAGTAGAGATATTAATTAAATTATAAAATTTAATTGATTAGAATTTATGTGATTTTCTGGTTAAGTTTCAATTATTAATTCAATTAAAACTTAGTTTGTGACGCAAAACAAATAGTAGAAGATTATAGTGATATATGTGAGCAAATAGTCAATTTTCTCATGGAGATTAATATGATTATTAATAATTAATCATGATTAGTTCACTAAGAAATTTTAATGTGATTATAACACTCTAGAATAGAATAATATTATTTTGTTCGATATTAGACGTACTTTTACAAGAAGTGGAGAAATACTTGGTACCACTCTCAACACTAAAAAAAAATGTTATTTACCCTTCAATCGTCTTATATGGTCTATTAGGACAATTATATTAGAGAGTGAGATTTCACTAATTTGGTTAGTAATTAACTTTCTTACCCTTCCTAGTTAAAAAGCAATCTATGTCAATTTGATGCTTAAAATTCAAAAATTCACATGGGAATCCTTCCCATGGCTGTTCGTCCACTTAAGACTCCCAAATGGGAGGGAAAACTATTTTAGACAATTAACAGTCCATCACTTCATTTAAATTATATCTTAAAGCCTATTTACTAGTGTAGCCACTTGAAACCTTAAACCACTTTGCAAGTTTTTTTTCCTTCACTAGAACTGTACCAAGTTTTTCTCCTTCTCTGTAAGTGGACCGAACACTCCCTCCCTTTCCAAGCTCAAATTTATTTCATTTTTGCTCCATTGGAGCTTGAGTCCGAAGCATACCTATCATTCTCAAGTGCTTCTTTACTCATAGCTCTCATCTTAGGTGAGTCTTTTCTCCTCTTTTCTTCCTTCTATGTGGTTTGAAATTCCATTCTCCTTATCTCCTCTCCATTTTTGTTTCAAGAGTTTGACCTTGGTTTCAAAAATGGTAAGTTTTGTGTTGGTTAGAAGCTTGTTGAATGTTTAGAGGATTTTGAAGAAAAGTTTGCATTTTCCTTGGATTTCTAGGTAAGGAGAGTTGAAGGAAGTCCATAGAGGATGTGTGTATGTGTTATTTGATTTTGTTGCTTGGTGAATCCTTTTCCAAAGGGTTATGCCTTATATGTTGTGTTCTTGGTGAAAAGTGCTTGTTTTTCTGTATAAAGTTCATGTCTTGGTGATTTTGATTTTCTAATCATGTGTATATTGTCTTTTACCCAATTTAAAAAAATTTAATTTGTCTTAAAAATTTTATTGTCTTTTACTCAATTTTAAAAAATATAAATCAAAGTATTGGCTTGCCCCCGCCCAGTTGCAAACCTGTTTTGGCCATTTAAATGGGATAAGCCGACACGAACTAGTGGGTTGAATACCCCAATCCACCTCGCCTAACAAGGTTGGTTAAATAGGCTACTCCAACATTTGCCACCCATAATCATACCCTATGTTTTGAACTCTAAATGACTTATCAGAAGTAACAAGTTGACACCTAATGCTAACATAAGCTTTGAACTTAAGGGGCAATTATTCTAGATCTAGGCATGGACTTATTTATAGTTTATTTACACTTTACTTGTGACATAAACAATTGTGTAAGTGTTTGGCAAAGCTTATAAAAATAACTTATGATTTGTCTATATATTGCTTTCAACTTATTTCAATAAGCTCTCCAAGATAGTTTATAAAAGCAACTTACAATTTATATGAAAACAATTTAGTCTTATTTTCTCTTTGATTACTAGAGCTAGCAATTTGAACTCAGCTCGATAGGCCAACATGAACAACCTGTAATTAAGGCCAAGTTGGACTCTTAAAAACAAGATGAAAAATGGGTTTGTTTGGCCTGACCTGATTGGCTTGATGGGCCAAACTATGCTTCTAAAAATAAGGTTAAAAAGGTTGTCTATTTGGCTCGATCCTATTAACTACTCCTTAGAATTTTATATATTAAACATGTTTAATTTTATTCTTTTGTTTATTTTTAATTAAGGACAATTTGGCCCGTTGGCCTGCCATAGGGTTAGACTAGGCCATTAAATTCTAATCATGAAAGAAATTTGGGTCAACTCAGCTTGACCCAGTTTCTCACTCTATCCCGACGGGCACGAGTCAAACGACTCAATTTGCTAACTCTATTGATTACAAAAACAACTTATACATAAATGCTTACACAATAAATACTTAGGGCTCGTTTGAGTAAACAATTTAATTAAGATCTTATTTAATAAGCTTTATTTACATAATAGCTTATGTCATAAGTGCTTGAAATTTAATAAGCTGTTTGCATTTGGATATGCATATTGGTAAGCATTTACATAATTTTGAAGCATTTTGACGCATTGTTACATAAACACTTATAAGATGTTGTTTCATTTTAAAAATTAAAGAATCATATCATTATAAAAAATAAATTAAAAGTTTACAAAATTAACTAAATTAAAAAATAATATTATATATGTCACAAAGATATTAAAAATAAAAAAATCGTTAGTTACCACTTACCTATTTTTAATTTTTAAAAACAAAAATTTAAGAAGTATATATATATATATATATATATATATATATATTATAAAACCATGTTTAAAATTTATGAATAATAAATTTTAAAAAATAAATAAGTTCCATATATAAATAACATAAATTTTGAGTCACAAATATTTTGGGGGGGAAGAATGAAAAATACAAATACATTCATGTCTTTGTAAATGTGACTGACAGGATTTGAAGATGTGTCTTCCTATAAGTTGTGCATAAGCTACTACAATAACCTAAGTTGGAAAGCTTATGAAAATAAGCAAAAAACATTTTATGGACCAACCAAAAGATATTTTTATAAGTTTTTTCAAATACTCTCATAAGCACTTATAGTACATGGCTATAAGATAAAGTCCAAATAAATTGTTTATAAACTCTTCCAAATGGAATCTTACTTAGTAAATCCTTAATTAAACTGTTTATTCAAATTAACCCCTTAGTGACTCATGAGGTTTAGAAAAACATGTTTGTGCAAAATCCAAAGCATGAGTAGCACATTTCACAACATTCAACACATGATACATGGCATCAAATGTCTGTTTGGAAAAACTTCTCCATCAGTACTTTCAAAAAAAGAAAATAAGAAAAAAAATAAAATAAACTTCTCCATAAGCTAAAATTAGATTTTCCATAAGTTAAACATTATCTTTTGGAGAAACTAATATGAGATCTTCTACAAACTAATTTTAGCTTTTGGAGAAGTTTTTTTTTTTTTTTGTTTATTTCTATAAATGTTTATGGAAAAGTTTATTCAAACAGACCCTAAGCATTTAAACCAAATAAACACCAACAAAATTCCTCCAAACATTTTAAAAAGAAATTAATCAATATTTAACAACATTTATTGTTAGAGATAAGTTAACAATGCTATAAAATTCTTGGCTCAATCAGAACAAGTTATGCATTTTTTCTACCTTCCACCTCTTGCTAAACCCTACTAACTTAAGTGTTAGAGTTATTGTAGGTGAATCTCCTTGGTTGCTATGATAAGAAGACCTCCATTGAAGGTCATTGTTGTTTTTTGCTATTGTGAGGCATGTAATCACTCTTTTTTGGACTTGAGAAAAACAAAAACTAGGTTTGAATATGTTTTTAGTCCCTATAGAATTACATTTTTCATTTTGGTCTTCTTAAGACTATTTTTCTATTTATGTTTTTATTAATTTTTTATTTCATTTTAATCCTTACATCAAAATTTTCTATTAAGTGATGACGTGACCAATAGAAATTGTATAGCAGGCTTTGTATTTCCTAAATAATAAGTACTAAAATAAAAATATTCCAATATAAGAGAGACCTTATAAACAATTTACAAGGACTGAAACAATGCAAACAGAACTAAAATCAAACAAACATATTTAATAGGGACAAAATAAACAAAAAAAATTGAGAACCAATTTTTTTTAAAAAAAGCATATTTTATATAAGCTAAAAACTTATTTAAGCCCAAAATCTATAATATATATCATATTAATTTTGTAATAAAACTATAATTAAATTTTTATAATAAGTATATAATCTTGTTATTCAATTTTATTATTTTTATATAAAATTTTTATCTTTATCCAAAGTAAAGATTTAAATATTTAAATTTTATAAAACAATTCTCATAAAAACCAGCCGAATGACAAATGAAAAGTGTAATGCTCGAAAATCTCATTGAATGAATGTAATAAGTATGTCAAATAAAAACAGGGGAGAAGCTGAAACTAGTTCTAAATAAAGCAAGCTAACTGATAGTTGAATCTAGAAAGCTGAAGCAGTGAGATCAAGGAGGTTTAACTTGGGGTGTAAATGAGCAAAAGCCATGGTTAACAAGTCTACTACTTACTTGAGCATGGGTAGAAATAGAAGAGGAATAGACCTTGTTGGAATTTCTCTCGAGCTTTCAGTGATAATTTAGTGTAATGTGTTTGGTTCATGCATTTTGCATAGAAACTTGAATTGTTGGCAATGTAAATAGCAAAACGATTTGCCGCATTAGAGGATTTGCTCTTCCATTGACCATGAGATGTGAGCATTGGCCAAGGAAGAAACAAAAACCAATTACAGAGCAATGACCATCCACACAGCTTGTCCAATCCTAGTCACCAAAGTCACAGTCCCACAGAGGCATATTGAGGAAGAGAGAGTAAAACAGGTCGCAACGAGGAAACCCTTTCAAATATTTGAGAATTTAATTGCACGGTAGTTGTGCATGTTCAACTATAGGACAGGCCAAGAACTCATTGGATTGTGAACGGCATTCAATTATAATATTACGAGATGTAATTGTTGTCATTTTACGGGTTTATTTGAATATAATTTAAATATATGAAAAACATGTTAATGAAATTTTTATTAATTTATATAGTTTCTTTATAAACAATTCATTGTAATTAATATTTTTAAGATAACGAGTATATTTTTTTAAGATTAACAACATTAATTGTCAACTTTTTTTAGTGAGGTTATGATCGAAAAAAATAAAATATATTAAATATTATAGTTCATTAAACTAATTTATTAAAAACTTTATTATAAACTACATTTTTCATGTATTTTGCATTTTTTTCATTTTGTATAATAATAAGAATTACAATTATTTTGACGCTATAATTGTTGATATTACAATATAAAATTGTTACCCTTTTAGCCTGTGATGACTAACCCTTGCAAGCGCTTGTGCTTCGGCTTAGTGCTTGAGGGGTTGTTAACTGTCCAACCTCTGATGATTGACCCTTGCAAGTACTTGCCTCCCAGCTTAGCGCTTGAGTAGCTATTAACTGACCGACTTCTTTTAGCAGAATAGTCTAGTATGTTTAGGCTAATCCATGCTGCGCCTATTTAGGAAGCTTTTGCTCACCCGGTCACCTTCTGTGCACCTGAAAAGGGGATGCGTATAATGACAAAGGCTATACCACCTTCTGACATATTAGAGACACATGGCGACTATAGAGGGCAAATCATTCTATGACATGTCAGTACCACAAACGTGCATATTAGTGGTGTGATGAGGCACTGTCACTTGACATGTCAAGGAGTAGATTACTGCCACCATCATCTAATACCTAATCGTTAGAGAGCACAACAATATAAATGGGTGTAGTGTGCTCCTTATTACACCAAGGTTTACACATTTGAATAATAGCTTGTTGCGTTTTTTTGGGTCTTTCTTGGGCCTTAGGACGCCTAAGTGGGTAGTGTTCTCTAGCGTGAATAGTAATTAACTAATATCATAGCATGTGGAATGCACAAGATAAATGTTTATCTTATATAGCTAAAAATATTCTTGTTGAATAATAGCTCCTAAAAATGCTCTTATTGAATAATAACTCCTAAAAACATTTTTATTCAAGATAACTATTTTAATTTATATAGAGAGAAGATTGTATATAACAAAATAGAGATAATGTTACTAGTTATTTTTGCTAATTATCATTTAAACTTCAGTATTATTTTGTCAATCTTTCAATTATGTTAAGAATTAATTATTGATCTCAACAATATTGTCATTTATAAAGGAGTAATCATTACTCATTCTCTTTAATATTTTTTATTTTACATATGTTATTTAAATTTAGATATGTAAATTAAGCAAATCACTCATTGGGTTAAACAAATATTAGTTTGGTATTTTTGTTTACATTAAATTATTTTGTCCTTCTTATAATATTAGTATTTTTCATCATCAATTTGTATAAATCATTTGTTAAATTCATGTGTTATCTAATTTACTTTACTTACATTAGTGCCGGTAACTCTCAATATGATAATATTTACTTATTGCTTGGTTTACACCTATAACTAATAATGTTTTTGAATGTCCTATCAAGGACTTAAAAAATTAACACCTAGCTTTTTATTCTTTTTTATTAAATAACTTGCATGCATAATTTATAAGTAGAAATATTAATTAAATTATAAAATTTAATTAATGAGAATTTCTAGATTTTTTGATTAAGTTTCAATTGTCAATTCAACTAAAACTTAGATTGTATTGCAAAACAAACAGTAATTTTTTTTATTAATATCTATGAATAGACAATCAATTTTCTTATGGAGATTAATATGATTAATAATAATTAATCAAGATTAGTCCATTGAGAAATTTTAACGTGATTCTAACAATTTGTAATAAAATAATATTATATTGTTTGATACCAAAAGCACTTTTACAAGGAGTAGAAAAATACTAGTACCACTCCTAACACTAAGAAAATTACTATTTTACCCTTTAACTATCTTATATGGTCTATTAGGACAATTGTATACACTAATCCTAATTAGAGAGTGAGATTTCACTAATTTGGTAAGTACCTTTCTTGCACTTCCTAGTTAAAAAGCAAACTATGTCAATTTTGTTACCCAAATGGCCACTCAAACTCGAGAGGGGGTTAAATTGAGTTATTCAATTTTTTTTTTTTGCAAAATACTTTTCCTTAAATTATGAAGAATATGATTATAGAAAGATGGAGAGAAAATCTTGAGCAATTCAATTGATAGCAAATAAAGAAAACCAAATTCAATTAAACATAATAAAGTAATAAAAATTTAGGAATAGAGAAAAGTGCACCAAGAATTAAGTCTCCATCCCCAAGTCGTGCTGGAGATTTTTTTTTACTTAGCAATCAAAGTATACAACAAGTGTTTTACACTCAAGGACATGTCACACATACCTTAACAACCCACCTTGGGATGCTTCTCACATAATCACTCTAATCACCCTTTAGGGTTTACACACCCTAGAAAACTTGAGGGATCCTACATCCTCAAAACCCTAGAAAACCCCCTTCCTAGAACAACCAAGGGATACAACCCTTGTTTTCAAAACAAGAAAATAAAAAGCCAAGAATCACTCTATAATAGTGAAGATAATCACAACTTGAAGCTTTAATGATACTCAATACTAACTGTGAAGGCTCAAGAGAATTCTTACAATTTCAAACTCAATTCTTTCTCTTTCTTAATAATTTTAGAAGTTTACAAATCATTTATTTATAATAGGATTTTAATTATGGTAAGTTGGACATGATAAGATAGAAAATCCCAAAATTAATTTGTGATGTGGATTTTAGTAATGATGATTGGACAAATTGATAATTCTAAAATCCTTTTATTTATTTAATTAAGTTAACCAAGATTTTCAATAAATCTACTATTTTAAAATTAATTTTGAAACCCTTTAATTAATAGGTTGATCTAAATATGATTATAAAAGATGTCAAATTCAAATTTAAATCCCAAATCTTTATTTTTTCTTAATAGCCTGCCAATAACTGATTATAAAGGTCCATAATTGATTATAAGTAAACAAATCACTGTAGATAGTTGATTATTAATTTATATAATCTATTATCTCAATGAATAATAAATTATCCAAACAGGTTAATCGATTATTTCAGTATAACACAATAAAAACCTTAATTTTGAGTCTTATTCTTTTATACCATTATTTTTCTAATTCCAACTCAATAAACCTTTTAACTTAAAATCTTTTCTATGAAAACATATCCATGATTTTGCCATTAAAAAACTTATTAATGATTTTCTAAAAACTTATGTTATTTATTTGGAAAAACTGATTTATAAAACATTATTGTAGATTTCCTAATTTTAATTCTTTCCAATTTTAGTCTGAATGAGTCAAACAGAGATAACATTTAAGTACCTTACACAATTTCCTAAATTTTTGGCTTTATCTTCACATCTCTAACTTTGTCTTAATCAAAACCTTCATACTTCAACAACAAGAAGTCATGTTTAATAATTTTGATGCTTAAAATTCAAAAATTTACATGAGAATCTTTCCCATTGTTGTCCGTCCACTTAGGACTCCCAAATATTGGTTTTGGGGGGGGGGGGGGGGGGTGTTATTCTATTCAATTAAAAGTCCATTATTCATTTAAGTTAAATCCTAAAGCTTATTTACTAGTGTATCAACTTGAAACCCTAAACCACTTTACAATTTTTTCTCCCTCAATAAAACTTCAGCAAGCTTTTTCTCCCCCTTTTCTCTATAGTGGGCCAAACACTCACTCTTCTCCTATTTACATGTCTGTTGCATGAGTTTGTTTGAATGTAAAGAAAATATAGTTTAAGTATGAAAAAATATGTTAAAAAAAATAAATTTTTTATATTTATAGTTTATTATAAATGATCCATTATAAATAATATTTTTAAGATAATATGTGTATTTTTATTAAGATTAACAATATTAATTGTCAACTTTTTAAACGAGGTTATGATTGAAAAATAAAATATATTAAATATTGTAATTCATTGAAGTAATTTTTTTGTCTAACCAGGTGATATTTAGGGCTTCTATTTGACACCCAACTAAACACTTTATTATATACTGCAATTTTAATGTAGTTTGAATATTTCTCATTTTTCATAATAATTTGAATTGTAACTCTTTTGGTGATGTAATTATTGACAATACAATATATGACTAGTCACATGACAAAATATAGGTAATGTTAATAATTATTTTTGTCAATCTCATTTAACTTTAGTACTGTTTTATAAATCTTATAGTTAATCAAAAACTAACTATTTGTCTTAACAATATTGTCAATTACAAAGTAGTGATCATTATTCTTTACTATGATATTTTTCATTTTACATATGTTGTTTAAAATTTGGATTTGTACTTTAAATAAATTACTCATTGACTTGAATAAATATTAGTTTGATATTTTGTCTACCTCAAAATAAATTCTCCTTCTTATAATATTAGTATTTTTCTATCTCCAACTTGTATAAATTATTTGTTAAATTTATGTGTTAAATAATTTACTTTATCTTTGGTGGGTTCGATAGCTCTTAATTTATTTATTTATTGTTTCGTTTAGACATCTAAAGCTAATAATGTCTTTCAATAACTTATTAAGGACTTTAAGTTAAATCTATTTATTAATTAAACAAGTTTAGCTCAAGTATGTTTCAACTTAAAATTACAAAAAAAAAAAATCATTTTTTTAAAAAATTCTTTTGAAAAAGGTGATACGTATTTTTTTAAAAATATTTAATAATATTTTGAATATATTATTAGTCATTCTACTTATTAAGAGTAGTAATGATGCCATGCATATAGTTGTAAATAAAAATAAGTAAGAGACAACACACGTAAAGTAAAATCACACATATTATCTTAATTAAATAAAAAAAATGTGCTTCAAAATTATTTTTTAAATTTAGTTTAATATTTTTCCTTTCAAAAAAAAAACTAATAAAATTGCATTTAAATTTTATATTTATTATATTTTCAATAATAAAAGTAAGATTTTTTAATTAAAATTTTAAAGCTCATTTTTTTTATTCATTCTATATAAAATATTGTGAGTTAATTTAACTGATATATAAAATATCCTATAAATCACATAACATCCATAGTTTTAACAATTCATTTAATTATTTGTATTAAATAAAAGTCAAGTGACTATATTATATTCATAAAATAAAAATACAATAAGAATTAAAATGATTAGATTAAATTAATTGTTAACGTATAAATTTTTTAAATAATTTCAAAATTATATTAATATTATTTTTAATTCAACTACTTTAATATACGTTTTATGAGCAATAATAATTAAAAATAATGTTTTTTTTGCAATATATGGTTAAATTTTAAATAATTCATAATAATTTATCAAAAATAGTATTTAAGGATAATACTCCCTCTATTTCTTTATAATTGTCGGATTTTTAGAAAATTTTTGTTTCTATTTATTTGCCATTTTCAAAATTCAAGATAATACTAATTACATTTTTGTCCATTATATCCTCACTTCTTTGCTAATTTTTAATTAATTTACACATTTATAAGTAGTATGCATTTATTGTGGAGTAAAAATGAAAAAGAGTACAATAGGAAATTTCAAAATTATTTTATGAAAAATAAAAAAATTATTGTATTTCTTGATTTGTGTATAAAAACCTTCAACGGCACTTAAAAAGGAACGAAGGGAGTAATTAAGAGATGAATTATTTTAAACATATCTTTCACAAACTATATTTTAAACAATAATGAAATAATAAATTTTTAATGTATGTTTAATATATATATGTGTGTGTGTATTTAGGTATTAAATGTTATAATATTTATTTTTACTTTTTAATAATTTTAATAAATTGATATTAAAGTTATATATTATTTTGATTAATATATTTTTTTGGTACAAAACACGTGTATCCTCAACTAGAAGAAATCCTTCACTAGAAGCAAAACTATTGAAATTTTAGTTTATATTATATTTTATAAATACAATAATTAGTTCTATATACAATTTTTTTTATATATATATTAATTTGATCACTTTAAAATATGTTTTACGAACAATAATAATTAAAAATAAGAACTTTTTATACATATTTAAATTCAAAATAATTCATAACAATTTATCTAAAGAGAAATTAAAAATATAAATTATCACATATATATATTTATTAATTTATATATAGAATATATTAATATGCATTTGAATTTTCTATTTTAAAATATGTTTTATAAACTAATTTTCAAATAATACTATATATAGCAAAGTTCTTAATGTATATTTTTGTGTATATATTTATATTTGTGTATTAAATTTTGTAATAATTAATTTTTATTTAACAATATACTTTTAACATAATTAGATTTACATGCAAAATCATATATTTAATAAGCACGTATTACATTTATTAATTTTAATAAATATATCGTATTTAACGATGTTATTAAAGTTAATTATATTTTATACTTATTAAATACAATAAATAATATTATTTAGTATTTATATAAATACAATATTATAATAATATTAAATACGTAGATTATTTGTTTAAGTATAGTTTGCTTATATATAATATATAGATATAAATAGATAGATTAATAATACTTATAACGGTTATTAGTGTTGAATATGATCTTTGGGTATTTAAGTTCGAAGAGTTTTGATAAAGAAAAAGTCAAAGACAAAAGTGTAACACTCATTCATATTAAATACAATTCATATTAATTTATTTATTAAGTTTGCTTATATATAATATATAGATATAAATAGATAGATTAATAATACTTATAACGGTTATTAGTGTTGAATATGATCTTTGGGTATTTAAGTTCGAAGAGTTTTGATGAAGAAAAAGTCAAAGACAAAAGTGTAACACTCATTCATATTAAATACAATTCATATTAATTTAGTTATTAAGTTTAAGTTAATAAAAAAATACGTGTAAATTTTTTCTATTTTTAAAAAAAATCTAAACTTAACAAAATTTGGAAATGGTAGTAAAAGATGAAAGATAAGACTGTATATACATATATATCATAAAACTATACATCGTGGTTTGATAATACTGAAAACTAAAAAATACATCAAAAGATAGACAGTATCTAACCCAATATGTACATTGAAAAGATCCTATATAGAGCAGTGTTCATCTATCCTATCCCTCATACAAAAAGAAAATACTATAGATCTTCAGGTCCTTTCCCGTGGAGATGTCCTCTAACTCGTACTCGTACTCAACATCACGAGGCGTTAATGTCGTCTTCAATAATCACGATCAATCATACATAGAAGAAAATAATGGAGTGAGATGTTTTGTTTTAAAATCACTTTTACATGTATGGTAAGAAATCTACCATAAACCAAAGATAAAACACAGCTGACAACAAAAAGGATCCTAAGGTTCATTCTAAGTTGTATCAGACTACCCTTGACTAGGTATGGATCCATACTTCCCATTAGTGGGTAATAGTTCTCAACAGAACCTCAGAAGTGACTAGGAGTACATATACCTCTCTCAACATCATCATGTGGTACAATCCTCATTATCATTTTGGAAAATAACAGTCAGGATATCCATTTATAGAGATATACTCTAAAACCAATCCTGAAATGCTGAGTAGTTGTTGGGGTTATCGAGTTTGGTCAGGTGAATATCCCGGCTCAAGGGTGCTACCCTGGCCATTGGGACCCTCACCACTCGATACCTACCCTAAAGACCTCCACAAGTGGGTCATTGCCTTTCATTTCTCAGCGTACCAAACTGTAGCTTCCCTAGTAGGGTGCCATGCCACTGCATGTCACTTGCTTTTCATTACTCACTAAACTATCAATTTCTTACTTCTCAAGTAGAGGTTTCCCTAGTCTCATTTAATTTGAGCACCAGTCCAATCAACATTTCTGCCTTATTTTGCAGAAATTTTATAATACCAAAATTTTAACGGAATAACAATTTAGTACTTATATAAAATTTTAACAGAATAACAATATAGTAATTATAATTTAATTACTAAAATTTTGGCAAAATAATAACTAAATAAATGCATTTTGATTTTCTAAATTTGAGCAAAGTAACAGCTTAGCAAATGCATTTTAATTTTTTAAAATTGAACAGAGTAACAACTTAGCAAGTAAAATTTAATAATTGAAATTTGAGCAAAGTAACAATTTAGTAATTATGATTTAATAATCTAAATTTGGGCAGAGTAACAACTTTGCAAAATTAAAGTTTAACATTAAACAATAATAACAATAATAAAACTTAATCCTAAATGGGTTTAGGGGAAAACCTTTCCTATCAACATGCAAAGTGACAATAATTTAGAACCAACCCCACTCCCCCCATTACCTCTAAGATAGTTGATGAAGAGGATGGAATTGTTGGTGCAAAGCTTCTAGGAGGAAAAATTCTACTAGTTGAAAACTAGCAAAATTTTAACATAAAAATTAGATAAAAATATTTTAGAGAGAGAAAACTTTTGAAAGAAAAGCTCTCTAGCTTGGGAGAGGAAGAGGAGATGCTGAAAATTTGAAGGAGGAAGGGGCTATTTATAGAAGAAGAAGGGGTCTTAGGTGTCCACCAATGACATAAGCAATTATGCAATAAATCAAGTTTTAAATTTGTTTTTAATTTAAATTTAGGGACAAATACGCACACTTAGGGACACATACACCATTTAGAGTGTTGAATCACCTCTCCTAGGCTTGCGGACGTGCTCCACCAGCTGTCCCAAGCTCCCATGTGCCAATTTTGATCTGTAGGTGAATTAACCGGTACCGATAAAAATGCCTAAACTTGAAAAATTAGCTTTTAATATAAAAAAAATGCAATTAAATGTAAAAATGGAAAAATACATTATTTTTAATCAGAAATAAAATTCTAATAATTAATTTTAATTTTATTAATTTATTTCAAATTATATGTATTTATTTTGTATTTTTAACCTAGAAAATCCATTTTAATTCAATAAATACCAAAATTTTTACAAAATTCTAAAATTAAATATTTTACCCATAAATAAACTAAAATCACCATTTTCACCCTTTTTGGATGTCAAACCAATGCTGGCTGACTTATGAAACACCTAAAGGCATTTTGGTCATTTTACACAGGAATTCCAAAAAATTACCAAAATTATATTTTAATAAATATGACATAATTTCAAGCTGAAATTGACATTTTAATGTCAATTGAATCTTTTCTCATATCAGTCCTTAATGTTGAGAAATAGGGACAAAATTGTCATTTTCTAATTTCTCCGGGCTCCGGCTTGGAAAAATTATTAAAAATCAAGATTAAATAGATCTTGAAATTTTGAGCACAATGGTGGGGAGTCAGAATTTTGAAATTCCTTTTTGATTTTTCAGAATTGCATTGTCAAATATAAAAAAAAACGGTGAAGAATTGAAATAGGATTGTTATACTTTTTACTACTTTTTTTTCAAAATAAATTTTTTATAATGAGAGATACTTAATATAAAATTTTCAAAATATGTTGAGGTAAAAAGGTCTCTGGTTGGTTTCTACAGTTAACCACGGGTATTTTTGTGATTTTACAAAGATTATCTCAATAAATTCTAGAAAAATTTCTAAAATTATTATTAATTGTTCTAAATACATTGATGACTTAAAAACAATTTTTAAACATATAGAATAATTTAATATATAAAAGTAGGGGTGTTACAAAAAGCATATGTGAAGACAAAGAGTTAGAGACTTAGGAATTTATGAAAGACTTTACAATTCTAGCTTGGTCTGACTCGAGGGGTTAAAATGGGAAAACATAAATTGATTTTCAAGAAGTTAAATATAAAAGAAAAAGATCTTTTGTGAAAAATCTCGTTCAAAGCTAAAATTGGCAAAGGAATTGATTCCTCTTAGTAGGAATTGATTTCAACGCAAAGGAATCGATAAACATGTGAAATAATCAATTTTTTAGTGTTGTATTCTCATAAGGACTCAATTTCCTCCTTGGAGGAGTTGATTCCCACTTGAAGGAATATATCGATTCCAAAGAAATAACATTAGATTTGCAAAAAAGATTTGATTTAAAATTTAATTGATATCTTTTCTTATGAAATATCATTTGTGGGGATTTTGAAATTAAGATGTTTTTATCCCTTAAATTTCTATATAAAGAAAGCTTTTCATTAAACAAAAATAAGATCGAAGAGAGTGACAACAATTGGGTTATTTTGTTTCTCTTGAGTTAATGCCTAGTATGGGTTGTAAGTCATTAGTGCTTTAATTTGTGATATCTCCAATTTGAGAGTAGTTATAGCTTTTGACTTGCTTGTTGTGTGAACAAAGGTAGGTTTCCCTTATTGGTTCTAGGAAATGTTTTTCCTAGGTTCTAATAGATAGGGTTTTCTGAAGTTTACAAGGTGGATTCCCTATGGTACCCTAGGGTGTGTGATCCTTAGTGAATGATTAGAGTGAATAGTGAAGAGTGTCCCGAGTTGGGTTGTCAAGGTATGGTTTCTTGATTGTAAAAAACTTGTTGCATTGCAAACTCTAATTTGATAGTGAAGAAATATCAAACAAGACTTGGGACTAGACCTAGGTCACAGTTGATGACCAAACCAATATAAATCTTAGTGCACTCTTCTTTAACCCTTAGCTTTATTTGATTATTTTTTTGATGCACTGCGATTTTACTTTGATATTTGTTAATCAATTCAATTTGGGGTTTCTCTTTTTGTCTTTTTTGACAATTTTATTCTTCACAATTTGGGATAATTGTTTTGCAAAAACATTTTTAAAATAATTCAATTCACCCTTCCTCTTAAGTTATATAGGCCATTTGGTTAACGTTTAGTGCATTATTAAAAGAATTTTTAAGACTAGACGACTAAAAATAAAGATATGATAAATTATAGAGAAAATAGGTTATGCATTAGCAGTATAAAATAATTTTACACTGTCATCTATCACAAACTATTATGTATGGTAAGTTTGTTGACTTTTACAATAATTACATTAAAAGTCATACCAACAGTGATTTCTGATTGGTTGACAGTGTAAAACTATTTACATTGACAATACATAACCATTAAACTCTAAATTATAACGGGTTAGGTGATAGACACAAATTTTGTGTAGGACTTCAAAACCTCTAGATAGAACTTTATAGTTTTCAAAATTATCAATTTTTTTAAAATTTTCTTATATATTAAGATTTTTTAATATTAATATTTTCTTTTACATTATGATTTCAAATTTTTAAATCTCAAATTTAATTACTTTAAAAATTTTCTTTTATATTAGAATTTTTTTTGTCAAATCTTAATTACCTATACTCTAAACTCAATTTTTTCAGCACTTTTTGAAAAAAATTTCCTTTTCCCCTTATATCTAAGCTATTTATATTAAAAAAAAATACTTATACATCGTATAAAATATTTAGCAGCTTAAATTAATTCAAAGTATAATTGTGAAATGTATAAAATATTTACAGAATATATACATATAACATTCAATATGTTTAATTATAACAATGCATTGACATATATAAATGAATTTAATTATTGTGCACTAACTGTGTAAAGATTTTTTTTACAGTCATCTAATTATATATTGTTATGTATAATAAGATTATTGACTTTTATAATAATTACTTTAAAAATTATATCTAAAGTGATTTCTAATTAGTTTAAAGTATAAAAACATTTACACATATAGTATATTAAAATTAAATATAAATCTTGATATTAAAATTAATAGTACAATTTTCAATACATTTAAATTAACAGACAAATTCTTATAACAATGTGTTGATTCAATATGCCTCATGACAAAGTATTATTGTTACATTTAACTGTTTGATTCTCATGTTATATACTTACTATCAAGTATTTTGTGTATTGGATGAGTACTTATATAGACACGAAAAATATAAAATTAAATACAAAAATTACAAGTATTTGAAATATTAGTTTTGAAAATCTTAATAGTTAAATTAATTTAAATGATAAAAGATGTTTTTAATACTAATTTGTTAATATTTTATTATTAATTACAAAGTTTGAATATTGATTTAAGAAACTAAAGAAATAAATATTTCGTTTGATTGAATAACTAATTAATGTAATACAAATATTAGTTCATTTTAATTAATGTGAAATAAATATCAATTTATTTTAATTAATGTAAAATAAATATTAATTTATTTTATTATGAAAATTTAGAAGACATATTTCACAAAACGAAAAAATATATAATTAAGTGATCAGAAGAATATAACAGAGATTTGCCCAAGGGAGAATTTTGTTACTCATAGTGGTCCTACCAACTATTTTGTTGGAGCAAAATTGTTTTCATGTAGAGAATATTTATGGTCTTGTACCAAAAAAATAAAAGTTATCCTAAAGCCAAAAAAGAAATAGATCAACTATGTTAAATAAGAATAAGGATAAATATGGATGTAGATAAAAATATAGGTAAATAATAAATAATTGATCGTATTTTGCCATGATTTCTTACCTTTGAAAAACATTATATATAATTAAGCTTAATTTCAATTTATGAAGACGTATTTTCAAGTAATTCACAGTTCATTCTATCTTTATATTATTATTATTGTTGTTGTTAAATATGGATAAGAATAAAGATGGATATAGATATAAAATTGGTAAATAATAAATTGTTGCCCATATTTTGTTTTGATTACTTACCTTTGAAAAACGTTACATATAATAAAACTTAATTTCAATTTATGAAGATGCATTTTTGAAGTAATTCACAATTCATTTTCTTTATGAGTTTAATAGTCATACATTGTTAGTGTAAAAAGTTTTAAACTGTCATCCAATTAGAAATTAGCATTAATATGACTTTTAAAGTATTTATTATAAAAGTCAACAAACTTACAATAAATGGTGGTTTGTGATTGGATGACTGTGTAAAACTACTTTACACTGTCAGTGCATGACCGTTAAACTATTTCTTTATATATATATATATGTGTGTGTGTGTGTAAAACTAACTTATAAATTAGCTGAAACTTATAAACTGATTGAATTGAAATATTGGTGAAATTAGTTAATAAGTTAACTGATTAATGTAAAATAATAATAAAAAAAGGTATAAAAGATTTCAAATAAAAGTAAAAATAAAAATGAAAAAAAAGAAAAGAAGCTAGAAGCTTATATGTTATAAGCTAGTTGAAGTATCTTATGAAAATAAATTAGAAGTTACTAAAATAAGCTTATGTACCACATAAACTTATTTGGATCAAACTAGCTTATAAGCTAGTCAAATCAACTTATAAGTTATTAGAGTAGCTTGCCAAGGACACACATAGAATAATGTTCATGATTTTACATTATTTCTTACTTTAACAAAATCGATTATTCATTCAAGTTCTTTACTTAACACTTAACAGAATCCTTGACTTAGAAGCATTGAATGATTTTAGACCATGGTAGGCTCCATTTTGAGTGCATAATCACGTGGGAAGGTTGATTTGATTTCAGAAGTTATCACAGAACAGTTATATAAGCAAGGGAAAGCATAGACACCTTGCACATCTCTGGAACTTATTTTGCAAAACAAACACATTCACGACAGAAACAATGTCACCATCCATTTCTCATGTGTTATTGTCACTTATTCTTTGCATTCTGCTGCAAGATCCTACCCAAGCAATCAAACAGGCAAGCTCTGCCTCAAATTTCATTTATATTATTCACTAATTTTCTAATTTTTAATATTGAAAATGGCTACGAGTTTCTTGTGACGGTGTATGGCCATGGCTTATTATATTTTTAAAGGTGTTACTTGTCGAAGTGTTCGTTGAAGTTTTAGAATAATTTTCATATTTGAATGTTATTAATCATTCATGTTTTGTTTTGTCAGTCCTATATTGTATACCTAGGATCACATTCTTTTGGTCCAAATCCTTCCTCCGTTGATTTAGAGTCTGTCACGAACTCTCACTATGATTTACTTGGATCTTACGTTGGAAGGTATAGAATTACTTTAAGCCCAAGCCCATGAAATTCTCTGGTGGCAAAAACCAATATAAACTACTAGATTTTTTTTCTTACGTACGCAGCGCCGAGAAGGCCAAAGAGGCAATCTTTTATTCGTATAATAGATATATTGATGGCTTTGCTGCTGTACTTGATGAAGATGAAGCAGCGAAGGTTGCAAGTATGGAATTCAACTTCATGCATTTATCCTATGCATAAGCATAATGTATATATACTATGGATAATTTGACAAATGGTTACTTTAATTTTCTAACTGCTGTTTTTTTATTGGAGCGTGTAGAGCATCCAAATGTAATATCAGTTTTCTTAAACGAAGAACGGAAATTGCACACAACACACTCATGGAATTTCCTTGGGTTAGGGAGAAATGGTGCATTTCCACAGGCGTCAGTATGGCGGAAGACTATGGGTGAAGATATCATTATTGGAAATATAGACACAGGTAATGGAGAATGAAGAATTTCTTTTTGCTGTTTTCATTGCATGTGACCTGCCTTATAACAAGATTTTATTTGAAAATTTTGATATGTGACTGTTTTACACAAGTATTTCTATCGTTTAATACACATTAAGACCATCATGATTTGGGAAATTTTTGTATACAGTGTTTATAGGTACAATTAATAAAACACTTAGGATATATAATAATAATAATAATAATAATGTCTTTGTTGAAATTTATTTTAATATTATCCTTCAGTTTTCGATTAATTATGTTTATAAACATTATATTTACTAAAAAAGTATTCGATTGATTTTGATTTGTTTCATGACCAAACTCAACATGCTTTAATCCGCAAATTTTGAATTGAATTTGTCAATTGGGTTAATTTGGTTCATCTTGAATTGATCTAACATTAACACATCTGGCTATCAGGTTTTGATTCAAACCAATTACAAAAGCAGATTTGTTTGTCATATACGATATTAATAACATGTGACCGAATCAAAGCAATCAACATAATAGTAATGCTGCACTAATTGAAAATTTTGACAAAATTTGGTTAAAATTTGCTTGAATGGTGACTGTTGGATAAGTCAAAATACTGAGTCTGTTATCACAGAAAAAAAAACTCACCATAAAAGATAATGAGTTTGATATTTTCCTACACAAAAATCGTGACAAACATTTGGTTGCTTGATAGTTTCTTAAACAGAAATCAAATTTAGTTGGAAACTGTAATGTCTACATAAATTCTTGTCCCCATACACAGGCTTATTCATTTTGGACCACTGGCTTATTTTTGTTCCCATACACTGGCAAGATCATAATAAAGTAATAGTATACTGTAACAATTGTCCAGGAATGTAGTTTTGAATGAAGCATGTCAAGTCGTCAACCTTAATCATTTATTTTTCCTTGTGCAATATTTTTATTTTCCCCTGCCTGATTATATTTTTTGTCTTCTGATCGATCATACCTTGTATCTAATAAATTGACCATTAAACTACAACAATTTTTTGCTCTTAGTACTTAATATGATAATGAGGCTCTGAATGTTCCTCCATCTATTGCTAGCTTTCTTCTAATCAATTTTCATGCCCCAGTGTCAATCCTCTTCCTATTGATGTTGTGATTTGTGGTAGGTGTTTGGCCTGAATCCAAGAGTTTTAGTGATGAAGGGATGGGACCAGTCCCAAAACGGTGGCGTGGAATTTGTCAAACAAATAACAACGCACAAGATAAATTTCACTGCAACAGGTTCATTCTTTTTACTCTTGCTAATTTCTCCAAACTATCCCATCCCATCTCATACACAAAATATGGTATTATTTAGTCTGACGGACATAATATTTGAATATTCTTTTTGGTAATTACTCTTTCCGTGTTAATATAAGTTCTATTAGTATTAACTTCAGTTATAAACAGAAGTTTGGGTGGGCATTATGTGGCAAGGAATTAACTTGGGTCAATTGCATCGTTGAGGAAATTCATTGAGTTTTAACTATCTTTGATATTTGAATTAATTTGACTTTCTTACTATATGTAGGAAGCTTATTGGAGCAAGATATTTTTACAAAGGTTATGAGGCAAATGTTGGTGGAAGACTGAATGGCTCGATGTTTAGTGCACGTGACGATGAAGGTCATGGTTCACATACTTTGTCAACAGCTGGTGGTAACTTTGTTCGTGGAGCTAGTGTATTTGGCTTTGGCAATGGAACAGCAAGCGGTGGATCACCAAAGCTCGAGTTGCAGCCTATAAAGTGTGCTGGCCAGAATCTAGCTTGTACGGTGGTGGATGTTTTGATGCAGACATTTTGGCTGCTTTTGAGGCTGCCATAAGTGACGGCGTTGATGTGCTTTCCATCTCTTTGGGTTCAGATACACCACCGGAATATTTTCAAAGCTCTACGTCCGTAGGGTCCTTCCATGCAGTTGCCAATGGCATAATAGTAGTGGGTTCTGCAGGAAATGAAGGACCTTTTCCTGCAACTATATCCAACAATGAACCATGGATGCTCACAGTTGCTGCAAGCACAATTGATAGAGACTTCGCTAGTTATGTTACACTTGGTGACAAGAAAATCCTCAAGGTATATTGTTTATACGACCTTGACTTTCTTGTTATATGAAAACATGTCACTTTAAGGCCTGTTTACGTTAAGAAAACGTTTTCTATTTTTTATTTTTTGTTTTGACTTTTAATTATAAAACTGCCACCCACCTTTTTTTTAATATTTTTTTTGTTTTTAAATATTTGTACATGAAATCGTTAAGACAACCCCTTTTTGTTGTTTTCTTTGTTTCTTATACAAACATTTGAAAATAGGAAACTAATTTGAAAATTGGAAAAAAAGTGGTAATTTTGTAATGGTTTAATTGCCTTTTTCTTTTGGTCCTTATAGTTAGAAATAATTCGTGTTAGTCTCTATATATGCATTTTTGATATCTATTTGGTTTCTGCTGCCGTCAAGTGTGTTTTAATTCTTTGAAATAAAACCTTCATAAAATAAAAATTAGTAGTGTAAAACTATCACAAATTGACATTTTCTAGCTTTTTTATTCAATTTATGACGGTTTAGAACGACAATGACCAAACCGATATCGAAAGTATATGTATAAAGACTAAAACAAATTATTTCTAATTATAGGAACCAAAAAGAAAAATTTGTGCAATTATAGAAACCAAGAAGGTAATTAAATCTTTGGAATTAAAAGTTAAAACAAGAAATGTTTTGTCAAAGTAAACATCCCTTAGTTTTTTTTTTTTTTTTTTTGGTTTTCCTTACTGAAATTTGCTGAAGTTTCAAAGCCAACATTTCCACTATCGAGTACAAGCAAAAATCTTTATCAGGATCCTGAAGAGGGTCATGACTCATGTGACATCTAACATACCATCCTCTTCATTCTGTTATTGTTAGGGAGCTAGCCTTTCAGAGTATGACTTACCATCTAATAAGATGTACCCATTGATCAGTGCTGTTGACGCCAAAGTTAATGATGAATATGCTATGTTAGCGTAAGAATACTCATACCAACTTGACCTCCTAAATTAACTTTATCTTGGGGATGTTCTCTCTTGTAATCTAGTCCATTCTTGCAGCCCTTTTTGCGTGCATCAAAGTCTTGATCCTAAGAAGGTGAAGGGGAAAATATTGGTCTGTCTTAGCGGTGGTAATAGTAATATTAAGGAGGGTGTGGAAGCTGCTAGTTTAGGCGCTGTTGGAGTGATTTTGGCTAATGACAAGGACACAGGGAATGAAATTTCTCCCGACCCCCATGTGCTTCCTGCTTCAAATGTTGACCCTGCGAGTGGCAGTTACATTTATAGTTACATCAACCGCACCAAGTAACTTCCCTACTGATGCTTCAGGCTTGTTAAATTTTTGCCAGTTTTGATTTCATGGTTGGGGCTTTTTATAACATGTTATATTATCAGGTCTCCTGTGGCTTACATTTCTAGAGTGAAAACAGAATTGGATGTAAAGCCAGCTCCATTTGTGGCCTCATTTTCATCAAGGGGCCCCAATCCCCTTGAGCCAGCAATCCTCAAGGTTCAATGTTTGCTTTGATGATCCCCGCTCACCCTTTAGTACTTAAATCTGAAGTGATCGCTCAATTGTAATTTCTGTCTTCTGTTTTCTATTTTCTGTTTTAGCCTGACGTCACCGCACCAGGAGTCAACATCATTGCTGCTTATAGTGAAGCCCTATCTCCCACAGGTCTAGATTCTGACAAACGAAGAACTCCTTACATTACATTGTCCGGCACTTCAATGTCATGTCCTCATGTTTCTGGCCTTGCTGGGCTGCTCAAAGCCCTTCATCCTGATTGGAGCCCAGCTGCTATTAAGTCAGCAATCATTACCTCAGGTAAAGTGGATGGCTTACTTACACTTTACACACATATACTATTTGGCATTCAATTTTTTACACACTCTAATTATAAAACTTCATGCATTTTGCAGCAAATACAGTAGATAACACTGGTAGGCCTATCCTGAATTCATCATTATTGTACGAGGCAACTCCATTTGACTATGGTGGAGGGCACATTCGACCCAATCGTGCTGCAGACCCTGGACTTGTATATGACCTGAATATTATTGATTATTTGAACTTTTTATGTGGTCGTGGCTACAGTAGTTCCCAGCTTAAGTTGTTCTACGGCAAGCCTTACACTTGTCCAAAGTCGTTCAATCTAGCAGATTTCAATTATCCAGCAATCACAATTCCGCGATTTGACCCTACACATTCTCTGAATGTTACTCGAACTGTTACCAATGTTGGGTCCCCAAGCACGTATAGAGTGCGCATCAAGGCACCACCACAAGTTCTAGTTACGGTTGAGCCTAAGAAGTTGAGATTCAAGAAAAAGGGTGAAAAAAGGGAGTTCAGAGTTACATTGACCTTGAAGCCGCAAACTAACAACACCACTGATTTCGTCTTCGGGTGGTTGACATGGACTGATCACAAGCACCGTGTCAGGAGTCCTATTGCAGTTAACATTCAACATTAAGTGAGGTATCGGTTGATGTTGCATTGTCCCACGACTACTTGCCCCTTGGAGCGGTGTCTATCCTTTTTAGTCTTTGTAATAAAGGTTTATTTTATTGAACTGTAAATGTTCTCTGAAAATTTAGAAGAGAATATATCAATATTGATGTTCCTCTAGTTTTTTACCATATATGTTTCATAATGTTGCTTATGAATTGTTTCAAATCAATTTTACTAAAATTTAAAAGGAAAATTATCAAGAGTAAATTATACTGACATTCCCTGAGATTTTTTCATATTGCACATAACCCTTCCTGTTTTTTTAACATTTATAACAACTTTTCTTATAAGGGTATACGATGTAATATTTTTTAAATAATTAAGAGAGGTTAGTGTAATGTATAAAAAATATCAGTATAATATTTTTCAAACAATTAAAAGAGTTGGTATAGAAATAGAAAAAAGAGAGGTATTGTGTACAATCTAAAAATATTTTGGGAAGTGTCAATATAATTTACTTAATTATCAATGAACACTCTAACCCTATTTAATACATGGAAAGAGAAAAAGAAAGAACAAAGAGAAATAACATATGTATTATAGGGGATATAATATAATAAGAAGAGAAAGATAAAAGAGAAATAAAAGATGTTGATGAAGTGTATAATATATGGTGTCCACATGTCATCACTCAATTTAAAACAATAAGAGGTAAAACAATAAAAGATAAATTACTCATGATTATTTCAATTAAAACTTAAATTGTATTGTAAAATAGACAGTAGAAGATTATACTTTGTGTGTGTGTGTGTGATTATATTGATTTTTGTGAATAGACGGTCAATTTTCTCATAGAGATTAATATGATTAGTAATTCATCATGATTAATCCATAAAAATGTTTTTAGGTGAATATAATATTTAATGTCACTTCTGACACTCAAAAATTACCATTTTACCCTTCAAATGTCTTATAATGTCTAATAGGATAGTTCTACATACTAATTCTAATTAGAAAGTAAGATTTTACTAATTTAGTAAGTACCTTTCTTACACTTCCTAGTCAAAAAGCAACCTATGCCATTTTGATGCTAAAAATTCAAAAATTGACATGGGAATCCTTCCCATGATTATTTGTCCACTTAGGTAAAATTTTATTTTATTCAATTAAAGGTCCATTAATTCATTTAAATTAAATCCTAAAGCATATTTACTAGCGTATCCACTTGAAATCCTATAAACCACCTTGCAAGTCTCTTTTCTGTCACTAAAACTTCATCAAATTTTTTCTCCTTGTTCTCTCTAGAGTGGGCCAAACACTCCCTCCCCTCCCAAGCTTAATTTTCTTTCATTTTTTTCTCCATTAGAGAGCTTGAATCCTAAGATACCTGCCATTCTCAAGTGCTTCTACACTCAAAGCTCCCATCATCTTCACATTTCCTACTCAAGGCGAATGTTTTCTTCTCTTTTCTTCAATGTGGTTCAAAACTCCCCTCTCCTTATCTCTCAACTTTTGTTTCAAGAGCTTGACTTTGGGTTATAAAATAATAGATTTTGTATTGGTTAGAAGATTGTTGGATTTCTTGAAGATTTTGAAGAAAAATTTACATTTTCCTTATATTTCTTGGTAAAGGGAGTTGAAGCACAAGTCCATGGAAGATTTTATGGACTTGTGTGTGTTGTTTGATTATGTTGCTTGATGAACCCTTTTTCAAAAGGTTATGCCTTATACGTTGTTCTTGTTGAAGAGTGTTGTGTGTATAAAGTTCATGTATTGGTGATTTTGATTCTCTAATATGTGTATATGCCACTTTATGGCATGTTTTTTTATTGTTATAGTAGAAACACATCGTGCCTGCATGACTACATTTCTATTGCACTAACGCGTTATTGTACTAAATTTGATATACAATTTTTCTTATTATTTATTGACGTGTATATTAATTTTAGTTTTTTTTTTTGAATACATGTTTATCTTTATAGATTTTTTTTACTTCTTATGCCTTCACTGTTTATGGTAATGTAGTAATTTAACTTAATAGCTTATTTTTTGTGCATTGTAGGAGTCGTACTCTAATAATATAAATAACTTTTAGTATTATATATATAAACATAAAAAATGTTAGAAATGTTACATTGTACATAAGTGTAAACATACATAAAAGTAAAAAAAAAAATATTAGTTATCTACAATTATCATTGCTTTGTAATCGTAAATTGTGAAGAAGCTGAAAATTGTCTTGAAATGCAATCACTGAAATGTATAGGTATAATTTGCAATATCGATACTTGCATGTCAGCATTTTTTTTTTTGGGTAAGACCCTAAGTTTGATATATTATAACTTATTTTATTATACATTAACGTGCATATTTTTTTTGGTTTATTCATTTATTTTTTGCTTAAAGCATGTTTATGTGTACGCTTTTTTAGTTGTGTTATTTTTAATTTAATAATTTTTTTCTAAATACATCTCTATCTATATGCATTTTTTATTTTTGTGTCTCTATTATTTACGATAATTTAATAAAAAAAAATTGTGCATTGCATTTTTTATATGGATGAAATATTGAGTGAGAAGACTTTTGATAAAAAAAAAAAGAATAAAATAAAATAGTATCTATCTTGGGCAAATCGTTATGAGAATAAATAATTCTAAATTTTCTCCTATCGGTTATTGTTTGATAAATACTAAATAGGAAGTTGTAGGGCAATGGAAAATGACGAATTAACCTCTTTCTCTTCTATTTTGTAATGTTTTTTCAAAATTATGGACAGTATTATATTGAAGTCATTATTTCAACTTTATCAAAACATACAAAAATTAATTTTGTTTTCCCTCTTTTTTGGAACCCTTTCGATTTTGTTTTATTCTAATATAATTTAGTATTATATTAAAATCATTATTGTACTGTACCAAAGAAAAAAAGAACTGTACCAAAAAAATCATTATTGCAATTTAATCTAAATATATATGTGAATATTCTAATTAATTTATACTGTTGATAAAGATTAGAGACATGTAAAAGGTGACACGCTTAAGCATCAGCTTGTTCCGTTATGTTTTATAAATTTCAACTCTAACAATATAAATTATATACACATTTATAATATTATGTTGTACATGAGTATAAATTAATATACATAATTACCCAAAATAAATTAAATTAAAATTAAATACATAATTTATTTATAATTATTATTGCTTAATCATCTCCAAACTTGTCTTAATTGAAAGACCAAATGGTAATTATATTTCATGAAAAAATTGAGTTTGTCATTGTTTTTTAAAACTTTTTACGCAAAAAAAATATTTTAGATGAAGAATTACTTTTTTTAAAAATATAAAATTATAACTAAATATACATTCATATAGAAAATTACTGTGATTACACAAACTTTAAAGACAATTTTATATTTTTGAGAGACTAATTTGATAAAAGAAATAAATAATATAAATATACTTTAATTTTGAACATACCAATATAGTAAAAAAAGTTATTTGAAATATTAACATGCAACAGTTAATTTTTGAATGAAATAGTGGGTTTACTTAATCTTTTTCAAGTATATTCAGGAACCAACACTTAATATTTCAATGAATATTTTATATCTATTGGGTAGACAATCTCATTTTGCTTGTTCAGTTATGCAATTATGCATATGTTGTTCGATGGCTTAACGCGCAAAACATGTAGCATAATTGAACTGTTCTTACCAAAACTCTTTCCCAAGACTTTACAGAATTTTAGGATCATAGATGGCAAAGATAGGGAGGAAGAGATGAAAGAGCATAAGAAAGTAGGTTTCCCCCCTCCCCCTTCTTTCTTTGTTCCTATAACCTAGAACATTTAAGAGGAAAAATCACTTTAAACATCCTTCAGAAGGACTCAAAATTATTCCCTACAATCATCAACTATTGATTAAGCCATTTCTTCATAATTTGATGTTCTGGATCCAAGTACGGATCCAAAAATCGATTTCAATATAATTTAGTACAGCTAATAGATATGCACAATTTTAAAAAGTAGCTTGAAAAAAAATTAACTAAAGTAGCTTGAAAAAAAACTATATATCTTAGTCTCCCTTTCCGGCTTTCCCTCTCACTTGACAGTAAAATGGAGCTTTTAATTTAACAAAGAATTTTTAATCTAAAATTGTGAAACAACTAATTTTGAGTTTTCACTATAAAAAAAAAGTTAGATGAAATGTGACCTATGATTTAAATGTATCCTCCGTAAGTTTTACCTTTTTAATTTATGAGTTTAATAGTTATGCACTATCAGTATAAAAGGTTTTATACTATTGTTGCAACCAGAGTCACGACGAGACGGCAAAAAAGATGTTAAAAATAGAGGAGTCGCCACCATAGTTTATTAAAGGAAAACATGGAGAAAACCTAAAAAATGATCTTGAACCAAAGATTGGATTCAGGAGTCAATTACGTGTAGAGAAGGTATTAGCACCCTACGACGTCCGTTATAAAACGGTTACCTTTTAACTTGATGTATGAAAATGTTAGTTGTCTTATCCTCTTACTTATAAAATTATTAATCTTATTTTTTATACATTTTTACTTAAAATTTATTATATATATTTTTTTTAAAAAGGAGATTAATATTATTACTATTTTATTTTATTGTTTTTGAGATCGAGAGGAGTGGGCTCCTGCTCCTACATATCCTCCGGTGCAATGAGAAAATCAGACTCACGTAGTTCTTTGGTAGAAAAATATTTTGTTGGTTGATGTTCTTTATTTTAGTTTTTAATATTATTTAAAAGGCTTACTCAATAACCAAATAGGAAGTGCATCCAAAATAGTTATCGTTTCACCTTTTAAGATTTTCATAATAGTCAAATAGGAAGTGCATCCAAAATGACCATCATTAAAACCTTTATTTTATGCTTTTATTAAAGGATTTGTATTATACACATTATATTTAAAAAAAATAACCAAATAAGAAGTGCACCTAAAATGGCCATTATTAAGTTTAATTATTTTTATTATTTAAAGAAAACTTATTAGTTAATAACTTATTAATTAATTTCACATTAAAAACAATATTCAAGAGAGGAAACGGAAGCTTTTATTACAATAGTAGCAAACAAATAAAAAAAGAAATATCACTTTTCCAACAAATAAATATTTCAATTATTAACGTTTTACAAAAAACCAAAAGAAAAAAAAAAGAGGCCAAAAACCTTGATTGTAATTATGTTAGAAATATTTAATTATGTCTTCTTTTTGTATTTTCCTTTTAATCGAAAAACAAATGGACCAAAAAAAAAAACGAGGAGAAGAAATCACGTAGGTCAAGCATTTTACTGAAAAGGGAAGGTTCCTCTTCCTTATTTATTAAAAAAAAAAAAAACAGATGCATGGTGAGGGCCAAGCCCATTATCCGAGCGTAGCCCCAACAAGCAAAGCTAAGGGATGAATTTCCTCAATGTCACTTTACTGCCCTAAAGGAAAGAATTTCAAAGCCAGCAGCCTGAACCCAAAACGTAAGCTCTTCTTCGTAGCCTCCTCTATACGGTGTTCTCCTTTTCTTCTCTTCTCCTTCCTTCAATTCAGTAGAGTAAAAGTCTCATTTCTTTTCTTTACTCCACCCACATTTCAGTAGCTCCCTCCTTTCTCTCTTCAATTTGGTAGCCTTTTCGTCTTTCCTCCTCAGTTTTTTTTAATCTAGCCTCACCATCTTTCCTCCTTTCCCCACAGTGTAGCCCCGTATCCCTATTTATAAACCAAAATCCAATACAATTCCTAACAGTTTTTCCCCAACCCTTCATTTTCCTTTTCTTTATTTATGACCCCATCACCAAAACAAGCTTTGTAACTGTTTCCCCTCTTGATCCTTCTTCCATTTTCTCTCTTTTATTTTCAAATTAAAAACCAGCATACTTTTCATTTATTTTTTGTTTATTTATTTATTTCAGATTTTGGGTCTTTTCTTTCTGTGGGCTTAAAAGCACACCTAGCCTAATAAGCACAAAAGGAAGAATTTATTAAAAAACCCCCCTTTTATTATTTAATTAATTTTTATCTAATATTATGTGAATTACCCGGATAAAATTGGGTGTTCACAACTGTCAATCAATCAAAAATTAGTGTTGGAATGACTTTTAAGATAACTATTGTAAAAGTCAACCAACTTACTATATATGGTAGTTTGAAATTAAATAACAGTGTAAAATTATTTTATATTGTCACTGCATAACTTATTTTTTCGTAATTTATTTAAATAACTTTAATTTCAAATACCGCAGCACTCAAAAATGAGATATGCTTAAATTTCTTAAGTGTTGCTTGTATTATTTTCTAACCAAAATTAGAATTTCACATCAGTATAGATAATTCTTTAATGCAAAGTTTTATTACGTGAATTATTGAAGTAAAACTCAAATTCTGATTGAGGAATAATACAAAAAACTCCTATTGAACTATATCTAAGTTTTGTTCTTAAATTAATTGTTTATATATGACAAAATTTTAAATATTATAAAAATACATTAATATGCATTTTAATTTAATTATTTTAAAATATGTGTTATGAAAATATAATAATTAAAATAATAAATTTTAAACATATAATTAAATTTTAAGAAATTCATAATAATTTATTTAAATAATAATTAAGGACAAAAATTAAGAAATAAAATATATTATATTAATATACACTTGAAAATTTTCATTTTAAAATATGTTTTAGAAATTAATATTTTAAATATTAATAAATTTAATTTATATTTTAATATATATAATTTGTAATAATTACTTTTTGTTTAATAATAATTTTTATATATATATATATATATATATATATATTCGTATAAAAGACATATAATAAGCATTTATTAAATTTAATAAATATATTGTATTAATATATTTAATAAATATAATTGTTAGTAATATTATTAAAGTTAATAAAAATGATATTTAATAATATTATTAAAGTTACTTATGTATTACATTTAATAAAAATAATAACTTATATTATATAAGAAAAATATGTATATTTACATATCTATATAAATACTACATTAGTAGTATATTAAAAAGTGTATTGATAATTAATTAATTTAAGTCTACTTGTGTGTGTGTGTGTGTGTGTGTATAATACCACTATGTTGTACCATTTTATTTGAGTGTGAAAAAATATAATTTAAGTACGGAAAATATGTGAAGAAATAAAGTTTTTATATATTTATAGTTTATTATAAACCATTCATCATAAATAATATTTTTAAGATAATATGTGTATTTTTTAATAAGTTAACAATATTAATTGTCTACTTTTTTTTAATAAGTTTATGATAAAAAATCAAATATTATAATTTAGTGTACACCAAACAAATATTGTAATTCATTGAATTAGTTTCTCAGACACTTTATTATAGACTACATTTTTAATGTAGTTTACACATTCCTAATTTTCCTTAATAATATGAATGCTTAAATATGTTTTAAGTCCCTATAAATATGGCTTTGTCTGATTTTAGTCCTTACAAAAAAATTTGTTATTTTTAGATCTTTGACATTTTCTTAGTGTTTTTTTTTAGTTCTTATCATTAACTATAGTTAATGTAGTGCTGATATGACTAACAAAATAAAGAATATTAAATAAGATAATGAATAATAAGTTAAATTAAGATAATTAGATTATTTTTAGGTTTGTAATTCAATTAAGTAATGTATTTATTATTTTATATAAATAAGGTAATTACATATAATTTAATTTTATAATTTATTTTTAATTTTTAATATATTATAAATAGTGATTTATATTGCTTTTAATATTGTTTTTACTTTTTATTTCACTAATTTATTTTGAGAAAATAGGCTATGCATTCAAATTGTAAAGCAATTTTACACTGTTATCCAATCACAAATCATGTTATATGGTAAGTTTGTTGACCTTTATAATAATTACCTTAAAAGTCATACCAATGATGATTTGTGATTAGTTGACAGTGTAAAAGTTTTTACACTAACAGTGTATAGCCATTAAACTCATACGTTTTTAACATTGTAATTTTTTCGAAAATAACTATAATTTGCTTAGATATATATAGTTTACTTTTAATATATTACTTTGACATTATTTTTACATTATAGTTAATTAATTTTGACTGATTGTAATATAATTTATTTTTTTAATATATCAAAAGCAATGATTTTGTCTCTAAGGATAAAAGTAATATATTAAAAATAATTATAAACATCTAAGTAAATTATAATTTTTTTTTAAAAAATACAATGTTAAAAGTAAATTAGTGAATTGAAAAATAAGAGCAATATTAAAAGCAATAAAAATTATTATTTATAATATATTAAAAATTATAAATAAATTATAAAAGTAAATTATATATAATTGCCTTATTTATATAAAATAATAAATACATTACTTAATTGAATTGCACACTTAAAAATAATCTAATTATCTTAATTTAAAATATTATTCATTACCTTAATTATCTTAATTAATATTATTTATTTTGTTAGCTATATCAACATTAAATTAACCTGAGTTAATGTTAAGGACTAGAAAATAACACTAAGAAAATGTTAGAGATTTAAAACTAACAAAAAAATTTGCAAGAACTAAAACCAGATAGAGTCATATTCGCAGAGACTTAAAACATATTTAAGCCTAATATGAACTGTAACTCTTTTGGTTATGCAACTATCAATAACACAAATATGATTAATTAATAATTACATAACAAAATAGACGTAATGTTAATAATTATTTTTTCCAATTTCATTTAAGTTTTAGTACTATATTGTAAATCTTCTAGTTATTTCAAAAATTAATTATTGGTGTTAACATTATTGTCATTTATAAAAAGAGTGATCATTGTTCTTTTTCTCTAATATTTTTCATTTTACATTAGTTGTTTATAATTTAGATATATAGTTTGAGTAAATTACTCATTGAGTTAAATAAATAATAGCTTGATATTTTTATCTATTTTAAAATATTTTCTCCTTCTTATAATATTAGTATTATTTTTTGCCAACTTGTATAAATCATTTGTTAAACTCACATTCAAATAATTTACTTTAACTACAGTGGGTTCGATAGTTCTCAATTTGTTAATATTTATGTATTATTTTGGCTAGACATCTATAGCTAATAATGTCTTTTAATGACCTATTAAAGACATTAAGTCCATTTTATTTTTAATTAAGCAACTTTAAACTTAAAATTAAAAAAATTGTTTTAACAAAAAGTCTTTTTAAAAACAATTGATTTTTAAAAAAATAAAATAAAATAAATATATGTTTATTTGATCTAGAGATGACAAACTGGGTTGGGCTAGCCGAGTCTAGAACATGCCCAATAAAATATAAAGATTGGGCTATAAATTTTGAGCTCGAATTGAATACGAGCCTTTTTAACCTGATTTGATGAAGCTCATGTCACAATTGGGCTTGGGTTAGCCCGGTTACATTCGGGCTACCGGCTCCTTTTTAAATTTTGTTGAGACAGAATGAGATTATGAAAAGTTTAGGAGACTAAAAATTGTTAGTAATTCATTGTCTCAAACTTTCATTTGTTTGACATAAACTTTATATTTGATTTTGGCAAATGCTACTTACAGAGACATAGTAAATGATTCCAAATTGTATTTTGTTTTCTTAGAGTTACATATATTTAAGATGTTAGAAGACCTTTGAAACTTTTTTTTTTTGACAACTTTGAAACTTTAATTTGTTTTATATATGATTTTGACATAGGCTACTTACATAGTTATAATACATGTTTTTAAATTGCATTTTGTATTTCTTAAGCTACATATATTTACAATGGTATGAGACCATTGCAATGTTTTTGGTATGAAACCACATGTATCATCCATGAGAAATATTCTATTCAAGCAGAGTAGGACCACTCCAGGCGACAAAGTTTTTTCCCTGAATATTTAGCGCAACTGTTTACTCAAGGTTCAAACTCAAGATCATCGGTTAAGCTAGAGCATTCTCGTGCTAGTTGATTTGCAATGTTTATAAACTCATATGCATAAACCATTAAATATATAAATACTCTTGTTGTAATCTTTATAAAATGATAAAATAGATTATCTTATAATATATAAGCGCTTCTTGTATTAAAAACAACTACAGTGATTGTCATAGTATCACTTTTTAATCATTTTCTAAATGTAATAATAGAATAAAATAATAATAATTATCTATCATTTATTACATTAAAATAAATATGTTAATAATTATCAAGATATTTTTCAGTTTTTGAATCTTGGGGGAAAGTAAAAACATCAACCAAAAAAGAACAAAGATAAAAAAAACATCGGGCCAACTTGAAAATCCCACAACCTGCATGAGGTCGAACTTGACCATCAAATTAGAAAAAAAAAATTGAACCTTTTTGGTTCAACTCGTTATAATTTGTAGCCCGCACTAAGTTGACCCACAATGAGCTGGGTAGCTCATTTTGCTACCTCTAATTTAAGCATGTGTTTTCTTTAAAAATATTTAATATTATTTAGGACATATTATTAGTCATTCTACTTATTCAAAGTAGTAATGATTCAATGCACATAATTGTAAATAAAAATAAGTAAGAGACAATACAAGTAAAGTAACAAGGCGCACATATCTTAATTAAATAGAAAAAAATGTGCTTCAGAACTACTTTTTAAATTTAATTTAATATTTTTTCTTCTCAAATGAAAAATAAATTTTTAATAAAATTTCATTTAAATTTTTTATTATATTTTTCAATAATACATGTAAGATTTGTTTATTAAAATTTTCAATCTCAGATTGTTTTATTTACTTTATATAAAATAATGTGACTTAATTTTATCCGATATGTAATATATTCTATGAATTACATAACATCCATAGTTTTAATAATTTTTTTAATTATTTGTAGTAACTAAAATTTGAGTTACTATATTATATTCATAAAATAAAAAATACAATAAAAAAATGATTGGATTAAATTAATTGTTAACATATAAAAAAATTTAAATAATTTCAAAATTATATAATATTCTTTTTAATTTGATTAATTTAATATATAGTTTATGAATAATAATAATTAAAAAAATGGCTAAATTTCAAATAATTCATAATAATTTATTTAAAATAATAATTAATAATAATAATTTAGAAATGAATTATTATATATACATATTTATCAATTTATATATATATTATATTAATATAATTTTATGATTTTCTATTTTTAAATATTTTTATAAAATATTTTTTAAAACAATAATAAAATAATAATTTTTAATGTATATTTTAATATATATGTATATTTAGGTATTAATTTTTACTTAATAATTTTTAATAAATTCATATTAAATTTTATATATTACTTTGATAAATATATTATATTATAAATTATAATATTCAATAATACTATTGATATTAATAGTACATTATATTTAATAATACAATAATACACACACACATATAAATAGATAGATAGACACACACAAAGAGAGAGAGAGAAATAAGATTATTAACTTTTGTGTAATTACTTTAAAAAATATATTTAAAGTAATTTATAATTAGTTAACAATATAATATTTACACTAACAGTGTGTTATATAATATATATATATATATATATATATATATATATAGAGAGAGAGAGAGAGAGAGAGAGAGAGAGAGAGAGGATTTGCTAATGTTGTAGTTATATCTTGTTACACCGTAGGTGTATTTAAGATACATTGTAGTTTTATATGTTGGTGAGAAGATACATTGTAGTTATAGCTTGCTAACGTATTTCAATCGAAAAAAAGTGTGTGTACGTTAGCAAACCCCACAAGCATTTGCTAACATACACATACTTATTTTTTTAGTTGGAGTATGTTAGCAAGTTACACCATGAGTGTATTTTAAGATAAATTGTAGTTATAACTTACTAACGTACTCCAACTAAAAAATAAGTATGTGTACGTTAATAAATTCCTGTAAATAAATAGATAGATAGATATAGAGAGAGAGAAAAAAGATTATTAACTTTTACGATAATTAATTTAAAAAATATATTTAAAGTAATTTAAAATTAGTCAACAATATAATATTTACACCAACGGTGTATTAAAAATAATAGTACAATAATATTCAATATCCCAATACATTTAAGTTAACGGACAAATTTTTATAACTATGTGTTGATTCAATGTGCCTCGTGACAAAGTATTATTGATACATTTAACTGTTGGATTCCCATTTTATTTACTTACTATCAAGTATTTTGTGTATTAGATGAGTGCTTATAAATACATGAAAAGTATAAAAAATAATAAAAATTAAATACAAAATAAAAGTTAAATCCAAAAATTACAATTATTTGAAATATTTAGTTTTGAAAACCTTAAAAGTTAAATTAATTTAAATGATAAAAGATGTTTTTAATATTAATTTGTAAATATTCTATTATTAATTACAAAATTTGAGTATGATTTAAGAAACTGAAAATTAAAATTTCGTTAGATTGTATACTAATTAACGTAAAATAAATATTAATTTATTTTAATATGAAAATTTAGCAGACCTATTTCACAAAATGGGAAAAATATATAATTAGATTATCAGAAGAAAATAAACAAAGATTTGTTGGAGGAAGAGTTTTATCATTCACAATAGTCCTATCGCTACCCAACTCGAATAGGATTATTTTTCATAAAAGATACATGTGATCTTGTATCAAAAAACCAAAGATTCTCTTATGGCTAAAAATTAAAATTTAAATATATTAAATAAGGATAAATATGGATGTAGATAAAAAATATAGGTAAATAATAAATTATTGATCATATTTTGCCATGAATTCTTGCCTGTGAAAAACATTACATGTAATAAAACTTAATTTCAACATATGAAGACGTATTGTGGAGTAACTCCCAATTCATTCTATCTTTATATATTACTAGATTCTATCTTTATATATTATTAGAGGAAAAGAGGTATTCTGGGCCCCTTTGTAAAATAATAAAAATAAAATTAAAGAGAGATGATGGATAATAAATAGAAAATGAGAGTGTATAGTTATTTTGAAATTGAATTTTATATGTAATTATCAAGGTTAATTGTTTTTTATATACAATTAAAACATAATAGTGGTGGAGTTTATAATGTTAATTAAGGAACAAAATAGTTAAAAAAATATAGAGACAAAAAGTGGGTATTGTCATTATTATTATTATTATTATTATTATTATTATTATTATTATAAGGATAAAGATGAATATAGATATAGATATAAAATTGGTAAATAATAAATGAAAAAATAAGTTATTTACTGACAGTGTAAAATAGTTTTACACTGTCATCCAGTTACAAACTATCATTTGTGGTATGTTTATTGATTTTTACAGTAACTACCCTAAAAGTCATACCAATGATAATTTCTCATTAGTTGACAATGTAAAATATTTTATACTGACAATGCATAGTTATTAAACTCATAATAAATTATTGCTTATATTTTGTATTGATTTCTTCCCTTTGAAAAACATTATACATATAATAAAACTTAGAATAAATTACACTAACACATTTTGAAATTTTTTGAGATTGTACATAACTTTTCTTTTTTTTAACATTTACAATAACCCCTTTTATAGAGGTACACAATGTAATGTTTTTCAAACAATCATAGAAGTTAATGTAATGTATAAGGAGTGTCAGTATAATATTTATCAAACAATTAAGGAGGGTTAGTATAGGATAAAAAATGAGGGGAATTAGGCAAAATTTAATGAAACCTAATGAAAAATCAGTATAATTTACTCTAAAACTTAATTTCAATTTATGCAGACGTATTTTTGAAGTAATTCACAATTCATTCACACATTCATTCTTTATTTATTTATTTATTTATTTATTTATTTATTATTATTATTATTATTATTATTATTTAGATATAGAATAATGTCCATAATTTTACATGATTTCTTACCATAACAAAATCAATTATTCATTCAATTTATTTATTAATTAACAGATTCCTTGCCTTAGAAAGCATTGAATGATTTTAGACCATAGCTGGCTCCATTTTGAATGCATAATCACGCGAGGAGGTTGATTTGATTTCAGAAGTTGTCACAGAACAGTTATATAAGCAAGGGAAAGCATAGACACTTTGCACATCTCTAAAATTTATTGTGCAAAATAAACACATTCATGAGAGAAACAATGTCACCATCCATTTCTCATGTGTTATTGTCACTTGTTATTTGCGTTCTGCTGCAAGATCCTACCCAAGCAATCAAACAGGCAAGCTCTGCCTCAAACTTCATTTATATTATTCACTAATTTTCTAATTTTTAATATTGAAAATGGCTACGAGTTTCTTGTGACGGTGCATAGCTTATTATATTTTTAAAAGCGTTACTCGTCATAGTGTTTGTTGAAGTTTTAGAATAATTTTCATATTTGAATGTTATTAATCATTCATGTTTTGTTTTTCAGTCCTATATTGTATACTTAGGATCACATTCTTTTGGTCCAAATCCTTCATCCGTTGATGTTGAATCTGTCACGAACTCTCACATTGATTTACTTGGATCATACGTTGGAAGGTACAGAAATAATTTAGCCCCAAGTCCATGAAATTCTCTGGTGGCAAAAACAATACAAACTGATCATATGTTTTTTTTCTTACGCAGCACCGAGAAGGCCAAAGAAGCAATCTTTTATTCTTATAATAGATATATTAACGGCTTTGCTGCAGTACTTGATGAAGATGAAGCAGCGAAGGTTGCAAGTATGGAATTCAACTTCATGCATTTATCCTATGCATAAGCATAATGTATATATACTGTGGATAATTTGACAAATGGTTACTTTAATTTTCTAACTGCTGTTTTTTTATTGGTGCATGTAGAGCATCCGAATGTAGTATCTGTTTTCTTAAACAAAGAACGGAAATTGCACACAACACACTCATGGAATTTCCTTGGGTTAGAGAGAAGTAATGGTGTAGTTCCACATGCCTCAGTATGGCGGAAGACTAAGGGTGAAGATATCATTATTGGAAATATAGATACAGGTAATGGAGAATGAAGAATTTCTTTTTGTTGTTGCGTGTGCCTTATAAGATTTTATTTGAAAATTTTGATATGTTATTGTTTTACACAAGTATTTCTACTGTTTAATACCGGTTAAGACCATCATGATTTGGGAAATTTTTGTATACAGTGTTTATAGGTACAATTAATAAAACACTTAGGATATATAATAAAAAAAAAATAATAATCATATAATAAAGTCTTTGTTGAAATTTATTTTAATTTTATATATCCTTCTGCTTTCGATTAATTATGTCTATAAACATTATATTTACTAAAATAATACTCAGTTGATTTTGATTTGTTTCATGACCAAACACAACAACATGCTTTAATCCGCAAATTTTGAATTGAATTTGTTAGTTGGGTTAATTTGGTTCGTCCAGAATTGATCTAACATTAACACATCCGGCTATCAGATTTTGATTCCAACAAATTACTAAAGTAGGTTTGTTTGTCATATACGATATTAACAACATGTGGCCGAATAAAAGCAATCAACATAGCAGTAATGTTGCACTAATTGAAAATTTTGACAAAATTTGGTTAAAATTTGCTTGAATGGTGACTGTTTGATAAGTCAAATTGTCAAAATACTGAGTTTGTTATCAGAGGGAAAAAAAATCACCAAAAAAGTTAAATGAGTTTGATATTTTCCCACATAAAAATCGTGACAAACATTTGGTTGCTTAATAGTTTCTTAAACAAAAATCAAATTTAGTTGGAAACTATAATGTCTACATAAATTCTTGTTTCCATACACTGGCTTATTCTATTTGGACCACTGGCTTATTTTTGTTCCCATACACTGGCAAGAACATAATATAGTAATAGTATATATTGTAACAATTGTCCGGGAATGTAGTTTTGAATGAAGCATGTCAAGTCGTCAACCTTAATCATTTTTACTTTTCCTTTTCCTAATGCAATTTTTATTGTCCTCTGCCTGATTACATTTTTTGTCTTCTGATCGATCACACTTTTTATCTAATAAATTGACTATTAAAGCTAAAATAATTTTTTGCTCTTTGTACTTGATAATGAGACTTTGAATGTTCCTCCATGTATTGCTAGCTTTTTTTAATCAATTTTCATGCCCAGTGTCAATCGTCTTTCTATTGATGTTGTGACTTGTGGTAGGTGTTTGGCCTGAATCCAAGAGTTTTAGTGATGAAGGGATGGGACCGGTCCCAAAACGGTGGCGTGGAATCTGTCAAACAGAAGATAAATTTCAGTGCAACAGGTTCATTCTTTTTTACTCTTGCTAATTTCCCATCCCATCTCATACACAAAATATGGTACTATTAGTATTAACTTCAGTTATAAACAGATGTTTGGGTGGGCATTTTGTGGCAAGGAATCAACTTGCGTCACTTGCATCATGAGAAATTTCATTGAGTTTTAACTATCTTTGATAGTTGAATTAATTTCACTTTTTTACTATACATAGGAAGCTTATTGGAGCAAGATATTTTTATAAAGGTTATGAGACAGGTGTTGGTGGAATACTGAATGCCTCGATGTTTAGTGCACGTGACTATGAAGGTCATGGTTCACATACTTTATCAACAGCTGGTGGTAACTTTGTTCGTGGAGCTAGTGTATTTGGCTTTGGCAATGGAACAGCAAGCGGTGGATCACCAAAAGCTCGAGTTGCAACCTATAAGGTGTGCTGGCCACAAGTTAGCTTGTTCGGTGGTGGATGTTATGATGTAGACATTTTGGCTGCTTTTGAGGCTGCCATAAGTGACGGCGTTGATGTGCTTTCCATGTCTCTGGGTTCAGCTGATACACCCTCGGAATATTTTCAAAGCTCTATATCCATAGGGTCCTTCCATGCAGTTGCCAAAGGCATAATAGTAGTGGGTTCTGCAGGAAATGAAGGACCTTCTCCTGCAACTCTATCCAACGTTGAACCATGGATGCTCACAGTTGCTGCAAGCACAATTGATAGAGACTTCGCTAGTTATGTTACACTTGGTGACAAGAAAATCCTCAAGGTATATTGTTTAGACAACCTTGCCTTTCTCGTTATATGAAAACATATGTCACTTTAGGGCCTGTTTACGTTGGGAAAACATTGTCTGTTTTTTTTTTTTTTTTTTTTTTATTACAAAACTGTGACCTTATTTTTTAATGTGTTTGTTGTTTTCAAATTTTTGTTCATGAAACCGTCAAAATAACTCTTTTTTGTTTTTTCTGTTTTCTATATAAACATTTGAAAATAGGAAATCGATTGAAAAGAAGGTAGTAATTTTGTAATTAAAAGTAAAAACAGGATATTTTTTGTCAGAGTAAACATCCCTTAATTTTATTTTTTTGGGTTTTCCTTACTGAAATTTGCTGAAGTTTCAAAACCAACATTTCCAATATCAAGTACGAGCAAAAATCTTTATCAGGATCCTGAAGAGGGTCATGTGGCATCTAAACTACATCCTGTTCATTTTCTTATTGTTAGGGAGCTAGCCTTTCAGAGCATAGCTTACCATCCAATAAGATGTACCCATTGATCAGTGCTGTTGACGCCAAAGTTAGTGACGAATATGCTACGGAAGCGTAAGAATACTTATACCAACTTGACCTTCTAAATTAACTTTATCTTGGGGATGTTCTCTCTTATAATCTAGTCCATTCTTGCAGCCCTTTTTGCGTGCATCAAACTCTTGATCCTAAGAAGGTGAAGGGGAAAATATTGGTCTGTCTTCGTGGTGTTAATGATAGACTTGACAAGGGTGTGGAAGCCGCTAGGTTAGGGGCTGCGGGAATGATTTTGGCTAATGACGAGGACTCAGGGTATGAAATTATATCCGACTTCCATGTGCTTCCTGCTTCACATGTTGACTTTGCCAGTGGCAGTTACATTTATAGTTACATCAACCGCACCAAGTAAGTTCCTTACTCATGCTTCAGGCTTGTTAAATTTTTGCTAGCTTTGATTTCATGTTTGGGGCTTTTTATAACATTTTATATTATCAGGTCTCCTGTGGCTTACATTTCTAGAGTGAAAACAGAATTGGGTGTAAAGCCAGCTCCATTTGTGGCTTCATTTTCATCAAGAGGCCCCAATCCCCTTGAGCCAGCAATCCTCAAGGTTCAATGTTTGCTTTGATGATCCCCACTCACCTTTTAGTACTTAAATCTGAAATGATCGTTCAATTGTAATTTCTGTCTTGTGTTTTATATTTTCTGTTTCAGCCTGATGTCACTGCACCAGGAGTCAACATCCTTGCGGCTTATAGTGAAGCCCTATCTCCCACAGGTCTAGATTCTGACAAACGAAGAACTCCTTTCATTACATTCTCTGGCACTTCAATGTCATGTCCTCATGTTGCTGGCCTTGCTGGGCTGCTCAAAGCCCTTCATCCTGATTGGAGCCCAGCTGCTATTAAGTCAGCAATCATTACCTCAGGTAAAGTACATGGCTTACTTACACTTTACACACCTATACGATTTGGCATTCAATTTTTTTGTACACTCTAATTATAAAACTTCATGCATTTTGCAGCAAATACAGAAGATAACACTGGAAGGCCTATCCTGAATTCATCATTATTGTACGAGGCAACTCCATTTGACTATGGTGCAGGGCACATTCAACCCAATCGTGCTGCAGACCCTGGACTTGTATATGACCTGAATATTATTGATTATTTGAACTTTTTATGTGGTCGTGGCTACAGTATCTCCCAGCTTAAGTTGTTCTACGGCAAGCCTTACACTTGTCCAAAGTCGTTCAGTTTGGCAAATTTCAATTATCCAGCAATCATAATTCCTCGGTTTGACCATCGACATTCTCTGAATGTTACTCGAACTGTTACCAATGTTGGGTCCCCAAGCACGTATAAAGTGCACATCAAGGCACCACCACAAGTTCTAGTTTCGGTTAAGCCTAAGAAGTTGAGATTCAAGAAAAAGGGTGAAAAAAGGGAGTTCAGAGTTACATTGACCTTGAAGCCGCAAACTAAGAACACCACTGATTTCGTCTTCGGGTGGTTGACGTGGACTGATCACAAGCACCGTGTCAGGAGTCCTATTGCAGTTAACATTCAACATTAACCGGGGTTTATGTTGATGCTGCATTTACCCACCATTACCTGGAGTGATGTACTGTTCTTTTTTATCTTTGTAAATTGTAATAAAGGTTCTGCTGAACAATAAAAGTTCTTTGGAAATTCAGAAGAGAATGTGTCGATATTAATGTTCATCTAGTGTTTTAATTAACTTACATGTTTCAGGATGTTGCTTAAGAATTCTTTCAACATCACATTCACTAAAATTTAAAATTCAAAAAATTGTTTGAGATGTATTTTAAAAGTATTCATGTGCCCTTACGTAATAGTTTATCCTTTAGAAAATTGAGATAATTGGTTTTTGATTTTTGCTTTGTCAAATATGCTGAAACTTGAAAACCTGTTTAAGTCAAAATAAGATAGTGCAAAGTATAAAAAATAATTATTTTCTTAAAATAAATTAATCCAAACATTACTAAATCTAAATGTACTTTATATATGTGATGAAATTACCAACATGTCATTAGTTCAAGTAGTACTGGATTCGAATCCTTTAAACATGGTCTCAGGTTCGAATCTTGTGGATATGAAAAAAATATAGTTGGAAAAGAAGACCCCATTAATGCTTTATTTGGGTAAAGAGAGAAATAAAAAAGGGAGAAGTAAGAAAGAAGAGAGAATGAGTAGAGAATGGGTAAATTTTTAAGATGTTTGGAATGAAAAAATATGAAAGAAGTAAAAGAAAAAGAAAAATTAAGTTTTCTTTCTACTTATTTGATTAAATAAAAAAGTGGAGACAAAGAGAAAGATTTTTTTTTTTGTAAATACATGTTTACCCTTAATATATATAGATTTTGTGAGATATAAAAAAATAATAAAATTATAATTATAATTTTAAGTGAGTTTCACATTTTTTATCTCATTTTTTTCTCTTTTCTCTCCAACAAAAAGAGATTTTTTTTTCAGTAGATCTTACATATATATTTTCTCTCTTATTTATTTCTTTTCTTAAACAAACAACATAAAACTACTCTTTCTTACCCACTTCTGTCTTTTCTACTTCTCTCTACTCAATTTCTATTCAACCAAACAATGGGTAAAGGTGATCAACCAGGTTTTTCAGCAGAAATTAGCCATTGACAAAGCCGATTGATACTTCCTATCTATATTATGATTACCAAAAAAAAAATTGTAGTACTCATATTGACACGTCTTTTTTGCTCTTCGCACTGCCCGAATATCTTGTATCAAATTCAAAACAAAAATTAGTTTCCATTGTATATCTCCACCTCCCGCATCCCCTAAAGCAGGAAGGGAAAGACCAAGATTCCTTTGTGGTCGTCTGTGATTGATCGTGTGATTATTGGGGTAGAAGATCCCATCGTGGTGGTCTAGTTGCCAGAGGGTGTTTAAAAAATAAATAATATAAACTGAATTGAACTATTAAACTGAGCTGAACTAAACTAATAAAAACTGAACTGTTTGCAAAAATCACGAACTGAGCTGTATTTTATCTTCAGTTTTATAAAACTGAATTGTTTTAATCAAATAGTTCGGTGGAAAAAAAAAAGAACTGTGATAGGTATGCCTGGTTAGTTTGTAATGTTTCTTCTTTACTATTTCAATAGGTATGCCTGGTATTACTGCATATGCTGGTGTCTTTGAAGTTGATTCTCTAAAGAAAGGAGAATGTGTCTTCATCTCAGCTGCGTTTGATGCTGTTAAGTTGGAAGTGTAGGTAGTCAAGAACCATCGAATTTGATCATTCATAGTAGTTAGAACCATCTTTTGCTGGATGAAACTGAATACCTACACCCTAACTCCACCTTGTGTATCCAGGTTGATCTTCTTAAGAACAAACTTGGGTTCGATAATGCTTTCAATTACAAGGAAGAGCTTGATTTGGATGCAGCCCTGAAATTTTCACAGCACTTTTTCTTATATTTTTACTCATCTTATAGTTATCTAAAATGGGACTAGAAATATTGATTTCTGTTTTGGAGAGGATTTATTTTTGTCATGTTCGAAATTACCTCCAGTCATGTTGATTTTCGTGAACTAATGTGTCTACATGTATTTTTAACATCTCATTTGATTCCAGGTACCTCAAGTACTTGACTAAGAAGTACTTAAAGAAGCACAATGTACGGGACTGGCTCAGAGTGATTGCTTCTAACAAAGATAGGAGTGTTTATGAACTGAGGTACTTCAACTTTGCTGAGAATGAAGGAGAGGAAGAGGATTAACCACGTCGTCAGTTTATCCATTTGAGAACCTTGTTTACCCATTTTCTCAGTGTTAGCATCTCTTTTGGCTTGAGCTATGTTGCTTTGTTTACATTAGTTGCAATTTAACAGTTTTGTTTATTTAAGAGTTGTGGTGTCATTTATGTTGAATTCGGAATAGAGTTCACATATTATATCGTCAACTTTTGCCTTTGATACAGTTCCACTGTGTTATTAAATGTGATTGTTGATTGTATTCTGTGTGAGGATTAGGCTTATCTAATAAAACTGAAATACATGAAACTGTTTATTCACTTTAGAAGTCCCATTATCCAGAACACAACATTTTAGTGTTCCTCTTTGAACTTTCTCTGTACTTATCTTTTAGATGGGCTTTTCCTTTTCAGTAGAATTGTAAGTTGTTTGTTACTGTTAGTACGTATCTAAAACAGTTCAGTTCATCAAAACAATTCGGTTCACTTTAAAATCAGTTCAGCAAAAAAAAAAAAGTAATCTATAACATTTCAGCTCGGTTTTTTAATATAAAACCAGTTCACTGAACTTTTAAACATTTCAGTTCAGTTCAATGAACTGTAAACCCCACTAGTTGCCATGGTGGTCTAGTTGCCCAATTCTGAAAAATAAACCCACCTGAAGCCTTTAGCCCACCTGAAAATGAAATCTTAAGATCTGGAGCCCTAAAAACCCTTTTGTCATTCAGTCAACCCTTCCCTCCTACCTGTTTACACTCCTTGAGCTTTGATCCAGGGGTCCTAAGCTTTGATTTGTGGCTGCTACCACCACCTCTGACTTGTGGGTAATGATTGGGAAAGAGAGGGAGGGTAGTGATTTGACCTCTTCCTTGCTTCTGTTTCTGCTTTGTGGGATGCGAGAAGTGGCGGAAACGTGAAAAGTATTTTTGTTAAAAAAAAAATTACATAAAAATTTTGGGTGGTGCCACAATTCATCGGCTTTGTCGTAAGAATGTTAAGCGTAGTAGTTGGTCCAAACACAAGTAACTTAGACCAGAAAAACTCCAAATTAAATTAAGCTCGTGATAACTCCAAATTAACTTAAGTTCATTACTATATACCCCACACACTAAAAAAAAAAAAAAAAACTAAGCCCGCCATTAGACCTAATCGTGTCAAATGTTGTAGGACCCTTGACACAGAATCATATCGAGACTCGTTTTAAAGTCACTTAGAATGTTTTAAAAATGGGTCTATGACTGCGATTTTGGTTACAATATAAAGGTTTTTAAGTTTTCGCCACTGCAATTATGACCGTATATATGTCACGAGACTGCAACTACAACCGCAAATTTCGTAGAGACTAAAACAATTCCAAGTTCAATCCACAATCAGATTAGAGAAATCTTACGCGAATAATTATCATAGAAATCAGAAAAGCTTGTTTTGGCTTGTCAGATGTCTCAGATCCATTCATATAATTCTGGACTAGACATTAATCAACAAATTACGTGCCCATTTTCATAAAAAAAAAGGAAGGGAAATAAAAAAAACTCAGACCAATTTTTCAAAATTAAAAGCGAGCAAGCTATTATAAGGTTGTACATACCTGAGAATTCATTCATTCATATTTCATACATATACTTTAGCCCAAAAATAATAGTAAACGAAATTGAATAGAAAACATGAAGGACGCAACGCAAGGGAGGGAGGAGGTTCATACGGCGAGTGAGATATCACCCAACTCAAGCTGAGCAGCAATATCCTCAAGCTGCTTCCTGACGCTCATGTCAATCAGCTTAGACCCCGAATTGCCATACCTGACAGTGAAACCGGCGACCAAACTGGGGTCAATGAGGGTCTTAATCCTCACGTTTTTGGCCCCGGTGAGCTTCTGAACCTGCTTCGCGATCTGCGCCAAGTGCTGCGACTCCAACTTCACCACAGAGGCCACCACCGCAAGCTCCGTGTCGGTCAACGAGTTGTACACCAACTCGAACTCCTTCGCTATCTCGTTGACGAGGTCGATCCTCTGCGCGTCCACCAAAATGTAGAGGAAGTTTCTCGTGTGGGGTTGGAACCCCGACGATTCCGCGATCTCGTCCAGCAACTTCCGCTTCGTCTCCACGTCCAACGTTGGGTCCGCGAAAAAGTCCGACACCTTCGGGTCCGAGAAGAGTTCGTCGATTTTCTCGATGTCGGCGGTGGTCGCGTCGAGGGTCTTGTTGGAGTTCGCCACGTCGGCGAGGGCGGTGGCGTAGCTGGTGGCCGCGGTGGCCGACATTCTGGCCCCGGAGGCGCCGTGGGACAGGCGGATGGCGCCGCCGCCGAATTTGAGCTTGAGGGGAGTGAAGGTGGTGCCCGGGAGGGAGAGGTTGAGGATGGGTTTCTGGGCGAGGGCGTTTCGGGGAATTAGGACGTGTTTGGATTGGAGGGAAGCTGTGGGGTGATGCAAGGAGGCCATTTTTGCAGTAGTGGAAGATTGACGAGTGAGTGTGCTTGTGGAATTGAGACGAAGGGCCTTGTATGTGTTGTCTCTTTTCTTTTCTTTTCTTTTGTTGGTGTCAGCCAAGACCAAGAGTCTGTGATACGAAGGATTGAGAGGGTCACGGTGGCCTCTTATCTCACGGATAAGATAATAAACTCTGCACACGTGGACGCCTATCTGTGGAAGGGGGGCTTTTTTGGGTTTGTGATTTGGATTTTTGAGAAAATAATATTCGAAGGAGAAAAATAAAGACAAGGTCACCACTGAAATGAGTGCTGGATGAAGTTTATTGAAAATTCTACCAAAGAAAATTTTAAATAAGTTTTTAAAAAATGAATTCGCCAACCACATTAGCCTAAAGTTCAAAAAAATATGTGATTTAACATATGTTTAGGAACCAAAATGACAATAAATGATTAAGTTTCGATATGTAGATTAAATAACTAGAATTTTCAAGGACTCATTTAGAATTTTCTTAATTTTAGGAACTAATATAAAATCATTGTACACCTTCAAGGATCAAAATGATAGTTTACTCTTAAGTATATTTTAGAGGATACAATATTTTAGTCAAATGAATATATTTTGGAGGACAAAATAAAAAATTAATAGTTAAAGATTATGACAAAATTAAATATATACATAACAAATTTTAAAATTAATTTAGACCATCTTGAACTCTTAGGCCAACTTCAAGTCTATTCCGAACTGAGTTCGAATTATATGTTGGATACTTAATTCTTAGGTTGACCTTGGGTCCATTACAGGCTAAGTTTTGTATAGGTCGACCTTGTATTAGCTTGACCTCTCTTAGGCCAACCCTAAATCCATCACGGGCCAAGTTTGAACTCTAAATCAGATACTTAACTTTTGGGTCGACCTTACGTCCATCACAGACCAAGCTCTATATGGGTACACTTTATATTAGGCCAACCTATGGGTCGACCTTAGGTCCATCGCAAACCAAGCTCTGTATAGGTTGAGTTTGTATTAGGCTGACCTTGTACACTTAGGTAAGACCCTAGTTTTTAGTCAATAAAGGCTTAAGCACTCAGTCATAATGCTCAATTGAGGGATACTTAACTCTCTTAGGTAGAACTCAAGTCCATCATGAGCTCAATTCAGACTCTAGGTCATAACTTAACTCTTAGGTCAACCTTAGGTCTATTGTAGGATAAGCTTAGTATAGGTCAACCTCATATTAGGTCAACCTTATACTCTCTTGAAATTAGGCTGACTTATGGGCTGATATTGTATGTACCCTTAGGTAGGACCCTAGTTTTTGGGTTAATAAAGGCTCAAGCACTCAGTCATGATGCTCAGTTGAGGAATGACCTGGCGGTTGGAACGACTACTTAGAAAAGAAGCATTAGTATATAAGGACAACCCATTATGAAAATAATCTTCCCTTGATTCTTGTATTAACTTCCTTTACACCAAGAAAGGCAAGCATGACATAATTTGGAATAGACTAGATATAGTCGATTTTCAAGCTGATGTTTAAAGGACTTCTTAGAATGGAACATAATTATAGTTTAAATCGTTGATATTTAATAAGTAAATTATTAATATATTTTATCTTTTAAAATATAATTATTTCATTTTAAAGGAGCTAAAGTTACGAGAGTTTAAATCTAAATTTTCAAAAACGATTAACTACTTCAATTAGTTAGAATATAAATGAGTCAGGTTATTAATATGAATAATTTAGAAAATTAATGAAGTAAAAACGGGTGAAAATTAAGAACAACCAAGGAAATAAATTAATTGTTTTTTAAATAAATTATTTTTTATTTTATAATTTTAATTTATTTGAAAATAATTTTTAAATATTTAAAAGTTCATATGTTGTTCTAGACCCCTCTTTAGATGATTCATTATTATGAATTGAGCCAATGTGTTGGTCCAACAACATCAAACCCAATAATCAACCCACAGAGCCAAGATAGAAACCTTTTAATAGAGTTTTGTTCTAATGCAGTCGGGAAGCAGCAGATGGTGGCCCAAAGTTTGTTAGTGATAGAATGATTTTCAAGGGATTCACCCCTAAAGGCATTTCCTATGTCTCATCACGTAAGAAATACCACAATAACCTATAGAAGAATGATATAAATAGGTTATAAAGGTCTCAGGTATTCTCTCTCTTATTTTTTACTCTCTCATTCTCCTCCTACAAACATTAACTTAAGCGTCAGAGTCCCAATAGGTATGCTACTAAAGTTTGACTCGTGCAAACCTAAGAAGATTCCATTCGAATATTCCCTTTCTTGAGGATTGGTATTGAACATTTGGTGTCGTGTGGGAACGATTTACTATAAATCGTTCATGTTCAATACTAACTCTACAACATTTCCATACTTTTAACCACCATGGATGAAAATACTATGACAAACTCCCCCATTGTGGAAAGTGTTCACAGGCACTCCATTACTAATACCGACACCAATCTCATCCTAGGTCATCTTCCCCTCCGACAATGGAGGAATCGTTGCCTCAAATCACTAAAGATATTGAGAAGAAGAACTCCTTGAGTTCATTTGTGATCAAGTCCTACTCATTCGAGCGCAAAGGGAAAGAATTCAATGTCTAAAAAAACAATAGAAAGAGTTAAACACAAAGTTAATGAATTCAGAGGTTAGACATGTGAAAAAGGCATCAAAGCCCTCTTGACCAACAACTGTCAACCAAAACCACCTAGCTACCATCAAAAACTTCATCATCAATACTTTTTGCCTTTCTCCCAAGGTGACAAAACATTTGACATGAACAAAGCAACATATATTGATAACGTGGTACTTGTTGTCAACCAACCTTTTTTTGAATAAATTTTGATGTTTTTGATACCCAAAACCTAGAACAACTTCTAGAATGGAAAATTTGATGGATCGAGGAGACCTGATGGAGCACCTAAATATATTTAAGTTAATGCTAATGTACAGGGGAGCCAATGGCCCTCAAATGTGTTGTAGGGCATTTCTCTTAACTCTCTTAAGAAAATCACCTTGAGGTGGTACTAAGTCTTCCAAGAGGCCTAATATGTTCATGGAGAGAACTGAAATAAAAGTTTGCAAACCATTTTTTCATTGGAAAAACAAAACCAAAGACATAAGCCACCTTCATGGCTATTCGCTAAAAACCGGGAGAACCACTTTGGGAATACATTAACAGGATCAATTAAAAGGCTCTTCAAGTTCAAGGTTTAATGCCTAATGCCAAGCTCACCTTATTAAGGATGGATTACTCCCAAGAACATCATTTCACACTTTCTTTGCAAAGAAGAGGCTAGATACTAAGGAGGATTTTCTTGTGCAATCGTTTAAATACATAAACTAAAAGAAGAAACCAACATAGTCTAGTTGAAAAATACCTTAACTGATTAAGGAAAAATGGGAACTGGCAAGAGCAATAGAGAGCGCAAGATGTAGAGAAAACCTCGACCACACATTCTCAATGAAGTTTATAATGTGGAATTCAGGGACGTCTAAATAAGAAGGCTAAAACCAATCACACCCAAACCCAAGATTAACAAGATGAAAGTATTGCCATTTTCAAAAATCACTGTGCCACAACACAAATGACTATGTCCAGTTGAAGGACATGATATAAGACCTCATTCAAAAGGGGCAACTGTCCAAATATACCAAAAGTAGAGAAAAGAGCAAGAGCTACAACCATCGATCCAATCCATGGGAAAGGCGAGATTGAAGATCTTCAAGCCACAAACCCTCCACCAGAAGTGAAAAGGCATAAGGTGCACCAATTTGTTTCTCTGCACCTCTCAAGTAAAACCACCTAGACAACACACTCAAAAAGACATCGAAAAGAGGAAGTTCACCCACACGACAGACCCAATCTAAGCATAATGCTATACACACCATCGCTAGAGGATCCCTCACAGTTGAAACCCAAAATATTCAAGACGAGAAAATTGACTTACAAACCTAGTTGGCATAAGAGAAAATGAGAGTAGCCCAGTGAAGCCTAATAAAAAAAGTTCCAATCTTATTCCTGAAGGATGAATCAGGGCTCAAGGATCAATATCTCAATCATCCACTCACAATTAAGATTTAAGTCAGATGCCAAATAGTCCACCAAATCCTCGTCAACCAAGGAAACTCAACTAACGTACTCTTTTACAAAACTTTTAAGAAGATAGGGCTACTTGATCACAATCTAATCCCTGTCTTAGAGGAGCTTGTCGAATTTACTAGGAACAAAGTCAAACCTTGTGGATTACTCAAATCTGAGATATCCTTGGGAAAGACATCCCTTACAAGGTTAGTAAGCACCAAATTCCTGATTTTGGATTGCCCCTAGCCTTACAATGCCATACTTGAAGACCAGCCATCAATGCCTTAAGAGCAATACCCTCCACTATGCACTTGACAATAAAGCTTCATAAAGATTTAAGCAAAGTAATCATCATTGAGTGAGATCAACACACCATATAAAGGATCTTTCCTCCCACCCTAGACCAGAAATGCTAACAACATCCCAGCAAAGCAAAATTATAATTTCCATTTCTCAATTTACCTTGTTAGTTTGTTATAAGCTTTATTAGAGCAAAGAACTTATTGGTTAGACATCATTAAAGGATAGTAGGAATTTGGTTTTAATAATCACTCAATAGTAACAACTTGGTTGATGAGTTATTTCCATATCATTATTAGCTTTTTGGCAGAACTAATACTCACGATACTAAGTAGCCAGACCTGATAATGATCACAACGATTCCAATCAACTACACAAAATCTCACAACTGACAAGGTCAAACTACATAGTGGTCGCTCTTTATATTTGACTAGCCACCAAAATTAACTTAGCAAATTGCAAAAAACATCAACCTAAGGTAACGACTTGTAAATAATATAATTACATGTTAACTGATATTTTTTATTTTTTTATTTTTAATATTTACTAACATTTTAACTTGTGTATTACAAAAAATAAATGTTAGTTTTATATAATTAAAATATATAATAAATAAATACATTTGAATATATAAATTATATTATAATTAAAATTCATAATAAATTAATATTTTTAGATATAAAAATTATATTTTAAATTTATAATGAATAATTTAAATTATGATATAAGATTATTTTTAATTATTGATAATTTTAAAAAATTATTAAGATTTATGTTTGGAATAGAAATCAAAGAGATAAATTAAAAGAGATAAACAATTAAAAAATTTAATATAAATAGAGAAATTAATGTATGGTATGAAATCATCATGTTTTCATGGTCTCAACCAATCTATATACGACACATAGACAAGTTTTTGCAACTCTTTCTTGAAAATTGGTTAGAATCATTGACATGTAGTCCCAGATCATAAAATGATATCTCAATATTGGTGTTATTCGAGATTACAAAGGTTCGTTTTTAACAACTTTTTTTTGCCAATCTTGGTGTTTGTAGCATTGTTGAAGCGGAGCTATGGGCCACTTTACTGGGGTTGTGGTTGGCTATCAATAATGGCTACAATTGGGTGCTGGTGGAGTCAGATTTCTTGGTGGCAATCAGTTTGTGCTCTTCTCTAATCCTTGAGATTTTTCAGGTGGCAAATGGCTTGCCGAAGTGCTCGTAGACTCGTGTTATGAGAGAGGCGAACCAGGTGGTAGATATTTTGCCCTTTTGGGGGATGTAATGTTGCCCTTTTGGGGGGATATAATGTTGTTTCTTACCCGCATGGTTATTGATTTTGTGTTGTTGGGCTTTTCCCCCCTTCCATTCACAAAAAAATAACAATAATTTGAGATAATTTAAAGAAAAAAATTATTAATACAAAAATAATGTATGAAATACACACTATTTGAAAAGTGAAACTCACTTTTTAAACTATGTATTTTAATTTATAATTCAAGAATATATTTATTATTTATATATATATAAAAAATATGTTTGACTTGATAAATCTTAAATGGGAGAAATCGTTAGTGCACTAAACAAACAAGTGCAAATGTAACTGTGGCTACAGGGCGGTTTTAAGTTTTAACTTAGAACCTATGCCGACCCTAGTGGAGTGATTGGCTGGACACAAAACACAGTAACTGGAGGCAGCTCTGACTACAGCGGAATCATCAAAATATTGCTTCAAACGTTTAAATTCAGCGTTTCTGCAAATTCCAAATTTCCAACTATCCACAGAAACACGCCATCCGCAATAAACAGAGAAGGGCGTTGGAAAAAAGCTGTTGATTCGGGAGCGAGATGGAGGTCGAACTCAAACAGTTGCAGGCCGATCTTCAGTCTCTGAGCCAATCGCTTCCGGATCCATCTCACCATGCTTTGCTCCGCAAGGTATTTCTTCTTTTCAATTCTCACTTTACATTCCGATCCCTTCAACGAAGCCGAAGATTCGGAGTTGTTTTGCTCACGAGAAATTTCATTCGTTTATTTGATTCTGTTATGGTGCATTGTTAGATCCGATTGTTGAGTTAAAAACTTAATGAAATGTATGTGATATTTTTGCTTTTATGCCTTTGAAGATTCAATTGCGTGTTGAGGACCTTGCGAATCTTGCAACGGCTGCACCTGTTCGGCGCTCTAAAGTTCAGGTAACTGAATTGCCCATTGGTCTGGGACATTTCTGTAATGTACTTGATGAAATTCTTGTGCTAAGTTTATTGATTTATTGCTCCTCTTATTATTCTGTTGGCAGGATCTGAGTGCTGAGGTTGTAGATAGCAATCCTTATAGTCGGCTTATGGCACTTCAGAGAATGGGTATTGTGGAGAACTATGAAAGAATACGCGATTTCTCCGTTGCCATAGTTGTCTGTATTCTTTATCACTCTTTGTTGCTGTAGCATAAAATTTGTGACATGCATGCACACTTTTTTACCCACAAATGCTCAGTTTTTTTTTTAGTTACTTAAATATTTAATAATGATTTATTTCTATTAATAATGGCGTGAATTAGTAAATTTCAAAGGCATAAGAACACATTGAATTTCAAGAGGACGAAACATTACTCTTTCCCCTTCACTTGGGATTCATATTTTAATTAAGGTCTTATCGTTAATTCCTCTTACCATCACCTTAACTTTGGTAAACTACTTAGAGTGACATTATTATTGTTTATTTATGGTGATATGTTTTTATAAAATGAAATTATAAATATATGCCATCCATGTACTGAACATAAATAATAAGCTTGTTGGTGTATTTTTATCCATTAGTACAATATCTTTCCAATATGACATAATTGATGGTGAAGATATTATTGATATGGAGGAGAACCTAATCTGAATTTACTATTGGGGGATATATTATTAGAGTATGTGTGGAGGTTATTTCATGTTGTATTTGTACTGAAAGGATAGTTAGGTGTGATATTCAATTAGAATCATTAGCTAGCTACACTTGGATATAAACTCCTTTAATCCACTTCATACTTACCGAGAGAATACTCGAATTATGCAAAGAGTTTCTGTGGCCTTGCTGATTTGTTTATTAAAACTTAAAAGGATAGGCCTTTTGGTCATGAGCATAGAGAATGGATGAATTATGTTTTAAAGGATAAGCCAAATAGGTGGTCCTGCGTCTTTTAAATTTATCTAAAAATTCCTCTCAATTTTTTTCTTCGTGTTGGTTGAACATGCTGATTTTTTTGTCATTCTTGCACAATCACAGGGAATAGGTGGTGTAGGAAGTGTTGCAGCTGAGATGCTAACTAGATGTGGTATAGGTCGACTTTTGTTGTATGATTATGACAAAGTGGAGCTTGCAAACATGAATAGGTTGTTCTTTCGTCCAGATCAGGTGAGTATCCAAATCTTCATCTTCTTGTTTTGAATATAATTTTTTATGTGTTTATCATTTCCAGACATTACACCTTGAAACTGAAAGGGCTAATCACATGAGTGATTTCTAACATAAATATTCTCTTGATTGACAAAATAAAAATGTGAAATTTGGTGCTAATAGCTAACTGTAAGAGTCAGAATTTCGTCAGACAAAATTATATCTTAAATTATATTTTACATCCTAAAGTCTCAAGAAGTTCACTGTACGCCTACCATGATCGCATAAATAATGTTTTAGCTTTTCAGGTTGGTATGACAAAGACTGATGCAGCTGTACAGACTCTTTCAGACATAAACCCTGATGTTGTACTTGAGGTAAGTATTTTGCAGTGTTTATAGCCATAGGTTCATTTCATACATCTATTTTATTAAAATGAATCTTTATAAACATTTTGTTGATTGGTAATTTGTTAATACTCTTTCCCTGCTGATATATTTCCTTTTCCTTTTGATTTAGAGCTATACACTGAATATCACCACCGTCACAGGTTTTGAAACCTTTGTGTCAAGTTTGAAAAATAAGTCATTTTGCCCAAATAAACAAGGGAGTGGTGTGGATCTGGTTTTAAGTTGTGTGGATAATTATGAAGCAAGAATGGCTGTTAACCAGGTATATATAATATAATTTCAACTAAAAGCAATTACTTTTCTTCTTTTTGGTTTTTCCTGGGAATTATCATGTCTGACTGAGTTCTGTAAGCACTGCAGGCTTGTAATGAATTGAGCCAAACATGGATGGAGTCAGGTAAGCAAAAGGATTTCCAAATCTCTTTCTTCTCTTGTTAGGGATAAAATTCTTGGACTTGTTTTTCAAAGAAAGCTAAAATGCTCAGGATTGACTTCACCATCTTTATCAATATTGTGGAGTAGTAATATGAAAAGAACGAATGATACTCAATGATATAGAAATAAACATGCTTCTGATAAATATTGCAAAATGTAATTGCCCTTTGCAAATGTTTTATGGTTCTATAAAAGTATACATACATTCATATGTATGTGAGTATGTACACTGGCATATGATATATCACATGCCAGCACCTAATACATTCCATACGCAAATTTGTTATGGTGATTTTGCATATCTGGATGTAAGAAGTATGGATTTTTTATATTTTTATTGGTGTGTGTGGAAATTCATGAAATATAAAAATTTGAACAGGTGTTTCTGAGGATGCTGTTTCTGGCCATATTCAACTACTTATTCCTGGTGAAACTGCCTGTTTTGCATGTGCACCTCCTCTGGTATGGCTGTTTCTAATATGAATTTGTGTATAATTCACAATTGATGATAAATGGTCTTAAGGGATTAAACTTAATTGAAAATGGTGGCATACAACATTTCTGAAGCTCAGCCATATGATATAAATCACTGAGGCTGAGCTAATAATCCCAAGATATAAAAAGCTTTGGATGAATGACTATGTAGCTAATCTACACCTCACAGTGAATGTGAAATTTTTATGCAGTATGTACAACATGTGAAGCATACATTTATGTTTTCCTCTTAGGTTGTTGCATCTGGGGTAGATGAACGCACGCTCAAGCGTGAAGGGGTTTGTGCTGCGTCTTTACCCACCACTATGGTAAACTATGAGTCTCTATATCTTTCGTTGGCTGCCTTTCTTCTTTATAGTTTAAAATTCAAATACTTTGAGGTTACATTTTTTCTTTTCAGTATACTGAATCTTGGGCCTTGCAGACTTAAAATGTAAATTAGATTTTTTTAATTTTAAATAAATATGTTGACATTTTCTACCAATTTTAGGGGCATATTTATTTTCTGTTCATTGTATAGAATGTGCAGTACATTTTTAGTTTATTGTTATCTAACACTACAAAATCTTATTTGATTTCCCAGGGGGTCGTTGCTGGCCTTCTAGTCCAAAATACACTAAAATTATTGTTAGGCTTTGGACAAGTCTCTCCATATTTGGTAAGTACTGGATTGGTGCTTCCTCTGTTTTCCTTTCCTGAGCTGTTGCAAATGGTTCCTTAAATTTTAAAAAACAAATAAACCGAGTTTATTCCTCAGAGGAATCTGGTGAGGCTACTTTAATGAAAGGCAGTCTCTGTTATTCTTGAAAAATACATTAACAGTGTGCTGATATCCCCACACTTCGGTTTGTTTGTCTCTAGGGATATAATTCTCTTAAGGATTTTTTCCCAACTATGCAAATGAAGCCGAACCCTCAATGTTCAAATGTAGCCTGCTTGAAAAGACAGGTAAGTTGTTTATGTTTGGAATTTTGAAAAAATGGCAGGTAAGTTATTTCCAACCATACCCTTGTTGCAGTATTTTGATCTCATCAATAAACTCATATTGCTCCTTCCAATTATGGAACTATACATGTTATGCAGGAAGGGTACATGCTTGCAAAACCAGCAAGAGATGCTGCAGCCAAAGCAAAAATGGAAGCTGAAGCACTATCAACTGAGGAAGGGCCACTTCACCAAGATAATGAATGGAATATAAGGTGCTTAATGATCTTGTTCTTGTTCATTTGCATGTGTAATAGAAGATGCAAAACACTTTATCAGTCGGAAATTGGAATAGATTTAATCCCTGATTTACTGGTTGCAATCATTTATGCAAAGGAACGTATAGTATCAAACCTCATTTCTTTCTTGAAACTTTAGCCTTCACATTTAATGATGTTCTTTTGCATTAATTGCCAGTGTTGTTGATGATTTTGAACTGGACGGTCCGGATACCAGAGGTTCAGGTATTATCTTAATTGTATTCTAAAAGTTTAAATTCATAAATCATTAGCTCAGCGAATTTATCCTTTCCTATAAGTGAACTAAAGTGCTGCTTGTTTTTCTATGGGGTTTTGTTGTTATCATTACTAGACAATTCAGGAAGTAAAAAATGTTGGCACTAAAATTTGCAACGCCCCGATTTTTTGTGGACTTCAGTTTGGATATTTTTATAGGAAAAGAAAATAAAATAAATTATAAAGATAAAATGAATAAAATTTCTCTCTTAAATTAAAATTAACTTGTGCATCTCAATTTTTTCAAAAGTTAAATGAAGAAGCTTCTAAAAACAGTTGAGGTACATATGTTGATTTTATTTTGTATTTTAACTTGTATGAAAGAATGATTTACTTTATTTGCTTAACTCATTTTATTTTCTGCTAAGTATTTATTGAAAAACTTATTCAAAATGGGCTAAAGATCCATTTGTTGGTTTCCTAGTTTATTGGACCATGGGAAATTCTACTCTTGGCTATGGGTGGTTTTCTTTCTCATCCAGCTCCTTTTCACACAAAATGCTGCTTTCTCTGTTGCACCTTTACTGAAAAACAAAAAATGTCTATCCCTTTGTAATAACATTTTAGTTCCTCTAAAGTAAGGGTAAATTGCTATTGACTATTAATTGGGAAAGCATATACATTTCTATCTGAAGGGTTCAAGATCTGTTTTATTTCCGTAGCTCATTTTAAATTAATATTTGTAACCTTTTTCCAAAATCTATTTCAGATGTTCTGCCGGAAGGTCTCACACATGAACTTCCTAGTGCAGACGAGTTTCATAAGGCAACTCTCGACGCTCCAGTAGTTGACAATGACGACCTTGAAGATCTTCGTAGGCAACTTGAAGCCATTAATTCTGCATAGTGCCAGCAAAGTTTTTGCTTTTTTTTTTTTTTAAAGAATAATACTTTTGAATTTCAATTGTTCAAGCTAGTTTAACTCAGCATCAGTTTGTTTTAAAATTGACGAAATCTAATTTTAAATTATTGACCATAAATTACTATCTAAATTTTAATTATAAATTTATACTAAAACATGTATTTTTTTATTAAAAATATAAAAAATTATTTTTTAATCAAAACACACGGCTTAAAAATTTTATTTAGTTAGTTTGAATCATATATCTTGTACTTTTCAGAAAGTAGCTCTCACATATATTGAAGCACAGGAGTTGCTCAGTTCATACTTATATAAAATCAAATTGGTATATTGATAAAGCATTTGATTTTTTATTCAATGATAACACTGAATAAAAATACTGACTTTCACAGCAGTTAAACAATAAAAAGATGTGACTTTTTTGCGGCATTAGTGCACAAAGCGATATGACTTTGTCCGAGTCAACAAATAATTCGTAATGTTTGGACTTTTTTAGAATAGGTTATGAGTCAAATAATAATGATTCGAAGCACTTTACACTATTTTAAAAACTTAAGAACTTAATCGTATGGATATGTAAAATACAAGATTTCTAATCCCAGTAGGAAAAAGAGGGAAAACAGAAACTCAATTTCAAGTGAGCAAACATAATTTCATACTCGACATCATAGGTACATATAGAATTATGTGGAAAGTATTCGATAAAAGTCGTATTTACAGTTTGGAGGAAGATCTTTCTTATCTTTTGAGATCCACCTTATAATATGGAGCCAAAAAGTCAAAATAAATGATTTTGATCCTTATAAAAGATTAAAAAAAAAAAAATCTCCTTTCACGCTCACGACATGGCAAGGTATTGCAGAAGAAAAAACCGCAAAATAAGGTGTTCTAACTGTCATCATTGTTGCTCATTCGGTTTGCCAAGAAATCCAAGATATATGAACTCTTGCGATTTTCAAAATCGATAGAGCTACCATTTAGTAACTCTGAAGATAATGACTACAAAGTGAAATTTTAAGCCATGCTCTTTGACAAGCATATTCACCTAGTTTTTAAATTTTTTTTTACTAGCTAAAAAACTTTATTTTATTAATATTATTTGATAAACAAACTTAATTTAATAGCTTATAACTTTTTTGAAACATTACTTTAAATAACATTTTTTAAAACATTAGCTTTTAATTTCTAACTTCATATATTTTATTTTTTTCAACTTCATAATATTTGTTAAATTCTCCTTTATACCCTTTTCTTATATAAGGTAGAATTTTATTATTCTTTTTTGTTTATCTTCTTTCTCCTGTTAACAATAGGATTTTATTCCATTTTTACTATTATCATTTTTTTTGGATATTTATATTACACTAATCATTTTAACCATTACACTATTTGCACTATTTTATTATTTAAACATTATACTTCAAAATATTGATAATAAACAATGATATTTGTTTTATTTTATTTTTTCTATTATTCTTTGGATATTTTTTACATTACAATATTTATTTAACCATTATACTATTTACATTATTTATTCTATTATTTCAACACTATACCTAAAAATATTTTAATCATTACATTAATCAACATAATGAAAATATAATGTCTACTTAAATATATAATATTTTTATTATATTTTAAACCTAATTGAAAATATTTTAAAATATAGTGTTAGATTAATAGTTAAATACACTATGAAAAAAGTATAATAATTAAAACTTAAAAAGTAATTAAATAGTTGATTTATAAATAAAAAATTACAAGAATTTAAATTTAATTTAAAAAACAAACTATAAATACCTCAGTACATTTTTATCAATAAAATAAAATTAAAGCTTATATAAAAAGATCAAAACAAAAAAAATACCAAATCATCAACGAAAACAAAAGAAAAGGAATTCGAACCATTGGTACAAAAATTTGTACAGCAGATTAACAATCCAATGCTTTAGGCCATTCAACCATCTCTCCCCAATAAACATATTCATTTTTGTTATTTTACATTTATTAACTACTTCAATAGATAATTCTATCAAACACTTATAATTTAACAAATTAGCTTAACAACTTTCAATTACCAGCTTTCAACTATCAGCTAGAACTTCCAACTAATTAACTTTCAACTAATTTTTCAACTACTTTTGCCCAAACATAGCCTTTAATCTAACACTCCTCAAACTTCAGATGAATTTCATTCATCAGTGGTTGATGTTTCCTGACCTGCATATTAAGGAAATTCTTCATATCAAAGTTACACTCGATATTTTCTACAGATTGGCTAGAGATATTAAACTATCCCTAAGCCAATTGAACTGTGACGATAATTTATTTGCATCCAACAGTTTATGAAAATTTTACCTTTACACCAGCCAATGAAAGTAGATTGTGAGAGGCAATATATACAATATCTGAATTTTCTAATCTCTTCTCCACAAAATAAATTACTTCAGAAACTCCTGACTGCACGAAAGAATTTAATATATAATGCCTCTCTTCTAAAGATTGAATAGCAAGATAAAGATGCCCCAGAATATGTACAGGTAATGGTATTGCCAAAGATTCTTCCAAATTTGTATAAATCAGACCAGTATTGAATATGATTATCAGCTAATACAGAAATCATAAATTATTGCATTTTTTATCAACTTATCACTAAAAAGTAGTTGTTATTCACATTATAACCTGAGTTCCCCCCCACCCCCCATAAGGCAGCCTACAGTAGTATTGATCATAATTAGGGGTGTAAACGAGTCGTGCCGAACTGAGCCGAACACTTAAAGTTTAAGCTTGATTTGTAAAAAAAAATTAGTAGCTCAAATTTGGCTCATTTATTTAAACAAGCCTAATTCAAAGCTTGAACTTGACTTGTTTAGCTTATTTATAACTTAATTATTATTATTTTATGAAAAAATCTTACATTTTTTAACTTTATTATTTTAATATTTAATAAAAATTTAAATACTATATGATAATCTACAAATAAAACTATGTGCTTAACATATAACAAGTGAAACTCAAACATTTCTAGACTATTACATTTTCATAATTCAATAAATAAAAAATTTATAGCTTATTGACTACTATAAAAAGGAAACTTCAAATTTAATTTATTGCTCTCAACAAAGTTTTACATATTTCCATAATGAATATATAAATAGCAAAGGATACTAAAATCCACAATCATCAATTTAAATAAACGAGCTATTCACGAGTCATTATTGTTGAGTTCGTAAAGCTTAGACTTTGTTCATTTGAATAATTGAGCCAAATTTTAAGCTTGAGTTTGTTTATTTAATTAAACAAACAAGCTTGAACAAACATTTAACGAGTCAAGCTCAAATAGTTCACGAATAACTTAGCTCATTTACAGCCCTAATCATAATGACAGAATGTAGCAGTTGAAAATGAAACCTGATTCAGCATACATAACAGCCCTCACAGGAGAAAGAACTAGCATAGATGAGGTGATTTATTTATTATATTTCATTAACAGAGTAAGGAAGGCAAAGCACTATTCTCATAAAAGTTATATGCTTTGGTAAAACAATGCAGGTCTCATCTGAAAATGGTTCACCTAAAAATATTATGCGTCAAGCAGAACAAGGTTACTAACCTGGATTATGATCTTAGCACATTCATTGCACGGAAACATGGTCACATATAGCCGCTGCATGGATTATTAAACAAGAGAAAAATGGAAAGAGAAAAGTGGAATCTCTTAGTATCAGGTGGTTAAAAAATTGTTTGTTCATAACCTAGAAGGAAACTTTAAGAAATTTGAAATTTCTCTTATATGCTAACTAGTGTGGGTGGTGATATGCTCATTGCTCAGTATGTGTGTGCAAATGATGTGGTCCAGATGGAAGTTACAAAAGGAAAATGATAAATAAACCATTCAATTAAGACTCTTAAATGATATGTTAACTAGAGAGTGCAGCGAAACTCACTTGTCCAGCAGCAGAGGCATGATTAGTGTTAAGAATAGCATTTACTTCTGCATGACAAACATAACTAAAATAGACCAAAAAAAAAAAAAAAAGCATAGTCAACAAGATCACGTTTAATGAAAGTACAATGACTTGAGCAAGAACATTATCAAGCCACGCAGAAGATTCAATGCAGAACAGAGTGAATAGACAAAAGCAAAACACTCACGGGTACTTTGTCTCCAAAGGATTCCCAGTCCTGGATTTCTGAAAACACAGAGAGATTTCTAAATGAAAATGCTTAAACAATACTCATAAAAAAAAATAACAAAAAAACCCAACTCGTTCTCGTTCTCGCTCTCCTATGGTATGTTTAGTTGAAAAAAAAAAAAAACACGCATAACAAAATATTTTCTTTTGTTTAGTTAAAAAAAAGTGAAAATAAAAAATAAAGTTGACTTTTAAAAACAAAAATTTAAATTTTTCATTCTTTTTATATTTTTTTTAATTTAAATTTTAAAATTTTCTCCCCTTCCATGTTTTCCTTCCACTCAATCAAAAATACCAACCTTTGCCCAGGGTAGCTTGTCATCAGAACAACCTCTTGGAAACCCGTTATAACCAATTCCTGACAGAAGAAAAAGGAAAGTAAGAAATCCACGCTTCACTGAAAAAAGTGAATGGATGTAACAACCTAATGAACTTACCAAGAATTATCCCATCTTGACTCACCAAACAAGCCCCCACCTGAAATATTAACACAAGCTTTTAAACCAACCCAAGCAAACCCAAATCCAAAAAGCAAGGGCATTTACAAAAAAATAAATAAATATGACCTGCCTGTTAGGGTCTTTGGACCTCTCAGCTGACAAAAATGCAATTGCCATAAAATAGTCATCCCACGACAAATATCTGTAAAATTATAATAAATAAACAAATAAATAAGACAAAGAGTCCCATCCATCCATTTTTCCCAACACGAGAGCTGAAAATTACCCTTTGCGCTTGGAGGGGTCGAAAGGGTCCCGAGGAGAAGAAACGGTGCCGTTTTGCGAGGATCTAGCGTGCTCTTGGGAGCGGCAAAAGAAGCGGAAACCAATTGCGGAGGCCAAGGCGCCGATCACAGTTGCCGTGGCCACTAAAGTAGCCTCGCGAGAGTTCATGGAGCTCCCAACTATGAACACCAACGCGATTGGATTTGGGGCAAGATGCAGTTTCGGGCTTCAAATTGTCAAATCCAATATATATCAAATAAATAAATAAATAGAAGAGTCAAGTGCTGGAAGCGGGAAAGAGCGCGGGAAATTTTGCAAGGGAATTCGGTTTACGGCGGTATGTAACAAATAACTAATAACTAATAATGTAAACATAACTGTGTTTTCCGGTAATTTAGTTCAGCTCACATTTTATATGTTAGAAAGGATTAAATTAATTTTTAGTTATTATAAAACTTTTTTAATTTAGAGTAAATTTGACTCACATTTCCTAAATTTTGTGAAATTTCACTTGATATTTTTTCTTTTTTAACTCGTACATTAATTTCCTTAATTGTTTGATAAACACCAACAATTTTTATACATTATATTAACCATCTTAATTATTTATAAACATTATGTCTATATCTCTATAAAAAGGTTATTGTAAACATTAAAATAACAGAAAGATTATGTACAATTTCAAAAAATTTCAAGTGTCAATGTAATTTACTTTTTAATTTATAATATAGTATGTAATTTCATTATGTTACAAAAGGCTAATTTAATTTTCAGGGCATTTTATTTAAATTCAATTTTAAATAGCATAACTATCCTTTGTGCTTTAGAAGATTCTTTGACCGCGTGTATTGTGTGCTGAATGGCAAGCTCTTTCAAAGAAATAAAGGCAATTATATATCTCATGTCAACAATTTCTTTAGCAAATTCCTGCGATCCACGGGTCAATTGTGAAGAAGGTAATTTTTGTAGGACAAAACTTATATGTAATTTTATAGATACTTTTAGTGTTATTATCTAATTAAAATTGAAGTTTCACTTCGGTAATCTATGGTAATTTTTAATGACAATCTTTATTACGGGAATTACTGAGGTAAAATTCAATTTTAATTTGAAGAACAGTACCAAAAATACTTACGAAACTACATATAAGTCTTGTCATTTTTTGTATGTAGGGGTGTAAATGAATTGAACTATTTGTGAATTATTCAAGCTCGACTCGTTAAATGTTCGATCAAACTCATTTGTTTAATTAAATAAACAAACTCAAGCTTGAGATTAAACTCAATTATTTAAATGAGTTAAGTTCAAGCTTTACAAGCTCAACATTAATAGCTCGTGAATAACTCATTTATTTAAATTGATGACGAAAATGTTATTAGCTTTTGTCGTTTATATATTCATTATAGAAATATGTAGAACTTTGTGGAGAGTGTTAAAATTAATTTTAAAGTTTTTTTTTTTTTTTGCAGTAGTAGTTAAGAAGTTATAAATTCTTTTTTATTTACTGGATTATGAAAATATAATAGTCTAGAATATTTGAAATTAAATTCCACATACCGCATGTTAAGCACATATTTCTATATGTAGATTATCATCTAGTATTAAAATATTTATTAAATACTAAATTGATAAAGTTAAAAAATAGGTTAAGAAAATGTATAAAAGTCAAAATAATTAAATTATAAATGAGCTAACACAAGTCAAGCTCAAGCTTTTTTTTTTTTTTTTTAAACAAGTCAAGCTCAAGCTTTTAGTTAGGCTCGTTTAAATAAATGAGTCAAGCTTGAGTCACTCATTTTTTTCACAAACCAAGCCTAAACTTTAAGTGTTCGGCTCGGCTCGGCTCGGCTCGGCTCAACTCAACTAATTTACACCGGTATATGTATGTATAAAAAAATATATTAACAATTTTGTTAATTTCTTATATTGCTGAAGAAGGATCTAAAATAAGTTAAAATTTTCACAATTAAGAACTTAATTTACTATATTGTCATAAAATAATAAAAAACCAATTAAATATGAACCTATTCATTAATAAAAAATAGAAGATAATTGAATGTGCTTAGTTTCCAACACAAGTATAAAGTTGAATTCCACATTGTATTCTTGAAATCAATAACATAGACAAATTAAATTACATAACAAAAATAAAAAAAGTTAAATTTAACTAAAAGAACTCAAATTATTCTATTAAAACCATTTTTATGGAGTGCATTAATTTAACATCCTATAAAATATTGAAAACAAAATAAAGTGATTAAATGAAACAATGTAAATTTAAGAACACATATTTAAATGATTAGATGTCAACACAATTTATATTAGATATCATATTCATTTGTATTAAATTTGATTTGATGTGATACATGAATAAATTATGTGTGGGAATGTTATTTTCTATTATTTTGAAAAACAATTTATATTTAAACTTAAAAATAAAAAATAACATTAATATTTTTGTTATAATAATTGCCTACTTTTTGTTTATAAAGTATATAGACATAAAAGACAATTAAGAATCCCACCTATCGATTAATTACTACAAATTCTCATCAATCTCATAAATTAGTCACCTATTTCTTTTTTTATTAATAAAAATATCAATAATTAATAAAAATATTAATAATGATGATGTCACCATGCTATGCACAATTTTTTTATCGTTGTACTAAAATAAAGTCTTTTATAAATTAATTAGATGAAAAAATAAAAAAGAAATAATGATGTGCTTAAAATTTATTAAGTTTTTAAATATTAAATTTGCACGAAAAAACAATGAATAGGTCTATAATGAATTGTCTCCCATGCCAAATTCTATTTTAGTTTTTAAATTAGTTTATTTACTAAGGAAAATATTGTAGATCATGGAGACATTAGTTAGCATCTAGTTGTTTGTTGATGGTAGAAATGCTTAATAGTAAAATTAACATAAAAAATTTGTTGATTATTTAAAAATTAAAATTCATACTTCGCAAGAATTTTATTTGAAAATTAAGAATGATATGCTAAATGAGAAGACCTTATTAATATAAGAGTTAGATGATCAAGTGATTTTACTTTTAACCACTAAATCTAAACTTGAACAATAAAGATTAAAACATAAAGATAACTTCTTAACTTAATCATTTGGGTATGATTTTATAGCTCATTTGATATGAATAATTACTAATATTAAATGTTAAAATTGTTAAATATAATATTTTCATTTTTAATAGATAATTTATATTTCATTCCATTAAAAATTCAAGATATTTTATACTAATTCAATAATAATAATAATAATATGACATTATCTCTTGTTTGTTTATTATCATTCCTCTTTAATTGGATTTATTTTTTAAGTACTTGGCAAATAAAATTATCTAATTTATTTAAAAATTAATTAAAATACAACTAATTTCTAAATCAATTTAAAAATAAATTTAAATTGGAAATGTAGACATAAAAATTTATATCAATTATTACAACAGTGAATTAAAAATTATTAAAAAAAGAAACAAATTGGAGTCCAAATTTAATTTACTTAGAAAAGATAGAAACAAACGCATCGAATAATCTCAATATGTTATCATGTAATTGAATCTAAATTAATTAGGTAAAAAAAACTCAAGTTTGCTTAGATAAAAAAAAAAAAAAACCTTCAATAAATGTGGGTGAGGAGACATTATAAAGATGTTAGCCCATTGACAAGTGTACCAATTCACGTAAGTAAAACAGTGATGAGTAGAGTATTGTTTCCCAAAGGACTTGCAACATAAACCTTCAATACATGCTTAATGCTAGCAAGAGAAATATTCACGCAATTGAATTAAACGTTCAAATTATAATTTATACGAACACATAAAATACAAATATTGAGTTAAATGACAATGGACAAGAACGTCGAGGTTTGACTACACTAATAATCCTTTCATGCAACATAAAGATTACCTATTGAGTTTATATCCTATTCATTATCATTAACACACAAGTTAGTCCAAACCCTAGTCCCTTAGTTGAGTAGACCTAAGTTATTTTGTTAAGCCATCAATCCCTTGATTAGCTTACCCAAACAACTTGCTTTGAGAAAAGAGGTTAAGAGATGGCTAATAAATCATGTTCCATTCCTAGAGACAAGATTTCTTAAGTGCTCTCTTCAGTTCTATGATAAGAAAGAGTTTTCCAAAATCAATCAAAACAATAAAAACAAGTCCTGAAGATCAAACCATAATAATCATTAAGCATGGGAATAGAGACACTAATGAATAAAATATAAATTGTAATAAATAATTTAAAATGTATACATGAGAGTATATTAGTTACATCAAACTCCAACTGGGGAAAAGATTAGCCACTCATCGATGAGTGAACCAAACAAAAAGGAAGGGAAATGGAGATTTTGGATCGAGGCTTCAAGGAGATGCTTCCCAGCACTATTCCTTTACCCTTGGACAAAAAATGGCAGACTGAATCAAATAATGCCTAAAAGTTGTCTCCTTTACTCTTTTGGTCGCACCTTCATTAAGTGAGGTGGCACTCTTCTCGCTTGACGAGAACATGTCTTGCTAAACGAGAGTCTGTACTATGTGGTCTATGGAGTGCTTCTCGCTCAGCGAATAGATGCCTCCCTAAGCGAGAGCCTTGACTTCTCTTTGGATTGGATTTTGCTGAGCCAGTGCTTTGCTCGTTCAACGAGTTTGGGCAGCCAAACTTCTTTCTTTGGTCTCCTTTCTTACTTCAATCCTCTATCTTCACTTCCTGCAAAAAATCATCAAACTGACAATTAAAATGCCCAAAATGTAATATTCCATTCCTAGGTGCTACTTACTTACAATTAATTGAAACTTGGGTTTAAACAAAGCTTTAATTCGAAAATGAGGGTAATAAATGCACAAATAGATACCAAAAAGATAAACATGATTGAAACTTATCAAAAGGAAAAAAATATATTCATATTAAAATTATTACAATAATAAATTAGAGAAAGGTACAAAAATTATAATTTGTATAATAGATCCTTTTTATGGACTATATCCTCTATAACATCACTGTAGAGGAATTTATAGCAAACCTATATGCCTTGTTTCTTCATTATATATGCATCCATAAAATTCATCTAAGTTTGACTTTGTTATCTCTTATGTTTTCATTTCACGAAGCTATAAGCCAAGGAACTTTAACTCCATCTTGTAGATTTGTGAATTTTTGAGTTGTAACTTCTTCAACAATAGTTGATTTATTCAAATAGGATTCATAAGCAATGTTCATCCATACAAAATGAAATTAATTGTAAAAAAATTAAAAAATAACAATAAATCATAATTATTATTTTTTAAAATCATATTCATTCATTAATTTTTATAAAATTGATGTAAGTAAAAAAAGTTTATACTAAAAACAAATTTATATTAAAACAAATTTCATTTTTATAGCTAGTATAAAAAGCACTACAACGTCAAGGTTTTCTATTATTTGAATAATTCATTTCACACATACATGAATTATGCTATGGTGCTATAAATGCTTTTACCAGTTAAGAAATCCTACACTATTCCTAATTTCAAGAAAACACTTATAACATTTTGTAGGAGTTCAAAATTTTAAGAAAGCATATATACAAATTATTAAATAATTCAAATTAGTAATTTTAATATTACTAATTTAGCCCCAACTATTCTTATTTTAAAAAAAATTATAGCATTTTTAAAAGTTTAAATTTTTAAGTATTTGCAATAGTTTTACATAAATAAAATTAATAAATTTGAATTTAATTATTTAACCCCAACTATTGTTATATTTAAAAAAAAAATAAGTATTTGTAACAATTTTACTAATTAAAAATAATAAATTTGAATTTAATTATTTAACTCCACCTTGTGTTTTTTTTTTTAAATTGTAATTTGATATCATGAATTTTAATTAAAAATAGAATCCAATGAATTAAGGATAATTACCTTAATAAATATTTTTAAATAACATGATTTATAATTTATAATTAAGGACAATTACCTTAATTACATATATTCATGAATTACATTAATTTCTTTAATTTTACATTTTAAAATAATATCCTCACATTTAATTATTATAATATATAATATATACAATCTTTTCTGTAAATTTTCATTACCTTATTTTAAAATAATTACCTTGATTAAAATAATAATCATTACCATAATTATTAATATTATACTATATACCAATAGATTATATATTATACTATTATACTATACACTTTAAATAAAGGTACTATTTAATATATAAGTGTGTGTGTGTAGGGGGCATATACTATGAAAATGACTTTCTTATGTGAAAATGAGAACAGTCAATCTTAATCATTAAATTAAAATAGAAGGTCTAGATTAAAATACTTAAGAATTCAAATTTAAACCTTATGTAACCATCAAATCCCTAAAAGAAACAAAAATCAAATATTTAAAAGATCTCGATTATCATGTCACTCTTCTTCAAGATTGTCGTTAATCCATCACCATCACCACCATGACCATTGCCATTACTATTGTCATGACCGTCGTCGCTACTACCGCCATGACCACAACTACCACCATTACCATGATCGTCACTGCCCTCATCATTGTTGCCACTAGCACCATGACTATCATCACCATCACCATCACCGCCGCTACCACCACCGTCATGACCATCACCGCCAGCATTATCGCTACTGCCACCACCACTGCTAGTGGTGGTAGCGGTCATGGTAGTGATGGAGATGGGTTAACGATAATCTTGAAGAAGAGTGATGTGATAATTGAGATATTTTAGGACGTAATAATCGAGATATTTTAGAGATTTGATTTTTGTTTAGTGAATTTTTTAGAGATTTGATGGTTACGTGAGTTTAAATTTCAATTCTTAAGTATTTTAATCTAGGCCTTCTGTTTTAATTTAATGGTTGAGACTAATTGTTCTCATTCTCACATAAAAAGGTCATTCTCATAGTATACACCCCCATATATATATATATATATATATATATAATCAGTCTTTATAATCAATTGTAGAAGTAGTCAATATAATCAGTTTTTAGTACACTAAAATTCAAATTGATTTTATAATTTAATGCTTACGAAATCCTAACGAAACCCTAAAAAACTCTATTTAAAGCTGCTAAAACCCTAATATCACCAATTAATGCCCCTTACATATATAAAGATAAAGATAAAGATATATTATATTATTGATTCTATATTATATAAATTATATTATTGATTCAATATTATCTAATATTATATATAATATTATTTATTTATTATTACAAAAATAGGAATGTTTAGTAATAACGTACGTTTAATATGAAGTTATATTATATATATATATATATATATATATTATTGGTTCTATATTATCTAATATTATATATTATTTGTTATTTATTATATTATTTATTTATATATTATATTTTTATTATAATGTGGACACCAATTTATTTTTGAAAATAATTTAATATGAAATCAATATAAAATTATTGATTGGTTAAAATTAGTCAATAATAGGAGAATTTGAATATAAAGTACAAAACCCTAGTGTCGCCAATTAATACTTCATAAACCCTAATGTCACTAATTAATGTTTTAGAAACCCTAATGTTGCCAATTAATATCCCAAAAATCCTACAAAATATTTCTTTTATATATATAAAGATAACATACTAGTGTTCCATGCAATATTTGGAGTTAAGAATTAAATGACAGAAGTGAAATAAATAAGGAGAGATTTGTTAATATACATATACTTTTTTTTTAAGAAAAGTAAGTTAAAGAAGTTGTACTTTGAGTGTATATTAGGAAAATCAAAATTATAACTTACTAAAATACTCTTTTTTTAAAAAAAAAATTAAGTAGGTGTACTTTAGAAAATCTCACAAAGATAATTTGCTAATGTATACTCATTTAAAAAAAATCGTTAACACGTTACATTTTGAATATATTTTAAGATAATTGTAGTTATAACTTGTTAATGTATTCTTTTTAAAATTAAGTAAATGTCATAAATAAATGAGATAATTCTATCAAATCGATATACATGTTATGAAATTATTTAAAATCAAAAGTATAAAAAATGTTATGCTTGATTAATAAATTAATTAATTTTGTATGTATAAACTAATCTTATGCAGATTATTTTTATTGTTTAATAATAATTAAAATAAAAAGGTATTCGAGTTACTATTCGCTGGTGAAATATGAGCAAGATTTTTATAATATCATGCAGATTTACGTAATATATATACATCTTACTTATAGTATCTAGTAAAGAGTAAAGACGCTTCATATTTTTGGTAAATTTGAGATTATTAATTATCATTACTAAATCATATTAATGTTTTAAAAATTGATAATATTTATTTAAAATCAACTCTTAATTAAAATAAAAGTAAAGTAGAATTTTATATTTTATCAAACACCACACGCATATTATATATAATCAGTAAATCTAAATTTCCTAATAACGAAATATATATAAAAAAATTATCAAGCATTCTTGTAACAATCTTATCCTTGTAAAAAATTCATATAATTTTATATAAATTTTTTATCTGTCTACAAACATATGTTAAATATTTTTCATGTTAAATTTGTATCCATTTATTTATATTAACAGAAGTGATTAAATAAACATATAATTTTTTTTTAATAGTCAAATATATTTCATTACATTATATTTCTGTAAAAAAAATTCCTGTGAAACAAGATGATTGCATATTTATAGATACATATTTTAAATTTTTTTCTTACAAAAGGCAAATAGATTTCAGTGCATGACAAAGAGTTAAACTATGTAATAGGTAAAGGAATGTAAAATAAAAAACTTAATTGAAGTGGATAAAAATAACATGAATCAGAATTATAATCGTAATAAAAAAATTATAGAATGATATTTAATTTACATATTGATTTAATATTGTTGAAAGAAGCTTCATATTAAGATAGAAATTGAATGCTTTTGAAGTGATTAAAAAATCTTTTAGAAAAAGATAAAAAGGAAAGAATGAGAACTCTTGATCAATGTGACTAAGGTCATGTTTGGATAACTTTTTTTTTCATAAATATTTATAGGAGAAAAAAATAAGATCATGCAAAATGAATTGAGCTTCTCCTATAATAAGCTAATTAAAATCAACTTATGCTCTTAACTTTTATAGAAAGTTTCTTATCTAACTTATTCAAAAGCTGAGGTGTATAAGTTGATTTTAACTTATGTGAAAAGTTTTATTCATTTTACCTTCTTATTTTCTTTTTTTATAAGTATTAATGAAAAATTTTATCCAAACCAGCCTAAAGCATTATTATTTTGGAGAAATAGACAAATTAAAATAGGTCCAGTTAAAAAGATAAGAATGGTCACTAAAGGGTTTTGAACAAATTAAAAAGAAAGATATTCAGCGATATATGCATTATTGAAGGATGGATGGTAAAAAGAAAACTAAAGGATAAAGCAGGAAGATAAGGTGACAAATGGAAGCAAATGTACATGAGAAATAAGAATCAAATTAGCAGGAAGAGAAATTCTTTGGGCTAATAATGATGTACCTTAATTAGGTGTAATACTTAATTTAATAATAAAACATTGAAAAATTAATAAGACGACATAGGTTGTTTTTGAGGAAGTAGTTGGACAAAATAAAACATGTCTTAATAATTGTCGACATGAAAACTAATTATAAATTTTTGTAAAGTAAAATATATTTCTAAAATATCAACATAAAAACTTAATAAAATTTTGTTTAATTTATATATATCATCAATATAAAGATTTTTACATTGTTAACTAATTAGAAAATACTTTAAATATGATTTTTAAAGTAATTATTATAAAAATCAATAATTTTATAATACATGATAATTTATTATTAAGTGATAGTGTATAAAATCTTTATATTGTTAGTGTATTCTAATTAAATTCTAAAATTTATATTAAAAATTTAAAGTATGAGCGATCACTCCTTCATTTAAATTGTAAACTTCATGGGATTTTAAGGATACAAAATAAATTAAAGAAAATAGCAATTTTGACAATAATTTTTTTCTTAAAATATAACTACTCAACGAGAAAAAAAAATCCCTTCTATTTTGTGTGTGTGTGGGTGGGTGTGGAAAACCACTTACCTTATATAAAAACATTTTTAAAACATAAATATTCTTCTGGATTAAATTTACATGCTGTAAGAATGATGCATGGCCAAATATGATACATTATATGATGATGTAAACAAACTCTTTATAATATGATGCATGAATCTAATCATTTTATAATTAACTTTCTTTAATTTTCTTAACGAGATTCAACAACATAACTTTCATTATCTAAGCATGATAGGCTCAAAAAGTGTCTCTCTTGAAGTCACTTATGGGTTTTATTTATTCCCTGATTTAGCCTCAAAAATTTTATATTTCGTGCATGTCCATCTTGAAGGTTCCATCACTATAAGATCACTTCCCCTCACAGAAGGATCCTTTTCCATCCCTTCTGAATTACCACGAGCTGTATCATGTTGAAAGTTCTATCACTGAGATCACCTAAAGAGGATCATTCCCTTAACTCCAATCTGCCCTTCTATCATAATTTTATCTTAAGAGTCTTATTCAAAAAGTAACACATGCATGCAACATTCATTCCTCAAATATTTCATCCCATAATACTTCTGTTTTCTCATATAATGATATAATTCACACATTGCATACGAGATAAGCATTAGAGCATGAAGACATACATTATTCTCTCATTTTTATATAGTATAGTTTTTGTTTTTGTTTTTTATTGTGTTTCATCTTAGTTTTCATCAAAACTGGTCACTTAAATATACATGCAATAAGATGAAATTACACAGTAATGTAGTACTTATGATAATACCTCGTGATTTCTTATATTTTAATCTCTATATTTCCATGCATGTGACAAAAAATACCCATTATCTATTATGTAAGCTTTGTGCATTACCACTTTTAACAACTTTATATATAAAAATTTTAGGTTTTTCATATTTACCTTTCATTTACAACTCTTAATTATTTAACTTGAATATGTCATAGAATTCAACCTACGACGAAATGGGTTTTGAAATTTATTAACATTCTCCAAAAAAAAGTACTAATAATAGTCTGGTAGGTACTGAAACCATTAAAAGAATGTCCAATGATTTATTGGGTATTATTAAAACCAAATTGATAAGATGATAAAAAAATTAAAAAAAAAATCAATAGAATTAAATTGAATATTTTTTCCTCAAAATCAATATACTCCAATCTATGAACATCACTAACCTATCATTAGTTCGATGTATTGTGTTATTCATTAGTGCTCACTTGATCATGATTGGGAGTTAGCTAGTTGATGGTGAACATGTTACTCATCATTAAGGGGTTGAGAGGAGGTGCATGAAGGTGGTAACCACGTGTGAAGACTTTGACATCCAAGTTATAAACCAGTAGAGTAATAATGCTAATATATGGAAAGAACAACCCTAGAAAGATGGTAGGCTAGTGTATATATATATATAGGCATATGTGAGGTGGTGTGTTAGGTGACTTTCTTATATCAATTGTTTGTTTGTTGTTAAGAAGGCCATATTAAGAGTCAATGGTAGGAAAAATTATTAGGTGGTCCTAGATCACCATGATCCCCATTAATTTTCACATGACATGTAATTAAGTATTATTAATTTATTTTTGTAAATTATAAAATTTGAATATATATATATATATATATATATATTATCTAAACATTGGTTGGGACTATGAATAGGTAGTAATCTTTGACTACTTAATAATTTCTCCAATGGTAGGCGAGTGGCTCGTGCTATGTTGATGGGATGCGAGACGAATGCTTAAATAAACTAGAGTGGCTTGAGGCTGTTGTAAGTAATCGGATGTTGACCTTGTTCATAATCAAAGTTAGGATGTCCACGTACAAGTAAGTGGGTAGACAACTGTATGAGAATTCGGTACAACTAGGTTTGGATCATGTTCGAAACATATTGAAACATTCGTAATTTAATAATGTAAATATTATAATCTATTTATGTCAAAAGATTAAATAAAACACATAATATTTAGAGGTCGACCTAAAGAAAAATTTGACTCTGCCTTGGCTCGAATCATATCATTGGTTTATCGGTCCTAAATTTAAAAGCTTGATTACCACTTGAGTCAGTTGTAGTGGGTAGTTTCTAGCTAGTTTTGTTTTACTACCAATAAAATAATCTTTCTTTAGTTATTTAAAGGAAATTATTACTGAAATCATACAGTATTAATGAAAATTATCTTCTTAAACATCGTTATTCAACTAGAGCTCTTTTTTTTTTTATGCTTATTTAGCTGGAACTTACAAAGGCACATTCTGGCTTCTTCCACCAAAATTGGTGTTTCTATTATTATTGCTCCCCCCTTTCACCATACTTTTGAAGTAACCCTTCCATTTTTCATGATCTTTTCTCAGAGTCAAGGTACATATAATTAATCTCTCCCTAATTTCCCCCCTCTTATTTACAACCTTGCTTTTCGCACGCATTGGACTTATTTTCACTAACCAAGACACCTATAATAGAACAGTGCCCACTTTTTATTGAGGCTCACTCTATGCTTCTCAAGGGATGCATGTCTAGTCACAAGAAATAGAATTCTTTGGCGATACACATCACCTATTCAGAAAAACAATAATGTAAGGTATCCCACAACGTGTTCCTGTGTCCTTTTCTTCTAAACAAAAAAGTTATAAATTTGAAAAAGAAGACACATAACATCAATACATTATTATTTAAAAACTATAATCAGAGCCATGGATGATTTATTATACCTATATCCTCTTTAGTCTTTACAAGCTTATTGAAGGCCTTTTTACATTACTTTTCCGAGTATTAAAAAGATTTCACTAGGTTTGGACATCAACTGGTTATATTTTCCATTGAGAAAACTCAAAAATAAATTAGAAAAATACTTGATTTTTAAAATTTAAAACAAAACACATAACAAACAAACTCTGAACTTTGTGAGCTCATCATAATCCATATAAGAGATGCAAATCATGCAGGCTCCGAAAGCAATTGTACATGCGAGCATATAGAGTATACATAACGATGGCAAAATATAATTGATTGAACTTTTTATGTATGAAAACTACAAACTATTTAATCATCAATTATAGGGCGCCATAAAGTGGCCTTTATATTCAATTATAAGCCTTGTGTAACATATTGTTCCTTGGGTCCCAATATCTTGAACTCCAATGTCCTTTATATTCAAGCAGGATTGTTTAGGTGCCCTTTGCCAGTTGTAGCATAAGAGTGTTCTTTATATGGTTTCAACTTTTCACAAGAACGGGTTGGGAAAATATCCCATTATCCCTATTCTTTTTGTTCTTTTGTAAGAAATTTTACCATTCCCTTTGTGTGACTGCATTCCTATATAAGAAGTAACAACTTAAGAATATAAATCTTAACTGTCGATGTAAAAATACGATTTATTAATTAAAAATAAATAAAATCACATGTGCATAGTTTGATACATTTTCTCACATTTTGGTTTGTTAATAAAATCTGTATGTGTCGTATCTAAACTTATATATAGTGAGAGAAATGAACTTACATGAATACAAGTTATACTCATTTTTACATTATTCAATAACTTTTAATTAAATAATTTTATTTCTTTTCATATAGATTATATTTACAAAGTTTAAGATTAATATAAAATTATTTAATATCTCATTTATGTATATTAAAATTAACGTAATATATACTTTTATAATATATACAAATATGAATCATTTGATTATCTTTTTGTTAATGTTCAATTTGTACTATTATATAGTTATAATACATACACAGACACACACACGCACACACATATCTATAAGAATTTAGTCATATACCTATAGTTCAATTTTGACAAAATTTGACACATAATTAAGATTATATATAGGTATAATGATTGAATCGATAAAATCAAATTTTATATAAAGTTATTAATGTTGTAATAGTTGGTATAACTTATAACGTATATATATATATATATATATATATATATATATATATATATATATATGAGTTAGGCCCTTTTTACTTAGTAGCTTTTTTGTGTTTGTTTTGGCTGCATAGGCCCTTTCATTAATTAAAAAAAAATACAATAACTCTTAAATTTAATTTTTTTAAAATAACATTTATTATTCTCGCATTATTTTACTTTCATTAAACATCATTCTAGCCTATGCAACTACATGGGTATATATATATATATATGGATAGGATCAACTGACACAAAGTGTCAATTTTTTACACTTACACCACTTCATAATTTTGGGTAGAATATAAAATTAATCAATCTAACATTTGAATCATTTGATATTATCTTTCTAATCATATATATCAAATTTCACATAATTTGGACATTGTTTGGCATGTTATATAGTAATGGACATTTATTTATATTTTAAATAATATATTATCCATTAAAATAAAATAGTGCAATGAAGCATCACATAGTTCTTAATTTGTATGAAATTTTATAAATATAAACTACCTCATAAAGTTTGGATTGATTAATTTTGTATTCTACAAAAAATTACTAAGTGATATAGGTGCAAAAGTTTGACACTTGATATCCATTGATCTTGTTCCCCCCCCCCCCCCCCCCCCCCCCCCCCCCCAAACACATACACACACATTAGGGAAAAATGTTGATGAGGATAGGGTTTCCAAAAAAATGGCATTCTTGGACCCAAGAATGCTTATCCATAGTTATGGTGTTAGTTTTGGTTAATGGCAGCCAATTGATGAATTCAGTGTGGGGAGAAGATTATGCCAAAGGGATCTTCTATCTTATTTATTTATTTATTGTTGTTGTTGAAAGGTTAAGTGTGATGTTTGGTGAGGCAATAAAATTAAGGGGGGGTGTTTTGGTTATAAGTTGGATTCGACAAGTCAAAGTATAAGCCACCTTTAGTTTGCAGATAACACTTTTATTATAGGTGAGATAAGCTAACAATAGGGGTGGGCATAAAAATGTCATATGACCGACACCTGTGTTAACCAAGGTTAAAGAATAGTGTAAAGGTCAAATTAGTTCAAATAATGGGTAGTGTAAGTTAAAAAATCAGTTTTAAATGGGTATTATTGGTTGAATACAATTTACTCCAATTATTTTGTCGATATTCGTACTTGACCGAAGTGTATATCTAAATGCTTAAAATGAATTTTGTGTCACTTTATGTTCCCTTAGTGTCAAATGCATAGAAAAAAAAAAAGGGTTGCATCTCTCAGTTATGAACTCCCTTTTACTCTTTACATTCACTCATATCAGTGTACTTTCTTTTTCCCCCTTCATTTTTTTTCTCATTTCTCATCTAGTACTCACGCTTTCTTTCTAGTTTCTTTTTTTCCTCTGGTTTTCCCTCTTTTCTCTTTTCTCATTTTTCATTTTTGAATCTGAGCTCTATTTTGCATTTTGGGAATCTGAACTACCATGTAAGAAACAACCTTCTTTTGTTGGCATTTATGCTTACTGTCTCAAGGACTATTTGGTCAAGCTTATGTGTTTTGATTATGAGGAGCAAAAACTTGATGAGGTGATCTCTTCCCATCACAATTCATGTACCTTTGAGGCTTGGTAACTTTTCATTCCTCATTGAGAATGAGAAAATAGGACCCCGGTTCTTCAACATTTAAATTCTAAGGCCAAGTTGGAAGACAAGGAGGGAGTTGTCATGCAAGATAAAAAGAGTGCTACTTGGATCAAATGGCTCCCATGGACCTTTTCCCCCATATGAAGGATGCCTTTTATGGGTTTTATGCTTTGGTATGTTCCCTAGTGCTATGAAATGTGAGATATACTTATGCGATTTTCATTTTTTTTTATTTTTATGTTAAAGTTTATAGCTTTTTACTTTTATCTAATTTGGGTTTGTCTTATTTTTCCATTAGAGGTCTTTGAGAAACCTTGTCATTCACCAAAATGCTAAATTGTATGAACCCACCCATCTAAATCGTAACCCGCTCATCTTTAGACCCGCCTAACCCGATGAAGCACACAGTTGAAAATGTGCCAAAATATGAAGAGTTCAGTTTGTGACGAATTGGGCTTTTTGGGCCCAAACCCAACCATTGCTCTGCCCTAGTAAGCAGAATGTCTGGGTAATTAAGGCGGTTCTTTAGCTGTTTGAGATGGCATCAGACTAAAAGGTGAATTTTCACAAGAGCAAGTTGTTAGGCATTCGTCTAAATAACTAATGGTTGTCTAAGGCAATTTGTTTTCTAAATTGCAAGGTTGGCGCGATTCCTTTTGTTTTTCTTGAATTACTTAGTGGTGTAGACCATTGAAGGTTATCCACTTGGCAACTAGTGATTGATAAGGTGCAAAATAAGTTATCTTGTTAGAGTATTAAATATATATTGTTGAGGGGAAGGGTCGTGCTATTAAAGTCAATCTTATCATTACTTCTGATATATTTTCTTTCCTTCTTCAAGGCCCCGACAAGTATCATTTCCTTACTTGAATCTCTTTTTAAACAATTTTTATAGGGAGGGGGCAAGGGGAAACACAAAATACAATGGGTAATGGGTTGCTTAGGAAAAAGGTGTGCAGAGAAAAGGAAGAGAGGGGGCTTAAGGATCAAGAATCTAAGAGCTTTTAATTTTGCATTATTAAGCAAATGGTTGTGGAGGATGAGAATAAAGAAAACATCTTTGTGGTATAAACTTCTACTTCATGGATTTGTGGAAGGAAGGGGGGGCGGTTAAGAGTAGGAGGGCAAAACAATTCACGATGCAAAAAAAAGGTTAAGTTGGGCTAGTTTACCAAAATTAAAAAAAAATTGATTATAAAAAATGGGTGACTCATAAGTTGACCAATCAAATAAATAAAAAATATAAATCATCCAAACATAAAACATAATGTCACAATAAAAAAAAAAAAACTGTTATCCTACTAAATTACCTTGGCACACATGCTTTCTAAAGTTATTATCATAAGTTAAATAAATGTAGTGCAAAACAACAAAACAACATGAAATGTATAATACTACCTTCGGTCTTTTATATAAGCAACAAATAGGGATATTTTTTTGGTCCTAATTATAAACAACATAGGATGTATTAATTGTTATCTTCCTTTTATACCATTAATTTATTGTAAAGTCTATTAATGATATATTCACTTATTCTCCATGTAGGTAGATGCATTCATTGACATATTAACAAAATAAATTACACTTATAGGTATAAAAAATTACTTCTTGAATTATAAGTAGTATCATTAAATATAACCACTACTTAAACTATTTAATTTTATGAGTATTTTTGGAATAAAATTTAAATTTATGACATTATTAATTAAAATTAACTTACTTAACTAGTTTTTATTGGTTTTGATACATTGGTTATTTGTTGCTTATATGAAGAATTGAAGGTAGTAATTCACAAAATATTATATTCAACAAAATAATATTTAACCAAACAATGCATAAAAATATCTAACAAAAACTTAGTTTGATAGGCTAACCCAATCCACCCTTGACTTGTTGGGTCGACAAGTCATAGTGGATTGAGTTATACTAGTTGAAGAGTTAAATTATCTAACCCAACACAACTTGTTTTGACAAGTTAAATGGATTTACCTAATGGGTTCAATTTATTTTGACATTCCTATCAACAAGAACCATTCTTAATTTTAAGAACCCATTTTAAGGATGCTATTGGAGATGCTCATAGTCATCCCTCCAACTTTGTCGTCTCTAGCCATGCAGTTCTATAACAAAAAGAACTTACAAAAGGACTTTTAGGAAAAAAAATTTAAAAGGAGGAAAATGTTATAATAAATACAGTTAAAACTAATTATACCACATTAATTATTTGAGGTGTGGCTGGTGTGCTGATAGCTGATACATCTAAATTCATGGAGCGTACCCTAAGATTGGCCGCGATCATACCACCAAAACGCTTACGCGTATGTGACTTAAAGGTCGTGATTTACTTTATGTTTTTAGACTAATTTATTTTAACTCACCCTTCAGGGGCTGAGGTACGACCGTATAATAGGACAAGAATAGATAGAATTAATTCATTTTGTTTGTTTAAATCGTTGGAAACAGACTTAGCATCAAGTTGAGATGGCCGAGTTGGTCTAAGGCGCCAGATTAAGGTTCTGGTCCGAAAGGGCGTGGGTTCAAATCCCACTCTCAACAAACATTTGGTTACTTCAATTTATTTTTTTTATACATAATCTTTTTTCAGTTTTGATCCACATATATAGACTTTAAGAGCTCCCTTTCTTTTCGTATGGACATAAAAGCTTTTTTCAACTTCTTATTAAATAGTGATTGCAATTTAATTTGACTCGACATTTAAAATGTAAATCATTTTTATTTCATCTTCTATTTTAGTAACTGCAAAAAAGTCGTACCTCATTCTTCTTCATCAAACATATTATTTTTCCGAAACCAAGCATCCTAAATTCCTGATCTTATATTACTATATTTAACAAAGCTAAATAACGTATATTTAGCCCGTGGCAAACACAACAATAATCGTTGTATAACTAAATAAAATAGTTACACAAATTTCTTCCCAATTGAATAAAAAAGACAACATACGAATATAACCAATAATTTTTCTTCCCTTTTAGTGCACTTTTTGTGCCATCTCTTAATTTCCTTTTTCAATATAATTAACTAACAAATATTTTGCATAATGAACAGTACCTTTTAACTTTTAAAAAAATTAAAAATAAAGTAAAAGAAAAGTATTTGAAAAAATATTAAAAGTTATAAGAAATACATGTACAATTAATCTAATTTAATAAGTAAAATATATAAACAGTTCAAATTTAGGATAAAAAATCGAATTAAAAAAAGGTAACTTCTTTTTTGCATAACAACAATAATGAAGTTTGAATTTATAATGTTACGCAAACTACTCTCGAGACACTCGTCTTTACCTCAATTCTAGTGATTTGAAAAAAATAACTTAAACATATACATAATTAATATTTGAAAAAAAAAATGTAAAATAATCATTTTAAGGAAATTAAGATTTTAAAAATAATTTTTTAAATAAAATTAAAAAAATGGCTTAAGTATATTTCTAATTCCTATAAAATAAGTAAATTTTTTCTTTGCTTTTTATCCCTCCAAAATATGAAATAACTATCTTTGGTTCCCATAAGATAAATAAAATTTTGTTTTGGTCATTGTAAAAAAAAATTCTTTAGTTTTCATTCTCCAAAATATGAAATAATATCAATGTTTTTAAAATCAGACTGATCATTGAACCTGGTCAAGACACTGGTTCAAGGGTCAATGGTTCAATCGTGGTTGAACCGATATTAATAAAATAATAATAATAATTAAATAATATATAAAATAATATTAAAAAAACATAATATCATAATTTTATAATACTAAAAATTGAAATAAAACATAATTTTATAGGTTCTTTACATTTACAATACTTACAAAAGTACAAATTAAATATGTCATGATACTTAAGTATAAGTTTTAACTATACACATCAACATTTATTAATAAAAACAAGATTTTATTTAAATAAAAAAGCAAATGATAAATAATTTAGGTTAGTTATTATTATTTTTTAAGAAAAAAAATCAAAATAATGTTGTATTAAGTATTTTTCTTTGATCCGCTGTAAACTGGTTTTTGGTCGGCTTTGACCGATTTTATTGGTTTTTGATCGGTTTTTCAATTCTTTGACCGATTTTTCTTCAGGTCGGTTCTGTGATTTATTTGAACCGGCCAGGTGACTAGTTCATCAGTTTTCTGATTCGACCAGCCAATTGGGTCCAATTTTCAGAACATAGAATAATATTCATTTTAAGAAGTTATTCATCCCCGTGTCGAAACAATATTTTCATATCATTGTAAAAAAAATGGTTTTCATTTCCCAAAAAAATTCCATCTCTCCAAAATATAAAATTATTCTTTGGTTTATCCTAATGTTGATTTCAAAGTAGATAAATAATATTCATTTGGAAATTTAGAAATAAATTTAGAAGTGTTACATATTGATATGATACCATAGACACTAGTAGGTGTTACTTCACTTACTTGTAATGGTCCCTTGATACTTTCTTAAATACATAATCAATTAATGAGTGTCACATGACACTAGAGACAAAAAAAAAAACAATAATTTCATTTTTTTAGGAATAAAAATCAAAGATCGAAACATTGTTTTTTTGTCTTATTTTAGTGATATTTAATTACTCTTGTGATTGGATGATGATAAAAAAAATATTTATATTTTCAATGTAATTAAATGTCTTTATTTATTTTCTTTTAAATTTGTGATATGTGTTATTTTTAACCTTTTTTCTTTTAAATTCTTTTAAATTAGTTGTGCATATTTTCTTATAATTTCAAATATCACTTATTTCAACTATATTCTTTAATTTATATTTTATATTTTATTTAAATTTTAAAAATGATAATATATGAAATATTTATTAATTTTATATATAAGAAAAATGTTTCCAATAGGAATGGCAATGGTAGCGAACAAATATTTGTGCCTATGTCTGTATTTTAAAAAATACTATTTCTCAGACTTATGGTGCCTCTACCTATCCAGTGTAATTTTTATTATTTTTTTTATCAGTATCCCACAGTGTATTTATATTCCTATATTTAGACTTATGATTCGTACCTTACTTAAATGAAATATTTTAGTGTGTCTTTTTGTAAACCAATAAAATAAAAACATTATTTTAATATTAAAATTAATTATAAAAAGTATAAAACGAAAAACATTAATTAAAAATGTAATATTTAACTCAACTAAAAAATATAAAAATAATTTTTAAATCTTAATTATAATAGGGAGAGTGACAGTTTTGATAAAATAGCATTTTTAATAACTTTTTTTACAAATTAAAATTTACCAATAATCATTGAGTCATTATATTATCTCGAGGATCATATATATAAATTTTAGATAATTAAAAAAATAGACAAAAATAAAGTAGTGCAATGATATATCAATTAGTTTTTAAATTATATAAAATTTTGTAAATTTGATATATTTTAAAAGAACTTTCAAAACAATAATTGGATAGATAAAATTTATTTTTGTAAGAATTTATTAAATGTGTCACTTTACCAATTAAGTGTGTGTGTGTATGTATAAGGAGTGTATTAAATGTGAAGATTTTTGTATAAGAGAATGAGATAAATAAATTTAGATCATCCAACGATACATAGACGATTAAAATTAAAAGTTATTTAACAATCATATAACCATTTAAGAAAAGGGAAAATAGGTTATACATTGACAATGTAAAACTGTTTTACACTATCATCCAATCATAACCCACCATGTATGGTAAGTTTGTTGACTTTTATAATAATTACCTTAAAAGTCATACTAATGGTGATTTCTGATTGGTTAACAGTATAAAACTACTTTGCACGGATAATGTATAGCCATTAAACTCTTAAAAAAAATCATATAACTTTATCTTTTAATGTCAATCTTTCATGATTTAATCTAATAGTTAGGATTTACTTATCTCTTTCATAATATAAACTCTCACTTGATATGCTTCATATGTATGCTTCATATGTACTAATATATAATCATTTTTTAGAAAAAAAAATGTATTTTTTAAAAATACACCAAGAATATAACTTATAATATACTTTATCTAAATAAATAAATATATATTAACATCCGTAATTACTAACACACTCTATCTAAAAATAAATTTATTATTACACCCAAACAATCATATTAAACTTTACCAACATTATGTAGGTCTAAATGAAATTAGGTTTAAATTTTAAAATAAAGTCTCAAATACAAACATTGTAGACCGAAAAAAATGATTGAAAAGAAAGATCTCACTAAAAATGTCAGCCTAATTTTTTTGACAAAAATTAGTTATTGACACGATCAATGGATATTCTGCCCCTATAATGTAGTAAAAGAAACAAAACTTTATCATCATCATAATAATTCAATAAGTCGATGATTTTATTTAAAACAGTCCACAAAATTTTAAGTCATATGTCATTATGTCTCTTTAAATCACTCTAACATTTGATAAGAGATGAAAGGGTAAAATTTTGACTGTTACACTTTTCTCTATTTTAAATTTTAAAACTAAACAATAAATTATTCTGAAGTTCTCTCTCTCTCTCCACACAACTAAACACTATGTTACATACAACCATTTGTTTTTAAAATAAGTTGACTTTAACTTAACTACAAATTATAAGCAACATGAAACTAGTATAGATTCTGCAGGGGAGCTGTACACATAATTCTATCTTTCACATTTTGCTGTTGTGCATTAGATTCTTTAACACCTTATTGGCTGGTTTTCTCAATTATGTTACATTACCTTTTTCTCTCCCTCATGCCTCATCCCATGCTAGCTAGACCACACGGATTTGACCACTCTGCATGTACCTTGCTTACATGCTGACATTAAAAAAAAAAAAAAAAGATCGTGGTGGATTTCCCACCCACATGATGCTTAGAAGATGAAGAAGGCGAAAAATAAATAAATAAATAAAAGGCAGGGCCCGTACCTCATAGATGAAGGGTCGTAAGTGTGAGAGTCAGCGAAGCACAATCATGTTTAGTTTTAGCCCCTCCCTATATTAGGCCATTTGCCACTCTCCCACGTGCCAACCTGCCCAAAGCGTGGGCGTGGGTTGCTGAATGCTTAAGTAGAAAGTGTCCTTTCCCTTTTAGTTCCCTGGGGCAGACATCCCAGCCCTACCATAAAGCCATAACATTTCATGCCACTAAAATAAAATTTACATAACCCGCAATACAACAAAACTCGATTAGGACAAATATATTAATTTAAACATGAAAATAATTTTTTTCAAAATAATAATATTATTATTGGTTATGGAAAATAAATTTTTAACACAATAATTCATAACTATAACAATAATGATGTTTTATAATTGTAATGATTTTGTTAAATTTTTATTGCTTGAATTTTAAAGAAAAAACATATTTTATGAAATGTTAATTTAGTTATTTTATACAATATTTGTTGAAAAACAATTAAAAAAAGTCACAATATTCGATGTCTTAAAGTATACTTTATATTCCTCCTCTCCTCCCCTCCGAAAGAAAGCACTTGCTCAAACATTTCGAATTGTCATTCAACTGACCACCACCTCAAAGCAAAGGACCACATTTATATTTGCAATAACTTCAAAAATATCAATTTAATATGTTAATTTTAAAAAGTAAATAACAAATAATAACTAGTTAGCCTAGTATTAAGTCTACATAAATTGAATCACCAAAAGTGAATTTTATCCACTATGTCAGGAATTAGAATTTTGGAATCATCACTTTAGAAGGAATTTTACCTAACCATTATCAGTGACTTGAGTTAAACTCACAGTTATGTTTGTGGAGATACCTAGCCAACATGACAGGAAAATCCTAAATGCACTAGTTGAATGTAAGACTACCGAACGCTTACAAATAATAAGGCTATGGGGAACTTTTATTTTATTTGTTAATAAATATTAAATAAATAGAATTTCATCAAAATTTGTAATAATAAATTAAAAATGAAATAAATGCAAAACTTTCATATCATATCTTACAGAAAAATCTTATATGAAAAAGAGAAATGTTATTTGTACAACAAATTGTAAAATAAATTTTATAATTAAAAAGAGAAAGAGAAGTGTTGGATGTTATAAATGATGTAATAAATAGGGATAGACACAAATAATAATGTTAAATGAATTGTTTTATATATCTGTGAAAAAATCTATTTTGTAAAATGTACTAAATTTCTAACACAATAATAATAATAATAATAATAATAATAATAATAATACTAAGAGTTTAATAGTCATTCATTGTCAGTGTAAAAAATTTTACACTGTCAATCAATCAGCAATTACCATTAATATGGTTTTTAAAGTATTTATTATAAAAGTCAACAAATTACAATAAATGGTGGTTTGTGATTGGATGATAGTGTAAAATTATTTTACACTGTCAGTGCATAACCTGTTTTCTCTAATAATAATAATAATAATCAAATGATACAATAAAAAATTATGTATAGATATTTACTGTAAAAATTGGATTAGTTTTCATTAATATAGTATTTATTCAACGAAAATTAACTTGTTAGTGTATATATTACGAGTTTATACTAGTAGAATGAAACATCATACTAATTAACAGGGATGGAATTAGAAAATATTTGAAAGAAGAGGTGAAAATAAATAAACTTTGACTAAAAAATACAAATCATGTTTGTGCTTAGAAATTTTGAGGTCTTAGACGAAATTTATATTTAAAGTTTAATTTAATATAACTGGTTAATTCTCATTTAATTTTTTTATCGACTACAAAATTATTGATCAAAGTTTTATAATTAAGTATTTCTAACATTTCATTATCAATATATAAAATGACAAATTCATTCAATTTATCTTTTAACATAGTTAATATCAAAATAAATTTGAGTAATTTTAATTTTAAAAAACTGTTTTCAACAATAGAATAATTATAAGTATTATCAATAATATTTTAGAAGTATTGTATGTATTTGAAAAAGAATATAATCTTTTGATATAATTTAATATTTTTAGTGAAGTATGGATTTATTTTGTTTGTACTTCTTACAATATCTTTATTTTTTAAAATAAATCAAAACCTTCAATTTTATAAAAATTATCAGAACTTAAAATCTTTTAAAAATTAATACAATATTTTTCGAATCCATCTTCATCCAAAGTTTTTAATTGTTCAATTAATTTAATCTTAAAACTACGTAGTCTTACTAATAAAAATAGTAACAAATAATATATCATATCATAATAAAATATATCACCTAATAATTTAAATTAATAATAATTTTTTAAAAAGTGTGAAATTATTTTGAGCTAGAACTCAGGACCTAAGACAACTGCTTTGATGACCTTACAGTTGTTACAACCCTGATACAAATACAAGACACAGGACACAAATATATACGACATTGGCACAAGAATATGACAAATTTATAAAATTATAAGACACAACGTGACTATAATACAACATATGAAAAAAATAATTTAAAATAACAAATATTAACATTTTAAATCACAATAGAGAAGTTATATTTTACAAAATAAGTATGAGTCATTATAAGCACAATAAAATGCTGCAATTTATCCAATTAATGTAGTATTCCAATTGGAATTAGTATAAGAGTTAAAAAATGAAAGTAAAAAAAAAATTGTAAAATTTAGTTAGAAATGTTTAAAGCATCTATCCATCATAAATATTAGGCTAAATTGTACTTTTGATCCCCTTATTTTTCTTGATCTGCAATTTTGATTCCTTTATTTTTTTTTAGAGACATTTGGTCTCCATAATTTTAAAAATCCACTGTCAAATCCAATGTGTTGACTATTTGCATCTAATGTTGATCCGGTGACATGGCACCATTAAACTGACATGGAACATAGTATTTGACATTTAATTAGATTGACTTGATGCAAACGGTCAATGCATTGGATTTGATGACAGAATCAAATTTACAGATTTTTAAAATTAGGAGAACCAAAATTGTGGATTAAGAAAAATAAGGAGACCAAAAATATAATTTAGCTTAAATGTTATATACTTAATAGGCTTAAATATGTTTTTAGTCCTTCAAATTTGGAATGAATTTGTTTTTAGTCTTTTAAATTTAAAATTAATATTTTAGTTTCTGTAATTTGAAAAAAACATATTTTAATCTCTCTATCTGAACACCGTTAGTGAATCTACAACACATAGAGTTGGGCATATAGACTAAGGCTCGCAGGCCACACGTTTAGCCCACAATCTACACGGGCTATGGTCCTAAAATGTGTGAACCATTTAAGATGTGGGTCTTTTCAATCCGGTCTATTTAGCCAGCAGTTTAAACAAATTTAGCCACAGGTTCGCGGGCTTTTAACATTAGATTTAAAAAAAAAAAAAAAAGTAGACTTCACTTAACTAACGTAGGGAGTTAGGATTTCCACTGTCTGTCTTTCCCTTTATGGTTTACGCGTTTCTCTTTCGTGTACGCACTACCAGCGTAGCCTCTCTGTTATTTCTTAATGTATATTGAAGCTTAATTATGACCAGGGCATAATTATCAATTTTAATTATGAAATGCTTCTAACGACATATAGGCACTGCATTATATAGGTATTTTGCACAAAGCAGGTAAAAAGCATCTTTTCGCTGGTGTATTTGATATCTTTAAATTATTTCTATTTTTATTGTATTAGTTATTTATTTTTATTGATTTTTTTTTTGTATTTTTTAAAATTATGTTCATTTTAAATTCGTGAGCAGCGGATTGACCCATTAGCCTGCGGGCTATGTGGTGCGGACTTGGGCCTTCAAAATTAGGATCATTTATCGTGCGGTCCGGTCTGGTTTGACCATTTAATTTGTGAGTTTTTGTGGACCGGACCTAAACAAGTGAGTTGACATGTATATCTAGCTCTAACAACACAAAACTCACCTACTAGTATATTTAGTTAGTAAAAACATCACATCAAACTCAACTGATGTTATACAGTTGACTCAATTTGTCCTTGTCAATGATATTGCAGGTAATTTTGAGAGACTAAAATATTTTTTTTCAAATTACAGGGGCTAAAGAAATTAATTTTAAATTTGAGGACTAAAATAAACTTATTCCAAATTTAAGAGGCTAAAAGTATATTTGAGTCTATTATATATTATTTAGCTATTTTTACTTTCTTGATCATTACATATCATTGTATTAATAATTCAATATCATATTTTTTTAAATGAATATATATATATATATATATATATATATATATATATATAATTTTTAAAAATATATGTCTCTTCCTACATTCGTTGTTGTATAGAAGATTGATAGAGGGCCTGTTTAGATACATATTAAAAGATCTTTTGAAAGCTTATCTTTTGGAATAAGTACTTTGTTATGTAAAAAGTGATGTTTGGATGTATATTGTTTTTCAACTTTTGGAAAAGTAAAAGCTCCCAGTAGAGCTTATGGTGAAGCTAAAATTTTCAGCTTCTCAAATAATTATCATTTTGAATAAGCACTTTAGAGTGTATTATCCAAACACAATATTAGCTTATTTAAAAAAATCTTTTCATAACAGAACTTCTAAATAAGCTCTTTTTCTATAAGTTCTTTTAAAAAGTTCATCCAAACAGACCCATATACTATTAATATATCAAATATTAGTATAATATATCATATCATAGTATAAAACCATAATATATGTTTGTGTGAATAATTTAACTTCCGTTAAACAAAAAAGCATTACTAGAGATAAACTCAGCACTTTTTTATCTGTTAAATAAGTGCCTTTTTTTTGTGGTGATTATTATATTAATGAAAGTTGGAACAGCTGTAAAATTATGCTGCGTTAACGCCAAAGGTTTTCTATTAAAAGAACTGCATATGTCATTGTTACCAAACTTCATGATGTCCCAAACTTTGAAGACAATTACGTAAAACGTTGTTGAATCTTTTATGATATCGATCAATAATACAACTTTTTATAAAAAGAATTCACTTTGGATAATTTTCGTGAAAACGTGATTGTTGATAAAACCCATTAACATCAATTTTTTCTAATAATAATTGATCACACTTTGATATTTGTTGGATTCAAATAATTAATTTAATGTTAGATGAGTATGTTAATGTGTAAGTAGTAATAATCTCATAGAATCACAAGTTCAAATCTTAAATATCTCAATTACCTGGGTCAAGCCACATTTTAGATATCTCAAATATCTGGGGCGGGTTGTACGGAATATTATCATGAATCTCGTAGTCCAAGCACGAATGGAGCTAGCGTATCTCAAACACCACTTCTTGAGTGCAATATTAAAAGAATTAAAAATTAATTGTTGTGGGGATTAATTAATAGTATACTAAGGATCAAATTATGTGACTTGATGGGGTAATGCTATTTGGGCCTATAATAAGGGGGTGTATTGGATTGAGATTTTAAAAGATTTTTTTAATAAAAAAGTCTTGTGTATTCAATCAAGATTTTTAAATAATATAAATAAGTCTTGTTGTATTCAATTAAGATTATCAAAAAATTTTAAAGAGGGTGTCAAAATCTAGTGATATTCAATTGAGACTTTTTACAACTTATAAAAAGTCTTTTGGTATTCAAAAACATACAAATTTTAATAGATTATTTTGTATGGTGGATTTCAATGGATTTTGTGTGACATTTTAGTAGGATATATAATTATTACACCTATCCAACAATTTCACCCAGATCCTTGAGACTTTTCTACTCCCTCCTTCCTTTTTTTTGCCGTTTAAAAAATCTTTTTACTTCTTTTTTCTTTAATCAACTTGTTTGGACGAATTGATTGTGTGCACACCAAAAAGACAATATCAAAAACGTATAAATACCTTTGGATACGTGACTTTTTTCTATGTTCGGTCAAAATGCATAAAGACAATCTTCTACTTTATAGGGGTTGTGTTGTGAATTGATTTTATTATGAAACATCCGTCTTGTTGCATCTTTTTTTAAACGTAGTTACATTGATGTGAATCACTATTTTTCATGTTTTTTTTTTCGTTTCTCATGCCTTTTTTTGCGTGCCTTTTTAAGTCTTTTCAATCCATTGTTATGGAGAAATTAAAAAATTAAATACAAAAATTCTATTTAAAAATAATGTTATTTACAAATATTTACAAACATATTACTTGATTAGTATGATAGGTATTATTTTGAAATTGATTTTCTTGATTGGTGATAACTATTCTTACATATGTTGTATTATTAATTAAATAGGAGATTCATGACAAGGAAATAACAAAGGAAAGGACAAAGAGGTGCAACAACTCTTTAAGTGTTTGCTAAAAATCTATGGGGTCTTTTCAAATCTTATAAATTCTTATGATATAAATACATTAAAATCCAAACTACAAAATCTTGATTATAAAAGTCTTTTAAAAAAAATCTTATAAGTCATTACATTCCTACATAGTTTTTTAAAATCCACAATACTTTTTTATGCTAAAATAGTCTTTTAAAATCTCAATCTAATACACCCCCTAAATTTTAATATGAGACCTTATATATATATATATATATATATATATATATATATATATATTGGGTTAGGATCTGTTAACACTAGGTGTCAAAGTTAGTCAAATTACACCTTCAATAACTTTTTGTAGAATGCAAATTTAACCAATCCAACCATTGAATCGTGTGATATTATTTTCATAATCATGTATATCAAATTTCACATCATTTGGACCTTTTTAGATATGTTATATAACATTGAATATTTACATATATTTTAATATCATATTGTACGTTAAAATAAAGTGATGTGATGGAGTATTAAATAATTTTAGAATTGTATGAAATTTTGTATACTTAATCTAATTAATAAAAACATCAAATTCAACGGTTGGATTGGTTAAATTTCTATTTTACAAAAAAATATTAAAAGTATAATTTGACCAACTTTGACACCTGGTATCAACGGATCCTGACCATATATATATGTACATACATGTATATACATGTATATATATATATTATTAAAATTTTCATGTTTTATTTAAAATTTATTTCTTTTTCTTTTTGAAATGTAAAATTTATTTGAAGGAGGAAAATTATAAATAACGTTTGATTTTTTTTCCTTTTACTTTAAATGTTAAACTTAAAAATAAGAGTTTTAAAATTAAGTTAAATTATTTGTTAATTGCATAATTTTTCAACTTAAAAATTACTTTGAAAATAGAATTTTGGGGAGTTTATTCTTAGATTTGAAATTTGAAATAAAGTAAAAGAAGGTAATTTTTCTGAAATTATCTTATTCAAAAACTTTTTATAAATTTTCTTCATTGAACAAAATCTCATTTTATATTTTTAGAGTTTATATAGAATTGTGTTTGACACAATATTGAGAAGGGAAATATAAAATATCTAAATACTATCATAATAGGATAAAGGTCCATTTAAGAAAAAATATTTAACTATTCTTAATAAGCTAATATTATTTATTAGGTAATTACTGGTTTAAAAAACATTAATACTAAGTTATTTTTGGAGTCCTAAAGTAGGAGTTTCACCCATGTTAGGATTCGGTCGCCTTAAGTACAATATGCGTGAAGGATATATGTCTCCTTGACCAAAAATAGATAAAAGAACATTCCTATTATTTATTATCTTACCCTTTTTTTAAAGATGTAAATGAGTTAAGTTATTCATGAACCATTCAAGTTTGAATATTCATTCAAGTTAATTTGTTTGTGTAAACAATGATCAATCATCAACATTTTTTCACTTATGGATGCTCATAATTGAAGCTAATTGATTTAATAAAAAAAAACTCATTGAAAAATTAAAAAAGGAACAAAATTGAATAATTGTTTTCCTTTTTGAAAAAAAACAATTTATTTGGTTTAATTTTCTATTTTTATTTTCTAACATTGAGAGAAAGCAAACATGTATTGTTAGTTATGTATTTTTTACAATTTACATACTTGTAACAGAATAAATTTTAACTTGTAAATTTTATTAAACTTTGTTGTGTTTTGCAAAGTAAATGTACTTATCAACAAGCAAAAAAGATAAATATTTTACACCTTAAATATCGTCTTTTAGGATTTGTTTACAATTATTAAGTCAATTAACCTTTAATTATTTAAAGAACAAAAAAATGGTGATAGGTTGAAGTACAATTAAAGAAATTAAGAAGGATAAAAAAAAAAAGATATATTCCAAAAGCTCAATTTATCATAAGCAACAATTTAGTATAAAAAGTCCATGCATGAAATTTCACCTATGCAATCATTTACACGTAACCTAATTCATCTTATAATTTGATTTATTCTTAAATACCGATCACTTATTCCAAAACTAGTAGCATTCAATGATTATGCAATAATGTTCATATTCTTTTTCCAAAATTATTATCTCTTGATGATCATGCAAAACAACCATTAAGAAAAGCATAAAAAATAATAGGTCTGTTAATTAAATAAATGATTGAAAGTAAAGAATTATGATTATGATTTGTCCAAATCTTATAAACCCATTAATTAATTATAGTACAACCACTAAGTGGTCAATTAACTAAAAGAATATAAGAGCGATTGATTTCAACATATATTTGATGCAAACTCAACAAGTGTACCAAATTGCGTAAGTAGTATAAAGTGAGTATGAGTGTTATCTTAAGAAATTTGTGAATTAAATGCCAATATTATAAAGTTATCACTATTCAGGCTCAACCTTATAATGATGGATTTGATTAATTTTGTTAAAACTAAATCAAATTGGGTTAAAACAATAGAGAATCACAAGAATGAAACTAATGCAAGTGAGCAAACTAGAGAACTTGACAATGTGCAAGACATTAGGGTATAAGTTTTCCCAATTTCTACTTAGGTAATCAAGATTCAACCCAATATAAGTTTTTAAAATGGAGATAAAGACCATATTCACAAAGTTGATTGAAATTCAATTCTTTGGTCCCTTTCCTTTTAACCAAAAAAAAAATTCCTCAACAATCCCTAATTAGAGCAAGTAATATGATCAAGAATCCATCTACACCTTCATAACTAATAATCTGTATTCATAGAATATCACTAATTATGTTGTTAACTTCATTTCTCATCCTTAATTCAATTTTTCAATTGTAACTAATGATCTAGCGTCACCCATGAGTGACCCATTCTTAAAAGTAATAAAAATAGAAGTAAGCATCTATTAAAACCATATGGACTTGAATTGAGATGAAATCCACAATTACATAGATTTTAGGTTGGGATGTCTCATAGCTTAACAAATGAAATCATATACTCGTGGTGAGAAAAAAGAAAAGAAAATAAATTTTAAATGATGAGGCCATGGTGAGATTGGTGCTTCAAGATCTTGCTTCATAAGCTTCAAGAGCCCTAATGTGAGCTAGAGAAATCCTCAAACAATTTTAAATGCTCCACCTATTTTTTTTTTAAAATAATAGAACCCCATATTTAATTATGAGTCAACATGCTTTACTTAACTTGGAGTTATGGTAGATTTTGGGCATAGAAATGCATGTGCGATCAAAAGCAAAGCAATTGGTAGCTCTAACAAACACAATTACATTAAGTTTTGGGCATAATTCAACTACAGGCGTAAGGACTAACTCTTCCTTATCTTCATCCAACATAATTACTCTTAGAATAGTGGGTTTGGGCCTAACTCAACCTTACAAAACTAATTTGTAAGGTAAGGGTTGCCCTTTACTTATATACACTTATTTGGCCATATCACTAATCGATGTGAGATCTCCAACACACCCCCCTTACGCCAAGTACTATACATCTCGAGCGTGAAATTTGTAGGACTAGATATCTGCGGGTGGTCCGATAACGACCTAATTGCAGGGTGGCTTGATAGGCCCAACAACAACTGTTAGAATAGGCTCTGATACCATATTAGAATGCGGATTTAGGCCTAACTCAATCTTACAAAATCGACTTGTAAGCTGAGGGTTACCCCCCACTTATATACACTTGTTTGGCCATATCACTTATAATTTACTTCCCTTAAAATTATGCTTTTCTATAATATTAATCTCCTTAGTTCTTTATTTTCATTCCATTGACCTTTTCCTTTAAACACGGTCCAATTAGAGATGTAATGTGATTGAAATGACATGCTTTTGTCCTATACTTCACACATTCCTAACACTAATGAATCTACGTACAAACACATAGGATTTTGCCTAACTAATGATTATTTAGTTACAAAATGTGATGAAAACATCTTTTTGAATTGCACAAAAATGTAGACTTATCAACATTACATCAAAGTAATAGAAAAAACACAATCAAGATTGAAAGCATTAAATTATATTAAAATTGAAAAATCACAAAAGTTCAAGACATAGGATCCATCATAACCCCAACTATGGGTTTGGTTACTTATAATCATAAGTAAATTAAAAACCATGACATAGACACCACAAAAATCCATAATGAATGTACAAGAGAGGAAAAGGAAATTTACTTTTAATAATAAAAATCTTAACACAAAGATAAGAGACTCTAACTCTTCACTTACAATTACCTTAAGACTCTAGGAAAGATTCACAACAACTATGAGTGATGTTTTAGGGTTATAGTACCTTTAATGTGGAGAGATAATAAAGCATTTATTAATTCTATAGTTGTCAAAAGTTTACTTCTATTTTTCAAGGAATATTTAAAACGCAAGGAGAAAAAACCCAAACTTAGTTTGCATCAAATATATAGCACAATTATGCTACTTAAGTTGCATAGACATGCATAATTATATGGTTGTGCTTAATGCTTACATGCTTACACCAAAAACAAGAAGACAAATAAGCATGTAAAGGTTTATTTGAGCATGCCAAGTGATCTATACAAGCACACACACATAAAAACTTGAATTTTTTTTGTTCAAATGTACTTGATAAATCTTGAAGATTATTTATTGACTCCAAAGCGGGACTTCCATCTACCAATTTACTCAAATTTATGCTACTTTTTACTATAATTCATTTTTAAAGTCTATTTTAATAGTTTTGCAAAGAAAAAAGAAGAGAAATAAGTGAAAAATAAGATTAAATGTCAATAAATAAGATAATAATTCACTTAATTTCTCATAGATAAAATGATGATTTATTAAATTTTTAGTCTAACATATTTATAGGAATTAATCATGATTTTCTTAAGATTTTTAGATGAATTTGCTATCTATTAGGTTAACAAAAAAGTAAAGTCATAGTGTTTATTTGAGATAAAGTAATTGATAAAAACTAATTAAATTGAATTGAATTACATTAATTTTAAATTGGTATTATTTTATTTTATTTTATTTTTCAATTGAATACAAACATATATAGTTTTCTCTTTTTTTTTGTAACAAAAAATATCAATTCTTATTGAGAACAAAAATATAGTTTGATTTGAAAGACTTATACCCTTAAAATCAAACCAAACCATAAACATTTTCTTCTACAATTTAAGTTATAATATATTTTATTTATTTTTGTATTTAACGACTTATTCAAATGTTATTTTATATTATTTCTTAGATGATTCTTGTATATTTTTATTTACAAAAAAATTGGTTTATACAAATGTAAATAAAAAATAATACTCTAATATCATTGAATAACATTCTATTGAATGGTTTTATTCCAAAATGAAGTGTTGGAATAAAGATTCATATCATATAAATTATATCTAAATTTTTTTACTTTAATCCAAATTTATTTACGACTTATTAAATATACTTAAAAATTAATGTGATAAATACCTATGCAAAATATGTAAATAAAACTATTTAGTCATGTTCTTTATGTTGCTAACTTTTAACAAGGTTTAGTATAAACAATTAATGTAACGAATGGGTTATAATGATTCAACAATTAAATTGATAAAAAATATGTTTTATATAAAATTATTGAATAGTATATAGATGTTAAGTTTTAATTACATTGTATAAATTAAGTCAAAAATAATTACATCAAATATATAGGACAAGTTGAATAACTCTTACTAACAATAAAACAATTTTAGCAAATGGATAGAGATCAAGTTATTGTTGATGATAATTATGAAAATTTTAAAGAGTTTATATGAAAATATGTGGTTTGCAGACAAGGGCTTCCACGCACTATAATAACTAATAATGACATATGAGTTTGAAACAAATCATTTCAATAATTATATAAAAGATTATTCATTTGAAAAACTATACTCATTAGTGGAACATCTACAAACAAATGAGTAGATAGAAGCAACAAATAAAGTTGTCTTCAATGGAATAAAAACAACTACATAATGTTAGAAGCTTGTGCATTGTTATAATTGGATTGAACCAGTCAGTTAGACCATTTTGATCAAAAAACAAAACCATGGTCGATCCATTTAGACATTTAAATCGTTTGTGTAGTTGACTCGGTAAGAATTGGTCAACTTTACTTTGTATCAATGTTAACCTGGTAATGCGGCTTAATCAGTCAATTCTAAATGCACATTGTTATACATATAATTCAATATTAATTTTGAATGATGCACACAACTCAATGTGTTAACTTTTTAGTAACATGTTGCACTTTTTAATCTATTGTCCAAACTTTTCAACAACATTGTTTATATTATTTTAATTTTGTCTGAATTCAAGTTTACATGTAATATTATTTTAATTTCTTTTCTAAATTCAAACTTACATCACGTAAATTGTAAGGTGTGAGTGAAGTGTTTATTATTTCAAATGAAAAATATTGCGCCAACAAGTTTCAAACTCATTAGCCCATACTTCATAAAACAAATAATGCCACTATGGTAAAGTATTTTTTATATTATAAAATGCAAAACATATTATATATATTTTTATTTTAAAGATTATATATTTAATATATATTGATTCATACAATTCAACTAATGACTTAGTGCCTTGATTAGGTTGATGACCGGTCCAAGACTGATAACACTGAGTTTGTGGATAGAATAATTATCAAGAATAACTTGGGCTTACCATAAGCACTTCACACTCTTCAATAAGGAAAATACCATTTTGATTAACCGATGGTTTATATGTTATGATCCCAATGAAATTATGAGAACCAATATGGATAAGGATGATGTTCCAATTAGAAAACAATTACTAGAAGTCGAGAATAAATTTGTACTTTGCCAAAGGAGTCAAAGAGTTTATTTATATAAAGGATGTCAGCAAAAAGCAAGCTACACAAATATAATTTTCCACTAAAACTATGCTCTTTTTTAGAAGGGAGACATTGCATTAAGGTAAATACATTTTGACCAAAATTTAGGAACGAAAGCTTCATTTGATAAACCATAAAGGAACAAATTATTTATTAGAATGGGTTGTATAATTATTCATAAGATAAATATTTTTCTTATCTTATCATTCTCACTACAACAAAAATGACTTTAAGCAACAACAAAAAACTATGGCCTAAAATAAAAAAATCGTGGCCTAAACTTTAGGCAACAAGAAAACGATCATTTAGGTGTGGTCTAAGTAGTTGTTCCCTATTCCCATAGGCAACAATTATTTAGGTGTGGTCTAGGTAGTTGTTAAGATCAAGGACGAATTTATAACTCTCAAATATTTTGATAATAACAAACAGTTAATAAGTGTGTATTTACGCAATTGTCTGGTCATCCGTAATATGTTCACAAGCAACCATCTAATAATTTAAGCCCATATCGTCTTCATCTTTCTTTTGGATAAATTTAGTAACTAACAACTTATAAACGATGATCTAAGTGATCTGCACATCAATCAGATGTAAACTATCTCGATATGTATGAAGCCTACATACCTACTCTCGAGAAAAGTTATCTTTATGCGAAAAAAGAAGGAATGTGCATGCGGATGTCAGAACGGGAAAACAAATATGATTACTGCTACAAGATTGAGTACAAGAATGGTAAAGATAGGAGGATTGCTTTATTTTATCAAAGTGACAAGTTAGTGATAGGCATTAAATACTCCAACGACTTTCTTCAACAGACAAAGGTTGTCTCATGCAAGCACTCACAATAGATACTTTTGGGGAAGCCCATATATAGAAGAAGAGACTTCAATCTTAGTGATGGACGAAATCATAAAATCTTTAACTGTTGGAAAGCTCTCATTGTGTAATCTTCATATACTCTACGTGTAAAACTTTATTTGTTCTTGATTGTATATTCGTCTATTAGGACGTTAAACCCAATGAGGTAACTCACGTTCAACCTTTTCTTTAAGAAATTGGTAGAAGCTTGAAGAGGCTTTGATTCAAAGAATACTTGGGTTTTTGCTTGGATAGGAAAGTTAAAGACTACTTGGATTGAGCTTGAAGAGGCTTGTTGAAAGAATACTTGTAACTTAGATAAGTTAGTGGAACTTGGTAGTTGCCAATAATTGAACGTAGTCTTTAGAGTGAGATGAACCAGTATAACTCCTGTGTGCATTCCAGTTTCATTTTTAGCACTTGTCTTTCTTTCAAAACGTTTTTGAAAAACTCTTTTGTTTAATCCTTCAGACGATAAGTCACTAAAAGAAAAGGTTTTGCAAAAATTTGCTATAACACAATTCAACCCCTCTTTCTTGTGTTATCTCTGTGTTTTACAATTTGGTATCAGAGCTCAGCTTCTAAGGGTTGAGTACCTTAACAAGTGTTAGAGGAAAAGATCTGCATGGCAAACCTTGAAGGACAATTCATCCTTGAAGGAGCCTCATTGTCAAGGCTTCCAGCCTTCAATGGAGAAGATTATGCGTACTGCAAAAACAGAATGGAGATGTACATCAAGTCCACTCATTATAGCATCTGGAGAATCATAACACATGGCGGTCTTGTTGTAGCAAAGCCAGAAAATGAGTACAATAAAGATGACTTCAACATGCTACAACAAAATGCAAAAGCTAAGTATATTATAACTTGTGCCTTATCCAAAACTGAATATAATAAATTTTGCAGCTGCAGAACTGTAAAGAAAATGTGGGATGCTATACGCATAACGCATAAAGGCACAAAAGATGTTCGTCTTAGAAGAGCAGCCACTCTTCAAAGACACTATGAGATATTCACTATGAAAGAGATACAAACCATTGGTGAGATGTTTGAAAGATTTCAAACAATTCTAAATAGACTTCAGAGTCTTGGTGTTGAGTTCTCCAAGGCTCAGAACAATATCAAAATCTTGGATAGTCTTCCAAAAGTGTGGGAACCCAAGGCTACAGCCATAGTGGAAGCAAGGGACATGAGGACTTTGACTTTGGATGAGTTTCTAAGAGCTCTAAGAGTACATGAAGTTCATCTCTTCAAAAGAGATAAAGTCAAAAATAATGACTCAATTGCTCTAAAAAGTGGAGAATCAAGTCGAAGAGTAGACGAAAAGACTGAGACGAAAGCCAGGAACAAAGCCCTAAAGGTGTAGTTTGATGAATCTAAGAGCTTAGACGAAAGCTCCAGCTGCTCAACAGACGATGAGATCTCTCTCATAATCAAGAAATTTAAAAAGATGCTCAAGAAGAATGGAAGATTTAAGCAATTTTCTAGAAAAAAAGGACACTAGATACAAAAAGCCTCCTTAAGAAGAAAACTACGAAATCATCTATTTTGAGTGCAAAAAGCCTTAACACATTAAGGCTGAATGCCCCAAACTAAAAAGAGGATGGAGCTCAAAGAAAAGATCTTCTAGCTACCTAGGAAGACCTGGATAGCAGCAGTAACAGTTCAGATGATGAAAAGGCCAATATCTGTCTTATGGCAGATATTGAGGATGTAATATCTGAGGTACACTCTATCTTTAAAAATTCCCTGCATTCGTCTGATGGTAGTGAATCTGAGTTTGATAACGAAAACATGTCATATGACATTCTTCTTGCCAATTCTCACATGATTTCCCTTAAGTATAAGAAATATAAAGGAAAATATCAAGAAGCTATTTTAGAAAACGAAATACTCAAGAAATATATGAAGAGAATGCATAAGAATCAAGTCTTAGATCCTGAGAAGACAATGCTTCTTTCTGAAATTGACAGACTAAAAAAAGCGGTCATTAGTTTGAAACATGATTTGGCCAAATTTGTGGATGGACTTTCAAAACTTCAAATGATTTTAAAACATAGAAGACCTTCGTCTGACAAATCTGGTATAGGATTTGTAGAAAACAAAAATTCTAAATCATTGTCTTCTAAATCTTATTCATCATTTTGTAACTTTTGTGGTAAATCTGGACACTCATTTCAAAGATGTCAACACAAGAGGAAACAAAGGTCAAATAAGATCATTGGGACTAACACAAAAGGACCCAAAAGTATATGGGTACCAAAATCTCAAATAATTTTTGTTGCATATATCCTTAATAAGAAAAATGAGGGATTCATTCTGGTACCTGGACAATGGATGCTCACGTCACATGACGAGAGAAAGATTTATGTTCCTAGACCTCCAACCACATGAAGGAACGGTCTCCTTTGGTGGAGGTGGAAAAGGAAAAATCATTGGTATAGGTAAAGTTGGTAAGCCTCCTCTTCCATTTATAGATAATGTCTTATGTGTTGAAGGATTAAAGTATAATCTGCTTAGCATAAGTTAATTTTGTGACAGTGGGTTTATTATATCCTTTAACAAGGAATCATGCATAGTCAAAAGAAATAATGAATCTATTTTTTTTATTGGCAAAAGACATAACAATCTGTATAAGATTAAGTTTGAAGATCTGAACAAACAAAATATTACTTGCTTAATGACCAAAGAGCATGAAAAATGGATTTGGCATAAAAAACTCGAACACATCTATCTGAAACATATTTCAAAATTATATAAAAAGAGCTTAGTAAAAGAATTGCCTGGAATTTCTTGAAAAACTCATATTCTTTGTGAAGCATGTCAAAAAGGGAAACAGTAGTTGTTGCCTATTTTCATAGGCAACAATTTTTTCACTATGCCCACAAAAATTTAAAAATCGTTGCCTAAAATATAACAATAGGCAACATTTTCTAAATTACTTTTAGGCAACAATTTTTTTTGGTCAAATTTAAATAACAGTTTGATAAATGTTGCCTATACATTTAGGTCATGGATATACAAACGTTGTCATATATTTTAGGCAACACATTACAACTGTGGACAAATATCATAACCAATGCTGGTAAAGGTTTAAGCACCAATTATTTAAGTGTTGCCTATAAGTTTAGGCCACAATTATATATGCGTTGTCATGCATTTTAGGCAATAGTTTTTAAATGTGGATAGATAGGATGGACAACATTTGTTAAGGGTTAAGCAATGATTATTTAATTGTTGCCTATACATTTAGGTCATGATTAACTAAATTTCATAATTTATTAATTAATGAGATTACTTATTTAAATGTGGTAAGATAATATAGATAAAAATTATCTCTTAAAACAATTCAACCATTAATAGATTTTTTTATTGACATTGTTGAATAAAACAAGCAAAATTGAACTTGTAAATTATAACAATTCTAATATATAATTGCATTCAATGTTTAATCTACATAATAAAAATAGACTATAAAGTCTCAATGTATAATATATTAGTATAAGTATATAACTTTGTAAATTGACATACTGTAAAATTACAAACTCAAAACAAATCATCCAAGAATGAATATAATAATGATTGACCTTTTGTGCTACTTGATTGTGGGTTAATGTATATTTGGATTAGATTGTCTTAGTCTAATTAAATTATAGACTAACAATATGTTAGGCCTAACCCATTGCAATTTGCAAGTCAAACAAGCTAACCCATTGACCCATTTTTTTTTTTATTACTTCAAAACTACACCAATAATTTAGCAATATGCGTGCACATACACACAATACTTTCCTATCATATTTTGGTATGAATTCAATTGGAATGCACTGACATTATAAAAGTTTTTTTTACACTATTATCTAATCATGAATTGCCATATGATTAAAAATTGTTGACCTTTGTAATAATTACTTTAAAATTTATATGTATATATATATATATATATATATAAGATTACTAATTAATTAATAATGAAAAAATCTTTACATTATAGTGTATCAAAATTAAACTTTTTTCTACTATTATTGTACTTTTACATTAACATATTATGTATCAGTATTTATTAATATATTAATATATTTATAACATTCCATGGAGTTCATCACTAATGTCTTCTTTCTTTAAGCCTTTTGTATATTTCTTTAACATACAAATCCTGGTTAAAATGAAAAAGATAGTCTAAATAAATAGGGATTTAAATAATTATAAATAATAAAAATTTAGAACAATCCAATTAAGGGCTAATTCGCAAAGGTCAACTAATTCCTAAGCTAAGCTAGATTAATGTAGATTGGACTAGTATTTTTAGAACCCAAATTTGTGTTATACTCCCTTTAGTCCTTAATATAATACACTTGTAGCAAAATTATACAGACCAATAAAAATAGTTAAATTAGCTAGTTTTATTGATTTTTTATAAAATATTATAACATACCAATTTTATCCTCATTAATCATCATTAACTTGTTGTGGGTGACATGAAGACATTTAAGTCTGAAAGCATTATGCACCACTATCAAATAAAGACACAAATACTCAAAGTTTTTAATAAGGGCAAATAATGAAAAAAAAAAGTTAAATGCTTCATAAGAATTATAGAATGCCTTATAAAAAGGACCACCAATACCTTTTAGATGATGCCTTATATTAAGGACTAGATGGAGTATATCATTATGGCTATTACTTTTTGCACGCTCTATTTTTACTTACACATTCCTCTTGTGTTTTTGTAATTTTTTTTTCAAAAATACCTTTTTTTGAAAACTAAATTCTAAATTTTAACATCTCTGAAAACTAAATTTCAAAATAGGACTCTTTTTGTGTCTTTGTCTTGTTCATTCTTGAGTTTTCCATCCATCCTTGCTACCATAAGATCCTCCAAGATGAAAACATCACCACCAATACCACACTTGTGCTCCAAAACCATTAATTATGGATCCATTGCATCCCATGTCAAAACTCTCATTTGAAGCCTTCGTCAAAGCCACAAGTGTCATCATTAATAGTCAAATCCAAACACGCACACAAGTACCCACCGCACCCACTAGCAAACCATCATTATGCACCTATACATCAACAAAAGCTTAATGGCGCATTTCCTTAGACTTTAACATGTCTTTGTTTTGCTTTATTATGTAACTTCCCTTTTTTTGGGCTGTAGAAAGGGATACGAGAGGAAAAAGAAGGGTGAATATAGCGTTCTTCCTATTTTAAAATTTAGTTTTTGGAACATCTACCAATTATTAAAAATAAATTTCAAAAATTAGTTTTCAAAAAGTGTATTTTTGAGAAAAAAATTTACAAAACGCAGAAAGAGGTGTATAAGTAAAAAGAGAGGTGCAAAAAGTAACGCCTTCAAGTTATTTAGACCAGTCCATCAACATAAACAAATATAAAAAATAAGTATAAAAGGCTTTGAAAATAAACAAACTATAACACATATAATTGTATTACTTAATAAATTGCAAGACTACATTATTGTTATGTGATATAATCAATTAACATCAAAGCATTGTAAAATTTCACATATTATAATTTTATATAGTTTTTTAACAATCCAACCATTAGATTAAGGTTCTTGCAAAGTAGATTAATTATACAAAGTTTTATATATTAATTGATATTTTGTTATACCACTTTATTTTAATGTGAAATATACTATTTAAAATATAAATAAATATCATTTACTAGATTAAATATCTATAAATGTCTATATTATCTAAAATTTGTGTGTGTGTGTCATAATAATAATACAACATGATTTAAGAATTAAATTGATAAAAATAATTTTTTTATAAAATATTACTAAATGTGTAATTTTACACAATTTAACACTTACTTTCAACTAATTTCATCCTAATTTTTTTTATATAAAGAACTTTATATACAATTTCAAGTTAAATATGTTTCTAGTCCTTCAAAATATTTAAAACTTGGTTTAGTTCCTCTAAATTTGCTTTAGTTTAGGGTTATATAAAGAACTCTAAATTCAGTTTTAGTTCCTCAAATTTAAAACATCCTATTATGGTTCCCCATTTTTTGTAATGTGTCATGTGTGATCCTTTTTATTGACACGGTTAACTCAAATAAATGAAAATGACATGTCATCCATTGTCGCATGTGAAAAGTGGTGTTACATGGATCCTAACATAGCCTAATGATTTCACGTCATATGTTTGAGAGGGTCTAAAACCGAACTTTTACATATTTAGATAGACTAAACACATTTTATCGTATTAATTTTGGCATGATACCTGATAATATTATTAGCTTAATATATTTAACATGTCATTTAACATTGCAAATATACTTTGTAAACTAAGTATAATACTAGATCTAGAAAGTATTCACAACCATCATAGTAGTCAAAAATCATGAGTAAGGTAAAATTAGTTACATATTATCTTATTAATTTTGTTTAATAAGGTCAAACTGGTAATGCATTATCTAATCAATATTATGAAATTTGTCATAGAGAAATGGTAAGAACAATATGAAGGTGTTGTTACAAATTGAAGACCAAGGTGTATAAACACGTCAACATTGATATTCAATCAAAACAAAAGACTAAAAAGAAGGTTACGAAATATGTTTATGATCATTTAACAATGGTACACAATTTTTTAATCTTTTCATCTCACTATGTAATAGGTAAAAGGGAATTTAACTATGGACAAAAAAATAATATAGCAAATTGAGGAACTTAATTTCCACAAATTCTTGATTTTGCATGGAGAATAATTCCTACAAAATTAGTGAAACATATGATGAGAGCAAACCAAATCTAGGTAGATACTAACCTTTTATACTAACATATGATGTAACATAAGGCCATTCAATGTTAACTTACTATATATTGTTATCGAATTTATTATAGAGTAAACTTGCCTTCAATGTTAATTTCTCTACGAGAATGTCAAAAAGCTTTATAACTCAATTTATTTTGATAAAGTTGCACAAATTTAATATAATAGAATATATTTTTGGTCTTTCTAAATATGTAAAAAGTTTAATTTTAGTTCTTCTCAAACATATGATGTGGAACTATTAGGTCACATTTGGATTCACATAGCATCTTTGTCACACATGACAATGAATATCGTATTATTTTCTGTTCAGTTGAATTAACAATGTCAGTGAAAAGCATCACACATGACACATTTCCAAAAATAAGAAACCAAAATAGAATATCTTAAATACGAAAAACTAAAACTAAATTTGGACATATTTTTATAGATTAAAAACACATTTAACCTTGTAATATAAAAAATGAAAGGGAGATCCACACACTCCCTACTTGAATTTGCCTTACCCATCAAAGTTTAACTCATTTAACTATTCTTAATAATAAGTATAAAAATGTAAAAAATAATATTATCATATAAATTTAATATATTATTAAAGTAAAAAAAATATATGAACATTTAATGAAATATTATGTATTGATATATTATTTATTACTTTTAACATTTTATTTAATTATTAAATTTTTTAATTTATTAAATAATGTAGTACACACGTTGTAATTTTTTTTATAATTATGATATGTCTGAAAAAAAGAAAAAAGTAAATAAAAAAAGGGATAACAATATATATTTTTTATTTAATTAAAAAGAAAAAAAATAATTTTTAAAAACAAAAGATATTTTTTTTATGTTTTCTTCGATTCAAATTTTATTTTATTTTTTTCATTTTCATTTCTCTTCACCTTGCAAACACAACATTAAATTAATATTATATTATCTGAAGTTATCAGTTCTCATTTCCACCAGCGCGCACGTGCGACCGTAATTATTACACACCCACACTCATACACTCCATGCTCATCTCGTCTCCTGTAAAAGAAAAAGTCAAAATTAATTAAAATATTAAGAAAAACTAAAAAGATACCACGAACTTTTCACCATCTCAATTCTCAAACCCACGGGGTCCCTCTCATGACTCATCCCATCCCAATAACGTGATCCGTTATTTTCCCTCCCTTTCCCCAATCTCATAACGGATTTTCCCACCTTTCAAAACCAGCATCCCCAGCTTTTTACCTAAATTACTCTTTTGTCCTCGTGCATTTTTTATTCTTACTATTTACAGTATAAAAAAGACAGCCACAACAAAGAAATCAGGTTAATTATTGGGTGGAAATGTGTTTGTATTCCCCCCCGCCCCCCCCTCTTTTTCACGTGTAATAAGGTAATATAAATTACTCACAAGAGATAATTTCAATTTTAGTGAAATGAAAGTATTGGGAAATCAATTATTTATTCCCTTGTCAACTTTTATTTTTAATTAAAAAGTTTTAAATTTCCTTCTATCAAATAGCTTCTTTTTTCGTTAAAAAATAGCTAATAAAAATATAAAAAATATTAAATGCGTCAAAATTAAAACAATGCTACATCTACATAGTTCAACCCAAATTTCATATAACCCAATTATCACACTCATGAGAATCATATCATTAACGGCAGAATAACTCTCCCAACCAACAATTTCCTTAATTTTTGAAATTAAAAAAATATATAATACTTTAATTTAATTAATCCCTTAATAAATACAAACCAATAATTCTGACTCATCATACTCTTCTATTAAGTTATTACAAGTTTTCTTTCACAAACTACAATTTACTATATATAAAAAATTCTTATATAATATAGAGTAGTGTTAGCAATACACTCTTTAATATATTCTTTTGAACACACCTTATTTTATTGGCTAAAATTTATTAAAAATCACAAAATTATGAAAGAATCATTAAATAAGGTTTGAAACTTACAAAATTTTGTATTTTTCAGTCAATTTAAACCAATAAAAAAGAGTATATTTAAAAAAATGTGTCAAAAAATAAGTTGCTAACATTTCTGATATAATATAATATAAAGGTATTAATAGTAATAGTATACAACAGCCTGGTTCTAATATATTGACAGAGTTCAATTTTTAACCTGCGTATAAAAGCAAATTTTATATAACCCTGGTAAAAAGAAAAAAAAGAATTAAAAAAATTCAATATTAACAAGGGTGAAATGGTAATTTAAGGTTGTGGAGTTGTTTATATATGGCTCCAGCTACGGGGGTTCAGTCCTAACTCCTTCTTTCGTCACTACCCGATTCCTTCTCCTTCTTCTTTTTCTCTCTTCTCCGATGGAAGACGAAGTCAACAGGGAACTCGACCTTCTTCCACCGTCGCGCTCCGATTCCTCCCTTCTCCGCCTGCGCTCGGCGGTGTCGTCGTCGTCCGCCACCGACTGCGGCGGCGCCCCGTCGCTGGACCTGCAGCTGTCGATCAGCGTGCGTCCGCCGGCGGTGCTGATGTGCGACGGCGTGGAGGCGCTGAAGTGGCAGGCGGCGGAGCAAATCCGGCTGGCGGCGATGGAGAAAGCGTACGCGGAGCGAGTGCGGGAGCTGACGCGGCGCGAGATGGAGATGGCGCAATCGGAGTTCGCACGTGCGCGCCATATGTGGGAGCGTGCGAGGGAGGAGGTAGAGCGAGCCGAGAGAATGAAGGAGCGAGCCACCCGACAGGTCGATTCCGCGTGCATGGAGATCACCTGCCATTCCTGTAGGCAAAGGTTCAGGCCCGCTTGATCCATCAAACAGCAATCAATCCGTCGCATTATTATTCTCTGTTTTCCATTTTCCGTTTTCTAACCAACCAACAAGAATAATTAATTAACCGTTTTTGGCTTGATGAGAAATTAGTTAATTAGTTAAATGCCGTGTGTGAGTGTTTTCGTTCTATGTTTTGATTTTGAAGATATGTTTCGAGATGAATGAGCAGGCAGGACAATTAATACTTACGTACGCGAGTGAGGTCCCGTGAGAGGATGGAGATTGAAGAGTGAATACCGAATCGAGTTTCTTCAAATTATTTCTGCAAATCTGTTTTATTTTACCTTTTTGGGTTAAAAGTATAAATCAGAGTCCAGAATTGAAGAAGCGTGGTCGTAACCAGTACCCGACCTGCAGGCCCGTTGTGTAGTTTTCGTAAACGTGTTGATTACATATCTCGAGGATTGCAACCGATCGAGATATTATCAGAAGTTCAGAACTTCTGCGGATAATTGAATGCAGAAAAATATATTGTCGAAGATGGCAGTCTACTCCATCTTATTCATCTGCGCCAAAGGACAGTACTATTGTATTGGTTATTGGCCTTTTAAGCAAAATTAATATTTAACTATATAGCTATGTTAATGTTAGCTTGGCCTGCTTCGGTGCGGTTAATTAATTATGGTGGTAATGTAATGTTATCGTATATAGAGTACTGAAACTGATCGCGAATAAGGGAATGATGATAGACTTGGTGAGACAAGGCCCAAGTTGGGAACTTCGATGACGATAGAACAAATGAATCGGAACAAAAAGCATAGTATAGCACCAATCACAAAGACGGGATAGCTGTATCCACTTGTATTCAACTTCTTAACTTTTGCACATCACAGACCGAACACCCACTATCCCTGTCCATTTTGGATCGGATTACTAACTAAAAGCATCAATCAGAACAGTGAACAGTAGTGCTCCTTTTCGAAGATGTTGCAAGACTGGAATTAGCTTGATATGTCGGCAACCTCTTTTTATTTTTCTGTACGAAAAAATAAAAAGGTTTAGATTAGGAAAAGTAAGGAAACAATACTAATTTTGATCGATGAAAAAATTATATATATTATTATCTACCAACTGATTATATTCGTAAGAATGGAAAGTAAACCCAGCGAGTCAATTTTTGTAGTTTGCATTTGGCAAGCAACCTCTCTGAGTAGCATAACACTCAGATATACGTACAGTGAAAAGGGTGTGACACAATAATACAGTAGCCACTTTGATTCTATTATGAACTGAAAAAAGTATCCAGTGGGCGCAAATCATAGACTTTGCGAAAAGTACGTTTGAGAAACGTTAGGGAAGGCATAATGAAGTCGCAATCCGGATAAGTCAAATTTGTATCTAGTCCTCGATTTATTTCCATATGATTTTATTTTATTGAGTAATAATCTAGATATTATGGGCTGATATTGGCTTACTAACTACTAGTGGTCTTTGTTACCAACTATTGCACGACATGCTTCAAAAGTAAGTTACTGCCTCGGTGTCCTTTCAATAAAACAACAATGGTATTTGCACATTATTTATATATATTATTTTATAGTTATTTAAAATAGTAAAAAAAGAAACATACTTTCCAATGCACTTTTTTATTAGATATTTTTCATATAAGAAAGTGCAAAGAACGATGTGAAAAAATGATGTACAAGAATTAATAAATGGTAATTATAGTTACAACGTTTGTTCTGCTTCTTTCGGGACGTTGGATTTAACAAAATGGCTTCTTTTCTGCTCTAGGGTACTGAAATCAGCATATTTTAATACTACTGTTCTGTATATCGTAGAATTATCACCCACAAGTTATTATCATCAAAATCAGATCTTTTATTTGCAGCTAGTTGGCGGAACAACTTCAATTATTTTTTTCTTCTTTCGAAAATTCAAAATCATCAGAAAATGATGGGACATAATCAAATCGGTTCTCAAACAAAATAATTATAGTCTCCTTGTCCATGAGGAAAACTTCAGTCCTTCTAGGTTCTTTTTTAAATTTGGAAGGGGGGAGAGGGCAAGAAACTTCAATATCAACCACAGAAAAACAATAATGCTTAATTTGTGAATCCAAACTTAGATAAAACATTCATCACCTTGGTCATGAATCATGATCAAACCGTACTCCGACATATGTCCAGCTGAATCACAGTTACATTGTCTTATATATTTTATTTGGTTACAATCATAGAAATGCTAGAACAATCAATCAATTTCGTTCAGAAAGTCGATGGCACGATAAAGATGTAGGACATATTCACCGATCCATCAAACTAGTCATCATGACAAAACCTTAACATTTGTCTTTTCAGGTTGTCCGCATATAATTGTCAAGCGATACTGTTTTGCTTGGATTGTGGAGAATCATATATGTATATATATACGATGCTTACACATGCATGAACCATCACATGTAGAGAAGATATATCCCTTTAATATTTCGTTGTTAATATCTGGGACAAGCAAATCTTCATCGACATTGCAGGGATATGCGGTGTACAGTACACAACACCCGTACTTATGATTAGTAAATTTCTATAGCACCAGGAAGACAAGCGGTATATTTTGCCACGTATGACATTTACTTAGTTCTCAATATAGTTAACAACAAATAATTTACTTTGATTTGAACTACATTAACTACTAGAAAGTTGAAAAAATCTAGCTACCTAGGTATTTGTTAGGTTATAGCAATGAAATCTGCCACAATCCAAGCTTGTCAATTACTTTGGAAAGGAGAGGAAATCATAATAATAAAAATAATAATGAATGTTCATCTTCTCATGTGAAGATTCAGGTTCAACAAAGATGATATAAAGTTCTTTCTGACATAAAGGAGGAAAATATTTCCAAAAATGACGGAACCGTTTTCCATCTCTATCTAGGCAGCGAAGAAGAAAAGGAAAATATGGAATGGAATGAGCAAGATTGTTCAATCAAATCATTTAACCAATCAGGAAAAAAAGGTAGCTAGTTTTGGAAAGTATAGGAAAGTTCAGATCCTGTTAAACTAAAACGCTTGTAGAGTCACACCATGTGAGATAATTGTGGAGCACACTTTAATTCCATTATTATTGGACTTTGCAAGTATTTGCTCTGGGGATTCTTAATTACGAAATCCAGTAGGAAAGAGATAAACTGAAGTTCTTGTTACGGCCACGTACATATTGTCGTGTAGGAATGTTTACAAGTATAATATGTTTATTTATATAATGCTTTATTCCTTTCCTAATACCACTATCCATCATAGAGGGCGGGATAGGGGTATGGGGTAGAAGAAGATGAGAGACAACTAAAAACATCACCTACAGTTAATTTGCCCTATTAATCATATATACTGCCACTTACCTAAAATTTAATTATATATTATCATTTTTCCATTGATTATGAGGTATACGATGTATATGATCGGAGTTCGGCAACTGGTTATTCTGGTGAGTTTCCAAATTCAAATGTTGGGTGACTCGCTGAGATAATTTTAAGTTGCAGTAAATAATCAAGAAGCATTAGACGTAAGTTTCCCTTTGCCGTTCAAATAATCAGTAAAATTTCGAAATAGATAAGAGAATGTACAATGAGAGCGCAACTGTGAATCCCTTACCTTACATGTGGGTGCGAATATCTAGCCGTGGTGCCTGCTAACGGATTAGTAATTATTATCTTCCCTTGTTGGTGTATTTATGACTTAACTCCTTTCATAATTCACCTCGACCTAAATTAATTAAATCTGATTTTTACAATATTGTTTAATCATAAACTGTGATTATAAATTTATTGAATTTTATAATAAGTAACTTAAAAATTATAACAAAAATGATTTTTGATTGGTTAATAATGTAAAAATTTACAAGTCTATTAAATGCTATATATATATATATATATATATATATATCAAGTTATTCCAAAAGTAACTCTTGGTAAAGTTAATCAATTCAATAACTTTTGATACATGTTAAATTTCAATGATCCAACCGTTAAATATTTTGATATTATATCAACGATCATGCACATCAAATTTCAGATAAATAAGACATTTACAGTTAGTTAATCTTATCGTCGACATTTACTTATAATTTAGAAAAGTATCTTATACGTACATTTGAATTTATTTAATAAAGTATCAAATTGTTTTTAAACTTTATAAAAATTTGTATACTTGATATACTCAATAAAATTTTTTTATTCAACGGTTGGATTGTTAAAATTTAACATATATCAAGAGTTATTGAGTGGAGTAACTTAATCCCTACCCATATATAAATATAAAATTAAATTTGAAGTTCTCGTAAAATATGTCAAATTTATAAAATTTCACACAATTCAAAAATTAATTGATACTTCATTATTCTACTTTATTTTAACATTTTTGTGTTTATTAAAATAAGTAAATAAATTATTGTTAAATGTCATTTAGTTTCTCTCTCTCTCTCTCTCTCTCTCTCTCTCTCTCTCTCTCTCTCTCTCTCTCTCTCTCTCTCTCTCTCTCTCTCTCTCTCTCTCTCTCTCTCTCTCTCTCTCTCTCTCTCTCTCTCTCTCTCTCTCTTTATGTATCTATTCCTCTACAAAACTTAGAGAGTACTTTTTCACTCTTTCAATCAGGCGTTGTTGATGTTCTCTTTCTTCTCTATTTTTTATGTGCATTTCACACACTACTTCCACAATTTGCCAAAATATTTCTCTCCCAACTTTCTTAAACAACCCCAATTTCTCTTTATTTGTATACTTGATCTTCTTAATTACCTGTCCCTCTCAATTTATTCTTTTTTATTTCTATCTTTAATTTGAATTTTAATAATTTTTAAAATTGTCAATAATTAAAAATAACATTATATTATATCACAATTAAAATTGTTCATTGTAAATCCAAAATATAATTTACATATTCAAAGATATTTATGTATTATGAATTTTGATTATAATATAATTTATTATAAATTTTAATTATATAAAAGTAAACTTTTATCATATGCAATACACAGACTAAAATACTAGTGTGTGTGTGTGTGAATCATAAATTTGGGTCATATAACTATACATGAGTGGTTAAGATTAAAAGTTAATTAATGGTCATGTGACCACTTAAAAAAGAGTCATGTACATTTATATTTTAATATTGATCGTTCAAATATAATCTAATGGTCTATATTTATACTTTCCATTTCTTACAATAATAAGAGTTTTCATTTAATACTCTTTGTCCCTCTCTCTTTCTTTACACACACATATGCGCATGAGTTTAATTTATATGCATTGTCAATGTAAATATTTTTAATTGTCAGGTATATGACTTTTTAAGTAATTATTATGAAAGTCAACAAACTTACCATACGTAGTAATTTGTGATTGGATGATAATGTAAAAACGATGCACTGCATTTCATGACATATTTGCATGTGTTTAGGTAGATTTCATGCATTCTTTCTACTATTTCACTACAAGAAAACTGCATATTAGTGAGGGAATATGTCCCTCGCTAATCCTTCACAAATTAGAGATGGAGTAGCGAGGAATAGAATTCTCTCTCGAATCCTTTGCCAAGTAGCGAGGGAGTGGTGAGAAACACATTCCCTTTCTAATTTCTCGCTACTTAGCAAGGGAGTGGTGAGAAATTCTAATTCCCTCTCTATTGATATTTTAGGACTTCCTCTAGTGTCAGGTATGTTTGTGTTTTAGGAGCTTGCATTATTTGGACTTTGGAATGCTGGGGCTAGAGCTACGAGGCGTTGAAACATTAGGATGGAAACTGGAAGTAATGAAGTACATTAAGGCTAGAGAAAGGAATCACAAGAGCGCATTCTGAAGTGTCTTGTCAAGAGAATTTCACAAGCGAAGTGTTCACGACTGTGAGATCAGTTCATAGGTGTGATCTCATTAGATGGCTCACCAAAATTATGACCAAAGTGTTCATAGTTGTGAATGAGTCCCTGCTTTATTTTCATGATTTTTGCATTTCTACATTTCAATTTGGGCCTAAGTCGTTTTTGCCCATTAGTTTAAATAGAACTTTTGGGTTACATTTTAGGGGATCGAACCCTATAGGGGACGACGACTTAGGAGCAGAAGCAATCACTTTCTTCTTCTCCTTCTTTCTTTAGGTTTAAATTAATGTTCCTTTTTCATATCTTTGACTTTCCCCATTCCTGTGCTAAAGTAGTCGTTCTTGTTTCTAGGATTCAACATAGCCTTTGATATTTTAATGGATTTTTGATTTATTATTTTCTTTATGCAAAAATTGATTCTCTTATTTGATTCTTTTCTTATCGTGCTTATTTATGTGAGTTGATTGGCCATCTATTTGCATACCCACAAGTATTTAGGAAAAAACTAAAAGGTAAACCTAAACATTAGAACCATAGCGAAAGAACTTAAGGGAGTGTTTACTTCTATTTTTATTTCTTGTTTTCATTTTTTGTTTTCACTTTTTAATTACAAAACTGCCACCTTGTTTTCAATTTATTTTCTGTTTTCAAAGATTTGTATAAAAAACAGTGAAAACATTTTTTTTTTGTTTTCTCTATTTCCTTTATAAATCTTTAAAAGAGGAAACAAAATGAAAATAAGATTACAGTTTTGTAATTAAAAAGTGAAAACAAGAAATGAAAATAGAAGTAAATGGGCCCTTAGGTTTTAAATCACGAAAGTAAGTTTAATCCTTTAAGGATCAAATGAATTAACAAAGAGCAAAAATGGTCTAATTGAACGTAGTCACTACAAAAGTAAAGGTTAATTTAGTTAGATAAACATCCATATCTTGAAAGGAAACGAAGGTTACTTTAGGTTGATTCTGTAACACCCTACAGAGTATTACTGTAACTAAGCCTAAATTTCTAAGAACTGAAAAACATTAAAACACATAAATAACATGCGAAAGCTACCCATAAATATAATTAAGTTTTATACAAGAATAATATAGTTAAATACCATGCATGTCTAGTACAATTCATCTATCACTCGAAGGCATCATACAAAACATAAAAGGGAAATACAAGAAAGTAACTTAAACTATACTACGTCTTATTACATGTGACTTTAAGCTCTATCTACACATACCTTCACCTTTATCCTAAAAAAAAAGGAAACTTAAAGGAGTAAGACATAATGTTTCAATGAGTGCTCTAAGGACTTTACGGCTGAGTTAAACTCTCCTATCTGAACAACCATTATTACCTATATCTCATTGCTTTACCCTCACTAGGTTTCTTATATTTCCACATACCTATAGTCGAATCTACACCTTTCAATTGTCAATACTTCTTGTTAACTCTTCTTTCATTCTCACAACTGTTATACTAATTTACTATCTCATTCTCAACTTAAGAGTTCATCTTCGTTACTAATACCTTCTTACCACAACCTTTTCTAATATTTTAACCATTTGTGTTTAGATTCTACTCTACTCATTTTTATATTTAAAGTTGTCCACAAGGAGTCAAGTCTAAGGCTATAAATACTCTAGAATACTCTTGACACTCCCTTAGCACTTACCTTAATACTCCCAATTTATTCCCTCTCACGTGTCTTATACCTTTCTATTACTTTGGGTGGGAATTCACTCTTTGTCTATCATATTCACAACTATTATTATCCAACTAGAACTCTTATAACATTATCCTAGGGTTTAGCCTCTCATATATCCTTAAGGTAGCAAAAGACATTTCTAATTACAAAGTTAAGTTCTTATTTCACATCTTTTGCTCAGTAACTAGACATATACCTCGTTCTTTGTCAAACAAGAATAGAACACACGCATAATATGATCACATATCCATAACCTTGATACTTTATTACAAGACACAATTACACTTTTTGCATGTGTACACATTACATTAATCACTCATGAACAAGGTCACATGGACTTCATATAGTTACAACATAGCACACTACAACAGGATACATATGTATGCTATGTTCCTAAATCTCTACTCATGCACATGTGGTACAACTTAAACTTCTCGAAAAGTAGACTAAGAGTAAGTGCACGACCAAAAGAAGTGTCATCGGTACTGATGCCTTCGATTTTTGCACCCTTAACTAGTATGATATTCTCCAGTGACTAGTTAGAGTTACCTTGCTTTGCTAGTACACTTTGGCTCCATGGAATCAGCATGGGCCATTGGAGTTTCCACATCAAGTATCATCACCCCCAAGGCTAGGGTTAGCAACCTATTCCGGCCTCTACCAACCAAATTCCCTCATACTTTCCTTCATCACATAGCTCAAATGTTATGATGCATAATCACACAAATAATGCATATGGCTTTACTTAAACATTTCACACTGAAGATCCCACCTCTCATAGGCTTGGTTCCTTTTCACTACGAAATACCCATTACTATACATATACCATGGCATAGGACCATACATAAGCACATCTGGTAGTTCATGCATAAAAATTCATAAGTTATTACCATAGAGCATTTACCGTAAGTCAACAGTATACACTTTTTCTCAAGACAAGTAACAACCACAAGATACAAATCCAACAAAAGATCAAAGCAATAACAATCATACTAGGAATAAGCATAGAAGGAAACAACATAAACTTACAATTTTTAACTCTTAGTTGGGACATCAACTTTGGTGTCTCAAACGGTCAAGTTTAGCGCCACATCCTTGGTGCTTAGCACAATTTCACTTTACTTCCAGATCCACTCTTTGGTAAATATATGTTTATATAACTCCAAAAGACTAACGCTAATATAGGGAATCCACTGGTATGCCCATACTTAGCACCAATTCTAGTGCTTAGCACCACCACGCTAAGCCCCAACTTTCTAGCTTTTGGCGCCAAATCTCCAGAAGACTTAATGTCTCTCTCACGCTTAGTGCCAAAATTTCGGGGTTCGCAAAATCTGCAACCTACGATTGTTTTTAGCTTCCAAAACCCCCCAAATAGATTAATCAATTTGTAATAACTTCTATTACACTTCTAAACACCTAATCTACTCTATAAACTCCTCAATCATACATAATCTTTTCAAAACCCATCAAATCCCTAACTTAGGCACAAAGGGGGAAAAGGTAAACAAATAAACAAACCACAACCTAAAGGATAAGGAAAGATACGAAGGGAAGCACTCACCTTTAGGGACACACAAAGCTTAGTTCTGGAACTTGGATTCTCTAGTCTCTACTCCTCCTATTTCTTTTTCTCTTTCTCTTCCCCTACTTCTTCCTTTTCTCCTCATCCTTTTTGACTCCTCTCTTCTATTTTCTGATGGCTAAACCTAAATTCTCTTTCTTTATTCCCTTCTTATAACACATGAGTGGGTATGTGGCTTAGTGGGTTTTAGTCCCCTATTGGGCCTTAGATGTCCTTTGGGGTCCTATTATTTCATTTCTATTAATTTCTAGCACAAGGGTATCGATAACAATAACAACAACAATAATAATAATAACAATAAATATAAAAATAACAACAACACAACAACAGGAATAATAATAATAATAATAATAAATACATAATACAATAGTAACAATAACTCTTAAGGCGTCTTTTATCCAATAACATAATGGGAGGGCCCTAAAAGGCTTCCTTGTGGTTTATTTCTAGTACCTGAAATTTGGAGTATTATAGATTCACCTTCGAATTTGAATTAACCTGAGCATAGAGATAATAACATTGAATCCATTGATTGTCATTGCATGAAACCCAATCCTAGAAACAATTCTTGTTGATTTCCCCTTAATTGATTCTTGCATTCTGGATCACTTGTTCTTACTCTTTACCTTTTTAATTTATGTTTTTACAATAAATCATCCTCTCTCCCAATCAAATAATTCCTTTTCATTTTATCTGCTTGAATCACAACTAATTTTTAATCATAAACCAAAGTCCCTGTGGATACAATATTTTTATTTCTTGATGATAAGCATACACTTGCAATTTTATCCTATCAAAGAATCATTTACATTGATAATTCATATACTATTTTACTCTCTCTTTCTCTTTCTCTCTCTCTCTCTTTCTCTTTCTTTCTTTGTATATATAAATTTTGGTCTTCAAATTGATTTAAACTATTTTAATGTCATTTTTTTATTAGCAAAATTCATTAAACAAAGTGTAAGGAGTACTCTAATTTAACTACTATGTAGTTAAAAAAAATATTGTATACAAATAAAATGAGTTAACACAATAATTTTAACATAAAATAGTTGTTCAAGCTTTAGCTATGATCTAAATGAGACTTACACCCTGGGCAATCCTATCCGGTATAACCCATCCTCTACTAACTAGTTTAGCCAAAACACACAGGTTCAATAGCCCTCCATCTCAATTGGCTCAAAGACTCAGGATCCAACCTCTTAACCAAACCACTGACCACTAGGACACTAGTTGAAAAGGAGCTTAACCCCTAGTGGTGCATGTCAATCGGACCCCTACATTTACTCTCTCAGAAACTACTTAGAACTACCTTGTTCAGCCTGTAATCCACTACAACAGCCTATAGCGGTTAGAGATGAACAAATTATATATAAACCAATTTCAAGATCTTACTTTAATCAATTCTAGCAATCAAATCACATCATTCTTTTCTAAAAAATAATCCTATTTTGAAACCACTCAAATTGATCAAATTACAATAAACCAAATCATTATTCAAGCTTAATTGTACGTACTCCAATTAAGCAAATCATGAAATTAAGGTAATGATCAAACAAATTATGAGAAAAAGATTGTATTGATCCAATCCAATAATAAACATAGTATCAAATTCAAACTGAAATGTCATAGAGAAGAATTTAAGGCCTTATAAGAAGCCATTTGAAAGAGGTCCACACCTTGACCATATTTCTTTTTCAACACTTGCCATCTAAGATTATTAAGTGTTGTCGTGATTTTTAACTGAGATTCATAAAAAAAGCATAATTGGCCATGCTTAATTGATTGAATCCTAATCCCCCCCAGCATTTTAGGGAAACAAAGAATCTCCCATTTTATCCCACAATTTTACAATGATCCTTTGTATTCTCTGAAATGAAGTTTCTGTAAAACTTCTCAATATCTTTACATATTCTTATAGGGATTTTGGAATGTTGTATCAGGTTGGCCATGGTCCCAAAAGAAAACTTAGCAAGAGTTATTTGTCATGCTATAAAGAGACATTCAAACGTTCACTTAGCCAGTTTTGCATCTTTTCCAAAATATAGAGAAAAGTTTGAAATAAAAATTGAAAGAAAATAGAAGGAAAGAAAGAAAAATGAATTTTTGTTTTTGGAAGTCAATCTTTTTCTTCATTTTCTTTCACTTTATTTGCAATCAAACAAAAAAAAATACACATCACAATTCATTTTTTTTTTCCCTTTCTTACTATCCAAACATACCACAAATGATAAGAAAATTAGGCAAGCTTTTTATAGAGAAAATACAAGCAAATGAAGGCTTAAAAGACAAATGAATGTAAAAGATTTGACAATCCTTATCTTTTGGTCAATAGATCATTCATTGAAAATGTTTAACGACACTTACACAAGCATATAGGATACTAATAAGAGTGTTACAACAATGCACTATATATCAATAATTTCAGATCAAACATGCACAATCAAAATTAACAAAATAGTAATCCGAGAGTTAAAATCACAAAAACAGATAAAACACATCACATCTCCCTATTACATCACATCCCCCATTACAGAAACCTAAATAGAGCCATGAGCATTTCTTCATTTTTTTTTCTTTCCTTTGTAATTCCTTTCGAATCGGCACATGCTTGGCAACTCAAATCTTGACAACCTAGAATCAACCTTTGGTGGTTAGGGTATAGTTGCAATAAGAGACTTTAACAAGCTCCATTGAAAGGGAGAAAAGTGATGGAGAGAGGTAGGGACAGAGAATGCCAACATAGGCAACTAGAGAAACTAGATAAATAGATAGATAGAGAAGAGGAGGAGATATAAATGGTGACTAGAAAAGAAAAGAAGTAGGTGGAGATAGAGGTGGTGGCTGTGGTGGTGAGGAAAAAAAAAGGGAGGTGGAAAAGATCGGGAAAAAAATAAACCTCACTATATAGAAGAGAAAACCCACCTAAAGTGGAAAAGAAGGCAAAAAATCCCCCTCAAGAAGGAAAAGCCCCCTGAAGGAGCATCGCACTGCTTCTGCTAAGGTTTCTCTCATCAACAAAATTCTTACATGCACCATATAATAAACTTCAAGTTTAGCGAGGTAAATGTAGGACAAATTTTGGCACATGGTATTACTCTAGTTGGTGGTTAACTAGTTTCAATAAAAAAAAAAACGTATTAATAACTTATTTGTAATAGGAAGGTTACAATTTTGATGATGTTGTAGATTACTGATAAGTTTTTTGTGAGGATTTAATTTCATTATATTTGCATTTGATAAATGGTTAAATAAGTCATTTTTATTTATGCTTTGTTATATTTTTTATTCAAATACTCAATCAAACAAGCATATATAAGTTTATTATGTTATCTTTGAGGAGCAAATGTGCAATCATTTGTAGAAGACAATGAAACAAGCTCAGGTGATCACGGAACAAAGTAGGGTTCAAGTGGCTGAAAAATTATTTTCCAAATTTCACGGGGGATGCCGCCCAGCTTATTGTGTGGGATGAGGCTGAAGCACGATCGCAAGATGCACAATTACGTTACATCGCCTACTGTCTGGGATGTCCTACAGGGTGAAAAATATTTTCTCCTGTGCAAATTCTGTCACGCTTAATCACTTTATCCTTGACAGTGGGAAAAAAAAAAAAAAAAACTCATGATCTATCCTTATATATTCATTCTTACTCTTTTTTAGAGCGACTTAATTAATTTGTTATACTATTCCCTTTCTTCTCTCTCTCTCTCTTTTTTGGGGTAATCACAATAATTAGGGTTTTTTTTTTTCTTGGTGAGACTTCAAAGTATCTTCATACACTTTGATGTTTTGGGTTGGCTATATATAAGACAAATTATTGATCCAAGACTTAGTCATACTTCAAACTTCTTCTTCTTCTTTTTCCCAAAGATGTGTCCTGTATGTCTCTTTTTTAAGTAAAATTCTTTGTGTAATTTTGGATAAACTTATCCATAAACACTTAGAAGAGAAGAAAAAAAAAAGCTTATTCAAAAGCTAAAATTAACTTTTACATAAGCTAATTTTCAAAAGCTCTCTCATATTAATTTCTCCAAAAACTAATTTTTAACTTATGAAAAAGCTAGTTTATGGAGAAGTTTATTTCATTTTTTCTTCTTATTTTGTTCTTCTAGAAATTCTTATATAGAAATTTATCCAAACAAGCCCTTTATCAAAAATAAGTAATTTACTATCTCTATTCATATATTACATGAATTTATTTTAGAAAAAAAAATATAAGTTTATGTAAAGTTTCTCTATATTTGAAGTTTGAACTTTATCCTAACTATACTCTTTTTTAACATAGATCCTGTTAATTATAAACTGATCTTTAGTGATGTTAGCATAAAATTTACTTGTAATTACCAACAAAGTCCAACACATTGAGTTTCATAAGTATACTAACAAAAATTTGATTCCTGATTATATGTATGAAAAATGTTTTGTCAGAAGATACAAAATTCATTTCGATCATTTTTTTGTCTCAAAGGAATTAATTTCTAATTATAAGCTGAGAATATAGCCTAGTACATACAATATATATATATATATATATAGGAATTTACCAATGTAGACATACTTGTTTTTTAATTAGAGTACGTTAGCAAGTTATAATTATAATATATCTTAAAATACATCATAGTGTAACTTGCTATCATACTTCAACTAAAAATTAAGTGTGTGTACGTTAACAAATGCTTATGGGGTTTGTTAACGTACACATTCTTATTTTTTAGTTGAAGTACATTAGCAAATTATAATTACAATGTATCTTAAAATACATCATAGTGTAGCTTGCTCATTTACTCCAACCTAAAAACAAGTGTGTGTACATTAACAAATTTCATATATATATATATATAGGGATTTACTAATGTACACATACTTGTTTTTTAATTGGAGTACGTTAGCAAGTTATAATTATAATGTATCTTAAAATACATCATGGTGTAGCTTGTTAACGTACTTCAACTAAAAATAAGTGTGTGTGCGTTAACAAATGCTTATAGGGTTTGCTAACGTACACATTCTTATTTTTTAGTTGAAGTACGTTAGTAAATTATAATTACAATGTATCTTGAAATACACCATGGTATAGCTTGCTCACATACTCCAACCTAAAAACATGTGTATGTTAACAAATTTCATATATATATATATATATATATATATATATATTTGCAACATTCACAACTAGGAGTACACCGAGGGTTTAATGCCTAATCCACGTCAAATTTAAGTTAAATCAAACTTATTTATTAAATAAGTTAAGACTTTTTAATCATCTATTTAATTAAAAAAGGTCATGTTAATTTTTTTTCTGTAAAAAATAATAAAGTGGTCTATTTAAGGAAATATTATTAATCTATTTAAAAGTAAGATTTTTAATTTATGTAAAAAAATGTATTATTAGTAAAAAATTTAAATAGTTTTTCAGATGAGTCAAGTTTTTAATTAGAACAAATTAGGTAGAGACTTGTATCCAATGAATAATTCTAAATTTTTCTATTCGTCCTTTTATTAACAATTTTTTTTAAGTTTTTAAGTCAATAAATATATTTATTTTTTATTGAATATTTTTTTATAAAATTTTAAGAAAATTTGTAAGATTTATGAGAAAATATAACATTGTTATCAATTAATCAAAAATTACCTCAAAAATAAATTTTAAGCATTTTATCTATAACCATATGGGATTAGATATCAATGTAAAAAATCTTTATCCTACTAGTGCATTATAATTAAATTCTTACTTCATATATAAATCAAATTTAAAATTTGAATCACGACAAACTCATTGAGTAGCTAGCATAGTTCGATCAATTTTCAACACCAATCCGTAAGCCTCCATCGTTCCTTTCCCTGGTATGGAGTTATGGACCCATTTTGAGTTCATACATACTTTTATATGCAATATTTGAGCCTTTTTATAATATGGAAAGAGAGAATTAATTAAAATGTTCATCAATTTTCATTTCTCTGTTAGTGCAGTGAGAGAAGAGGTGCGTGGCCCTAAAAATGAAGTTGTGTTGTCAAGTGAGGGATTTCAGGGAGCAGTATCTGGACCTTCTAGTGATCTGCATAATCAACTCAACCATGGCAATATTAATGACTTTTCAAATGTTTATTCCCATTGCAAAATCATGCCCTTCATTTGGTATCATTTGCCTATACAAACCTATACAGATGAGTATCTCTATATCACTGTCCTTCACTTTGGAAGCATGCTTTGGTGTAATTGCAGGAATTTTCAATATGTATGCATATCCTGTCTATTGTACATACCATTTATTCTTTAAAATTCTTCGAAGTTATCCTTCAAATGGGATTTCTTAAAACTGGGACTTATCTTCTGTGTGCATATGCTGTGATTCAGTTGACATGACAAGCCATTCTCTCCGTTGTAGTTGTAGATATAGACGATAAAGTAATGGCTACCACTTACTCCACTAATAAAGGGGTAAGTTCCTTGTCTTTTTTGCTTTTGTTTGTGATAGTGGGTATAACTGTTAAATGTTAATCATACGAATGCAAACAAAACTAGTAATAGAAGAGAGAAAACAGAAATGAATCTCATGCTAACTGAGTATATTAAAATGAAAAAACCCATATTACAGAGAGAGTAGAGTCCTTTTATATACGAGAGTCCATCCACCTAGATCAAGGTAACCTGCCAGCTGTATGGTCAACACCTAACAGCTATACTAACTGCCGTTTTAACTGTCCTAACTGCATTGCAGTTTTATACTAACTCTCTGCACAAAGGATCAAGTCTTAATACCCCCTCGCAAGCTGGAGACTAAGAAAATGTCCAACAGTCCCAGCTTGTGAATGTGTCTCCGAAAATGCACTGGAAGCAAGGCCTTTGTGAATAAATATGCTGTCTGGTCTTCGCTTGCTATGGGCAAGAGTTTCATGAATCCACTTTGTAACTTCTCCCTCACAAAATGGCAGTCAATTTCCAGATGTTTGGTTCTTTCGTGGAACACTGGATTGCTGGCAATATGAATGGCACTTTGATTGTCACAGTAGAGAGTAAGGAGCTTAGGACAATGGATTTGAAAATCCTTGATCAAGTAGCTTAACCAAAGAAGTTCGCAGGTAGCAGATCCCAATGCTCTATATTCAGCCTCTAAAGAAGATCTAGCCACTGTGTTTTGTTTCTTTGACCTCCAGCAAATCAACGAATCACCAAGGAAGAAGCATAAGCCAGAGATAGATCTTCTGGTATCCTGACATCCAACCCAATCCACATCAGTAAACCCTTTGATATGTAATGTAAAGGTTCTAAGAAAAAAAAGACCAGTGCCAGGACTGCCTTTTAAGTACCTAAGAACTCGCTGAGCAGCTTCATAATGGGTCATAGTGGGCTTATCCAAGAATTGACTAAGCTATTGCACTGGAAAATAGATGTCAAGTTTGGTTGTGGTAAGGTACAGAAGCTTGCCAATGAGTCTTCTGTATGAGCTGACGTCTTCATAAAATGGCCCATCATCCTGATATAAGCAGGTACTTACATCAAAGGGAGTAAATATTAGTTTACAAGCAAGCAGACCAGTTTCAGTTAATAGTTCTAGACAATATTTCCTCTGACATAAGCTGATTCTTTTCTTTGAATGAGCAGTTTCAAGTCCCAAAAAATATTTTAAGGTCCCTAAATCTTTGATGCCAAAAAGAGAATCCAATGTACCTTTGATTTCACCAATTTCTGCATTACAATTTCCTGCAAGAACTATGTCATCCACATAGACTAAAAGCGCTATAAAAGAGCTGCCACATCGTTTGGTGAACAACGAGTAATCTGAATATGCTTGAACATAAACAGCATTCATGAGGACCGAAGTGAGCTTTTCATTCCATTTTACACTAGCTTGTTTAAGTCCATAGAGAGACTTTTTAAGTTTGTAGACTTTTCTTCCTGTTTCAATTTTTAACCCTTGAGGGATCAGCATATATACATCCTCGTAAAGATCTTTATGTAAGAAAGTGTTATTGACATCAAGCTGCTAAACTATCCAATCATTAACTGAAGCTAGTGCAAGCATAAACCTGACAGTGGTCATTTTTGCCACTAGTGAAAACGTTTCAAAGAAGTCTAGCCCCTCGACTTGATTATATCCCTTATCAACTAACCGGGCTTTATATCTTTCAACACTACCATCAGCTCTCCTTTTAATTTTGTAGACCCATTCATTTCCTATAGGCTTCACCCCATTTGGTAAGTCAACAAGGGACCACGTCTTATTTTCTTCAAGAGCCTTCAATTCCTTTTGCATAGCATCAATCTAGCACTTATGCTGGCAAGCTTCATTATAATTGCTTGGTTCATTTTCAGAAAGTATAGATAAGGCATATGCTTTATGAGTGAAAGATAGTCTTTGATAACTCATATGGTCTGAGACTGGGTATCTAACGCTGCTAGATGCGTTATTGCATTGATAATCCAATAGATAGGACGGTTTCCTTTTGACTCGAGTAGACTTTCTTATTTGCTGATCAACTTCTTCATGAGTGTAAGGACTAGATTGTGTGTCCTGCCCCATAGATTCATGTAATTCAAGTCCACCCGTGGTGTCTGTTTCGTGTTCTGCTGTATCTGAAATAAGATTAGTTTCAGGTACAACTTTCTCATCAAACAATTGATGATCACAATTAAGCCTTGCATTTTGATCCAAATATGCCCATCTATGAAAAATTGCTCTTTCATCATACAGAAACACTAACTCGCAAAATTGTACATTTCTGGATGTCACAATTTCTTTACTATTGAGATCATAGGCGACCCAGCCTTTGACACCAAGCCTATGACCCAAATAGATACACTTCCTGGCTCTGCTGCTGAACTTATTTCTTTGTGTACTAAGCGTAGACATAAAGCATAAGCATCCAAACACCCTTAACTCATTTAAGTCAGGGTGTGTTCCATGTAGGAAGGTATAAGGTATAAGGTATTTGATTTTGTACAGCTCTTGTAGGCACTCTGTTGATAAAGTGCACAGCATGGACAACTGCATAGCCCCAAAACTTCGCTAGCAAGTGAGCTTGAAATAAGAGTGCTTTTGCTACATTAAGAATTTGCTGGTGCTTTCTCTCCACTCTCCCATTTTGTTGTGGAGTTTCTACACAACTCTTTTGGTGATATATTCATTTCTTAGCATAAAAGGAAGGCAGGGAAAACTCAAGACCATTATCACTCCTAATTGTTTTTACTATTACTTTGCAATGGTTTTCCATCAATAAAACAAACCTTTCAATTTGGTTTTGAGTCTCATGTTTACCTTTCAATAGAACAAGCCAAGTATATCTACTAAAATCATCAACAATAGTCAAAAAATATATGTGTCCGTGTATAGTACTGCTGGACAAGGGACCCCATAAATCCATTTGTAAAAGCTCAAAATAGAACTAGCTCTACTTAAACTAGTAGAAAAGGGAATTTTCTTCTGTTTTGAAAAATGGCATATATCACAAATCGCATCTTTATTAATATGAATAGAGGGATATATATTCTTCAAAATTTCAAGTTTGACAACAGATGTGTGACCAAGTCTAAAGTGCCATAAAGCTGACATAGGAATGGAAATTGAATTATAAGCAGACTTATCTTCTTGAACCTGAGAAGTAGTCTTTAAAATATGTCGCTGTACTTTATTTGTATCCAGGCAGTATAAACCTCCATCTAATTCACTCAAACCAATCATCCTTTGTGCTTTGTCCTGTATGATACATTTTTCATCAGAGAAAGTAACAAAACACCCAGTTTGTTTCACCAACTTCGAAATAGAGAGCAAGTTTACACTGAATGATGGTAAATACAACACATTTGAAAGCATGATAGAATCCCCCATATATACTTTTCCAGAAATTCTAGCTAAAACGTCATTGCCATTTGGTAATCTAACTGAAATAGGTCCAATCTCATTATACAAATAGAACAAGTCTAAACATGAGCAAATGTGGTCAGTAGCACCATTATCTAGAATCCAACAATTTGAATAACTCCTAGTATTGAAACAAGAAAAATTACCTCCTCCTTGAATTTCTTTACTGCTTGCAGTTGGTAACAAACGAATTTGACTAATGTTATGGACAGCATCATCAATCTTCTTTTGCCCATTGGATTGCAGCAAAGACATCAAAGCCTTATACTCTTCTTGAGTGAATGTAGCAGCCGCGGATGATGATTGCTCCCTGTCACTTCCAATTTCAGATTTATAATCTGCTTCTTCATTTCCCACAAAGTTTGCTGTAGAATTATTGTTTCTGAATTTGAAACTGGGTGGAAAGCCATGCTTTCGATAGCAAGTTTCCACTGTATGTCCTATCCTCCCACAATAGGTACAGACTTTTCCACCATAACTGCCTCTGCCTTTACCATTGAATCTTCTCCCATCTGCAAGATTCACAGCTATTGAATTTTCTTCCACAAGATGCATACCACTATGTCTTTCTTGTTGAATAGCCATCGAAAAGACATTTGCCAAAGTAGGCAATGGATTCATGATGAGGATTTGTGATTTAACCACTCCAAAGTTCTCATTAAGTCCCATGAGAAACCTAATCACGTAATCTTCTTCCCTAAATTTTCTGGAATTTTTCATCACATCGCAGGTGCACCTCACGGCACAAGTGCATAAAGGAATAGGTCTGTAAATTTCCAATTCTTCCCATAGAGCCTTTAATTCAATAAAATAATCAGTCACTGACATCGTATTCTATTTGAATCCGTATATTTCTTGTTGCAATTCAGCCACACGTACACGATCTCCCTTCGAAAAACGATCTTTTAGATCTCTCCATACTTCCGATGCGTGCTCCATATACATGATACTAGTAGCTATCGAGCTTGAAACTGAATTCACAATCCATGAATATACAAGATTATTGCACCTAATTTTTAGTTATCTAATTTGCATGTCTTGACGATCAAGGATTATCGTTTTCTTCTTAAAATGTATGCTTGTACTTCTATATATCTGTTTTTATTTACTTTGATGTTTTTCTGCTTTTTTCTCTTTTCCTGTATTATGTCTATCAAATCTGTAATTTCAACGCTATATGATCATGGCGTTGCATTTTGTATGGATTTACCAGGTCAGTGACGATGGTAGAATGCTAAGCAGAGAGAGCAGTTACCAGGTATTTATCTTTATCTTTAATTGTAATTTTTTATTATTATTTAGGATTGCAGCTAATTGATAAATGATAATATTTAGATTTTATTACAAACAGGCAGAATAGGATTAGGGTGATCCATTATTTCAAGTCTACTCCATCATCTTTTGGCTGATGTGTCTGTGGCAATTAGTGTAGATCAGCTTGTGATGAGAGGAGTTTGTTAGTGTTGGGTGTCTATATAATATATATAGAGGCTATGTTCTCCATTGCTAACCACGCAAGTTTTATCTAATGCGAGTCACCCTACTACTTTGAGAATAGAAGAGAAAACCTAATTCCTCAAGCAAATCAAGATCAACAGAGTCATAGATAATAAAGTTCCTTATACATGATGTGTGATGTATTTATTGTTTTATAATCTTATATCTAAATCTTACATGATCTTGTTCGGAGGTCGAAAGGAGCTCAAAAGTATAGTAGACCTCTATCAATGAGTTAAACAACAGATCCAATTGTGGGTTTGACGACCCAAAACTTTAAAACAAGGATTCTGTGAATCTTTTACTTGTGGTCCTCACGTAACCCATTTTGGACTGGTGTGAGACCTCATTACTCACTCGATTTTCCAACATTAATTACCCCTCTTTCCCTCTCTCTTTTGGTTTTTGCTTTTGCTTCCATTCCTATAACAATAGAAGGCTTTGAAAAAGGTGCGAAGTGAATAGGCAATTAAGTATTCAGTGGCAATATGGCATTTGCCCTTATACGCAAAATACTCGAGACTTTTTTCTGGATCACTCATGGATAGGTAGCTCAAAGAAGGTTGAGTGTGATGGTGAACACGCATGCATGCTACATTTTCTATCTTATGGTCCTTGTGTTGCATATTGGTATGCAGAATCCCACCTGAACCTCTTAGATTCTTAATGAAAATGTTAGCGGAAAATGCCATAACTTAAAGCGACATATTGTGGCTGCTGCAACTTTTATTATGGTTGATCAGCACAAATTTGTACTGTAACTGGGCGTTTTGAGTTTATGTCAATGTGGGATTCTATTGACAGTCTTAGATAGACATTGCTTTGCAACACATTTCTATTTTCGACGGGGCAACATGATCCATAGTAGTACACAAAATACTGAAATATTCTTACAAATTACTTAAAAGATCTAATTTCAGTATTCTGTTGACAAGTTATTCATGTGTTTTTTCATAATGATTCTGATTTCGTAAAAGCAATAGATGTGCCAACACTGAGGGCGAGCTCTGGCCCAACGGTAAAGTGGTGCCTTGGTGACCATTTGGTCATGGCTCGAATCCGGAAACAGCCTCTTTGCATATGCAAGGAGAAGGCTGCGTACAATAACCCTCCCCCATACCTTTGCAAAAGCGAGGAGCCTCTGGCAGCGGGGTACGTTAATTAATAGATGTGCCAACACTGAGCAGGCAGTCACCTTAGAGGAAGTGATCTCTGCCCCTCTGAAAATAATTTGTTTGAGATAACCTGTATTTGCCTCACACTTAGTATCATATGAGCCACTGTAATTGTATAGGCTTGCTTCTGGTGGATAGTCAGGGTATTGAAACAGAAATATAGTTTATCCAGTGGCACGTTTAGGGTGAAAAATGCTTATTAGTGAGTTCTGTATATCATCTTTACGACAAAAATTTAACACTACTTCCCTATAGTACTACCTACCTCAGCAGGGCAGAATCTTGTGGAATTTGAGTGACCTCTGATTCTGAAATGCCATAATTTCCCTTTAGAATACAACAAATTCTCATCACAGAGGAACTCCCAAGAAAACCATTTCTCTATCATACGATCTACATCATGTACTACTACATCTGAAGTATTCCCGGCTCTAGCTAGTACACTAGCAGTGTAAATGGACCCCATCCTGCCTGGTGACTCTGGTGAATCCCCACCGGGTCCATCTACCACCATGACATCCCAATTCTTCTCATACACTTGTGATGGCAGATTTTTCAATGCAAGCTTGCATTTTGATTTTTGAAGGAATCTGGGATTTGGTAAACATGCAGATGGGTTTTTCCTTGCATGCTTGAGCAGTTTGAAAGCTTCTTTTGCTGGCAAGTTATACTCAAGTTTGTATATGTGAGTGTTATTGGAGTTTATTCTTACCTTGCTTATTTTATCAGGGTCATCATCCAGAAAGATGGTGCTACCAGCTGCATTCATGGAAGAGAGGATAAGGTACTGGGGTTGAAACCCAAATATGAGGAGGTTGCACGGGGATTTAAGAGCAATGAGATCTGAAAGAACTTTAAATTCTTTCTCAGTCAGGGTGGTGGTGATGTTGGGAGGTTTTCTAGGCTGCTCTGAGGATCCAGGTGCATGTGATGCAATTTTGTTGCAGGTGGACAATGGTGGAGAACAACTGTGTTGAGGAGCTGGAGACAAAGAATATATCCCAGTGGAAAAAGGTGAAGTCTTGACATTGAGGCTCAGAAGTCTGAGGATTGATATGATTGAAAGGATCAAAACAAGGATTGGGATGAGTTTCTTTTTGGTGAGATTCATCCCTTTCATTCCCTGCCAATATTTGTGAATACAAGGTTGATTTTCTTGTGCCCGGGTTGTGAATTGAGGAGAAAATTGAACTAGAGGTGATTGGAGAGGACGAAAATGAAGCACATCTGGGGGCATCTTAATTTTTATTTTTTTCTAATGCTCCTTTACTTTCTCCATTGAGCAAACTGCTGTTACATTACATCCTTCTCACAGTGTTGTGAGCTTTTGGTGATAATAACTGTTCTTATGTGGTCCTTTGCTTCTTGTTGAGTAGGGAGGAAGGGATGCCTTTGCTTCTGTTATAAGTGTCACCTTTCTTTTCATCCAGCTGCTGCTAGCTACCTAATTGTTGCGGTTGCAGGTTGAGTTCGAGAAATTTAGCTACATATGTCTCATTTAGAAAGATATTTTTATTTGAATCTTTTGTCTGGGTGCTGACATGCGTCCTTAAGTTTGGTTTGTGGTCAAATTTTCTTTTTGGATGCTTGTTTGGTGATCTTGAGTAAGCTTTAAGATGGCTAGCGGGTTGTTGGTGGGTCTCTTTTAAATTTCAGTCCATATGACCAAGAATTTTGCCATTTCATATATTATGATTTTTGTGATGGTGAGCAATGATTTATCATTATTTTACATTTCCCCTTTCTGATGTTAGATTTTTCATTTGTAAACTGAATACTCGACTAGCCAAGTTTGCCATGGAAAATGGGCTACGGGTGCTTATATAATAAAGGATATCCTATAGTCAGTGAGGTGGCAAACTTGTTTCAATCAACTGAGTAGAGCATTATACCTCTTATGGAGTTCTGCTTTAGAAGAGGCAGAAGGAAAAAGAAAAAGAGAATAATATTCATTCAGAAGGACTAACAAAAGATTTGTTCGAAAGATAAACTTTCTTTCCATAAGCCGCATATTAGGTGTAGGGAACAAAGGCAACAAATACTTAATACGACCGCTTAATGCAACAAGTAGCTGAAATCTGTGTTGTTATCAATCCAGTATGAGAGAAATCATGTTAATTCTCAAATTGAAGATGGTAAATAACCACTTGGAAAAAACACAGAGGGGGGTTAATTTAAAATTTCTAAAGAAATGGTTGCAAAAAATCTATTTATTGTCCTTTTCAAGGTGAGCTTCTTGGAAAATCCCAGACCGAAAACTATAGCTCTGTTGACTGGTATAATATAGCCCAAAGATTTTGTAATTTGTATCCTCAAACCAAAATTATGGCATTTTGTAAATTCTTTTTGCGTACAAAACCAGCGTTTGAACCTACTAACCGACAGCAAACTATTTAAATTTCTTATTATTAGTTTATTAATAAGTTACGAATTTTATGTTCCAAACCTAACATTTTTTAATATTAATTACAGTTAATGAACAGATAAATGATTGTTTAAAATTTATTATTCTCTCCTACGTTGCTACCATATATCCTAAAAAAAATTATTGGTAAGTTTGCTTTAAAAATAAAAAATAAAAAATCCGACATAGAATAAAGCATTTGACAGAGCAGTTTACCTACAGCAGCGGGTAAGTCATTTCCAATCTGAAACCTCAACATTTCCCATTCATTGAATTATGCGGTTGCACTACTGATGTTGATGTCTGTTTGCTTAGTTATATTAAATATAGATGTTGGCATCTCTAAACGGCCTAATCCCCTCTGTCTGACTTAATAAAGATATATAATATGCATTGGTGTGGAAGTTTTTCTTTTTCTTAATAATTTAGAAAGATTGTCATTGGTCTATTCTGAAGTGAGAAACACTACAGAGAACTGAGAAGGACGGACATACCCCTAACAATAACATGTTACTTTGCCGGAAAAAAAAATAGCCTTCTTTGTGGATTGTGCGCGCAACATTTAGCGCGAGACCGGGAATATTTTAATAATTTTTCCTTCCAATTTTCAATTGAATATTATGCACCTCTATTATAGAAGTAGTTTTGGTTTTTCATATCAGAAAATCATAACACCATTGGCTTTCCTTTGGTGAAGAGTCTAAAATCATTTCTATTAGATAATAGTCTTATTAGTAAGTAACCCACTCTAGTGGTTTTATTAAATTTGGGTAAATTTTTAATACGTACAATTAAAAAATATATTTAAAATATAAAATAAAATTATAACAAAGGTATGTATAATTAATTTAAGATATATACAAATGTGATATTTACGATTATAAAAAAAGACATACATAACTTATTAAAGAATAATCGTCATAGTTGGTTATCCTCATAATGAGAGTTGGTTACTTACATTGTGGATGGTTATCCTGCTGATTGTGGCCTCCGAAGAAATACCTTATTGCCATCATACCCATAACCATCAACTTTTCTAAGCTCGAGCTTGGTAACCTAAGTTACCCAACAAGCTCGGCCATAAAGGTCAATCCTAGATCAGTTCAAAGAGGTCAATTCAACTTGTCTCAAAGAAGTCGTCCCAAGCTTGCTCGACCATAAAGGTTGGTTCTAGATAAGTCCAAAAAGGTCAGTTTCAACTCGGCCAAAAGATTTTATCTCAAGAACTCGACCTAAAGATCTTGGAGAGTACACAACGCTCCAATCTTGAGTCAAATAGGTAGATGAGGCTAAAATTTGAGCTATTATTGAGATGAAGGTTAGCCTAAAGACCTCAAAAAGTACACAGCCATCCAACCTTGAGCTAAACAGGTAGATGAGGCTAAAATTTGAGCTATTGTTGAGATAAAGGTTGGCCTAAAGACCTTAGAGAATATCTAGCCTCGAGTCAAACAGGCGAATGCAGCTAAAATTTAAGCTATTGTTATGAAGGTCACCCTAAAGATCTCAAAGAGTACACAACCCTTTAGCCTTGAATCAAATAGGGTGAATATGGCTAAAATTTGAACTATTATTGAGATAAAGGTCGACCTAAAGACCTCCAAGAGTACATTACCCTCCAAATCAAATCCTACACTTGGATACATTTGAGGTGAATGTTCCAAGGAGGGCGGGATTTGCATTCTACAAAAGAAAGATGTAATTTAAATCCTACAGTTGGGTACATTCATTGCGATTGTTCCAAGGAGGTCAACATTCATATTTGATGAAGAAAGATGCAATTTAAATCCTACACTTGAATACATTCGCTGCAAATGTTCCAAGGAGGTCGGCATTCGTCTTCGATGAAGAGAGGTGCAATTCAAATTCTACGCTAGATATATTCACTGCAAATGTTCCAAGGAGGTTGGCATTCGCATTCGGTGAGGAAAAATGTAATTCAAATCCAACACTTGGATACATTCACTACAAATGTTCCAAAGAGGTTGACATTTGTCTTATTTTTGTTTCTTCAACTCTGTCACCACCTTTTGTAGCTGTTGTGATTAAAGGTTTTCACCAAAATGGTCCCCAGAACCTATAGTACCGTCTTGAGTTTGTATCCTGATACAAGCTCGTCTCTAAACAAAAAAGAGAAGCATTGGGAAGAATTTCACTGATCCACATGGAAGGTGCCAAAATGTTCTAATAAGAAAAACCCCTCAAAGGTCGTTCGAAGATCTCTTATGGCTAGTCCATCAAGTGTGTGTTTTGTTCTTCCCTAGAATGCCTAGAAGGGGGTTAATATGTGTACTGAGAGTTGGTTACTTGCATCAGTGGTTGGTTACCCCACATGATTTAATTTTTGTTAGATAAATATAATAATAATGAAGACTAATCAAATACTTAATGTGTATGTTTTTCCATTCTCCATCGAATAAACGAACATTCAAGTAAAAGCATCAATTTGTTGCTTCTCACAAAATGATGCTTTGGAACTTGTGTTCTTCACTTACAACGTTGTCCAAACATGTTATTAATCTTTAGTAAATGACAATTTTATTGCCGTAAAACTTGAGCATTATTTAAGTATTTTCTTTTGTAAATAATAAAGAGAAAAATTGATCGTGAATTGAGCATATTAAATGTAAATAGAAATTTAAAGTTGGTAAAGATTTCAGTTAACAATGTTTGACTTTTGTTGGTAAAACTTGAAGGGATGTTGAAACAAAAGCAAAAAATGTTTCTTCTTTTTAAATGTGACTTTAGAACGTGTGCTACTAGTTACACAAACATGCTCTAGGAAGTTAGAATCCTACCTTTCGAGAAAGAGTGTGATAGAAATTATTTTACTCCAAAGACTAATTTACAGACATAGATCCTCTCCGGTTATAAAGAACTAGAGAGTGTGTAGTTGAATAAATCTGACCCTCTATTACATTATTTTACATCTTTTATATGTTAAAGTTATTAAATATTAAAATAAAACAACGGTTAAGATTTCATTCAGTTTTAAAAAACTGGAGAGGATATTCTTTCCTAATTTACTACACGGGAAGAGATTATTACCAAAATTTGGTCTTATTGCCAAAAACAACACTTTTTCATATGATTTTCGTTTGTATTTCTTACAAGTTGATGAATGGTTCTTAATTCCACGCAAGCATGCAGCCAGAGTGGCACACTTTTTTACGGTGTTAATTTCATCGTAATTATCAATTTTAGACAACCGTTCAAATAGTGATAATGGCTTTACTGTTGAATTTATCTCTGGAATCTGAATTAGTTTTCTGTTGAAGTTGATTTCATTATGCATGGAGCTTTAGATCAAATTTCTTTTCCAGTCAATTCCGTTCAGGTTTTCTGCCGGGATTTCGTGTAATGTCTAGCAGCCGCTGAAAATTACTAAAAAGTCTCTTTCAAGTAGTTAACTAACCAACTTTCCCAGTAATTGAGGAACATTAAAACAGTAACTCTGATATAATGCTTAGCAAAAAGATTCAGTCACACAGTTTCCCTGAAATCACACATTACATGAGGCCATAGCTTTGTTGACATTCCTCCATTATTGTCAAATGGTCATTTTCCATCCAAAATATAAAATTCCCAGAGTGACGTTGCCGTACCAATTAACAAAAATAGTGATGCCGTTGTCATTGGAAAGCTTCCCCTAAAACTCTTGCTCATAAAGTGTACTTTACCTCAATTGATAGAGCTAGGAATCAAAGCAAGGTTGAAATTTTAATTAAGGCCTAGTCTGAAAACCAATAATAGGTACAAAAGTATAATTCCGGAGAATACTTTACAAACCATGCTTATAGCAATAATAGAAGATACCACCAGTTCATCATCACCTACTATCCTAGAACGTTGCTATTGTCCTTGTCGGCTTAATCATTTTCTTTTAATTTGTTTAATACTTGATCATTAGATTCACATCTTCAACAAGAAATGTCATCTTACTAAGTTTGGCTGGACCAGGTCCTCCTTTCACATTTGCTTTTATTTTCTTCATTTTTTTCCCCTCATTCTTCATTTTGTAGGTGGCTCCTTTTTTTACCATGGCACCCCCATTCTAATTAGTAGGATTCACTGCCCTTAAGCTTGTTTTCAATTAGATTGGCTTCATGACTCTGGCTGTTTATGGGTGTTTGTTGGTCCAATTTTGATAGGGGAAGAAATTGAGGTGGTCTTTTAACAAAGCTTTTTATACATATAGACCTGTGTTTTCTTTGCCATCTTTCTACCTAAGATTCTCCCTGTTGTTGGACACTGAAAAACAACCATCTTTTGTTTCTGTAAGTGGTGGTGAGGACTGAAGACAAATATTGCGATGGGAACAAACAGCAAGGAGCATGGAGGATCTGGGGTAAAGTGATCAAAATTCAAGGCTGTATTCAGTTTATGCTTATTGTTAATTACTTGTTGATTTTATGTCAACTGCAAAAGCTCGAATAATTTTATACCTTATGTCAGGTAACATTTCGGAAAATGGTAGAAGATGAAGTAAAGGACATTCAGAATGTTCCTGTAGGACCTATACACAAATTAATAGCAGAGAATGCCAAGTCAAACAGTATGGTTATAAAGGTAACTAGCAAACTCTCGGTTTCCTTGTTTCTGGTACATACATATAATGTTTTATGTTCCACTAAAACTTAACCAATGGACTTAATTGGTGCCGAAACAGAAACCGCATGTGGTGATTCCTCCTCATATCATAGCAGAAGCCATATCAACAATCCGTGATATTGACATTAGATGGTCAGGTCCAATTACACAGAAAGAAATGGAATATGTTGAGCAGTATGTCCTGGCAAAGTACCCTGAATATGCAGGCCTAATTGAAGGGGATGGGAATGGCATAGACTTGTCTAGCTTTATTATCAATGAGGAGCCTTCAGAGCCCATGTTAGATGATAGGAAGAAGTCACCAAGAGGGACCTTTAGAGAACCTATGTTTGGCAGTAATCTTCCTGAAATGGATAGGACCCAGTTGGAGCCATCAAGACTACTAGATATTCTCAACAAAAAATCCTCCTTTCCAGGAAGTTTCATCTCAATCCCAGAAATCCAAGCCCAAAATAAGGTTTTGAAGCATTGTGGGTTGCCTGATGATGATGAATACCTGGTTCTCTTCACTCCAAGTTACAAGGATGCAATGATGTTGGTGGGGGAAAGCTACCCTTTTGTTAAGGGAAACTACTACATGACAATTCTTGGGGAAAAGGAAGACTATATCAGGGAATTTGCTTGTTTTAAGGAGTCCAAGGTGATTCTGGCACCCAAAACTTGGCTGGATTTGAGGATAAGAGGGTCTCAGCTTAGCCAAAATTTTAGGAGAAAGTGTAAGGTCAGCTTGAAAGGCTTATTTGCTTATGAAGCAGATGTGAATGGGACAAATCACTGGGTCTCAGAGGCTCATAGGAACTACTGGCATGTTCTGCTTGATGCCTCTGCATTGGTTGTGGGAAAGGACAGGCTGTATCTTGGGCTTCACAGGCCTGACTTCTTAATCTGTTGTCTTGATAACACTCATTCCAACCCTTCAAGAATCACTTGCCTCTTAGTGAGAAAGAAATCTTTTGACACCTCCACTGCTGCTTCTCATGTCAATGGATGAGTGAGAATGAGTACACGTTTGATATTTTCAGACAAAATTTGAACTGCAATGTCTTAACTTGTACCATGAACTCCCAGTTTAACCGTGAATTTCCTCGCGTACTTTGTAGATTGAATAAAGCTTTAACACATACATAGAGAAAGCCACTTATTACTGATTGAGATGTAATATCAGTATATGTATTCCTGATCATTTGGGGGCTTATATTCACTAGTTGTTGATAGTGATCCTTGTTTGGTTTTTGTGGCCAAACCATTTTTCCATAATAGTTAATCTGTTCTAAAGAATTTTTATTTCTTACTATTTAACTTGTAGGAAAGTACTCATATAGTCAAATCATATGCAACTGACGAAAGGCTGATTTAATTACCACCGCTAAGATCATCTTAAACATTGCGTTTGGTAGCGCGGAATCAATGAAGAAGGAAAATGAAGTGTGTGAAAGTGGACAAAAGAGATAAATTTTAGTTCGTTTGGTTGCACAAAAGTATATGAGAAATATTTAAATTTTGTGAGTCCTATGTTGATTTTGGTCCCTCCGAATAAGTGAAGAAATGCAAAGAAGTGTGAAACTTTTCATTAAATGGCCCCACAATTTGTTAGATTTTTTTTTTATTGTTGAAGTAACACACACTGGGAAAACACATATTCAAATAAGTGTTATATATATATATAAATATTATGTGTGTGTGTGTATTTAAATAACAGTACACAGGACTATTTGTATATTTGAATATATGCATATGAATAACATAGCCATATTTGAATATATGTATATTTTAATAATACAATTAAAAAAAAAAGATATATGTGTTATTTTATTCTTTTATTTAAAATACTTAAAAGTCAAAAAAATACACTTCTACTTTATTTTTTCTATATTTCTTTCAAATCAAACTACTTCTATTTCATCTTTATTTTTTACCTACTTTTTTTTCTCTTCTCTTCTCTTCTTTCTTTCTTACTTCTTCTATTTATTTTCTTTCTACCAAACAAACTCAAAAAAATGTAGATGCAAGAGCTTGACGGGAGATCAAACCTCAGAGCATTACACCCAAGTTTTTTACGGAAAACGCAGGAATGTCTCAGGTCCCAAATAATAAATAGACTTCTTGTATGTTTGACTAAAATTTCTTCTGAGAAAATAATTATTTGTTTTCTAAAAACACTAAAGCTAACAAAAATATATTTTTTTTCTCAGAAATAAACTGTACCAAACATGTAGTTATTGTGAGACTCATAATGGACATATAAGATCACCCATCATTGGCCATAGTACCATTCAAAACTTGTGTTAAAACCTAAATCCTTTGAGTTATTTCCAGAATGCTTGCGCAAGAGACATTGATCCCTTGGATGAACTACATTTCGAATATGTTATAGAACTACAATCATGCCACCACAATATCAGATGAACGCAAAACCATAATTTGGACTTCTGAACTGTCATGTGAATCAGCAAAAACAGGAGCTGCAAACATTTCTAATTGTTAGGTTGAGGAAAGAAGGTGAGAAAAGATAGAAAAGTTTAAAATGTAAATTAAAAAGAAATTGAAAAAAAATAAAGTTTTAAAATTTGGTTTCTAAACATTAACAGTTCTTCCTCGGATTTAGATTGTAGCCACTCACTATTTTGGTCTAATTCCTCAGGACTGGAATCAGCAACCTATCGAGATAGTGGTAAATAACCAATAATTATGACAGCCTCGATCTGAATTCAGAAAATCGCTAACGGTGACAAACAAGGCAGGTTGAATTGACCATGCTCAAACGGTACACCGAGACATACCCGGGAGCTTATAAAAGACAGTATACCCTCAGAAAAATAATGATGTCAAAGATTAAAAAAGTGAAACCAACTTGCCTCAAGATAATTATTTCCAGCATTCAATGAGCAGATATACATAACCAATAAGAAGCTACCGTAACGAAGAAAATCAAAACAACTATCACTAGGAGATAAACGAGTATGCAGCAGCAGCAACTACAATAAAGACCTGTATTGAAGCATATTAACAAGCTCTGCCTATTATACTGTGAATCGATATGCAATTTCTCCAACACGGCTGCTAGAAACTTTTCTGACATTTTCTAAACTTCATCTTGACCATGACTGGTACTTTTCAAGATGTTGTACTTGCAGAGGGGGCAAGTAGCATTTATGTACAGCCATTTGTCCACACAGGTACAGTGAAAATGGTGACCACAAGGAAGTTGTCTTAGTTCAACCCCGTCATCATAAGCAGAAAGGCAGATGCAACATTCCTACAGTTTGCCACCCAAAAAAATATTCAGATTAGCAGAACAACAGAGGGTGCAACCGTTTTCTCAAACAATCAAGTTGCCCTATCAAAATTGTCTCTCATTTTCTTGAACCATTTTGTCAAATTCCTTCCAATGAAAAATTTGATTAAGAAAGGCGAGATGGAAGGCCAATCAAGCCAAAATATATACATAATGCATTCTTCAATGTAGGAATGTGTTCAAAACATGACTCTGTGCCACTGTTTGTAACAAGGCAGCTTTTGGAACATACATGGATTTCCCTTTGAAATATATTGAAATAATATCAAGTGACAGACAGCAAAAAGAACACCAGGACATGGGAGAAAAAGGCTAAGCCAACACATAGCAAAAATGTACAGCATACCGCATCCTCATCAGAAAGAACATGTTCAATGGGAGAATCAGCACTGCATTCAGTCATTATTCCTCCAGCAGCTCCTTGTATATTTCCAGCTAGTTTCTCATCAGTTTCAGTTCTTTGGAACTGGAATTTTGACAACTGTTCAATGTCTTCTTTTGATGCCCCTTCCTGCTTTTTTTAGATCCCAACAAATGAGAGAAAGACATTAAGGCAAGGAACAGTACAATTAATACATTACAATTATCTCACAATTAAATACTCTTAAGCTACAAGACAATGTCATCATGTTCACTCAATAATCAGTAATACATTCACAATGCACCAAGTTGTAGGAAAGCAAATCATATGACAAATTTTACTCCTCACAAATCCTAGAAGGTCAACAATGTCAACCTGAATGAAGCACACAAATCTCTGGATAAAACAAGTTATCTCAAAACAAAACAATATAGGACATGTCATTTCGTCATAAGTATATCATGTTATAATTCACCTCATCTTCAACCCTGAAAAATCTAAGGGACACGTTCATTAACAGTCTCCTTTCTCCAAGGTGCTCCCAACAAAGCAACCTAAAGAACTTTACCCTTTACTCATCACAGTTGGTCAAGCCACCTTTCATATCATACATATGCAAACACCTCAAAATTAGTTACACCTCATCAAAAGTCATTTTTGCTTTTGCATAACAAGTTTCAGAGTTCATATTTGTCTCATACTTACATATTAAACATTAATTCACAACCAAGAAATAATACCATTTTCATAAGCCACTAGGCAGGACCAGTCAAATTCCTTTAATAGTGGCCCAGTTTATTTTATGATAGCAAAACATTTCCTTTTATCATATATGTATTCACAAGACTGTTTTTCTTTTCTTCAGAAAGAAGGCAAAGGTTAGTAACATAGACAAAAATTGGTGACCAGAAGGTCAAGCAAGAGACACAACTGAGATGATCAGTGCTTCTGATCTGCTACAGGTGCTAGCTCACCCAGAAAATCACAAATAGCATTATCAAGCTTAAGATACTATGGTTTAGCTTAGGTTGTTCCCCTTCAACGGTATAACAAATGTAATACTTCCTTTGTAACAATTCATATGACGGACTTAATACAAGACACAATCAATCAATCTTCAACCTTCTCAATCATTCCATTCATAATTTCTTCTAAGAATCTTATATTCTAAAGGATCCTATTAAAGTCACACCATGACCAGAAACAAAAATGTAAATTTAAAATTTCACATATTTAGTTTTGCTGGTGCAAGACAATTTTTCCTTCCCACCCAACCCCATCCGATCCACAAAAACAGATCCTAGAAACTAGCGTATCTCTTAATACCAAATAGCAATTCTATATTCATTCTAATTGCATCCTTCCCTTTCTTTTAGACTCTATAAATCCAAAAACACATGATTTTTGGAGCCATAAACTTTACCAATTTTCTTTAATACTCGGCAAATGCTGCTGAGTCAAATTTAAAGAAATAAACACTTACTTGAGGCACTAGATTCATACATCCATACTAATTCAAACAAGGACCACTAATGACATCATGATTTACCTGGTCTGCAACTGCATACAGGAGTGCAATGATACATGGAAGACAACAGCAAACAGCTATACCAATTATGCATGCCAGTGCAATACAGAAAACGACAAAGAAAACATCAAAACCCAGGAAGACTATACATAACCTGCAAAGCAAGTAGAATTTGTCAAAGGCAATCAACTAAAATAACTGTATGAACAAGTTGCACATGCACACATGTGTCAGATAGAGAGAAAGAGGGAGAACAAACCAGTAAAGCTGAGGAGAATCTCGGACCAAAGCTTGACTATCGGCTGATACCCAATAGAATCCAACAACCCACCAAAGAAAAGAAAACATAGTGTTGGCTGATTCCAAATGCTTTGCCACACTGCTTGGGAAAAAAGACAAACATAAAAAACTCATAACATCAAAGAAAAAAAAAATGATGAACAAATCAATAATTGATGGTACTAATTTCAGAAGCTAAAAAATATTGGACAAATCGAATTTTCTTTTATCCAAAAAATAAATAAACAAATTATAAAGTATCTTATTAATTCAAGGTAGGAGGTTAGTTCATAGCAGGAAAAAGTTATCATATTAAAAAAAGGCACAAGTTATTAATTTTAACCAAAGGCATTATATAACCCTTTTGGAAATCAAATCAGGGCAATAAAGCATTTTTCCCAGATCATCCAGTATTTACATTTCTACACTTAGTCACCATACCGGTTGTGGTTCAAAAATCTAAGTATTACTAATCTATCAGTAAATAAACCTACATATTTACATCCGTGCTTGATACTTTGAGAGATTGAATAAAAATAAGGTCTTGTTTAGATAAACTTTTTCATAAGAAGAAAAAATGAAATAAGCGTTTCCCATAAGCTAAAATTAGCTTATGCATAAGTTAAAATAAGCTTTTTGAAAAAACTAAATAAGAGAGTTTCTACAACTTAGCTTATTCATAAGCTAATTTTAACTTATGAGATAAGCTTATTTCATTTTTCTTTTTTATTTTTTCTTCTATAAGTGTTTATAGAAAAACTTATCCAAACAGGGTCTAACTCTAGTATCTGCTAATTCAGGCAATTATCAGGTGAGAACCTTTATCATCTCTTCCTACAAAGCTAAGTTACAACATCACTTTCAGTCATCCAAAGCAATTTGCGAGAGATTTTAGAGATCAGAAAAACTAAGAGGATTGCAAGAAGTTTGAAAATTAAAACACTTCACATATGTTGAACTGACAATTTTTCTTTTAACTAAACAATTGAGAAACCTAAAATTTCCAAGAGAGTTCCCTGAAATATGGATTGAAAGTTTACTAGAGCTTTCAGTCAACACAGCTATTTTTCACTCGATGGAACTCGAAGCACAAGAGCGTGCAGATACCCAACAATTTCACAAGCCAATCCCAAAAAATATATTCAGTCAAAAACAGCGGATATCATGAAACTTCAATTAGTTCAACGGAACTTTAACTACATCGCGGGAAACATATAAAAGCATGCAGGGTCCGTAAATTCACTCAAACCACATAAAGCAAACTCAATTCGTTATAGTCAGCGCTATTAATAAATAAAACTAAAATGAAAAAAACGGAAAAGCACTCAAAAATTCAACGAGAAAACGACAGCGTCGTTTACGGTTCAGAAATTCACCTTACACCATCGTCCTCGAACGGCGCCAACGACACGTACTGTCCAGAGCCATCCATCGAGCCCGAACTCAAATCCCCGCTGCCGCCACCCGCGAATGCGGCGGCGGCGGTCGCCTGTTCCCGGCGGCGCCAGCGCCGCCGGTACTCGACGCAGACGCACACGACGTGAAGGACGCACTGCAGAGCGTAGCCCGAAATCCACAACCTGAGAGGCATGTTCGGATTCTCGTCGCGACTCAGAACGAAGACCGTGGCGGCGGCAACGACGAACGTGAAGTTCCAGAGAATGTCCAGGACCACGACGGGCTTCGAGTAGGCCCAATCGCTCTGCCGCTCCTCCAGTTGCTCCGCCGCCGCCTCCCTCACCACCATCGACGGTTCGCGCATCAGCCGCCGCCCGCTCGCCTGTCGCAGGAACCGCGCCGCCTCGCGGAGGCTCGGGCGGCGGAGGAGACGGCGGCCGGAGGTGGAGTCGTCGGAGGATGTCCCGATGAACGGCGTCGGATCGGCGGCGTCCTCGGAAGAACGGTTCGGTGACCTCGTCGTCGCCATGTGTGAGGCGCTTCAGGACATCTGAATCTAGTTCGCGACACTGACAGAAAATGAAGGGATTCGAAATCGAGGTGTTGTCCGAAATCGGAAATTAAAATGACGATTTTGGTTTCCGTTTTTTGGGGTGTCCACTGCCGACGTCTCAGCACGATGCCCTTTGATATATATATATATATATATATTATTTTTATTTTATTTATTTATTACAGAAACGCGCTTTGCTTTTTTTACCCGCTAAAACTAAAGGAACAGTAGTACGTTGCGCTTTTATATATATTTTTACTAGGGAATTTCTTGAAAGTTCTGAAGTCGCAAATGTCTGCGTGGTATTTATTTAATAGATAAAAATGATATTCACGTCCCGAGTTTTCTTTTATTTAAGGCTCGATCACATCAGACATCACGTATCGCATATTCACACTCTCATTGGTTACTAGAAAGAAAAATTTTAGAAAAATATCATGAATATCCTTTTTTTTTAGTTAAATTTATTAAAAATTATAAAATTTTATAAGTTTCACATTTTATTTAATAATTTTTTTATGATTTTGTAATTTTTAATAAATTTTAATTAATAAAAGAATATTTTTTTTACATTAAAAAAATATGTTAAAAAGTGTATTAAATGATAACAGCATTGAGCCATTGACCTTACACTCTTCTATGAAAGGTATTTAACCGTAACAATTAGTTTGATTTAATTGACAACTCGATTTTTATGTAAATGATTTTTTTATTAGCAATGTTGAGTCAGAGCTAGGGATGTTCATAAACCGATCAAATTCGATAAAAATTGAAACTAATTTTTATTAGATTGGATTGGGTTTCGGATTTGATTTTAAAAACTGATCCAATCATCAATCAACTTATACATGCATATATATTTTTACTTGTAATTTTCTAATATCACTCATGTTTATGTTTTTATTTCTTATATATTTGTAAAATTATCACATAAATTATACTTGTTTATAAAAAATATATTTATTTAAAGATAGTTTTTTAGTAACTATTTAAGTAAAGATACATAAACCTAATCATCAAGTTGTGTAAATTTATTTTTAACAATATATATTTGAAGGGTTTTACTAGTATTAGTTATATAATGTCTCATTAATGAAATATTTAATATTTTAAATTATTTTTTAATATATTTATTACATATCATATTATTTATTTAATACTTTTTATAAAAAAAATAGTATGATTAAAACCAAAAACCAATCCAATCCAAACCGTTTTAAATTAAATCAGATCAGATTGGATTTAAATTTTTAACCAAACCAATTTGATGATGAATTAACAAAACCGAAGTAATTGGATCATATGGTTTTTCTCTTCAAAACCAATCCAATCCAATCCGCGAACACCCCTAAGCGGAGCATCATGTAATTAATGGTGTGTTTAGAACCGTGGAAAGAAAATTAGGAAGAGAAAAAAAGTTGTGAAATTTAAATTGAAGAAAAAAAAAACATGAAATAAAATTTTAAAATTTCATTTATAAAAGTCTTTTTTTATTTTCCTCTTTGTTTTCTTTTTAATTTGTAACCAAATTTTTTTTTCTCTTTAATCAATTGAAAAAAGATATATCATTATTTTATTTTTTATCTTTTAAATATACCATAAATGTCTCTGTTTCAGCCAAAGAGTCGTCATAAGAAACTAGTCTCAAGGTCTAACTTTAACTGAAGCAATTTTTGTCTTTTGCCTTGGTTTGGCTCAAGTTTTATTCCTCGACTAGGTTGCCCCAATTGGGAATTGAGTGTAGAATTTAACTAAGATTGAGAGATTAGGAACTAAGTCCCCATTAGTGCCCATATATTGACAAATCCTTGGTCAAGCATGCAAGTATAATAATTGGCCTAAAGGACCCAATGACTATTATCTAGAGAATGGACTTGGTCATAACTTAGGCGTGCAGGGCTTTAGGTCGAGTTATGGACAAGGTACTTGATCTACATTTGGGAAGGTCCACAACCTTTCAAGTCCCAAGTTATAGGCGTAGGGGCTTTGGGTCAACTTATGGATAAGTTCTTAACTTAGAATAGGGAGGGTCCACAGCCTCTCAAGTCCCAAGCCACAGGCATAAAGACTTTAAGTCAAGTTATGGATGGGGTATTTGACCTAGATCCACGACCGAGATAGAGTTAAGTTGAATTAAAGAGCAAATTTCAAAGGAGTTAAAAGGATTAAAGAGATTTAAGGGGTTGCGTCGCATCACTTGGTATTTGTCATGCATTTTACAATTCTCAAGGGCGACTTTCACTTCCTAAGCTAAGGTTGAATGCCACGTCTAACCCGTTAAGTAGATTCATTTAATATAAAGTAACTATTTAATTAATGCTAGGCTTTTTGCCTCTCGTGTCTTACTCTTTAAAAACCCTAACTCCTTGCTGCAAAAGTTTGCATAAGTTTTTTAGAGTTCAACATATCAATCACAATCCAAAATTATTTACGAATATAAATTGGTGCCTGAGATTTCCCCTATTATGGACCAAGGATCCAATCGCGGTTAGTAGTTCTAAGTACAAACTTTTATCTGAGGAGAAACATGAGGATCTAATAGTGTTGGGGAAATTTAAACACGTAAGTTGTAGTTTGTTGATCAACAAAAAAACACCAATAGTCGAGGTTCGAAAATACTTAGGTAAATATCAATGTATTTTTATTTGTATATCGTTTTGGTTGTTGATTACAACTTATGTTTGTTTGTGTAACCAATATGTCTCTGATGACCGAGGAGGAGTTGAAGTTTTGGTTAAAAAAGGAAAGAACCAACAAGTCCAACAAGGGGGTGACTAAGAATTTTGCCACCACCATGCAAGACTCACTTGTTGTTCAAGAGAAAAAAAAAGGCAACGGGAGGGGAATGCTATCCAAATGGATGTCAATCATATCAACAAACTCGGTAGGCATGCTCGGAGCCCAACATCTTCCTCTAAATAGGCTAAGAACATGGGTTCTTAAACTTGGGTTAAGGTTAATTTAGAAGTTCGGTCTTACCTCATTGCATGGCAACCTTCATACAAGGGAAGTACAAACTCGTTGTGGGATGCTAACTTCTCCCATTATAAAGTCATTTAAGATCACCTTAACAAATAAGCGAATTATAAGTAGCTACAACTAGTAAGTCCTTAACTAATAGCCCATGTTATGTAGGTGTTTATGAACAAAAGTGTGACCCTTGCACAAAATTTGGAGGGTGAGTTATTTTGTCTTAATAAAGATCGTGGGGCGGAAACAAAGCAAAATTGGCATCTTGAAAGGAAAAATAAAAATTATGGAGACTAAAGTAGGCAAGTGGGAAGAAGAGAAGAAGAAAATGTTGAAGTCTTTATTGGATAAAGAAGTTGAGTTTGTCAAAAAGTGTTGAAAATGGGAAAAAGCTCATGTAACATGGAGAAAGAAATGTCCTTTTTGCAAAAGAAAGCTTTTATAGTTGAAATAGAGTTGAAGAAAAAGGTTAGGGAGGTGTAACGGTTGAAGATTGATTTGGCCATGCAATTTGTGAGCAGTTTTGACAAAGTGGTCACACAATTTTCTATATTACACCTAGAACTAGATTTAAAGGATTTAGGATCTTTTTAGGTTATTAAGGATGAGATAAAGTGGATAAGAGAGTCACTAAAAGGGTGCGAATAATGACCTCTAATTAAAAAGGTCTTTTCTACAAAAATAAAAACTCCTTCTAATTTTTTTTGCTCAAGTTGTTTCTTGGCAATCAAAATGTAGTTAGAAGGAAGGAAAATGCTTTCCCACACTTGAATAACAAACAAGAAATATAATCAGAGTTTATTTAAGTGTTGAGAAGCTAGTTTTTGGTTTACAAAATACCATTCCTAGTGGTTATAAAAAGCTTATTTTCTAATATAGTAGACTTCAATGTTGCTTTTGAAGTATGAAATTAATTTAGATTAATTTGAAATTTTCCAATTTAATTATATCACTTAATTAAAATGTGTTTCTAAAATCAATATCTACTTTGGCTTGAGGTTTCTTTTTCTTTGTCTTTTTTAAATAGAAAATAGTTTATAAATATCAAACTACAATATTAGTGAAAATAAATGAGAGACACAGAAGAAAAGATATTGCACATAAGGTTTTTTTTTTTTATATTAGTTCACTCTCAACCTTAGGTTATGTTCAGTACCTACCTCCTGTATGATTTTCCACTGCAATCTCCCTAAATTACACAAGAATTCTTTATCCTCAAACCTCCACAGGCTTTTCACATAGTATTTTTGACAAGCCTTTGTAGGCTACCCATTCAACCAGTATTCTCAACTTCTGCTGGTTCTAACAAACACCTAAGTATTCTTTTTCACCTTTTTAGGATTAACAATAGCCAAGTATTCTTTCTCAAGCCTCTTTATGCTCTACCTATAGCTTAATAACTATCCTAACCCACAAATAAAATTTATTATAGCTATAACGAAAAAACATTTAAGTAAAAGTATCAAAGATTATTTTTTTTAATTATAAACTTATTTTTTAATTAGAAATAAATTAAAATAAAAAAACACGTATTTGATGTTTTTAATTTTAAAAAATTATAAAACTTATCAAATTAATAAAAAAATTTATTTTAATGATAATATTTGTCACCTATTGCTTTTCCTTTAATATTTATTATATATTTTTTAAATAATTAAGTTTGGTCCTTCAATCTCATTAGTAGTCTAAAACTCTTTAAATATGGAAATAACAAATTTTGTTAATGTAAATTACTCATTTTTCATCATGGTATTAGATATAAGTTTTCATAATGAAAATGAAACTTATATTTTGAATTATAGAAATATATTTTTGGCATTTTTTGTATTGAATTTCGTATAGTTCTCTCCGAAAACATGAGCAATTTTTTTTTTTGTTCTCAATTTTACATGTTTTCAAAAAATATTATACGTCGTAATTTTACATGAAATGACGATAATATGTTATTAAATATGAGTGTACATTTTTATATTTACAATATATTAGAATTAAAAATTTGGTTTTATATTTTGTAATTTTATAATGATATCTGGATAGTAATTTAAAAGACATGTTTTTATTATATTTTCTTAATTTTTCTATGGAGAAGAAATAAGGTAAAAGAATTTTGACCAATCACAACATTCTAAAGAAAATGCAGTGTTTAATATTATATAAAGAAATTCCCTGACATAAACATTTCATATAGATGCTATAAGATCTTTGATGGCAATCTAGATGACCTAATTTTTTAGCCACCAAATTCAAAAATGATGAATGCAAATTTCCTAACAACCCCAACCCCACCCCATTATTGTAATAGTTATTTTTTGAATCCAAACATCCAACATACAACATGTTGCCTGCAATAAGTTGTCATATCCTACATAAGTAAACAGAAAGTATATTTATTTGTGCAAATGTACAACAAACTAAATTTATTTGATTATAAAAAAAAAATTACCTTAGGTAGAGAGATTGAGGAAGAAAAATAAACATAAGTAGATCATGTATCCTATATTATTAATAAACAAGAATTTAAACATTTTTTTTATTTGCTCATAACAATTAGAAAAGATGTTACTAACAAAACAATAGCTCAACCCAAGCACCTTTTAGTAATTATTCAAAAGGATGGAGGCATTGTGTGACCCTTTATAACAAGTAACATATAGTAGCACCTAGAAAATTGGTAAAATGAAATATGGAATAACTTTCAATCATTGCTTAATTATGTATCTATTAAGACTACAATTTGATTAGCAAATCATGTTATTGAAGCAAATATCATATATGGAAAGAACATTGAAAATTTGTCTTACATTTCTTAGATGTCTATGTCTCCATTCCAATCACCGTGACCTTTTAAACTTATAAGAAGCCTTTTTTCTATAATTATTTGATATGTTGTGATTATTAACAAGTCTTAAGCCTGATCGCTAGCAAGTGTTGGACTATATTATCATGATCAATTATACGTGACACTTTCTAATATTGTCTTTAAACCTTATTATTAATGTTGTCTTTAAAGAAGTCTTCCAAAACCTATAATAAGTAGGAGTCTCAAAAATTTTCTATTGTTACATACTAATATTTAAACAAAAACTAATTCAATTGTTACATTGTTGTTATGATTTATTCATTAGTCCATTTGCTTTATTTTTAAGAAAAAAGGTATTAAGCATTTATATTTCAATAAATGTGCAAACACTGTAGAGACTTTTTACAAGTTTTTATATATATATATTTTTGATAATATAAATATTTCACATGCTAATTGAATTTGCTTCATAGTAATTATAAGACGAAATATTTATATAAATTAATTGTTATTAAAATAAAAGTAGAAAAAAAATCGTGACTACCCGCACAAGGTTTTTTCCCTCTAAAAACTCGGACAAATTCCCTCCAAGTTTGAAGTGATCTAGGTACATAGGGTTTGGGGGGTTTTCTCCACTCTCGTCTGCAACCTGAAACCCTTCGTTTATCGTTGGCGGAAGCATGTCGTCGTCTTCATCAAGCAACGCCTACGACGTGCCATGGGTAGAGAAGTACCGTCCCTCCAAGGTCGCCGACATAGTCGGCAACGAGGACGCCGTCTCCAGACTCCAAGTCATCGCTCGCAACGGCAACATGCCCAACCTCATTCTATCCGTTCGTCTCTTCATCAATATCTCATTTCGCCCCTTAAATTAACAATTTCCCATTTTCTCATTCTTTTATTCTAACTCTCCCTTTTAGGGTCCTCCCGGAACGGGAAAAACCACTAGCATACTTGCCCTCGCGCACGAGCTTCTGGGACCAAATTGCAAGGAAGCTGTCCTCGAACTAAACGCATCGGATGATAGGTTCGTTTTGTCGTTTCTCAAATCGCTTTTTTAAATCTAAACGCACGCGAGTTCCTGTTAACCTAGCTTGTCACTTTTTGTTACAGAGGAATAGATGTTGTGAGGAACAAGATCAAGATGTTTGCTCAGAAGAAAGTGACGCTGCCTCCGGGGCGACACAAGATAGTGATACTGGATGAAGCTGATAGGTGAGTTTTGAGGGTAATTTAATTTAATCCAATTGATAGTGTTAGTTGCCTGTTCTTTTTTTTCTTTTTTTCTGGCTTTTAATTTTGTCTTTTCTTTTTTAATTCAGCATGACCTCAGGGGCACAGCAAGCACTGAGAAGGACGATGGAGATATATTCTAACACTACTCGGTTTGCTCTTGCTTGCAATACCTCGGCTAAGATTATTGAGCCCATCCAGAGTAGATGTGCCATTGTGCGATTTTCGCGATTATCTGATCAAGAGATACTCGGTCGCCTCATGGTTGTGGTTCAAGCCGAGAAGGTACCTCGAATTTCTATTCTGCCTTCATCTGTCTTAACGTGGGGCTTGTGGTATTCCTATTTGTTAGAGAAGCATAGGTTTGATCATCTGTCTTTATTGGAAATGTCACAGTTGAAATTGCTTGAGCTGTTTGTCATAAGACTTTAGACCAATATTACAATCACTACTCTGTGTTTTCCTTTTTCTTCATAAGTAAAAGGGAGAGCTCTCTGCTCTTGATTTGGAAGAAGAACTTTTCTGTATTTTTTTTTTCCATCCATTTGCTGCCTAGCCTTTATCCATTCTCATGACATGTGCCAATTTCATATCTAATGCTATATTGTCTTCTGATTGTTTGCATTAGTATCCTCCTTTGAAAGTTTTACCCATCTTGTTTATGCTAGAGTTTTGCATTCCTTCCTCTCTGGGAATTTTTCATCTTGTGTTGTACAATGTTTATTGTTGCATAGTCGGGTAGAAACTGAATAAAGAATTTGGAGGGTTTGCTAATTAGGATTATTGTATGTTTTTGCTGTCTATGTAATTGATAGCGGGCGTCGCGTCTGCGATCGCGCCGTTGCGACGTAGAGCGGACGGGAGGCGCAACGAAGATACAAATGCGGTGCGTCTTCATGTCGTGGACGGAGCGTCCACTTTCGCAGCGGTGCGGGGCGGCCGCAATCGCGCCTCCGGCACAGCGTGGCATCCGCGATTTCGAGGCTTTTCGAAAGCTCAAAAATACCCTCACTTGTTAGTCGTTAGTGAGGGTATTTTTGAGTTTTTGTGTTTCCTCACCTAGCTTCTTCTCAGAGAAGCTCTTCGCGCGCGAAATCGTGACCTAGGAATCAAAGCTGAAGACATCCTCTTCCTCTTGCGTGAGCGAGGCCGGTGACCTTCTCCGGCAATGTTCATCTTTTCCGGCGAACTTCTTCAATGCCTTCTCGTCTTTGGCGATGTTCGTCTCCGACGCCGGCGACTTGTTGCGGTTCTTCTCCCCTTCTTCGACTCATTCTCAGCCTGAGGTTTTTTTTTTTCCTTATTTTATTTTTTCTTTTCTTTTTTTTTCTTTTTCAAATTTTCTTTTCTTTTTTTTTTTATTCTTTTCCTTTCTTTTCTTTTTCTCTTTTTTTCTTTCCCTTTTCTTCCCCTTGCCCGACCCTCCTCTGTTTCTTTGTTTTTTTTTTTGGCTGGCAGCAATGCAGCACCTTTCTGTCATTCTTTTTCTTTATTTTTTTTAGCCTTTTCTTCCCCTTGCCTGATCCTTCTCTATTTCCTTTTTTTTTTTTGGTTGGCAGCAGTGCAGCACCCTCGCTCAGTTCATTCTTTTTCTTTATTTTTTTAAGCCTTTTGTATTCTGTCTAGGCAGTCCAGCAGAAACATGGCAACCGGCTCCCAACCAAATGCTGATCAACAAAACAATAATTTAGTTGTTGCTACCCCACCATCAGTGAGATCTTCAAATGCAATGTTCAAGTTTATTGGTAAGAAGATTGACATCTTTTGGAAGTGGAATAGCTTAAAAGACAAGAATAATAGAAAAAGTGTGACATGTGATTTCTGCTTGAAAACATCTACTAGGGGAATTACTAGAGCAAAAAAGCATGAACTTGAAATAAGAGGAGATGTGGGTGCTTGTAGAAAAATACCAAAGGATATTAAATTGCAAATGAAGGCAGTCTATGAGCAGAAAAAAGCTGAAAATGAGGTATACTTGGAGGGTGTGCAAGAAAATAAAGATGAGGAAGATGAAATGCAAGAGATTGCAAGACTTCAGGGTGGGAAAAGGCCTCTAACATCATCAATAGAGGCCACTTCAACTGCTGCCAAGAAGAAAAATACAAATCTTAAAGGCCCTCTTGATTTGCTTTTCTTCAAAAGACCTGAAGAAAGTATCCAATTGAGAAAATCTAAGTGGCAAACAAGCATAAATGATGCTTAAAAAGGAAGCAAAAGCAAGAACAGTTCAATACATTGCTCATTTCTTTTATAGGAATGGAATTCCATTCAATGTTGCTCGATCAAAAAGTTTCAAAGTGATGCTTGAGGCGGTTGGAAACTATGGTTCTCATTTAAAGCCTCCAACCTTTCATGAATTGAGAGTTCCACTCCTTAAAAAGGAGTTGGAATATACAAAAGAAATGTTGAAGGGTCATGAAGAGGAGCGGATGAAATATGGATGCTCCATAATGTCAGATGGTTGGACGGATAGGAAGAACAGGACTCTAATTAATTTTTTGGTAAATTGTTCGTTGGGAACAATGTTTGTGAAGAGCGTTGATGCTTCTGAATACATGAAGACCGGGGACAAAGTACATGAGCTCTTGAATAGTTTTGTGGAGGAAATTGGAGAAAAAAATGTTATCCAAGTGGTGACGGATAATGGGAGTAACTATGTTATGGCGGGTAAGAATTAATCAAGTTTTGATTTCTATTTTTAATTATAAGTTTGTAAATTTTAATTGTTACTCACTTAAGTTTATTGATTTTGGTCTTTTTAGGTAAAATTTTACAAAGCACTAGACCAAAATTGTTTTGGACTCCATGTGCTACTCATTGTCTTGACTTGATGCTTGAAGACATTGGAAAGATCCCTAAAGTTAAAAGGGTCATACAAAGAGGCATCAAGCTTGTAGGCTACATCTGTAACCATTCATTGGCCTTGAACACCATGAGGAAGTTCACGAATAAATTTGAATTGGTGAGGCATGGAGTGACAAGATTTGCTACCACCTTCCTTACTTTGCAAAGATTGTACAAGCAAAAAACAAATCTTAGAAGGATGTTTACTTCGAATGAATGGTTAAAGTCTAAGGCGGCTAAAGATCCTAAAGGAAAGAAAGCAACGGATGTTGTGCTTATGCCAACATTTTGGAATGATGTAGTTTACACTTTGAAGGCTATGGGGCCTATTGTCCGTGTCTTGAGGTTTTTGGATAATGAAAAAAGACACGCAATGGGTTATATTTATGAAGCAATGGATAGGGCCAAGGAAGCAATTGAAAAGGCCTTTAATGGCAATGAAGAGAAGTACAATGACATCTTTGCAATTATTGATAGAAGATGGGATTGCCAACTACACCACCCTTTGCTTGCAACGGGTTATTATCTAAATCCCGAGTTTTTTTATAGCAACCCAAGAATTGACAATGATGTTGAAGTGTTGGATGGCCTATACAAATGCATTGATAGGCTTAGTGAAAATGAAGATTTTGTGGACAAGATTCATAGTGAGCTACCAATATATAAGAGGGCTGAAGGACTCTTTGGAATAAGTGCAGCAATAAGGAAAAGGAATATAATGGCTCCTAGTAAGTGGAAAAGTTCATTTTTTATAAATCTAAATTTTGAATTATTTTTTAAATAATTCATGTAAATACTAATGCATAATTGCATTACTTACAGCTGAGTGGTGGAAGATGTATGGAGCACATATGCCACACTTGCAAAATCTTGCCATTAAAATTCTAAGTTTGACTTGTAGCTCGTCAGGATGCGAGCGTAATTGTAGTACCTTTGAACATGTAAGTTAATGTTCATTTAAATTTGAATCATTATGGAACATTGAAACTTGAAACTAACATTCAAGTTTTTTAAATTATTGTAGATTCATTCAAAGAAGAGAAGTAGGCTTGAGCACCAAAAGCTTCAAGACTTGGTTTATGTTAAATATAACCAAGCTCTTCAAGAGCGTTGAGTGTCGTGATGCCATTGATCCTATTATTTTAGATGACATTGATGATAGCAATGAATGGCTATTAGGAGATTTGGGTGAAGATGAAGATGCTGAAGATGATTTGATTTTTGATGATGATGTTTTGAGTTGGAGAGATGTTGCTCATGCAAGTGGGGCCAATGAACCTTTGAAATACACTAGGAGACAAACAACAATGAAGAGGGCAGCTGGTGGTGCATCTACATCTAATAGGAAGGGAAAAGAAATTGAAGAAGTGGTGGAAGAAGAGCATGACACAAGTGAAGATGAAGGGAGGAAGAGTACATTTCTAATGCTAGTGGGTGTGATAAAGAAGGAGAGAATGAAATGAATCTTGATGAGGAGGATGATTCTTATTAAGATTGTATTTGACTTGACATTTGTCATTTTGTCTATGTGAATTTTAATTTCTAGGACTTTACTACTTTAGTTACATTAGGCTTTAGGGAGTTCAAGACTTTTAAGTACTTTGACTTTTATATCTACTACATATTTTGCTCTATGTAGTATGTAGTATGTACTATGAGTTTTTATTGTTAATGATGATTAGTGCATGAATTTTGAGTAATATTTCTCTTTTTCAGCTTTTATATATACATAGTATCAAATTTTTATAATTTTATTATATATAAAAAAATATTAGAATAGCGGTCATCTTGCTATCCCAGTTTTGGGGGCAGCCGCTCCGCACCGCTATCCGGGATTGATAACTATGTTTGCTGTACTGCGTCAACTAAATAGAAGCCCATTCAAATAGTATTGACTCGTTTTCTCTTGAAAACAATCTTCTAATTTGTAATGTACAGTACCTTAGAAATGCCATTACTTGGACTTTGGCATGTTTCATGTTTTTGGAAGATACATGATATATTGATTTGAAAATTCTTGAAGTAGAATATGACATTTTAACAAGTTGATTTTCCTGGGGCCACAAACTTGATGGTTTTTTCTACCTTTGAGGGATTTCAGTTATTTTGACCTCTTGTGAGAGGCTTTAGATGATGTAGTCCTTTTAGCTTGTTTTTCAGGCACTAGCTAGCTAGCCCAGTAATAGTCTATTTATATGCAGAGATTTGCAGAGTTCACGGTGTTCATTAGTATTTGACCAGTGCCATTTTATTCCTTTTTAGCTTAAAATTATGATCGAAAATATTTGATTACTTGCTTCCTTGGTGGTGTTGCTGCTACGTGACATAGTAGTTAAAGATTTGCAGATAATTTATGGCAACTAAATCTTATAGGAGGATATGTTGTGCATGCATTCTTAGTTTCTCATTTTAGTCATTTAAAAGGTGGCCTAATGTACAAGGCTCCGACCATTGTGCGTTCTTTTATCATAGAAATTGTTTTAAAGATTCTTGTCATTGGCAAGGTGAAATGGTTAGGAATAGCCTATATGGTTGTAAAACTGTTTTCAGTTGCCCCTGTTATTAATGGTGTATGGCGGCAAGCCAAAAATTTGCCATGAAAATATGGAGGATGGCATTGCATACTATGGCGGAAGCATGGTGGCTATAGCAAAAGAATAATACATATACTTTTTATACTAAAAATCTGTAGAATATAAAAAATAAATAAAACTAATAACATCAAAATACAATAAACTAGAAACATATAAAATTCACCAAAACTATCACAATTCACAAACTTAAGGAGTTCTAAATTATAATATTGTAAGCCTTATCGCATAAGTTCACTAGAAAGTAGAAACTATCAAGTTCAAATAACAACAAATTGACAATTGACAATAGAAAAGAAGACTGATAAATTAAAAATGTAATCCTCCTCTTCCACCCCAACATTGTCATTTTCCTTGTCATGTTGTAAGGCATATTCCTCTTTCTCTTCTACCTTCCTCAATTAATTTCTTCTTGTTTCCCCACAAGTCACAATTGTCGTCAAATTCCAATTCTTCTAAATCTTCAACTGCTTTCTCTTTCCCTTTTGAGGTTGAAGTTGCACCTGAACCTTTTTTAGAAGTTTTTGCAGCTGCGGCACCACTTGAGGTTCCTTTCATTTTCTAGTTGTCTTCCTAATATCTGTTCTAGGTCCACCAAACCATGAACTCTTATAAACAGCTGCCCAATTTAGAATATCATCATCTTCAAATATGAAGTCTGATTTTCTGGTTCATAGAACAGAACAGAGAGTAATACAAAGAATAAAAGAGCTTGAAGGGAGAGGAGTGAAACAAAGGGAAGAAACAGACAAAGAAGGAACGTGAATTCTACCAAGGAAGAAACAGAGGGAGGAAGCTGAGAAGCAGGACTCGCTAGAAACTGTCTGCAGATATGGTTTCTGGTTGCTGGAGTTGGTGGATGACTGCGCGTGCAATGGAGGAGAGGGTTCAGATTTATGTAGAGTTTTTTTTTACATGGAGAGAAGAGTCATTTTTCTTCAGAAATAAAAATCCTACTCTAGTGGAGTGACAAGGAGAGACTGTTCATTTATTTTAAAACCCCAAACCTACCTTTATTTCCTACCCGGCCACAACTTTTGCTACAGCTGCCATATCCACCTCGAGAACAGTGCCGTGCCATACTTCTTCCATGGTGTTCTGTTCCAAATCTGCCATGCCATAGCACTGCCAAGGCTGCTATTTAATGATAATGGTTGCCATCTATTGGGCTTCAATAATATTCAGGAAATGCATAACTGAATTGTGTTATTGTTGAAGGTTCCCTATGTTCCTGAAGGACTTGAAGCCATCATTTTCACTGCTGACGGTGATATGAGGCAGGCATTGAATAACTTGCAAGCAACATACAGCGGGTTCCAATTTGTTAACCAAGCAAATGTTTTCAAGGTTAGAATCAACTATGGTTTGGGATTTGTATTTTTCAGTTTACCATTGGTTTTGTTGAAATCTGTGGTTGGTTTCAGGTTTGTGACCAGCCGCATCCACTGCATGTGAAGAATATGGTGCGTAATGTGATTGAAGGGAATTTTGATGAAGCTTGTTCGGGCCTCAAGCAACTGTATGACTTAGGATATTCCCCCACAGATATAATCACAACACTTTTTCGTATAATAAAAAATTACGATATGGCTGAGTACCTGAAACTAGAATTCATGAAGGTAGTTAATTATCTGTTGGTTTATACACACGCACACATATGTAAAGTATCTGATTTGACATAGTTTTCTTCAAATTGCAGGAAACTGGGTTTGCTCATATGAGAATTTGTGATGGAGTTGGTTCTTATCTTCAGTTGTGTGGTCTATTGGCTAAGCTTTCTCTAGTTCGTGAGACAGCTAAAGCTGTATAAGTAGGTTCCTGAGTGCAACTAAGATATGTCATTATTTTTCACTTTTCCAATAGTGAAAATGTTCTGCTGATGTAGCCTTTATATTCTTGATGTCTAGATGCTAACTGATACGTTGATGCTTTAGCTTCTATAAATATGTTGTGTTTAGCTTGGGTCAATAACTCAATATCACTTTTGAGACTTTTACCTGTATATTTAGTTATGATCTGAGTGTTCTAATCTGTGACGGATCAAGCATTACTTCTCAAGGTTTATAAAAAAAAAAAAGCATTATTTCTCAAGACATCTAAAAAGGTTCTACATGGTTGAATGGTGGTTTGTTACTTTGATAATAGAAGAGGAGGGAAAAGACGGAACAGGATTTGTTGCACTCAACAAATCTCTACTGTTAGATTAAATCCACGACTTCATGTTATGCCACATCATTCCCTTTTTTTTTGGTCTTATGGACTAAGCCACACTGCAACCCCCATCAAAAAACATGTATTGTCAAATGAAGCAGCATGCCTTGAGATAAATGCAGTAATGCACCACGTATGTGAAGGCAATTTAGTGCGCGTTTTACCACGTTTTGCCTTGAGACAGGTGCACCACATTTTGCCTTGAGAAAACTACTAGCAACTACTAAGAGTAGCTTTAACGCCGGTTGCTTAATCATAAGCAACTGTTTCTTAATGTAGTCCCCCGTTGGAGGAGGTCTAGTTGGCAAGAACAATTAGTTAAACTTAAGCACTGTTCTTTTTACAAACAACGGTGTCCTAAGATTAAAAAAGTAATTTATGACATCAACTAACTAACTAAAAAAAGAGAAAAACAAACGGTAATAGATGGTGAACATTCCAGAACACAGATTTTACTAACAAATTGTAGAATCAAAAAAATAAATTACATATTCACACAAAAAAAATGAAGTGCTTTAGAGCTAGATCTGGAAAAATTACACAATCACAAAAAAAAAATCAAAACCAGATCTGGACACCATGTGAGACTTATGGATACCAAATGTGTAGATCTGGGGCGGTGGTGATAGATCAGACTCCAGCTGTGACGGCGAGGCTCAACAACTACTGCAACTTCATGCATGTCAACTTCAAGGGCCCACCTGTAGAGGAGACTCTTCGACCACCACCACCACGTCACTGGTGAAGGATACCACGTCAGCCGCAGCGCCAGCTCGAGGCACTGTAGGGAGAGATGGAAGAGGGACTCCTGTGACGGAGGGAGGCAGAGCAGGGAACAGGAGTATAGGGAGAGAGACGGCGGTGGTGGCTCAACGCCGTGGTTGGAGGCGCGCCGAAGGTAGTTGATGCGTGCAAGGAGAAGACAGTGGAGAGGTTGTGAGACAACAATTTTGGGAGGAGGAGTTGAGGAGACGGGGAATATGGAGGAGAGTGGAAATGTTACCAATGTTAAAATGTTAAAAATGGGGTTTGAACATTCTCAAATTTAAATGTTAACAATGTTATTTTATTTTTTTAAAAGTGAAGACCCAAACGTTTCTTTGATTAAAATTTTGCCACCGTTGGATTGCTTTTGAATTATTACCGTTGGACAATCAAATTGCAAAAATTACCATTGAAGGACTTTTCAATGTGATCTGTTTTAAGATAGAATTTGACCGTTTTAAAAATTATTATCGTTGAGAAATGCAACTATGAATATCTGTTGAATTCACATCATTTTGCACACAAATTTTCCATATCCAGTTTATTATTTTGCTATTATCAAGTCCCAAAAAATTTTATTTTTTGTCCAATGAATCTCAATTAGTTTAATTATTAATGTTATATAAATATTTTGCAAAACCAACCACCCCCTACTCATAACAATTCTCAAAATGCTCAATATTTTATGTATCCACCACCCTCTATTGGTGACAATTCTCAAAATCATCAACATTTTATATATTCACCACCACCAACCAACCCCACCATGTGGTATAGGCCTTCATTAGGTACCAGTGGCAGTGCAGAGTCACCTAACAATGAACTCGAATCACCATTGGGGTCAATGTTCGAATCTCCAGTAGGTCTAGAAAATATCACGCTCGATGAAAGAGGAGGACATGGTACTTAGAAAAAAAAGTCGTGGTAGATTCTCAGTGGAAGAAGACACACTTCTTATTTAATCATGACTGAATATTTCGAAGGATGCAATTATGGGAGTTGACCAACAGGAAATGGTTTTTGGTTGAGAATGAGCAACAATTATAACAACTACCGTGCCAGTTTCAAGAAAGGGAAGCGGATCAACTAAAAGCATGATGGTTTTGAATAAATACTGCTGTTCAAAAGTTTGTCGGCTGTTACAAGGAAGCTGTTAATTAAAAAAAAAGTGGGAGCTCAGAGAAGGACATTATGACTGATACATATAAGATTTTTTCTCAAGATGTACATGAAAAATTTAATTTTGAGCATGTATGGTGTTTGTTGAAGGATGAACTAAAATGGAAGGGAGAATCATTGGAAAACTATTCAAAAAGAACAAAGACATCAGCTTCTAAGAGGTATTCATCATCTTCTAACACAGAGACGCCAATCAATTATTCAAAATATGACCCAGTAGCATTTATTAAGCTTGCACCAACTATTAGAGTATTTCTTGCATAAGCTTCAAGAAGCATTATCCTAAAAATTAAAAAACTAGAAAAGCAAAACAAAATTCGAAAGTTCAGAGAAAAAAATTTGATGGAGATTCTCTTATATTACATCCAAATTTATTAAGTTTTTGCAAGCTTTGACATGATTCAAGGGTGTAAATATAATATCTCATTCCCAACAATTTCACATACCAAAACTTTAAAATAGATAAAAAAAAAGTAAACCAAAGTGTTTCAAAAAAGCAAACTATCCAATCCACTATTTAAATCATTAATAAAGCTCATGAACTAACAATGACAGATTTGACATGATATTAACTAGTACTAATATCGGGAGCTTAACAACAAAGTAATAAAGACAACATCACCGTAAGTTGAAAACACAAATTAAAAGAAAACCAGAGTAACTACTAATCAATCAGACCGTGATTGTTAATTGTTTGTTACATGGGTGCAATCTCAGTTGTAAGAATCCAACAAGAACCAATTGTAATGATAGGGATTTTACATAATCAAACAATTACAGCCACAACAGTAATATTTACTCATTGATTCAAGTTTATGTCATTGATCTTGAGCCAAAATTCTGCAACCAAAAAGATATGGGCCTCAAGTAAATGATTGAAGAAAGAAGTCGTTCTCCTCTTGCAAAGAATGTACAGGAACCACATTCTTGACTGATCTTCACTCATCATTAAGTGATTCTTAAGTTATAAAGTAAAAGACATAACATCATTACAAGCTACAAATGAAGACATTTTTTTTCTTCTCTTAATGGTGAATGATCTTACCGTCAATAATTTATTCAAGGGTTAAATATGTTTTTGGTCCGTTAAAAATTGACCCATTTTGATTTTAGTTCTCAAAAAAAAATTTCTTTGAATAAAGTCTCTCAAATATTAAAAATATCCTAATTAGATCTTTGTATTAAACTCTGTTTAACTTTTTTGTTAAATGATGACTACATCAACATCACAGTCATTATTAATTTGCTGATATGACCTTTTATGTCAACTGTTATGCCCAGATTAGATTAATAACATATTTTTTGAATAAAATTATTACATGTTTAATCCTAAATCACAGTTTTTTTAATCCTAAAGCAAAAGTAATTATACGATTTTTTATTAAAAATTATTATTGGGTACTTCAGGTAATAAAATACTTTACTTAGAAGCTGATGTAACCATCATTTAACAGAAAAGTTAAGCAGAGTTTAGCACAGAGGTCTAATTAGGATATTTTTAATATTTGAGAGACTTTATTTAAGATTTTTTTTTTTTTTGATAACTAAAACCAAAACAAGTCAATTTTTGGAATACTAAAAACATATTTAACCCTTCATTCAAAGTAAATTGATTTCCAGTCATTTAAAAAAATTCATATGCTAGATGTGCCAAACTAGATGTTCCACTATCCATTTGATCTGGAAATTCAATATCCTTCGACGTAAAAAAAAGCACACACATAATAAATGAAAGCACGTTAATAATTATGTACTAAAATTTAATATAATACTTTCAAGATATTAGAACCATCATCTCGTGTTTTAAGGGGTTGGTCATTTAGAAAGAAAATATTGTGGTTGGTACCGTTTCTTTATCACTCATTAGAAATCATTAGAGAAGCTTTAGGAGATGAAGATTTGACTTTCTTGATAACCTTGATAGAGCAGTGTTGGAAAAGACAATTAAAATTTTTAAATTTATAATTTGTGATTCCAATCATTGAAATTTACTTGTGACTTGTGAGACTTTATAATTTTCTTAAAGAGAAATACTAGTAACACTCTCTTAAAAATTCTTTTTTTAACACTTTCTCTATTATTAGTTAGAATTTATTAAAAATTACAAATTTTGGTAAGTCTTACTTCTAAATCAGGAGAGAGATTCATTAAATGAGAAGTGATACATACCAAAATTTGTAATTTTCAATAAATTTCAATTAATAGTAAAAAAAATGTTAAAAAAAGAGCGTTGCTAGCATTTCTCTTTCTTAACACATGTAAGGTAAAAAAGAAGTCTTTTGTCACATTTCACTACTATAGAAAGGGAGTCTCTTGAAGTGTTAAAACATCTCAATTAAAGTCCAATAGAGGAAAATAAGGTTCTACTTGTAACGAGTGAAAGTGGACTGTTGGATACTCAAGGAATGGAAAAAGGCATTGACTTTAACCCTTCCATCATTTGGTATCACCGTATTAACATGACAGGGAAGGATGAATGAAAAAAAACGTGAGACTCACATGTTGTATAATCCATTTAGATTTGAAAGAAATGGTGAGAGAAAGTTGGTTTTATGTAATAAAATGACCAAATTATCCTTACATTTTGCATACTTTTTTATTAAAAATATTTATATTATTTTATATACATACTTTTTTCTTTCTTATTATTTTTTACACAACCAAATAAAAGAATTTTTTTTTTCACCTTTCTCTTCTACCAAACAACATACAAAATCATCACACTTTTTTTTTGTTTTTCTTTTCTTTTCCTCCAGGTTGTAGATACAGAACTAGACACAGCAAAATCGCAGTTAGAAATTTAGAAGACAGGGATTCCGAATTTTATTATTTTAAACATTTGACGTGTTGTCTCATTTTCATTACTTGACGAGTACTTGTCCATAATCTTCGTCTAGAAAATAAAATTTAGTTGTTAAATAAACACGATTAATATTAAATTGAAGTAGCAAATTCGTATAAAAAATAAAAAATAATAATATCAAACAACATGGCGTCGCCCGGACTCGAACCGGAGACCTTCAGTGTGTTAGACTGACGTGATAACCAACTACACCACGACACCTTCTTGCTAAGTAAACTCGATTATATTAAACTAAAGTAGCAAATTAATACCAAAAATTAGAAAAAAAGTCGAAGTGGCGTCGCCCGGACTTGAACCGGAGACCTTCAGTGTGTTAGACTGACGTGATAACCAACTACACCACGACACCTTTACGCCCTCACCCTCTATCATGTATTTTTTAAACAACTATATAAATTCCCGAGCGTTTCAAATAATATTATTTAAAATAATATTAAGAGTAAAGTTCTAATTTAGTCTTTATTTTTTTTTTGTTTAGTTGCAACAAATAATATTAAAAATTTTTATGTAAAAAATTTGTCATTCGAAAACTAAATTCATATAATATTTTTTCAAAATCCAACTTAATGTTTCTAAAATCTTTCGAGGATTAAAATGAAAGTCTACTATAGTATCATTTGTTTTATATCATCTAATCAAAATCTTAATACAGTTGTTAAGAATTAGTTTACACTCAACCCCATATCCAAAAATTTCATGACACTTGAGTTTTGAGTATATTTTAGAATAGAGGAGTAATAAGAACACACTCCTTCTAACACAATCTTTGTTATTGATTAAGTTTTATTGAAAACTACAAAATCATGAGTGAAACTTATTAAATAAAAAAACACTCACAAATTTATAATTTTTAATAAATTTCAGTCAATAATAAAAAATATATTTAAAAAAGTGTTACAAATATTTCTCTTTTAGAATAAATGATTTAGAAAATAATTTTATTGTATTCAAGACTTTTATTTTTGTTCTAATTGTATATAAACTTGTGTCATTTCAAATTTAATCAAATTTGAGTGCATTTGATTAGTTTAAGGATTGATTTGACATTTTTGTCCTAATGTGTTAAATTATTTGATTTATTTTTAGGTATAATAAATTATATTTCTAATATAAATTCATTTAATTTATCTTTGAGCTATTAAGACCATAATTTAATTTGTAAACCAATTCAACATGTTTTGTAAAATCCTTTTTATTATATTTAGCAGAGTTGGAGTACTTGTTGGATGCACCCCCGAGAAGGAAATTTTATTCCGATCGTCTTGCTAAATAATTCCACGGGGAGTTGAGCTTCACCGCACTCTCAAGTGCCTTCCTTTCTTGAGATTCCCCAAATTGGCAGATATGTATTTTCTTTTTTTCGGGCTGTTAGCCCCATCTTAAAATAATAATAATAATAATAATCCATTATAAATGTATAAAAGCGTGCAATGTAACTTACAAACACAAGTCTTGGTCTTTGATTTGAAAGGCTAAGATAAAAATTCCTTTTAAACAGTGCGCATCCAAGTAAGTAATAAAATGACTTGAGACTTAGCAGTATGCACTGAATTTGGCTATAGATTTCTAATGCTGACACATAAGTCGCAATGGAAGCTAAAAGTACAACAGGTTAGCAATATCAGATGTTAAGACTGGAAATAAAAGATACATAACCCTCTTAACAGAAACATTAGCTCAGTATCTGTACCCCACAGGCATACCAAGCTTGTCCAAACGACCAGAACCTGGATATGGTTTGTTGGCGAAGCTTGCGTGCGTTGCCCTTTGTGTGGCCAATCTTGACACGTCAAATCCATTAAGTGAGTACCTATTAGATGAACCGGACCTCTCACATTGGGGCCTTTGTTTTGGGGCACTCAGAGATCTGACCTTTGCCTTTGAAGACTCGGTGCATGCCATGTAACTTGGGTAGTCAGGGTAACCACGAATGTAGCTTCTAGAGCCATCACTCCTAGTAGGAGTAAAAGGGCTTCGTTTGAAGCCTTCATCTTTAGAAGTGGCAGATAAGAACTGGGGACTATTGTCCGCGGTGCAGAATGGGCTCTCCTCAACCTCATTGATTTTTTGTGAGGTGTGAGACTGTACTTCACGACATGGGCTTTGACCAGATTGAAGAGATGTTGACTCCTTTGTGCTGTTCAAACTCTTACTATAATGGTCAGAACCCATGGAGTAAGAGAGGTTTCTACGCTTTAGTGTGAAGTGTGGTTTTCCAGAATCAATTTCAAGAACCCTGCTTTCATCATTGGAGCTATAAGTTCTTGTCAATGATCTTCCTGAGCTCCACGATTGTTCATGTACTTGACTCTCTGATCTATTCCCACATATCTCTTGATAGCCATTGATCTGGACACAGGATTTGGAGCCATTTCTCTACAATGATATAAATGCTTCCATAAGTATAGACAATTTGAATTTGATAATGCATAAATTCACCCTTCGTTTGGTAACTTATGGCAAGAAAATACCTTGAGTACAGGTGAATGCTCATATTTCATGCTTTTAGTTCTGATAGGGCTTTCAAATTTTTCGGGTGTTGCTGGACCCTGCAAATGGTCATTCGGAAAACTGCATGATCATATCTTTTTTGGTGTGCAATAGTATAATCATATTTGCACCATTAACGAATTTAAAAGATGCTCAACCGTGTGATGATATATTGGTTAACAAGAGAATGAGTTAATCTCCAGAGGTGAGTGAAAACCAAATTGCTATTAGTCTTGACTACTCACATCAACTTTAGTCTTGCTTCACATTCTCCAATAAAAAGGATAGGAAGGTTAACGAAAGAAGCAATTTACTAATACTTACATGGAAGTGGCTAGATAACTTTGCACTCGAAGGTGAGGCATGCAGGGCCAACCCTGCAGAGACTTGTGCCTGTGCATGTAAGAGTGCTTGCACTCTTTTCAGCCACTCTGCCGTCCGTTTCCTCTCAATGTGACCTCTCACCAGTGCTTGGAGCTTCACCAACCCCTTTAATGCACGCAGTGCCCTTCTTGCCTAACAATTTTAATCAGTATATGGGCAGAATTAATATCTTGATCGCAAGAAGGTTACATTCCAAGTTATAGCAGGTAATGATGATTGATAAGCCTTGGTGACTGTCTCATTGCACTCTCTTAATAAGAAATCAGATTAAGACTGCACACACTGGCACAATATTGTAAAAGAAACAAAGGGAATTAATTTTTAGCTTCAAGGGTGTTTCATTACAATATGAGAATGGTAACACAGCCCAATGATATAATTCAAGACCAAGTTGTGTTATTTGTGTAAGAGCTCAAAATTGAAGTACTTCAGAGTTCAGATAAATGGTGTCACGTGGAAGTGCAGAACAGAGTCAAATGAAAATTACAAAGAACCATAGTTCTAAATTTACGGCCGCAATATTGTGGTTGTGGAGCTACCCGCAATGGCAACGACCCATAATTGTGATGTGAACTAAAATTACAGGAATTGCCGCAACACATTTGCAACAGGGCTGCAACAGAGCCGCAACACCATCCTGTTCCATTTTTTTGTGAAAAAATAAACAAAAATTCAGACTTACATCTTCAATTCTAACGGGTGTGGTCGTGTGGAATGTTGGGGAAGAAAATGGGGCATTTGATGGTGGCTGGTTTAGGTGCTGGTAAGTTGCTTGATGCATTCAAGGCAAGGGAAAAGGGTGAAGTGGTAGGGGTAGGCCAGTAAGGGGAAAGGTAAGGCGGTGGGGCAAGCGTTTTGGTGAGGTGCAAATATATAATAATTTCACGGCGCAATCTGCACCGCAACAGCCACAATGGCAACCGTTACCACAATTTAGAACCATGCCAAGAACAAATGAAACTATTAAAGAACTTAAACTAAAGCAATCATAAAAGAATTTGATGGTCATGCACTACTAATATAAAAAATTTCATGCTATCAACCAATCAAAAATTACTATTAATATGACTTTTGAAATAATTATTATAAAAGTCAACATTTAGAAACTTTTATCTTTTATGTGAATAAACTTTTATCTTTTATATGATAATATCACATTTCATTCTTAATTAAAAATTTTCAAATACAACCTTCAAAAAATAATTAATAAAAAATATATACTTAAATTTATAAAAAAAAAAAACTCCATGTCCTTCCTTCCCCACAGAAGGGGAACACATGCAGTATTTGAACTGAACTAAACCATCAAAAAAGTATACATCCACATCTCGGACATTAATATATTACTTAAGGATTTTCAATTGTATGGACATAATCTGTGAGAGCATTAAAATACACCTTAGTAAATATTTTAAATTACTTAAAAAAAAATAGATGTTAAATATTTTTATGTTTTTAATATTACAAATTTTTTTCTTTTTTAATAATTTTTTTTTCTATTTTTAACTCTTTATTGTATGTCTATAGACACAAAATAAAAATCTCCTATATTACTTATTACGATTGAGATGGTCAACCAAGTCCCCCTTGAACCCCAGAGCTTGCAGATCGAAAAATCCCTAGGCTCACACGGGACACTACCCCAAATATATCTTTTTATTTGTCATGGAAAAATCATACAAGCACATCTAAGGGCAACATCAAATATATTACGTCTCCTCACTCCAAAGCAGCAAATCCCCCTTTAGACTCGCATCTGTCCCCACAAAACCAAAAGGCCAAAAGCCCAATCTCATTATTTTACCAAAAAGACAGAATATTTTTATGGGCCAGGGTAGAAGAATTGAACCGTGTCGCACACCGCCACGCAGAAAATTCGGCCGGTAGTGGGAAACTCATTTTGAACAAGAGTAATAACCACCTACCCATGCAATCCACCACCAGTCTTGTCCTTATGCATGAAATGGTACCAGCATGACAGTATACTACCGCTAGATCCATCAAAAATTTCTACAAACAAATTTCACCCCAAAAAGGCAGGAATTGGATTCAGTGTAGTTGGAGAGAAAGTATAATAACAATCTCTACCGTTAATATTTTTTTCATCCATTAAAATGTTAATAAAATATAAACTGTAAAAAGTTTTGCCCGTTTGATTTTGAATGCAGGACCCTGCAGTAATCTAGTGACTGCAGGGAATCCTGTTCAAAAAAAATAGAGCACGTAAATTACCCACCAAGTAGATGTTTTACTAGTAAATAAATAACCATAATATTAGGCACATAAAAAGAATGTAAACTGGATATCTTTTTACTAATTCTGTCACTGTTTTCAGCTCATCCATCACCCATGTCACTCCGCGAGATTTAAGGTTTTTTTTTTTTTTAACAATAATTTCCGTATCAATTAAATGTGAAAGTGAAGGCTACTCCTTAAGACCGATTCCGATCCCTTAAATTGTGAAAAGGAAATACAATAATGCGGGTATTGTAAAAAAAAAAAGGAAATGACAAATGACACATTTTGTAGTTAAAATTTTTTCGGGCAACCAGTTTGGAGCAAAGCGACAAAACAGAACAGCTCAGTAACACAACGAATGGAACTAGAAGGAATCAGCTCAACAACAACCAAACCAGAAAACACAAAACTAAAGGATTCTGTATTTACGTAGCAGAGAAACTAAATAGTAACAATAATAAAAAAAAAAAGAATGTTGGTAAAATTGGTGAGATTAATAATAGTGATGGATACTGACCAAACAGCCACGAAAAGCGGCTTGGATCTTAACGGCAGCCCAATGTTGGCGAATCCTGATGGGTCCGGCGTCGGCGCACCTGCCGCTGCTGCTCGTTAGTCTCACCACGACGGCAGCCGCTTCGGCCGCAGCCGCCGCCGCCTCCGCCACCGCAACGGTGGCCGCAGCCACTGCCATGGCATGCTTTTTGTTGTTGTTGTTGTTGCTGTCTGTGTGTTGTGGACACGTGGCGCCACTGTTGTTGTCTTTTTCTGTGTATGATTTAACGAAGCTCCATCGGCGCTTCTCTTTGGGTGGCTTTGCGGGTGAGCTACTATACTCTGTTTTTTTCAGACCAAGGAGCCCGCGAAACCACTTTGACGCCTTACCCATTTTTTTCTCACAAACGAATGGTTTTGGGTTTTGAGAAAAATATTGGTATGTTTAAATAGCAACGCTAATGAGGACAGAGAGAAAGAACGACGTCAAAGTTGAAGAAGAAGAAGAAGAAGAAGAAGAAAGAGAGGGAGGAGAACGTGGAAACTCTGTTCCTTTGTGACGTCAAGCCAAACGAACTTTTACCCCCCCACCCCCACTTATTTAGTATGTGTTTGGAAATTTATTAGAATAGAGCCGAGGTTTTACACTTTAAACCAATGTTTTTAAAATTAAACCGATCAAGGTACTGATTCAAGATTTAATAGTTCAATCTGGGTTAAACTGTGATTGAACCGGTATTAATAAAATAATTAAATAATACATAAAAAATTAAAAAAATATATAATATCATAACTTTATAATATTAAAAACTAAAAATAAAATATAATTTTATAAGTTCTTAACATATACAATGCCTAAAAAAGTTCAAATTAAATATGTCATAATACTTAAATCTAAGTTTTAATAATACACATCAATATTTATTAATAAAAACAAGTATTTATTTAGAATAAAAAAAATGACAAATATTTTAAGTTGATTTTCATTTTTTTTTTTAAAAACATCAAAATAGTATTTTATTAGACATTTTTTATCGAATCGCTACGAACCGGTTTTTGACCGGTTCACAGGCTGGTTTTTTGCCTAGCTGGTTCTCTGGTTTAATTAGACCGATTCACTAGTTTTTCGGTTGAACCAGCCGGTCCGGTTCGGTTCTGAGAACATAGCTTTAAACACATACACAAAAAAGTTATGTGAATAGTGAATTAAGTTTAACTGGTTCGGTTGGATACAATTGTAATTCAAACACACCCTAATTATTTGAGGCTTAAGTGTAATCTCATGCGTTGATTATATTATATTATATTATTTTAGGATAATCTACCTTTAGAAAAATTTTATTATTCAAAACTATTTATTGACTTTTCAATTCAGGTTTATTAAAGTATTATTTGATCTAATGTTTTTTAGTTTCTCTTCTTTTAAAATGAGAACTTGAATCATATACATTTTCTAAAAAATTAAGCAGTTTAATTTTTATATAAAAAAAATAGATGAAAGAGTTTTTAGAAAAAAGCTACATATGTTTACTTAGGTTGTGTTTGTACGAACATTGTGGAGCACATCGAAGATAAATTTAATGTGAGACAAGGATTCATTCTAATTGCTTATTTTGAAATGTGTATTAGAAAGTGTAAATGCCTTAAAATAAACACACCTTCATTCTTTCCCGTTATATGCCCCCGAGGATTCCTATTCTTTTTCTTTTTTTTTTTCTCATTTCTATTTGATGATGATTCTTTTCACTTTCACTTCTTACTTTCGAAATTATGTTTATTGTTGATTGATTTTGCTATTTACTGCTGGATTATCACTCATCACTGTGATGCAAAATAATTTATATGCAGTGTATTATATATTAGTGTATTTAGCTTGACTTAATTATATGAAAATAAAAATGTCAAAAATTACAAATGATTTAAATGTCAAATGATTTTTACAAACATAGCTTAAGATTAGTGCAAAGATGTACGTTTTTATTCTTCAACTCGTTTTGTTTAATAATGGAAGAGTGATGAATTCTAACGAGGAAAGAAAAACAAAATTAGACAAAAGCAGTTAGGTTTTGTTCGCGATCCTCATCCATCGAATGAAATGGTAGATTGGTAATTTGATTTCATGACACAATTGTGCAAAGGTGAGGTCCGACTAGGAAATCGAGGAGGACACCCAAACAGGGTAACTGGAATAGACCTGCGTTGACTGGTCATGCAAGTTCAGCCTCATAGTCATAGGTTATAACCGCTATACACAAAGTGAAGTGGCAGAAGCAGAGGAGTAAACGATGGATCACCATTAACATGATCAAATCCTGTTACAAAGTGAGCTCGCGATCAGAGCAAGGTGGGATACAAACACGACATGGATGGATGGAACGATGATGCTCACTATTCAGATTAGGGGGACCACTAGCCCCCACTCACCACGGCTACAAATTCCCACACTTCATCTTTATCGCTACATTTTTATTTTTAGCCTTTTGTGTTTCACTCATCTTATGTAAATTCAAGTTAAATAAGATTGTTAAAAGTGATCAAATTCTTTCTACCTGTTTTCAATATAGCTGTATTTCATTTTCGTTATCTTTGATTACTTCTTTTGGTTTTTGTGGCTTTGTTTTGTTTATTTTTTATTGGTGCACAGAATGATACATGATTTGGTTTAGAAGAGAAAATGATAATAAAGGGAAAAAAAAAAAAAACGTTCTTTGGAAAATATCGTAATATCGTATGACTATTTTAAGTTGTGTTCTGTAAAAGCTACTTTGAATTTTTGTTTTATTTTTGTTAATTTTTAATCTCTTATTGTTATTACTGAGATAAATCTTTTGAAAAATTAGTAACAAAAAATTGATCTAAAGTTCATTTTCCATTAATTTATTAAAATATTGATTAAATGGTACTCCATCTAGTCCTTAATATAAGGCACCATCTAAAAGATATTGATGGTCTTTTTTATAAAGTGTTTTACAATTTTTATGAAACATTTAATTTTTTTCATTATTTATCCTTATTAAAGACTTTGAGTATCTGTGCATTTGTTTAATAGTGGTACATAATGTATTTGGACTTTAATATCTTCACATTACCCACAACAAGTTAATGGTGATTAACAAGGATAAAATTAGTATGTTATAAGATTTTTTTAAAAACCAATAAAACCAACTAATTTAACTATTTTTATTGATCTGTGTAATTATGTTATAAGTGTTTTATATTAAGGACCAAAGGGAGTATTTTGGTCTATCTTGAAATATTTATAATGCGATTAATTATAGATGAAAAAATGGGTTACACAATGTCAATTTGATATGGGTTATGGAGTGGCAGACCAAAAAAGTTCAGATTCAATTTAGGTCTCTAAAATGAAGTTCAAACCTAGTGAAAGCCCAGTTTTTTTAGACTTTTGATGGGTTTATGTAGGTTAATCTCGTATTAAGCTATAATCGGATCGGACTAAAAATACTTGCATTTTATTCAAACTCAAATTTAAAGCCTAAACCCTACATTTCATTGGGAGATAAGCTCGACTAGTTTAACTTATTTTGCCACTTATATGATTAATGGATACTAGACATTACACGATTAATGTATTTGAATGCTACAGACTATAGTTGAACGGAACCACGATGGGTAGAACCATTACAACTCTTCATGAAATAGTATGTTTTGAATGAACATGACTCTTGATGAAAAAACGTGAATAAACAATTGTGTCTATACATGAAAGGGTAGGTTTTATATTTCTCTTCGTTTTTTTTTTTTAAATATATGTCTTGGGACATATGATAGAAACTTTCTTATTTATATACACTATCTATTAAGTTTGAGAAAGAATCTGAGGAAATTCCTATCTTACACATCTAAGGAATTCAAAGGCATTCAAGAGTATCAAATTGTTCAAGAATAATGGCAATAAGAGGCATGTACCTTTGACTTATCTAATTATTTTCTGTGTCTTAATTCATACAACTATCCAAATGACATTATTAGTCTTTATATTGATTTGAATATAATTGATTTGAGAATTAAAAATTATTTATTAACTTTTACTAATCAAGCAAACTCACGAACATTATATAAAGAATTGACAGTTTAAATTTCGAAACACACTTACAAATTATCACCGTCGTATTTTTTTTCTCATCTCATCTTTGTTCTTACTGTCATTTTTTGTGAAGCTTCATCGTGCTTTTGGTCTCAAGTGCACAAGTATAGACACACCACAATGTAAACCTTGGGAAAGAAAATCAAATATCAGAAAGCGAACCTTGGTGACATGTGAAATGACATTTGTAATTTTGTGTCGTAAAAAAAGAATATTCAGTTTATCTTTCATGTGAATATATCTTTTGTTGAGAAGTGCTAGCAACATATTCTTTACCACACTATTTCTAACATACTCTTTATTATTTGTTAAAATTTATTAGAAATTACAAAATCATGAGTGAGATTCATTAAATAAGAAGTGAGACTCACAAAATTTTGTGATTTTCAATAAATTTCAACCAATAATAAATAATATGTTCAAAAGAATATGTTAGAAAGTGCGTTATTAGCAATTTTCATTTTCTATTATATGTTTTTAGATTGTTTTGGAAAACAAATAATTATAAATATTTTGTATGAAATTGATGCTTATATATTTCTTAAATAAACTTTATTTTTTTCATAGTTAACCTCACCTAATATTTAAGTTTGGCTTCATCTCTACTAGTGTATGTAAGGTGATCTAAAATAGAATTCAAAAGTAAAAGATAACCATGATTAGGGCACAAGAATCATATTGCTCTATTTGGCAAAGACATAGAAGATTGACAATGATTTCCATCTGTTTAAAATGAAGTAGATAATTATATGTGCAATTTTTGTGTGATGATGTAAGGGTGGAAATCTTGCCTAGATGAGGAAACAAAGAGAGAATGAAGTCTTTTTGCAAACTAAGTTTTCAGAACGTGTTAAAATTTTAACACTTTTAAAATTTAGTTTATAGATTTTAACATATTCTCAAAATTAGTTTTCAAAATATATTTAATACATTTAGGAAAACAATTTTTGGGACATCTAACACTTACCAAAAATTCGTTCTAGAAATTATTTTTTGGAAAGAGATATTTAAAAAAATACAAAAAACACCAAAAATAGGTATATAAGTAAAAAAAAAAAAAAGTGTCAAAAAAAATCCCCTATTTTTTTTAACAAACTTTTATAAACAATTAATTTCATAAATTCAACTCAAACCATAGTTTGAGATTGATCATTAAGTAAATTAAATTTGCATAAGTTAATTTAAATAGGGCTGAAGGCAAGAGACAGACAATTGAGGCAAATCTAGCTCTTAGACGAGCTAGGACACGAGAAAGGCTATCAATGTGATTTCATAACAAGTTGATGCGTCTGAATATTCGAATAATTAAAAGATGGAAAATGAAACAATAAAAAAAGATAGAAAAAAAAAAGTGAGTATAAAAACTTATTAGATACCATAGTCAATGGTATCTAATAAGTTAAGTCCCAAGATTATTTTTAGACAAGATAACAATTGCAAGGTTCGAGATCACCCAGAAAGCATTATCAACTTTAAAAGCCTACTTGGGTCAAAGAATATTTAAAAATATCAAAGTATATTGTCTCCTGATTACATTGAAAAATTTAAGAGAAATTACTAAAGAAACATGCAGTAAGGTATAACTCAAATAAGTATACAATTTTATAATAAAATATAATATACTTTTTAAAATATATATATAAATGTTAATTATAAGATTATATATTTATAAATGTTTTATTAATCTAAAATTTAAGAGTAACTATATCTATACATTTATTTTCTCTTCCATCTCATTTTCACTCAATTTTTTTATTATCTATAAAACGCAAAGATAACACAAGAAGGGGGGGTTCAATTGTGTTATAGCAAATTTTCGCAAAATCTTTTCCTTTAGAGACTTATCGTCTGAAGGATTTAAACAAAAGAGCTTTTCAAAAATGTTTTGAAAGAAAGACGAGAGCTGAACAAAGAAACTGGAATGCACACAGGAGATATACTGGTTCGTCTCACCCCAGAGACTACGTCCAGTTCTTGGCAACAACCAAGTTCCTACTAACTTATCCAAGTTACAAGTATTCTTTCAACAGGCCTCTTTAAGCTCAACTCAAGTAGTCTTTAACTTGTCTCTCCAAGTAAAAACTCAAGTATTCTTTGAATCAAAGCCTCTTCAGGCTTCCACCAATTTCTCTAGGAAAAAGGTTAAATGTGAGTTACCTCATTGGGTTTAACGTCTTAATAGACGAATACACAATGAAGAACAAAATAAATGTTTTACACGCAGATTACACAATGAGAACTTTTCAATAGCTAAAGATTTTGTATTGCATCAGTCCTGAGATTGAGGTCTCTTCTTCTATATATAGGCTTCTCCAAAAGTATTCGTTGTGAGTGTATGCAGGAGACAACCTTCGTCTGTTGAAGAGAGTCATTGGAGCAATAAATGAAGCATTTAATGCCTATCACCAACTTGTCACTTTGATAAGATAAAGCAGTCTGCTTATCTTTACCATTCTCGTACTCAATCTTGTAGCATTAGTCAAATCTACTTTCCCGTTTTGACATTCGCATGCACATTCCTCCTTTTTCGCATAAAGATGTCTTTCCTCGAGAGTATGTATGTAGGCTTCATACATATCGATGTAGTTTACGTTCTGATTGATGTGCAGATCGTTTAGATCATCATTTGAAAGTTATTAGTTACTAAATTTATCTAGATGAAAGATAAAGATGATATGAACTTAAATTATCAGATGATTGCTTGTGAATATATTACGGATGACCAGACGATTGCGTAAAAACATATTTATTAATTGTTTGTTATTATCAAAATATTTGAGGGTTATAAATTCGTCATTTGTCTTAACATTATCTTTCTCTTATTTTCTCATCATATATGCCATTTATCACATTTGTCACTTTATCTCTCTACCCTTTCTTTTTTTCTTCTTATCTCTCTCTTTCTACCATTCAAATTCACCCTAAAATGGAATGAACGTTTATATTTTTCTAAAATTTAATATGTATCATCATTAAAATAATACTCCATTTGTTTCTCTTGAAGTGTTTTTTTTTTAAATTATTTCTATTTATTTGTCATTTTCAAAGTTCAACATAACATCAATTATTTTTTGTCAATTATATTCTTACATTTCACTTAATTTTTAATTAATTTACACATTTATCGTGAAAGTGAAAATGAAAAACAACTCGTAAACATGTATTGTGAAGTAGAAATGAAAAAAGTACAATAAAAACTCCATAACTATTTTATCATGAACAAGAAAATTTATTACATTTTTTTGTTCACATATAAAAACTTTAAAAGAAATTCAAACTGAAACAATGTAGTATCACATAATTTACGTTATGTTTGGTAGCTAAGAAATAGCCAAGAAATTAAAGGGAGAGAAGTGAAATAGAGTTGAAGTATAAAATTAAGGTTGTTTGGTACGAGTGAATAACATAAGAGAAAAATAAAAAAAAACACGTTGGATTCCATTCTTTTGCATTTTTGCTCTGAAATGCGATGAAATAGTGAGGAAGTGAGCTTTCTTTTTCACTTTACTAAACTAACCCTATCTCTTTCTAGGGAAGGCTCTTGCTGTTGGAGAACGCTTTTGATTTGCTCTTATTTGTCCTTTTCTCATAATCAAATTTTTTCCCCATAATTCGGCATGCTGCTAGTATGATTAATGTATATTGAGAGAACGTATAATGGATTTTGAGGTTGAGGAGAATCGATTTTAAACATTATATTTGATTTCAATCGATTTATAGCGTGTTTGCTTGTGCGTTGATTACGCACGTTTCTCAACTTTTTTCACATTCAATTCTTAGTTTACGCAGAAGCTATAAAGAGCTGCTTCAATTGGACGTGGTTAACTGCGTTAGAAATTCAAACCAAACATACACTTATATATACAGATAATTGATTATACATGTATAAAATCGATTATATATACACATAATCGATTATGCGCAAGCATAACCAATTATATGACATACATAATCGATTATGTATTTTGTTGTGGGACTTGAATAAATGAACAGATTCAGATTTAATTTTTTCTTTTTAAAAAAAAGTTTGACTAAAGAAACTGTAAATTTTGCCACGTCTTTAGGTGCTACTAGAAAACAAGTAACAAACAAAAAAAAACACTTGCGGAGAGTTATTATAAAAGGTAAAATGGTATTTTAATTACTAATTTAATTTCCCTCCTCTCTTTTAATTTAAACCAATCCTTCTTATAATTTTTTTTAATTTCTCTTTTATTTCTCTTAAACTAAACAATCCAATTTTTTTTATTTCCTATTTATTTCTTTCTTTTTTATTTCCATTCACTTTTTTTTTTTTTTTACCAAACAGAGTGCTAATGATTTTGTGAAATTTGTATTCTAGAAAAATTACTGAAATCTTTTTCTTATATATATAGAGAGAGAGGGAGAGAGAGAATAAGACCAACATTATTCATTTTACCAAAAAGAAAGAAAAGACAAAAAAATAAAGATACATGCATACATAGGGTCAATCGTTGAGGATGGCAAAGGTGATAGGACACAGAAAAGGGCGAAAAGCATTACTGATTGCTAGCTTATAAACCAACCAATGGTTATAGGAGTAGCTAGTAAGTAACATAGACACTGGCTTCTGGCCATTACTGCTAGATCACGTGACTCACGTAAAGTAGCCACGGTGATGGCTGATGCCGACACTTGACAGAACGGAGGTCGGTGTTCGTACCAAGGGAGAAAGAAGCAAACGCAAGAATCATCGTTTTAACCCTCTGATCAAATCTGCCAAAGTATCTTTGCTCCCCTTCTCTTCCTGCTCCAACTGCTTTCTCTTGCAATAACAGACAAAACGCAAAATTGCCAAGTGGGTCCATCCCCCTCCATCGATTGTGTTGTATTCGATGAATTCAATTGCCATATGGTCTAATACGGTCTTCCACTCGCGCTCCACACTCCACAACTTTTCGCCATTTCTTAACTTCCTAATACAATTATTGTTAGCAGTTCCATTCTAAAAAGCAGAAAGTGTTTCTTCACGGGTGTTTAACTTTGTTAACATGCTTAATTACTAAATTCCCTCCTGCTTTACCCTATGGTCTAAAAATAATTACCATGACAGTTTTGGCTGCATTTTGCATTCTACTTCCAGCATTGCATTATAAATAACCAAACCAAACCAAACGACAGACAATAGTCAAATATGACAAGATTATCAGTTGAAACATTAGCCGAGAAACTCGTTAGTCGATCTATATAGATTTAGAAGGTGACGTAGAGAATATGCTTTTGCAAATTGGATTGAACTATCAACTATGCGAGTTTTAATGTTAACTAATTAAGCTCAAAATACTTGGATGCTACAAAGGAAATCAAGAGACAACTGAAATTTCTATATTTTAGCTGTTTTCACGGAAAAAAAATTGTTTGAAAAATAATTAATGTGTTTGAAACATCAGCCGAAATTTGTTAAAAAGTTAAAAAAAAAAAAACCTTTTTCATACGTCTAAAATTTTAAAGTTATGATTATTTGATTGAATTATGATTATTTTCAACTTTTTTCACCCTAAAAAATGTTATTTCCAAATTACTCTCAAATTTTCTAAACAACTATTTTTCCTTTCCAGTTTTATACATACTTTTTTTTTGTAATTTACTATGTAAAAGTTGATTTTTTTTTGTTCTATACAAATAAGATTAATTATTTTAAAATCGCTTTTCAACAAATTTAAACAAAAACTAATTGTGATTATAATCAATTATAAAATAACCTAATTTTTTCAATTGTCTCAAACACACTCTTGAAGGAAAAGGGAATTTTAATCAAATAAAAGGATAAAGTAATTGCATAACAACTCCCTATATTTTAGGAATGGAGATTAAAACTGAATCAATAATTTGTTTTGATTTCAATGAATAGAAAGGTAAATTTAGAATGTCTTATTACTTTGTAAGTGAGATTAGATAAGGATAAAGGTCCACTTCCTTAAAAATTAAGAGAAATGAGGTTGACATAGTCAGTTGAGGAATCTAGTAGTCAAATAATGAAATTTTGTATATAACTTAACTAATATAATAGTTACTGCCACTATAGTTTTTTTTTTTTTTTTGAAGAATACTACTACTATAGTTGTTAGCCACGTCTCCACATGATTTTGAACATGGTTTAAAAGATAAAAAAAATGTGCCATACATGTTCAGTGAGAGCTAAGAGTTAATTTAAGGTTATAATGCCGATTATAAAACAAATTATAAGATTATCACCACGTCAATCAAATCATTTATTCTCATTTGTCTTTACATTTAAGTATTTTACAACTTTATTTATAGTCTTTATATATATATATATATATATATATATATATATATATATATTGCCACGTTTCATTTATGACTTCCATGCTTGTATTTTTCATTTCATTCTCACTTCTTAACAAATTCAATTGATTTTCCCACTAAACACTTTATGGAGTAGCTTAGAAAACCTACAATTAAAGAAAATAATCCCTTACCTAATGCAATTTCTTGATTAATAAGTAATCATTAGTTTGCAGCTAGCTAATAAATTCGATTCTTAAAAATTTTCTTGATTGACAACATTCCAAAAACAAAGCAAAATAGGTTGCAATAGGCTAGATTTTATATGACCTAAACTTACTTTTTAAATCAAAGATTTGAGCCTAACTTGTTTATTTGATACTAGTATTTTAGTTTGTGCATTGCACAGAATAAATATTTATTTTATATAATTAAAATTTTAATAAATAAATACTTCTAAATATATAAGTTATATTATAATTAAAATTTTTAATAAATAAATATTTTAGAGCATATAAATTATATTTTAGATTTGTGATAAATACTTTATATTGTGATACAATATTATTTTTAATTATTGATATGTTTTTAAAAAAAATGTTGAAATTCAAGTTAAAACTAAAGATATTGAAAATAATAGATTAAAATAGATAAGAGGTTAAAAAAAATATCTAAAAATGCTCTTATCGAAAAATGACAGCTAAAACATTCTTGTTCAAGATAATTATTCTAATTTATGTAAAGAGATATTGAAATTCAAGTTAAAACTAAAGGTATTAAAAATAATAGATCAAAATAGATAAGAGGTTAAAAAAAATTCCTAAAAACTAAATAATAACAATTAAAACTCTCTCGTTTAAGATAGTTATTCTAATTTATATAAAAAGAGGGATATTATATGCATATTAAGAGCGTATTTAAATTTTAAAATAATATATATATATATACATATATATATATATATATTGAAATTGGTTTATGATATTCAGTTATAGCTTTTAAATCATTTAGTTGATATTAAAAACATAAGAGAATATATCAGATGTATATTAGGAGAGTGAAGTCTACCTCTTCATGAAAGAAGAGTATTCAAATGAAAGTGAATGTGAAGGAGAGTGAAGGCTTAAGAAAATAGATAATTTTATATGTTTATATATATATATATATATATAAGGGATAGTTTTTTTTTTTTTTTAAGTTTGGTTAACTTTTTGAAAGTTTAACTTGGGCCAAAAACTAATTTAAAAGTCTTCTTTGTAGTAAGATCAATTAAATAAGGTTACGAACATACCTCTAAATAGACTAATGAACTTATACGTAGGTCAATAAGTTTAAACCTTCAACGTAGGTCAATAAGTTTAAACCTTCAAATAGACTAATAAATATAAAATCTCAAAATATAATAGTATAATTAATACAATAATAATAAAATAATAATATATTATTGTTATATTATTTATATTTATTTAAATAGGTTAGTCTATTAGACTTAAAAAAAGTTTTCTAACATTCCATAAATGACCCAAAGCTTGATCTATTTAATTAAATAGGCTTTTAAAAATCTATCAAGTGACCTAATTTTGAGTAAACTAAGTCATAGACCTGATATATTTACATCACTAATCACACATAATTAAATTCAAATTTCATCTTTTTTTTTTTAAATAAACAATTTCAATTTTTTTATCCTTAACATTTATGAAATAAATTATTGCTAAATAAAGAATTTTCTAAAAAAAATTGTAAATGAACACGACCTTAATATATGAAGTTTTGATGAAGACGAACTGATAAAGAAGATTTTTACCTAATTCTCCTACCATAGATAGTATTTAGCCCCAACGTTACTAGAAAAATATGTAAGATCCCTACGGTTTATCTGGACCGGCTCAAATTACATTAAAATGATTTTTATTTTGCCCCAAAATTTTACCCAAGTTTTCTAAAAAAAATTACAAAACTTTTGAGTCATATTCTTTTAAAAAAAAAAAAAAAACCTTGAAAATGAGTTTCTTATCCCTAATATCGATTATCATGACCATGTAATCAATTATTTTGATCAAGTTATCATTCCAGAAATTTTTTAAGCACAATAATTGATTATTCCTAGACAATAATCAATTATTGACGTTGTAGAACGAGATAATCAATTATTTGAGTCATATAATCAATTGTTGGCATCGTTATTTAACTTGAACTATTTTTTAACAGTGAGATGATCCATTATTTCATGCAATAATCAATTGTTGATGGGTAATTCAATATTCTAATTTGTCTAAAAACAATTTACATACTTATTTTATTTAAAATTGTGGCTGCAAAAGTCAAGGTTTTCGATCTAAAAACATAAGGGAGGGAAAATTATGGGCTTATATATATATATAGGAGAGAGAGAGAGAGAGAATCATATTCTCGATTCATCCTTCTGGTATTATAGACTTTTAAGTTGTGTCATCTCACGGCTAGTGTGGTTTTTACTTTCCTGTCTCTTTTATTGTGTTGTGAAGGTAAAGTATTCCTTTAGGATTAATAAGGTGAGGCATCCCTATTGGCTTGGGATATTCCAAGGCATCTCTGATTGTAATTAGCATTTGAACATTGTAGTCTCTAATCAAATTAGTGGATGAAAATATCAAGCTTTGCTCGAGAACTAAATGTATATCACAAGTAGTTGGTGACTGAATCGAGATAAATATCGGTCATTCTTCTTTATCCTTTCCTTTTGATTTGTGCAATTTATTTTATTTGTGAATTTGTATATCTTATATGCCTTGCCATTTTTTTTTAAATCAAGTATTAAAGTATTCATTATCATTATTACTTGAATCACTTATAGCAAATTAATTTTGAAAATTAGATCAATAATTGTATCCTTCACGTGTTTGATAAAAGTTTTGCGAAAGATTTTCTAACTCAATTCATCCTCGTCTCGAGCTTGTTGTCCATTTAAATTACAATTGCTAATGAATTTTCCTAATAAATATAATCACAGGTTTTCATGATATTAAAAGTCAACTTTGTTTCCTAATAAATATGATAGCAAATTTTCATGATATTAAAAGTCAATTTTGTTCCTTTTGTTAAACAAAATTTGCCCAACAAAATGATAAACTAATAACTGAACCTTTTTTTCCCCTATTTTTGACGGGGAGTGGAGAATTTTGTGGGTGGGTAAAAAAACAGTGGCATTCAAGGTACATTAATTAAAAGTGACGTATACGTACACAAGCTCCTTCCCCTACCTCTATCGGCCCTCCCCCCTACAGTCGGCTTCCCATCTTTCCTGTGTACTGGTACACAAACATATACCAGATATGTATAGTACACAAACATGTAGTGGGACTCCTTGGGTGACAATTTGGAGGCTATGAAATACCACTTATATCACAACATGAAAAAGAAAGAAAAAAGGACCACTTAGAATAGGTTTTAGATTGACCTTTGTGCACAATGAACTTGATCTAACCATATCATAAAAAATTGGCTTAGTTCGAGTGGTCCGTCTATTTAGATTTTTAAATGATGAATTAGATAAATTTAATTTGATTCTCAAGTTTTGTTCTAGATTGAGCTTGAGGCACAATTCGCCAAACAAACTACCATGGCTTAGAAGACAAAGGTCAACTCAAACTACTAAGTTGAAATGTTAACCGAAATCAACATCTATACAGCCCTAGTACAAGACCACCATAATACACCTAGATACAATAGAACTCACCTCATCTTAGAGTAAACTAATAGTGTCTTACTCTAGAATAGGCTAACATTGTCCTTAAGAGGCCTTGGACCTATGCCAAGCAATCCAATCCATCCTGGGCACCCTATATATATAACCAACATTAATAGTGTTAGGTATGCATTTATTACATATTATTATCCTGCCAAAATTACTGTTGACTCGAACATTGAGGTGCCTCTGCAGTACTCAACCCATCTCTACGACAACTTAGTTGTATTAGAAGGGAGCTCCACTACTAGCTCACCTTAGACCTCAATCAACACTAAATATTAATCAAAGCCAACCAAATCACAGCCAAAGTCAACTTGAACAACTCAGACACAACAAGTTTTTAAAAGATAAAATCATAAAATTTTAACTATACGAAATTATATTAAATAATAATTCATGGTAAAAAAATTACTTTTTGAGGAAACCAAACACAGATAAAAAGATATAAAAAAAATGTTATTGAATTCAACTAATAATAAAGAAATTCATAATGATTAAAAATTGTATAAAATGTAAAATAAGAGAGTGAGAGAGAGAGAAAGAGACTTACAATCATCAATTCTCCTTCATTATTGGGTGTCATTGTTGAGCTTGTGACGTTCTTTGACCACATTCTTTAAACAGTAAACGTACTAATTTGTTTTTGTAGGAATTTTTCTAAACAAGGGTATCAAGTTTTTTTAAGGAGTGTTTGGTATACAGAATCTTTTTTCATTCATAGAGATCATATTTCCTAGGAAATTTATTTCTTGAGAATCATGTTTTTTAGGAATGTCATAAATATGTTTAATATGTCTAAAATATTCTTGAGAACGAGAAATATAATTAACAAAAAAAATTCTCCTTGATGGGGATTTTGGATTCCCACTCCCTCTTTTGGAAAAGTTTTAGTGAGAAACTTAATTAAAAAATGATTCATGGAGATTTTAAATTCCTAAGAATGATTTTTAAAATTCTTATACCAAATATAGAAATTTAATATTCTCAATCTAAGATTCCTATAAAACTTAAAACAATCCTCCCACCAAACACCCCCGTAAAGTAATGTTTCTTTTAGTTTTGTCGTGCATGTTATAATTATAATATTATTATACTAATTGCCCGGGTTGTGGTTGACAGTCGGAAAATTGAGTAACTCAAACACTTGATCCAGTTTTCTCTGGTTATATTAAGAGAAAAAAATTTCTTACAAGCCCAAATCAAAAAAATCAGCTATATGTTATCAGAATAACACAATGTAAGTACAAAATTATTAATGATAGTTATTTGATATCTAAATGATATACATGCCGCAATTAATTGAACTGCATATACATAACTGTACGAGTTGCACCAACACGCCTAATTAAATTAAAAGATCCCCAAATCAACCTGAACAGCTGAACCTGTGGAGTAACCACTTTTTATTTTTTACGGTTTTTGACCAGTTAATTTTCCCAAACTAGACAGATTTTTTTTTTCAAAAAAAAAATGTAAAAAAAAATATCTACTTTTAGTCTTTCAACATAATGAAAAAAATAAGTACCGAGAGTTTTAATTCTTTAAATGAGAAATGTTTAGATACTAAAAGTCTTTACAAAAAAAAAAATGTAATATAATACATGAAAGACCATTGTCGTGAAATGCACTCCGTGACAAACCATGTGTTTTAGTGGAGCTATTTACTCAATTTAATAACTTATACTAATATCCAATCTACCCTATTATTACTTTTAATTTAATTACAATTGTATAACAAATTTTAATAGAAAATATTTTTTAGCATAATATTTTAATAACATTTTATATATATATATAAAAAAATCTTTGTTCATATTTTTCAGTTCAAACACTTGCCTACGACAAAGTCACTAACCAAGTAACACCTAATTTTTAGCGCTGTGCACATTTCGAATTTTTGAAAAAACCAAGCTGAACTAAACCACTTTATAAAAATGGTTCGGTTAACTGAACTGTAGAGTATGGAAATAATAACCAAACTAAATCAAACCAAAACATTTTAACCACTTTATAAAAATAGTTTAGTTAATTGAACTGTTTTTATAAAGTAAATCAGTTTGGTTTTTTTTTTTTAAATATTTCAGTTTGGTTCAGTTTGGCTATCATTTTCATATTCATATATGATTTGACTTTTTCAAAGAATCGAATTGAATTACTTTATGAAAACAGTATGGTTTAAACCAAACCATTTTTATAAAGCTATTCGGTTTGATTTTTTTAAAAATGATCCAATTTTTATAACTCAGTTTGGTTTGATTTTAGATCGGTTTGATTTGTTTTTTTTTTTTTGCATACCCCTGCTGATTTTGTCATTTATCTGTAACGTGTGCCACATGGGGTTATCCTCTTTCTAATCACAGCTCGCTAGTTTGACTGACAAACATTACATCACATTTGGAGGCATTCCATGTATAACAAGGAGAAATGCACATTGCCACATTCTTTGGTTTCGCACCCAAGTTCCTGCTTTTTCACTTGTTTGTTACGGTCCAAAAGGTAAACAGGACTTGAACGTCGTTGATCGTTGTTGTCCAACACCTCTTGTGGATGGAAAAGCCTCACATGTGGCAGGGAGAAGGCGCGTTTTACGGGTGTTTGTTCTTGCATACGACAAGCCCAATTGCTTTATCGCAACTACTCGTTTCACATGTAAGAATGTTCATAGACAGATATGGACCGAGACAAAGTAACACGTGAAATGCATTGCACAAGCTGATCAGTGAAGAGACTAGGGTAGGTGAAGGAGTGAGGACCACAGCCCAAGGAACGTCGAAATCATCACAAATGGCGGGTCAACGTAAACTCAAGTTTATAACACCCAAAAACCTTGATTAATATCGTGCCAGTCTCCCGAACCATGATTGAGCATGCGTATAAATACAGCAACAGGGACCTTAACAATGTAAGATATGCTCGAGTTTTTGGTGTCATTACATATGGTTCATTCCGATAGGCACACTCCAGGTATTCCGACCAACAAGTGCATGATAGTAACATAAATTTAAAACAAATAAAATAAACGTGCCGCATTCAGGTAGTGTCTGAAGAACAAAGCCATTGAAACTTCTTAAATGGATCAAGAACAAAAGAGCTCTAAGAACCACAACAAAATATCATGATTGTTTATCCTTGTAACAAATTGTCTCGTTAGTGGCATTCAACATCAAGATTGCAGAGCCTCGCGTCCAGATACTAACCACTAGCCACGGTGAAAAATGCTTGCATCCAAAGTAATGAAGATAGTTGATAAAGGAATTGAAGGGCAGCACAATAATGGATTGTGGAACCAAGATCAAGGTCCACACGAAGCTCAGGGATACCATGGACACATAAAAGCATACTTCAAAGTTCTCAAGATTTGACGTTTTGAAGCTTTGCAGTATATAGTTTTGTGAGCATTCTGTCATGATTAAGCATGGCACTAACACTCTCAACCACCAGAATGATCTGCCACATGAGAAGTAAGAAGCATATATAAGTGTACAGGATGATAACGTTATGAATCATTTAATTTTGATACAACTTGTCAACTTCAAACCAATTGACTCATTTTTTTAAAATAAATGCATTTTCAATGGCAATGAAGAACTCCACTAGAGTGAGATGAATTGTGGTGCTTAATTTCATAATTGTGTCAAACAAGGAGCTTGTTAATAAAACAAAACAAAGGTTCTTGAGGTGTAGCTAAGTTGGTTTTGACCTGCAGACATTAAGGAAAGTGAAAAGGACTTGTCAACACTTTACAACCCTCTTCCCTTCCTGTCTCACCTTCCCCCACTATGCCCTACTACGGGGGCCCTTGATTGTGTCCCAGACAGAGGCTGGGACCTGTGTTCATGAGCTTGCATCAGTCTTTGGCTCACAATATAACAAATATACAAGAAAATAAAAATAACTTCAACCTTCATATTTGCTAAATATTATTTTAAAATGAATATGAATAAATTATAAGCTACTCTGATCATGATAAAATGTGTGGTAGATGTAGATTGACAAGGACCTCTATTTATATAATTTATTGGCTACAAAGAAAGATACAGCAACAATGATTAACATGAGGAGGAGAGAAGCGGATATCAATGAGTAGAGATAATGCACCTGCAAGCACGTATAAGCAATTGCAGTCGCAAAGTAAAAATTTGCATTCCCAGTGCCCTGCCCATTTTATTACACAGGTGAGGAACTGAGGATAACAACATAATAATCTATTTGGAAGCGTAGATCAACACAACTCCATACCCTCCATATCCATAAATTGTGCATCACAGGGCTAAGAAGTGAAACCCCAATATAACCAGAAAACAGGAAGAATGAAAACTGCATATCTGAAAATCAAGGAAGTTGATTATTCAAGAGATTATGCTCAATGTAAAAGGTCAATAAGAAAGAGAAGTAACCTTTGAGTTCATAAGCAAATAGCCCAAGTAAACCCAAATACAGAGCGGAATCACCAACCTAGTTAAAATGGAAACAAAATGGTTACAGGGATCAATCAGATTGCAACATGATGCAAATTCGCACAACATAAATACATCATTGATGGACTTTTTAATGTCTGATTACTGACAAGATAGATAGATAGACAAATGGTACAGGAATCAATCAGATTGCAACATGATGCAAATTCACACAAAATAAACACATAATTGATGAACTTTTTTATGTAGATAGATACATAGATGGATCAATCAGATACCAACTGATGCAAATTCACACAAAATAAACACATCATTGATGGAAATTGGACTTTATATGTTCTCATATTTGCAGCTCCATATTTACAACTAAATTGTTAGGATTTTCCCTTCTAAGTGTGTATATGTGAATGTGCAAAGTGTGTAACATGTAATCATCCAGTATCATGTGTTGAACGTTTAACAGGATAATGGCATCTCTTTCATTCTAAATTATAAAAATATTTTCAACAACACTCAGTGAGATCATCATGCTTAAATTCTAAGAGCTAATTTGAGTCTAGGTAAAAAAAAAAAAAAAACAGAAACTAACGAAAAAATAAACAACTTACTGAAGGATAAGACTTCAACATGGAAGATATCACAATAAATACAAAAGCTAGAAAGCATGGCCGGTGATTAAGCCTTAAGGCTAATGGTGCTATCATCAATAGAATATTCCCATGAAATACTATCAGGAAGAAATTTCTGAAAAAATCGAAAACTTCGGCAAAGAAGTACCTGTATGCAGATATCATCAGAACGAAATAAGTGCCAAAGTTAATGGGAGGAATAAAACATTCAAGTCTACACTAAAAGAGGTAGTTTCCCTTTCTATAGAACATACCACAAAACACCAATATTTGGAGACAGATCTGGTATGGTAAGAATGAAGCCATAGGTTCTGCACAAACAACCTGGAAGTTTAGTTACAAGATGTTGAAAAACTAGCCATTCCCATGAAGCAAGAAATTGTGACAGTTGACATTTAACAGCTCTTGATAATGATATTAACCAAAGAGAATAAAAGAAAAATATAAATATAAATTTCATAATCACAATCAATTTCTTCAACAGAGAATAATAATACAGTAAAATCTACCTCCTTCAACACATGGTAAACGCATTAATTGTCATCACACTAAATTCATCCAGAATCAATAGTTACTTTGTAAACACTGATGTTGAAAAACATGCATAATACTTTTCGGATAATAGAAGAAAAAAAGTGCATAGTATGCACAATAAATGCCATGCAAGTGATTAAACTGGGAAATGAATGATTTGACTTCCCAAACTGCATATTGGTTTTTACTTCAGAGTTTCACACTAACAGTAACTAACTTCCAGCATTATATGAACAAATAACAGTAATGTGGACCTGAAATTTTCCAAATCTTAAAGAGTCCACAAGGTAGCAGATGTTTTTGTAAAACTTCTAGATGACTCCATAGTCCATTAATGAACAAAGTTACAATAACCCAGTACTTCTGTAACTGATTTGGAGTAATTATAATGGTGTATAACTGTTTTCATATGATATTCCATAAACTCTTCATTGACTCTTTAAAAACTCCCATTACTCCCCCAGTCTTTACTCTTTACTTAACTAGCTAACAACTAAGCACAAAATTCTTGCAGCTACTATATAACAGCTTTCAAAATGACCATAAAGAAGTCTCTGGGCACAATACATAAACAAATATGATTGTTGTAGTTGCAGAAATGAATAATGGAAATAGTATTTAAACAAAACCTTTTGAACAACTCCTGTAGACCACCATACTGTTGGACATAAATGCCACAAAGGACTAAGATGTAGGATGACCACAGCAAAGTCCAGAACAAAAAAAAGACAACTGGCCTCCACGAGAATACATTCGCCACCTTTAGCTGATTCTTTGCTTCCTCTTCTGAACAACTATCACTTGAGGTGGAATTGCCAACTTCAAGATTTTTCCTTTGCCAGAATAGTTTTCTAGGAGGGGTATCAGGACCATATCCCAATAACAATATCACCTGGAAAAGAGGATAATATATGTATCCACAGATAGATAAAATGTAAATTAAAGAAGAATACAAAGATTCGCAGATTATTTTGAAAATGCTATATAATGGGTTCAAGCAACACCATACTGGGATAATAAGGATTGTGGGGTACAGAGACAAGTGTGTAGCCATGACCCACCCAAAAGCTGCCAGCGGAGCTAGTCCTGTTGTATATCAGTACAGTTTCAACATTAGATAAAATATTAGATGAAGATCATAAGCCCAAAAATAGAAGATGATAATGATATATTTAGTTGATGTTGTTTTAATCATTTATGATTCCCCATTATGCAATTTCTTCATGAGTTCTCACTAGCATTCCAAAATCTAATCAGCTTGCTGAATATAGCAATAGGCAACCTTTCCACTAAAGTGGATATCAAATGGATGAAGACTTGTAAATTCAATGGCAATGATTACAAATGAAATACTGCCCAGTGCCCATGCATGAGAGAAAATATGAAAAAGAAAGTTAAACAAGATGGATATTGGACATCAAATTTATATCAGATGCAAGGCTCAAGTATATCACATAAACCAGAGCAATTCTTCTGAAACATAGTCTAATAGTCGGCTAACTTATTGGCAAAAGGGATACTGCACATCAAATTTGATAGAAAACACACAAGAAACAATGATACAAAAAAAAAAAAAAAAAAACCTTGTTCCTTAAATTTGACTAGGATGTTCAGTCTCAGTGTGTTTCACATGTACACAGGTTCAACCCCCTTTAGTAGTTCTGTTTTATTGGTTTTATCACTCAACTGAAAAAAAATATATATATTTCTTTCTATTCAACACAACCTAAGACCAAGAAATGTTTCCAAGTAAACAGAAAAGAGTAGAGATAAAAACTGTTGGAAAAATTGTTTATCAAAGTCTATTTGTATAAAAGCAATCATTCAGCTAAAAAGTGAGATTCCCACTGTCACTTCTCATCAGAACTTCCCCAAGAAGCAAAAACTAACTGTTCTTTTCAGCACACAACACCTGGCAATTTTCATTTTTTTCAATACTAGGGAGCAAACAAATCTTAACCAGAAAACAACCAACAAATACCAATGAAACATGATAGGAGTGAGTCAGTAGAATCAATGAAATACCTAAAAATTCAGAAATTAAAAACCATAGGTTATTAGCTGCTTACGTGAACATGCTCCATAAAGTGATAACACAACCATCAAGTTCTCAATTGCAGATGTGGATAGACCAACGCATGTAACTATTGTGAAAGGATTCCATAAGTATACAAGAGCAGCAAAATCTCCTGAAGGAAGAAGCTCTGGAAACAATGAAGATACTATCAAAAGGGATGATAAAGAATTTGCAGAGTTCCAAAAAGATCCACAGACTGATGGGGCACTTTTAACATTAAATTATATGATCATCACTTACCCTGCGGAATAATAATTGCAAATATCCTGTTTTCTTCTCAGTGATAGTGTATATGCTATATTGAGTACTTGTAATCTGTTATATTACTGTACCTAACTAACTGAAAGTTGTCAGTTAGTTAGAAGGCTTGCTGAGCAAGCTTTAGCTTAGCTTCTTAAGTAAACTACTACAACAATATAAATACTCACTCTTGTACTTCAATCAAAATAATAATAAAAATTCACTTTTCAGACTTGTGATTTCTCTCTCTTTCTCTAGTTTAGATCTAGTTTCTTCACTCAGCAATTCAATAAAACATGTTTTCTGTAAAGAGTGCTATAAATAAAAGTATCATGTTTTTTATCACCCAAACACGAGACAGACAGAGTCTTCACCATCCATTTGTTCACAGAAACCACATAGACATGTAATTTTATCCACAAGTTTCAACTCAATTGATAAAATCACAGATTAATCCTATCCTTTCAATTAATAAATATATTCAGAATCTGACGTTTAAACCCTAAATAATGATCAATAAAGTGTTTCATTTCCTATCCTTTTCTTCCACTTTTAATACACTGTCCCGAAAAAGGGAAGAAAAGCAAAGCCAAGAGTCAAAAGGGGCACTCTTTCTTCCGTATCTATTTGTTAATACTATCCAGTAATCTTCATGCAAGTACTGTGATTATCTAATAATACAGCATGCATGGAATAAAAAATCTCTCTCTTTGATGGTACAATATATCTTTATCATCAAAGGGTCTTCAAACTTATACAGTAATTTTATTTATCACTTTAAAATAACAAATAAAAATGGAAGAAGCACACCCCACCATAAGCATCTAAAATTTGAACAGAAGGATCGCACTGGTAGTACATGCTAACAACCTGAATTCTCTGACAAATTATGAAGGCCAAGGAACTGTAAACCAGAACTGTATGCCACCTGGAGTTTTTCACCAGCAGCACAAATAAGCATTGCACTGACCACATCTGCAATCACAAAAACCAAACTATATCCAGAAATGAGTTGATTATTTACTGTTTAACCAAGTATGCAATATACATCAGGAGGAACACATGGGTGAAGAACTACATATACAAGATACAATGGCAATCAGCATTACATGTAAGGATCTTCTTTTATTTTTGGTGGTGCCATACTATTACGCATACGGATAATTTATTCCTGGGGTAGACACAAATTAAAAGTGCAAAGGAGCATTCCTGAAATCACGGTTTTCTCATCAACAATGATAAATACAATTATTGAGCAACATAGATCACAGCAATTACGATTCATAAGCTATGGAAATAAACAACTGGATAGATACTAATCATAAGAAAAAGGTGAAGGAAGTTACCTGCATAAAAGATGATCAGGTTGCCCTTCAATTCTGTAGCACCAACAAGGTTTTCGATGTCATTATACCATAGGAATTTCAAACTTAGTATGTGACTCCGTTGAAATTAAGTAAGGAAACAAAAGCTGACACAACTGAAAGCAGGTACCTTGTAACTGTGAGCGGGCCGAGAAGTGTCAATAGCAAAGGAGAACCGTGGTACATTGATCCTGGTAACATGAACAAGAGCCAGAGATTCTCTTACACAACACAAAATAATAATACAAATTGATTGAATGAACGAATCTTAAAAAAAAAAAAAAGTGAAGTTAAAGTGAAGTGACGAACCGGCATAGGGTGACATCGATGACTGCTTCAACCAGTAACCCTCGGCCACTGCGAAAAAAGAACTTGAGTTTGAGCACAAAGCATGCATACATGAATTAAATATATATGTATAGTTGGGGAGGAATAGCGTACGGCGACGGAGGCTGGTGAGGGGGGTGGAGACTTCGGGGCGAGAAGAGAGGTTCAGGTTTTGGGGAAAGTAGAGGAGAATGAGCCTCAAAACGACGGAACCAATAACCCAAGTCCAGAACCATGGCACCTTCTTCTTCTTCATCATCTTCGTCTTCCTTCACGCGCTGCGTCTTCAGATCGGAACTTCCAACTGCTTCGCCTGCCTCTGGCTCTGGGCTTTTCGGCACATGAGGGAGGACTATCATCCAAAACGACTTCTATTGCGGTCGTTCTGCCATTTGTTTTTTTTGCCCTTTCAGAAAACATATCAAAGGTAAATTACAATCTTTCGATGCCCTTAGTTATTTGAAAAGGCCATGATATTCTCACCTCAATTTTTGTTATTTTTACTTCAATTTTTGTTTGTTAATTTTTTTTTCAAAAATATTTCTTGACGAAAACGTATTTGTGTTGTATATATAGACAAGATCTTTTCAAGATACACAACGAAAACACATTTTCGTTGTGTATCTCGACAAAATCTTGTTCAAATACATAACGAAAACGTATTTTCATTATATATCTTAATTAGCTTTTGTCTTGTATCTCAACAATATACAACGGAATCACAATTTCGTTGTGTATCTCAACAAGATTTTGTTAGAATATACAATCGAAATATGTTTCCGTTAATAAAGAGGGGGTGGGGTTGAGAAGAAGAGAGAGAATAAAAAGAAAGTGAGGACAAAATAGTCTTCTTCTTTTTTTTTTGAAAAAGTTGGTGGTGAAAATAGCAAAAAAAAGGGGGTGGGATTGAAAGGAGTAAACAACCCCTTTACTATATGAAATTAAAAGTCATTGTGGCCTTAGTTTCATAATTGAAAAAAATAAAAAAAAAGATTTTGAAAGTGCAAATTAACAATTATTTAGTTTAAAATTCAAAAAAATGTATGATTTAACTAATAATACTAACATGTGTTTAAGGATTAAAATAACAACAAGTAGTTAAGTTTAAAGATTTATTTGATATTTCATATACTTATTTTATATTTTATTAGTTTCAAGGACTAATGTGACAGCGCTCACTGTAACATCTTAAGCGCTAATGAGGGCGGGAAGTGATCGCCGGTGCAAAAAAGATGAGGCACGGACAATGAGCGACTCCTAGCAGGCTTCCAGCAGGAGGAACACATGAATGAATTGAATACACACCAGAATGAGAGGGATCCAAAGGTTGTGCAAGTATGGGACTGTACAGTTGAGGATAGCTTAAAGGAATTAATAAGTGTTACCTATACCAATAAGATGTATTTACTTTTTGGTAGCCTATCACTTAAGAACTCCACAGTTAAACGTACTTGACTTGGAGTAATTTTGGGATGAGTGACCTATTGGGAAGTTTCCCAAGAAGCGTATGGGTGAAGACAGAGCATGCTAAAAAGTCTTGTGTTGGTTTATGGGAACAGTCTTCGATCTTGAAAGTGGTCAGGCGTTACACTCACCACTTGTAGGAACTAAAGTAACTGTTTACTCTATTTGAAAGTGTTGCGTAAAGTGTATCTACCTATTCTTTTTATTTTACAATAAGGGGAAAAGAGGCACAATATGTCTGTATATGCAATTAGTGGGGTGTATAATTATTTTTATTTTTAGGGTGCGTTTGATACACACTAAGGTATAGTACAAGGAGAACAACACAGCACAATCACTTGAGTCATAGAACAACTTTTTATGTTGTACATTGTTTGATGAACAATGCACAACACAAACATAATAATATAAAATTTACTAAAATACCATTCTTAATTTATTTTCCACGTTCCACATAATTGTTTATGGCATCACGCTCTCGCGCCATTCCCATTGCGGTGTGTCGTCTTCTTGTGAGAACAACAAAAACAAGTATGTAGAACTAATAAATAAAAAAGCACATGCACAACAGACAAAAACACTGCTAGTAACAAATATAAGCACCACTGACACATAATTGTGAATCGTTTTCAATTAAGCAGAACATTGGGAAAAGTTTTACATACCTGTAACAAATATAAGAACAACTACTAGGAAAGCGCAAAACATGAGAACCGCAATTGAAACAAATATAAGAACGGGTACTAGGAGAGGGTGAAACATAAGAACTAAAATTAAAACAAATATAAGAACAACTACCAAGAGAGTGCGAGGTCAAATGTGAGAACCGCAATTGAAGCTTGGAATAATCGAAGAGAAGGGAAAAGGAGAGGGAGGAAACCACAAATAGGGAATTCTTAAGAGAAAAAGAACATCAAAGAAGAAGGAAATGGAAAACATGCAAAGATTTTCAGAACAGAAATTACGAGACGTGCAAAAATGGTAAGGATAGTTTTGTCTTTTCAATTGATTATACATGGGACAAAAAGGTTGTCTTGTGGTTTAATGAGTAACAAGTTTTTATATATTTGTTTTGTGTTGTACTACTTCTTTTGTTCTGTCTCATAACCATTTTTTAAATAAAATATGAAACAAATAATTTTGTTCTGTCCTGTATCTTATGTTTTGCAAATCAAACGGACCGTTAAAAATAAAAAAGAAAAGAAAAGAAGACAATGGAGGTTAAATAAGAAGTGAGAATGTATAATTATTTTGAAATTAGACTTTATATATAACTGTGGTGTAGTTTTTTAGATGCAGTTAAAACATAATAGTGATATACTTTATAATGTTAGTTAAACAGCGAAATAGTCCAAAAATATGGAGACAAAAAGTGGGTATCATCATTATAATAGTTATAAATATAAATGATTTCTAATCATAGATGAATTAAATATTAATTTATTTGTTAAAACAATATTAAATATTAAACAATTTATAAAAGTTGCATGAGTGGTGAAAAAATTATTTCAATACTCATTTATATTCATGAATGCTCCTGATTATGTTTTTAAGGCCTAATTATCAAAATAGGACCATCTCAATTCAAAGGTGTTGGTTAGTCTACATCACTAATTGGTACATTTTAAGGTGTATGGTGACTTCATTATATCTTGCGATAGGAGAATATATCTCAGCCTAGAGTAAACCAATAACGATTAACTCTAGAATAGGTGAAAACTCCTATTAAGGGCTTTAAGCCCTGTATAATACAACTCATCTCCGATACCTTATAAATATTTTTCATTAACAACAATATCAACTGTGCATTTATTACATATTGCAACTCGGTTAATATACCCGTTGACTCACGACTAGAAAATAATAAAGGAAAGAAGGCTAAAAAAGGGTTTGAAAGCAAAAAAGAAAAGGAAAAATGTAGAAATGAATGAAGGGAACCTTGTGTATAGACATCTTTATAGGGGTAAAATCAACATTTCCACATCAAATCAAGGACAAAAAAGGACATATTAGATAGAGATTTAAATTGCCATAATTGTAGCACGAAACCCCATGTCTATTACCATAATTGCCTAAAGGCTTGAGGAACATCCCCCAATTAGAGAATGATGTGTGTCCCACTAACTAACACACCTACACCTTGAGAAAAATAAGAGTTATGACCGAAATGACACCGATGACTGAAATGTCCCTTCACCTCTAGAAAAATATGCACCTCAATACTAAAACAATACTTTGACTTGCTTACTTAATAAGTACGTTGGACATTCATCCAAACAAAAAAAAAAGCACATTAGGTTGGGGGTAATTGTTTAATTACCAAAATAGGATCTCTTCGCCCCATATTTTTTATATGGATCTATTCAATCAAAAATTAGAAGGAAAAAAAAAAAAAACCTTAATGAAGTAGTGTTAATTTCCATTTAAGTTTTCATGTAACATTAATGACTTTCTATTTTCTCAAACATTTTAAGAAATAAAGAATATTAAAAACAAAAAGGCACGAAACAAGCAAGTTGATGGAAACTTTGTTATGAATCCACGCGACATTTCTACCTGTCACACTTTTCCTCCTTTTGCATCCGTAATTAAACCATGTCGCGCACACATAAAAGGTGTTCAAGGGGGTGGACCCTTCAACCCAGGCCTATTATATGGGGAACTGTGTGGGTTAGGACTTAAAAAAATCCCTCTTATAAAATGGGCTACTAAAAAAGGGCTTAATAGGTGGGACAAATGGGATAACCCACAGGCTAAGGGCTAAATTGACAGGTTTATTTTACTTTAAAATAGGTGAAAACTCCTCTTAAGGGGCTTGGGCCATGTGTTAGACAATCTAGTACATCTCATATACCTTATAAATACTAGTCTTGCCAACAGTGTCAAGTATATACTTGTTACATACTATTACTCTGCCTAAATCTTGATGACTTGAGCATTAAAATACCTTTACAGGTATGCAACCTCTCCATCACAACTCAATTGTATCAAAAGGAAGAACCACTATCAACAACTCATCTCAACCCTCGATCAAAATCAACCTGAACCATCTCAAACACAACGATAAACAATTATTGTTATAATAATAAATTTGGTTTAGGTAAATTTTTATTTCTAAAAAACCTCCTAACATCGTCTCATGGTAACATATTACTCTTTACTACTCTTTATTAAATTATGATCATATATTAATTTTTTTAAAATCAAATGTATTTTGTCCAACTTCTTTTTTAAAGAAAAAAAATCAAATCTTTTTGCGGGTATCATAATCTCAATACTAATCCATTAAAACAATTTTGATTTCATTAAAAGATAATAAGTTTTGAAAATTTATCTAATACTCGCATTACCTTTTTTTTTTTTTAACAAATATTTCTCAACCGACAATTAGATATTAATTCGTTTGAAACATAACAAATATTAGAGATAAATTTTATCTTTTTCGAATAAAATATTTTCTATGGTATTATAAATTGAATTTAATTTTGAATAAATTGTTAATATAAATATTTTTATGCTATTAATTAATTAAAAATTATCTTAAATAAAATTTTTAAGAAGATTACTATAAAGTTAATAATTTTTAATTATTTTAAGAATTTACAATTAGATAATAATATAAAAAATATTTATCTTTCCATTATATTTCACTTAAATTCATATAAATTTACTGTTTATAGTTTTTAGTGTGGATGCTTGGAAGCATTTTGGGAGTATACTTGTCCACCAAGTCGAGTTGCACACAAACACTCTAACATCGGAATAGCGTATATTATCAGGAATTCCAAACACTTTCACCATATTAACCCACACTCGAAGAAACTATCCTTCTTAAAGGCCCACCCCCATCTCTCCCTGTACAGACCCACAACAGCCAAATCTTTTATTTTGTTTTATTAAACAAAATAAAAGAGAAAAAAAAGCAGTGAATTTTTGTTCCATACAATTTCGATTTCAATGGCGAGACCTAATCAGGAGGCAGTTGACACCTTCATCAGCATCACCGGCTTGCCTGAAGCAATAGCACTGCAAAAACTCGAGGTAGTTTTCTTTTTCCCCCTTTTTCTCCTAATTGTAAAAGTTTTTAATAGGTTTTAATTGGGATCGAAGGAAAAAAGTGACAGAATTTTCAATCGCTGTTTAATCCATCATCGTTAGGGTTTTTGTGCATTGCTTAATGACTTCTGTTATTTTTGAATTATTTATTAATGTTTATTAGTTTTGCTGTAAATTCTGCAAGTGACGGTTGATTTGCATATGTATGTTCTTTCTTTTGGTGAAATTTGCAGTCATAGTTAGGTTGATTTCTTTTTTTCCTCTTTCTTTTTTTTCTCAAATATACGCATAGATTGTCTAATACTTTTTGGAGTCATTGTATTCAGTTCTTGGATGTTGGCTTTACCAGAGGTACAATTTAAGTGAATGAGCACAGTAGGTACTTGCTGATAAGGTGCAGGCATCATTGTAGGGATATAGGAAATACAGAGCTTGATCTTACCATTGCAATTTTCTTCTTGTTTTTATAACATGATATGGGGTTAAAAATGGGGTGCAGAGTGCAAACAGGCTTCAGCCTTAAGGCAATATGTTTGTGTTTTATCTTTGATGATGATAATGTTTGAAATCTGCTTTAGAGTAAATGCGAGTTCTTGTAGATGAGCAATGAGGGCCATCTAACTTTAATAAGCTTTGAAAGTTTTGGCATATATTATGATCAAGCAGATATAGGTCTCTATTTTAGCTATTCGTCTGATCTCAGATGATTATCGACTAGATACTTACACATGAGCTTGGAATCGTACTACTTCTTGTGATAAAAATTGTGTGTAAATGATTCATCACTCTGCTTATGTGAGTTTCAGCTTCTAATTGGTCTACTGTCTACAGATATTCTGATTGTTATCCTATAAAACTAGTATTTGGTGACTGGTTTATTTGTACCAAACAAGTTCTGTTTAGCTTATGTAAACTAAAAACTTTATACATTCATTGGGTCAAGTGGTTGTTTGTATATCTCCTCTTCATTTGTAAATATTGTTTCATGTCAGGAGCATGGTGGTAATCTCAATGAAGCAGTCAATGCGCATTTCAGTGAAGGAGACAGAAATCTAATGACTGGGTATACTCTCTTTTCCATTAGTAAGCAAGTGACCATTGGGAGATATAACTTGTTTGCATTCTAAATCTTTATTTTTGCAAGTTTGATATTTTATTTTATTCCTTCATGGCCAGCTCTCACAACAGCTCTACTGCATTTCCTCAAGATGATTTCATGGATATAGATGATCAACAAGATGCAGAAATTCAGAGACTTCCATCACTTCAAACTTCAGCAGCAAATCTCAATCCGTTTTCTCTTCTTGATCCAACAATTGGGAGAGGTTTATTTGGTACTCGTCTTGATTCATCACTCCAGGCACCATTTGTTACACATCCAAGAGAGGTAAGGGAGATTCCTATAGAGGTTAAGGATGGTAATCAATCCACTCCTCAAGCTGGTCATGTTCCATCCATTGAAGATGTCACTGGAACTGTTGAGGCCCATGGTCCAGATATCCATGGGACCGTCATAATCAATGATGAAGATGATGACAATACTCCACCTGACCAGATTGCACATCAAGATGAGCAAAAGCATAAGATCTTGGCTGATACTTCACTCAATAACAGTGCTAGACCTAGTGCTCCTGAATCTGAGAATTTGCCAGATTATAGCAATGACATAGAAGAAGAAATGCTTCGTGCAGCCATTGAGGCTTCTAAATGGGAGGCTGAGGAAAATTACAGAAATCACAAACTTGGCAGACAAATTGTATGTGTATTTCTTGATGGATTTTCTTATGCTTCATTACACTTAATGCTTGTATTAGTATTTATTTTCCACTTGGTGCAGGACTTAAGTGAATCAGGACCACAGCCAAGGCAATCTTATTTGGAGGATCCTGAGCTTGCCCATGCAGTTTCATTGTCCCTGAAGGTACCCCTCTAATTTGTATTTTCTTATTCCTTTACATCATCGTCTTGAGAAAATTCACCAGTGTGTTATCACCAGGATAGATCAGAGCTTTAACTTTGACTTTTCTTTTTATATTGGAAAATTTGAACCTGTATTGCTTCTAACATGAAATGAGTCCAGACAGCTGAGCAAGAAAAGGCATGGCGTGTACAGGGAGGAGATTTTGAATCATCAGCAGCAGGGCCATCTAAGTCATCGGAGGCTGGACTAGGGGAAGTGGCATCAAATGGAAGGTACATTATCTCTTTCTTTTGCTTGTTATGCACCAATAGCTGTTGCACTCTGCTGCATTGACTGCACTGAACCCAGCATTTTCCTTCAAGTTATATTCTCTTGGATTGTCAAATCTGAAAGGGGCAATTGTGGTCATTCCAGATTGCAGGCAGGAAGCTTGTCCTTTCCTGATGAAGCTGAAGATGTAGAGGAGCAGCCACTGGTTAGGAACAGATCTAGACATATGTCTCCAGGATCCACAGGATTGGATGGAGGCGTTGAATCTATTGAGGCTAGCACACTACCAAGCACAGCAGCACAGGATAGCAGTAATCCTCATCATAATGGAAATTCCTTCCCCTCTGATGAGGTATAGGCCTTCACTTTATCCTTTTCAAAATGGATTAAAATACTGTTATTACTTACAATGTCATCTCAACTTATCCCTGCCTTCCAATCTTTGACTAAAATGAAATTGCAGTGGGGTGGTATTTCTTCAGAGGAGCATGATGAAGCAGTAATGCTTGAAGCTGCAATGTTTGGCGGAATCCCAGAAGGGAGTCACTATGCTTATGCACCACATGAGTTTATGCAAAATAGGGGTTTCAATCCTCGGCCCCCATATCGCCCACCTTCACCATCACTGGCAGCTCAGCGCTTGATAAGGGAACAGCAGGTGTGATTTAATTCTCAAATAGATCTGAGTTGTAGGTTGTTAATGGTCTAATGTAGCTATTGCTGTCTATGTTTATTTATGCAGGATGATGAATATCTTGCATCGTTACAAGCAGAC